>CM028136.1:630846250-632225000 GCA_016271365.2 Neoceratodus forsteri | reverse complement strand
TGCAGTTCAACGCTAGGTGCCTTCCATCCCAGAATATAGGCAACACTGTGTTAAATAGACAAATGATGGATCTGTGGGTCTGCACCCACCCCCCAAACATAACACTGACACTAACTTTATAACATTCACCATGTATTGTAAAGAATTAAACATGCAGCTAAGTATGCAAAGCAAAATACTGAAGTGCAATGTAAAAATAAAACAACTTCTAAGTAATGGAGATACAGTACATTACATGAATAAACAAACAAACAAAAGTGTATAAGTAACTTTTTACTTGGCATGTTCCTTTAGTGAGGGAGTCAGTGCTAGACTGTCATGCCTGTCCCATGTGTTTTATTTATGTATTTATTTATTTATTTATTATTTATGTATTGTCTCAGATTACAACCTTTGATCTAGAAGCTCATTTAGGAAGGTTTCACATCAAAGTGAGAACAAAAAACTGGTAGAGCATTTATAGTGAATTGAAGATCCACATGTTGAAATGCACAGAAACAGCTCAGAATCCTCTGTATCCCATTTGACATTTGTTCTTTTCATGCTGAGACTTGACTTGATTGCTTATACTTTAAAATCTAATTCAATCCCACAACAAAAAAGGCAATATTCAGCAATGCAAACCCCACTACGGTACCCTCCCCACCCCCCAGTCTGATCAGTGCCATGGCTTACACTACCCGGATTGATGTTGCTGGTAACCCAGAACAAAGAACCATACAGCTGGTCAAAATCTGACCTTGCTTTTCACTAGCCAATGCATGCTAACCTCACTGGAATAGTGGGGGACTGAAAGAGAGAGGCAGGTCTCTGTGCACATAATTCAAAAGAACACTACAGCCACAGTGCTCATGAAAGCATGGACCCCTCTTTCTTTCCTCCTACCCTGTCACTCCTGGTTTTGGCAGCAGGCAAATCTGCAGTTTTAGAAGTAATGGAAAAAAACTCTGATCAATTTTCCTTATTTGTAAGTTTGTGAGTTTGACCATAAAACATGTTTCAAATACTCTGTCTACATTCATACATTTTTTTTTCAGTTTCCATTGGTGCATTTTCCTGGGCACTGCATGAATTACTAATTAAAAACAATCATGGGTTGTCATTTACTTAACCTCCCTATTGGAACCATTTTCTTTTTTCAGGTAAAAAATGAAATAAAGACATAGGTGTATAACTTACATTGATTAAATATTTTTGTTCTGGTGCAGTTTCAAATGAAAGGTCATATCCCCAAACTTCTTGGCTAAAGTTTGCATTAGTTGGAAAATATGATCTGCATCTTGGGTGTTAGCATTAGTTTCACAGTTGAAGAATGTCAGTAGCAGCCCAGAGAGCTTAACGTTGTTTTGTTCAGTTTCCTCATGTATACTGAACAGTTATACTGTTTCATTTGTAAATGATAGCAAGTTGCAGGTTATCAGATGTTATGAGACCCTTTGGTAAAATTAATTGTATGAGATCAGTTGCATTAAATAGAAACTCTACTAACAGCATAGGAAACACAATTCCAACAAATATTAAATCTGTTATTCATAGGATGTCTAGGAGAACAGGCAAACATAATACTGATTTTTAAAAGTGGATCATGTGGGATCTGAAAAACAGTGCATCTGTCTACTCCAACATGCTCTAAATAAATCGCTACACCTGCACTCCCGGTAAACTGCTTCCCCAAAGCAGTAAGCTTTGCAATTAACTCTGAAAAAGACTGCATTGTAGTTATGTGTTTTTTTGCTTGTTTAGTTTTTTTGCTATGACCTGTTATTAAGAATAATTTTGTACTTTTCTTTTGTTTTATGTATTTTTTATCATTGATAAAATTACAAATCTACCCGCTTTACATATATTTGCAATGTATTTGTGACTACTGCTCCAAAACAGCCTTCAGGTTACATTGATTCTAACAGTGCCTTCCATTACAAATGCAGTTTCCCCATGAATAGGCACTGATGCAGCAGAAGTTTGTGTCTATCTTAAAAATACACCTGTTAACAAGGTACAATGAGTGGGCAAGTGACAAAAGTAGACTTGTGTGGATCCACCACAGCCTGGATTATATGCCTTCTGGGAAATTAATGCCCTCACCCACTCCCCATCCCAGCTCTGTTTTTTAAACATCTGAATCAAATTTAATAACAGGCAGTGTTTATTATTAATTAAGGGTTTTATGATGGTATCAATGTTGTAATTGTCATGTGAAGTTGGATAAATAATCAATACAATTATTTTTGGAAAAAACTCATGTCTAATGATTGGGACAGATGGTTCTTTCTGTTGTGTGATCTGCAATACAAATTAACAGCTGAAAATTCTAGGAATATACTTAACAGACTAAAACAAGACTGCCCTGGGCCAACACTATATGTATCATTGCAATTGTCAGAGTCACACAGTATGTCTAAAAAGGTTGTGCCCAGTCTCTCCACCCCTGTTATGGTGCTGAACTAAGGTGTGTTAGAACAAAAAACTGGAATTGCAACCTTAATATACTGTAGCTAATCACGAATCATTGTTAACTAATGTTAACTGGGGGGGGGGCAGTTTGGAAGGGATTCAGATTTGGGCATTCATCCCAAAGTGTTCAAGTTCCCTGCTTTTTGTCTAATATTGAAATACTGTCTCATCAAGATTTATTATTAACAAAAAATAATGTTGTTTCTTGTTTTCAAGAAAAGCAAATGTTTTATGATGAAAGCAGTAGTTATCCTCTAAAAAACTGAATGGGTGTGCTCAGAAACCAGTGTTTGAATTTACAATTAAAATGTAACTATGTCAGCAAATGATTTTTCAGATCTTTGCCACAGCAGAGGTTTCAGAGAGTACCAATTAGACACTAGCAGCTTTAAGTTTCTCCATATAAACATGTAGGAATCCTGCCCAGAAACTGGAAAATATTTTTGCACAATATACTGCAAAATTTATAATTCATGAAAGCTGGTACATCATGCAGTGAAATAAGGTTTAATTAAAATACCAATGCAACAACATGTTCCACACTCATCAACAAGGTGTGCAGACATTCAAGGGTATTAGAAAAATGACATGCTAACAAAGTTTAATACTTATTTCACTGCTTATATAAAACTTCCTATTTTTATTTTCACAGCATGTTAGCATTTAATAACTAACTTGTCAGGAGGTTCTGTCATAAGGAAGATTGTTTCATCTAAATAAGCTGTCTTGTTTCTGATTATTAAGCAGAATCTGGGTTGTGACTTTTATGTTGTCTTTTTGCTATCAACAGCCATGTTTTCAGTACTGTATACAGTATGGTCTATTGCTCATTTCATACAGTCATTATCAAAATCTTCAAAAAAGTGCTTTAGTCATGTAACTCAAAATCTTACAGTGTGCCTTTCCACCATAACACATGCATTTTAAATGGAGTGTAGTGTGGGAAGAGGGCCCCTTTCCAGTCAAGGGAGCAGTTAATTGAACTTCTTTCAGTCTCTAGCCACTTTTGTTCTGCTACAGTTTTTTCCCAATTGTTTAACCAGGAGTAGCACACTAAGCTGAAAGCTTGTTTACAGGGAGCACAGGGAAGTTAAGTGACTTGCTCAGGATCACACAGTATGCATGTGCGGGCTGTGGATTCAAACCCAGGTCTCCAGATTTGCAGCTCAGAGCCTTAAACCACTGAGCTATACTGCCTCTTAGCCAGGCTAATGTGTATCAGTACATTGTAGAAGTGGGTAAAATTAGGACCCCTCTGAAAATGAGTTCCTGCATTTGATGTGTTGCAGGCGAGTTTTACCATTTAAAATAAATAAAAACAGCCTTAGCATTTGTTATAGTGATTTTACTGACATGCATAATGAAGTCAGTTTTGAACATGTATTGATTTGAAAATACAGAAAAATTTACAGGAGTTTTGTCCCAGTTTTACTGAAAAATACAGGGAAAAGGAGGGTGCCCTACAGGGAGATGTTTTGTTCAGTCTGGGAACACTGCAGTTGAAACTGCTATCATTCTTTGTAATTCCCTCTCTAAAACATTAGGGCCCAGATATTCAAACTGCACCAGGCTGTGGCGCAAGCTTGGGCAAAGCGCAACTTGGCTGCATAGGGGTGTGGACTGAGTGATATTCAATGGAGCTGCGCCATGGCACAGCATCATTGAATATCGCACCCTGGTCACCCACAGTGTGCATGGCGCAGTGGCACTACACCAGTGCAAGTGGCCATAGTGGAGCATAGGAATACGCTAGCACAATTTCCATTGTGCTATGCACAGCAACTGCGATATTCAAAATTTGACATGCAAACGGGGCCATAATTTATGCAAGGTGCAAATGGGGCCATTTGCATGTCATTATGGCCCCATTTTCATGCAGGTGCACCGATCCCCGACGACTTGCACTTGGCACCCTACCAGACAGCAGCCATCGGGGACCGACGCCCCCTTCAGCTGGCAATGTGCTCCACAGCCTGATCAAGGGCTGCAGTAAAAAAGAGAAAATGCATAAATCCCTGGTAGTCTAGTGGACCACTGTCTGTCCCATCATGGGCATTTGTAAAAAAATAAGAAATCTGTCCGCTATCCCTGGTGGTCCAGTGGCCTGCTGTCTGCCCGACCGTGGGCTTAGTAAAATAATTATATTCCTGAAATCCCTGGTGATCCAGTGGACCTGCCTGCCCGATCATGGGCTCAGTAGAATAATTAGATCCCCCAAATCCCTGGTGGTCCAGTGGACCTGCCCGCTTGATTGTGGGCTAAGTAATAAAATCAGATCCCCACTATCCCTGGTGGTCCAGTGGACCCCCACCCACCACCCACTGAATTCCACCCACTCCTCCCGGTCAGTGGTGGGTGGCAGCACCACCACCTGCCGCCCGCCGCCCGCTGACTGACAGTGTTGGTAGGGCTGTATGTCCATTGGTCCACAGTGTGAGCCAATGGGTGTGCAACCCATACCGTACTACATATTCCAGATATGTGAATGGGATCCCATTCACATATCTGGAATATGTAGTACAGTATGGGCTGCATGCCCATTGGCTCATGCTGTGGACCAATGGGTGTACAGCCCTACCAATGGTGTCAGTTGATGGGCAGTGGGGTGGCAGGTGGGTGGATGCTGCTGTCACTGCTGACTGGGGAGGAGGGAGCGGGGTGGTGGGATTCAGTGGGTGGTGGGTGGGGTCCACTGGACCACCAGGGATATTGGGGATCTGATTTTATTACTGAGCCCATGATCGGGCGGGCAGGTCCACTGGACCACCAGGGATTTTGGGGATCTAATTATTTTACTGAGCCCATGATTGGGCGGGCAGGTCCACTGAACCACCAGGGATATTGGACAGATGTCTGTTTTTTTTTTTACAAATGCCCACAATTGGGCATGGGGGTGCCGACAGGTGCAACCAGAGCTCGGGTGGCCACCCACAGGTGGCAACTGCCGTGTTGTGCCCTGCAATGTGGCAGTTCACCTGTGGGTGGCCATCAGTTGTTCCTCTTTTTTTTTGATCAGCTTTGTGCTGGTGCAGATAGGGGTTGCGCATGCATGGCTCTGCACATCCTGGGCTGAATATCGGGCTGTGCAGGGTATGCATGGGCACACACACCCCCACCTGCACCTGCATACATCACTGATGTGCTGTGGTGCATCGGGATTTGCACTGCGCACTTTTACCTTTTAAATATTTCACCGGGACGCATCAGTGGGTTGTGCATGGTGCAACACTGTTGCATCACGCACAACCCTTTTGAATATCTGGGCCTAGCTGTCTAGCATTTAAAACCCTTCCTACATCTAATGCCACCAATTAGGTCCAGAAAGGGTTCACATAAATTAACTATTCAGAGAAAATGCTGTAATTCATTCTCACACACACACACACACACACACATGCATGCATACACACACACACACACACACACACACACACACTGGGAGAGTTGGCCAAGGTTGATTTGAAAGTGCTCTGCAGTTAGATGCTGTTATCTGTTGAATGTCATGTCAGTAAATTATTAATCTCCAAAGATACCAAGTCACATTGCAATAAAAAAAGCTGAGAAACCAGTGTTGGAACTGGTTTACCAAGTTGGATTCAAAAGAAAACATGTCTTTCTTGTACTCACTGAAGGTTGGGGAGGAGAGGTGATTGTCCAGAGCATTAGTTTCTTAATCCCTAGGCTGCCAAAAGAACTAAAATGAATCTATTTGATTGAGCCCTGGACAGATGTTCAGTCTGCAGCACTACAAGGGTTAAACTGAAGGGCTGCAAAAATGGAAGGATCATTTGAAAACTCCAAAGGAAGTGTTCCATGGTCTGTATCTAGTAACTCATTTTTAGAGCTGATGCAAGAAGGATGCAGGTTTTGCCTACTTGCAGCCCTTAAAAGAACACAGAATCACACTCAGCATACACCCGAATATCCAATGTTCTACCTCAGATACTGAACAGATCCAGAAGCAAATGATTTGATACCTTTTATTTGACCAACATAGACGTATCAGAAAGAACAAAGTGCTCCAGCTCTCAGACCAACAAGTGCCTTATCAGAAGCGCACTGACAGTCATTCAGAAAAACCAATACCTCCAACACCCAGATCATGCAGAAAAAAACCCAGAAACAAATACCCATCGGTTTAAAATATTCAAAAAAACAGAGGGATAGTGGCTTCATACATGCCTCTACCACTAATTAGCAGACAATTGATTGGGTGTGAGTGGGTGTCAAGCTGCCTTCTAATCAGCAGCAAACATTGTGGATAGAATTTAGTCAGCAGCACAGCTGGAATGATGAGTTGATGGGTTGAGATAGAAGATAGGTTACCTGAAGTGTGTGAATCATTTAAGTTGCTGATATGGTTACCTTCATTTGAGTGGGGGTGAATAATAAGAGTGAAGTTAACCTGATTTAGAAAATGTCCAGGAAATGTGATAATTAAAGGAGTACAGTGTACAGTTCTGGAGACCATACCTACGTAAGGACATAGACAGAGTAGAGAAGGTTCAGAGGAGGGCAACAAAGATGGTGCATGGATTGCATCACAAGTCCTATGAAGACAGGTTGAAGGAACTGAACATGTACTCCCTGGAGGAGAGGAGGGAGAGAGGGGATATGATAGAGACATACAAGTATCTTACAGGGAGGAACAGGGTGCAGGAAAACACTATTTTAAGCGAAAAAGATGTTCCAGGACTAGAGGAATGGGATGAAGTTGGAGGGAGGACGATTCAGAGGAAACATGAGAAAGAATTTCTTCACAGAATGGGTGGTGGACAAGTGGAACACTCTGCCAGAGGAAGTGGTGGGGTCTGAAACAATCACGGGATTTAAGAATGCATGGGATAGACATGAAGGAATTCTAGAGGTCAGGGGTAAGGGGAAACAGACTTCTAGGAAAACAAACTGAACTTACAAGCTCAAATGGGCAGACTGGGTGGGCCATAGACCCTTATCTGCCGACCCTGTCTATGTATCTATGTAAGAAGAATTTCTGTGCCCAAAATAATCTTGTGTATGAGTAAACTTTTAAATCTAGTAACATTTTTAGTTTGTGTGAATCCAGCACAGGGAAATCAGCTCTCTAATAAGCAAGGAGAACCAAATGTAAGTGTCAAATGCAATACTGAGTTCCAAATTACTTGTTGATCCTTCCCTTACCAAGGAAGAACTACACATAGGAAAGAAGTTTGTGCTGCAGGCTGGCTTCCATTCAAATCAGAGTATATGTGAAAATTATCTATCAGTTGTGATTAATTTCCATGACAACACAAAACATGTGGGTGGGCTAATGTTTATACTTAATGGCAGTACTTTGCTTAGATCTAAGTGCCTGAATGAAGTTAGTTCCAACTCAGGATTTAAAAGATGCAAACACTGTCAATTGGGGGATGGTAGGATGCCTTTAGTCTGTAATCATTTACAAGGTGCGGAATGCAGTCCCCATGGAAAGAACTGCTCCAATAGTTTGCAGAAGAATGCAGGTGGGAAACATTAGGCATTGACAAATGCATGGTGTGGGCTATATACCTGAAAACAAAATAACAGAAACAAACACTACAGAGGATGTACTTGGAACTTTTGTTTTTTAAATCACTAATTGTAAAAAATGCTTTGCACTATTTATTATTTGTTTTGTACAGGCCTAAAGTTTCCCACCTGCAT
This sequence comes from Neoceratodus forsteri, assembly GCA_016271365.2. Classification (NCBI taxonomy): domain Eukaryota; kingdom Metazoa; phylum Chordata; order Ceratodontiformes; family Ceratodontidae; genus Neoceratodus; species Neoceratodus forsteri. The sequence continues at coordinate 632,216,882 of CM028136.1, read as the reverse complement.
TGCAAACTATAGGAGCAGACTAGCAGGGTTTCCTTTCTGATTACAATTCTGAACAGTTATTTCTGTGGGAACTGCATTCCACTCTTTGTAAATGATTACAGACTAAAGGAATCTAACCATCCCCTAACTGAGTTTTGACTTCTTTGGAATACTGAGTTGGAAAGGACTAGGGCACACCTGCAATCACACCCCCAACCCCAACTAACTTCAGTCTGCTGTTATAGTAAAATACCAGTCTAAGAGAGTGTCAAACAGTGCTGTACAGTGTCATTGTATCCACTTGTGCTTTGCTGTTTAAATGAGTCATTTTTTTTCTTTTTTTAGTTGTTTAACCAGGAGTAGCACACTAAGCTGAAAGCTTTTTTACAAGTGTGACCTGGGTATGACCTGGGAGCACAGGGAAGTTAAGTGACTTGCTCAGGGCACACATAATGTAAGTGGAAGCTGTGTGATTCAAACCCAGGTCTGGTCTGCTGGATGTGACCAGATTTGCAGCTCAGAGCCTTAAACCACTGCACTATACTGCCTAGAATATCAAGGACAAGACCACCAAATCACAGCAGGTTGATGGTCTCAGAAATAAATTGAAGTATGGCATGCTTGTAAAATATGTCACTAGGTCTGAAGCACCACTGAGTACAAACAATGCTTTGCTTGGATACAGTTCAAGTCATGGTGAAAACTGCAGAGCTTCACTTTTCTGTGAGCCTTGGAAATAAAATAAGACTGGAAATGTGCAATAAAGTTCTTGGCATTAAGGCAATGGGTCACAGCAAATAAATAGGCTAAGCATAAGCATTCCCTGCTTGTGTGTGACCTTAAGAAATTTCATAACCTCCTTGTGCTCTGGGAAAGCCCTGGAAATGAATTTCGATTCAGAGTTGCTTTAGCCATTTAGTTGCTGTGATCCATTGCCTTGGTGCCAAGTGCTGTACTACCACATTCCCAGTCTTATTTTTTTTTACCAAGGTTCAAAGAAAAGTGAAGCTCTGTAGTTCTCACCATGACTTGCACTGTGGCTGAGCAAAGCATTGTTTATATTCCCCAGTGATTCACACCATGTGGCATACTTTACAGTAAACTGCTGGTGAACTACAGTAGCTAGACACCTGTGCTATTCAAACCCAGTAAGCCAACATTTGCAAAATTTCACCTCCATGACTGAACCCTAATTTTGCTTTATCAGATGCAATTCCTGCTAATCTACTTCATGCATTTCAGCATGAAATACTGTACTACAGATTATTTCCGAGACCATCAGTCGGCTATTGTTTGGTGGTCTAGTCAACCAATAAATATAAAGTATACCAAATATGAAAATAGAAAATAAAATATAACCTTTGCCCGACTGATTCAGTGGACAACCTGGAAAAAAATCTTTGCTGTTGTACTGTACTGTATGTTACTTTTCTGCCTGGTGTTACACAATGTTAACCATTCTTTGCATCAGATATCATATATCATATACAGTGCACATTTTAAGAAGGAGCTGGGCTACCGAGCTATCTAAGGAGTCAATTTAATAATATTATTGTGTATGCAATAGGTGTCTGAATAAATCTGCACTGATAAATCCATTTATCTGTGCTACTATGTGGATAAATGTATTTCTCCACATAGTAACTACATCATCACCCATTTATCCACACATCACTAACTACCACCACCTGTGCTGCCTTCTTACCAGCACTGTCTCCTAGTTTCACTTTCACCTCCTCACAGTGCTCTTAAAAGCCAAGCTATCACAGTCCCAAATACTCACAAAATGCACACCCTAACCAACCCCCCCCCAAACTGGAACCACGTTTTAAATGAAAACACTTTTAACAAAAAAAAAGCCAGTTGTTCCTCTTTCTCAGCACAGCAATCCTGCAAACCAAACACAGCAACCAGGCACAGAGAAAAAAACTGAAAAGGAACTTAACTAAAAAAACAAAAGACAAACCAGAACCCCCAAAAATCCTGCTGCATAAATCAAATATGCAGGGGATGCATATGAGATAACAAAAGTTATTTGTTCAGTTGTCAGTGACCACTCGTAACCCTCACGGTTTTACTGAGGTCAGCAGCTAACTGTACAAATAACTTGTTATCCCACAGGCACCCCCTGCATATCCCTTATTTAATTTTGTAATATTATTAGAACTTCATTGGATACATATTAAACCTTTACATTCGTGCAGGAAAACTAACTGACAAACCAAGATTCAATTAAATTCAATTCAATTCATGTTTATTTTTAAAGCGCCTTTCAAAATCAAGGCGCTGTACAAATTAAATAAAACAGGGAAATCCAACACTAAACAATCATAACTATAAAGAATAAGCCAAAGTAAAAAGATATGTTTTTAGAGCAATTTTAAAACTGTCAATGGTCGGGCATTCTCTTAACCAGTGAGGTAGAGAATTCCACAGGGTAGGAGCTGAAAAGGCAAAGGCACGAGATCCAGACAACTTCAAACAAACCTGGGAATCTCTAGCAATCCCTCACTGGCCGAGCGGAGAGGGCGGAGGGGGCAATAGGGAACCAGAAGATCTTTCAGGTAACCGGGTCCCTGATCATGTAGGGCTTTGAAGGTTAGTAAACCAACCTTAAAGGTGATCTGCCACCGAACAGGCAGCCAGTGCAGTTCGCGAAGCACAGGCGTAATATGACTGGTTCTAAGAGTCCCAGTCAAAAGCCTGGCTGCAGCATTCTGCACCAGCTGAAGGCGGCGGATATCAACCCCTGGTAGCCCTAGGTAGAGGGAATTACAGTAGTCCAGCCGAGTGGTAACAAAGGCGTGGACCGAAGTTGGAAGGTCCTCCCAGGGAATCAGATGTTTCACCCGAGCGATATTCCTCAGATAGTAAAAAGAGGATTTGACAACAGCTGACACTTGTGATTTCAGGGTCAGACCATCATCAAAAATAACGCCCAGATTTTGCACCTGTCGAGAGCTAGAGAGCAGTACACCACCAAGTAATAAACCCGATGGCTGTCCAACACCCAAACCCCTCCCAGGATGACCTGGATCCACAACCAATACCTCAGTCTTATCCAGATTAAGTCTTAACCAGCTCGAACTCATCCAAATTCTGATCTCATCCAGGCAGTTATTAAGTATGGAGAGTGCATCACTCTGATCGGGGAGAAAGGATAGGTACAGCTGAGTATCATCTGCATAGCAGTGAAAACTCAAACTGTATCTCTGATGATTTCTCCCAATGGCAGCATATACACTGCAAACAACATGGGAGCTAAAATGGAGCCCTGTGGTACCCCACACGGTAGGGAGAAGGCGTCAGAGGAATAAATTCCGGTGACAACTCTCTGAAACCTACCAGTGAGGTAGGAACGAAACCATTTGTGGACTGTACCAGACAGCCCACAAAAAACCCGCAGTCGCTCCAGTAGCACCCCATGGTCTACTATATTAAATGTGTCATCGGGGTCCCTCTGCAAATGAATACTGCTCAATGATTTTATCCCCTAATAAATTAAATGAAAACTGCCTAACAGAAAAAGCCCCACATATTTTGATTTAGTAAGAAACTGTGTTGCTCACATAAGGTTAGAGCATTATGCCTTGAATGGAATTCTATCTGTTTTGTTTTGTCTATGGCAGCTGAAGTGCTCACGAAATTAGTGATGATGCCAGTACCTGAAATTCTGTTGCATAACTGTGAACATACACTGAGGTTAAAATTCTTAGTAGCCAGAGGCTTTCAAAACTGGAGCTGAAGGGAGCTAGAGTGGAAACAAACAGCTCAAGACTGAATCAAGGCACTCTCACTTGGTGAGGTGGGGACTGTTTCAAGCACACATGCAATTTTTGAGAGTGCAGAAATGAGTAAAGCTTATAGGTTTCATATTTGTATCTCCAGTACCTAATTATCCAGTTGAGCCAATTTTAACTTTGAGATCCAATGCAATTATAACACCCCAAACTTCAGACGTTTTGGATAAATTTATCTATCACTGCAGATTGAACTTCAGCAAACAAGTTCTAATTTTCTTCAGTCCAGCTTTAATGGTGCCTGTTCCTGTAAAACATCAGAGGGTTACTATCAGGTGGACAACTGGGGACCGGGGTGGGATACTACTCTGCAGAAAAAGTATTTTAATATTGGGTGATCAATGAGGGACTGGGGTGGGACACTACAGTGAGGAAACATTATTTTTCATACCTGGTGCGGTATCAGGGACAAGGGTGGGACACTACACTGTGGCAAAAACATTTTTATATACTGTATATTTTGTTCCAGTGTAGTGTCACAACCAGACCCTAATTGCTCACCCAATATTAATAAACAATTATTAACTATTTTATTATGTAGTGTAGTGTCCCAACCCAGTCCCTGGTCCATAGTTGCCCTATTGATACCATCTTGCTGAATGGATGACTAGCACAATCACATTTGAATAGCACAATCATATTGGCCCTAGTTCCCTCTGTTCACTTCATTCACATTTCTCCATACTGTGTAGTCATATGAATTTATAGAGAAACCATTTTTCCCCCCAGAAGTATGTTGTGGGCAAAGCATTGCCCATTGTTATGGATGGTGGACTGATACACCTAACCATTATAAAAAAAACTACATTACACCTCATTTAGACACTTGATTTATTTTATTTATTTATTTACTGATTGTATTTACTGTATTATGGTGAAACCACTGCTACTGATTCATATTTACACTTATGCATGGATCAATTTGCCTATTTAGTACATACTGTAATACTTATTGTATACTACCAGGTAAATGTATTTTAGGATGCTTCCATTCTCTTTTATTGGAAATAGAAACCAATATTCAGTTGATTCACTGCTGTTATGATTTACTGAGTAAAGACTGTTTCAATGAGCAAAATGAATTCTGGCACTCATTTGGTACCCTATCTGTTCTAAGCTTTGCTGCATGCTTTTGTTATACTCCTCTGCTTACTTGATGGTTTGTCTTTTAGAATACTCGCAAGGTTACAGATTGATAATTTTCCAGGTAACAAAAACCATGTGGGAGCTGTCATAACACTTACACTAAAATAAACAATTTATCCAATCCATGTAATATTGCACCCATAGTGTATCAGCTTCAAGTCTACACTGGGACCATAGATCAAAAGTTTGGATCTGCAGTTTGCCCTTACTGTACAGCAGGTTTCCAGTTTCCCTCCCAATCCTCCATAGTAAGTCAGTGAAATGCTTTCCTTTGATTGTAGGGACACCTGCCAGAGCAATGCAGCTATGGCAGAAAAATGCCTCCACAAAGAGTGCCACCTGGTGTCTTTTAGCACATAATGAGGGGGATTGAAATAATTAAGCTACTAACATAATGCTGCATACCCAAATACTGAATGACACATAACACACTGCAGCAGTACCACTTAACGAGGTACCACTTGGTATGCCGACCCTACTGCCCAATGACGCATTACCAATAAACTTTTCAACAGCAGGCATTGTGTGCTGCATCACAAATTGTATATCTATATTTTTTAATATATATTTATACTCATCTGTTCTAACCTATATCAAGTCATACTGTTTATTGCTTGTGTGTGTGTGGGGAAGGGCTCTGCAGAGGTGTCCATGTGCATGCATTGCTATCATAATTTGATGGTGCTTCATTTTAATTTATTAGAGGCTGTGTCTGGATATGGTTTCATCTTGTGTTGCAGTACAAGTATGTTTATGTATTTTTATTCTCATTGTATATGTTACGTGTGTGTGTGTGTGTGTGTGTGTGTGTGTGTGTGTGTGTGCACTGTGAGGGTGTTCCTGACTGTTCCTGTACTGTCTGTCACCTATGTGACCACATGTGAATGTTCATGGACAGGGGTCAAAACTGGCGCTGACCCCACTAGTCAAATGCTATTAGATATTATTTTGGGATAGACAAAAATATTTGTAAGAATAAAAAGGAGCATTGCAAGTCTTACTTTTACCACTTTAAAAAACAAAGCTGCGATCCAGAGCATGTGCATGACATTGCCATGGATGTGACACACATATTCAGGGTCATGGTCCTGTTTTTCAAAGTGATAAAAGTTAAGACTTGCAAAGCTCTTCATTATTACTACAAAGACCGTCATGCTCAGAAGAGCATGTACTTTTAGCCCCAGCTATCAGTTACATTCGTTCAGGAAATTTGCACATGCACAATGTGTGTTCACATTGAGAAGTGGCATCCATCAGTGGAAGATTGACCAAAACTAAAGTAATGTACTTGGTCTGAACTAAAGTATATCTTTTTAAAATGTAGGTAACAGACTTTACTGTTACTCATACTGGGGTACATTAATAGTTTATTTTGCCATAGATGTTATTACAGGCACACTGGTCACATGAGTTCAGTATAGCTGCTGAAAGCTGACAGTTCCCTTTAATGTGTGCATTGCTCATGCACTGCATTGATAAAAATTTCCAGAAAGCTGTAAAATATAGAGTACAGTAAACTAAAACTGAATAGCAGGTAGAAACAAACCATTAGGCAACTTTTATTAATTCATTGCAGTGAGCAGTGAACTCACTGAAAAATGCTAAACCAGTGAGTTGAAGGGACAGTTTAATGAGACTTGTTCAGTATGTCATACTGGAATCCATATGCATATATGTGTATATATATTAGTCAGTGTGTGTGTGTGTGTGTCACAACAATTAGAAAGTGCAGTTAGTGGCTCAGTGGTTAGTGCAAAAATTGCTAGTCTAATTCCCTCCTATCTAGGTCAGTTTTAGCCGTATGCATGTCACTGCTGATTTAAATGAGTTGTCTAGTGGCAACCCCACACTCTTCAATATCCCTTGGAGCCTGAAAAGAAGAAAACAGTCCCTCAATGTCTTTTTTTTAATCTATGAAACTGTGTGTAGACAGTGCACTGCTATGTTACACTGAAATACATAGCATATATATATGTGTGCGTGTGTGTATGTATTAGTCAGGGTGCGTATATCACAATAATTAGAAAGTGCAGTTAGATGGCTTAATGGTTAGTGCAAAAATTGATAGTTTACACATTTCTCACTGCCCACAATACCATTATTTTACAGCCATATTGGCTCATGCAAGAGTTTGTTGTGATAGCTGACAGATTGAGGTAGATGGCTGCAGACAGAGACAGTAAAAGTGAAGTACAAATGAGTGAGCTAAAAAATGCAACTGCTATTGATTTGCTTCACATTTGCTTTACATGTGGGGATTCAGATGGGAACAATATGTGCTTTACTGTGTTAAGGTTTTCCAGTTTGATTTGCTTTTTAAAATAAAAGGTGTTGCTTTGTACCCATGCTATTCTGATTCAGCAACATCCATTTCTTGCTTCTTTTAATCTATGAGACTTAGCCTTATATGTGTGTGTCTGTGTGGGGGAGGGGTGATATAATATATTTAGAATATCATCATGAATGTATTGATTAAGCAGCCTTCTCAGATGTTACTGTCACTCATGCAACAATGTAAATCATCACATTGTATGCTTAGTTATGTCTCTGTTGTAATATACCAATTTTCAAGACCTTGTTAGTACTATGACAGATCAAGGCAGAGGTTTGCATACAAAGATGGAGACGATGACATATGAAAGAGAAAACCACAGTGTGCGGACAATGTTGATTTGCTTCATATTAGGTTTTACATTTGCATGATATCCTGTTATTCTATGTATAACATTGATTTGACCATTTTAATGAAAGAGCACACTTGAATGCATGAAGTAGACATGAGCTATCAGTAGACAACAGTTTAAGTAGTATGATTAATAATAGCTTGCAGGATTAGATGTGGAATGTATTTACTTGTAACAGTATCTATCTTCAAATTAACATCACTGTCTGGAAGCACTCAGGAATAGAGAATTTGTGTGTGTGTGGGGGGGGTAGGTGACAGTTATATGCACCTCACAAAACATATGACTGCAAATGAAGCCAGCAAGATACAGAGCATTGTTTTGTACACTTACAAATTTGTGCAGTTGATAACCACATTGTCATACAAGCAGACTCAATATGATATTTTCATCTTTGCATAACCCAAAATGTGTTAGAATCATGCCATTGTTCATCTGTTGTGCACTGACCCATCCCCACAGAGCCCAACAAATGGTACAGTTGATGGGTAAGGCATACCCCACAACAGTCCTTGTTGCTTGGAGATGTCTGTGTAGTAGCCGCATATGTGTCCCCCATCCCTCATACCCCCTGTGGTGTTGTAACAGGCTATTGGGGGGTGTCTCACAACATAGTGTCATGTGGTACAGTTCCCAACATAGATGGATGCAGCACAGGGTACATACAGTACAACCTCTATACTGGCAGTGTCCCAGTGCCATGTGAACCACTATCTGCACTTACTGTAGTGCACTGCTGTAACCTGCACTCCTGGGAACAACTGCCATATGTGTACCTGTACAGCTCATGGGTACCGAAGGTGAGACTGTACTTCCATGGGATTCTGCACCTTTGAAACAGCCAATGTGAGGCAACAGAGTATTAAAAAAAACACATACACTCATGCAAAACTTGTATATGACTATACACATGTGCAAACACACACACACACACACACACACACACACACACACACACCTTGCTCCATCATATGCAGTACCACAGCTTTAAGCTACAGTTAAATATACTCTTAGAGGACTGGGTTAGCAGCATACAGTAGTGAGCTGCTGCCACTTCATATGCCAGTAACTCAGATGTCCTTATTGTGCACTACTTCAGAGGACAAGGAACCTGTAGATATCATAAGCAACTCTCAGAAACAAAGTAGACAATGTAACAAGGCCTACAGCAAGGTAACAAGAATGTTGTGGTGTATCGTAAGGAGTGTTGATAGCAGTACAGAAATTAAGTAATATAATTCTAACTCTCTATAGATCACTGATGAGGTGAGACCACATCTTGAGTACAGTACTGTGTCTAATTATTGAGTCCTCACCTGAGGAAATATAGAGACAGGCTGTAGATGTTGCACTGTAGAGTAACCAAAATGAGTCAGGGTGTTGCAGCCAACAGTGCAGATCATACCTCTCAACATCTTGCCTCATGAATCAGAGACAAGGCTTAAAATAATCAGGGACAAAGACCCAAAATCAGGGACACATCTTAAAAATTGATACTATTCACTCAGAAAGCTGATAGAATAAAGGGATGTGTATTAAGATGCATTTTCTGAAGAGGAGCAAGTCTATAACTTTAATGTTTGACATTGTTTTGTGATTTTAATCCCAGCTATTCTGTCACAAAAACGAAAATTTTATGAGGGACAGAGGAAAATTCTGAGGCAAAATCAGGGATGTCCCTTAAAATCAGGGACAGTTGAGAGGTATGGTGCAGATCCTCTGAGGACTAGGTCAGGCCACTGAAGGTATACCCACCATAGGCCAGAAGGAAGGATCCAGGCAGCATGCACTCAATAGAGAACTTTACATTCCAGAAAGGAATAAACATGGTTAATTGTGAGGGCTATGTACTGTAGCTGGAACAGAGGGCTCTAGAACAAGAATACGTGAATGTAAGCTGGGGTGGAGCGACTGCTTTAGGAAGGATGTCAGAAGATTTGACCTGACAGAGACAGCAGTTGAGGTATTGAAGAAACAGCCTACCAGTAAATGTGTTCAAAAAACATTGCTTGGTTAAAGCACAGCTTTGACATAGTATAGGACTTAATAGCTCCTCTGGGTGGTGTACGTACAACAAGGAGCAAGGGGGCAGTTAATGGTGTAAACCCCATCTCAACAACAGGTCATGGGGTACAGTACTATAAAACTGGACTACAATTAATGCTGAGAAAACTAAATGGGACCAAGATGTAATGGCTCTTTTAAAGAAATAGATGGTGCATCTGGCCCTGACTGAACCGGGTAAGGCCCAGGCGGGCCCAACAGGACCACTACACACCATACCTGCAACCACAGCTCCAACAGCCAGAGTATCACCTGATAAAATCAGGGACAGTAAGGAGGATATTAAAGCCCTGTGTGAAAGGCAACAAGCCCTGTGAGAAGGCCAAGCATGCATCAAGCAGACACTGAGCTGTATTTCATGGCATCTATTAGCCAACATGGCAACAAGGGTGAGGCAGAGTGATGCTGCCAGGGACTGGAAACACCAGCCAGCAACACTCCACCATCACAGAAAGAGTGAGTGGTGGATGGTGGTGTCCGGTTGGTTTAATTCTTGAAAATCATTTGGGATTTGCATTTTTTCCTACAAATCATCTGATTTACATCTGATTTAATCTGGAGAATGGCAGTGAGAGTTGAGGATTAATGGAATATAGTGAAGGGGGCCATAAGGGACATATCAGACTCCTGCATAAGGTAAGTTGCCAAAAGAAAAAAAAACACACAAAACCAGTCTACTTTTTAAAGGAGGATGCGGGAGTCAGTGAAGGCCAAAAGAAAGGCCTTCATGTGATATAAGAACAAGCAGAGGAGGAAGAGTGGGAGGAGTGCCACAGAAAACTAAAAGAAGCAAAGAGAACAATAGGGAAAGCTAAGACAGCAGTGGAGTTACCTATAGTGGAAAGTGTGATGGAAGAGGACAAGGAGTTTTTCAGATGCACCTTAACACCTCCATACAGTATGTTTTCCTGTGGTTCTTGTTCCATGTATGCATCACCTTGCACTTTCTGACATTCTATTTTGACAACAACCCATCCAAACATAACACAACAAGGCATCAGGCATGTGTAGGCATGAGCATGCTTATTCACTGTTAGAGATGTGCTGAAGTTTTAATTTGCTGGCAAAGTTGCCACAAAGTGGCCAAAATTCACATTCTCAGAGTTTCATGAAGTTTTCCCTATGTCAGCAACTTCAACTTCACCTGAAATCATGAAGTTGGAATGGTGGAATCCCACTTGCAAAATGCAGAGTTTTGCCTGCAAATGGTGGAATTTAGCCCACAAATGGTGAAATTCTACACTTTGTGGATCGACCTGCACTTCATGAATTGTGCTAAATTCATGGATTAATTTATGCAGCAAATTTAGCCAAATTTGCCCATCCCTACTCACTGTACACAGTTGTCAACAATTTTTTCTAGTACATAACGGACTCCAATATGTCTGTTTCTTTCTAACAATATCATTCCAATTCTTAACAAAGGACATTATGGTACTACTGTTGTGGGTTTGCCAGTTTATATTCTGATGTTTAGGACTTGGATAAGCAAGCCAGGTGTGGTATTACATTCACTATGTGAGCAATAATGCACATGAGGGTGTGTGATTATAGGTCAATGATTCACGTCTCGAGGGTGTTGTTAGGCACATGAGGTGCTTGTGCAGAGTACCTTTATACACCAGAGAGGTGTGTAATTATTGGCCATCATCACACATTCTAAGTGTTTTATTGCACTTATAACACTGTAAGAAAAATTACACTATTTTATTACAAATGTTATAAATTTAAAGTGCATATGGAAGTGGTCATGGAGATACAAGTAAAATAAAAAAAAAGTTTCTGTTATGAAGTGCATGGCTCCTTCATGGTGTGGTTCTTCCCGCCCATCTCTCTTTTGTCTTTTCTTTTCTGACTGCTTGCTGATGAAAATTGAAGTACAATTCAGTTAAATTACCCAATGCCATGCCAGTTATCTGTACAGCTGAGTTTGCACACAGTATGTTATGGGTTAGTGCAACAGCATGGCTAATCGAATTGCACAAAATGTGTTACTTTTTACATGAGCTAGCAGCATGCATTTTCTGTGTCTAGTCATTAATTTTGGTCTCTCTCTGTCTCATCCACATGCCATACCACAGCTTTGTGAAAAAAAATGAAGCCTAACCATATGCAAGCAGTTGTCTGCACTGGGTGGAGTAGTAGTGCACTTACTGAAATTACACATTTTTGTTAAGGAACCAGATAATGGAATGCTGAAAGAAGTACAGGTGTGTAGTCAGGTACCTGGTCCACCTCAGAGGACATAGATTTGGACAGCAGGGTCGAGTTGGACTAGGGTTAGAGGGACCTGGTCCAGGATGGGGACTATGGATGGAAGCTTGTTGGTGCTATAGAGGTGGCCATGGTTCAACAGAGTTGTCAACACTTGCAGGATGGATTTGGAAATTGAAGCCAGTGCTGTGAAAGGATAGTCACACAATAACTGTCACCATCTAGAAGTAGATCAGACAGGAGGGGCCAGCAGCAGATACAGCATTGTTAATGTTTTTTTTAAGGGGATTATTTTAATGGGTATTAATGGTCTATTTTAGCAAATCTGGATTTTACTCAGTGGCAGTTGCTGTACTTTCATCTGATGGGAATCAGAACAGATTCATTATCAGAACATCAGATTTTGCTGCCTCTGATGCATTGCCAGATGTCATAATGGAATGACAGGCAAAACTTGACATTCCTATATCCAACATATGCAGTATTCAATAGAGAAGCAGCACATGTTTATGGGGTACAGAGTCAAGAGTCCCAAAATGAGCTTATGCAGTATCTGTCATAGCAAGTAAACCACCAAACAGAAGTGTGTTAAGCATTCATACAATTTCTTGTGGACACATGGGGCCAGATTTTCAAAGACCCCTTAGACAAGGTGTGGCAAACATCCAGCGTGTATCAAATCCAGGTGCATCAAATACTATGCACCATATTTTGCAAGAAAAGCTTTCACTGTGGCAAAGTCCCCTAAAATGACACAAATGTCTGCTGTGTCAAAAATATGGCATGTGGGATGAGAAGAATGGAAACTGCATCAAAAATATGAGGCATGTTTTTTTTCTGGTTTTCCTCTCATCATGTCATAGCCTGTTTTGTTATCCATTTTAATTTTCAAATTATGACCACTGTAAAACAGGTTATGTTTTGATCTTGAGGGGTCCTATTTGCTTTATATCTCTCACTCTATTACTTGGCCTCAGTTCAACTGATACAGAGAACTGGTGGGGTTTTGTAGTGTTGACACCACAGTAATCAAAACTGTTGCACTTTTAGCTATTGGTAATCACTAGGTTTTGCACAGAATATTTTTTGTTTCCTATGGAGTGGATGGTACTTTTTGATTAAAGATGCTAGGAAGAATAGACATAGCTATTTTTTTTCTATTAATGTGTGTGCCTCCCCATTGGTGTAGGTCTATTATAGTGACAGGGACTGGGAGGACAGAGTGGGAATGGTTACTTGTAGGTAATTTCAGTAGTTTGTTTTCCTCTTCCTGACTATTTGCAAGGTTGCAATCTTAACTCATATAATTCTAGGGCTGGAGCAGGAGGGGTAGGGCTGAGTTTGGGATCACCACGTATCTATCAATATTAGAGATGCAATCCCAAGGACTGGAGGCTTGTTGGGGATTTTCTTCTATTTTAGGGGATGGGGGTGGGGTTGTCATGTTTGTTCCTATGTTTTGTTGTTTAGCCATAATGTGCATGTGTTAGTTTCATTGGGTTAGTTATTGCCATCTTGGGTGGGCAGGAGGGGAAGAGTTATGTGGTTAGAATGCTGTTAAGATTGAGTGGTTCAAGGGACTTCAGTTACATATTAATGGTCATCATGATGGATTAAATGACTAATAATACCATGTATGCCTCATGGAATATAAAGAACTTGCTCCAAGGTTAAATGATATCAAATTATTAAGCACTTGAGACACTTAAAGAGTAATATTACTTTCTTGCAGAAAACTAATTTGATAACATCTGAGGGTAACCTTTTTCCTAGAGAAAGTATTGGTCAAGTATTTGCTGCTGGTGATAATACCAGAAAAAGAGGGGTAGCCATCCTAGACCATAAAAATAAAAAAATTAAATTTATACAGAGTCTCAATGATCCGGAGGTCAGATATATTTTTGTAAAAGGACAATTAAACCATATGGACTTTGTCTTGGGCAGTGTTTAGAGGGCCCAATGTACAGACACCTTTGTTTTTTTTTATTAACTTAGCTACTCTGTTGGCTCCTTTTCTTTCCTTTCCCATCATATTGAGGGGATTGGAATATTTCCTTTACTCAGAACATAGATTGGACAGGTAAGACACAAGTGGGATTATCACCAGGGCAGAGTGCACTATGGCACATGGTTGATTCACTGGGGCTGTGTGATCTGTGGTGTATTTTATACCCTTTGTCTAAAGAACACCTGTTCTATTTGACAGTCCATGGTTCTTATTTCAAAACTGACTATATTCAGACTAGCCAAAGCACTAAGCATTGCTTAAAAGTCTGTGGAATAGCCTGAAGAGTCCTTTCAGATCATTCTTTAGTGTGGTTTATTTATTTATTAGCTTTTGGTAACCAGATAAGTGCACCAGGCAGCAGTCCTACCTATTTTCAGGCACAACCCGGGAGAGTACAAAATTGAGAACACAGAAATGACAACAGTACAGTTCAAGACCAATAACATAGGTACATCATTACAGTCCAGGTTGTGATACACCAGAGGATTAGGCACACAGACAATTTTACAAGCACCAATAACAGTAGACAATAAAGTGACAAATAAGAAGTGGGATTGGTTAGAGGAGGAGGACCACACTCTTAACAGTCATTTAGCCAAGTTTAGTGGAAAAGGAAACCCATACATACGATACAGCAAAGTAAGTTATACACTACCAGCTACATAGCATGGAGACATAGGTGGCAATTCCCAGTTATGTGCAGTTACAATTACATAGGGCATAGAGGTGAGAGAACAGGGAACACTTAAAAGAAAGGTGGGAGGTGGAGTTTTTGAGCTGAGGGGGGAGCGAGTTCCAGAACTCAGGAGCAGATTAGGAGAAAGCCTGTTCTCCCATCTTGGTAGCACAGAGCTGTAAAGACAGCATTGGGATGGAAGAGGACCTAAGGGAGTGGGAGTGAGAGACTGTGATAAGCATGTCACTCAGGGAGGCCGGACAAGGTGGTCTAGTAAGGGAGTCCACTAGACACCCTATAGTGTATGACTGGAGGTCTTTGGGAGGCAACCATTTTAAGCTAGAGTTGAGTAGACAGTGATGAATTAGGCGAGGAGCTGATAAGGTGAATCTACAGATATTATAGGAAGTGTCCCACTTGAAGAGCACACTAGCATTGGCATGGTAGAGAACCCGGAGGGCATAAAGGAGTTGAGGGAGTAGTATACCTCTAGCTACTTATATCCTGGCTGCCGGGGTGAGTGAGTGGCACACTCAATAGGCAGCACCAATTTTAGCATTGACAGACCGACAAACCTCATTGACATGTGCTGAAAAATTAAGAGCCAGGTCAAGCGTAACCCCGAGGTATTTGAAAGTAGAGGTGTTAGTGACAGTAGTACCATCATGACAGTGGACAAGGAGCTTAGGGGGTGCAGTGGGCACTTTTTTAGAGGATCCAAAAAGCATGGCCTGAGTCTTGCCTATGTTTAGGATTTGATGGTTAACTGAGAGCCAGGATTGAAGGGATTGAAAGTCATGTGAAAGGTTTAGGTTTATGTCAGCAATTGATCTGGAAAAATAATAGAGAACAAGATCATCAGCATACATGAGTAGGCCACTATGAAGAGAGGGACTGGGGATATCATTGAGGAAGAGAGAAAAGAGTAGAGGACCAAGTATAGAACCCTACGGTACACCGCGGATGATAGGGATGGGGGAGGAGAGAACTTTACAGAAGGAAACAGCCTGAGAGCGATTATCCAGGTAACTACTAAACCAGGAAAGGGTAGAATCAGAGGCTTCTAGGGCTTGTAGCCTAGTCAGTAGTAGTGGGTGGTGGACCATATCAAATGCTTTAGAGAGGTCAATGAACATGGCTCCTGTGAGTAAGCCCTTATCCATATTACCTTTGACATCACTGGTAAGCTGGGTCAGGGCAGTGGTAGTGCTGTGCCCTGCCCTAAAACCATGTTGAAAAGGGGATTGAAGATTAAACTTAAGAAGGTACTCAGAGACCTGATGATGGACTAGTTTCTCAAGTAGCTTGCTGAGCCTGGGGAGAAGTGAGATTGGGTGGTAGTTGGACAAAAGTTTAGCATCTCCCTTCTTAAAAACAGCTATAGTCCTAGCTGTTTTCCAGACCAAGGGGACAGAGGCAGTGCAGACAGAGAAGTTGAAAAGCCTGGTTATGGGCCCTGCAAGCCAGGCAGCAGACTTCCTAAGGATCCCAGGATGAATACCATCAAGGACTGGACTACAACTAGACGGTACAGTTTTGAGTAGGTTTAGAACTTCATGGTATGTGACCGGGGCCAGCTTCAGAGTAGGGGGAGTTGGGGCTCTGGGAGATGAGGCAGGCTAAGCTATGGGGAGCGGTGGGGTAGGCGTAGATAGAGTGGAAAAGTGGGAATTGAATGCATTCACAATGGTGAGTGGGTGGTTACAGTGGACATCATTTATGTACATATCTGTTGGAGTCAGGGGCTT
The DNA here is from genome assembly GCA_016271365.2 of Neoceratodus forsteri. NCBI lineage: Eukaryota > Metazoa > Chordata > Ceratodontiformes > Ceratodontidae > Neoceratodus > Neoceratodus forsteri. The sequence continues at coordinate 632,200,563 of CM028136.1, read as the reverse complement.
GTTATTACCAAGAATTTCCTTGATTTGGGACCAATACCGTTTAGGGTTGGAGGCAGAGGAACTTAGGAGATTCCTGTAATAAGTACTTTTAGCCAGGAGAATCTCTTTTTTGCAGGTGTTCCATAAGGCTCTGTAGGCTTCAAAGTCAGTAAGTAGATGGGACGCCTTCCAAGCAGACCACAGTTTGTCCCTGAGTTTCAGAAGATGGAGCAGGGCACGCTTGAACAATTTGGTGACTTTCCCTTTTACCCTTCTCGTGGTGACTGGCATGTGATTATTTTGCAGCGAGATTAGGGAAGAGTTGAAATAGTTCATAGCAATATTTATATCATCAGTATAGTAGAGGGGAGACCAGTCCACTAGGTTAAGATTGTGAATGAAAGCTTCCATATTAAGGTTGGAGAGGTTGGAAAAAGTTAAAACTTTTGATGAGAAGGAGGGGGAAGATGTATCCCATATACAGAAGACCAGATAGTGATCACTTATGGTATCTGGGAGAACACCAGCTAAGGTAAAAAACTCCTTTCTATTCGTCAGGATCCAGTCTAAGAGAGTGGAGCAGACTCCATCATGGGAGATCCTAGTGGGTTCCTGAATAAGCTGAGAGAGATTGACCTTGCTTGTCAAGGAGGATAGAAGTGAGGAGCTAGGTCCAGCCCAGTCAAGGTTAAAATCCCCAAGGCAGACTATATCATTTTTCCCAGTCACAGATGGCAAATATTCCATGAACTCCTCGAGCCCTAGCCTAGAGTTTCTGGGAGATATATATGCAAGAGATATGGAGTTTTTTGACACCCCCAAGCAGTAGGAGCGAATGGAGAACCTCACAGTTGGCGAGAGGGGGATCATGCAATATGGTGATGTTTAGTTGAGATTTGCAGTAAAGTGCCAGGCCTCCACCTCTTTTAGCACTAGGGTGATCCACCTGTAGTAAGTTATATCCCTGTAGGGAGCACTGGGAATCAGTAATGAAAGGCTTAAACCATGTTTCAGATATGGCTAGGATATCAGGGTTGTTAGCGCTAATCCAGGTCTCAAGGTCAAGGAGGTTGGCCAAGAGGATCCTAGTATTAATGTGAGCAAAGGTGAGCCCAGATGATTGGGGCAGACAGTGCAATGGAAGAGACTGGGTGGGATTGGTGGCCAGAACAGGACTAGGATTTGTCTCGACATCCCCTGCAAGAGTAAGGGATATGGTAAATATCCATATTGATGCTATAATGTAAGCCCGAGTAGCACATCCAGGGGACATAGAGAACCTAAACTGGAAGTATCTAATTAATAACCCCAGTTGTTTGAAGATAAGCCCGGATGGAGGAGGTGGATTAGGGATGGGGTCAGTCAGGAGGTTGGAGAAGCAGAAATTATCCTGTGAATATACAGAACTGGGTGAAGTAATCTTTGCAGGACCAGAAATAAGTGAGAGTACCCATAATATAAGTGCTAAAGAGAGAAGGATGTTATAGGCAAGGAAGCCATTATAAGATTGGAGTATCACAAGAGGTCAAAGAAGGGGGAGAGAGAGTGGGCATAAAAGGTGGAGAGAAGCTAAGGATGAAGGTAGTTAGGATGTCACTAACAGAGCTTAGGGCAGAGAAGGAATAAGCAAGATTCAAAGAGTAAAGGCAACCTCTGGTGGCCAGAAAATATAAGGTGCAGATGAGAAACAAGGGAGTTAGAAAAAAACACACCACCGCCACGTGTGATGCACAAAAAATATCACAAGAGAGTCCTAAATAAAAGTAACACTGGCTAAGGGTGGAGGGTATTGGGGCGGGTGGGAGCAGTCGCGAAGCTACTGTGGGGCTAGCTAGTATAGGGACCAGCTCTCTTCCTTCGTGGCTCGCAGTTAGTCCATACCTTGATTCGTTTCTGGGGTGGGGGAGAGCTGCTCCAGTGGTGCCCTCATGACCTGGACCCTCGGCAGATCCCTCACAGAACTGTGGAGAAAGAAAAGGTAGGAATTTATACCAAGCCCCAGGATTAATTTGCACAGGTTAAGCTGTTAAACTGTTTTTCTTTTTTTTGTTATTAGGCAGCAAAATCCTGACTGAGAAGCTAGATTTAGACTGTCGCCCAGAACCTGGATTAGCACAGGCACAAGAGGACTAAACTTCCTAAATTAAATTGTTGAATGAGATCTTATTTACTTTTATTTTTAATACTTTAATTCACTGAGGGAGGCATACAGACTAAGGTCCTGATTAAGGAGGTTCCTAACTGAGGCGCAGGTTAAGCACAGTCACAGAGAGTGAGACTCTCAAATACTTTGAGAAATATCTGCCCAAGGGAAACAAGCTGGTGCAGTTCCAGTTTTCAGTAGCTAAGTAACAGCCAGGTTTACTTGCAAGGTGCAGCTAAGCATTTCAGAATTAAAATAAAATAACAGCTAAAACAAGGCTAGGGGTATTTAGCCAAGTTAAAGTATCTAGCACAGAGACCTGGCAGCACTATAATTACATAGGGACACACTTAAAGTACAGAGTCAAACAGTCAAAAATGATGAAGTCCAAGTCTCCTTAAAGTGCATAGACTATAAAGGCAAAAAACCCTTAAAGATCAGAGAAAAACAGAATAGAAAAACTATCTCCATTGTTGGGTCAACAGAAAAGCAAACCCTAATTCAAATTCTGAAAAGGCACCAAAAGCTAGTGCAGGGACCAGCTCTCTTCCTTCATATTGTGCAGTTAGTCCGTACCTTGATTCATTTCAGGGTGGGGGGAGGGCTCTCTGGCAATTACCTTTAAGGACTTGGACCCTCGGCAGATCCCTCACAGAACTTGATTCATTTCGTGGGGATGGGGGGAGGGCTTCTCCAGCGTGGTTTAATTTTGGGTATGGACAATGATGCAATTTGGAAATTTAATAACCATAGAAACATAGACTTTGATGGCAGATAAGGACCGCTTAGCTCACCTAGTCTGCCCAATTCCCTACCTACAGGATAAGCTGCAGATCCTAGCTAACCAACAGCCTATTTCTTCCTACCCCCTCAAAAATTGCCTTATGTCTGTCCCATGCATTCTTGAATTCTCCCACAGTTTTAGACCCCACATCCTCCTCAGGAAGGCTGTTCCATGTGTCCACCACACTCTCTGTGAAAAAAATACTTCCTCACATTGCCCCTGAACTGCTCCCCATCTTCTAATTGTACCCCCTTGTTCTTGCACATCTCTTTTTCTAAAAGATGCCATCCTCTTGGACTTTGTTGATTCCACTGAGGTACTTAACATTTTCAGTCATGCCCCCCTCTCCAACTGATGAAAGATAATTATATTGTTCAAAAATTTAAAGCACAAATTAGGAGTTTTGCCCTACATAACGTAGGCTCTATTGAATGGGGTGACAAAGAGTGGAGCGCTTTTAAATGTTTTATGCAAGGTGAATTTATTCGCTTAGCTTCAGAAAGGAAGAAGTAACAGGAGAAGGTGGCTTTGGATCTTTTGACCCGTATTAGGGAGGCAGAGTGGTGGTTAACTCCATGGTCCTCAGAGGAAATTAGAATTTAATTGGCCTGTCTTAGAGATAGATATGATGAGTTAGTATGCTAGAAAACAGAATATTCTATTTTAAAACACATTCTATGTATACTGATCAAGATGAAAGGCCTGGCACCTTATGGCTTTACATCTTAGGAAACAAGAGGACTCCTGTATTATCTCATCTATTAGATTAGAGGCTGATAATTCCATTAAAATTTCTCCTCTGGATATGGTGAGGGAATTTGAGATGTTTTATAGGTCTCTCTATGGGCCTATGCCTAATCCCTTGTCCCTTAGTGAGATACAAGATTATTTAGCCAGAATAGCTCTCCCTACTCTGTCAAATGCACAATGAGCAGACCTGGAGATGCCCTCTCACAACAGGAAATTTTAAAAACAATTGCAGCCTTATCACCTAATAAAGCCCCAGGGCCTAATGGCCTTCAGGCTAATTTTTATAAAAGAGTTGCATGTGACATAGCCCCTAGTGCTGTGCGGAATGCGAAATTTCACTGGTGGAATTAGTGCAGAATGACCATTCTGCCAGTGAAATTTCTGCTAGAATTTTGCTGTTTCTTCTGCGAAATTCCACCTGCTGTGATCCGTGGAATAATATTCTGCGAAACAGCATTTTTTCCATGGAAAATTATACTGCATACATTTCCGTGGAAAGTACTGAGATCCATGGAATAATATTCCATGGAAATGTTGTGGAAAGACACAGTTTGCATTTTTCTGCTGTGGAATTCCACCGTTCCATTTCCAGCAAAATTCGGTGACATTTTGGCAGAATTTCAAAAATTCTACTGAATGTCATTCCGACGGAATTTGAAAATTCTGCACAGCCCTAATAGCCCCCTTACTACATTATTTTTTTGTCAAAATCTACACTCATGAGCTTTTGGATAGTATCTTATTGGAGGTCCTGATCATACTATTGCCCACATGAGGCAATTCCCAGATAAAGTAAATTATCATCCAATCTCATTAATGAATTATGACATTAAAATATTAACCAAAATCTTAACCACATGAATTAACAAAGTATGGGCATGTTTAATATGCCAGGAACAAGTTGGCCTTATGCCAGCCAGATCCTCTGCTGATCATTTACACAAATTGGCTCATATAGTCTCCACATCCAGTGATACTGAAGTCCCTGTGGCCCTGGTCTCTCTAGATGCAGAGAAAGCATTTAATACAGTTAATTGGACATTTTTATTTGCTACTCTAGAGAAATGTGGCTTCCCTTCAATGTTCATTCAATGGATCAAGGTTTTGTATTCTTCCTCCAGTATGAAAATTTACTGTAATTGTGTATTTTCTCCATCATTTCCATTCTTTTCTGGAACCAGACAAGGGTGTCAATTATCCCCCTTATTGTTTAATTTATATTTGGAACATCTATTATACAAAATTAAGACCCCCACCCCTGCTTGTGGGTGTGCCCATTGGTACTAAACAGCTGCAGTTTTTCGCATATGCAGATGATATACTTTTGCATATTAGGTACCCTAAAATCTCCATTCTGGTCACTTTGGCTGTTATCAAGGAATATAGCCAATTTTCCAATTACTGGCTTAATATAGAAATCTAGAGTTAGTATTTGCTGTATTGGTCCTTGCAAGAACAGATCCAGAAGCAAATGATTTGATACCTTTTAATGGACCAACATAGATATAACAACAAGAACAAAGTGATCTAGCTTTTGGACCAACCAGTCCATCTTCAGAAGCCTAATGGCAGTTGTTTAGAAAAAACAATACGTTTAACAGCTAGATCATGCAGGAAAAAACAGAAAAAATCCCCATTGGTTTAAAATACACATTTAAAAAATACAGATGATGATGTCAGAGAAGTTTAACAGTACCATTTTACCTTCAGCCAGGAGGGTCCCAGGGTCAAAGGTACTTGGTGCAAAACACATACAAAGAATCCTACTGCATATAAATTTAATTGACATAAGATAACACTGCTGGAGCAGATGACTCTTAAATCAAGCTATGAGTGTCACAGTGTGTATAAGGATGTGATTACTGAAAAGCAACCCCCAACCAGATTAAAGACATACTAAGATTGTCTTAGGACTCCAAGAAGATTCAATGCATGCATTATAGACAAGAAATTACCAGTAAAGTTGTCTTAAAAACATCAGTGCGCACTGTATGATGTGTAAAACTTAGCTGGACCTATCGCCCATCTGTACTCTCCAGCTAGATTGTATGTGTTTTGCAACAAGCACCTTTGACCTTGGGACCATGCAAACCAACTTCTGGAGGTACTTCCAGCTGCACAGGGCAATGCAGGCATATCTAAGGAAGCAGCCCTCCTCCACTGGTGTGGACATACTGTACTCCCCAGATGGCTTTCTCTTAAAGGTCTCACCAGTCAAATATATGCAGCTCTCAGAAAAATTACCCTCTCTCAATCCAGTAACCCCAAAATTAAATGGAAGCAAGTGCTAAATATTAATATCTCTGACCAACAATGGTGATCCTGCTGGACACAGGCCCATTTTGCATATCCCAATGCCAAAAGCAGGCTCATTCAAAATAAAATTCTCCATCACTGGTATAGGACTCCAGTGGTCCTACATAAGGCTAAACCGCTGGACAACAACATCTGCTGGAGTTGCAGGGCTCCGGTAGAAGATTTAAAGACATTCTCTGTGAGTGCTCCCTAATACACCCCCTCTGGATCAAGACAAGCAAACTTTCTACTGAAATTATTGGCACATCCATCCTGCCAGACCCTGCACTCTGGATATTAGGCATTCCCCCAGTGACCAGTAGTGGATCTAGGGGCTTTAGTGCGTGCAGGTGCACCCCCCCATTGTAACTTGCTTGCTAGCTATTGCTACATTTCACTTTGCTGGGGAAGTCTAATATATTGATTGTAAGAAAATCTACATTCTAAACAACAGATTACATTATTATTTTTAGTCAAAAATTTTATGGAAAAGATAATATGAAGGATTAAAAAAATGTCAAAAAGTTGCATATCAAGTCCACACACCACCACAGCATCCTCCATTGTAAAATCCTGGATCCTCTACTGGCAGTGACCCCTAGGCTCACCCCCTCCCCAGAAAACATGGCTATCCCTTCTGAGCCTTCTGGTTAAAAGACTCATTCTCTGCAGATGGAGAACAATGGAGATTCCGTCTATGGCCGAGTTATTGAACTCCCTATCCCAAGCAGCCTCCCTGTGCCATCTGTCTCATATAGTGTCAGACACCCTGGAATCCTACTACTCTTGCTGGAGACCCTTCCTAACATATTTGAAACCAAGCACTGGCATTTGATAAATGGTTATATCAGAGGCCTTCAGACCCCCTAGGCAATGACATCATCACACCCAGCTTCCAGACCCCACTGAGGATTAGGGCACCACTCTCCTGTTTGCTAAAACTACCTGTATTAATATAGTCACCTGAAGTCACATATCTCTATCATTGTCCATGTACTGGTTATTTGTAGTATTATTTTTTCTTTTTGCAGGCAGTAAGAAGTCACGTCCACTAGGACAGTGAAGCTAGGCTCCACTTATAGCTCCCCCTTAGAGGGAATCTCAGCTTGTTCCTGGTAGGTGTATGTTATTTCATATGTTTGCGCATATACATCACAACTCTAGGTATGATTAGTTGAGATACTTGTCTCCGCGGCCTGTATGTAGTTACTTCCCACATGTACCAGCAAATGTTTCATGTTCAACATGTTCATTCCTTGTTGTAAACCATGTTTTGGAAAAATAAAAAGCATTCGCCTCAAAAAAATTAAAAGGTTAAATTAGAGGACCTGGTGATAATCATTAAGCAGGACTTAGAGAGGTGGAAATACCTCCCTCTGACATTATGGGGTAGGACAAATATTGTTAAGATGAACATTCTTCCCCATTTGTTTTAGCTGCTTAACATGCTTAACATTCATTTACCTCTCTCATGGTTCAAGAAAATTCGCACCATGGTTTCTGAATTTATCTGGATGGGTAAATAACCACAAAGAGCCTATAATAGATTAGCAGCTCCTAAGGTGTTGGGAGGCCTTCCTCTTCCCCATATCACCATCTATTATTTAGCCAGTAGTGACAGCAAATATTTTAGGTGGCCCATGCAAGAGGTCAGAGAAGTGGATTCTCACTATGCCCCCATTTGGTTTGAAATAGAAAGGGAGCAGATTAGGAACTTGAGCTTTTCACACTTTGCTATGCCCCTTTTCTCCCGTAAGGTTCTGCCCTATGATCATCAAGACTCTGTGATAGGAACCTATTTAGGTAGACTGATGCATTATAACTATATCAAAGATATTCCCTAACTAGTTTTTCCTTATCCTAACTTCGCAGTGTGTGTGTGTGTGTGTGGGGGGGGGTCATTGCTTATCAAGAAATGGCTACCTCAGCTTGAAACAGCTACTGTGTCCACTTTGCTCCAGGATGGGAACCTTAAATCATATTCAAACAGTATATGGTTCTATCACTTAGAGTGTGTGTGTTCAAGTTGATTCAGCTTAAACATGCCATTTTAGTACAGCTGGCTTTCCGGCCATGGGGAATTAATCAACATGAGTTCCTACACTCAGGCCATAGAGATGGTTTCCCAGCCCATGCAGTGTCACAACTCTGTAGTTTACTATTTGCCAAAATACATCCTGACATTAATGGGGACTGCTATTATTGGATCACCATTTTAATTGGATCTGAATAAGATATGGGAGGGCTTATATACTTGTATTGCTAATGCCAAATTATGGCATACCCAATTTCATATCCTGAATAATCTGTATTTTACACCTCCAAAGCTCATTAAGATGGGTTGCTTAAGTTCCTCTCAATGTAGTAGATGTGGGCAAGTGGCGGGTACATTGCTCCATATTTTTTTGGGAGTGTGTCACAGTTAAACCTTTATCGGAAATGATTAAATCAAGAGCAAATCTCCTTTTAGGCCTAGATGCTATTTTCTCTCCCGAAATTTGTATTGTAGGTGATTATGGAGAGATAGCTGTGAAAGAGATGAGATATCACATTGCAATTATATCTTTGTCAGTTAAGCATGCAGTTCTCTGGCATTGGTTGGACCAGGACCCTATTTCATATAACAGGAGTGGTTGCAGGAGTTGCCGTTCAATCTCCTTCTAGAAAAAATGACAGCGAGTGTTCATAACAAACTCCAGACGTACTCTAGGAAGTGGAACAAACTGTACATCTTATATATGATTTAAACCTATTGCAGAGCAGCACTAGTCTGGATAGAAATATGTCTTCCTTGATTTGTGTGATCTCACTTTATGTATATACTATTGGCATGTGATGTGAGTCCCTATTTGTTATATACATGATTTATTGTATATTATTCTGTTTTAAGTTTTGATCCACTTCACTCTGTTGGATGGGTTGGGGGTGTTACATCTGTAAGGTTGTATGTTGTTAAGTTTTTGTTTTGTGTATTTACGAAAATAAAATAAATTCAATTAAAAAAAATATGAGGCATGGGGCAAGAATGACTGAAGCTGCATCAAAAAGCACAGTTGAAGAATTGGCATCGACAATGGCATTTTAAGCCCCCAAATGCTCTAAACTAGTCCCACAAGGGAATATTGACTCTATAACCAAACCTATACATAATTTACCCTGTCCATTTCAGTCATAGCACTCACAAAACAGTACTGATGGAAACTATACGGGCTTGTCTCTGGAAGCAGTATTTTACATGCTATGGTACATGAGACATAACTATGATGCATACAATGCAGGACTGTTGCAGCAGCATGCCATTTATAGTAACATACTGTAGTCAGGTTTGCCCACCTGCTCTGACTGATCTAAGTACTGACAGGACTGTCATGTTTAGAAAATCCCAAATAAGGGGATGGTGCGTCATTTTTTGGATGCAGGCCCTCTTTCTGACATGGCGCAACCATTGTTTCAATGCTAGCATGTCACTAGTCAGTCTGGTGCATGCAGACTTGTTTTTGATGCAAACCCCATTCTAAAATTAGAATTTTTTTTGTCAACTCTTTTTCTCCCCAGTCGTGGTCCTGAGAGCCCTCTCTGAGGCATCCAATCTGTTCCTGCTCTGCTTGAAGTCCCCCTGGCCAAACATTCCTCTCCCTCACCCCACCTCGCAGCTGGCACCCCCAGCTTAACCCCTCTGGGGTGGGGATGCCCCTCCTACTTTGAGCACTCTCAACATTTAGTCTCCAGCTGCAGACATGGGCCCCGGGTGGGAGATATGTGAAGGCCAGCAGAGTTGGACCCGGCTGCGGGCATGGGGATTGGTGCCATCACCTACCCCCAGGACTGGGTGTTTCCATTTTCTGTGCCTCCCTTCCCATGTGTGGGCACACCTCAATGCTACTGGTGCATGGCAACCCTGCCTACGTCAGCCATGCTACTACGTGCCAGTCAAGCTTGCTACAGTACCCTTTGGTCTCCACCAGAGGTCACTGGCTCACCGGGTCATCCCAACCCCTTTGGTCCGGGGAGGAGAGCACTACATGGGCGCTCAGTCCTCAACCTTTCCCTACCAACCCCCAACACCCGAGTCCATTCCCGAACCCGGGTCAGCGGCGTGACATGAGGTGTGGTGTCCAGCGCCTCAATTCTCAGTGTCACCGGGCTGGCCTCTAAAATTAGAATTGATGTACGTTTTGATGCAGCTTGCTCCTTGCATCCTTTCTTCTTTTTTTATTATGCAAGCACTGTATGTCGTTCTCAGACCTTTGGAAGGCTGGCCCAAGGTATACTATATAGAATCTTGTTCTGGTTTGGTTCTTTAACATAGCACCACCACATGGAAGAGGAGTCACAGGGCTATGGGACATCAGCAGCAGCAGCAGGGTGGCTAGCCATTCACCATGGTTTGGCAAGAAGACAGCAATACCACATGGAGGAGGAGAAGGCACAAGGCATGGAACATCAGTGGCAGTAGCACAGTAGCTAGAACTTTGTTATGCTTTTGTTTTTTGGTTTCAGGGCACCTACATGTGACAGGGTTAAATAAGACCCTGCCCCATTTGTTATGCAGAAAGAGCTTAAACACAGGGGCCTGTTCCATCCTCTCCTTTTCTGTCTCTTCTCTGTCTGGTTGTGCAACCAAATTTTCTTGTGAGACCTAGGAACTGATCACTCTGATGGTTTTGCAGTTCTCCACCTCTCGCTATCTCTCTGTCTCCCCTTGTTATTGCTGTTTTTTCTTCTTCCCCCTTGCATATCTGCAGGTATAAAAAATATATGTGAATCTCTGTGTAAGACTGCATGTGATACCGGGATCACTTTGTTTAAAACTGCATATAGTTATACTGTTGAAATGATTGCAAAAAGTTGTTTGTAACTCAAGGGGTTAACCTGAGATGCCGTTTTTAAGGCTTTTGCAGAGCTGTAAACAAAAGGTCAGTGGGTCGCCATGTTCTGTTTTGCTGCACCTGCAAGGAACAAAACTGACAAGAACATTCTGTAAACTTACAGGAGCATTCTGTGAGAAGCAGGCTCTTTTAAAGAGTTCCCAGACAAAGACTTATAAAAAGAGTAGGAATGCTTTTCAATCAATCAATCAATCAATCAATTAAAATCTTTATTTATCCAGGCGAACATCATTGAGCAGTGCTCATTTGCAAGATGGACCTGATTAGGGCAAGGTCATTTATATAAACAATGGATAATACAAGGAATACAATAAAAGATGAGGTAATACAAATCATTAAGGATGCCAGTACATAACATATATGAGGATAGGCATAATACATTTACAAGATTTCATATATTTACACGTGTATAGAAATAATAAAGGGATTATAGATTCAGGTGTGAAAAATATGTAATTAGTGGATTAACTTACACAAGTGTATTCTAAGGAATTTGTCAGTGGTCGATGGGAGGGGATGATGGTGGGTGTGGGCAGGTAATGGGTGGGGGAGCTTTAGAAAAAATGGGGAATTAAAACAGGGAGGGGAGAGATGGGATAGAAGGGACAGGGGTGAAATTAGGAAGTGCTATATATGAGGAGCATAGGAAGGGGCGATGGGCATAGCACTATCAGGGTGAGGAAACCTGTAACATTAAGAGTAAGACTGCAGAACTTATAGAGAGATTAATGGAGAAAGAAGAAGAGTAGCAGAAGGAATGTCACAGAGTCATATGCCAAGGTTACAAGAATGAGACAGGCGTAGAGGTGATACAGAGGGAATAAATTTAGACTAATGATGTTGAAAGCAATTGCACTGTTCCTTGATAAGCCTCGAGTAGAGGGATTTAAAGGAAGTAATGGATATAGATATACTCAGTTTTAATGTTTTTTGCAGCTTGTTCCATAGGGAGGGCAATGTAAAGTTAATGGCTGTCCTTCCAAAATGAGAACAGACTTTGGGCACTTTAAACAGGATGGAAGAGTAGCTTCTTAGGGCATGTTTACTTACAGTATTTTACTGGAAGTAGTCTGAGACATAGTGTGGTAATTGCCTGGATATGGCTCTGAATGTCCATAGAACAGCGCTTCCATCCCTCCTGAACTGAAGCAAAGTACATTCCACTGCTGCATATAGAGAGCAATGATGAGTGGTGAGTGGAAGTCCTGTAATAAACCTCAGTGACCTATGGTAGAGTGTATCCAATTTTGCAAGGTAGGAGGTGGGGCAGCGACTGTATAGGAAATCAGTGTAGTCGATTACAGAAAGAAATGTGGCCTGGACCAACCTCAACTTAGCATTACTTGTGAGAAAGTGTTTGATCCTGAAGTAAAGACTGAGTCTCTGACGTAGTTTTTTTAGTAGTTCTTCCATGTGTTCTATGAAGGAAAGCCTGTTGTCAAGCCAAACTCCCAGTTACTTGAATTTGGAGACAAATTTTAGGTTTTCACTAAGGATTGTGGATATATGTGGAAGTGCACCAGAACTAGTTGGAGATACCGCATGCATGAAGGGAGAGAAAAACATTGTTTTTGTTTTCTTTGCATTGAGCAGAAGTTTTTTGTTCAGGAGTTGATGTTGGAGTAGATTGAATTCTGTTTGTAAGTCACTGCAAGCTGCTTCTGGTGATGGGTGGCTGACATAGAGCACCGTATCACAGGCAAATAGATGTACAGTAGCCTTGGTGATATTATCATCAAAGCTGTTGATATAGTCACGTGATGAGCTGAATCAGGTTAGACGTCTCCTGTGTTGCTCTGAGGCCCCGCAGTTAATAGTAATATATTTCGTCCTCCGAGACCGGCTTAAATTGCTAAAAAGCAGATAATAGAGGCTTGTGAACTGGTGCAGGTGTGTTTTTTAAGGGGATCGCTAAAAGCCATGGAGGAAGAGAAGTGAGGTGACTGCTGAAACTGCAAGGGAGCAGTTGCGAGGGCAGGCCGAGCCGCAGCACCGAGATGGAAGCGGAATCTGTGGAGCCCCTGGCGGGGCAAGCTCCAGCCACCAAGAGGCCGAAACCTTATTCGCCTACTTTGACCGAGCAAGACGAGGAGCCAGGGAAGGAAGGGGGCTCAAGCTCGACCGCAGATGACATCCTGGAAATTAAGTCAATGCTGCAGGGGCTGGTGATCGACTTTGCAGCAGTAAAGCCGGCGCTACATTCATTGGCACAGAGATTGGGGGATGCAGAAGCCCGGATCTCTTCGCAGGAGAGGAAGACAGCTGTTCTGGATCAGGAGATGGTGGCTGTTAGAAAGCAGGTTAAGAAGTTGGAGGAGAGGATGGAGGACCAAGAATTGAGAAACCGGAGAAATAATCTGATTCTAGCAGGGCTACCAGAGAGGGCTGAGGGGCTGGACTGTGTCTCTTTCATGCAGGATTTACTGCTGAAGTTGCTGGGCCCTACACCGTTCGGGGAAGCGTACAATCTGGAAAGAGCTCACAGGGCATTAAGGGAGATGCCGCCGCCTGGGGCGAGACCTCGGGTGATAATTATGCGCTTTCTTAATTATAAAGAAAAGTCCCACGTGTTATTCACCGCCAGGCAAAAGAAGTCTCTTCAATGGAATGGTGCTTCTCTGTGGTTATTTCAGGATCAAACGCCCGCGGTTCGGGAAAAACAGAAAGAATACGCAGAAATCAAGAAAAAGCTATATTTGGCAGGAATTAAATTTCGATTACAGTTTCCTGCAACGTTGGTGGTTCGTCTTCAGGCCGGAGATAAGAGGTTCCTCACAGCAAAAGACGCTTTAGAGGGGTTACAGGCTGAGCTCCCAGAGTTATTTAAGCCTTGTACCTGACTGTGTTTTGAGATGAAGAAGGTAGTACTAGCCTGAAGGGCAGCGATGGAGGAGATTTAAAGGACTTAAAAGCTGTTATTGATTGTTGGTTTAACTGCTTATTGTTAAACATGTTTTCTTTTTCAAATGATATGAATAGGCCAGGGAGTATAGAAGGCCACCTTTAATAAGGGGAAACTGGGATCTCCACCTATTGCAGTTGGGGATGAATACTGCAAGTGGTAAACGGTTACCCAGAGAGATGGGGCATAGCTGCTGAGCACTGGGAAAGGAGGGGATTTAGGAGAATAATACTGTTAGGGTTTTATGGTGTTTCATCTTATAGAGGCTAGATAGGAATTTAAGGGGCAAGGGAGAGTGGTTGGGGGGTTACAGGGATCTAGTTAAGTTAGTACTTGCCCGGTGGGCACAGATCCTCCGTTTTTTTTTTGTTTTTTTTTCCCTGTTTGAAACATCAGGCCTAAAGAACAACGAGATTGGGGCACTATGAGGGTGTGGTAAGATGGGGGTGGTCGAGGGAATATTATCGTAAAAGGAGCAAACAGCTCATTTCTATAGCTGTTAGAGGGTACTATCTTCCATCTACCTTGTTTCCCTGCCGGTACTGGGGTAGGATTGGGAGAGGGAGTAGCCAAAGGGATCAAGGTTTAGGCAGTACTGGAAACTGAAGGGGTATCTCCTCGGAATGTAAGAGGAAGTGAAGAGGGGCTGTTTGGGCCCGTTCTTTCATTTTTCATTTTTTATTGTATAATTGAGAGGGTTAACTTTTTTTTTTTTTTTTTGGAAATATAAGGACGGGTTCCAGGGGAAAGGAGGGTGAACGATGGACGGGGATGCAGGGCTTTCATGCTTTGGTCTCTATGGGGGCTATGGGTTAGGTCCCGGAGCCGCATTGTTATCAGGTGGGGCTGGGGGAGTGTCACGGGAATGGGTTCATCCATGACTCAATATTTGGTTGGTGGGCGATCTAAGGATCGGGGGTTGAGGAGGGGGAGGGCCGTTGGGGGTTGGAAAGAGAGAGAGAGAGTCCGAGTTTGGGAATAGCAAGGATGCAGACCATGAAAGGGCATAATGTTTGGCCTATGCAATATAATCTTGATGTTTATTAATGTCATGTGTTAAAATAATCTCTTGGAATGTTAAAGGACTCAGGGGTAGACGCAAAAGAATGGTCATTTTGCGATACATTGAGCAACGGGGATTCATATTGCTGCGTTACAAGAGACACATCTCCTGACAGATGAGCTGAGTGGTCTTAGGAGGCGATGGGTGGGGCAAGTCTATGGGGTTGGAAAGGACAGAGCCTCCGGGGGCGTGGCGATTTTAATAAAGAAAACTTGCCCATATGAGGTGGCGCAGGTGTTAGTAAGGGAAGACAGCAGGGGGATTTATCTGTCGGGTAATCTGTTTGGCAAGGCAATCTCAGTTGCCTCTATATACGGGCCAACTCCTTCTGATCCTGAATTTTTTGCTTCAATAGAGAGGGATATAGCTACTCTTTCGTCACACTCGCTTATTTTGGTAGGCGACTGGAACATTTATCTCAGTAACCAGGAGGATAGGATATCACCATCCAGTGGGCCACCAACTAAGGCTCAGCTAGACCTGATTAGGTTCTTGGAGGTTACAGCACTGGTTGACCCAATTAAGACCCATTCGAGAGGGGGTAGTAATATGACATTTTACTCAGCTGCCCATAAGAGCTATTCTCGATTTTTTTTTGGTGAACAGAGAGGTACTTAGAGAGGTCAGGGAAGTTCTAACGGAGGGGAGAACCTTCTCGGATCATTCTCTTATTCAGCTGATGTGGGAACCAAGCTCCACACCTCCCCGACCTTACCGATGGAGGCTGCATGACTCTCTCTTGACAGAACCTACGGTAAGGGACAAATTGGAGGAGGCTTTACAGGAGATCATCAGATTACAAGTGCCCACACTGCAAAATAAAAAATTGGCTTAGCCTACTTGTAAGGTTCTTTATGCGGGGGTGGCCCAGGGCATGGCGGCAAAGAGTAGTAGGCTGAGAAGGGCTAAAGAGGAATATCTGTTAGGGGCAATTAAGTCCATGTCACAGGTGGAAGGGTCCTCAGATGAAATAGATGCGGAGCTCAAAAGCCTGAGAAGGGAGCTGGCAGATATTGTTTATGGGAAAGTAGAGTTTTGGCTGAATAAGACTAATGCTAAATTCTTGCTGCAGGGTGATGTCCCAGGGCGTCTCTTGGCGGCAAGAATTAGGAAGTGGGAAAGCAAGTAGAACAGTCGATCTATCCAGTTTGAAGGGAAGCTTTGAACGGATCCCTAAGAGATGGCGGAGGTGTTCAGCTATACTAAATAAAAGAAATTTACCAGGCTAAAGATTTGGCAGGAGGAGGAATCCAAGCGTTTTCTAGAGGGAATTCCCTTACCAGTTCTGGACCCTGTTCAAGCTAAGGAATTAGAAGCTCCAATAAGAGCATCTGAAATTATTGGGGTGGTGCAATCTCTTCCTGCAGGTAAGTCCCCTGGGCCTGATGGCCTTACTGCTAAATTCTATCAGGCCCATATTCAGACTATACTTCCTATACTTCAAGAGTTTTCGTACAATAATGCAGGAGGGGGTTCATCATCCTCCATTGTACCAGGCATATATTACTTTAATCCCTAAGCCTGATAAGCCCAGGGATGCTCTAGGCAGTTACAGGCCTATAGCCTTAATGAACCAAGACATTAAGATTCTTACAAGAATCTTGGCAAATAGAATTCTGAGTATTGCCCCCCAGTCTAGTTAGCCAGGAACAAGTAGGATTTATGCCGGGGAGGGGGGGCGCAAGATGCTTTTAGGAAATTACATCATATTTTAAACTCTGCCCCCGACTCCCAAATACCTATGGCCTTGATCTCCCTAGATGCTGAAAAAGCCTTTGATCGGGTCTCCCATTCCTTTCTTTTTGCTACAATGGAGAAAATGGGATTCCCAGAGGGTTTACTTAGGGGTATTAAGAACTTATATGTGGCGCCAACTGCCAGAATATTATGCAACAGTTATATCTCGAAGGAATAGACAATGGGACCCGTCAAGGATGCCCTCTCTCACCGATATTATTTAACATTTATTTAGAACCCCCTTCTGAGAGCTATCAATAGGGATGTTAACGTTAAAGGGATAGGGATGGAGGACTAGAGCTAAAATTCTCAGTTTTTGCAGATGACATACTTCTCCACTTACAGGACCCAGCATCCAGCTTTGAGAGAACAAGAGAGCTAATAGGAGGTTTTTCTAAGGTTTCTAATTATAAGTTGAATTTGACAAAGACACAAATTCTCCCTTTGACACCATATGTTTATAGGGCAGATTTTACATCCCTTGGGGTGCAATGGAAAACAGATAAAATTAGGTATCTAGGCATATGGATTACAGCAAATCTGGAGATGGGGGCTGAAGTAAATTTAGAGGGGGTCATATCAGCGGTCCAAGGGGACATACTAAGGTGGATCAAGCTACCTCTGAATTACACAGCACGACTGGGTATTATTAAGATGAATATATTACCTAGACTGCTATATCCAGTTTATTTAGCTCCGTATAGTATCCCTAATAAATGGTTTAGTTTAATCAGGAGGTTGATCTCGGGATTCCCGTGGAATGGGAAACCGCCTAGGGTAAAACATAATGTGTTGCGCCTGCAGTATACAGAGGGTGGCGTCAGGTTGCCTGATCTCCATATTTACTATGTGGCAGGCCAGCTGGGCATTATGGCCCAATGGGTGGAGAATGTTGAGGGAGAAAGTTATTTACCAACCTGGGTGCAAATAGAAAACATAATGCTAACAAGGGCGGGCCTCATTCCAGAATCATTGCTGTATGCTAAATTAAGAAAAAGTTTTTTTATAACAGGGTATGGGAACCCAATTATGAAAACTACAGAAGCTTGGTGGTCATTTCTTACCCCGGTACAAAAACAGAATCAAAAGAAGGCCAGAGATCAGCCCATATTGGGTAACCCTAACTTAGTAATTGGGGATCGGGTAATCAGATACCGGTGGGCTAATCAGTTACGGGACCTTAGGCTTAGGGATGTTATGCAGGGTGATAGTGTAGTCCTTCCACCACAATGTGACGGCACTTTCTTTATGTCCAGATAGCATAGTAATTCTTCCACCTGTTTCAGTGTAGCTGGTTGCAGCGAGAATATTGAATCTGTCACGAGGGTTTCGGTATGCTGAGTGCCGAACTGGGATTGCATTGAGTTTGCAGGAGAGTTGTCAAATGCTATGTTGAATGACTCTAGGACATCCAGTCTGTCGTTAATAATATTGTTTCCGGAAATTATCTTGGCTGGGAGCAAATTACTTGGTGTGTGGCTAGATAGGTCATTGATGGTGTTCCAGAATCTAGCTGGGTTCTGGATAGAAGAGTCCAGCTCAGTACAATAGTAAGCAGCTTTTACATCTCTAATCTTCCTGGTACATATTTTCCTAGCCTTTTTAAACTGACACTAATCTGACGGTGTCTTTGTTTTACATGCTTTTTTCCACAGATTGTCCCTCTCTAGGAGTGCAGTTTTGAGGTCTGGAGTGAACCATTAATAAAGTTTGTTTCTTACCCATACTTTAAGTAATGGGGCATATTTGTTTAGAGCTCCTAGTATTATATCGTTAAGAACTTTGTAGGCTAAGTATACTGTTTTTGACAGGTAGAAGTCTTGCCAGTGCGTAGAGTACTTCAGATCTTCCAGATATGCATAAGGGTCGAAGTTTCGCCTTGATCCTCTAACTGAGAGCTTTGAAGGGGATAGGGGTTTATTGGTTGCTCTTATACTGGCAATGAAACAGTGGTCACTGATATCACTGAAGAGAACTCCGGCATGGGAGAATAGATGTGGTTTGCTCACAAGGATAACATCCAGAAGTGTACTATTTCTTGGGTTCTTTTTATTAATTCTGGTGGGTTCGTTGATGAGCTGTGTTAAGCCACGTGTGTCACAGAAGGACAAAAGAGGTGTAGCAACCTTGGAAGACCAATCTAGATTAAGATCCCCTAATATAATAGTCTCTAGGGATCCCTTCCCAATTGTATCGCCTAGGTGTGTTGATAGTTGGAGACCAGCAGATGGAGGTCTATAACATCCTATTATCTGCAATGATGTGATGTGCGAGATCACCACCTTAAGGGATAGGCATTCAAATTCATTTGCCACAGATGTTGAGTTGAGGCAGGTTGCAGAGAGGTTGTCCTTAACATAAATAGCTACCCCTTCACCTCTAGACTGTCTATCAGCTCTGAATAGTAGGTAACTGGGTAAGTTGATATCCTTGTCAGATGTGGCAGGCCTAAGCCAAGTCTCGGAGATCACCAAGATATCTGGTAAGGTATGGCTGACCCATGCTTGGATCATAGTGATCTTCTTTAGTAGGCTACACGTGTGACATGAATGAAGCTTAATCCTTTGAGCCTGGCTAGGTCAGATGGTGATGCAATGGCCTCTTGGGGGCCCAGGATTGAGTTCTACATTGCCCGAACATAGTAGTAAAAGGAACAGAAGCTTCCTTATTGCAGTAAGGGATAATTTATAGATTCTTGCTTCTGCACATGTTCTTGGGTTCTTAGTCAGTATTCTGGTGTTTCCAGTTGTAGTGTTTTGTTGTTCTAGAACAGCAATAACTAATACTCTGACTGAGAGGAGCAGTGGGGGTTCTATAACAGGGGAAGGAGACTGTTTCTCACTTGTACAACTCTGCTCGAGTCCCGCCATTGTATGTTAGCCAGTGGTGTGGCTGTAGCTGGGGGAGCTCATAAGCACATATGTATTCTTCTGATACCGTGTTAGTTCCACAGCAGGGCAATGTCAATCTCCAGTACCCTCATGAGTCATCATGTGGTTGGTGATATTGTCCGCATAGTTCCAGGTAGAGGAGGGACACGAGGAGAAGCCACAGCTTTGCCACCATGGTAAACCTTGTGGAGAGGGGTATGCTCAATGGAATAGACTTAGATCATGTCTGACCGGTATACAGAGAGGTAAATATAGTGTTGCAATGGGAGGTATCCTTAACTAAGTTGTGGCATCAAGGATAGTCTTTCTAGAATGAATGATGACAGTTCCTGATGTGTCCACAAAGAAAGGTATTTGCATTCAATAGCAAGGGATGGATTTTTTACTAAAGCATAACAACAGGGAAGGACAGGTGAAGTGAAATGGGGAGGTACCCCGTTAGTGAAGCTAGATATCATTGATCAGCTAGGTTACTGTTGCTGTGAGTAAACTGACAGCCTGGCAGTGGAACCACCTTAGGAAGAGGTTGTAGGATGAATGGACAAATAGAAGTTAAAATGTCATAGGGTAGTGAGTTACCAATGGGCATGAAGTTAGAAAGGGGTGGGAGGAAGGTCTATTTAATAAAGGGTAGGAGGAGGGGGAAGGGGGTCAGGAAAAAAAATTGTGGCTTTGCCATGCCTTTCAGAGATAAGTGCCATGTCTGGTGGTTTCAGGTGGTGGCAGAGGAGGCCGACCGCCAACTAGCTGAGTCTTGCCACGGCTCTGAGGCAGGGTCCTTCATTGAAATCCTCAACTAGAGAAAAGTAGAGAAGCATTCGAAATACGTGCTTCTCAGAAACAAAGAGTCTGCTGAAGCAGCAGGAGGTCAGAATTTGCAACTGAAAAGCATGGGGAATGGTTTGACGCCTAAACATCGGGGGCAGTTTAAAAATACACTAAAAGGGCTGAAATCACTTAGACAGTAGCACTTTACACAACAATTAGCTTTCCCAAACCCACAATTTCAGTGAAACAGCTTTTTTCTGAAACTTTACACAGTCATTTCCCATAAAACAGCAAAATACGGACTTAAAAAAAATGCTTGTGGATCGTGGACCAATAGGAAACAAAGCTGTAGAAGGTGCTCGAATTCCAATTGGTTGCAACTTTGCCATATCTTTCAGAACCAAGTGTCCAGTCTGGTGGTTTCAGGTGGTGGCAGAGGAGGCTGACCTCCTGCTGGCTGAGTCTTGCCCCGGCTCCAGGCAGGGGGGCCATTCCTGGAGAAGTCTTCAGCTTTCAGGGCCAAGTGTCTAGTTGGTGGTTTCAGGCAGTGGCAGAGGAGGCCGACCACCCTCTGGCCAAGTCTTGCCCCGGCTCTAGGCAGGGGGCCCTTCCTGGAGAAGTCCTCGGCTTTCAGAGCCAAGTGTCTAGTCTAGTGGTTTCAGGCAGTGGCAGAGGAGGTTGCCTGTCCACTGGCTGAGTCTTGCCCCGCTTCTAGGCAGGGAGCCCTTCCTGGAGAAGTCCTCAGCTTTCAGAGCCAAGTTTCCAGTTGGGTGGTTTTGGGCAGTGGCAGAGGAGGCTTTTGCTTGAGAGGTCAGGAGAATGAGAGACTGAAATTTGGAATTAAGCGATACCCTCAGATGAAGGACTTTGTTTTCTGTGTTTGAACTGCCTTTGTAATTAGTTGTACCAAAAAAACAAATTATTTTACTGTTATTGGAAAAAATAAAATGCTATTTGGGAATTTTGAAACTGCTCCTGGTTTTCCTTTGTTTCCTGACCTGTGCATTGAAGACAGATAGTGTCAGCCTAAATGGGATTTACACCGTGCATACTCTAAGCTAGGAGTTTTGTGCGTGAGTACTAGACCAGGTACAAGGGAAGCATAGCAGAAAGGTATGGATTCTGCAGCAGCAAGTCCAGGAGTGATTACCAGAAGAATGGCAGCCAAACTACAGTCACAGCCAAAGGCATGGCCAGATATTTCCTGAAATTTCTGTGATATTTTTAGAGATATCTCCTGCTTTCTGCATTTCCACAGTAGAGGCAGCAGAGAGAAACTCTTTAGAAATTTTGCGAAATATCTGGCCATGTCTGTGGCTACAACTGTAGAAGCAGAAACAAAAGTCCAAACTGAGACTGTACAGTCAGCACCAGTCATGGAAAAAAAAGAGCAGGCAGTGACAGAACCTGAAAGCCAGACTGCCTTTTTCAAATGGTGGGCTATACAATAACAAGAGATGGAGAAGCAGAGAAAAGAAGAGATGCAGCGACATGAGCAGCAGAAAAAAGAAGAGGAGCAGTGGAGAAAAGAAGAGATGCAGTAACAGGAGCAGCAGAGAAAAGAAGAGATGCAGTGACTGAAACAGCGATGGCTGGATCCCTTGCAAGCTATCAAAGTTAGAGGTTCTAGCACAGGTCCAACAGAGCAACAAAACACCAACAACTTAAAAGACCTTAAGCTTACAAAGGTGTGTCCCTCAAATGATATTGAAGCATACCTGACAACCTTTAAAAGGGTTGCCGAAGCCTGCCAGTGGCCAAAGCAGCAATGGGCAATCAGACTGATACCTTACCTGACAGGTAAAGCCCAACTTGCCTACAGCAATATGGACACTGCACAGTCAGAAAACTGTGACCTGGTGAAAGGAGAGATCCTGAAAAAGTATGACATTTCAGGAGAGACCTACAGGCAAAGATTCTGGGCCCTGAAGTACAACTTAGTCGACAATCCTCAAGAAGCCTTCACCCGACTCAGAGAACTTCTGAAATGGCTCCAACCAGTGGGCAAAACACTTCCACAGATCATTGAACATTTGTAGTGGAGCAGTTCATCAACATCCTACCCAAAGACGTACAGCTTTGTGTAAAAGAACAACGACCAGAAAGTGGGGAAAAGGCTGTTTCTTTGAAGACTACCAAATGGCCAGACAGATGCCACAGCAGTGAAGCAACAGCCAAGCAGTGTCAGTGGCTCAGTAGGTAGCACACTCGCCTTTGAGGCCAGGAGGTCAGAGGGCTGTGGGCCCAGTTCCCACATCTGGCACTTGGGTTACTATCCCAATACTGACACTGTAATGCAGCATGAGAGGGGTGCTGCATTTCTGAGGTGCCATCTTTCAGATGAGATGTTAAACCGAGATCCCATTTTCCAGGATTGGTGGTAGTTCAGGTGGATGTTAAAGATCCCATGGCACTAATCGAAAAGAGTAAGGGAATGTCCCTGGTGTCCTGGCCAAATTTCCCTCATACACTAAAAAAATACCACCAACAGCTTAATCTGGTTCAGTTTCAGTTGCTTACCATCTGTATCCCCCTTCCTCCCAGTCGCCCCTGAAGTTCTAGGCCCAGTGGGCTTACTGGGTCAACAAAATTCAACAAACAAACAAACAAAGCTCCAGTAAGACACTCGTGTTCCCATTTAAACTCCAAGTCTGTTAAGAACTCTGGTGGGGGCAACAAATCTACACCCAAAGTCTTTATTTGCTATAACTGTAATAAGTCAGGTCATATTGCAAGAAACTGCCATAGTAAGAAGAGTGACACTGGAACAGATTTGTCCTTAGCAAATTGTAACAAGTACTTAAAAGGTGTCAGGGTGGGAGATAAGACTGTGAAAGGACTTATAGATTTGGGAGGCAGACAGACCCTAGAGCAAATTGAAGTGCTGGGAAAACAGTGTCGAAAAGGACCAGGTACTGGTGTCTTTTGCATCCACAGGGACACTCAATACTATCCCACCAGCCAAGTGACTCTGACTATTAATGGGGTGTCACACCAAATGAAAGTGGGAGTAGTACCTAAGTTACATGTACCTGTGATTATTGGAAATGACTTTTCAGGATTTACTGAGTTAATCACAGAGGGAGTAAACCCTGATGTTTCAGCAGCTGGGGTGATGAGCTCAGATAAAGAAAATCTCAGATGGTGGGGATTCTTTTCCTTTCCCTGATTTTGATTTGAACTTGTTTGAGCACAGCTCCAAGATCCAGAAGTCCAGGAAAGAAAGATGACTCCTGAAAAACAATGGCAACAAAAGACTGATAGACATAAGGGGTATACATATGAAAATGCTGAAAACTACACTGATCACTGATTGTGATTTTCTTTCAGTACAAGCTAACACTGTTTCTCTCCGGGTTATTTTAAGTAGCTGGGGGTGAAACCAAAACAGGGTGAACCTATGTTTAAAAAATGTAATGGCTACTGTACAGAATTTGGGTTAAACCTCAGACACAGGAACAGACTGAACAATTGGTTATGCCACAAAAGTATAGATCTGAGTTTACAGATAGCACATGGTAATCCTATGGCTGGTCACTCGGGGAGGGATCGCACCCTTGCCAGACTGCTGTATATGTTTTACTGGCCTGGAATTCATGAAGATGTTGCTGCCTATTGCAGTTCTTGTGTTGAGTGTCAGAAAGTAGCCACTGTGGCTTAAAAAGACAAGATGCCCCTGGTGCCCCTACCCTTGATAGATGTGCTTTCGAGAGAATTTCAATGGATGTGGTTGGCCCCTTAGACAAAAGTAAAAAGGGTAATCGATTCGTTTTGGTAGTATGTGACTATGCTACTTGATACCCAGTGGCAGTTTCAATGCATACTCCCTCACCGAAGTCTGAATAAAAATTTTTGTCTTTGTTTTGTCTTCTTTGCCAGTATTGAAATTGTAATTTAATTATAATTTTTGGCTAACATTCAGTAGTAGTAAAGTAGTCTGCCCACAAGCCAAAAAAGTTAAATGAGCTATGTATTTGAAGACTAACTTAGTAATAAGTAAGTATTCAGCTAGTAGTTATTTAGTCTTATATGCAAATTAAGGCAGTGCTGTAACGATTAGAAGATTACTTAAATGATTACTTCTGAATTGTATAACTGAGTACCAATAAAGCTAGTTAAATAGTTCTCAATAGTGGTAAAGTAGTAGTACTGTAGTACTCGATTAATATTCATATTGGGCCATATGCATTTTGCACGGTATAGGCCGTGTTCTGTGCTCAAGCTGTGCTTGCAGCCAGACCAGCTGTAGGTGCTGCTCATGGAGACAGGTTTTGAGCAGCAGCATGCATATGGCCTGTATACAGTGCCAGTGCATGAGGGCAGGCTAGCTTGCCTACCCCCAAAGCATTGGTACTGTATACAGGCCATATGCATGCTGGTCCTTACTCATAACCTGTCCCCGTGAGCCACACCTATAACTGATCTAGCTGGCAAGCACAGCTGGAGCACAGCACACAGCCTGTATGCCTGCAGACATCCTGCTGTATGTGCCCCTCAAAGCAGAGGATATTCCTTCATGGCTTGAGGGTATCCCAATCCTGTTAACCCCATCCCTCCCTAGTTTAAAAGAAACAAATTGACAGTATGCGTTTGTGAACGCTACTGGTGTGACTGTACTCCATCCCTCTGTGGCATGCAGAGTCTGTATGCTGCTCTTGTAATCCTCATGTGGCAGGGTTTCATGTTGAGTGACAGCTTTGGTCTGTACCAGTACCCGAAAGTTTCTCAACATGTATCCATGTGCGTACTGACAATGTGAAGCAATACAGAAATGCTGTTGCCTTCACCCTTCATTTTCTGACGTATCTGTCTCTGATAGTGGTCTAATACCTGTATGTATAGCCACTTTTATGCACTTAATTATTGTAAAATGTACTGCCACATTTAGACACTTAATTACTGTAAATTGTACTGGCATTTTTAAACAGCTCCTTAATGTAGTGGTACACCAGTACCAATAATTCCCTACTGTACATGGTTCAGGGGATCCTGTCTGCTGGCAGAATGGGAATACAACTGAATGCCCTCTGGTGTCTTCCACTCCACTTTCATTTGGTTCCCTGTCACCACTGCACTCCTATGCACATGTGAGGAGGGGCAACAAACAGGCACCATTTTAAGGCACATAAAAATATGTTTGCCCAGCTTCTTCTGGGTGAATGGGTGGAATGTACTCCTGGAGGAGATGGTAATGTTAAAGTCAGTGGCTAGTTTTAAGAAGGGGTGGGACAGGATCAAGGGGAAGGTCACTACTGAATGGGGGGGCAGCTACAAAATAACACATTGCTAGCTGCACAATTGAACAGAGTCGATACACCTTGAGGCCTGTGTCTGCTGGCATTTTTTGTATATGTGTATGTTCTTTAACTCCCAAATTGAAAGTCTCTCATCAATAAAAATGAACGTATCTTTGCTGACATTCGACTGATTTGAAGAAGATTACACCAAACGGAAGGTTCAAATCCTTCGCTGTGTAAAACCACCTAAAACTGAAAAATAATTATTGAAACTGCATAGGCATGCAACTTTATGAGCAAAATGAGTGCTGAATAAACTTGAACATTAAAACACAGTTGTATACTACATCTTTTTGGGTGTCCCCCT
Source organism: Neoceratodus forsteri (assembly GCA_016271365.2). NCBI lineage: Eukaryota > Metazoa > Chordata > Ceratodontiformes > Ceratodontidae > Neoceratodus > Neoceratodus forsteri. Next base: position 632,174,758 of record CM028136.1, on the reverse strand, counting down.
TTTGCCTGACACCACGATGGTGAAACACAGAAATTACCACTACAGTGACAGTAGCTGTAATGGTCCGTTTCCATGTTTTGCAGTCCTCCAGTGTCCTGCCCCCTTCCCGGACCAACTCTGACCTTGAGTTGAGAATCTTAAAGTCAGGGGGGTTGCAGGGCAGAGTCCCCCGCATGGGGGGTTTGAGGGACACAGCCCCCCACAGAAAACACTGGGGGCTTGAGCAGCACAATACTTGCGTCGGTATTGTGTCATCGCTGTACGGGTAGTCGACAGGTTTACTGTCGACCAAACTTGGTGCTTCCATCTTTTTTATGTTCATTAGAAAAAAATTGCAATAAATTTACACTTTTTTCTAAATCCAGTCTTAATCATGCTTTATTTTATAGGCCTCACAATATTTAAGTACATTTAACATTTGATGTCACATGTCTGTGCTTACACCTTAAAGCCGGCAATTATAATGCTGTCCACCCACTACAGTTACTGATCAGCAAGCAAGGTATTACAGGATATATTTGAAATTTGTTTGCGCAAAGCAGGCTTTACAAAAAAGAAAAATTACCAATGTGTGCCTTAATTTCTCATAAAAATAGAAAGTATAGCAGAAGTAGACTAGGTGGTACTGTATGTGCCCCTCAACCACTGCAAAAGCAATCTGTAAATACTGTGTATACAACCACCACATGAGAGGATTGTGGCCCCAACCACCCCAACTCCAATCCCCACCAAAGGTATCAGCTCCTCCTGCTATGGACTACCCAGGCCAACCTGCCTCACCCCCAGCTCCCGTAGCCGTGCCCCAGGATAACCCGTGCTTCCCCCTGCCTTAGCCCCAGGCTACCCTAACCTACCTTGGCTTTCTCAGTTCCCATGGACCTTCATCTGGACCACACCAGCTCTCCTTGTCCCAGCCTTACACGTCTCCCTCCAGGATTGCATGGCCCTGTCCTTGTTCAGTACCAGCACCAATCTATCCTGGTCCATACTATCCCCCTAGGCCACCCCGGTTCCCTTGGTCCAGCATGTGGACCACCCCAGCTCCTCTTACATGCCCGATCAACCACTCTCCCTCCCTCTGCCCTAGCCCACCCATTGGTCCCTACCTATCCCAGCTCCACCCTGCACCATCCCTAGGATGTTCTGGTCCTTGTTGGCCCCCAGTTCCCATGGCCCAGCCCCTAGGTCACTACATTCCACTTTACATCAGCCACCATCTGCCCTGGTTCTATCCCTAGTCCACCTCTGCTACCCCTGCCTCAGACTTCCCTGGCCTACTTTGCTCCCTAGCTCCCATAGCCCTGCCCCAGGACAACACCAGGTATGGGCTGTTCTGGCCCACCCCGGCTCTTTCTATTCTCATGGCCATTCCCCTTGACTATTCCAGATCTCCCTGCCCTGGAGTTACCTAGACCCAGCTCCCACAGCCTTACCTCTGTTATACTCTAGCCCCCCCCCCTTGGCTCACCTGGCTTCTGCAATCCCTCCCCGGGGAGAAGAGCAGTCCTTTGGATGTTTGATCCTCCCCCTCAATGACCCTCCGACATCCCGAATTTGCTTCCAAACTGGAGACATCAGTGCCATAATGCTGAGCTTAAGGGCTGGCCTACACTGAAATTTATGAGCTATTTCCTAGAATTGCTGTCTCATGCTCCAAATTCAGGGGCTGAAGATTTCAACTTCTATCCCTGATGCTCCTAGACCAGAACTCTCCCACTGAGCTAGACCAGAACTCTATCACTCAGCCAAAGAAAAAGAAATTACACATTTGGAGGCAGTGTAGCGTAGTGAGTAAGAGTTTTTATCCGGAAATCTGAGACACTGGGTTTGAATCTCACAGCCACTGCTTGCATACTCTATGACCATGAACAAGTCACTTAACTTCCCTGCCCTCCTAGGATGCACCTGAAAACAAACCTTGGCTTAGTGTGTCTTTCCTGGCCAAAAATTTAAAAACAAAGATAAAAAATAAAAATAAAACATTAAGGAATTTCTCTATTCAGCAAGTCTTTGTGCACTAACAAGCTACCTACAATTCTAAAGATAAACATTACTAAGAAAATGATGCAAACATCCTTACTGTGAACACATTGCACCTGCACTAGAAACCAGCAAACTGTACCGACAGCACCCAGGCAAGGCCACACTGCAAAACAAATCAAATGGATGTTTACCCACACTGGCCTTCACACAGACTAACAAGATGAATGCAGAGGACAATAATAAGGTTAACCACTCCAAGGAACCAGCAAATAAAGAAAAGGAAAATGAAAATGAAGATGATGGCACACACCAGCCCCTCTCAGTTGATGGTATTTTTTTTTTAAATAACCATTTCTTTGTCCTCAGACAGTGACACCCTCCTCTGGGATTACACTACCCACCCACCCACAATCAATATATCTTCACTGTAGGTAGCCAGGATGATCACAGTGGTGGTGAATAATCACTGCATCCAGTTGTAGTGGGGGTGCCTATGTAGAATGTAGTGCCAATCATCTTTTCTAAACTATTTTTCTCTAATTAGCTGCTCAGGAGTCATCTACTTGGTGTGCACTTGTAACCCTGGCAAGTACACTACCGTCATCTGACCCACTCTTCTTATCAGAAACACAGGCCAGAGTCTACTGCATCCCTGTAGAGGCAAAGACACATGCTTCTAAAGTTTTCCTTAGGCCAACACAGGGTGGTGAGAGTATGCAGTTCTGCATTTTCCACGTCAGAATACTCAAACATGAGCACAGCTATCTCCAATCCATCAAATGAGCAACAGCCCTGGATCTTTCCCTAAGCGGGTCACCTGCACTGTTGTGCAACACCCTACTGTACAGCAATTGAGCCACTCCCATGGCATTCCCTTCTATTGTCCCTAGCTCCTGTAAGGACTTTAATGTGAAAAAACTAGGGCCTTCCAGAACAGTTGGCAACAGGGAGTAGGACAGAAATGATTCTTTCCTGTATGTGGATTTTACCTTGGCTGTTGATATCAGGTAACGAAACTGATGAGGAGAGGGTTATGATGCTAATACGTCTAAGTCTTGACAATATCATCTTGGGCTGGAAATACTAGTTGGCAGGCACACAACCAAGGCAGCGATGATAACTGCAACAAGTTGTTACATGTAAGAGCTCCTGACAGCAAAGCAAGACACAAAACTAAAAAAAAATGTTTCATCTGCTATGTGGATGAACTGATGATTTTGTACAGTTCACTGGGGCTGTCCTTTTTTTAAATCCTGTTTTTTCATCCTATCTACTGACCTCCCCCATCAGGACCATCCTGCTCGAGCCCCACCACCTGCCTTCCCTAGGACTTACCCACTCCACCTATCTTCCACAGTTTGTATCACACCCCCACCCCCATGGGACCATGGAGGTTGGCCAAGCTCCTTGGCACAGGATCCAGTGGCAGAGGGCACTCAGTTGGCAGTGTAGGGTCTGCAGTGGACTAGGCTGTCAACTGTCCATGACTGCGGTTTTTCCATCGAACTGTCTGCACAGGCTCTTAGGTGTGCAATGACAGGCACATTCATACCTGAGTCTAACAGCACCCATCCTGTCTTGTGGTCCTGACTGTGCTCCCAATCACATTCTGTTAGGTAGCAGGTGTGCTGCAGAGCATATAACCCCTTCCCCAAAATAAGAGCTGCCATGGTATGCTCAGTCCTCATTCTCAAGTCGACCCCAACAGCCCGAGCTCACTAACGTCATGAGCAGCAGCGCTAACACTGCACCGATAGGCCAGCTTCAGTGCTATCATTTCAATTAACTGATGTTTAGTTGCCTGACTGGGGTTAAAATACACTTCCCTTTTTTCACTATCTGCATCACTGAGATCGGTGACATACATAGTGAAGGAAGAAGCATTGCATTCTAAACACTTTATTAAAATGACTTCTCCAGTAGATTGTAATAAAATGTAACAAAAAAACATAGTTTGTGAGTCAAGCCACAAAATGGTCTCTCTGCATGAAAGCTGCTAAAAGGTGCTGTTGCACCATTTTGCATTATTTCATTTGCTAAATAATAAAATTTAAAAAGCATATACTCTCCTGTCCTAGAGTAGGGTTCAACTGAAGATCCTTGTCAGAAAGATGACTGAAAGTAAAATGAGTGAATGGGGGTCACAAAGAATCCATAGTTCAGGGCAATGCATGTAAAAAGAGAATAAAAAGGACATCTAAATCTCATACTTATCTGATATTTTGGAGAGGAGAGTTAATGGTACCTATAAAGAGCATCAATAATATGAAACAGTTAATATTATGTATAAAAGGAGTCACATATCATGTTGCCATGCCAGTGAGCTACCTTTCATGAGCAGACTCGGGTATGGGTAGCTGGGATGAGTACAATGTTGCCAATGTCAACACTTCCCAGACCAAGCAGGGGAGGGCAATGTTTCTGGCATCGTAACAGCCCCTGTGGTGGGCCAGGGAGCTTATATCCCAAAGCACAGCTGCACAATAATCCAAGGCTACTACTAGCAGTAGTCTTTATATATGTGACGCGCTTCCCCAGAAGCTCATGGCGCAAACCAGCTTTGCACAACCCAAACTAAAATTATTTAAAATAGCAGAATATTCCAATAAATAAATTCATAAACAAAAAATTATTATACTACCAGGAATGACACATTATTATTGGATAAACACAAATGCCTCGGCAAATAAAAATTTTCAGGACCCACTTAAAGGCTTCCACCAAAAATGTATCCCTCAAAGTTCTGGGCAAGGAATTCCAGGGAAATGGGCCTGCCACTTCAAACGTCCTGTCCCTTGAGGTCTTCAACCTTGCCCTAGAACTACCAGGAGGCCTTGTTCAGCAGAGTGGAGAGGACACACACATGTATGTGTGGGTGCAAGAGCTCCTCCAGGTAGTCTGGGCCCAGCCAGTGTCGGGTATTATAAGTTAGAAGTCCAATGCTAAGGACATATGTCACTTGACTGGAAGCCAATGCAAATCAAGCAGCTCCAGCGACATGACATGACCTCGAAAGGCTCATCAGCAATGAAGCAGCTGTATTCTGCAACAGCTACAGGTGTCACGGCATACCTTCATTGACTTACCTAGTGAGTGGAAGGACAGTAGGACAAAGGTTAGGGAGGAAATCCACTAGGTTGCTGTCAGAATGACAACTGGATAAAAGCATTTCCCACACCATAAACCCCACCACCAGTTAATATTTCACCTGTTATAGCATGAAAAACTACATAACTCTCATCAGTTGTTATACAAAATTGTTTATGTATAACAATCACTTGCAACACATCTGAGTTCACCAAAAAAGTTTGTGCAGCTGTTTTGCATAAGGTTACCTTGAAAAGCTATGCATATTTTTCCTACTCTGCTACTTAAATTTTTTGTATTATTGCAGTTGCTACACAATTTTTTTAGAATAAAATTTTCCTTGCCCATCATTCAACAGCAAGTTTAAAACAGCATGATCAGTTTTTTTTTATTTCTCTTTTCATTACCTGCCCCATACCCCCACCTATATATTCTATGCAAAAAACTGTGTTAATGCATCATTTAGGGTTAAAGCAAGAAATGTCAGGAAATGGGACATTAGAGTTGGACCCCTAACTCCCCCCACACCCCCACCCCAATCCTCCACAGACTGACAGACTCTGGGGTAAGTCATTGGGGTCATGAGGCCCAAATCTTACCCCATTCCATGTGTGAGCACATTGACATGCTACAGTAAAGGAGTATGGGGTGAGATTTAGGCCTCATGACCCCAACGACATACCCCGGAGTCTGTCAATCTGTGGAGGATCAGGGTGATGGTGTGTGGGGGGGAGTTAGAGGTTCAATCCTAATGCCCCATTTCCTGACTTTTTTTGCTTTAACCCCAAATGATGCATTAATGCAGTTTTGTGCATAGAATTTCCTTACTTTTTGGAAAAGCGTTATATAAGTAGCAAAATACACATATTTGTGGGAATGAGGGGCCCATTGGGTCCCACAATCCCATCAAGTTGCCAATTTTTGCATAACAATATGCATCTGGGCCCACTCTGCCACATACGCAAAGCCACGGAGCTATGCAACAGCCCTTTAGGGCACCAAACCATTGTAACAAGATTTGTGCATATCTTGTGAACTGTAAGAGCTAGAAAAAAAATTCTAGCATCATTGTACTCGTGACAGTGAGTACTGCATGCAACATCGGAATGATCGCACCTGCATCTCAAATCATTTCTGAGATATGGGCACCGAACAGCACTGGACAGGCACTCTTTGAACCCTTGTGACAGTAATTTCACAATATCTCATGAACTGTGCAATGTATGGAAAAAGATTCCACTGCAGGCTTACTCTGCAATTTAAATTTTTTTTCCAGCAAAGCTGAAGTAGCAAAAAAGTCTGTATCTCGCTTTGTTTCTGAGTCAACGGCGCTGAAAGTCATGACACAGACTGCAGTGTAATCCTATGAGGAAAATGACAACTTTGTCATGGAATATCTGTGCAACCAATTAATTCTCCAACAGCTAAACAACATAATTGACATCAGTAGGGCATCCCCTCAAAACCCTGAAAACTTCACATAAAAAGACCAAAGCAACACAGTGTAATCCTTTGGGGAAAACATCAAGTTTGTCATGGAATATCTCTGCAACCAATTACTTTTCCAACACCTAAACAAGCTAAGTCACATCTCTTGGACATCCCTTCAAAACCCTGAAAATTTCAAGTAAAAAGAGCAAACCATTTAAGAGTTATTTGATTCTTTGACCGCGAGACTGCAAAAAAATTGCCCGTGATCGCGGACAAAAATTCTTCTTTCGCAAATCATACATATAAATTTTCCCATTGACATAATGGGAACTTAAAACTTTAATAACTTTTGAACGAATTAATATTTTTTCACCAGATAAAAAGTGGCATGTTCCTTGATCCATGCTTATTCTATCTCCCAAGTGTCAGACCAGCAGATGACATGGCAGCTGCACAGCGTCATGGACAAATACTGCACAAAAATGGTGAAAACTGCATTATTTGGCACTTTGCTGCGTAGAAAACGTATGTCTGACCAAAACACAACTTAGCAAATGAAGAGATCTACCATCCCACACCTTGCATACCAACATTCATGCAAACCTGTGGAACAGCTGCAAAGTTATTAACGCACAGAATTTGAGGTTTAACATTAAAGTGCCTACTCAACCCTAAAAATAGGGGCGCGACCACACCCCTATAATATTTATTTATTTATTTATTTCGTTCACTTTTGTTTACACTAGCCATAAAGATGACTGTTTTCAGACATGACAAGGGAGGTTACAGGGCAGACATTGCAGGTATAACAAACAGTAGATTACATTGAGGTACATAAACAAAGTGTGAACATTAAACAACAGGCTAAGCAGCACAGGTAGTATACAGGGTATTTCAAAAAACATTTAATAATAAGCTAAGCATTACAGGTAGTACACAGGGGGGTCCTGGTAGGATCATAGAGTTTTTTTCAGTCATAGCATGATGAAAAACATGCAGTAGCAAGAGTATTGCAATAGTAGTCCTGAAAATACAATTTAGAAAGTACAACAAAAATAGATAAATAAAAATGTGGTTAAATACTGAAAAGTGCAAGGGGATAATGGGCAGGGGAATGGCAAGATTGTGAACAGTAGGGATAATAGCAGGTCAGGATAAGGAAAGGTAGGGTATAGGATAGGAGCTGGCAAAGAGAGAGAGAGAGGGATGGCTGCAGGAGGCTAGTGTCAGGAGAGAAAGCTGGGATAGGCTGTATCACAAGGGGAGTATTGTGGAGAAAAGGTAAGAGCTTCAGGATTGGCAGGATACCCAGAGGACTAAGGAGGTTTGAAACAGGAGCATTGGTTGGTGGAGCAGAGATGCTGGTGGAGCACTTTTTTAAAAAGCATTGTGTGTAGGAGCTAGCCAGACATCCAGAGGGAGTGAGTTCCATAACTGAGATGCATGATGGGCAAAGGCTCTAGAGCCTTTGGTGGTATTGCATTTGGGGATGCATAGTAGGGATTTGACAGCCAAGTGTAGGCCATAGTTGGAGGTCTGGTAGGTGAGTAGCTCGGCCAGAGTTGTTGGGGTACAAGATCTCATGATGCTGTCAACAGTGGAGCTGAGGGAGTAAAGTCTAGTATCATTGGGGGACAACCAGTTTAGATCCGAGTATAGTAGACAATGGTGTTTTAGTCTGTGGGAGGCTGAGGTGAACCTGCAGATGTTGTTATAGGTGACATCCCATCTTTGAAGATCTGATTTTGGTAAAGGAGCATAAGTGGCCACTCAATAGGTCACAGTAGGTAGGAATATGCCCCGCGCTATAGCCACTCTAACAGTAGGGGTTAGCATGTGGCTGGTCTGGTATGGCATGCCTAGCTTGGAATTGACTGACCTGCATACGATGATGATGTGAAGTTCAAAATTTAGAGATTGGTCAAGGGTGACCCCAAGGTATTTAAATGATGTTACAGGAGTTATGAGTGAGCCGTCTAAGCAGGAGACCCTGAACTTATCTTGGAATGTCTTGAGTTTAGGGAGAAACATAGAAACATAGAATCTGATGGCAGATAAAGACTGCTTGATCCACCTAGTCTGCCCATTTCCCTACCTAACAGATAAGCTGAAGATCCTAGTTAACCAACAGCCTACTTCCTCCTACCCCTCACTAGAATTGCCTTATGTCTGTCCCATACATTCTTGAATTCCCCCACTGTTTTTGACTCTACAACCTCCTCAGGAAGGCTGTTCCATGCATCTACAACCCTCTCTGTGAAGTAATACTTCCTCACATTACCTCTGAGGAGTCCCCACCTCCGTCTTCAAATTGTGCCCCCTTGTTCTTGCACAGCTCTTTTTCTGAAAGATGCCACCCTCTTGGACTTTGTTGATTCCTTTGAGGTATTTAAAAGTTTCTATCATGCCCCCCCTCCTTTCCTCGAGGCTATAGATCTTAAGCTACTTTAGTCTTTCTTCATATGTCTTCTGGTGCAGACCCTGCACCATTTTGGTTGCCCTCCTCTGGACAGCCTCCACCCTGTCTATGTCTTCACGGTGTCGGGGTTTCCAGAACTGTACACAGTACTCCAGATGTGGTCTTACCAACTGTCTGTACAGAGGTCCAACAAATTCCTGCTTTCTACTGGTGATGCCTCTCCCTATGCATCCCAGTATCCCACCAGCCCTCCTTACTTCCTTCTCACATTGCTGGCCCACCTTTAGGTCGTCTGATATGACTACCCCTAGGTCTCTTTCCATTTTTGTTGTCAGTATCTCACCCCACATTGTGTACTCTTCCCCTGGGTTTTTGTTTCCCATGTACATTGCTTTGTACTTCTTTGCATTGAATCTAAGCTGCATACATTTGACCATTGCTCCAACCTTGCCAAGTCCCTTTTCAACCTTTCCACCCCACCTTGTGTATCAACCCCGTTGCAGATCTTTGTGTCATCTGCAAAGAGACATACTTTCCCTTCCAGTCCCTCTTCGGTGTCACTTATAAAGACATTAAAAAGGACCGGCCCCAGTACTGAACTCTGCAGTACCCCACTAGTAACCCCACTTTCTTCACTGTGGACTCCATTTACTATTACCCGCTGTGTCCTGTTGTTCAGCCAGTGTTTTACCCAGGCTACCACCCTAGGACCCACTCCCAGGCTGGCTAATTTGTTTATTAATCTTTTGTGTGGGACTGTGTCAAATGCCTTGCTAAAGTCTAGGTAGGCCATGTCCACAGCCCCTCTCTGGTGTACTACTTTGGTCACCCAGTCAAAGAAATCAATTAGATTTGTCTGACATGACCTTCCAGCTGAGAATCCATCCTGACTTGGGTCCTCTGCCCCACTGGCCTCTAGGTACTCAACAATTCTTTCCTTCAGAAGTGATTCCATCATTTTCCCTACCACTGAGATCAAACTGACAGGTCTGTAGTTTTCTGCCTCTGTCTTTCTCCCGCTTTTGTGAAGGGGAATCACATCCATCCTCCTCCAGTCCTCCGGTACCACCCCATCCTCCCATGAATAGCATGCACTGTGTTTTTGCTTCATTTTAGAACAAGTTTGTGGTCCCATAGCCAGGCTTGTGTGCATTGGAAATTGGGGGTGAGACGTATGTTGATATTGGACACATCTTTCACACTGACATACATGGCTATGTCATTCACATAGAGTAGAGATGAGGTGTCAAGGAGATTAGTGGTGATGCTGTTGATAAAAATTGAGAAGAGAAGTGGCTCAAGGAATGAGCCTTGGGGAACTCCAATGTTCACCGTCTTTAGGTAGGAGCATGTAGAACTGAATTTAACTGTTTGGGCCCTATTTGACTGGTAACTGTTAAACCAACTGACAACACTAGGAGCAAAGCCCATAGAGTGGAGTGTGTTGAGGAGAAGTGGGTGGTCTACAAAGTCAAAGGCTTTTGACATATTGATGAAAACCGCTCCCGTGAGAAGCCCTGAGTCCATGGCAGTGAGGGTGTCTGTAGTAAATTTGAGTAGGGCGGTTGTGGTGCTCTGACCTTTTTGAAAGCCGTGTTATGCAGCAGGTCATTGTCTCAGAGGAATTCAATGGTTTGCATGGCAACTAGATTTTCCAATATTTTGCTTAGAACTGACAGGATGGCTATGGGCCTGTAATTAGGGTCACCTTTTCTGAAGACAGGGGTGACTCTTGCTGTTTTTCAAATGTCCAGGACTCTGCTATGACATAAGAAGAGTGTAAAATTCTAGCCAGGGGTCCAGCAATGAGAGGTGCAGCAATTTTTAGCAGCCTGGGCTTGATACTGTCTGATCCAGTGGCTGTACTGTCCAAGATCTTTCTGAGGAGTTTTGTGACCTCCCTATGAGTAATGGCCTTAAAGCAAAAGGAGGGGATTTCTGATGCTTGGTGGGAGGGAGTTGAAGGACCCATTTGAATCAAGGCAGGGAAAGCAGATGTGTATTAGGTCAAGTCTGTAAATTGGTCATTAAAGAAATTAGCGATGGTCTGAGGGTTGTTGCAGTGGACATCATTTAGTACCATGTCATTCAGGATAGGGGAAAGGTTAGATCCCAGGAACATTTTTATGTGGGATCAGAATTGTTTAGGATCCCTTGATGCACTGGTTAATAAGCTTTTGCAATAGGAGCTTTTAGCTGCCCTGACCTCCTTTTTGCATGTATTTCTAAGTGTCCTGTAGGTGTTTTGGTCTTCCTGTAGGCCAGAGGATGTGAAATGGCTCCAGCTTTTATCGCGCTGTTTTATTTTGTTTAGTAGATCTTTTTTTAGCCAACGGGTAGGCTTCCCTTTGACTCAACGTGTTATCCGAGGGACATGAATGTTCTGAATGGCTGAGAAATTTGCAGTGAAGTTGCTGAGAGCGGACTGCATGTCAGAGATCAGATAGAGACTGGACCAGTCTATGTTGGCTACATTGTGAAGAAAGCTTTTGGTATTCAGGTTAGCATAGTTTTGCATGGTGATGTAGTGCAGTTTTTGTGGGGGTGATGGAGTCAGCCCTCAGGAGCAAAAGATTGGATGATGGTCCGTGATGGCATCTGCAAGAGTGCCGACAGAGAGTATATGCTCAGTATGGTTTACTAGCACCCAGCTGATTAAGGTGCTGGAGTTGGAGCTGGGCGCAATCCTTGCAGGTTCTGTGATTATTTTTTGTCATTTATTTAAGACCCCAGAAGCCCTTTCCCCTCAAAAGCATAACCACAAATTATATAACTAAGCCTGCTATTGCCCTTTCTGTTCACTGTGCATTTCCCCTCAGATGGACGAATAGATAAATGCACGCTCACATACACTGGAGTGTGATAAAATGGAAGTACATCTGTCTGCATACAGCAGGCTTGTGTCTTAGGGATGTTCTCAGCCATCACAAAGATCATGTTTTTCCATTCTAGTGTCTAAGATTTCTGTGATATGGACTGGCTCTGGAGGGGTTGTGGGATAACAGATGGACCAGACACAGAACTTCAAGTTCAACACACAATCTCTGTGTGATGTTTATTCAAAATACAGGAGATAACCTTTAGCAATGGCATATTCCTTCTTTAGTGTATCAGTTTACAGCAACAGACTATGTATGTCCTTTCACTGTACTTAGCCAGCATCTACTGACACTGACCTCTGATCTAACTCAGCAGTTGAGATTCAGCCTCCACCTCTATGCAGGCCTTATTGACTTGGGTGCTGGGGGCTCAAATAAAAAAAAAGCTAAAGACAAAGAACCTCAAATTAGAAGCACTGAAACATGAATGACCCCAAAGGGCATCGGCAATAAGCCACGTTTCAAAGAAACACAAGATCACACATATGCACTTCCGTAATGCAAAGCATCATGGGAGATATGGAAATAACTGTGAAATTTGAGACTTGTTCAGTTTACAGCAATTTATACTAACATACTAACATACTAAAATGCCAGCAGAATAGGCCTTACGGTCTTTCGAGTCTGCTCGATTGGTCAGCCCCCACCCTGGGTGCTGACCTTGCTGCCCCCCTCACCTTCTCTGGCTTCTCCCTTCCCAGTTCTGGATATTCTTGCTGCATTGGATTTTGCTTCCAGAACCCTTCCCCTGTACCTGTCCCAGCCCCTCTTGAACCCCTCCACTGTCACTGCCTCCACCAGCCCCCTAGGCAGTGCATTCCATGGCTCCACCACCCTCTAAGTGAAGTAGCACCTCCTCCTTTCTCCCCTGAATCTTCCCCCCTCCAGCTTCCACCCATACCCTCTAGTGGCCCCCTCCTCCTTCCTTTGAAGCACCCTGACTGTTCCTCCTCCTCTATTTACCCTCTTCATGTACTTGAAGACCTCTGCATGTCCCCCCGGTCCCTTCTCTATTCCAATGTGTACATATTTAGCTCTTCAAGCCTCTCCTCATAGGTCCTGTCCCCCAAGCCCCAAATCATTTTGGTTGCCCTCCTCTGGACCCTCTCCAGGAGTTTAATGTCCCTCTTTAAGTGTGGCCTCCAAAACTGCACGCAGTACTCCAGGTGTGGCCTCACCAAGCAGTGATACAGAGGGAGCATCACTTCCCTCCTTCTGGAGGTGATCCCCCTAGTGATGCATCCCAGCATCCTGTTGGCCTTGGCTGCTGCCCTCCTACAAGTCTCCGAGTTGTTCATTTTGACATCCACCACCACCCCCAGGTCCCTCTCAGCCATCGAGACTTGTACCATTTCCCCCCCAGGGTGTACACTTGGCCCGGGTTTCTGGCCCCCAGGTGGACTACCTTGCATTTCCCAGCATTGAACCTCAGCTTCCACTTTCTAGACCATCTTTTCAGAGCCTCCAGGTCCCCCTGTAGGGCCACCCTCCCCTCCTCCCCATCCACCACCGCCCCAGTTTTGAGTCATCCGCAAAGAGACTCATCTCACTCCTGATTCCTGTCCTTATGTCAGAGACGTAGGCGTTGAACAGGAGGGGCCCAAGGACTGATCCCTGTGGGACCTCACTAATGACCCTCTTTGGGGATGAGACTATCCCACCAACTATGACCCTCTGGGTCCGGTCCTGGAGCCAATTGCCTATCCATCTGATCATCTGGTTCCCCATCCCCATTTCTCCCAGCTTATCCAACAGGCCCATGTGAGGAACAGAGTCAAATGCCTTGCTGAAGTCTAGAAAGAGGACGTCCACTGGTCTACCAAGGTCCAAGGCACTTTTCATCTAGTCATAGAACTCCACAAGGTTTGTCTGACACAATTTCCCCGAGATGAATCCATGCTGTCTATCGTCCAGGCACCCTGACTTTTCCAGGTCCCCCCCAGCCTCTCCTTGACAATGCCCTCCATCACCTTGCACACCACCGATGTCAGGATGACAGGTCTGTAGTTCTCTGCCACCTCCCTTGATCCCCCCTTGTGGATAGGCACTATATGCACCACCTTCTAGTCCTGGGGCACCCACTATGCAGTTTAAATAGCACAATTAACTTAATTTTTTATAATAGTCATCTAGTACTTCTTACCATTATCAAAAACACCTAGTGCCATGGTATTTTCAACATTTACAGGTTTCATAAATATAAGGTATATACATCAAGGTATTTTATGACATAGTGCTATTACACACTTAATCCAACAATGATAAACACAACCCATTTTACATACACTTGGAGGTCACCACAATAACCTCCCTGTACGAGGACTTGCGAGGGACAAGGGAAAATTAAAGAGGACACTATAGCATAGTCAAGAAAGGGAAGGGGTGCCCATAGGTGGCCAACCTTAGGGACTAGAAATTGTAAAGGATAGATTAGGTTAAGAAATAGAAGAACTGTTGCAACAGATTTAAGAAAAAGTTGGTCCTCATGAGTGGCAGGAGCTCCCTGTCACATATCTCCTACCTTAAGAGGGAAACAGTTATTGCAGACAGCTTACCACCTTCCTGTTCCAGGAAGGGATGGAGCTTCCTCCCATCCATCTTCAGAAGCTCTGTCTCAGGGTCACTATTAAGGATAAACATTCTATCATAAACATAGTGAATGTCATCATTCTTTACCCTGAGGCATTAACACATTTCTCAACAGAGACTAATGGTACCTTCCCATCTCCTTTTAGGGAAAGTCCATCATATTTGTTAACCAAAAATCTGGATGGCTGTTAAGTCCAGTACCATAGAAATACTTTCTCTGGGGTGAGTGACTACCTGCTCCAACCCCACCAGACATATCAGTTTTAAGCAGGGGCCCAGTTCTATGTTCAGTCCCTCTACAGAAACCCACTATGTTTCTTGATTCATTGATTTCACCTGCTACTGATACAGACACCTGAGGGTAGACACTCTAGGTGTTACCCCAACACAGGTTCCTATCCATTTTCCACCCACCTCCTCATTTGTAGGTTTTTCATAAAAAATAAAAATAAAACGCATATACCACTTCCTAGATCTTAACATATTGTAACATTTTGGCAATATTAGCATCTTTAGCCTGCAGTATACCCCAGGTAATACTGTTACTAGATTTAGCTGCATCAATACAAGAAAAAGTCCCTTTAGTTTCATAGGCTTCTTCTTGCTTGCTTAGAGTCTTCAATCCCAGCACAATATCACTAGGCACAGTCTTACTTGGGGTCTCACATTCAAGTTCCATACTTGCGTCTCTGACCTCCAACAGGTAACATCCTGGGGATACAGGCAACAAAGGAATATCCTGCTCTGTCAGGTAGTCCTCCTCTAGCTCAGCACATGAAAAATCTTCCTCTGATTCTTTATCCAAACTTTCTGGCAGGGCCCTTTTGAGCACCTGGCACTGGAGTTCTGCCTCTGGAAGACTAGATTTGCTGGCCAAGGCACCTAGCTTCACCTGAGCTCTTTTCTTCTAGGTTGCTTAAAAGGACAGAGCAAAGAACCTTACCAGAGCAAGGATAAGGATTAAGGCTTCTTTTGGCCAGGCAGATTTACTGTGTGTTGTTATTTTTATTTTGTACTCACAGGGATTGTAACTGTTTGTTGCTAACATTTTATTGCTTTATTTTTCTCTGATTCAAATTGTTGTTGCTGGGTATACATTCTACTGCATTATTACAGGGTGTGCCTACAGGTGTGTACTTCAAGATTACTGTTGTATTCTTCTGATTCAAATTGTCTTTTGCAAGGTATATCTTTTGTTACTGCTTTATTTTTCCCTGTAGCAAAGTGTTTCTTACAGGGTATATCTTCTGTGAAATTATTACAGGTGGTGCTTTACAGGTTTTACAGTTTTATCTATCATGAGGATAAGCTTTCAGGGCTACTGCATTTGTTGCTGGCTGATTGTTTCTGCTCTTACCTCCTTGTTTCTTTCATCCGTGGGTCTTCTTTTTTGGCAGGGGAAGGGCTCAGCCACCCACCCCCATCCCCAACCACCCCACACTATACTACTTTTTTAGGGTAGCACATTCATGACATTTTCTGTAGCAAAGCAGGAAGAGGCAGATCAGAGGGGTATCCGCACAGTGACCTCATTTATAGGGGCACTAGTAATTTAACTTGTTATAACAAGTTATACAAAAACAAACAAACAAAACACAAAATCAAACTTTTGCTTTCATTTTCTTCCTTCTAATTACTCTGACCAGGTTATAAACCCAGCAACTTATCTGGAATGGATATCATTAACTGCAGGTACTGCGGAACACTTTCCAGAAGGGCAGTTTTACAGGATATAGGACACTGTCCTACATGTTGGGCCATTGGAGATCTAAGGGCTCAGCTCCAGGCAGCATGGGCAGAGATTGTGTACCTCACATTGCATATTCAAGATGAAATATATTATAAGAACAACCTCCCATTTCTCCAACATACAACAGAAGAACTCTGACCACAGAGGGTAGTTGGTCCAGGAGGTTGACAGGTGGATAGGAGGGGCAAATCGGGTGCCCTATCACTCGGTGCTCTTCAACATATCACCTCCACAAACCATATAAAAACTACAAACAGGTATCTGCCTCTATCTCTGAAATCAAACAAAGGGGCAGAGGACACTGCAGAGCAGGACACTGCAGCACAGGAACTAGCACAACAAAACTCACCCAAAACAGGAACCAAAGCAAAAAAAGCAAAAAGGAAATCCAAATAATCTTCTGATCATAGAAGACTCCATGATTCGGTGAGTTGATACATATCTCCAGCCATGGGTAATGGTCAGATGTCTCCCAGGTACATCATCATGGAGAGACACTGACCGCATTGTTAAAATTGTTCAGAAAGCAGGAGAAAACTTTGATGTCCTGGTACACATATGGACTAACGATCTCATCAGCCGGTCAGTTGTGGAGACCAAGGAACACCTGACTAGGCTGGGTGACAAACAATCATCCATTTCATCCAGCATCTCCTTCTCTGAGATCCTGCTAGTATGGGAGAGGAGGGCAGATGGATGAAAGGTCAGAGAAGGGGAGATAGGGGAGTTAAACATGTGGCTCAAGGGCTGATGCCTGGAAAAAGGACACACATTTGTAGGGAACTGGCAACAGTTTTGGGAGCAAAAGTTCTTTAAATCTGATGGACTGCATCTAAGGAGGGAGTCAGTGCATTGGGGCAGAAGTTTGACATCTTTTCAGAATATTTAAACTAGCAAAAGGGGAGAGGGGTGCAGCACCCCATATGTCAAATGGGAAGAATTCCCCTCCCCCCTCAGCTAGTGGTCAAACAGGAGTTCAGCATGTTTGTAGTTCATTTGCACCACCAGGTAAAGAAAAAGATCCAGCTTCCCATATGACGCACAGGGGAAATGCCAGACATCACCCAACAACTAACACACTGAAATCTGGCCAATGGAAAATCATGTACACAAATGCTTACAGTCTGGGAAACAAGATCCCAGACCTGCAGGCAATAATGACAGAGGCTAAACTGGACATAGTAGCCATTTAGCGAGAAATGGTTTACCAGTTACCACACTTGGGAGACTTCAGTACCTGGTTATGTACTGTTCAGAAGACACCAAGGTGCAAAAAGGGGGGGGTGGAGTGGCCCTTTATGTCAATGAAAATATCAAAGCTACAGAAATTCAGAATACACATAAGGAGCCAGAAGAACTGTGGGTCACCCTGGAAACAGGAAATGGGATAGCCATACGAACTGGGGTTGTGTACAGGCCTCCAGACTGGGGGGATGACACAGACACGTTACTGTTAGAAGATATACAAAACATGACAGGTAACGGGAGGTTCTGATAATGGGAGACTTCAACATGCTAGATACAGATTGGTCAATACCAGCAGGTACATCTACCAGAACTAGACACATGGTGGATTCCCTGCAGGGGGAGGGCCTCAATCAACTGTTACAATAACCCACAAGAGACAGGGCTATCCTAGATCTAGTAGTGACTAACAGGGAAAGAATCACAGATCTCCAGGTAGAAGGTCACCTGGGGGCCAGTGACCATCACGTAGTATGGTTCAATTTGGCCACTAGAACAAAATCATCCCATTCCAATGCAAAAATATGGGACTTCAGAGGAGCTGACTTTGATAAGATGACCAACAGAGATAAGCTAGCCCTGGCAAAAAGAAATACAGGTGAGGGGGTACAGGCAAAGTGGGCAAGCATTAAAGATGCAATACTTGAAGCAACATCTCATTGTGTTAGCGAGAAAAGAAAATGCAAAAGAAGAAGGAAACCACTTTGGTTCTCAAACACAGTAGCAGAAATGGTCAGAGACAAAAGGCTGGCCTTCATGAAATATAAGGGAAAACAGCAGGATGAAGATAGGGAGGCATACCAAACTTCCATAAGTGAAGCAGGGAAGGCAGTAAGGCAGGCAAAGACCCAAACCAAGAAAACACTAGCACGAACAGTAAAAGAAGGTGACAAGACTTTCTATAGATACATTAGTGAAAGGAGAAAGTCCAGAGGAGGTATTGCTAAGATCAAAGGGGATAAGAGGGTGTATGAGGAGGGGGACCATGTAAAAGCATCTATTCTAAATAGATACTTCTGCTCAGTATTTACAGAACAGAAGGTAGGGGAGGGCCCACAGCTCAGCACCATGGACACGGGGGCGGGAGGTGTGCACTAGTCTCTTCACAAAAGAAAGTGTCCTACAAGAGCTCGATAAGCTCAGGGTGGACAAGGCAATGGGACCTGATGGCATACATCCCAGGGTACTAAAGGAGCTAAGGGTGAAACTAGCAGAGCCATTATCAGAACTGTTTAGTGAGTCTCTGAGCACAGAAGATGTCCCAGAAGACTGAAGAAGGGCTCATGTGATCCCGCTCCACAAGAGTGGTAACAGGGAGGAGGCAGGGAACTACAGACCAGTCAGTCTTACCTCAATAGTGGGCAAGATTATGGAGACACTCCTTAAGGAAAGTATAGTGCAATACCTGGAATCCATAGGGGCACAGGATCCAAGACAGCATGGGTTTACAAAAGGAAGGTCCTTTCAAACTAATCTCATAGATTTCTATGACTGGGTAACCAGAGTGGTGGACCAAGGGGGGGAGCAGTTGATGTCGCCTACCTTGACTTCAGCAAAGCTTTCAATACTGTTCCACATAGAAGATTGATTAATAAGCTGGGTAGGCTCGGGGTGGGTCAGACATTGGTCAACTGGGTGGCAAACTGGTTGACGAGCAGAAAACAAAGAGTGGTGATAAACGGTATACAGTCAGAAGAGATGCAAGTTACAAGTGGGGTACCTCAGGGATCAGTCCTGGAGCCAGTTCTCTTCAATATCTTCATCAGTGACATTGCAGATGGACTGGAGGGTAAGGTTTATCTGTTTGCAGATGACACCAAGATCTGCAACAGAGTAGATGATCCAGATAGGGTGGGCTGAATGAGAAGAGATCTGGATAAACTAGTAAAATTGTCAGAAGAGTGGCAACTGGGGTTTAACGCAAAGATGTGCAAGATCATGCACATAGGGAAGAGAAACCCTGAAGCCACCTATAGGCTGGGAGGGGAGTTGCTGACAGTCACAAGGGGAAGAAAGAGACTTGGGTGTCATCATCACTGATGACCTGAAATCATCCAAGCAGACCACTAAAGCAGTAGGTAAGGCTAGAGGGATGTTGGGGTGTATTAGCAAGGGTATCACAAGTTGGAAGAGGGAGGTAATAATCCCTCTTTACAATACACTGGTTAGGCCCCATCTGGAGTACTGTGTGCAGTACTGGAGGCCACACCTTCATAAGGACATAAACCAA
The DNA here is from genome assembly GCA_016271365.2 of Neoceratodus forsteri. Lineage (NCBI taxonomy): Eukaryota > Metazoa > Chordata > Ceratodontiformes > Ceratodontidae > Neoceratodus > Neoceratodus forsteri. Next base: position 632,155,145 of record CM028136.1, on the reverse strand, counting down.
ATTGAGGCAGTCCAGAGAAGGGCAACCAAAATGGTGCAGGGACTGCATCAGAAAATATATGAGGACAGATTAACTGAGCTCAATATGTATACCCTAGAGCAAAGGAGGGAGAGAGGTGATATGACTAAATTATTCAAACACCTTAAGGGCATTAACAAGGTGAAAGAGTCTGACATGTTTCAATATAAGAAAAATAGCTGGACAAGAGGACACAGCATGAGATTAGAGGGAGGTTGATTAAGGGGTAATGTGAGGAAGTTATTTTTCACAGAAAGGGTGGTGGATGCATGGAAAAGCCTACCTTAGGAAGTGGTGGATACAAATACAGTGCAGGGCTTCAAACAGGCATGGGATAGGCATAAGGGAGCAATTCAGATGAGTATGAATAGATAGGCCATTGAAAAAGCAAAGGCCGATGGCACATTCATAAGGTAGAAAAAGAAATGGGCAGACTGGATGGGCCTTGCGGTTCTTATCTGCCACCAACTTCTATGTCTCCATGTTTCTATGTTTCTGTCTGCATAGTCGGTCTGCTTCAACCCCACGGTAGTTCCTCATCCCTTTGCATCTCTTCATTGTCTTCATTGTCTTCAGCCTTGGCCTTCCTCTGAGTTCCCAAGTCCAGTTCAGGCAGCAGCTTCTCTCTGTCTGTCAGCCATGTTTCTGATCAGAACTCCACAGACTTTCTTCTCTGGCAACTTCTGGTGCATCAGTCCACCTGGTATATCTGGGCAACATCCACTGAAAAATGTTCCTCTTTGGCCAGCCCAGATGCTGCCAGCAAATTATCCCACTTCTGATACCAAGTCTGTGGAGGGGTTGTGGGATAACAGATGAACCAGACACCGAACTTCAAGTTCGACACCCAATCTCTGTGTGATGTTTATTCAAAATACAGAAGATAACCTTAAGCAATGGCATATCCCTTCTTCAGTACATTCAGTTTGCAGCAACATACTATGTATGTCCTTTCTCTGCACTTAGTCAACACCTACTGACACTGATCTCTGCTCTAACTCAGCAGTTGAGATTCAGCCTCCACCCCATGCGAGCCTTGTTTGCTTAGGTAGTAGGGGCTCAAATATAAAAAAACAAGCTAAAGACAAAGAACCTCAATGCAGAAGCACTGAAACATGAGTTACCCCAAAGGACAATGACAATAAGCCAAGTTTCAAAGAAACACAATACCACACATACTTCCATAATGCAAAGCATCATGGGATATGTGGAAATCACCATGAACTTTGAGACTTGTTTAATTTACAGCAATTTGCATGCATTTTAAATAGCACAACTAACTTAATTTTTACAATAGTCACCTAGCACTTTTTACCATTATCAAAAACATCTAGTGCCATGATATTTTTAACTTTTACAGGTTTCATAAACATAAGGTATATACATCAAGGTATTTAATGACATAGTGCTTTTACATACTGAATCCAACAACAATAAACACAACCTGTTTTACATATGCTTGGAGGTCACCACAATAACCTCCCTTTATGAGGACCTGAGAAGGAAAAGTTAAATTAAAGAGAACACTATAGCATAATCAAGAAATGGAAGGGTTGCCCATAGGTGGCCATCCTAATGGACTAGAAATTGTAAAGGATAGATTAGGCTAAGAAATAGAAGAACTGTTGCAACAGATTTAAGAAAAAGTTGGTCCTCAAGAGTGGCAGGAGCTCCCTGTCACACTAGCACAGTTGTGCTCTGAAGAGAGGCAGTGTGCAGAATGCAATGGATTCCCCATACCAGAGTGCATGCAGAGCTCAGGCTAAGGCCTGTCTTCACAGTATGGATGGGGGTGTTTAGAGAACAAATGATCGAGTGGCTGAGGAAGGAAAGAAAATGCTGCAAGTCTGTCCTAAACTTATTCACCCCGGATAACTCAGCTATGAGTTGCAACATCTTGTTTCAGTAGTTTCCTGTTTATACACATACCAGCAGCTGGGTGAAAGGGTGCTGTGGGAGGTTAATGAAGTGAATACCTTTATTGTGGTTTTTAAGGTGCTCAAAAAAAAAACTGGGGGCTCCCTTATCTGAATAGAGGGGCTGGCTGCTCGATTCCTTCTACTTCCTTATATACAGCTCTGCCCCTGCTCGATTGTTTTGTGACTCTTATTAGTTGAAAGCTGGCTTTGATTTGTACAAAAAACCCAATTTCAAGAAAAGAAACAAGCACTGAAAAAAGACATTCCATAGAACTGAATGGTGTGTGCCCCCATGTTCTCCCTATATAGACTTCACAAAAAATCTTAGAGCAGGTGCAGAGTAGGTAATAAGGGGATGAAAGGGATCAAGCAGCCATCCCCTTGGAGGCAAATTACAATCCCTTTCCCCCCTTTCCATAAAAAAAAAAATTACAGCCATGAGTTCCACTCAGGTAAAAAAATTACAGCCATGAGTTCCACTCAGGTAAAAGAGTTTCCTGTTTTCTTGGTTTTGAGCATCAAGAAAGGCATTCTTTAAAGGAATGGTTCTAATTCAAAATCAGGACCTGATTTTGCCAAACACTGCCCTCGAGCTGCCAAGTCACTAGGATGAGTGATTAGGATAGTTTTCCATTTTTCGTAAACTGATCCCCAAATCAGACTCCACAGGCCCAATATTCAAAAGTTTGTGCAGGCGCTAATGGGTCTTTGCCCACACAAGCTGGGGTTTGCTTCAGATCCCCTTCATCAAAAGGGTGATTTTGCACGGGCAAAGAGGGTTAGCACCTGTGCAAAACATAATGTGGGTGGGCAAAGGGGCCATGAATAGCCATGCTACTCCATATTTAGTGGCTTTGTGCTGTACAAAAGGGTTAAGCATGGTCCTTTTGCACAGTGCAAATACTGCCTAACAAAACTCCGACTTAATCCAGGCCGAGGAAGCATACCCGCCCTAGTGGTCTGTGGTACTCTTCCTTTGCCAGTCTCTAAGTGAAAAAAAAAACAATCCCTGGTGTTAGTGGTCCCCCTCTAATCCCCAACTCTAACATAAAAATAATATATTCCCTCATGCTGCACTGAACCTAAAAAAGTATTCCTTAGTGGTAGTGGCCCCCTCCCTCCGATTGCCATCCCTGAAGAACAAGTAATATTCCCTGGTGGTAGTAGTCTCTCCCCCAGTCACGAGCCCTGAAAAGCAAATAATATTCCCTAGTGCTAGTGGGACTCCCTCCCTCCGATCACCAGCCCCAAAGAACAAATAATATTCCCTGGTGCTAGTGGTTCAGGGCTGCCAGAGATGTTTTCTTAGTACAGTACAGGCCAGTGATTGGGGGAGAGAACCCTAAGCACCAGGATATCTACAAGTCTAGGATCAGGCAATTGGGGAGGGGGAGGCACTGCACTAACCTGCCTCACTATCCATGAAAATGAACCCATAATGGGCATGCAAAGTGCTCCTTAATTCCTTACATGCCCAATGGACTCATTTGCATGGGTCTCTTTGAATACTATGAAGCACAAAGGAGGTGGCTTCTCACGAGACTATCTGGTGCTGCCAAGTAAAAGTAGAAAACATCAAGGGTGAATGTGGAGCAACACAGAAAAAACGAATAAAGACCTCACTGTTAGGTCCAGTTAAAAAATACTTTATTGAAGTCACAAGCAGATCAGCAGCACCCCCCCACCATTTCCAATGTTTCACATCATGCCCAATGCTTTTTTGAAGTTGAAAAAGCATTGAATATGTTATCGGCGATTGGGGTGAACTGCTATCTGCTTGTGACTTTGTTTTTTCCATGTTGCTACACTTTCTGACTTCTTGTTTTCTCTTTCAATACTGCAGGTAGCACTGATCTGGCACTATCCATTCTGGCGGTGTACTTCAGGATCCATATCGGAGCAGCACTACATGACTTAGCACTGCACCCACATGGCCCTGCAGGGGTAAAAATTAAGAAAATAATCTGGTGTGGGAAGTGGCATACAAATTTGGTACTCTGTCTCAAATTCTGGTATTCCATTTATCCAAAAGAGCATGCTATACATTAAACTGCAAAGTGGAGGCCAAGAGGAGTGATATCCCAGTCGGAACACCAACGTGAAAAAAAAATGGTATCCCGCCTTGAAAACTGGTATGCAAAACAGGGTGGAATAGCATTAAGTTCTAACCCTACTTTCCATTCAGTTGGATAGCACAGGTGCACTATTCAACTGAATATAGCATCCTTGAGATCCCAGTCAATTGCAAGGCACAGCGCAAAGTTTTTTGCTCCGCTTCGCACTTTTTCAAATATCGGACCCCATATTCCCAAATTAGTACTCCATTTTTGCTTATATGTATAGTCTGCAGCTCTCATGGGCCCACTCTGCAGCAAAGGATGATGCGAAGTCATCCCCATGCCCCACTGAACGTTAATGGGATCCTGGGACAACCCTAAATCCTTTTGTCCATCAACACAGCCCCCTGTGAACTGCAAAATGCACATATGAAAAAAATAGCACACTGAAATAAGAAGAAGAGAGCTTGGATAGTGACTCTTTGGGCCGGATATTCAAACTGCGCCCAAAAAGTGCGCAACAGCAGGAGCAAGCACAAGTCAATTGCGCATATGTGCAATAGACGCGATATTCAAACATAGAACAAGACAAATTGCGCAAGCAGCCAACGTCTGAATATCGCACAAACTGCGCCATAGCGCAACCAGGAAGGGGAAGCTGAGCAGAAATGATGCGCCATAGCGCAACAAGGCTAGCCCAGCTGAGCAGTCCAGAGGTGCCATAGCGCAAGCAGAGCCCCCCCCCAGCAGAGCAATGGAACTGCAGAACCAGGGAGGTAGGCTGGGGCCCACCACCAGCCATGCCATACATGGGCACAGGAACACACTGCAGAACTAACAATACACCCGCACACCCCAAGCACAGCATCACTGGGGGAGGGATGGATGATCCACCGGCCCATAGGGACAAGCCAACAAAGCACAACAGGGCCGTGTTGCCCCAGCACACCCACTGGCAGGCTGAGACTGCCACACACAGGGGGTTGACAACCACAGTGCACATCAGCCCCCCCTTCTGTACAGCACACCCTGCACTGTGACCCCAAGACACCACCCATGTGCAGTGACTGTCACTGCAGTAAACACCATGCAACCCCGGCACACTGCAACCTCGTGTAGCACAGAACCATACAAGCCACACCCACCCTGGGCACCCAGCAGTGGGCAGCAGCAGATGGCAAGACCGACTGAAAGGCACTCCCACACCGGAGACACCTTCCCATGCACACACACACATACCCAGGACCATACCACCCCAGATGCCATGCACACCACTGCAACTGAGCAACCATAGCCAGCTGCAACTCAGAGACCACCACAGAATTCATAACAAAATATATATATTCGAAAAAGATATGTACAACACCAACAACATCTATATACATATGTACAAGACAAGGGTGGGGTAGGGGTACAAGGTAGAGAGGTGGGTGAGGGAGTAGGGGTGAACAACTGGGAGAGGAGGCAGGGTGGGAGGGCTGGAGTGAGGTGGGAAGGAAGCGCATTCAGCGCCTGGCAGGCTGGTCCCCTGCTGCCTGTTGATCCTCCCGGTTCCTCCGGTCGCCTGACCCCATGGCACTGCATGTCTCTCAGGAGGTCATGTGTAGCGACTGACACCTGCGTCAGCCACTGGAGGGCACGGTCCATCCACCGTAGGATGCTGAGACCTAGGAAAAGGGAACACAGCCAATGGCTGTGACTGTCCACAACCCTGAACACCACCCACCCTGCAAGGCATATAGCCTAGTGCCCCGCACCTGTGATGGTATGCACCCACCCACAGTGACCATGCACATGACAAGCCCAACCAGGCAGCACCAGCTATGTGCACCACTGCACACACACACACTGCCCATGTCCATCACAGCACAAACAAGGCTGTCAAGTGACGTGGCAATGTGGTGTGATGCCAGTTCCACAGCCATGTGCCCAGTGCATGCATGGACCACCAGTGACGCACACACAGACGTGCAGTGACACTGGACAGTGATGACTGTCACCTGTGTCATGCATGGTTGTGTTGTCCATGGCTGGTGTTCATGCCCACCCACTGCAGCATGCAATAGCATCCATGATGTAATGACATTCACACTCATCAAGCAGCTGTGGCTGCTGCTGCTCCTGCTGCTGCCGCTGTGGCCCACCCATCACGCCTCCTCCGGCTGCCACCTGAGCCCCGCCACGGCCCTCCTCAGCCTGGGCCTGCATCCTCTCCGCCAGGCCTGTGGGTGACAATGGTTGAGAAAAACATCAGTGTGACCCCAAAGCAGACTGCCCCCTGCCCCAGTGAGTGTGCCTGCCCACACAGCCAGACCCATGCATCTCACACCTGCACACACTGACACAGCCAACCATGACAGAGCCATCCCCCATGCACTGCCACCAATACACAGTCACACTCCTATGGAGAATACAGGTGCATAGATGGTACACCCACCTGGCCTAGGCACAACGCCCCTCCTGGCACGTGACCTGAGGCATTGCAGCACGTCCGTCTCCCTCCTGTGGAGGTCACTATACCTGTGCCTGCATTGTTCGGCAGACCAGCACTGCCCTGTGACCCCCCTCCAGTTCAGTGGCCACCTGCTGCCACACATGGGTGTGGGCCATGGTGAGGGGCTGATCCACAAACAGTGCCCCACAGTGAGGCTCAACCACAGCCACCAGGTTGGCCACCTCCAACTGACTCCATTGTGGAGCTCTCCTGCGTGCCATTACTGTGGTAGTAGAGCAGACAAAATGGTGCCCCGCAGCGCGGCAACCCCACGTGGAAATGTTGCGCAATAGACCACCATAGGTTCCAATCACGCTGTTCGTATAGCGCCGTCGGTTCACATAGCGCTGTCACCAAACAGCGCAACAGAGCCGTACACATGGCAGCCGAACAGCGCCAGGGGGCATAGGTCGGACACAAGGTCAGGGGTCTGTGACGCAAGGCCACGCACAGTGCCATCGGACGTCTACACATCCTGCACGATTGGACACCTGCGTGCCAGTGCCACAGTGGACTATTGCGCAGTACTGCCACTGCACCATGTGGTGACCAGTGCTGTAGCGCCATTGGCACAATGGTGGCCATGGCCTGAATTGCCGATCGCGCACAGCACATCATCAGTGCGGCAGACGCCTGTGTAAGCTACCTGGGCATGCGCAATGCAGTGTACCACACAGTCACAGATATGCACCATTGGCTCAGCCGGCCTAACCGTATTGTGCAAAGCGCAAAGGCGCGATATTCAGCCGACACATGCAAATCATCTGATCAGCCATTCAAAGGCGCAGTGGTGCGATTTGCATCTCATTACAGTTGCTCCACTCCTAATTTGCATGCATTGCGCTATAAATGTGCGACATTGGGCTGCGCTGGCCAGATTCGGTTACTGCAGGTGAGAGGTTGGTTGCATGCTGTGTGATGTTCTGGACAATGGTCATGGGATAACGCTGTAGACTGCACAGTGACAGGTGTCCACTTCCACCCATATAGATCGACATGACCGAGCAGAGCCAAGGTGAGGGTGATGATGGTGGGTGGAGGAGGAGGCCCAACTTCACCACGGCAGAGACAGAGGCCCTCTTCCAGGCCTACCTGGAGGAGGAGCCACTACTGAGTGGACGGCGGGGCACCCCTCAGACCCATGTGGCTGCATGGGAGGGGGTAGCTCAGGCAGTGAACATGCACGGAAGCCACCAGCGCTCCGTGCAGGAATGCAAAAAGAAGATGGGGACAGACCGCAGGAGGGTGAAGGAGAAGGTGGCAGCCCTCAGGGCGGCACGTGCTAGCACAGGTGGGGGCCAGCCAGCGGTGGTGGAGCTGACCCCGGCTGAGGACCGACTGGCTGCATCAGTGCAGCGGAGTGCTATTGAGGGCGTACCAGGAGGTGGATTCCAGACAGGTGGAAGGCCATCACTGCACGGTATGACATGGTGGTGGTGTTGGTGGGGGGGAAGGTTGTTCACATGCACTCACATGTCCTCACTTTCTCTTACAGATCCTGTTCGACTTCAGGGGACGGTGGTGGTGGGTACAGGCAGTGAGGAAGACCTGCTGGACATGGAGGAGGGTCCATCCACCTCTGTCACCAGCCAGCATGCACTGCACCAGCATGCACACCGGGCTGCCAACTCTGGTGTTGGTGAGTTGGGTGTGGGGGGTGCACAGCCTGTGTCTCAGCAGTCTGGCATGCAAGCATGCCAGCACACTGTGACTGTGGCTGTAGCACTTGCCTGCACCATTGATGATGCAAGGACTGCAATGGGCAGTGACATGTGTGTGTCCCATGATGGACACACAGCAGGCCAGCACGTGCCCCTGGGCCTAGCTGGTTCCAATGTGTGTGCCAGCATGTCGGCACAGTCCCAGGCTGTGCCTGTCAGCACCGGTTGGGCAGCACCGGTGGCTGTGCAGGTGTCTGGCACTGTTGCGGCCACAGCAGTGGAACAAGTGGTCCCTGGGGCACAGCAGTTGGAGGACAGCAGCAGCAGTCACCCACCAGGTCTGGGGTACAGTGTCCAGCGGTGGCACATGCCCACCGCCCTTTGATATGCCTATTCCTGGTCCTGGTGAACAGCGCCCACCCTCAAGGGGTGTTGAGCATCAGGGCCTTCCACACCCTGGGGGAGAGATTGCCGATGAGGCAGACGACCCATTTGAAGAGCACACCGCCTGCTGCGGGAATCAGTACAGCAGCAAAGGCGGGTTGCAACGGCCGTGGAGGCACTGTGCATGGCTGTGGAGCGGCACAGCAGGGACTGTGCTCTGAACCTTGCAGAGATGGTCGATATGCGGATGGATGTGACCGCCGCCATTGACAGGCAGACCCAGGCATTGGTCGCTGTCGTGGCTGCATTGGGCACACAAGCAGGTGCCCCTGTACCGTGCACACCACACAGTACGCTCTCCACTCCCCATTCCCGGTGTCGTGCAACACCAAGCCTGTCGATGCCGGGTTCTGCTGTGGGCATCCCGAGCACCCCTGGTGCAGGTATGTTTGGCATACTACAGACCCCAGTGCAGACAAGGTTGCGATCGCGCAGTGGGACCCCTGGTGGTCCATCGGTGTCACCCCATGTGGCCTCTGCTTAGCCTGCCAGTGCTGTTGGGTCATGGCTGGGCCACCCACGCATCCGCGGTGGCCGTGGAATGGTGCAACATGACTGACCTGTCTCCCAGTGCGGGCCCTGTCTGGTGCTGCCCTGTGTGCACTGTGCGTCATGGTGGGCAGTGCACTGGTGGGTGCCCTGCACATCACGCCAACATACGGACCACCTGCACACCATCCCGACTGCTGTCCACAGGTGCGTCTGCATGATGATGCCTGCATTGTACTGTACACCAAGGTGCAAGGGTGCCCAGCATCTGACACATGTACTTGGACAGTACAGGTGGTGGGTGTGGTCTGTGGATCTGTGTGTTTGCCATCTCTGTTCCTGCTCTGCTGTGCACCTGCCCATGTACGCTTTGTGCCTGGTGTGTGTGTGTGTGTGTGTGTGTGTGTGTGTGTCCATATGACTGTTCGGCCCTCCCTGATGGTGTGTTTGTGTGCCTGGTCCCTTCCACTCCCCTTGCCATCATGCACCCCTGGTGTGTTACTCTGTGTGCCTGTGGGTTGCGCCAAGACAGTGTTGGTTGCACATGGCCCCTTGACTTACCTGTGTCGTGCATAATGCTCCTCTGTGATGGTGTCCCGGTGCAGCTGGGCCTGCCGGATCAGTCGGGGGTCCCGCCGTCCAAGGGGGGGCTGCTCATCACCATCATCACCGGCGCCGCTGGCGCCCCCATCGCTGTCCCCCTCCTCGACCTGAATGGCTATCCCACAGTCTTTTGCCATGTAGTGCAGGATACAACAGGCCAGGAATATCCCACAGGCCTTTGAGGGGCTGTACTGTAGGGCACCGCCGGAGGTGTCTAGGCATCAGAAGCGTGCCTTGAGCATCCCAAACACCCGCTCGATGATGTTGCGTGTGGCGGCATGCGCCTCATTATAGCATTGCTGCGATGTGGTCATGGGGCGCCGGTATGGTGTGAGCAGCCAGGGACGGAGTGGGTATCCGCTGTCACCTGTGTGGAGATGGTGGAGATGAGTATCATGTTCAGGTCCATATTGCCAATATCCCTGTGTGCCACTACCATAGCACCTGTGGCATTCCCACCCTTGCCCCACGTTTGCAATTCCTACATATGTACTAACCCACTAGATGGCCTGTGGGGATGTCCCCACTCTCGAATCGATGGCACAGTGTGGACTGATACCATATAAAGGCATCATGTGCTCCACCAGGGTGTGTGGCACAGATATTGATTATGCGCCCAGTGGCATCACACACCACCTGGCAGTTGACACTGGAATAGCCCTTCCTGTTCCTATATGCAGCCCCACGGGCCAGGTGCCATGGTATGGCCACATGGGTGCAGTCTATAGGCCCTAGCACGCCAGGCATACGTCTACCCTGTGGAACTCCTGCATGTTTGCTGTACGCCTGCCACAGTGCTGGGGAAATGGATGTGCTCTGCAGCATGTGGCAGCAGTGCGCTGAGGAATTGGGTGAGGATGCGTGGACGGGCCAACTGTGTGATGCCTGTGGTGTCCCCTGTCAGCCTCTGGAAGGTGCCCTTGGTGAGCAGGCACATGCAGGCTGTCACCTGGTCTCCACCGACAGAGCGCGGACTGGCTCGTGAGGGTGCCTGCATCACATCACTGCACAGCTCACAGAGCCGTCTCAGTATTGCCCTGTTCAGGTGGTACTGGCCCACGATCTCTACATCTGTGTCAGTCAAAGCTTATGGCGGGCATGGTATTGCCTGTTGGGCGATCACCGACGGGCCCCTTCCACGCCACGCCCCTGCAGCATGCATTCTCACCCCCCTCATTACAGCTTCCATGTGGAAGCTGGCACTGTCCATCTCCCTGGCTTGTGACCCCCCCTGGCTGATGTTGCTCTGTTACCCCCGCTGTCCTGACTGCTACCTCCACTGCACCGGGTACCCCCGCTGACCTCTGCAGCCTATGGCACACACAACTTCCCTTGCCTGCCCTGTTCTGGACTATCACTGTCTGTCTCGCTTGGCATCTCTGTCGCGTTCTTGCGCCTCTTCCTTGAGCCTTTTTATTTTGGCTCATTTCCGCTGTGGTGCAACTTCCAGCTGTTCCACTGTTGCGCATTGCGCAACCCTTTGAATATCGCATTGCTCTTTAGCGTGTGATCCACCCCTTCGCCGGGCGCACATGCCGCCATTTGCATTGGCGCTGTTGCGTTCAGCCTGTTTTTGGTATAACTGCCTCCTGCTGAATATCGCAGAATGGCACATTTTCGGACTTGCGCATGCGCAACCCTATTACGCATGGCGCAAACCTTTTGAATATCCGGCCCTTTATATACAAGCTTTTGTCAATGCCAAATGCTTGCTTGCTGGTATTAGCATTGGAAATGCAGGAGTTACACAAATGCAGAGTAGGAATGGCAGTGAAGTATTGAACTTCACGCCAACCCCACCTCCAACCTGCAGAGATGGACAGGCACTGGGGTATGTGTTTGGGTTGTCGCCCATAACATTCATGTCATTTCACCTCGCTCTATCCTGCAGACACCAAGTGTTGAGGTGTGCCTTGGGGTGTTCGGCTTTTTAGTCACCTCACTCCATAAGGACATACGCTGAAATGGGTGCAATATAGGAGAATGGGGTGAACTCTGGGGCCAAAGCACACTTCAATGCCTGTCACTGGCTGCAGGGTGGTGGAGTGGGTGTTGAATGGCATGAGCATTACAGTCAGCAATCCAAAGGCACACCCCTGATACCTGTCAGTCTGTACAGGGTGGGACGTTATGGTTAGAAACCCTAACGCCCCGGGTGTTTATTGGTATTTGCACTAAAAATTTTCAACATGGTCTTTTTTGTGACCCATACCTCATGAAAGCATTTGGGACCTCTTCTCATGAACAATGGCACTGTGAGTTTGTCAATGTGTCCAAAACTTTGAGTTACCACAGCGACCGTGCCATTGTGCGCCAAATGTACAAAAACACAGATCGGGCAGGCTGTGAACAATGACAGCTGCACCATTCATAGGGAGGTGTGAAGAGATGGCAGTGTTGAAAATTAGTAGTGAAACTATTCAAAATGCTAGTACTTCCGAGCGTACGTGGAAACTGCGCAACGCATATGCATAACACAGTCATTTAGTCAAATTATTTCACCAAATTTTCAACATAGGCATTTTGTGACCTCTGCTCATGAACACTGTCAGTATGATTTGGTTTGCTGGCCAAGGCACCTAGCTTCACCTGAGCTCTTTCTTTCTAAGACTGCTTGAAAGGCAGAGTAGAGAAACTTACCAGAGCAAGGGAAAAGGATTAAGACTTAGTTTGGCTAAGCAGATTTACTGTGTGGTGGTGTTTTTATTTTTTACTCACAGGGATTGCTACTGTTTGTTGCTAACATTTCATTGCTTTATTTTTTCTCTGATTCAAATTGTTGTTGCTGGCATACCTTCTTCTGCATTATTACAAGGTGTGCCTACAGGTGTGTGCTAACAGATTACTCCTGTAATCTTCTGATTCAAATTGTCTTTTGCAAGGTATATCTTCTGTTACTGCTTTATTTTTCTCTGGAGCAAAGTGTTTCTTACAGGGTATATCTTCTCTGAAATTACTGTATTACAGGTGGAGCTTACATTTTTGTGACTTTTTATCATTGGGCTAAGCAAAATTACTGTTTGACACTGTGTTTTATTTTATTCTTGTTTGTTGAAAAGGTTTGTTGTCTCAGAGGTGTTTCAGTCTCCTTCTCACATTGAAGGAGCTAATTGCTTTTCCTCCCACAGCTCTTCCAAAGGATTAGGTGTGTATGTGGGGGTGGAGCTGGCAAACTGTCAGTAATTTCCAACAGAAAGAAGGGTTAAAAAGTCAGGTTAGTTGATACTTGGAGGTAGAAGACTTGGTTTGCTGGACAAGGCACCTAGCTTCACCTGAGCTCTTTCCTTCTAAGACTGCTTGAAAGGCAGAGCAGAGAAACTCACCAGAGCAAGGGAAAAGGATTAAGACTTAGTTTGGCTAAGCAGATTTACTGTGTGGTGGTGTTTTTATTTTTTACTCACAGGGATTGCTACTGTTTGTTGCTAACATTTCATTGCTTTATTTTTTCTCTGATTCAAATTGTTGTTGCTGGTATACCTTCTTCTGTATTATTACAAGGTGTGCCTACAGGTGTGTGCTAACAGATTACTCCTGTAATCTTCTGATTCAAATTGTCTTTTGCAAGGTATATCTTCTGTTACTGCTTTATTTTTCTCTAGAGCAAAGTGAAATTATTACAGGTGGTGCTTTACAGGTTTTACAGTTTTATCTAACATTAGGATAAGCTTTCAGGGTTACTGCATTTGTTGTTGACTGATTGTTTCTGCTCTTACCTCCTTGTTCTTTCGTCCGTGTTTCTTCTTTTTTGGCAGGGGAAGGGCCCAGTCACCCACCCCCATTCCCAACCACCCCACGCTACACTCCCTTTATAGGGTACCACAGTTGTGACATTTCCTGTGGCAGAGCAGGAAGGGGCGGATCAGTGGGGCCTCCACAAGGTGATCTCATTTACAGGGGCACTAGTAATTTAACTTGTTACAACAAGTTAAACAAAACACAATTAAACCATTACTTGCATTTTTTTTCCTTTTTTTTTCCTTCTAATTACTCTGACTAGGTTACAAACCCAGCAACTTATTTGGAATGGATTTCAGTAACTGCAGGTACTGTGGAACAATTTTCAGAAGGACAGTCTTACAGGATTTAGGACACTGTCCTACATGCTGGGCCTTTGGAGATCTTAGGGCTCAGCTCCGGGCAGCATGGGCAGAGATTGCATGCCTCAAATTTCATATTGAGGAGGAAATACATTATAAGAACCAACCGCCATTTCCCCAGCATCCAACAGAAAAACCTCGACCGCAGAGGGTAGTTGGTCCAGGAGGTTGGCAGGTGGTTAGGAGGAGCAAATCAGGTGCCCCATCACTCTCTGCTCTCCAACACATTACCTCCAAAAACCATATAAACACTACAAACAGGTATCTGCCTCTATCTCTGAAATCAAATAAAGAGGCAGAAGACACTGCAGAGCAGGACACTGTGGCAAAGGAGCTAGCACAACAAAACTCACCCAAATCAGGAACCAAAACAAAACAAGCACAAAGGAAATCCAAAAAACTTCTGATCATAGGAGACGCCATGATTCGGGGAGTTGATACCCATCTCCAGCCAGGAGTGATGGTCAGATGTCTCCCAGGTACATCAGCATGGAGAGACACTGACCGCATCACTAAAATTGTTCACAAAGCAGGAGAAAACATTGATGTCCTAGTACACATAGGGACTAACGATCTCGCCAGCCGGGTCAGTTGTGAGACCAAGGAACACCTGACTAGGCTGGGTGACAAACTATCATCTATTTCATCTGGCATCTCCTTCTCTGAGATCCTGCCAGTCTGGGAGAGGGAGCAGATGGATGGAAGGTCAGAGAAGGGAGATAGGGAGCTAAACATGTGGCTCAAGGGCTGGTGCCAGGAAAAGGACACAGATTTGTAGGGAACTGGCAACAGTTCTGGGAGCGAAAGTTCTTTAAATTTGATGGACTGCATCTGACTAAAGAGGAGTAAGTGCATTGGGCAAAAGTTTGACGTCTTTGCAGAATATTTAAACTAGCAAATGGGGAGAGGGGTGCAGCACCCCATACGTCGAATGGGAAGAACACCCCTCCCCCCTCAGCTAGTGGTCAAACAGGAATTCAGCATGTTTGCCATTCATTTGCATCACCAGGTAAGAAAAAGGTTTGTCTCCCATACGATGCACAGGGTAATGCCAAACTTCACCCAACAACTAACACACCGAAATCTGGCCAATGGAAAATCATGTACACAAATGCTCACAGCCTGGGAAATAAGATCCCAGACCTGCAGGCAATAATGTCAGAGGCTAAACTGAACATAATAGCAATTAGTGAGATGTGGTTTACCAGTAACCACACTTGGGAGACTTCAGTACCTGGCTATTATTGTTCAGAAGAGACCGAGGTGCAAAAAGGGGAGGGGGCCCTGTATGTTAATGAAAATATCAAAGCTACAGAAATTCAGAATACAATAAGGAGCCAGAAGAACTGTGGGTCACCCTGGAAACAGGAAATGGGACAGCCATAAGAACTGGGGTTGTCTACAGGCCCCAGACCAGAGGGAGGACATAGACACATTACTGTTAGAAGATATACAAAACATGACAGCCAAAGGAGGTTCTGATAATGGGAGACTTCAACATGCCGGATACAGATTGGTCAATACCAGCAGGAACATCTGCCAGAACTAGACTCATAGTGGATTCCTGCAGGGGAGGGCCTCAAACAACTGGTACAGCAACCCACAAGAGACAGGGCTATCCTAGATCTAGTACTGACTAACAAAGAAGGGATCACAGATCTCCAGGTAGAAGGTCACCTGGGGCCAGTGACCATCACATGGTATGGTTCAATTTGGCTACTACATCTAAATCATCCCATTCAAGGCAAAATATGGGACTTCAGAGGAGCTGACTTTGATAAGATGGCCAACAGAGTTAAGCTAGCCCTGGCAAAAAGAAACACAGGTGAGGGGGTACAGGCAAAGTGGGCAAGCATTAAGGATGCAATACTTGAAGCAACATCCCATTGTATTAGACAGAAAAGGAAGTGCAAAAGAAGAAGGAAACCACTTTGGTTCTCAAATACAGTAGCAGAAAAGGTCAGAGCCAAAAGGCTGGCCTTCAGGAAATATAAGGGAACACAGCGGATGAAGATAGGGAGGCATACCAAACTGCCTAAGGGAAGCAGGTAAGGCAGTAAGGCAGGCAAAGTCCCAAACTGAGGAAACACTAGCACTGAACAGTAAAAAGGTGACAAGACTTTCTATAGATACATTAATGAAAGGAGAAAGTCCAGAGGTGGTATTGCTAAGCTTAATGGAGAAAAGGGAGCATGTGAGGAGGAGGACCCTGTAAAGGCATCTATCCTAAATAGATACTTTTGCTCAGTATTTACTGAAGAGAAGGTAGGCAGGGCCCACAGCTCAAGCATCATGGACACAGGGGGAGGAGGTGAGCAATACTCCCTTCACAAAAGAAATGGTCCTACAACAGCTTGCTAAGCTCAGGGTGGATAAGACAATGGGACCTGATGGCATACATCCCAGGGTACTTAAGGAGCTAAAGGAGGAACTAGCAGAGCCATTAGCAGAATTGTTTAGTGAGTCTCTGAGCACAGGAGAGGTCTCAGAAGACTGGAGAAGGGCTCATGTGATCCCACTCCACAAGAGTGGTAGCAAGGAGGAGGCAGGGAACTACAGACCGGTCAGTCTTACCTCAGTAGTGGGCAAGATTATGGAGGCACTCCTTAAGGAAAGGATAGTGCAACACCTGGAATCCATAGGGGCACAGGATCCAAGACAGCATAGGTTTACAAAGGAAGGTCCTGTAAAACTAATCTCATAGATTTCTTTGACTGGGTAACCAGAGTGGTGGACCAAGGGGAGCAGTTGATGTCACCTACCTTGACTTCAGCAAAGCTTTTGACACTGTTCCACATAGAAGATTGATAAATAAGCTGGGTAGGCTCGGGTGGGTCAGAAGTTGGTCAACTGGGTGGCAAACTGGTTGACAGGCAGAAAACAGAGAGTGGTGGTAAATGGTATACAGTCAGAAGAGATGCAAGTCACAAGTGGGGTACCTCAGGGATCAGTCCTGGGGCCAGTCCTCTTCAACATCTTCACTAGTGACCTTGCAGATGGACTAGAGGGTAAGGCTTGTCTGTTTGCAGATGACACCAAGATCTGCAACAGAGTAGATGATCCAGATGGGGTGGGCAGAATGAGAAGAGATCTGGATAAACTAGCAGAATGGTCAGAAGAGTGGCAACTGGGATTTAATGCAAAGAAGTGCAAAATCATGCACATAGGGAAGAGAAACCTGAAGCCACCTAGGCTGGGAGGGGAGTTGCTAGCAGTCACAAAGGAAGAAAGAGACTTGGGCATCATCATCACTGATGACCTAAAATCATCCAAGCAGACCTCTAAAGCAGTAGGTAAGGCTAGGGGGGTGTTATTAAGGGTATCACAAGTCGTAAGAGGGAGGTAATAATCCCTCTGTACAAGACACTGGTTAGGCCCCATCTGGAGTACTGCGTGCAGTATTGGAGGCCACACCTTCACAAGGACATTAACCAAATTGAGGCAGTCCAAAGAAGGGCAACCAAAATGGTGCAGAGACTGCATCAGAAGACATATGAGGACAGATTAACGGAGCTCAATATGTATACCCTTGAGCAAAAGGAGGGAGAGAGTGATATGATTGAGGCATTCAAACACCTTAAGGGCATAAACAAGGTGAAAGAGTCTAACATGTTTAAATATAAGAAAAATAGCAGGACAAGAGGACACAGCATGAGATTAGAGGAGGCCGATTAAGGGGAATGTGAAGAAATTCTTTCACAGAAAGGGTGGTGGATGCATGGAATGGCTTACCACAAGACGTGGTGGCTATGAATACAGTGCAGGGCTTCAAACAGGCATGGGATAGGTATAAGGGAGCAATACAAATGACTATGAATAGATAGGCCACTGACAGTGCAAAGGCCGATGGCACATTTATAAGGTAGAAAAAGAAATGGGCAGACTGGATGGGCCTTGCGGTCCTTATCTGCCGTCAACTTCTATGTTTCTATGTTTCTTAATCTGTCCTGAACATTGATTTCCCACAGCAACCGTGCTATTCTGCGCCAGATGTGTAAATGCATATTTCGGGCAGGATGTAAAAAATGACAGCTGTACTGTTCATAAGGAGGTCTGAAAAAAATGCCAATGTTGGAAATCTGGAGCGAAAGTACTACAAATTTGAGAAGTTAAGAGGGTGCATGGAAACTGCACAATGCACACTTGTAACACAGTTATTTTATGGATGTTTGTCACCAGATTTTCAACATAGGCATTTTAGGACCTCTGCTCATGAACAGAGTCACTGTGATTTTACATATGAACATATGTACGAACATACGAATCTGCCAGTAGAACAGATCAATTGGTCTATCTAAATCTGCCTGAGTGTGTCACCAACACCCTAGATTGCAGCTGCCCCAGCCTCCTAGCCCTCAGTTCCTCCCCTGTTTGTCCTAGTCCCTGCCCCCCGACTCTTCCTCTTGCATTATCCCAGTCCTCCTTAAAGCTATTGACTGTCCTACATGTTACCACTGCCTCTGGCAGCGCATTCCAACTAGACACCACCCTCTCAGTGAAGTAGTGCCTTCTCATTTCCATCTAGAAACATCCCCCTTCCAGCCTTAGTCTGTGCCCCCTCATCTCTCTTCCACTCATCAGTTTAAACACTCCTTGGTGCTAGGTTTATTTACTCCACTCAGGTATTTAAATGCTTCAATCATATCCCCCCATCCCTCCTCTCCTCCAGTGTGTACATGTTCAGCTCGTTCAGTCTAACTTCATATTTCTTTCCTTCCATCCCCTTTAACATTTTTGTTGCCCTCCTTGCAACCCCTCTAGTAAATTTATATCTCTTCTCAGGTATGGCCTCCAGTATTGTACACAGTACTCCAGGTGCGGTCTGACCAATGATCTGTAGAGAGATAGGATCACATCTCAGTGTCTGGATGAGAACCCCCTTGCAATGCAACCCAGCATCCTGTTTGCCTTTGCTGCTGCTCTCCTACACTGGGCTAAGTTGTTCATGCTCCCAGTTACCAACACCCCTAGGTCCTTCTCCTCCTCTGTGATCCCCAACCTCACCCCCCCAACCAATAGACCCTCTTCTGGTTCTTAGGCCTGAAGTGCATCACCTTACACTTGTTTGCATTGAATCCTAGATGCCACTCCAGTGACCATGTCTACTTTGGTTAGGTCCCCCTGCAGTTTTTCCCATCCGCCCTCTTTGTCCACCACTGCTCCCAATTTGGCATCATCTGTGAACAGACTAACCCTGCTCCCCACTCCATGTGCTATATCAGAGGTAAAGAGCACAAGTAGTACCAGGCCCAGCACTGACCCCTGCAGCACTCTGCTTGTCACTGCTCTAGGTGCCAAGAGCTCCCCCCCCCACCACCACACTCTGCGCCCTTCCCTGTAACCAGGTCTCTATCCATTTAGTCAGCTTTTTTCCCCACCCCCACTGCCATCACCTTCCCCCAAGTCTCCCATGAGGCATTGTATCAAAGGCCTTACTGAAGTACAAGAACAGTACATGTACTGCATGGCCCCTGTCCAACTCCCTTGTCACCCAGTCATAATACTCTATTAGGCTGGTTTGAGAAGACCTCCCTGAGACGAACCCATGTTGCCGCCCATCTTGGAGGCCTTTACTCTCTAGGAATGCCACCAGCCTCTGCTTCAGTATCACCTCCATAAGCTTACCCACTATGGACGTGAGACTGACCATCCAATAATTTCCTGGCTCTTCCCTAGGCCCACTCTTGAGTATGGGCACCACATGGGCCACCCTCCACTCCTGGGCCACAGACCCTGTTTCCAGGGAGGTGTTGAACAGATCTGCTAGTGGCTCAGCCAACAGCTCTGCCATCTCCTTCAGCATCCTGGGGTGGATGCCATCGGGAAATGGTGCCTTGTCCACCCTTACTGCCGTCAGCCCCTCTAGCACCCTAGTCCCTGTGATCACTTTGTCCGTCACCTCCTCCCCTTTCCCCACCCCCAGCCCATGCTGGTAGTGGACCATACCTCTCCTTAGTGAAAACGGAGCAGAAGTACTCATTTAGAATTTCTGCTTGCTCCTCCCCCTTTTCCACCCAATCTGATCCCCACTTTATCCTTACAATATGTTCTTTGCACTTCCTCTTTTCCCCTGAAAACCTTAAAAAATCCTTTTCCCCTCCCTTTATGCCCTGTGCTAACCTAATTCCCTTGAGGCCTTAGCTTTTTTCACCTTCCTTGCCACCTCCCTTGACCAACTCCCGTAAGCCTCCTTATCCTCTTCCTTCCCTGTTCTACTGTACTTCTAGTATGCAGCCCTCTATGCCCTTACCCCTTGCAGCACTTCCTTGTTCAGCCAGCATGGTTTCTTGGCTCTGCTCTTCTTACTCCTGGCCCTGGTGCAGGCTACTGTGGCCTCTGTTAGCCCAGTCTTTATGACTCCCCACTTTTGGTCTGCATCCATCCCCAGCCTTATTTCCTGGAGTCTCCCTTACAGTATTGCTCCCAACCCTTCCAAAGTCCACCCTACTAAAGTCCACCACCTTAGTGCCTGTGCCTCCTGTCTCCCAGCCCAGTGTGAGAACGAGCCACACTGTTTGGTGGTCACTACCCACTAGTGGGTCCTCCACCCTTACCTCCCTCACCGCCTCTCCATTTGCCAGTACTAGGTCCAGAGTGCTACCAAGCCTTGTAGGCCCACTTACCAATTGCATCAGAAGGATGTCCTGGAATGCATCAATGAGCACCTGCTCCCTGGTACTGCTAGTGGCTGGGGTGCTCCAGTCAACCCCTGGTAGGTTAAAATTCCCCACTATCACCACACTCCCCCTTCTACAGACCCTCCTTATCCGCTCTGCCAACTCCCCATCCAGTTCCCCGGATTGGGCTGGTGGTCTGTACACCACTCCTAGCCCCAGCTTTCTGCCCTTGGAGTCCAGGAGATGCACCCAAAGCACCTCCGTCCTCTCCTCTTCTCCCTCGTCCATTATGCATTTGATCCCTTCCTTCTCATAGAGTGCAACACCCCCCCCCTTCCAACCCCCTGGTCCCTGCTGTATATCCTGTATCCCGGGATTGCCGAGTCCCAATCATGGTACTCTGTGGTCCAAGTCTCTGTCACTGCAGCAGTGTCCATCTTCCCCTCTGAAAGGAGTGCCTGAAGCTCTGCAATTTTGTTCCCCAGACTTCTTGCGTTGAGAGAGACCACCTTCCACCCGTACCCCTCCTTCTCCTCACTCTTCTCCTTGGCCTGTGTCCCTCCTCCTGGTAGTCCACACCCTTTCTCCTCATTATTCTTACCTGATGGTGGTGCCTTCTGTATTACACTCAGACCACTCTGCCCGGCCCCTCCCAGGGTTACTATGCTTCTGCCTTTACCTATGTCTAGGGGGGTGAGCTCATTAGACTCCCCTGTCTGGACCTTTCTGCCAACCTCAGTCTTTTGGCCACCCCCCCAGTTTAAATCCACCTTAGTAGAGATATACCCCTCTAATCCTACCTTTAACACTCCCGTCCCTGCTCAGTTATAGCCTGTCCACCATGTACAAGTCACTATTCCCCCAGGCCCTACCCCAGTTAGTCACTAACCCATAATTGTGGGTGTGGCACCAATCCCTCAGTCTCTCATTGAACTCCTCGATCCTACCCTTCCTCCAAATGCTTGCACATGGTACTGGGAGTTCCTCAGAGAAGGTCACCGACTCCCTCATGCTCTCACACTGCCTGCCCAACTCCTAGAACCTCCCCCTCACTACTTCCACAGTCTCCCCCCCAAGTCATTTGTACCCACATGCAACAGTAAATGAGGTTTCTTCCTCCCCCTTGCTGCACATTTGAGCAGTGCCTGCCCCTCCTGTAGTCAATCCAGGGATAGCTTCAACCTAAATACAGCTGTGACTTCCCCCCTTCTGCCCCATCTCACCCCCTTTCAATATAGAATCCACCAGGACAAGTACCACCCCGTCCCTTACCCCTTTCCCTTCTAATGCCCCTTCCATCACCCCAGTATTTGTTCTTCCCTGCCCCTTACCCCCACCAGCTGCACTGTCTGTGACTTCTGTATCTGCACTCCCTACTTCTGCCTCACCCCTTTTCTCTGCTTTATTCCTCCCATCCCCCTTGAACTCCTTCTCAGCCTGACTACTTCCTACTGGGCTTCCCATGTTGCCTCCCCTCCCCTGCTAATTTCCAACCACTCTCCTATCACCATTGTTGTCGATTTAGATCCCCCATTCCCTTCAACACTGATAGTGATGCCCCTCCCATCCTTCCCCTTCCCATAGCCTTCTCTCCTCCAGTCACCCTCCTCCTTCATTACTAGCGCCCATCTACCCTTTTGTCCTCACTATCTCTTTGCCTACCAGTTGCCATCCCTCTCATGCCCCGCTTGTCCTCCCCCTTCAGTTTGTTCCTGCTCCCCCTCTCCCATAGCAGAGGCTCAAATCTATTCCTAATTGATACCTCGCCTACTTTTCTTCTCCCTATCGGTTCCCCCTCCTACTTGTTCCCCTAAGTGCCCCCTCTGGTCTCACCCCTGGTCCCTCCCTACCCACAGCCATCTGCTCTCTCCCTTGGTACTCTTCGTGGTCTCTTCCTCCCCCATCAGGAGGCCTCCTCCCTCACTCGGGCACTCCCTCCCTTCTCCTCTTTTTTATGCTAGTGTCTCTGATACTGGGGTCAGTTTCAGTCCCTAGTTTTTCTTCCCCGCCCCCTTGCCATCCCCATCCCCCAGACAGGATGCCTACCATACTCATCTGCCCTGCCACTTAGACTCCTTCCTAACCTCCACAGTTCCTCCCTCCATTTAGCCAGTTGTCTACAGAGCATACACCTACTCATCCTCCAATTCCAGTCCAGAATCATGGCAGACCCACACCCTGTACACCCCACCACCCTTCCAAAGATGCCCACCCTACTGACATGTGGCACCTGCCTCATTTTGGCCTCTATCTTATGTTACGGGCTCTTACTCCTGGTTTCTGTACCCTACTACAACTGTTAGGGCCCCATTAACTCAAATTCCTGTTTCCCCCTACACTAGTCCCCCTACTGCCCCCTTGCCAACCAGGTTAATTCAGTCTCAAATCTCATCCATTAGATACTGTATTACTGTAGCCTCCTTGTCCATTTTTCACCCCTCAGCTACCATACTTTTTGTTCTCAGCCCTCATAGTTTCACTTAGCCCAGTTAGAAATCATATTACACTCCAAGTATTACTCAGCTCAGTTAGAGAAATAAACAGAACAACTAAATCTGTATTATTACAGCAATCGTAAAAGTATACAATCATTGCTTTGTCTCCACCCCAGAGACCCTGCTGTAATATAGGACCACACAGGGTCCTGGGCAGGTGGGTGGGCAACTCTAAAGTCCTGACAAAGCTCCATTGAGCTCTCTCACTCCCCTCTCTCATTTGCTCATTCTGTTTCTCCCGGCGCCACAGGCTGCCCTTTTGTACTGGGCTCCTGCCTGCATTGGCACCTTTTTCAGCCCACAAAAGAATCTGCAGCAGTCCCAACAGAGCTCCATTGAGCTCGCTCACTCCCCCTCTTTCACTCACTTGTTCTGTTTCTCCCAGCGCTGTAGGCTGCCCTTTTGTACTGGGCTCCTGCCTGCATTGGCACCTTTTTCTGCCCACAAAGAAATCTGCAGCAGTCCTGACAGAGCTCCATTGAGCTTGCTTACTCCCTCTCTCTCTCTCTCACTCGCTTGTTGTTAATCTGCCCCAAACACTGATTTCCCACTGCAATCGCGCTATTCTGCGCTGAAGTGAGAAAACACATTTCAGCCAGGATGTGAAAAATAACAGCTGTACTGTTCATAAGGAGGTGTGATGAAATGCAAGTGTTGAAAATCTGGCATGAAAATATTACAAATTTGTGAAGTTACAAGGGTGTGTGGAAACTGCACAACGCATGCTTGTAACACAGTCATTTTAAGGACTTTCGTCACCAAATTTTCAACATAGGCATTTTAGGACTTCTGCTCATGAAGAGTGTCACTGTTATTTTCTTAATCTGTCCCTAAAACTGATTTCCCACAGTGACTGTGCTATTCTGCGCCAGAAGTGCAAAAACACATTTTGGCCAGGATGTGTAAAATGACAGCTGTACTGCTCATAAGGAGGTGTGGAAAAATGCCAATGTTGAAAATCTGAAGTGAAAATATTACAGATTCATGAAGTTATGAGCATGCGTGAAAACTGTGCAATGCTTGTTCATAAAACAGTCATTTTTTTGATTTTTTTAACCAAATTTGCAACATAGGCTTTTAGAGAGCCCACCTCATGAACCATGGCCCTGTCATTTCATTAATCAGTCCTGAAAGGTGATTCCACACACTCACTGCAAAATCACCTTTTGAGACTGAATAACGCCATGACAGTGACTGAATTCATGAGGAGGAGTCCCAATAACCCCATGGTAAACATCTGCTGCAGAAATTCCAAAAAATGCCCGAGATATGCACCAAAATTGAAAAAACCCTATTTATGCCATTATAGAGCTTACCGGCATTTCTTCAGTTCATGGTCGGCTTTGAAGAGTGCAGACGTGTTCCCGGTTCACCAAAGATCATTGTGCTGGGCTCTGGAGGTAAGTATGGGAAGGGAGGGGTGTGGGGAGGCAGAGTGTGCAGAGGGTGGGCGCAGGTTGGGGTAAGAGGGCAGGAGAGACCACAAGGGACCATTTGCTTGATTTACAGATAAAAAAAAGACAATGCTGGTCGATTTTCTTCTTTCACAGGTGTCGTTTGGTACTCTGGGGTGGGATCCCAGTGTTCCACCTACATTTGCGGGGAGGGGGATCGAAGTCGATGGGGATAGGGCCCCCCATTGGCACAGAAACAGGGGGGCGCATGATGCTAAGGGGGATTGGGCTCCCCTCAGCACACAGCAGAAATCGAGGGGGTTGGAACATTATGCCAATGGGGAATGGGCTCCCCCATTGGCTAATTGAACTGGGAAGGGGGGACTGAAGCTGACAGAGATTGGGCCCCCCATTGGCAAAGAAAGACTGCTGGGGGGGCGCATGATGCCGAGGGGGATTGGGCACCCCCTGGCACATAACAGAAACTTGGGGGTGGGGACATTATGCCGACGGGGACTGGGCTCCCCGTCAGCAAATGAAGGGGGTTGGGGGCATGCCAACAGGGGGAATTGGCACCCCCATCTACTCTGAGGTGGCTGCATAGAGCCGACGTGTTCCTGGTACTGTTACACCAGGCGAGGTACCACCCTGCAATGACAGGTCGCTCCCTCGTTGCAGAGGAATTGCTGATGCTGCAACGACGAGATGGCCCCTCATTGCAGCGGCCAAATCATTTCAAGTTGGTGGCACTTCTGCAGAACCAGTGTCATCAGGACACTGGGCCTGCATTGGGTGCACACCACCAAGCCCACAAATGCAGTGCTGGCATTGGCTCCATACTGCCGCACCTCCACAACCCGCTTCTCCTAAGCTGCCGCATAATGTTTCTTGCACACAGGTACAAGCAAAACATAAAAAGACAGAAAACTGTCTCTGTGGCTTTTCTTAGTAACTAGGCAGTTAAGGAGCCCCCAACTCCACTGGGACAAGTTTCAAAATTTTTTATATCTAGGCACAATTTAGCCTGTCATAGTTTATATGTTTTTCTAAAAATTCCCACCATTATTCTTTAATATATTCTGCTTGGGTGCTTGTCTACATCATACTTCACAATTCTGTTTATATAACACAATAATCTCTTGTGGCGGTAACTATGATTTCATAAATAGGGGGATTGTGATGTAACATGTGGACAAGAAGCCAGAGTAGATAACGTCTAGTGCATTTATTTTTTTTATTAACTATTTATTCCTCAGCTTCGACATGTGCCCTTTTCATCTTGTACCCCCAGCCCTGTCACCCCACATCTTCAGAACTTAAACTGTCCCCCAAGTTGCCCCATGGTGAGACTGAATCTGTGATTATTTTTATTCCTTCTCCTGGAGTCGCAGCATCTACACTCGCAAGCGTGCATGCAACAAATGTGCATGTGCAAGCTGGCACACTCTCCCACCTTAACGTGATGGACATCATGATGCCTCCCACACTACAAGAGGAGGTGCTCATTTATGGGTACAGACAGACACTCTCTCCTCCAGCCAGTCCTCCTGCACCCCAGGCACATTACCAAACCCAGGTTGTCAGCATCACAAGCAGTAGCCCCACTGCTGCACTGATGGTCTGGCATGTCCAGGGGAGTTATTTTGTTCTCATGCACCTGTCCACAGTATTAAAAGAGAATGTGGGAAATAATAACAGAAAGTATATGACATACTGTCTACCAAGCACTGCAAACCCATTCACAGCCCACAACACAGACATCATAAGCTCCTGCTCCCCCAAGGGAGTATCAGCTCTCCACAGCAATCATTACCTCTGCTACCTCACAGTCAGTAACTCAACTTCTTCCCCTGGCCAGTCAGCTCCCCTTCTCTCTTCTTCCTTGCATCTGCCCACCCTCCACTACAGGATAAGCCTCTTCCACCAGCATTAACCCCCTCCACTACAGCATTAACCCAACCCAAACTTCAGCCCCCACTCCTCCCAAGCATCAACCCCATCTCCGAAGCATCAGCCTCCTCCCCAAAGCATCATCCCCTGTCCCCATCCCCGCATCAGTCCACCAAGCATCAGCACCCCAAGCATTAATCTCCTCACCCAGCATCACTCACTTCACCATCAGCCCAATAATTTCAACCCCTTCAAGTGTTGGCTCCCACTCCTCCCAAGCATCAGCATCCCCAAGCAGCAATCCCATCCCCCAAAAATCAAACTCCTCCCCCTAACAAGAGAACAAGATAAATCTCACCTGGTACTGATTGTTCCCATCCTGAAACAAAGCAAATACAGTATGAGCTCCATAAAAGGGATTTTCTTTGTAAACACAAAAAAGTATTACATTAAGATAATAATTTAAAATCTGACAAAAAGGACTTTAAATCTATCAGGTCTGACCCCCCATAGGCAGCAGACCCACTCACGTTATTTGGTAACAATGCTATGCTCTTACATTCCCTCCATACATTCAACCCCACTCTGATTGTTCCTCTGATTTCAACATTAGATCTACAGACCCATTGTTGTGCTATCAATACTAGGGGTTGGTTGGTATGGCCCTGCAGGATTTTCTATCAATTTGAGTAGGGGGGCTTTGCCCCCCCCCATGTTAAACTGAAAAAACAGGACGGGGCATGGGGGCAGAGCCCTCCAACTCAAACAGATTAAAAAAAACACATAGCCATACCAACTAACACCAGGTAGCATAAACTGGTCTGTACATAGTATAAACAGGTCCATAGATCACCAACACTGAAATCAGCAGAGCGGCAAGTAGTGTAGTGGTAGTAAAGTGTAATGCAGTAACTCAGTTACATACTACTGTGCTACTTGTATGGGTCCAGAGTCCTCCACCATCATCCACATCAGTATGTCTAAACTGCTACTGAAATAAAGGTTTGTACAATTACTCTGTAAACAAACTTGAATAACTCAAATTTATTTTGGTTCAAAAAGCAAATGAATAAAAATAACAGACTACAAATTCAGAAAACTGTGAATGTAGATCCCCTCCCCATCCACTTCATACAAGGCAAACACATAATTGCTTTTCTGTCTTATGAGGCAAAACCATGAAAACTGAACAAATGAATTGCAAACCACATCAAACAGAATATATTTCTAGACAGCCACAGAAACATTTCTCAATTACTTCAACTCTAAAAGCATAGCACACAAACCCCCAAAAATAGCAAGGACACCAGTCTCTAAACAAATTAAATTTATTTTACATGTTAGGAGGCATGAACCTGATGTGTTTCAGATAATATGTCCTTTTTCAAAGGCCTTTGAAAAAGGATATATTATCCGAAACGCATCAGGCTCATGCCTCCTAACATGTAAAATTAATGTAATTTTTTTAGAGACTGATGTCCTTGCTATTTTTTGAGTTTTGTGTGCTGCGCTTTTAGAGTTGATGTATTTGCTTTTTTGAGCATTGAAGCACTATATTCCATGTGCTTGCACTGTGAGTATTTGCAATTTCTCAGTTACTATTCTAAAGTTGAATAAATCCCTTTGGTTTGAAAAGCAAACACCACTTTCTAAACAAATTGATGCTGTGACTGTAAACCACAAAGTTTAACTGCTATAGTACAGCACATAAGTTAAATAGGCTACTGAATGGATATACACACAGAAAATGCATTCTCAATTTGCTGATTCATACAATCTTCCTGCTGCTAAATAACTCCCCTGCACTCCCTAAAGAAAGTACAACTTTAAAGTAACTAAATCAGTAAATAATACCACAAATAATGGATAATCTAGAGGCACAATGCATAGACACTTCAAGGAGTGATTTGATATAAAAACATGTGGATTTTAAAGGCTTTTCAAAGGTTTTTAGCCACAGTTCAGAGCAGAGAAAATTTCTTCATACCAAAATATTAATTGTGAAACCTGCACAGCATTTCAATTAAAAAACAATAAAACCTGAGTAATAATTCCCTTACTGTATGTAACATTTCTGGGAGTTAAAATGATGCCCTTTTCTATTTAAGCATAAGCACTTACCTCATAAATCTTTACTGCAGGCAACATTAGATGTCATCATCTTCAAAATGCAGATTAACAGTCACTCTGGCCAGGAAGATCAAGTGGTTCTGAGAAATGTAGTTCACTGACTGAGTAGACTTCTGGAATATGTAGTTCAGCAGACTTTTAAGGGACACTGTCAACCTTTTTTTGGCATCATATTATTTCTAGGTAAAAACCCACATTTTTGATTGCTTACCTTTCTATAAAATTCATTGGTGTTGCTGGGTGTTTTGTATGCCTCTTTGCTTTGTAGAATTGAAATGCATGGTAATGTACCCAGCCTTGTTTGGCTTCAAATTCTTGAACAACTCGGCTGACTGTAGTCTTCATTCATGATTCAGTAGTGGTAAAAAAAATTGTGCTTTGAAGAGCATTGCAGTCTATTTCTAATCCTCATTTAGTAGTAACTTACTCTTAAACAAGTAGTCTACTGAATGCTTCTTTTAATTTTGTATTCTTAGAGGTTGTATTTTTTAATGATGATTAGAAATTATTAAAAATGACGAAACTTAGTCTTGGAAGACATATTAATGACTATTTTAGTATTAAATTTAGTTTATGACTTCAGTGAGGGCTATCACAGTCCCAAATGTGGCAGTAGAGCTTGCCAAAACTTTCAGCAGGGTGGGCATACCTAAAGAGATTATTATTGATCAGGGTAGTAATTTTGGTGCTGCTTTTCTGAAGGAGCTGTACCGACTACTAGGTATCACAGCCATAAGAACCTCCCCTTTTCACCCTCAGACAGACGGTCTTGTGGAACATTTCAATCAAACCCTAAAACACATGTTAAAAAGATTTGTAAAAGGGGAAGGGAAAAACTGGGACCAATACTTACCATACCTGCTTTTTGCTTACAGAGAAGTGCCACAGGCATCGACAGGTTTTTTATCATTTGAAATACTGTATGATAGACACTAGACGTAATAAAAGAAACATGGGAAGATAACCCCCACCAGAAACAATCACGTACATCTTATTTGTGTGCCCTGAAAATGAAGCTGGCAAAATATGTTGAAATCACCCATAGTAATCAGAGGGAGGCACAAAACCAGCAGAAGGTGTATTGTGACCATGGTGTAAAAGAAATAGTTTTTGATTCAGGTGAAAAGGCCTTGCTACTGTCACCCACTACAGAAAATAAACTGTTAATAAAGTGGCAAAGGCCTTATAAAGTGCTTAGACATACTGGCACAGTTAACTATGAGTTTGTGAGATTGATAGGAAAAATCCCAGTAAGATATACCATGCTAACCTCCTCAAGAAATGGGTTGAAAAAACATCAAAAGCTACTTTGCTAGTTTTACCAGTAACTGATAAAGAAGATATTGATGTAGCTTATGACAGACGGGGACAAACTGTAACTGCTGATGCTGTAAAGGTGAATGTCTCCTTAACCTCTGAACAAACTGCAGAAGTTTTTAACTTGCTAAAGACATTTAACAGTACTTTTACCACAGTACCAGGCCAAGCTAAAGGGGTCGAGCACATAACAGTGACAAGGAATGCTCGACTTATTAGTCAAAAGACATACAGATTACCAGAGCAGTTAAGAGCAGACGTGGTTAATGAAATACAAAAAATGAAAGAGTTGGGTATCATAGAAGAGTCAAGAAGTGCTTGGTCATCACCAATGGTGATTGTAAACAAAAATGAAGGGGGTGTAAGAATCTGCCTTGATTTTAGGAAACTTAAGTGTCAGAATTTGACAGTTTATTCTATGCCCAGAATAGATGATTTGCTGGACAGACTGGGGAGTGCCAAGTATATCAGTACCCTCAATCTCACCAAGGGTTACTGGCAAATCCCCCTAGCTAAAGAATCTAGTGGCAAAACTGTATTTGCCACTCCTATAGAATTCTAACAGTTACCACCATGCTGTTTGGTTTACATGGTGCACCTGCTACATTCCAACAGTACATGGATGTAATTTTATCCCCTCACACTGGTTATTGTGCTGCGTACCTGGATGATGTTGTGGTATACAGTCCAGACTGGAAAAGCCACCTGGAACATCTATGAGCAGTTATCCAATTGATCAAAATGGCAGGTCTGTCAATTAATTCTACCAAGTGTACATTGGGCATGTATGAAACAAGATATTTAGGCTATATTTTGGGAAATAGAGAAGTTAAGCCAGGGGTTTCCAAGATAGAAGCTGTAGCTAACAGTCCTGTCCCCAAAACCAAGAAACATGTCAGGTCATTTTTAGGGCTGGCTAGTTATTATCGGATATTTGTTCCCAGCTTTGTTGAGTTAGCTACTCCCCTCACTGAACTCACAAATAAACAGTTCCTGAATAATGCGAAATGGACCCCAGAGTGTGACTAGGCCTTTTGGGCCATTAAGGCTACATTATGTTCAGCCCCTGTTTTAAGAAGCCCAGACTTTGAGAAACATTTTTTGTTACAGACAGATGCATCATAGGTAGGACTAGGTGCAGTCCTGAGTCAGCATATAGATGTGAAAGAATATCCTATTATATACACAAGTAGAAAATTACACAACAGAGAGAAAAGGTACTCCACCATTGAAAAGGAATGCCTTGTGGTAAAGTGGGCCATGGAGTTCCTTAAATTTTACTTACTAGGAGCTGATTTTGTACTTGTAACAAATCACAATCCTATCTTTTGGCTTAACCAAATCAAGGATAAAAATTCTAGAATCACGCAGTGGTGCCTGGCACTACAGCCATTTAAATTTAAAGTGATGAACAAATCTGGGAAAGAGAATGTCAATGCTGATTTTCTGTCAAGATATAGATCAGGAACTGAGAATTCCAAAGGTTGAAAAAATTTGAGCTGAAACTTCTCTGTTTGCTTTACTGTTATTGGAAAAATAAATGCTATTTGCAAATTTTGAAACTGCTCCTGGTTTTCCTATGCTTCTCGGCCTGTGCCTACACCCTATGGAGCTGGACTCAGAGGCACAGGAGAATGGATGAACATCCTCAACATAATCTGCAGCATGCCAAAACATGGTCCTGCAGAGAGAAGAATTACAGTCATTCTTTTACTAACACACACACATGATGACATAACAAAATGGGCACACCCACCCATCTACCTTCACTAATCCTATTATACTTCAAAGACAAATGACTGAGCTAATGAAATCACTGGTTGAAAAAGATTAATAATAAAGTTTGATACAACATATTATTTACCTTCAAACTTGTGATGGACATGTCGTGAAGGCACACAGCCAGAGAATATCATGCCCGAAGCATCAATAGCATCCAAATACAGTAGAGAGAGACCTGAAAATAAAATCATACAGGGAACATGTTTTACAAACATACACAGAGAAGCATATAACTGGCCAGTAGATAGGGACCACTTGGCTTACCAAGGTTGCCCATCCTTTCCCTGCCTATTCTGCCACTGCAAACCCTACAGTACCTGGTCTCTGGCAGCCTCCCCTCCACACACACACACACCTGCCTTAATATCAGTTTTCCTTTTTACCTATCCCTGACAATTATCTGTTGAAAAAGGTTAATAACAGAGTTTGATAGAACATATTACTTACTTTCAAACCTGTGAAGGGCAAATAGGAAACTTTACCTACAGCCACCCCCCCCAGCCAGGTGATGAACCATAAAAGAGAAAATCATTACTCCATATACCCAGGACAGCCATCAAACAAACAACCATAGTGGTTTCCTGAATAGAGATGCAACTAAGTTTTAATTCACTGGTGAATTTCTGGAAAAGTATCCAAATTCGCCTCCGAGGATTATTTCATGAAGTTTTCCTGTTTAATAGGACATTTGCCATTTATAAATTTGTCTTGCTTTTGGGATTTTTTAAGTGCAAATTTCATAAAAACAAACAAAAGCAAGGCAAAACTACAAATAATGGCATCCCCCACTGATCGTACAATATAAAATTAAATTTCTGGGTGTCTAGTGGCCACCCCTTCAGATGCTGCCCCAATTTTGAATACAATTATAATTCCCTGGTGTATAGTGGACCCCATTCCAATCTCAATCTCCAAAGATTGTTCATTCCCTAGTGTCTAATGGACCACTTACCCCCCACCCCAGCAGAGTAGTGCCCCCCACCCTGCTCTCCCCACGATGACCCTGGTGGGCAACCGGTACACTCTCCACCACAGCCAGCCACCTGACTGTGCTGTCAATGAATGAGTGCATACTTGTACAAGCACATGCTTATTCATTGACTGACAGGCCAGTTCGCACTCATTCGTTGAGCTCTGTTGGTAGCACAGACAAGAGCGGAGGGCTGTTCTGGTCACCAGTGCAGGGTCAGGATGGGAGGGAATACCATGGTGGACCTGCTCTACCACTGTGTTCACCCATCCTGACCCCCTGCCAGCAACAGGCACAGCACTCCACTCTCGTCTGTGCCACTGACAGAGCTGAAAGAGGTCAATGAGTGAGTGCAAGATGGTAATGAATGAACACATGCTTATACAAGTACACACTCATTCACTGACAACTCAGTCAGGCTGCTGGATGTGGTGAAGAGCAGAGGGCTGTGCCAGCCACCCACTCAGGGTCAGAATTGGGGGGAATGGGGTGGTGGGACACTTACTGCCGGGGTGGAGGGGTGGAGGTTCCACTAGACACCAAGGAATGTACAACCTTTGGGGATAGGGGATGAGGGTCTGCTAGACACCAGGAAAGTCTAATTTTATTCAACATCAGACCGGTGACCAGTGTGGGGGACCACTAGATACCAGCGAATATAATTTTACATTGGGCTGGTGATCTGCGGGGTTCAGACTACTAGACACTAGGGAATTAAATTTTACTTGGGGCTGGCTATTGGTGGGGAGAGGGAACTAGACACCAGGGAATTTAATTTTACATTGGGCCAGCAATCAGCAGGGGTTGACCACTAGACACCAGGGAATATAATTTTACATCAAGTCAATGATTGGCTGGAGGGACCACTAGACACCAAGGAATTGTATTCTATGTGGGGCAGCAATCAGCAGAGGGGACCACTAGATACTAGGAAAAAAAACTCCGCAAAATACGGAGATTGAGCTCCACCAGAGGAGTACCCTAACTCTCCTGGTGAAGTTGTGACTTCACATCTTGGTGGAGTCGTCACCTCACTGTAAAGTTCTGACTTTGCATGGAGAATTATTTTATGAAATTAGCTGAATTCACAAATTAATCTGCAGAGCAAATTTTTCCAACTTTGCACTTCTCTATTCCTGAACCTAGGTCATCAGTATAGCGAGCAGTAGTGCTCACGCATAGTGCCAATTGGATGGTGAAAACACTGAGCATAATTACAGGTGACATTGCACAGACTGCAGCAGGAAGCACCCATGTATTAATGATTGCATGGCCTCCTCGTACCAAGGCAAAAATTAATGAATCAACATAAGACATTAAAAAATGAAATTTCTACTTACACTCACTCTCAGAGGACCGAAGCAGTAAACGACTTCAGTGGTACTACAGTACAGTTAATCCAAAACCAAACATGACTGAGCAGTAGGATTTAGTACATAACATTTCACAAACCATGCACTGATATGATGATGAATCTTGTGAGGTCACATTGGCAGATCTGTTTGTCAATGCTTCTGTTGTTGTTGCAACAAGATTTTATTTCTGGTGAATTTTCACAAACTGTGACAAAGATCTTCTAGCATATACCCATGGTAGAGTCACTCTTGAGTACACAGTGATTACATACATTATGCATCTAGTTTCAGTAACAAGCCATAAACTAACTCATTATTACATTTTTGGAGGTAACATTCACAGATTCTGTTGGCTCCTCTATGATTGTTTTTTGCCATTGTTTATTTGTTAGTCATGTCACAAGCTGAAGAGTACATATGTAACCGGTTTCAGCCACAAGCCATGTGCTGACTCCTATAATATGAAATTCTGGGAGGTGATATTGGCAGATTCTGTTGGTGTCTCTGTGGTTATTTGCCATGGTAGATTTGTCAGTCATGTCACAAGTCGATGACTACATATGTAACTGGCTTCAGTCACAAGCCTTTCGCTGAGCTGACTTATTATAAAATTTAGGGAAGTGATGATTTTTTGGGGAGGGGCAGAAACAGTGACCAACTAGGGAAATTACTGCAACTGCTGTTTTTTACACGAGACAGTAGCAGGAAAGATAAATTATATAGGACAATGAACAATGTCTGACAACATTTTTTTGGGGGGTTGCCTTTTCTTTTGGGGCAGGGGGCCTAAATAGCAGCTACCCGGGGAATTTACAGCAAGTGCAGTTTTTTGCACAAGACAGTAGCAGGAAGATAGATAAGGAGGTTTGATTGTATTCAGAGGCAAGCCCTTTTATCACTGATCACTTGACCAAAGGCAGGTAAGGAGGGAAGGGGAAGTGGGAGGGTGAGAGTTGGCAAGAGAGGAAGAAGAAAGAAAAGTGACATCAGCAAAAGGGGACAAGGATGGGGGATTGTAGGAAGGGGTAGGCTGGGGGAATAGATGATTTACACACTAGGGAAAGTGAGGTCAGAGAAGGTTTGTAAGCTACTGCATGTGTGGCAATAAGCAAAAGATATGTGGCTTAAGTTGCAAGATTGTATTTATTTATCCTAATCCCTTTCCCCCAGGGTGCATCTGGAAGCAAGAAGTCCAATGCTCAGTATGCCTTTCCTTGAAGCTGTTACAATAAATAAATAATATTAAACAAAGAAGGCATTTGGGGGTAGTGGCAAACAGGTAGCTGGGCAGGACAGAGCAAAATGAGAGCATTTGAAATGCAATGCACTCAGAACAGACTTCCGGCTCCAGAGTCGAGTAAAGATTCAAAAAAGTGGGGGGTTTCAAAAGCATAGTTTTTAGGAAGGGCTGGTGTGGCAGGCAAGGGGAACTGCATCATGTTTGATGTGCTGAGCAGGCAGACCCAGGCCACATGGAACAGCCATCATTGGAGGGTGGGGGACTAGCGGGCATATTATCCTAACATAGAGCAGGCTGTGACTGCCAACAGGAATGGGAGCTTTTGAGCTGTTTTTGTGGTTCAAGATCACATAGCTGGTGGTGGGCAAATTGAAGTTTAAGTCCATGGAGGTATTGGAAGATTTTGGTCAGACAGACCCCCCCCAAGTGGCATGGCCATTTTTGCAGGGGGAAGGAAGAGGGGGTGTTGCCACAGAATAGAGGAACATTTTAGTAGTAGGCGTGTATGGCTTTGGGAGGTTTTCAAATAAAAGGAAATAAAGAGGGATAAGAATTAATCAGCATATGGCTTTTTCTGAGCAAAGATTTGGTTACCAGCCAGGGTAAGTGGAATGGTTAATGAGGTTGTCCATGGGTTCGAAGGGGGTATCCACCAGCTGGTGTGCTTTGGTGCTGGAGGATCAGACAAAAGAAGTCAGAGGGAGTGGGTCCAGAGCAGAATTCAATGAGTTGGTGTGCAGAGCTAATGCAGTTTTGGGTTTTCAGCTGTTTATTGAATATGGTTTGGGCAGAAAATACAGGGTAAGGCTTGGCTACAGCACGGTTTGCTTTATGCAGGCAAAACCTCATATTAATAAGATATTTTGCTATTAATTAATTACCGCCTTGGGTAAGCAGTTTCACATAGACACAATAATCTGACTTAAAAAATGTCAAATGTTAGTTATTATTATATCCCTCATTTACTGTTGCCCATGGCTTCTTGGGGTTTTGAGCTGTTACACTCATTTTTAAGTCAAGGCATTAAATCAGTTCCATATTATTATTTGTTGAGTACACCAGGATCATATCCCATCTTAACTTCCTTCTCTGAAGCAAGACCATAGTCGGATTTTTTAATCTAGCCCCATAACATATGCTCCATCAGCAATTTAATAACCTTACGCTAGACTCCCTCAACTCTTCTGATGCCACCCTGCAGATTTAAACCCAGAATGTTGCACAGTACTCAATGAGTGACAAATGCTGGGGTCATGGGGGCTCACTGAGCGCCCTGAAACAGGCATTATCCAGCAACGTATGCATGCTGCAACAGCAAGCAAGGGTGTAGCTTTTTCCCTGGCATGGTACTTAGATGGCCAACAGTAATAAAAGAGGTATTAAAAAAGAAAAATAAGGATGAAGAGTTTGGGGACAAGCAGGCAGACTACACTGCCTCAGAGGGAGCAAGGAGGAGAGAGAGGTGGTGGTAATTCTGTTTATGTTTTGTTGGAGGGCAGGGATTGCAGCTAGTGGCAGCCCTTTCAGGGTTGGATGGGGAGCCAGAGAGGGGGACACTGGGGACAAGGGACAAGGGGGAAGGGTATCGGTTTTGGATGAGGATTCAGGGTGGGAATGAGGGCAGATAAAAGGGAGGACAAAGAAGGGGTAAGGGGTTTTAAGATTGCACAATCACCAATCAACACAGAAAGGCTGGGGTTTTGGCTTGGGGGTTACTCGACTAAAGTATTGTCAAAGCTGCTGAGGAAAGGGTTCACGAGGGGCTTTCCTTTACACTACCAGGGTTCTAGGAAGGCCATGGGGGCATGAAATTTGGCATCAGTAAAGGGTAAAGAGGACATACTGGCTGAAAAGATAGAGAAAGAAAAACAGGCAAGGAGGGTGGAAGGCCCATTCAAACCTCAGTCTTTTCCCAACTTTCGGGTATCACCCCTGGGTTTGGTGCCTAAGACACAGCCGGGTGATTTCAGGGTAATACACCACCTATCCTACCCTGAAGGGGAATCCGTGAATGCTTTTATCAGCAAGGAACAGAGTACGGTGATGTATATTACACTGGATCAGGCAGTCCAAATAATCAGGGTGGTACGGGGGACCTGACTAGCTAAAACCGACATAAGAGTTGGCTTTCCGGTTGTTGCCAGTAAGGCGGGAAGATTGGGATCTGTTAGGATCTGAGTTTAAAGGTGGGGTTCTTTTTGACAAAGCAATGCTTTTGGGATGCTCAGTGGCATGCACCTCTTTCAAGCATTTTAGTACTTGGGTTCAATGGGCATTTGGGAAGCAGTATGGGCACAGGTCAGTGGTGTACTATTTGGATGATTTTCTTTTGCTAGGTCAGGGGACAGAGGGAACCAAAGAAATGCTTGAGGATTTTCAGGATTTATGCAGACAAGTGGGGATACCATTGGCAGCAGAAAAGACAGAAGGTCCCACTAAAACAACTGGAGGTTTTGGGGATAGAGGTGGATGTAGAGACAAGAGTATTTTGATTGCCTGAACAGAAAGTAAAAAAGTTAAAGGAGCTCTTAGCATTAGTTAAGAGGCAGCACAGGGTACCCTTGAAGGTGGTGCAACAACTGCTGATGCATTTGAATTTTGCATTTAGGGCAGTGGTCCCAGGCTGGGCCTTCATGCAGAGATTGGCTAGAGCAATAAAGGGGGTGAAGATGCCACATCATTGGGTGGACATCAGCAAAGCGGTGAAAGAGGATAAGATGGTATGGGAGGAGTTCATGAGGGAATACAATGGGGTGACATTCTGGCAAGATGAATGAGTTTTCAGTTAGGATTTGGAGCTATATATGGGTGCAGCTGGGGCATATGGGATGGGGGCATACTTCCAAAGAAAATGGATGCCAGAACAATGGCCAGAAGAATGGGTAATCAGGGAGGTGATCTTGGACACCACACTTTAGGAGATTTTTCCTATATGGGTGGCATCAGTGGTATGGGGTGAGCAGTTAAGGAATAAAAAAGTGATTTTTTGGTGTGACAACAATGCTGTGGTAAAGGATCTGAACAGGCAGACAGTGGTGTCAAACACCATAATGAGGGTAGTGAGGCAACTGGCACTGCAAGGGCTTAGACTGAACATGTCCTTTAGAGTGAAACATTTTGAGGGAGTTAAAAACACTACAGCTGACAGCCTTTCCTGTCTTCAGTTGGACAAGTTTCATGCCATCACCCCAAGGGCAGAGGCCACATGGACAGAAGTCCCACAACAAATGTGGGAGTTTGGCTGGAAGGAACTGAACTTCTTTTCTAGAGCTCTTGGTCAGCAAGGACCTTAAGAGCATACAAGGGTTCCTGGAAGATGTTTCAGGCTTTCAGAGAGCAATGTGGCACGAAGATAAGTGGGGCTGTGATGTGGGATCAGGTGGTGAAGTTTATAGTACAAAAATGGCAGGAGGGGGTAGCACATGCTACAAGGGGGCTATGCTTAGTAGCAATAAGTCTAGTCTGCAGTTTAAAAGGGTGGAGTGACCCAGGAAAAGGACAGCTGGTAAGGAAGATGGTGCAGAGTTGGAACAGATTGAAGGAGAAGACTAAGGACAAGAGGGGACCCATTTCAGAAATGCTGTTAGGCAGATTAATTGGGGATATGGGAAAGGTTTGCTACATGCACTACGAAATGTGCCTTTTTGCAGCATTTTTTATGGGAATGTACCATGAGGCATTCTGGGTGAGTGAGGTAGTGGGCAGGCTGGGTCACGGGGGCTCGAGGGCTTATTGTGAGAAGATGTACAATGGTTTGAGGATAGAATAGAGGTACAGCTAAAGAGTTTCAAGAAGGACAAGGTTGGAAAATGGGTTATAGTGACCCTGTGGAACCAGCCAGTTCACATGGTTTTCTCAGTCCGAGCCATATGGGAATTCAAAGAGGTTAGGCCACAGGAAAGGGGGCCTTTGTTTATCCATGGGAATTTGGCTCCAGTGTCCAGTTCCCAGTTGGTGTCAGTGTTGAAAAAAGGGATGGAGTTTCTGGGGAAGATGTCGTGGGGTTTTCCTCACATTCATTTCAGATTGGGGTGGCTTCCAAACTGGCCGCAAAAGGGGGGCCCAGTGAGGATGTGAAAAAAGTGGGGAGGTGGAGGTCGGGGTACTATAAAATATATATCAGGGAGATGATGCTCCAACAACTGTTGTGCTTTATTTTCAGAAGCAGATGGTAGGAGAGATGTATGGCTCGTGGGACACTCATTTGTTAATGGGGCAGAGCGGAGAGTGGCAACTGCCTGGGGGAAGACAGCTACACCAGAAGTTGGGAGTGACAAGGATACATTGGAAGGGTTTACAGAGCATGAGATGGGTGCAGTTGCTGCCGTTGTTAGAAGAGATGAAGGTGAAACCGCCTGAGCGGGATCTGTTGGTTATTCACTTGGCGGGGTGTACCAATTTGGGGAGTAGACCATGGTTGGACATCATGTGGGAAATAAAAGAGGATTTTGATAACATTGCTGAGTGGTGGCCCCATGTGGTGATAGGGTGGTCGGAG
The DNA here is from genome assembly GCA_016271365.2 of Neoceratodus forsteri. Taxonomy (NCBI): domain Eukaryota; kingdom Metazoa; phylum Chordata; order Ceratodontiformes; family Ceratodontidae; genus Neoceratodus; species Neoceratodus forsteri. The sequence goes on along the minus strand of CM028136.1, from coordinate 632,115,675 downwards.
ATACTACCAAGAAGGATGTGGTGGCATGCTAAGGACTGGAAGGCAGTACACAAGACCAGGAAGAGACTGAACAGGAGGATAGCAGCTATGGATAAGGCTCTCGTGGGGGGTGGTGGTACTGATTAAATATGAGGAGATTGAGCCCCGGTGTGCGGGTTTATTCCAGGCAGATGGGGTGCATTTATCAGATGTGGGATTGGAGATATTCAACTTGCAGCTGGCAGAAGAGATAGAGGAATGGAAAAAAAGGAGCTACAGAAGGGGAAGCTCATCTTCCAACATAGGAACTGGAGATGGGCTAGGGGAGGAAAAGGAACAGAAAAGGGGAAGAGAACAGAGAATGATAGAAAAGGGACCAAGGGTGGGGGAGGCAGTGAAGAAGTAACTCAGTTTGGGTTGGCATCCAGCCAGGTGGTGTACCTCTGGGTATGCATCCAGAGGCAAAAATGGGGGCTTGAGTGTACATCCAGGCCTGGTAGAATTTCAAAGGAAAGTGAATTAAAGGGAATCCATATTTTTTGTTTAAAAAGCAACAGATGTGGTAGCTTACCATGATTACTGTCCTCCGACTGATGGACAGAGGGCAAAATGCAGCTTTAAAGTTAACAAAAAAAGCGATTTTAAACATAGCGATCATGGGTTCCATTTTCACGGAAGTCAGAGCTCCAGAAATGCAGCACAGATGCTAGCTGTGACGTCTGTGCCTCACCTAGTGTCTGTCTTCAATGTTCTGTACAGTGCGATGGTAAAGTGTGGTTGTTACAACAACTTGTAATTGCTTCCTTTGCTGTCACAATTTTGCGTACTAGAAGTAAGTTTTTTAACTGCTGACTTGTCCAAATGAAGCACTTTGTGTAAGCCAGACCATTTTATTGTGTTTTCTTTTGTTATTGTGGAATTATAAAAGGTATAGGTCTTGCAGTTCACGCCTTTCTATGACCACGCCTTCTGTAAATGTCATGTGTGAATGCCAAAGATTGTTGGCAGCTCTTGTTATAAAATGTTGTTATTGTATTAGCTCCTGTGAAGTAATGTATTTCTGAATGTATTTCCAATAATCAATTTGTTGATCCATCTGCTGCCATTCAGCTGTAAGCTAGCACGTGGTCATACTGAGACCAGCAGCAGTAGTGACATAGCCAATCCTGTATGTGTGCCTGCATGTGACAATTATGCCCCAGTTTTGGGACAGCAAGGTACAGAGAGAGCCACCTTGTAGTGGACATGGATATCGGAATCCTGTATCGCAATATTTACACTACGTAAATCATGTGGAGAAGCACTGGAGGGAGACGCCGGTAGCCCTCTACGCCCGCTGCTGCCTCCATCCGCTGATTTGCCATCGGGAAGCATATACAGCAAATTCCACAAGCGACATGTCAGGGACAGAACATTTCTCCTGTCCAGTGTGTTCTTGTGGGCAGCTACTAGTTTCTGGTGCGATTGATGTTGTTGAATTATTACTTTCCTCATCAATTATGTCAGACCAGTTGTGTCACTAGGCTGTTTTTTCCCCCTTATCCCTGACCCATGCACTACCTGTCATCACACAGACAAAAAAACTGCTGTTTGTATCTGTAATTATCTCCTTAGATGCCCTTCATTTTATTCTATGTGTGTGCCACTTATCAGACAGGTTTTCACGCTCATTGGTCCCCACCACCGGCAACCATACTGCTACCTGAATGTTCGCACTCTGCCTACCTTTTTATATTCCTTTTTTCATTATCACTGTCTTCCGTCCTGTGTGTGTGTGTGTGTTTGCGATGCGATCTTGACACTGCCAACAGCCTGATAATTGTACAGTGCCCACTGTGACCCCATCCCAGTAGCAGGCACTGAACTGTGTGTAACTTGCACCAAGAGCATTGGCACACCATAGAATTTAATCCCATATTGAAACATTATGTGCTGTGTTATTCCTTACTTGTGACAGACTGAAAGAGAGGGACACCTATGGCAATAACCTGTTATGCATAGTCTGTCGTTGGTGGTGGAGGTGTTGGTGGTGTGGTTGGGGTGCAGGTTTTGGTGCACAGTGACATTACTGGCCAGTGCAGCATACACTGTTATGCAACAGAAATTTCCCATATTGTTTTGGTATAGTTTGTGTCACATATCTGTGTAGTAACAGACTGCTGCATTCATGAGTTGTGACTGCAACTCAATCAGTACTACATCCAGGTCCTCTGAATTGGCGAGTGCTCTGTGCGACTTATGAACAGTCAAGTGTAGCATAACTCATAATATTCCTGCAGTGTAAATGAAGCACATACACCTGTACAGATTGCATGCAACATGCCTAAAGCAAACATCACAACATGTGGTGCCCAAGGTTACTAGGAGGTGGGTAGTACATTAACTCATTGCTAGAAATCATAGTGTACCAGTGTATTGCTCATATCTACACCAAAGGAATGTTACGAGTGGGGTTCCACAGACGTTGTTGCTGTGGCCAGTGCTATTTTGTCCCTGCCACTGACCCCTGCAAACCAGTGACATGGACACACTGGTATTTTTACTGCTTTTCTACCCTTGCCCACCTGTGCCTCATCACAGGGACATGCGCGCATGTGTAAGCACCCATGCACCCTGTGGTGCCATGTCATCCAGTTCTACCTCCAATTTCTTTTTTTCTGCCCCCTCTCCACCGTCTCCGCATTCTTCTTTCATGTTCTTTCATGTTCCATGACTTGTTGATTGTGTGCACTCTGCTGTACTTGCATTTACAAGGTCTGTGCTGTGTAAAGAATTTCTTGATCATAGACTGAGACAGAGGATCACACATGAGAAACAGGGACACACATTGGAAGAAGCATTCATGCATTTTCTGCAGTTTGTGATGTTTTGTGGGGGGTGTTGCACAATAACAGTAACAGGCAGTGCACCACATATCATTATACAGCATGAAATGTCCAAAAAGTTCTCAGTATGGTTTGTGTGACATTTCTATTTGCAAAACTGTAGTGATGCAATCATGATTTTGGGCTGTAAGTCCACCGTTGGATGGTATCCAGTCCTATGTGTTCTCCATTGTTCTGGGCAAGGTATTGTTATCAGCCAAGTAGTACCATCCAACCTTTATTTTTTTTTTTTTGCATGAATTGAGCTATTTTGTCCCTGATGCCACCTCTCCTAAACTGGTGGCAGGGACACATCTGTATTTTTACTGTTTATCTGCCCTTGCCCTCTCTGCCCCATCACACGGCCATGCATGCATGTGTAAGCACACACCCCATTGCACTACCTCAGCAACTTACACCTCATTTTCTTGTTTTCCACACCCTTTCCACCTACGTCAAATGTATGGCAGCTTAGATTCAATGCAAAAAAGTGCAAAGTAATGCACCTGGGAAACAAAAACCCAGGGGAAGAGTACACAATGGGGGGTGAGATACTGACAACAACAAAAAATGGAAAGGGACCTGGGGGTAGTCATATCAGACGATCTAAAGGTGGGCCAGCAATGTGAGAAGGCAGTAAGGAGGGCTGGGGGGTTACTGGGATGCATAGGGAAAGGCCTCACCAGTAGAAAACAGGAAGTTGTTGGCCCTCTGTACAGACAGTTGGTAAGAACACATCTGAAGTACTGTGTACAGTTCTGGAGACCCCATCTCCGCAAAGACATAGACAGGGTGGAGGCTGTCCAGAGAAAGGCAACCAAAATGATGCAGGGTCTGCATCAGAAGACATATGAAGAAAGACTAAAGGAACTAAAGATGTATAGCCTCAAGGAAAGGAGGGAGAGGGGGGACATGATAGAAACTTTCAAATACCTCAAGGGAATCAACAAAGTCCAAGAGGGTAGCATCTTTCAGAAAAGAGATGTGCAAAACAAGGGGCACAATTTGAAGATAGAGTTGGACAGCTCAGAGGTAATGTGAAGAAGTATTTTTCACAGAGAGGGTTGTGGATACGTGAACAGCCTTTCTGAGGAGGTCATAGAGTCAAAACAGTGGGGGAATTCAAGAATTCATGGGACAGACATAAGGCAATTCTAGTGGGGAGTAGGAGGAAGTAGGCTGTTGGTTAACTAGGATCTGCAGCTTATCCATTAGGTAGGTAGGGAAATGGGCAGTCTAGGTGGGCCAAGCGGTCCTTATCTGCCATCAAATTCTATGTTTCTATGTTTACGTTACCACCGGACCACAACCCCGTGGGAGCAGAGCAAGTGGAGACGTCAAACCACTATCACCACCCACGAGAGTAGATAGCTGGCCTTCGGCATGTTCAATCCATCTCCGCCATCTTACCTCACCCCATGCCTGCATCATGATGTCCCAAGGTCATTCCAGAACCATGGTCACCAGCGAAGTGCAAGGTAAGGTGCCCAGCACCTCAACCCTCTGCACTACCGTGCCATCTCATGCAGCTGATTTGTGACCCCGTATTCCTGGCCCATATCACATTTGCTAGACCACAATGGATCTAACACCAAGTTCCATGGCATGACATGCTGTACATGCAGCTGTTCATATTGCATGCAACATGCCTGAAGAAAACAGCTCAACACGTAGCCCACCATGCTACTAGGAAGTGGCTAGTACCATGGCTCATTGGTACAAATCAGAGCGTACCATTGTATGGCCAATATGTAAATTGAAGGACTGTTATGAGTGTAATGCCACTAAAGTTCTTGCTGTGGCCATCTCTGTTTGCAATATGTAACAATTATGGTACCGAGCAATGGCTCCTGAACAAATGCCAGTGTTATTGCACACAACAGTATGTCAGTGTAAATGTTGGCCATACACATGTAAAGTCTTATTTCTTCCAGTCATACCATGTATTATCCTCTTCCCATTAACATGGTGCAGTCCATGTTTTCCTGCATTCTTCTTTCATGTTCCATGACTTGTTGATTGTGTGCACTCTGCTGTACTTACATTTTCAAGGTTTGTGCTGTGTTAGGAATTTTCTGGTCATAGACTGAGACAGACGGTCATGCATGAGAGACAGAGACACACAATGGAAGAAGCATTCATGCATTTTCTGCAGTTTGTGATGTTTTGTGGGGGGGGGGTGTTGTACAATAACAGTAACGGGCAGAACAGCACATATCATTATACAGCATGAAATGTCCAAAAAGTTCTCAGTATGGTTTGTGTGACATTTTTATGTGCATAACTGTAGTGCTACAATCATGATTTTGGACTGTAAGTCCACCGTTGGATGGTATCCAGTCCTATGCATTCCCCATTGTTCTGGGCAAGGTATTGTTATCAGCCAAGTAGTACCATCCAACCTTTATTTTTTTTGTATGAATTGAGCTATTTTGTCCCTGATGCCACCTCCCCTAAACTGGTGGCAGGGACACATCTGTATTTTTACTATTTATCTGTACTTTCCATCTCTGCCCCATCACACGGTCGTGCGTGCATCTGTAAGCACACACCCCACTGCACCACCTTAGCCACTTGCAATCCATTTTCTTGTTTTCCACATCCTCACCACCTACGTTACCACAGGACCTCAACCCCGTGGGAGCGGAGCAAAGGTGGACGTCAAACCACCATCACCACCCACGAGAGAGGATAGCTGGCCTTCGGCATGTTCTATCCATCTCTGCCCTTTTACCCCACCCCACGCTTTCATCATGATGACCCAAGGTCGTTCCAGAACCATGGTCACCAGCGAAGTTCAAGGTAAGGTGCCCAGCACCTTAACCCTCTGAACTACCATGCCATCTCATGTAGCTGATGTGTGACCCTGTACTCCTGGCCCATATCACATTTGCTAGACCACAATGGACCTAGCACCAAGTTCTGTGGCATGACACGCTGCACATGCAGCTGTACATATTGCATGCAACATACCTGAAGAAAACAACTCAGCATGTAGCGCACCATGCTACTAAGAAGTGGCTAGTACCATGACTCATTGGTACAAATCAGAGCATACCATTGTATAGCCAATATGTACATTGAAGGACTGTTATGAGTGTAATGCCACTGAAGTTCTTGCTGTGGCCATCGCTGTTTGCCATATGTAACAAATATGATACCGAGCAATGGCACCTGAACAAACGCCAGTGTTACTGCACACAACAGCACGTCAGTGTAAATGTTGGCTATACACATGTAAAGTCTTACTTCTTCCAGTCATACCATGTAGTAGCGACTTCCCATTGACATAGTGCATTCCATGTTTTCCTGCATTCTTCTTTCATGTTCCATGACTTGTTGATTGAGTGCACTCTGCTGTACTTACATTTTCAAGGTCTGTCCTGTGTAAGGAATTTCCTGGTCATAGACTGAGACAGAGGGTCACACATGAGAGGCAGAGACACACATTGGAAGAAGCATTCATGCATTTTCTGCAGTTTGTGGTGTTTTGTTGGTGGGGGTGTTGCACAATAACAGTAATGGGCATTGCAGCACATATCGTCATGTAGCATGAAATGTCAAAAAAGTTCTCACTATGGGTTGTGCAACATTTCTATGTGCATAACCGCAGTCCTGCATTCAAGCTTTGTGACTGCAAGTCCCACAGTCGGATATCCATTCCTCTGTATTGCCCACTGTTTTGGCCAAGTTATTATCAGACAAGTGTAGCATCCAGCTGAATTCTGACCTGCTACTCCATACTCATAGTAAATTTTCTAAACAAAAAATGACACACCACAATTGTCAGTGGCATGCCACTCATCAATTCACTTCATTCTACATGCTGCACATACAGCTCTACACATTGCCTGCAACATGGATGAAGAAAGCCTCCCAACAACAGTGTACCGGTGTATGGCCAACATGTACATAGAAGGAATATTACGAGTGGAATGACACTGAAGTTGTTGCTGTGGCCATTACTATTTGCCATATGTAACAAATATGGTACCGAACAATGGCACCTCAACAAACCTCAGTGTCACTGCACACCAAACAGTGCTTGAGTCTAAATTGTGGCCATAGACATGTAAAGTCTTCTTCCTACCAGCCATCCACTGTTGGTGCCCACCCTCCGGCATTTCACACTGGTCATCTTGTGGCACCAAATCAAATGTCTTACAGAACTGCAGCTGCAGGACATCCATCGCATGGGCCATGTCAATTTCCATACTCATAAACGGAACAGTACTATACCATGTTGGTGTAACAGTATGTACCAATGACAACCCCATGCTGTCTACTGTCCGGTTCTCCTATTGCCTCCATCGTTCACAGCTCCTCTCCTTCAGGACTGTGTCCATAATTTTTCTCACAATGGATGTAATGCCCGCTGGTCTATATTTCTCTGAGTTTCATCATTTGGCACACCATTCTGCATGAGTACCACGTGAGCAATCTGGCAATCATGAGGTATAAGCCGCAGGTTGTCTGTGTATGGTCCCCATTTCTACAGAAGGAATGACACATCCATTGTTGCAGTATTCACACCGGTTTGTCATATTTATTTATTTATTTGCTTTTGTTTACCAGGTAAGCACACTAGACAGCCAAGTGCCTATTTTCAAGTGCAACCAGCCAAGTGCCTATTTTCAAGTGCGACCCACGAGGATTACAAGGTACGTACAAAACATCTGGCAGAATCAAGGTAACATACAAGAGCATGCAGCATAACAGATTAATAGGTAGATAACAGCATAATAAATAACAGATTAATAGGTAGAATAACAGCATAATACAGACATTGTCAACAAAGCTAATGATATGGAGTAAGCAATACCCGGGGGGGGGAGGAGATAAGGATAGACGGATAACAGTAGGAGTACAAAATTGCAAGAGAGAGAAACCTGGGGCAAAGTGACATAGATTAGTCTGGGTGCCACCTCAAGAACAGGTGAGCAGGGAAAAGGGCCCAGTGCATATTAACAGCATATTGTTACACCAAGCGGTTACAGGATTGAAGTGCATTCAAACGCAGGAGCATCGCCCCCTATCAGTCAAATTGGGAAAAGAGTGCCTCAGCTGGGAGTCTATATGGCACAGAGACAGGCAGAGGCCAATTTTTGGAATCCCCATAGGGAGGCTTTGAAGCAGAGTTGGGAGGACTGTGAAGTCCCAATTCCTCTCGCAAGGGTGCAGGTTTTAAGAACCAGGCAGTTCTGTGCAGCACTGGATCTTAAGTGGTAGGCTGGGGTTCCATGTTTGAGGGGTAGGGCAAGTGCAGAAGGGGTGGCCATTCTGACTGTGTTGTCAATGAAGTTGTCGACTACAAAAGTGCGGTGCTTTTCGGGGGGAGGGGGGAGCCACTCCAGCCACAAGTAAAGATCACAGCGATGTGTGAGGCGAGGAGCAGAGAGCACAAAGCAGCATATATTGTTATATGCAGTGTCCCATTTTGTGAGACTGGATTTTGGGACAGGGGCAAAGGATACAAGCCCATAACAGAGCATGGGTAGGAGGACCCCCCCTGGCTAGGGTGAGCCGTGCAGCTAGGGTGAGGCAACATTTTGCTCTGTAGGCAAGTCCGAGCTTGCCGTTTGTTGCCTTACATATGTTCTGAATATGCAGGGTGAGGTCCATTTGAGGGTCAAGGGTTACACCCAGATACTTGACAGAATCCACGGTTTGCAGGAGGGAGCCATCAGCTCCATAGATATTTAAGGGAGCAGGGCAGGTTTTTGTCTTGGACAAGGAGCCAAAGAGCATGGCCTGGGTCTTTTTTAGGTTTTTAAGGTTGATATGTAAGGAATATGTGAATGATCAATGGACCCTGAACAGCCATTATGCACCAGAAATGTCATATATTATCTTAATATGCACAATGTGACATTCCTATGTGTATCATCACAATTTTTCCATTTTGTTGCATCGGTGTTTAAGTAACATAACAAATAATTACACGTACAACCATCACCAGTTATAGACACATAATTATCAACAGAGTATTACACTTGTAAGGATCCACGACAGGTGTTCGACAAAATTTATGTTGAATGCCCCAACAGCGAAACCGGCAGGTCGACTGCATTTTGAAGTCGGCTGACGGTCTCCAGTGCCACAAAGTGCTTTCTTCAGGGGTCTTCACCCCCCCAACCTCCCACATGGTGGGCTGCAGCCCCCACACCCCCCCCCACTTAGGATTATCAACTCTGAATCAGAGCTGATTTAGGTGGGATGCAGGACCCTGATAGACAGTGACCGGTTCCAGTGGGTCCCCTACAGCAGCATGACACTGTAGTCGCTGTAGGGGACCTCTCTGTCGAACTTTCACTGTCGGGTGGGTAACCACACTTGTAATTCACACAAAGACAAATTTACATGTTTTCTGTCTGATGTTGGTTTGTAAAGTGAATTCTTTGAACTATATGTCCTTTGTTCTGTAACTTTATTTTCTTGTCCTGTACATGCTATTTCTTAACTGTTTATTTTCCCCTACAGGATCCACACATTATTGACGTGCAATATACAGTTCTTGTGTGACCTTCCTCTACGTGCCTTCCCCCCATCGATGTTTACAAAGAACTGGCGACTACAGAAATCAGCACATTGCTCTGCCTTGCGCATCAATGTTTATTGTCATTGAATTAGTAACATATTTGTGTATAAGGTTCATACCACTCCATAAGAACTGCGTATGAACCTAGGTGGACAAGTCCCAGTAGAGAAGTATAGTTAAAATGCTGGACAGTGGTGGGCAGATACCCCCTGGTGGGGGAAGGGATGGGTGGTGCACCACAGGGATTGGTACTGGGACCAGTGATGTTTTGGACTTGTATTGCAAGTATAACACAAGGGATCCAGAGCCAGATCAGTCTGTTCACAGCTGATATCAAGATGGGAGCTGTGTTTCATGTTTCATGAGACGGTGTAGTGGCATGGTTGCAGGAAGACCTGACTAAGCTGCAGGAGTGGGTGAAAACATGGCAGTTGTGGTTCAGTGCCAAGAAGTACAAGGTTGTGCACTTGGGAGCCAGGAACCAGAGGAGGTATTATCACTTGAATGGTGTACACTTGGGTAGCTTCACAGAGGAGAAGGACGTAGGAGTGATCATTATGGGGAGCATGAACAACTCTGCTCAGTGCATGACGGCGACAGCAAAAGTCAACAAAATGCTCAGGTGTATTGCACACTGTAAGCATTTACTGGAATGTCCACCTCTACAACTGTGATTTTGAATTACGGCTTTATTCAACAGATGATCGAGAGCTTTAAATATCTGAAGGGGATAAACAAGAACAAATCCCCACCCTCTACTCAGCACACTTCCCCTGTTTCTGAAGTCAATTGAGTATGTTCATATGTGCATCAAGATAACCCAAGAAGTTAAACTGTAACAGCGGTGCAGTAATTAAATGTTATTTTACATTCATAGGGTATAATGACAAAATGTGCTTTACAGGAGACAAGTGACAGCTTAGACATCATTGTACATCAGGTATTTATCGAATAGTAGGACAGTGTGAGGTGCCCCATAAGACAATGCTGAGTATTGCATTCAAACAGTGATTTCACTTAGAAACGCACAAATCAGTCTTTAATGTGGGTTAAACAGCTATACTCAGAATGCTATGGTTATGTCATAGTTTGCATTATGAACATAAATTCGTACTTGCAATTGTAGACACATTCTCAGCAGCAATTGACAGTAATTGTATTATACTATGCATCTAGAAAATAATTGATATCAACCAATATAGGGGAAACGTTTTTAAATCTTTATTTGCTTGTATCCACATTCGTAAGCTGTAGTCATTTTTTATATTTCTTTTTTACATGGTTATTATGGTTTGTTTCTTAACAGATGCAGCAGATGTACAATCTGAAATCTTCACTTCAAGCAGACAATGGAAAAATACATCCTGATGTGGAATTCGATAATGTGTTGGATATTGACAGCCTGCAAGAGGAGATTGACAGTGAAAAGAATATCGATAATGTGACTAATGTTGTCATTCCTAATGAGTTGGCTGTTATTGATCTGACTGATATGGTAGTTACTGGTGAGGGTGTGGTGGCAGTAGGTGGTACAGAACCCATGGAGTGTATAACAAGTTTAGCAAATGACACATCACGTGACATGGCACCTGTAATGCAGTTTGCAACTGTGCAACATAAGATCATGATTGATGCCGTAGTACAAGTTAACATGCATGATGCACGAGTATGTGATATATGTGCCAATCCACTGGTTAATATGAAGACAGTGAGTTTTGACCACCGCTGTACATCTCTGGCTGATTCTGGTTCTGTGGCCAATGAATAGGCTGCACTGATACCTGCTAGTTCAATTCCAATTAAAGCAAGGCCACTATTCTACATTCCACTATTGCAGACACCTCAATTGATAGTGAGATATTAGACACACCAACAACAATTCCAGATGCAACAGACACTTCTTACAGACCCAGGTTGGATTCAGATGGTGACAGTGGTGAATCAGAGTCTGAGAATGACAATGTCATGGAGCAGTATGTAAATGATCTGAAATACATAGTGTTCAAGTAGCAGCTTGATCGGTTACTGGCCATCATTCTCTGTCAGCAATGCCGATCTGCCATGGAAGGCATTAGAACCAGTTCCATTGGTTCCGTGATAACAGTGTGTGCACGTACTGTGTTATGGGCCATAAGATTATACAGTGGCAGTCTCAACCAACTATCAGTAGGAAATTTGATTTTGTCTGCAGCTATACTATGCAGTGGTCCATTCGTTTTCTGCTTTTCAACAGTTAGCAGGTATCATGAACTTGAAAATCATGGGTGAAAGTACGTATTATAACATACAGAGAATCACACTAATTCCAAATATAAACCAGACTTGGTTACACCATAAGGAGAAAGTGTTAAATGATTTGAAGGAGAATGGTCCAGTAAGACTAGCAGGTGATGGGCATTGTGACTCCCTGGGTTCTGTACCACTTATTATACGTACACCTTGATGGATGTAAAATTTGGACAGATTGTTAACTTTGTTCAGAAACATGTTACCCAGACTGGTACCTCTCAAGCAATGGAGACACAGAGTTTCAAAGAGTGGTTGGACAAGGTAATTGGTTCAGGGGTACAAGTTGAGGCAGTATCAATAGATAGGCATATTGCATTACGTAAACTAATGAAAGATAAATATGCAGGAATGAGTATTGATCATCAGTTTAATCCATATCATATGGCAAATAATGTTCTTAAAAAACTAATGGAGAAAGCAAACCTAAAGAAGCATTCAAAACTACAGTCATGGGTCAGGTCCATAGTGAACCACTTATGGAGGTCTGCAAGGACTTGCAATGATAATTCAGACATGCTTGTAGAGAAATGGACCTCGGTGTTGAACCACATCTGCAACATACATGAATGGACCGATGGTAAGTTGTTTACACGTTGTGCACATGCACCCCTTGTTGACGAAGTTGCATTAAAAAAAACGGCTGGAAGAGGACTCCGACACATACATTGCAGTGAGGAATATTGTTCTTAATGAGATGCTGCTGAAAGGCATATGACAATTGTCAAAATTCATACATACAGGACAGCTTGAAGTGTACATTCTTTACTGCTTAAATACTGTCCGAGGTGCCCTGAGTTTAGTTTCCCAGCAATGCAGTCAGAACACAACTAGCAGCACTGGAACATAACTGGAATGTTTCAAGGGAATGTGCAATCATTAGAACAGGGTACCATGGTAGTGGATCAGTTGGAGAAAAACAGTACTGATGTTTCTGGAGCAAGAAACCGGTGCAGTGAGTTGTCCGTGATGTTCGAGCACTGAAGAGGTACGAGTACCTAACTGATGTCATGGTGAAAATTCTTGAAAGCAAGGATACCTGCACAGAACTTGAAATTGTTTCTGCTCCCACCGATGTCAAGAAGAACTTTGAGAGAAAGGCACCATTACCGAAGTCCAAACTAGTGATAAAACATCACTCCAGATTCGCAAAATAGTGTTTAGGAATAACGAGCAGTACAGTGTAATTCAGTGTTGCATGACTTCAAATTAGTATCTTGTTACTGTCTCAGCCTGTTCCCCAGAGCTAAGCCATGGTAATTTTTAACAGAAAGAGTATGCTTTTATAGTAATATTTACCAGTACTGCACTGTGAAACTACAATGTTTCAGTATGAAATTCACACACTGAAAATGCAGTACATGGCACGCTGAATAGCATATTAATGAAACAGTTCTGTTAACTGTTGCAGTACATTATTACTCGTCACAAAAGTGACAATGTTACATACTTTTACAAACTGTGTTAAAATTCATGGTGCAAGTGCAAGCACAGTACAAATGTGCAATTTCAAGTACTGTATTGATCATGCCACGTGTTTGTAGCACAACATGTTGTCTCATTCCTTTGTGTGTATTCGGGACCCTTCTACAGAGACAAACACAGCGGTGCATTGAAGTATGCCCACTAGGCCAGGTTCAAGGCACGGTTGTGAGGGTGGGGTACCTGGGACTGTGACAAACATGGTGGCGCATTGAAGTAGGCCCGCTCGGCTAGGATTAAGGCACTGGTGTGTGTTGTGGGGCACCAATCAGACAGTGACAAACAAACTGGTGTATTGAAGTAGGCTCACTCAGCCATGTTCAAGGCACTGGTGTGTGGGTGAGGTACCTGGAACTGTGACAAACATGACGGTGCACTGAAGTAGGCCCACTCTGCCAAGTTCAAGGCACCGGTGTGTGGGTGGGGTACCTGGAACTGTGACAAACATGACGGTGCATTGAAGTAGGCCCACTCTGCCAAGTTCAAGGCACCAGTGTCTGTAATGGGGTACCAATCAGACAGTGACAAATACAGCGGTGCATTGAAGTAGGCCCAATACGCCAGGTTCAAGGCACCGTTGTGAGGGTGGGGTAACTGGGACTGTGACAAACATGGTGGTGCGTTGAAGTAGGTCCACTCGGCTAGGTTCAAGGCACTGGTGTCTGTTGTGGGGCACCAATTATACAGTGACAAATACAGCGGTGCATTGAAGTAGGCCCAATATGCCAGGTTCAAGGCACCGTTGTGAGGGTGAGGTACCTGGGACTGTGACAAACATGGTGGTGCATAGAAGTAGGCCCACTCGGCTAGGTTCAAGGCACTGGTATGTGTTGTGGGGCACCAATCAGACAGTGACAAACAAAGTGGTGCATTGAAATAGGCCCACTCAGCCAGGTTCAAGGCACCGTTGTGAGGGTGGGGAACCTGGAACTGTGACAAACATGGTGGTGCATTGAAGTAGAACCACTCGGCTAGGTACAAGGCACTGGTGTCTGTTGTGGGGCACCAATCAGACAGTGAAAAATACAGCGGTGCATTGAAGTAGGCCCAATATGCCAGGTTCAAGGCACCGTTGTGAGGGTGAGGTACCTGGGACTGTGACAAACATGGTGGTGCATAGAAGAGGCCACTGCCAGGTTCAAGGCACTGGTATGTGTTGTGGGCACCAATCAGACAGTGACAAACAAAGTGGTGCATTGAAATAGGCCCACTCAGCCAGGTTCAAGGCACCGTTGTGAGGGTGGGGAACCTGGAACTGTGACAAACATGGTGGTGCATTGAAGTAGAACCACTCGGCTAGGTACAAGGCACTGGTGTCTGTTGTGGGGCACCAATCAGACAGTGAAAAATACAGCGGTGCATTGAAGTAGGCCCACTAGGCCAGGTTCAAGGCACCGTTGTGAGGGTGGGGTAACTGGGACTGTGACAAACATGGTGGTGCGTTGAAGTAGGCCCACTTGGCTAGGTTTAAGGTACTAGTGTCTGTTGTGGGGCACTAATCAGACAGTGACAAATACAGCGGTGCATTGAAGTAGGCCCACTCATCCAGGTTCAAGGCACCATTGTGAGTGTGGCATATCAGGGACTGTGACAAACACGGCGGTGCATTGAAGTAGGCCCACTCGGCCATGTTCAAGGCACCATTGTGAGGGTGGGGTACCTGGGACTGTGACAAACATGGTCGTGAATTGAAGTAGGCCCACTCAGCCAGGTTCAATGCACTGCTGTGAGGGTGGTTTACCTAGGACTGTGGCAAACATTGTGGTGCATTGAAGTAGGCCCACTCGGCCAGGTTCAAGGCACCGGTATCTGTTGTGGGGCACCAATCAGACAGTGACAAACACAGCAGTACATTGAAGTAGACCCACTCTGCCAGGTTCAAGGCACTGTTGTGAGGGTTGGGTACCTGGGACTGTGACAAACATGGTGGTGCATTGAAGTAGGCCCACTCTGCCAGGTTCAAGGCATCGTTGAGAGGGTGGTGTACATGGGACTGTGACAAACATGACGATGTGCTGAGGTAGGCCCACTTGGCCAGGTTCAAGGCACTGGTGTCTGTTGTGGGGCACCAATCAGACAGTGACAAACACAGCTGTGCATTGAAGTAGGCTCACTTGGCCAGGTTCAAGGCACTGGTGTCTGTTGTGGGGCACCAATTAGACAGTGACAAACACAGCTGTGCATTGAAGTAGGCTCACTTGGCCAGGTTCAAGGCACTGGTGTCTGTAGTGGGGCACCAATCAGACAGTTACAAACATGGTGGTACGTTGAAGTAAGCCCACTCAGTCAGGTTCAAGGCACCATTGTGAGAGTGTGTTGGGACTGTGACAAACATAGCAGTGCATTGAAGTAGGCTCACTCGGCCAGGTTCAAGGCACCATTGTGAGAGTGTGTTGGGACTGTGACAAACATAGCAGTGCATTGAAGTAGGCCCACTCGGCCATGTTCAAAGCACTATTGTGAGGGTGGTGTACCTGGGACTGTGACAAACATGGCAGTGCATTGAAGTAGGCCCATTCTGCCAGGTTCAAGGCACTGTTGCGAGGGTGGGGTACCTGGGGCTGAGACAAACATGGCGGTGCATTGAAGTAGGCACACTCAGCCAGGTTCAAGACAGCGGTGTCTGTTGTGGGGCACCAATCAGACAGTGACAAATACAGCGGTGCATTGAAGTAGGCCCACTAGGCCAGGTTCAAGGCACCATTGTGAGGGTGGGGTAACTGGGACTGTGACAAACATGGTGGTGCGTTGAAGTAGGCCCACCTGGCTAGGTTCAAGGCACTAGTGTCTGTTGTGGGGCACTAATCAGACAGTGACAAATACAGCGGTGCATTGAAGTAGGCCCACTCATCCAGGTTCAAGGCACCATTGTGAGGGTGGCGTATCAGGGACTGTGACAAACATGGCGGTGCATTGAAGAAGGCCCACTCGGCCAGGTTCAAGGCACCGGTATCTGTTGTGGGGCACCAATCAGACAGTGACAAACACAGCAGTGCATTGAAGTAGACCCACTCTGCCAGGTTCAAGGCACTGTTGTGAGGGTTGGGTACCTGGGACTGTGACAAACATGGCGGTGCATTGAAGTAGGCCCACTCGGCCAGGTTCAAGGCATCGTTGTGTGGGTGGTGTACATGGGACTGTGACAAACATGATGATGTGCTGAAGTAGGCCCACTTGGCCAGGTTCAAGGCACTGGTGTCTGTTGTGGGGCACCAATCAGACAGTGACAAACACAGCTGTGCATTGAAGTAGGCTCACTTGGCCAGGTTCAAGGCACTGGTGTCTGTAGTGGGGCACCAATCAGACAGTTACAAACATGGTGGTACGTTGAAGTAGGCCCACTCAGCCAGGTTCAAGGCACCATTGTGAGGGTGTGTTGAGACTGTGACAAACATAGCAGTGCATTGAAGTAGGCCCACTCGGCCATGTTCAAAGCACTATTGTGAGGGTGGGGTACCAGGGACTGTGACAAACATGGCAGTGCATTGAAGAAGGCCCATTCGGCCAGGTTCAAGGCACTGTTGCGAGGGTGGGGAACCTGGGGCTGATACAAACATGGTGATGCATTGAAGTAGGCACACTCGGCCAGGTTCAAGACAGCGGTGTCTGTTCTGGGGCACCAATCAGACAGTGACAAATACAGCGGTGCATTGAAGTAGGCCCACTAGGCCAGGTTCAAAGCACCATTGTGAGGGTGGGGTAACTGGGACTGTGACAAACATGGTGGTGCGTTGAAGTAGGCCCACCTGGCTAGGTTCAAGGCACTAGTGTCTGTTGTGGGGCACTAATCAGACAGTGACAAATACAGCGGTGCATTGAAGTAGGTCCACTCATCCAGGTTCAAGGCACCATTGTGAGGGTGGCGTATCAGGGACTGTGACAAACATAGCGGTGCATTGAAGTAGGCACACTCGGCCATGTTCAAGGCACCATTGTGAGGGTGGGGTACCTGGGACTGTGACAAACATGGTGGTGAATTGAAGTAGGCCCACTCAGCCAGGTTCAACGCACTGCTGTGAGGGTGGGGTACCTGGGACTGAGACAAATATTGCGGTGCATTGAAGTAGGCCCCCTCGGCCAGGTTCAAGGCACCGGTATCTGTTGTGGGGCACCAATCAGACAGTGACAAACACAGCTGTGCATTGAAGTAGGCTCACTTGGCCAGGTTCAAGGCACTGGTGTCTGTTGTGGAGCACCAATCAGACAGTAACAAACACAGCTCTTCATTGAAGTAGGCCCACTTGGCCAGGTTCAAGGCACTGTGACAGTTGTTGGGCACCAATCAGACAGTGACAAACACAGCTGTGCATTGAAGTAGGCTCACTTGGCCAGGTTCAAGGCACTGGTGTCTGTTGTGGGACACCAATCAGACAGTTACAAACATGGTGGTATCGCTGAAGCAGGCCCACTCAGTCAGGTCTCAAGGCACCACTGTGAGGGTGTGTTGAGACTGTGACAAACATAGCAGTGCATTGAAGTAGGCTCACTCGGCCAGGTTCAAGGCACCATTGTGAGAGTGTGTGTGGGACTGTGACAACATGACAGTGCATTGAAATAGGCCCACTGGCCATGTTCAAAGCAGCACTATTGTGAGGGTGGGGTACCTGGGAATCTGACAACATGGCAGTGCATTGAAGTAGGCCCATTCGGCCAGGTTCAAGGCACTGTTGTGAGGGTGGGGTACCTGGGGCTGTGACAAACATGGCGGTGCATTGAAGTAGGCACACTCCAGCCAGGTTCAAGACGGGCGGTGTCTACTGTGCAGCACCAATCAGACAGTAAGAAATACAGTGGTGCATTGAAGTAGGCCCACTCAGCAGGTTCAAGACATGGTTGTGAGGGTGGGGTACCTGGGACTGTGACAAACATGGTGGTGAACTGAAGTAGGCCTATTCGCCAGGTTCCAGGCACTGTTGTGAGGGTCGGGTACCTGGGGCTGTGATAGACATGGCGGTGCATTGAAGTAGGCCCACTCAGCCAGGTTCAAGGCACCGGTGTCTGTTGTACGGCACCAATCAGACAGTGACAAACACAGCGGTGCATTGAAGTAGGGCCACTCGGCCGGGTTCAAGGCACCATTGTGAGGGTGGAGTACCTGAGACTGTGACAAACATGGTGGTGCATTGAAGTAGGCCCACTCAGCTAGGCTGAAGGCACTGGTGTCTGTTGTGGGGCACCAATCAGACAGTGACAAATACAGTGGTGGGTTGAAGTAGGCCCACTACGCCAGGTTCAAGTCACCATTGTGAGGGTGGGGTAACTGGGACTGTGACAAACATGGTGGTGCATTGAAGTAGGCCCACTTGGCTAGGTTCAAGGCACTAGTGTCTATTGTGGGGCACCAATCAGACAGTGACAAATACAGCGGTGCATTGAAGTAGGCCCACTCGTCCAGGTTCAAGGCACCATTGTGAGGGTGGGATACCTGGGACTGTGACAAACATGGCGGTGCATTGAAGTAGGCTCACTCGGCCAGGTTCAAGGCACCGGTATCTGTTGTGGGGCACCAATCAGACAGTGACAAACACAGCAGTGCATTGAAGTAGACCCACTCAGCCAGGTTCAAGGCACTGTTGTGAGGGTGGGGTACCTGGGACTGTGACAAACATGGCGGTGCATTGAAGTAGGCCCACTCGGCCAGGTTCAAGGCACTGTTGTGAGGGTGTGGTACCTTGGACTGTGACAAACAGGGCAGTGTGGTGAAGTAGGCCTACTCGGCCAGGTTCAAGGCACCGTTGTGAGGGTGGTGTACATGGGACTGTGACAAACATGACAATGCGTTGAAGTAGGCCCACTTGGCCAGGTTCAAGGCACTGGTGTCTGTTGTGGGGCACCAATCAGACAGTGACAAACATAGCTCTTCATTGAAGTAGGCCCACTTGGTCAGGTTCAAGGCACTGGTGTCTGTTGTGGGGCACCAATCAGACAGTGACAAACACAGCTGTGCATTGAAGTAGGCTCACTTGGCCAGGTTCAAGTCACTGGTGTCTGTTGTGGGGCACCAATCAGACAGTGACAAACATGGTGGTACGTTAAAGTAGGCCCACTCAGCCAGGTGCAAGGCACCATTGTGAGGGTGTGTTGAGACTGTGACAAACATAGCAGTGCATTGAAGTAGGCTCACTCGGCCAGGTTCAAGGCACCATTGCGAGAGTGTGTTGGGACTGTGACAAACATAGCAGTGCATTGAAGTAGGCCCACTCGGCCATGTTCAAGGCACTATTGTGAGGGTGGGGTACCTGGGACTGTGACAAACATGGCAGTGCATTGAAGTAGGCCCATTCGGCCAGGTGAAAGGCACTGTTGGGAGGGTGGGGTACCTGTGGCTGTAACAAACATGGCGGTGCATTGAAGTAGACCCACTCGGCCAGGTTCAAGACAGCAGTGTCTGTTGTGGAGCACCAATCAGACAGTGAGAAATACAGTGGTGCATTGAAGTAGGCCCTCTTGGCCAGGTTCAAGGCACGGTTGTGAGGGTGGGGTACCTGGACTATTGTGAGGGTGGGGTACCTGGGACTGGGACAAACATGGCGGTGCATTGAAGTAGGCCTATTCGGCCAGGTTCCAGGCACTGTTGTGAGGGTGGGGTACAATTCATGGGGCTGTGACAGACATGGCGGTGCATTGAAGTAGGCCCACTTGGCCAGGTTCAAGGCACCAGTGTCTGTTGTGCGGCACCAATCAGACAGTGACAAACAAAGCGGTGCATTGAAGTAGGCCCACTCGGCTAGGTTCAAGGCACCGTTGTGAGGGTTGGGTACCTGAGACTGTGACAAACACAGCGGTGTGGTGAAGTAGGCGCACTTGGCCATGTTCAAGGCACTGTTGTGAGGGTGGGGTACCTGGGACTGTGACAAACATGGTGGTGCATTGAAGTAGGCCCACTCAGCCAGGTTCAAGGCACCAGTGTCTGTTGTGGGGCACCAGTCTGACAGTGACAAACATGGTGGTGTGCTAAAGTAGACCCACTCGGCCAGGTTCAAGGCACTAGTGTCTGTTGTGGGGCACAAATCAGACAGTGACAAACACAGCGGTACATTGAAGTAGGCCCATTCGTCCAGGTTCAAGGCACCATTGTGAGGGTGGTGTATCTGGGGCTGTGACAAGCACAGCGGTACATTGAAGTAGGCCCACTCGATCATGTTCAAGGCACCATTGTGAGGATGGGGTACCTGAGACTGTGACAAACATGGCAGTGCGTTGAAGTAGACCCACTCGGCCAGGTTCAAGGCACTGGTGTCTGTTGTGGGGCACCAATCAGAAAGTGACAAACATGGTGGTGTGCTAAAGTAGACCCACTCGGCCAGGTTCAAGGCACTAGTGTCTGTTGTGGGGCACAAATCAGACAGTGACAAACACAGCGGTACATTGAAGTAGGCCCATTCATCCAGGTTCAAGGCACCATTGTGAGGGTGGTATCTGGGACTGTGACAAACAGGGCAGTGTGGTGAAGTAGGCCTACTCGGCCAGGTTCAAGGCACCTGTGTGAGGTGGTGTACATGGACTGTGACAAACATGGCAGTGCGTTGAAGTAGACCCACTCGGCCAGGTTCAAGGCACTGGTGTCTGTTGTGGGGCACCAATCAGAAAGTGACAAACACAGCGGTGCGTTGTAGTAGGTCCACTCAGCCAGGTTCAATGCACTGTTGTGAGTGTGGGGTACCTGGGACTGAGACAAACATGCTGGTGCATTGAAGTTGGCCCACTCGGCCAGGTTCAAGGCACCAGTGTCTGTTGTGGGGCACCAATCGGAAGGTGACAAACACAGCGGTGCGTTGAAGTAGGTCCACTCAGCCAGGTTCAATGCACTGTTGTGAGTGTGGGGTACCTGGGACTGAGACAAACATGGTGGTGAATTGAAGTAGGCCCACTCAGCCAGGTTCAATGCACTGCTGTGAGGGTGGGGTACCTGGGACTGTGGCAAACATTGTGGTGCATTGAAGTAGGCCCACTCGGCCAGGTTCAAGGCACCGGTATCTGTTGTGGGGCACCAATCAGACAGTGACAAACACAGCAGTGCATTGAAATAGACCCACTCTGCCAGGTTCAAGGCACTGTTGTGAGGGTAGGGTACCTGGGACTGTGACAAACATGGCGGTGCCTTGAAGTAGGCCCACTCGGCCAGGTTCAAGGCACCATTGTGAGGGTGGTGTACATGGGACTGTGACAAACATGATGATGTGTTGAAGTAGGCCCACTCGGCCAGGTTCAAGGCACTGGTGTCCGTTGTGGGGCACCAATCAGACAGTGATAAACACAGCTCTTCATTGAAGTAGGCCCACTTGGTCAGGTTCAAGGCACTGGTGTCTGTTGTGGGGCACCAATCAGACAGTGACAAACACAGCTGTGCATTGAAGTAGGCTCACTTGGCCAGGTTCAAGGCACTGGTGTCTGTAGTGGGGCACCAATCAGACAGTTACAAACATGGTGGTACGTTGAAGTAGGCCAACTCAGCCAGGTTCAAGGCACTGTTGTGAGGGTGGGGTGCCTGGGACTGTGACAAACATGGCGGTGCATTGAAGTAGGCCCACTCGGCCAGGTTCAAGGCACCGTTGTGAGGGTGGTGTACATGGGACTGTGACAAACATGATGATGTGTTGAAGTAGGCCCACTTGGCCAGGTTCAAGGCACTGGTGTCCGTTGTGGGGCACCAATCAGACAGTGACAAACACAGCTGTGCATTGAAGTAGGCTCACCTGGCCCGGTTCAAGTCACTGGTGTATGTTGTGGGGCACCAATCAGACAGTGACAAACACAGCTGTGCATTGAAGTAGGCTCACTTGGCCAGGTTCAAGGCACTGGTGTCTGTAGTGGGGCACCAATCAGACAGTTACAAACATAGTGGTACGTTGAGGTAGGCCCACTCAGCCAGGTTCAAGGCACCATTGTGGGGGTGTGTTGAGACTGTGACAAACATAGCAGTGCACTGAAGTAGGCTCACTCGGCCTGGTTCAAGGCACCATTGTGAGAGTGTGTTGGGACTGTGACAAACATGGCAGTGCATTGAAGTAGGCCCACTCGGCCATGTTCAAAGCACTATTGTGAGGGTGGGGTACCTGGGACTGTGACAAACATGGCAGTGCATTGAAGTAGGCCCATTCGGCCAGGTTCAAGACACTGTTGCGAGGGTGGGGTACCTGGGGCTGTGACAAACATGGCGGTGCATTGAAGTAGGCACACTCAGCCAGGTTCAAGACAGCGGTGTCTGTTGTGGGGCACCAATCAGACAGTGACAAATACAGCGGTGCATTGAAGTAGGCCCACTAGGCCAGGTTCGAGGCACCATTGTGAGGGTGGGGTAACTGGGACTGTGACAAACATGGTGGTGCATTGAAGTAGGCCCACCTGGCTAGGTTCAAGGCACTAGTGTCTGTTGTGGGGCACTAATCAGACAGTGACAAATTCAGCGGTGCATTGAAGTAGGCCCACTCATCCAGGTTCAAGGCACCATTGTGAGGGTGGCGTATCAGGGACTGTGACAAACACAGCGGTACATTGAAGTAGGCCCACTCGATCATGTTCAAGGCACCATTGTGAGGATGGGGTACCTGAGACTGTGACAAATATGGCAGTGCGTTGAAGTAGACCCACTCGGCCAGGTTCAAGGCACTGGTGTCTGTTGTGGGGCACCAATCAGAAAGTGACAAACACAGCGGTGCGTTGAAGTAGGTCCACTCAGCCAGGTTCAATGCACTGTCGTGAGTGTGGGGTACCTGGGACTGAGACAAACATGGTGGTGCAATGAAGGTTTCCCACTCGGCCAGGTTCAAGGCACCAGTGTCTGTTGTGGGGCACCAATCAGAAAGTGAAAAACACAGCGGTGCGTTGAAGTAGGCCCACTCTGCCAGGTTCAATGCACTGCTGTGAGGGTGGGGTACCTGGGACTGTGGCAAACATTGTGGTGCATTGAAGTAGGCCCACTCGGCCAGGTTCAAGGCACCGGTATCTGTTGTGGGGCTCCAATCAGACAGTGACAAACCCAGCAGTGCATTGAAGTAGACCCACTCTGCAGGTTCAAGGCACTGTTGTGAGGGTGGGGTACCTGGAACTGTGACAAACATGGCGGTGCATTGAAGTAGGCCCACTCGGCCAGGTTCAAGGCACCGTTGTGAGGGTGGTGTACATGGGACTGTGACAAACATGACAATGTGTTGAAGTAGGCCCACTTGGCCAGGTTCAAGGCACTGGTGTCCGTTGTGGGGCACCAATCAGACAGTGACAAACACAGCTCTTCATTGAAGTCAGCCCACTTGGTCAGGTTCAAGGCAACGGTGTCTGTTGAGGGGCACCAATCAGACAGTGACAAACACAGCTGTGCATTGAAGTAGGCTCACTTGGCCAGGTTCAAGGCACTGGTGTCTGTTGTGGGGCACCAATCAGACTGTGACAAACACAGCTGTGCATTGAAGTAGGCTCACTTGGCCAGGTTCAAGGCACTGGTGTCTGTAGTGGGGCACCAATCAGACAGTTACAAACATGGTGGTACGTTGAAGTAGGCCCACTCAGCCAGGTTCAAGGCACCATTGCGAGGGTGTGTTGAGACTGTGACAAACATAGCAGTGCACTGAAGTAGGCTTACTCGGCCAGGTAAAAGGCACCATTGTGAGAGTGTGTTGGGACTGTGACAAACATGGCAGTGCATTGAAGTAGGCCCACTCGGCCATGTTCAAAGCACTATTGTGAGGGTGGAGTACCTGGGACTGTGACAAACATGGCGGTGCATTGAAGTAGGCACACTCAGCCAGGTTCAAGACAGCGGTGTCTGTTGTGGGGCACCAATCAGACAGTGACAAATACAGCAGTGCATTTAAGTAGGCCCTCTAGGCCAGGTTCAAGGCACCGTTGTGAGGGTGGGGTAACTGGGACTGTGACAAACATGGTGGTGCGTTGAAGTAGGCCCACCTGGCTAGGTTCAAGGCACTAGTGTCTGTTGTGGGGCACTAATCAGACAGTGACAAATACAGCGGTGCATTGAAGTAGGCCCAGTCATCCAGGTTCAAGGCACCATTGTGAGGGTGGCGTATCAGGGACTGTGACAAACATGGCGGTGCATTGAAGTAGGCCCACTCGGCCATGTTCAAGGCACCATTGTGAAGGTGGGGTACCTGGGACTGTGACAAACATGGTGGTGAATTGAAGTAGGCCCACTCAGCCAGGTTCAATGCACTGCTGTGAGGGTGGGGTACCTGGGACTGAGACAAACATTGCGGTGCATTGAAGTAGGCCCACTCGGCCAGGTTCAAGGCACCGGTATCTGTTGTGGGGCACCAATCAGACAGTGATAAACACAGCAGTGCATTGAAGTAGACCCACTCAACCAGGTTCAAGGCACTGTTGTGAGGGTGGGGTACCTGGGACTGTGACAAACATGACGGTGCATTGAAGTAGGCCCACTTGGCCAGGTTCAAGGCACCGTTGTGAGGGTGGTGTACATGGGACTGTGACAAACATGACGATGTGTTGAAGTAGGCCCACTTGGCCAGGTTCAAGGCACTGGTGTCTGTTGTGGGGCACCAATCAGACAGTGACAAACACAGCTCTTCTTTGAAGTAGGCCCACTTGGTCAGGTTCAAGGCACTGGTGTCTGTTGTGGGGCACCAATCAGACAGTGACAAACACAGCTGTGCATTGAAGTAGGCTCACTTGGCCAGGTTCAAGGCACTGGTGTCTGTTGTGGAGCACCAATCAGACAGTAACAAACACAGCTCTTCATTGAAGTAGGCCCACTTGGCCAGGTTCA
Organism: Neoceratodus forsteri; assembly: GCA_016271365.2. Taxonomy (NCBI): domain Eukaryota; kingdom Metazoa; phylum Chordata; order Ceratodontiformes; family Ceratodontidae; genus Neoceratodus; species Neoceratodus forsteri. Next base: position 632,090,786 of record CM028136.1, on the reverse strand, counting down.
AGGCACCGGTGACAGTTGTTGGGCACCAATCAGACAGTGACAAACACAGCTGTGCATTGAAGTAGGCTCACTTGGCCAGGTTCAAGGCACTGGTGCCTGTTGTGGGGCACCAATCAGACAGTTACAAACATGGTGGTATGTTGAAGTAGGCCCACTCAGCCAGGTTCAAGGCACCACTGTGAGGGTGTGTTGAGACTGTGACAAACATAGCAGTGCGTTGAAGTAGGCTCACTCGGCCAGGTTCAAGGCACCACTGTGAAGGTGTGTTGAGACAATGACAAACATGGCAGTGCATTGAAATAGGCCCACTCGGCCATGTTCAAAGCACTATTGTGAGGGTGGGGTACCTGGGACTCTGACAAACATGGCAGTGCATTGAAGTAGGCCCATTCGGCCAGGTTCAAGGCACTGTTGTGAGGGTGGGGTACCTGGGGCTGTGACAAACATGGCGGTGCATTGAAGTAGGCACACTCAGCCAGGTTCAAGACAGTGGTGTCTGTTGTGCAGCACCAATCAGACAGTAAGAAATACAGTGGTGCATTGAAGTAGGCCCGCTCGGCCAGGTTCAAGACATGGTTGTGAGGGTGGGGTACCTGGGACTGTGACAAACATGGCGGTAAACTGAAGTAGGCCTATTCGGCCAGGTTCCAGGCACTGTTGTGAGGGTCGGGTACCTGGGGCTGTGATAGACATGGCGGTGCATTGAAGTAGGCCCACTCAGCCAGGTTCAAGGCACCGGTGTCTGTTGTGCGGCACCAATCAGACAGTGACAAACACAGCGGTGCATTGAAGTAGGGCCACTCGGCCGGGTTCAAGGCACCATTGTGAGGGTTGGATACCTGGGACTGTGACAAACATGGCGGTGCATTGAAGTAGGCCCACTCGGCCAGGTTCAAGGCACCGGTATCTGTTGTGGGGCACCAATCAGACAGTGACAAATGCAGCAGTGCATTGAAGTAGACCCACTCAGCCAGGTTCAAGGCACTGTTGTGAGGGTGGGGTACCTGGGACTGTGACAAACATGGCGGTGCATTGAAGTAGGCCCACTCGGCCAGGTTCAAGGCACTGTTGTGAGGGTGTGGTACCTTGGACTGTGACAAACAGGGCAGTGTGGTGAAGTAGGCCTACTCGGCCAGGTTCAAGGCACCGCTGTGAGGGTGGTGTACATGGACTGTGACAAACACACGACAGTTAGAAGCAGGCCCACTTGGCCAGGTTCAAGGCACTGGTGTCTGTTGTGGGGCACCAATCAGACAGTGACAAACATAGCTCTTCATTGAAGTAGGCCCACTTGGTCAGGTTCAAGGCACTGGTGTCTGTTGTGGGGCACCAATCAGACAGTGAAAACACAGCTGTGCATTGAAGTAGGCTCACTTGGCCAGGTTCAAGTCACTGGTGTCTGTTGTGGGGCACCAATCAGACAGTGACTAACATGGTGATACGTTGAAGTAGGCCCACTCAGCCAGGTGCAAGGCACCATTGTGAGGGTGTGTTGAGACTGTGACAAACATAGCAGTGCATTGAAGTAGGCTCACTCGGCCAGGTTCAAGGCACCACTGTGAGGGTGTGTTGAGACAATGACAAACATGGCAGTGCATTGAAATAGGCCCACTCAGCCATGTTCAAAGCACTATTGTGTGGGTGGGGTACCTGGGACTCTGACAAACATGGCAGTGCATTGAAGTAGGCCCATTCGGCCAGGTTCAAGGCACTGTTGTGAGGGTGGGGTACCTGGGGCTGTGACAAACATGGCGGTGCATTGAAGTAGGCACACTCAGCCAGGTTCAAGACAGTGGTGTCTGTTGTGCAGCACCAATCAGACAGTTAGAAATACAGTGGTGCATTGAAGTAGGCCCGCTCAGCCAGGTTCAAGACATGGTTGTGAGGGTGGGGTACCTGGGACTGTGACAAACATGGCGGTATACTGAAGTAGGCCTATTCGGCCAGGTTCCAGGCACTGTTGTGAGGGTCGGGTACCTGGGGCTGTGACAGACATGGCGGTGCATTGAAGTAGGCCCACTCGGCCAGGTTCAAGGCACCGGTGTCTGTTGTGCGGCACCAATCAGACAGTGACAAACACAGCGGTGCATTGAAGTAGGGCCACTCGGCCGGGTTCAAGGCACCATTGTGAGGGTGGAGTACCTGAGACTGTGACAAACATGGTGGTGCATTGAAGTAGGCCCACTTGGCTAGGCTGAAGGCACTGGTGTCTGTTGTGGGGCACCAATCAGACAGTGACAAATACAGCGGTGGGTTGAAGTAGGCCCACTACGCCAGGTTCAAGTCACCACTGTGAGGGTGGGGTAACTGGACTGTGACAAACATGGTGGTGCATTGAAGTAGGCCCACTTTGGCTAGGTTCAAGGCACTAGTGTCCATTGTGGGTCACCAATCAGACAGTGATAAATACAGCGGTGCATTGAAGTAGGCCCACTCGTCCAGGTTCAAGGCACCATTGTGAGGGTGGGGTATCAGGACTGTGACAAACATGGCGGTGCATGGAAGTAGGCCCACTCGGCCATGTTCAAGGCACCATTGTGAGGGTGGGATACCTGGGACTGTGAACAAACATGGCGGTGCATTGAAGTAGGCCCACTCGGCCAGGTTCAAGGCACCGGTATCTGCTGTGGGCACCAATCAGACAGTGACAAATGCAGCAGTGCATTGAAGTAGACCCACTCAGCCAGGTTCAAGGCACTGTTGTAGGGTGGGCACCTGGGACTGTGACAAACATGGCGGTGCATTGAAGTAGGGCCCACTCGGCCAGGTTCAAGGCACTGCTGTGAGGGTGGTACCTGGACTGTGACAAACAGGGCAGTGTGGTGAAGTAGGCCTACTCGGCCAGGTTCAAGGCACCGTTGTGAGGGTGGTGTACATGGGACTGTGACAAACATGACGATGCGTTGAAGTAGGCCCACTTGGCCAGGTTCAAGGCACTGGTGTCTGTTGTGGGGCACCAATCAGACAGTGACAAACATAGCTCTTCATTGAAGTAGGCCCACTTGGTCAGGTTCAAGGCACTGGTGTCTGTTGTGGGGCACCAATCAGACAGTGACAAACACAGCTGTGCATTGAAGTAGGCTCACTTGGCCAGGTTCAAGTCACTGGTGTCTGTTGTGGGGCACCAATCAGACAGTGACTAACATGGTGATACGTTGAAGTAGGCCCACTCAGCCAGGTGCAAGGCACCATTGTGAGGGTGTGTTGAGACTGTGACAAACATAGCAGTGCATTGAAGTAGGCTCACTCGGCCAGGTTCAAGGCACCACTGTGAGGGTGTGTTGAGACAATGACAAACATGGCAGTGCATTGAAATAGGCCCACTCAGCCATGTTCAAAGCACTATTGTGTGGGTGGGGTACCTGGGACTCTGACAAACATGGCAGTGCATTGAAGTAGGCCCATTCCGCCAGGTTCACAAGGCACTGTTGTGAGGGTGGGGTACCTGGGGCTGTGACAAACATGGCGGTGCATTGAAGTAGGCACACTCAGCCAGGTTCAAGACAGTGGTGTCTGTTGTGCAGCACCAATCAGACAGTTAGAAATACAGTGGTGCATTGAAGTAGGCCCGCTCAGCCAGGTTCAAGACATGGTTGTGAGGGTGGGGTACCTGGGACTGTGACAAACATGGCGGTATACTGAAGTAGGCCTATTCGGCCAGGTTCCAGGCACTGTTGTGAGGGTCGGGTACCTGGGGCTGTGACAGACATGGCGGTGCATTGAAGTAGGCCCACTCGGCCAGGTTCAAGGCACCGGTGTCTGTTGAGCGGCACCAATCAGACAGTGACAAACACAGCGGTGCATTGAAGTAGGGCCACTCGGCCGGGTTCAAGGCACCATTGTGAGGGTGGAGTACCTGAGACTGTGACAAACATGGTGGTGCATTGAAGTAGGCCCACTTGGCTAGGCTGAAGGCACTGGTGTCTGTTGTGGGGCACCAATCAGACAGTGACAAATACAGCGGTGGGTTGAAGTAGGCCCACTACGCCAGGTTCAAGTCACCACTGTGAGGGTGGGGTAACTGGGACTGTGACAAACATGGTGGTGCATTGAAGTAGGCCCACTTGGCTAGGTTCAAGGCACTAGTGTCCATTGTGGGTCACCAATCAGACAGTGATAAATACAGCGGTGCATTGAAGTAGGCCCACTCGTCCAGGTTCAAGGCACCATTGTGAGGGTGGGGTATCAGGGACTGTGACAAACATGGCGGTGCATGGAAGTAGGCCCACTCGGCCATGTTCAAGGCACCATTGTGAGGGTGGGATACCTGGGACTGTGACAAACATGGCGGTGCATTGAAGTAGGCCCACTCGGCCAGGTTCAAGGCACCGGTATCTGTTGTGGGGCACCAATCAGACAGTGACAAATGCAGCAGTGCATTGAAGTAGACCCACTCAGCCAGGTTCAAGGCACTGTTGTGAGGGTGGGGCACCTGGGACTGTGACAAACATGGCGGTGCATTGAAGTAGGCCCACTCGGCCAGGTTCAAGGCACTGTTGTGAGGGTGTGGTACCTTGGACTGTGACAAACAGGGCAGTGTGGTGAAGTAGGCCTACTCGGCCAGGTTCAAGGCACCTGCTGTGAGGGTGGTGTACAGGACTGTGACAAACATGACGATGCGTTGAAGTAGGCCCACTTGGCCAGGTTCAAGGCACTGGTGTCTGTTGTGGGGCACCAATCAGACAGTGACAAACATAGCTCTTCATTGAAGTAGGCCCACTTGGTCAGGTTCAAGGCACTGGTGTCTGTTGTGGGGCACCAATCAGACAGTGACAAACACAGCTGTGCATTGAAGTAGGCTCACTTGGCCAGGTTCAAGTCACTGGTGTCTGTTGTGGGGCACCAATCATACAGTGACTAACATGGTGATACGTTGAAGTAGGCCCACTCAGCCAGGTGCAAGGCACCATTGTGAGGGTGTGTTGAGACTGTGACAAACATAGCAGTGCATTGAAGTAGGCTCACTCGGCCAGGTTCAAGGCACCATTGTGAGAGTGTGTTGGGACTGTGACAAACATGACAGTGCATTGAAATAGGCCCACTCGGCCATGTTCAAAGCACTATTGTGAGGGTGGGGTACCTGGGAATCTGACAAACATGGCAGTGCATTGAAGTAGGCCCATTCGGCCAGGTTCAAGGCACTGTTGTGAGGGTGGGGGTACCTGGGGCTGTGACAAACATGGCGGTGCATTGAAGTAGGCACACTCAGCCAGGTTCAAGACAGTGGTGTCTGTTGTGCAGCACCAATCAGACAGTTAGAAATACAGTGGTGCATTGAAGTAGGCCCGCTCAGCCAGGTTCAAGACATGGTTGTGAGGGTGGGGTACCTGGGACTGTGACAAACATGGCGGTATACTGAAGTAGGCCTATTCAGCCAGGTTCCAGGCACTGTTGTGAGGGTGGGGTACAATACATGGGGCTGTGACAGACATGGCGGTGCATTGAAGTAGGCCCACTCGGCCAGGTTCAAGGCACCGGTGTCTGTTGTGCGGCACCAATCAGGCAGTGACAAACAAAGCGGTGCATTGAAGTAGGCCCACTCGGCTAGGTTCAAGGCACCGTTGAGAGGGTTGGGTACCTGAGACTGTGACAAACACAGCGATGTGGTGAAGTAGGCCCACTTGGCCATGTTCAAGGCACTGTTGTGAGGGTGGGGTACCTGGGACTGTGACAAACATGGTGATGCATTGAAGTATGCCCACTCAGCCAGGTTCAAGGCATCGGTGTCTGTTGCGGAGCACTAATCAGACAGCGACAAACACAGCGGTGCATTGAAGTAGGCCCACTCGGCCAGGTTCAAAGCACCGGTGTCTTTTGTGGGGCACCAGTCTGACAGTGACAAACATCGTGGTGTGCTAAAGTAGACCCACTCGGCCAGGTTCAAGGCACCAGTGTCTGTTGTGGGGCACCAATCAGACAGTGACAAACACAGCGGTCCATTGAAGTAGGCCCATTCGGCCAGGTTCAAGGCACCATTGTGAGGGTGGTGTATCTGGGGCTGTGACAAACACAGCGGTACATTGAAGTAGGCCCACTCGATCATGTTCAGGGCACCATTGTGAGGATGGGGTACCTGAGACTGTGACAAACATGGCAGTGCATTGAAGTAGACCCACTCGGCCAGGTTCAAGGCACTGGTGTCTGTTGTGGGGCACCAATCAGAAAGTGACAAACACAGCAGTGCGTTGAAGTAGGTCCACTCAGCCAGGTTCAATGCACTATTGTGAGTGTGGGGTACCTGGGACTGAGACAAACATGGTGGTGCATTGAAGTAGGCCCATTCGGCCAGGTTCAAGGCACCAGTGTCTGTTGTGGGGCACCAGTCTGACAGTGACAAACATGGTGGTGTGCTAAAGTAGACCCACTCGGCCAGGTTCAAGGCACTGGTGTCTGTTGTGGGGCACCAATCAGAAAGTGACAAACATGGTGGTACGTTGAAGTAGGCCCACTCAGCCAGGTTCAATGTACCACTGTGAGGATGTGTTGAGACTGTGACAAACATAGCAGTGCATTGAAGTAGGCTCACTCTGCCAGGTTCAAGGCACCATTGTGAGAGTGTGTTGGGACTGTGACAAACATGGCAGTGCATTGAAATAGGCCCACTAGGCCATGTTCAAAGCACTATTGTGAGGGTGGGGTACCTGGGACTGTGACAAACATGGCAGTGCATTGAAGTAGGCCCTCTCAGCCAGATTCAAAGCACCGTCGTGAGGGTGAGGTAACTGGGAGTGTGACAAACTTGGCAGTGTGTTGAAGTAGGCCCACTCGTCCAGGTTCAAGACACCAGAGTCTGTTGTGGGGCACCAATCAGACAGTGACAGACACAGCTCTGCATTGAAGTAGGCCCACTTGGCCAGGTTCAAGGCACCGGTGTCTGATGTAGGGCACCAATCAGACAGTGACAAAAATGGTGGTACATTGAAGTAGGCCCACTCAGCCATGTTCAAGGCACCATTGAGTGGGTGTGTAGGGACTGTGACAAACACAGCTGTGCATTGAAGTAGGCCCACTCGGCCCTGTTCAAGGCACCGTTGTGAGGGTGGGGTACCAGGGACTGTGACAAACATGGCGGTGCATTGAAGTAGGACCATTCGGCCAGGTTCAAGGCACTGTTGTGAGGGTGGGGAACCTGGGGCTGTGACAAACATGGCGATGCATTGAAGTAGGCCCACTCGGCCAGGTTTAAGGCACCGGTGTCTGTTGTGGGGCACCAATTAGACAGTGACAAACACAGCAGTGCATTGAAGTAGACCCACTCAACCAGGTTCAAGGCACCATTGTGAGGGTGGGGTACGTGGGACTGTGGCAAACACGGTGGTGCATTGAAATAGGCCCACTCGGCCAGGTTCAAGGTACCGTTGTGAGGTGGGGTACCTGGGACTGTGACAAACATGGTGGTGTGTTGAAGTAGGCACACTCTGCCAGGTTCAAGGCACCAGTATGTGTTGTGGGGCACCAATCAGACAGTGACACACACAGCGGTGCGTTGATGTTGGCACACTCGGCCGGGTTCAAGTCACGGTGTGAGTGTGGGGTACATGGGACTGTGACAAACACATCAGTCCATTGAAGTATTCACAGTTAGCCATCTGTAAGGCACCAAGGTGTGAGGTAAACGTACAAACAGAAAGCATGTACCTTGAATTGTAATACTCATCAGTACAGTCATATAATATGTACAAACTTTAATACTAAATATTGATGGACATATGTTACAGACAACTATTTACAAAGCAAAACTTACTTCTCATCTAAAACTCCTGAACTGTCTCCCCATACTCCATGAATCCCACATAATCTGCTGTCTCTGATGGATACATGGTCCGTATTGAGTTCACCACACAGAAAGGTACAATGCGCCTATTTCCTCTGCCTAGCTTCAATTCTCTGTGCATCCAACACATAAATTGCCGGTATGCCATTAGACGGTACTGGTTGTAAAATGAAATTGTGCTGTCAATTTCAAGAAATGAAGTGGATTTTCATTAGAGATACAGGTCTTCTTTATTGTTAGTTACATTCATATCACGGTACCTATAAAAACATTACTGCAACGTGTGAAGCTGGAAACGGTTCAGTAATATCTAATGATTACTGAAATGATACCGCACTAACCTATTCGTGAGCCCTGATGGTGCTCTACCACTTCTTCGTTTGTACAGATGAAAAGCTACATATGTCATCTCCAGACCAGTGTGATGTGTAATAATTGAAAAGTCCTCATGAAGGGTCACACAGTTGACCACTTCGAGGTATTCCGAAATAATTTCCCATTCCTGACAGCATAAGCACTCTCTTGCTGAGGCCATAATAATGCAGTTACCACATACACACCCATCAGTTCCCAATATCCGTTGACTAATGTCATCAGTTTCTGAATCTATGCTCTCCTCCTTTCAGTCTGACTGATCCTCGCCTAGGCTCATCTGGGCCATACTCAGGTTCAAATTCATATGGCTCCAGACCAAGTACTTCTATCTCCTGCTCTAATTCTTCCATGACTTCCTGAGAATTAGATGCCATTTTCCTGTAATATAGAAAAGATACCAAGTCATGAACGTGTCTGTAACAATTGTCTATCCATTACTGACAGCTATTATTGACATAGCCACACTACTGATGCATTTTAGGTGAGACGTACCTGTTTCTAAATAAAACACTGGTACAACATAAAGTTTTTAGTGTAAAACAACACCATTAGTACTATTTCTTGAAAAAATCATTTTCATAATGCAGTATTTTAATTATTGCATCTGACAAATGAAAGTCAGACTAGTAAGATGTTGTTTTAAAATACATTAGTGTATTAGAGAAACATTACGCACAAATTGTCAGTGTCAGTGGCTCAGCAGGTAGCACACTAGCTTCTGAGGCTGGGAGATCAGAAGGCTGTAGGCTCTATCCACCACGCCATGCACTTTGTTTAATATCCCAATACTGACACTGCAGTGCACCATGGGGGGGGGGTGCTGTACTAATGAGATGCCATCTTTCACATAAGACGTTAAACCAAGGTCCCATCTGCTTGTTCTGGTGGTAGTTCAGGTGAATGTTAAACATCCCATGGCACTTCTCGACGAGTAGAGGAAGTTTTTATTTACAAGCCAAAAACATACATTTTAAAACAAAACATTTTTAAATTACTACAAACATTTTTTTAACCAATTCCAGTAATGTCTTTCCATAATTCTTGTGCTCTTTTTTCTCCCAACAATCTACATTCCTCTTGAAAGATTTTATCTATTTCATCCTGGAATTTGCAAAATAAGTACTGTAGCTTCCTTATTTTGCATAAATCTTTGACATCTATTTTGCCATATAGCCAATTTCAGAACTGCAAATATTACATATTCTGTGTTCTTATTTAATTTTTCCCACTCCTTTGTCAACTGTCCATACACCATGTTACATGTCATATTTTTAAAGACCTGCATCCCCCAATAATTTGCCACTGTTTCCCAAAAAGGCTTAATAAACTCACATTAAAAAAATAAATACTCCATACTTTCTTCCTGATTACCACAATTCCACTCCTCACATAATTTTTCTTCAGCTTTTTTATGTTTATGATTGCCTCTCACATTTAACTTGTCATAACTGCACATCCACACTATTTCCTTCATTTTCTTTGGAATTCTTTTTTCCAGTGTTATTTCTAAAATGTTATGTACATTTATTACATTGTCTACCTTAAAAACTGGTGTTTCAAAGAAATTGTTCTCCATGATTCCTTTATACATCTGTTTTCTATTGTTTATGATTAAAGAATCTACTGTCACTCCCCACTGAATTAAATACCTTCTACCAGTTTCCATATATACAGGCCATATTTTCCCTCCTAGTACATTTCCTTTTTTTCCAATACTCTTAATTAAAGATGAACTCCATTGTTTTTTTTTATATTATTTCTATTTTTCCCTCCTGCAGCCATAGTCCCTGCCTACCTCCAGCCACTGCTCCTACTCACTGCCGACCCTAGAGTATGTGTGTGCCCAGCTGGAATACGCTGCTGAACCATCGAGAAGGGTCCCTTCTGATGCCCCCACACTCAGCCAGGATCCATTACCAGCACATGCCTCTTTCCAGGCATTCACCAGCCAGTGACGCTGCGGCTATCAAGCTGCCGCAGGCTTTGTCCTGCCATTTTCCTCCTTATGTGGTCCCCTGAAGTGTGAGTGTGCAATGATGTCACAACTCGCCGACGTCTGCCACACTCCACCCCTTTTCTGCACCACTCTAGTAGTGCCCCGAGTCATTACCAGGGCCCGCTACAGAGTGATGATTCCCTGGATCCCTCCCTGGGATAAGAGAGCAGTTCTCCGGATGCTCAATCCCATCCCTCCCTTGCCAAACCCTGATGCCCCAGGCTCACATCCGAACCCAGGTAGCCAGTATGGCACGAGGTGTGGCTTCCAGCACCTCAAACCTCAGCACCACCAGGCCAGTGAGCTCCATTGCTGTGTTAGAAAAGACCAACAACTACTCTCTCCTTTTATCAAAGGAACTATGTTTGTACACAACAAATATATTTACATAAAAAACTATTGGATGTATCATATTTAATCCTCCATCCTTTATTTCCTTGTATGTAATTTCTCTTTTGATAGGATTCAATTTACTACCCCATAATAGCTGAAAAAAGAGACTTAATATTTTCATTTGCATTTGTAATGGTATTGGAAATATATATGCTGAAAACAAAAATACTGGCACTATGAACGTCTTTAGTAAATAAATAATTTTTTCTCTTGTCATACTCTATCGCTTCCACCTGCATATTTTTGCTTGTGCTATTTCATACTTTTTTCCCAGTTTTGCTGTATCACTTCCTGTCCTCCAAAAGACATTCCCAAAATCTTAATACTTCCCTGAACTGTATCTAATTCCCCTCTTTTTTCCATCTCAGCTTCCCCAATGGGTAAATCTTACTTTTCTCTTTATTTATTTTAATCCCCATTTACTATTTCTTTCCACTAATTTTATCAACTCATCCCCTGATTTTTGGTCTTTGACTAAAACTATGCAGTCATCTTCATATGCACTTGCTTTAATTATTGTAAATTCTTATTTTGCCATACAATGTTCTTAATCCTTCTTTCTACTTCTATTTTCTTTAACAGTGGATATAGAAATAAGACATATAATAAAGGACTTAACAGACAGCCTTGTCATACTCCATTCCTTATATACATTGATGTTCCTAAATGTCCAATAACCATTGGACACATTTGTGCTTCTTTGTATAGTGCTTTGATTAAACTAATTAATTCTTTTGGGATCTTATATTCCTCCAAAGTGTCCAATACTGTATGTACTGGTGCTTTATGATATCAAAGGCTGTTTCCTGATCTAAGGCATATAAATTCCCCTGTAGTGAATGATCTTGCCCTTTATTAATGACCTCTCTTATAAAAATTAAATTCTGCTGTATGTTTCATCCTGGTATAGCACATGTTTGTGTCTGCAGTATTAATTTATCTGTAAATGTCCTTAATCGGTTATTGATTATTTTCTCTAGTATTTTGTAATCTGATGTTAACAAACCGATAGGCCTCCAGTTTTTAAGTTGCCTTTGTTCCCCCTTTTTATGCAGAAATATAGTTATTCCCTTTTTTGTGTTATCTGCCAAGTCATCCCCATTCAAAATTCCATTTTACACTTATGTCAGGATAGGGGTAATTTGCTCCTCTAAGATTTTATAGAATGTGTTGGGAATCCCATCCACCCCTGGTGCTGTGTTGCTAGTTAAGGTTTTCATTGCTTCTTTATCATCTTCCTCTTTTATTGGTTTATTTATTGCCTTTGCTTCCTCTTCCTCGAGTTTTGGCACATTTGCTGTTTGAACCCCCCACTGCCTTTTGGTTGTTGATATTTTTCCCCCAGAAATTCTTGTACAATGCATTTAATACTAGCTATGTCTGTGTATACCTGCCCTCTCTTGTCCTGCAACTCATACATTATTCAATTTTCTATTCTCTCCTTGTTGCTATCGAAGGGGTTTGTGTGATGTTTTGCTCCCTGTGTACCATTTTTTTGCTCCATGAAAAGTGATTTAATTCTATTGTACTGATATCCTTTCATTTCCTCCTTAGCTTCCTCTATTTGTTTTGATTCATCCACTTTATTCTTAACCCTTCTAGTCACAAGCTTATATAAATTTGCCCTTAAACTCAGATATTTCCTGTATTTAGTAGCTTCTGTTCATTGCCCTTCTTCTATCATAAGCTGCTTAATCTCATACTTAGTGTCTTCCCACCATTCTGATATGCTGTCATACAATTCTTTAACTGTTAACTTGTCTTCCAAAAGCTCTTTAATTTTTTCCTTACACTTCTCCTCCTGTAACTTTGCTATATTCATCCTCCAATATCCTTTTCTAATAATCATCCTACTACCCAGATCTATTTCTATTTCTATTGCCATGTGATCAGATGTTTCTACTCAAATGTTTCTGATGTTTCTAATTTTTGTTTTCTTTTGTACCATCCAAAAGTCAACTCATGTTGAACATGTGCCTTTAAAATATGTGTGCTCCCCCTTTTTCCCTTTTACTTTATATCCATCCTCCATTCCAGTGTTATCTAATATTTTTCTGAAATAATTGGTGTCACACAAGATTTTTGCTGTTGCCCTCCCCAATCTGCTCCAGTCAAACCACAACTGAAATCCCCCTTCCCCCATACCACTAATTTTAAAGTATGTAGGTATGGTTCTATGTGTCCCATTACTTTATTTCGTTCTTTTTTCCCTGTGGGTTATCAATCACAATTATTCTCATTGTTGTTCTCCTGATTGTACCATCCATAATAAGAACTCTCCTTGGCACTGGCTCTATAACTTTTAATATTTGTACCTCATGAGAAGTAAAAGCTACCCCCACCCCTGAAAATCTTTCAGTCCCAATGGACCACAATGATGGCCCCCATATCCAGTCTCATTGGGCTTGCTATATCTCATCTGTGGTGTGTAACCTTGTATCCTGGAGTATATAAACATCATTTTTAAGATAACTTAATATTTTAAAAGTCATTTGACTGTTTCTTCTATTTCTAATGCTGTTCACATTGTGTGTGAGGTGTTTCAGACTCCTCAGTGTTTTGTTGTTTATTAATTTTTCATCCTACATCCTTTGATTTCTTTTTTTTTTAACACCTGTGTGTCCGTGGTGTCCTCATCCACTACTTCATCACCTTCTGAAAAGTCTGTACTTGACCTATCTGACCCTTCATCCATAGTAGACCACCCTTTATCTTGCAAAAGTGTGTATCTGTTTGTAAGTTCCACACCTTCTCGATCTCTCTCATGCAGTATTGTCTGTTTGGTTGTAGTCTTATTTCCATTTTTTGATCTAGTCACCATTGTAAATTTACTACGCCCTTTTTCCCGGGTTTTATCCTTTCTTCCCCCTTTTCTATTTCCTTTTGTCTCTCTGTCTCTGACCCATGAGAAGGGGATTGAGATTCTTTTTTGCTTTCTAAATTCTCATTTTTTTCCAATTTTCACCTTCCTGCCACATCTTCATTTAAGGCTTCCATCAATACTTTGTCCTGCTTATTTTTTTCTTTTTGTGCTACTGCTAGGTAGACATCTTGTTCTGCCCTTTCCCCAGTGTCTGGGTTGTTATGAGAGGCCCATGGGCATTTAGAAAAAGTATGACCTTCTTCCTCACACAAGCTGCATTTTGTTCTATTCGTACATTCAGCCCCAAAATGACCTATTGAACCACATAGGCCACATTTCACTTTCCTACATGCATTACTTAGGTGTCCTCTGTCTCCACAATTGTAACAGGCTGGAGGCTGACCTGTGTAGAAAACTATACCTCTATCTTGACCTAAAAAAAACAGTTTGGCAAGTGTTGGATTTCACCATCTAGCTGTTTTAGAGTTATTTTGTGTCTCCTTCCTCCTGGCCAGAGGCAATTCTTGTCCAATGTTGGTTCAGGTGGTCCATGCACTACACACTTCTATTTTATCCAAAAATGTATGTCTATCACATTTACTCCTTCATTTCAGAATAATACAGTGGCAATTTTAAAGGCAGGTTTTGTTAAAGGAAGAGCAGTAAAATCCTTCCATAACTCTGTGTATTTCATGTGGTAGTACAATTTCCAGAAACAGGTCAAGCCATCCTGGATGTTTAAAACTTATATTGTACTCTCTGCTCCCAGGTACATGAATGAGGGTGTAAATTTCATAAGGGCAGTATTTCATGCTATTCATTAATAGCTGTTTTCCTATAACTATCCTGTCTGGTGCATCCACTGTAGTATCTCTAAATCTAAGCCTTACAGCATTCCTCCTCTCTGCTTGCTGTGGCTGTGTCATTTGGAAATAATTTTTCTTTTGTGTTTCCACCCCAGGGTTTTTCTTTCTGCCCTCCACCATCCTCACTCATTTTTTGGTCAGTTTGAATAGTTTTCTGCTCCAGCTCCATAGATGAGTCCTCACTATCATTGCCAGTTCCTTCTAAAATTATTTCTTTTGTTTTGTCTGCCTCTGATAATGTGTCTTTCTGCTTGCTTTCTGCAGCATCTTCAGCATTTTTAACACTGCTTTCTTTTACAACTTCTTTTTGCTTTATATTGTCCCCCAAGGAGCTGGGCCTGTTTGAATCTATAATTACTATCTCTTTAGTATCATCCATTTCTGTTACTCCCCCTCATTCCTGTTCCTGTGTACTTTCTTCCTCTTTTTCCTTTTTTGTTTCTCATCATCCTTTTCTAGCCCTTTCAACCCTTCACTTGATGTGCTAGCCCTATTAGGGTCCCATCCTGACCCATCCTTCTTCAATTTCCATCCTGCCTACAGTAAGGCCTTTGTAATCCACTCTGGGTTATCTTTATAATTTTCAAAAGTGTGCTCCTCCAAGCCCTCTTCAGTTGCTTTCTGTTTATCTAGTTTCCCTTTCTTTTCTGTTTGTAGACCTTCTTGTTCTTTTTTCATTTTCCATTGTTTTGTTGTTGCATCCATCATTGTTTTCTTACCTTCAATTTCCAATATCCTTCAATTTTAGTATCTGTTCTCCTCCATGGCCCGAGCCGTTTCTGACTCATTTGGGCCTTCCCTTTTATGGTTTCCCTGTTATTTACATTTTCACCTGAATCTGCAGGCATGGCACCCTTTGATCTTGCTGCATCACTTTGTTGCAATTGATTCTGACAGGCTTCTAGCCTGCCAGGCCAGTCATTTCCCCTGTCAAACATTTGCTCTGCCCGTTTAGGGCTTAACTCTTCTTTATCATCATTCTTTCCTCTATTTATAAGTTCCTTTTGTGCATCTACAGGAATTGAAACCATTGTACTCACATTTTCAGTTTTCACATCCTCAGTCTCCACTGAAGATTGTGCACCTTCTTGCTTGTTACTGCTTTCTCTGCTTCTCCATTGCTGCTTCTTTTCCTCCTTCATCTCCCCTTTTCTCCCACAATCCATGGCCTCTGGTGTAATAAAGACCAGGGAGGAGGCCCTCTCCCCAGTCTCCCACATGTCCTCACTCTCTCAATGCTGCAATGAAATTGACACAACACCTGTCAGTCCTGCATGGATCTCCCTACTGTAAGAGTAGGGGAATTTCCCCAGTGTTCTGGACAAATTGCCTCCATTCACTAAAAATACCACAACAGCTTAATCTGGTTGAGTTTCAATTGGTTACCATCTGTATCCCCCCTCCCCCCTGGTCACCCCTGAAAAAGGGACTTCTAGTCTCAGTGTGCCTACCGGGTCAACAAAATTCCATAAATAAAGAAATAATGAAATAAATTCACAATATGACAGTTGATGAAATTATGTTGTATACATTCATAACCAGAAATCTTGAAATTAAATAAAAGGATGACATAGTAAATAACACATGTGTAAAAGTAAATAAATAACATAATGCATACTGTGTCATGTGCAGTCATCAAAATTCAGTAGTGACAAGGCAAGGGTCTTTCATTTATGGGTGGAAGCTTGTAATTACTGTTGGAGGTGTATCAAGTATGCCTGATACTGAGGTTGGATTATAAACCATATGAGGAGAGATGGAGAGATATACATTTATGCTATGAACGCTACATGGTATAGATGCGATATTACTTTTGATTGGGTGACTAGGGAACTTAATCAGGGAGAGGCAGTACACATTGCCTACCTGAATTTCAGCAAAGCCTTTGACACCGTCCCACATAGAAGGCTGGTTAACAAGATGGGCAGTCTGAGTATGGGAGACAAGGTGGTGAATTGGGTTAGGAAATGGTTAACAGACATGAGACAGAGGGTGGTGGTAAATGGGGTACAACCTGGGGAGAGGGGAGAGGGAAGTGACCAGTGGAGTAACACAAGGATCAATACTAGGACCAGTCCTGTTCAATGTCTTCATCAGTGACATGGCAGATGGGATGGAAGGAAAGGTGTGCCTATTTGCAGATGACACCAACATCTGCAGAATGGTGGATACTCCAGAAGGGGTGCAGAAAATGAAGATGGACCTGGAGAAGCTTGAAAGATGGCTGGAGACAACTGATGTTCAATGCAAAGACATGCAAAATAATTTGCCTGGGAAGAGGGAACCCTGGGGAGAGCTACAGGTTGGGGTAGGGGAGGTGACTGTCACCAAAGAGGAAAGGGATCTATTGGTTATCATCTCTGATGACCATAAGGTATCAAAGCAGTGTACAAAGGTGCCAGGGAGGGCCACTGGCGTGCTGGGGTGCATAGGAAGGGGTATCACTAGCAGGAGGTGGGAGGTGGTGATGCCATTGCATAAAACATTGGTGCAGTTCTGGAGACCACACTTGTGCAAGGACATAGATAAGGTGGAGACTATCCAGAGAAGGGCAACAAAGATGATGCAGGGCTTACACCACAAAACACATCAGAAGAGACTAAGGGACCTCAATATGTACTCACTGGAGGAGAGGAGACAGCGGGGGGGGACATGATTGAAACTTTCAAGTACCTCAGGGGCATAAACAAGGTGCATGAGGGGAACATTTTCCAATATAGAAAAAAATACTAGAACAAGGGGCACAAAAATTGGAAGGAGGTAGATTAACAGGTAATGTGAGGAAGTTTTTCTACACAGAAAGGGTAGTCAACACTTGGAATAGTCTGACACAGAAGGTAGTGGGTGCAAGCACAATGGAGGGGTTAAAGCATGTTTGGGACAGGCACAAGGGAAGCCTGAGAGGGGAGGGAGTGATGAAAAGCCATTGACCACATAGGGTCAGTAGCCACATACAATGTATAGGGACTACAGGCAGACTGGATGGGCCTAGTGGTCCTTATCTGCTGACAATTTCTATGCTTCTATAACTGAGACATTCAAACAACATAAGGATTGATATGCACTATACACAATTGAAGGAGGAAAAGCAATGGGGCCTTATGGGATTCTCCACAGAATTCTAACAGCGGGTAACCGGTGAACTAATGACACCACTGACTACCCTTTTTTAAGAAATAATGGTAGGATGGTGTGGTAGCAGAGGACTGGAGCAGGGTGGATCTGATTCACATTAACAAAAGGAACAAGGTAGAGGCAGGAAAGTATAGTCATGTTAGTTTGACCTCAGTGGTAGGCAAAATGTTAGGATAACTTATAACAGAAAGAATGCACAGGAAGAAAGGCAGCATGTATTCATAGGGGGAAGGTCATGTCAGATGAATGCTATACATTTGTTTTACTTGGTGACAAAAGTAGTAGACCAGGAAAGGGCTCTGGACATGGCCTATGTAGACTTTAGCAATGCATTTGACACAGTCCAACACAACAGAGTAATAAAGAGCTTAGCCAGCCTGTGAGTGGATCCAAGGTGGTATCAAGGGTTTAAAAGTGGCTAGGCAACAGGACACAGAGGATAATAGTAAACGGAGTCCACTGTAAAGAAAGTGTGGCAAGTGAGATGTCATCTTCCACCACTACCCTCTTGCGAAATCCATGTTGTTTAGGACACTGGATCTGGTATTTCGCGAGGTACTCAGTTAGCTGGGCTGATACGATACATTCCGGGGCCTTCGGTGGTGGGGGGGGATTGAGATAAGGCTGTAGTTAGTGTGAAGGGCTCAATCGCCACTTTTATGGACAGGTGTAACCACTGCTACTTTCCACCTTTGTGGGAACTGACCACGCCATAGTAATAGATTCAGTACTTTAGTCAGTGGAGGTAGAATCGCATCAAGTGTTAGGTTAATAAGTTTAAGGTCCAGTGAGTCACTGCTGTATTTTGATTTTCCAAGCACCCATTGCAAATATATTTTTGCTTCTGTCATGGTGACTGCCTTGAAATAGAAAGGGGGTGCCCTGAGGGGGGCCAGCTCTACTGGCCTTCACATTATTCTCAGGTACATCAAAGAAGTCAGGAGGAGTATGCTGCTATGGTCTGTGAAAACAGCACTAAAGGCGTTGGAAATTTGCTCGGAGTCCTGGGTAATTACACCATTGACATTAAGCATAGAGGGTGAGGAGTTGCAGTTTTTGCCCATAAGGTCATTAATATTGTCCCGAAATTTCCTGCCATCCCCCCATGAGTGTGAGAGCTCATTTTTGACGTGGTAGATTTTGGCAAGACAGATCTCACAAGTACAGGAGTTCCTGGCAGCTTTGTAAAGCTGAGTGTCCCTATCCACTGTGAATTTTTAACCACTCTAATCTTATCAAGTCTAGCCCTCCTAGGCCACATACCCTAGTTCTACCCCCACTACTGATATTTCCCATCTCTCCCCTTCTCTCCCCTTCTGGGTCAAGAAACTCTGACCCTTTACACCAAAGGTGGGAGTACCCTAACCATTACACTGTTCGCAGGGTACAGTTTTACCTGTTCAGTTATCAGACTTAAACTTCATGGTCACCTACCCCTTAACCTCTTCTGATGATTGCCACATCCCACCCTAACCTTATCACTTTGGCTCCAGCTTGGATCCTGGTAAGTATCACCCCCCATCCCTGCCTATTGCACCTTCTCTCCATACCTTGAGTTGACCACCACCCAATGATGTGGCCCTCAAAATATCTAGCCCTGCTTGCAATCCTGCTAATGTTTACACACACCCCAACACCTGTGGGCCCCAAGCCCTCATCTAGCCCTCTTTTCCACTCCTAACAGCCACAATGCAGGCTGCTGGTACCGTAAGTGTTACAACTGCCCACTCCCCTAGGCCATTCAAGTCTGGCTGTTGTACCACATACACCGCTTCAACTCTCCCACCCTCCTTCTCATACCTCACCTCTCCTCACCGCTATTACTTATTAGGGTAAATAAACCCTCTAAACATAGAACAACCACCCAACTCAAGCTGCTTAGGTACTTTCTAATTTGGAATGTTCTACTCCTTTTGCTGTTGTCAGGCAACATACACCCCAACCCTGGGCCTGTGAAGCAGCCTCACTGTTGCAGCAGTAACCCTGGTGGTCTCAAACTTGCTTCTGTTAACATTCGCAGCCTTCAACCTAAGCTCGACCTTCCTCAAGTCTGGGTTTTGCAGCACAAACCTGATGTTCTAGCAGTGGTTGAAACCTGGCTCTCCCCCTAAATACCAGACACTGCCATCACCATGGATGGTTACATGCTATGTAGAAAGGATGGGCTTGGTAAAAGGGGGAGGTGCTATTTACTTGTTAGACTCGTTAGAGGGCCATGCCCTTCTGAAAATAATATTAGGGAACAGTGCCCAGGTCCTTGCAGTTAAAATACCTCTAGGTAAAAATGGCAAGGCACTGACCATTCTTTCTGTATATATTCCCCTGCGGGACCTTGCCAAAGGTTTCTATATGGTGCTAGAATTAATCTCCAACCTGCCCAATAGCTCAGAGGTTGTTGCACTAGGTGACTTTAATGTTAACTGGCTTGCACCAGAAGCAGACCCCTACAAAGAAGCAGTCACTGCCATTGACCTCACTCAATTGGTGTCTACCCCTACCAGAATCAGCTATAGGACTGGCTATAGCTCACAGCTCAACCTGATCTTTACAAACCACCCGGAGAGGTTCAGGGACACTGTGGTCTTAACAGACTCTGTCAGTGACCATTCTCCTGTCATCTGTCAAAGAGTTCCCCCAAACTGTCCACAAAACTGTCCTACCAGCATGTCCTTAAAAGAGGACAGCTTTAGCAGATTCAGGACTATCTCGTACAATGTCGCTGGGCACCATTTGACTAGGCTAAAAGTGTAGATCAATCCCTCGATCACTTTATCACCCTCTTTAACACGGCCTGTGATATTTTTGACCCTTTTAGAAAATGGAAAGTCAAAGGTGTTAGTAACCCCTGGATCACCACCTCCCTCCTAAGCCTTATGGCCTCATGTGACCAATTCTGGCACAAAGTTCCTGCTATGGGTAAACCAGCTGACTGGCAGTGGTAGCACACCAATTGAGTGAGGAAATATGGGCAATTCAATTTAGGCGATGGAATTACAACGCCTTCTAAATGGGCGACTGTAAATTAACAGCGACCAGTACAAATGGGCGACTGTAAAAGTGTAACCTTCCCCCAGTGTCCAGGTGCAGCATGGTGTTGGAATCATAGAGATAGGAGAGGTCCAGGGGCAGCAGCCCCCCATGGGGATGCAGGGGGTACAGCCCCCCTGCATAACATG
The DNA here is from genome assembly GCA_016271365.2 of Neoceratodus forsteri. Taxonomy (NCBI): domain Eukaryota; kingdom Metazoa; phylum Chordata; order Ceratodontiformes; family Ceratodontidae; genus Neoceratodus; species Neoceratodus forsteri. The sequence continues at coordinate 632,070,208 of CM028136.1, read as the reverse complement.
GGTGCAACTGTGGATGAGTGGGAACCAGTGTGGTAGTGACTGAGCTGAGGGAGAGGGCGAGGAAAAGCTCTGGTAGGACAGCACAAGGTGCAGTGGAGAGTATGGCTGAAAATTTTTTATATTTTTTTACCGTCACTGTAATGTACCATGACTTGAATTGCAGTCGCTTTTCTGCATTTGCTCAAATTAAAGTCACACATTAATCCTCGCTCTAATGACATGGAGCCACTGGCAGCCCTACAAGGCTGCGAGGAATGCTTATACCCAAGAGACCTGCTAGCCAAATCCACCCACTTTAAAGAAATGCTGTGAAATTCCTGGGGTAACAGGAGGAAGTTTTGGGATAATCTCAAGGACCTTACTGGAAAACCCAACAAATCCTCTCCTTCCATGCTTAATGTTAATGGTGAAATTATCCAGGACCCAAAGTTTATAACAGATCCACTCAATACTGCCTTTACAGACCTGGGTGGCATTCTCCCCCTACTTCTTTGTTGACCCAGACAGCTTGAACAGCTCTCAGAAAGCTGCCAGTACCCCAACACCCCCCTTTCTAGTTCAGGACAGTTACTCCAAATGAAGCAAAAAAGTATCTTCTGTGGGTGCTTAGGAAGTATAGATTCAGAAGTGACTCTCTTGACCTGAAACTGCTTCACCTTGCCCTTGATAACGTCCTGTGACCCCCTCACCAAGCTACTAAATCTGTCCCTCTGCCTTGGTCAGTTCCCCCAGCAATGGAAGGGGGTGGCAGTGACACCCATCCACAAGAGTGGAGATAGGGCCTCCCACTCCCACTATTGCCTGATCTCCATCCTTCAACCCCTCTCCAAAGCTCTGAAGCAAATCGTATCAGATCAGTTATCCGAGTACCTGACCAAATATGACATCTATTGTCCACAGCAACATGGATTTAGGAAGGGGCATAGTACCACCTCTGCCCTGCTAGAGTATACTGACTTAATTCATAAAGCGCTTGACCATGGTCACCTAGTGGGGTCAATCTACATTGATCTCACAAAGACATTTGACACAGTTAATCATACCCTCCTGCTTGTGTCATCCTACCCTTGGACTCTCACATGAAGTCACATCTTGGTTCAAAAACTACCTAGTTGGCAGAACGCAGCAGGTAAAAATCTGTGATACCCTCTCAATCAGCCATTCTGTGCTCTCAGAAGTCCCCCAAGGCTCAGTCCTTGGTCCCCTTCTTTTTAGCCTCTTCCTTAACACACTCCCCCAAGTCTGCAACAGCAACAGCAACCTATTCCTCTATGCTGATGATGCAGCACTATTCACCAGTCAGCCAGACCCACTCCCCCTTGTTCACAGCCTACAACACAGCTTCACAGTAGTTGAGACCTGGTTTACCTAACATAAGCTCATAATGAATTACAAAAAACAAGGTAATTGCTATTTTTCCAGTCCACATAACAAGAATAAAGCAGTCCAATTAATCATTTTTAATAGGCACAATGTACCTCTAGAACAAGTCCACAACTTTAACTACCTTGGGATAACCCTCGACAGCTCATTATCTTATGATGAGCATGTCAACCTCACCTCCAAGTTTGTTAACACAAGATTAGGGCTCCTTTACAGGCATAGGCATAGCATGACCCCAGAAGCCCTCCGACTAGCAGTTACCAGCTCAGTTCTCTTCATAATTGATTATGGACTGGTCATCTATGGTTCTGCTATGGACACAACCCTCAAAAGGATTAGCATTGCACTCAACAAATCTTGCCACTTGATCTCTGGTGCTCAGAGGTACACCCACATCTGTGACTTGTCCACCCAAACCAATTGGCTGCACCTCAAGGGCAGGATCTCATACCAGACCTGCCTACTGGTAAAAAACCTCAGCCCACCAGCCCTGTGGCACAGAGGGTTGAGGCACTGGATGCCATACCTTGAACCATGCCACCAACCCAGGTTCGAGAACAGACTTGGGTCACTGGGGGCTGACAGGGGAGGAGAGGATTGAGCATCTGGAGGACTACTCTCCTCTCCTGGGGTGGGCTGGGGAAAGTGCTTCACTCTGTACGGGCCCCTAGTAGAGACCGGAGGCACTACAAGGAGCATCGCAATGCAGGCTATCCAGGAAAAACGTGAAAATGGCATGTTTCTGACTGGATGATGGCAGCCCCACCTCCCTGCGCCTCTCTGCCACAAAGCATCCAGGCTGCAATATCCACACTCCACCCAGTAGCAAGAGAGTGCTCTGGCACTCTAATCTCCCCTTCCTGTTGCACTTTCTGGGGTAGAGGGGCCCCCTCGGCAAAGGGATACTCGGGGTCAGTGGAGCGTTGGAGCAGCAGGGATGGTGGGTCAGCAGCAGAGGCAATGGAAGGACTGGCTGCCCAAAGGAGTGGATGGAATGTGCCCGGTAGGCGGGGGATAAAAAAAATAAAAGCTTGGCCTCGGGCTTACCCCACCTGCCACACATCTTCTTACAAGTGTGCACAACCCTCGCTGTATGAGACATACATCCAAACTCACCTACCAAGTCCTGTTCTGCCATATGTCACAAGTGCAGCAGGCATTCATGTACAGAGCTCCCGACTGGTTGAATGGCCTCACCTCAGACATACTGAATGAACCCACGATAGGACCATTTAAAAACAAACTCCGCCAACACCTTATTATGCTTAGCAGCTGTGACTGCCCCACCTAACTGATGCCCCCTCTTAGTCCTACCCTAACCTCCCTTGTGCCTCACACTCCCACAGTTTGTCCCTACTACCTCCTTTCCACCCTTTTGGGTATCTACTCCTCCTTTCCTACCCTTATTGATATTCACTCCTCCCCTCCCACCTTTCTGTTATCCACACCTCATCCTGTCTACTAGGTTTTCAGCCTCTCAACTGCCTACCAACTGAATAGCTTTTTGTCAACTCTGGCCTTTGTTGTCTCTAGTTTTGCAACCCCCATCCCCTCCTATCCCATACTCTAATACAGACTAAGTCAATTTCTGACTACATTGATATCCTGATTAAATCCTGTTACCTACCTGTAAACCTATGTATATCTTCTCTCAATTTTATCTTCAAATGATGCTATGTGCCCATCTGCTGATATTGCAGCCTGCTACCTTGTTATGACAAAGTCATTCTACTGACGGCATTTTTACCTTTTTGATTCTACCAACTGTATCCATGTCTTACTCCTGTTAAGACCTTATGTGTGTTACTGTCTCAGCATCATTGTCACTGTATTTTGTAATCGTCCTTTTGTTGTAACAATGTGTTCACTTCTGATGTGGAACCTTTGTAAAAGAGTCTCTGGCTCAAAGGTATTGTAATTCTGAGAAATAAATAAATGTCTGCCTGTTTACCTGTGGCTTGAACACAATACCACTGATTATCGGAAGTGGCAATGAGGTTGAGTAAGGATGGGGTAATCCAGGGATTATTAATGCCCTTAAGCTTATTCTTTCTTGTGGGGGTGTGGATGGCACAAGCCGCATTAAACTTGATAATAAAGTACTCAAGTGCTTGGTCCACGTCTTGAGCAGAGTCAATGGGTGACCAGTCTGTTTGCTTAAGATAAGCCTTGAAAGGTTTGAGCTGTATTTTCTTCAGGACATGATGTATTGCCATTTTAGTCTAAGCAGCGGCCAACTGTGAAATTTACAGCAGATGCTGTTTTTTTTTACACAAGACAGTAGTAGAAGGATAGACAAATGATGCAGGACAATAAACAATGTCTGACAAAATTGTGTGGGTGTTTTTCATTTTTCTTTTGGGGTGGGGAGGCCTAAACAGTAGCCAGATGGGGAATTTAGAGCATGTGCTGATTTTGGACAACACCACTATTACTATAATATGGCAATCTGAGGATACACACTCAGAAATGTTTATCACACTTGAACCATCTGGGAGTTCAGGATGCATTTGTCACATTTCCTCCTGGTGACATGCTTCTTTGTTCTGTTTCATGCAGACTCATAACTATTAAGTTGTACCAAACAATGACATGGATGTACAAATGACAGTGAGAGTGGTGGAACACGTGTGATGTGTTGTATGCAGGAGAATTCGACCCCCTCAGTTGTGTCTTCAGAATCAGATGGCAGACACTGCTCTTCCTCTGAAGATTCCTGCTACACATCATCTTCTTCACCAGGCTTATAATATCTTGAAGATGTCAACTTGTAGTGGGGTGTGAGAAAATGTCTGTTAATTTTTATGAATGGGAGGTACTCTATATTCCTGTCAGAGTGGCAGATTTGCTGATCACTGACAATGGCACTGGAAGCACAAAATACCCCTTCTGAGCTGACACTGGAACAGGAGCAGGTTAAATACTCAAGTGACAGCAGACCAGATTTCATGCTTAGTTCTCCAATACTCTAATGGCTTACCATCAGTGCTCAGCTGCTCTTGATCATTCAAGTATGACAGAACATATGGGTAGCTGACATCTGAATTTGTGGCTTGACCTAAGGTGGTTGACATGTGGAAACACCAACCTGCTACACTATGGACCAGAGAGGGTTTGTGCCACTACTACATGAGGATGATGTGGCAGCGGAAAGAGTAGAAGAGGAGGATGAGGACAAGAATTTCAGAGGGGATGTTGTTCTTCAGGTTGTTTTCCCAGAGTCAGGCTTTTTCTCTGGATGCTTTACCATCAGCTGGTTTTGTACTTTACCATAAAGGGTCACAGCATAGAGATCCACATCAGACTACCAGTATGGAAGAAGTGCCACCATGCCATGCTTATGCCGTGGATCTAGCAAGCTGGCATAATCATTGATTGGCTTATACTGCTCAAAAAGCCTCTCTAACATGTAAAAGTGTGAGTTCCAGCATTTCACAACATCAAGCTTTAGCTGGTGTTGTGGAACTCCATTGGCCTGCTGTAGATTGTTGAGCTCTGACTGTGCCAGTGAGTAGTGACTGAAAGAACTACAAATTTTGTGACCGATAGTTAACATGCTAATGACTGCTTCGTGATCAAGAAAGGTTTTCACAGTCAGATTAAGAACATGTGCAAGGCATGGGACATGGAAAAACAGCCATCACTGATTAATTTCATATCATTCCAAGCATCGTCACTTGAAATGAAGCCATCAAGGAAACCATGTGGCTTCATTCAGTTGGGTCAGTATTCTGACAGATGTATGTGAGCCATATGAGCCGTGCATGCTTACTGTGGCATGTTGATGTGCAGTACCATGCACGCTTACTGTGGCATGTTGATGTGCAGTACCAGTAGTACTGCAACTTCTCAGAGAAATAGAAGATAGGCATGACTGCATAGCATAAATCCCAGGGAAGTGGGTCCAGTGTGCCATAATACACATAAAACTGATAGCAGGCAATGGGCCACTGGTTCAAATATATGTGGTCAGGTGGATGCTGGGAACTGCAGAGTGGGACAATGCATGTGATGCAATGCAAGTGAGGTCATTATACAGCATTGGCCTTGGTGGAGAAATAAGTGCAACTTGACCCTTTGTATTTGTTCTATTTATTTATTTAGTTTTTTAGTTATTGAAGTCTTGGATTACAGCCTTTGAACTATAAGCTTATTTACAAAGGTTCAACGTCAAGTAGGATACAACATTACATAAAGTAGAAGCAATAAAGAAGCAAATGATTCATTAGCAGACAGTCAGTCAGTGAACATTGACATATATATGGTGCCTAAGTTCATTTGAGGAAACAAGATAAGCAAGAATGATGAGGGGTAGTCAATGGGTATGGCCAATAAAGTAGTGGGGGGGGTTATAGAAAATGTTGTGGTAACTGTAGGATCTGAATACCTTGTCAAGGATGAAGACAGTGGGGGTAAGGGAAGTTGCAAAGATTGGGAAGATGATTCAGAGAGAGGTAAGCAGGTGAGAAAGTGATGAGTGAGAGCAGGGTGCAGGTGAGGGGGGAGGGAAGGATAGGAGACTGGGAAGAGTGGGGAGTAATAGTATTAAGTTGCTGGTTGGGGATTTAAAAAGTGCTTATTTAGGAGGGCAGATGAGTACAGCAGCAAGGAGAACAGTTCATGGGAAGCAAGTACATTTCATTTGACTAGTCAGGTGAGATCGAGGTTCGGTTTTAAATGGGCCAATTTAATTGATGGAGAGTAGATCAATTGGGGGGGAGTTAAGCCAGAGTGGAGCCCAGTATTCAAATGATCTCTTTCCTTGAGAGGTGTGCCGGAAGGGGACCTTGTAAGAGATATTGTTTGATGCCCTAGACGGTCTTATTGATTCAGCCATGCAGAGCATAGTAGTGGTGCTAGGAGGTAGGAGACTTAAGGGTTGTTTTTTTTGGCTAGAAGACAGACATGGTAACGAATCCTATTTTCCAGATTTAGCCAGCCAGATTGTGAGTAAAGGTTACAGGTATGAGTTAGGCGTGGTACACCTAGAACTAACCTGTAGGCTTTGTTCAGTGTGATGGCAATCTGACTGAGGGTGGTGTCAGGGGGCGCACTGTAAATAACAAGGTCATAATTAATGATTGAGAAGACCAAGCTGGTTATAGCAAGATGAAGGGCTGCTTCAGTGAGGCAGTGCCGGTGTTTGTATAGCTGACCCAGCTTATGATTAGCAGACTTGGCATCGGAGAGCAGATTTTTCTATCAGATGTAGAAACTTTCTCAACAAAGGAGTATGGCAGCAGGTATGTTGTCAGCATCCGTGCAACAGCGGTGTTTAGCTCTTTTGCCAGAGGGTATTTCTGTGATATTTGGTGGGCTTGGTTAATGCAGATTTAAAATTTGGTTGCTTAAGTTTGGGAGTTGGATGAAATGTGGAGGAGGCTGCTGTAGTGACTTTAGCAGTTGTGGTCTTGCTGCTGTGGCTGCCTTGTCTGACAGCAGGAACACAGTGGAAAAACTACTGCTGTGGGAGGAAGAGGGCTCTGATTCAGCAGATTGATTGCCACTTGTATATGCATGCCTAGGAGTGGAACTCAGTAAAGGGTTAAAGGTTACAACCCCATAACCCTCTGTTTCAGACTCTCTAGGTACCAAGTAATGAGTGGGCATTGATGGTATCTACATATGTTGTTCTTCGTGAATGGTATGCTTTGTTTGCAAAGGGCTATGCATACCAGTTGTCCCATAGTGTGATCCCCTGCTAATCTTTGCCTTGCATCTATTGCAAACAGATACTTTCATCACCCTCATCCACTGGAAAAAAATTCCACATAAGGGACTTGCTGCCCGCACGCTGGGTTTTCTTGGGAGGGGTGGATGGGGTCGGGGTATGGGGGTTGGAATAACTGTTTCCTGTTGCTGCTGATGATGATCACCATGTACTCTTTTACCTTGCAGTCCCTTTCCCTTCACATTTGATTGTTCCTTGCAGGGCAGGCACAAGAGAGATCGCTTTCACTTTACTAGTGTCAACTCTTTTTCACATGTGCTTGGGAAGGCTGCCAAATAAGGTCATGTGCTGAGTTATCATCACCTCCTTCATCACTGTTATCACTGATCTTGGACTTTGATTTTTCTGGCACCGACATTAAGGTCTGATTATCCCCTGCCTCCTCTTCCTGGTCTGCCTCACTCCCCTCCTCTTCCACCTCTACAATAGCAGGATGTGCTGGCTCAGGTTGTTCTTCCTCCTCAGCCTCCATATCATGCATGTTGTGCTCTGGCTTCTTCTCCTCCTCGGCCAGGACAGTTAATAGTTGTGGACTCTTTAGCATTATCCTTACTGACTGCCACTGGACACACACCCTCATTGTTCCAAGTCCCTATTAGTTCCTGAGACAGCACCAGATACTCCTGTGACTGTTCCTCCTCCTGAAAGTCCTGAGACTGAAACATTAGTGCAGCAACATCCGTGGCAGTTTCTGTTGCCACTTTTGCATGCTAAGCAATACGTGTTGTGGAACTACACTGCAAACCAGAACAAACTCTGGCCAGAGTCAATAGGGCAGCAGGTGAGGAATGTGGGGTAAAAATATTGAAAATTAGGAAAGTTAGGAGTCTCCATTAGCAAAATGTAATGTAGGCTCATAAATTTGTTGTTTTGTAATATTTGAACACCAAATTTTCAACATAGCTTTATTATGATGCTGCCTCATGAAGACAGGCAGATAAAATGTTCAGCTCCTGGTGGAAAGGTAATTTTGTGCAGGGATCATGAAATCACCTTTCGGGATGTATAAAAGCTCTTTGGACAGGAGTTGAATAATGACAGCTGTCGCATTCATGAGGTGCTATAAAGAAACGGTTATGTTGAAAATTTGAGGTAAAAATATTGAATATTATCAAATGTACAAGTCTGCATTCACAAAATTCAATGTAGGCTCACAACTTTGTTGTTTTGTAATATTGTTACACCAGATTTCCAACATAGCCTTCTTATGACCCCTCCTCATGAACAAGGGCAGAGAAATTTTTCAACTGCTATCCAAAAGGTGATTTCATGCAGTGACCATGAAACCACCTTTTGGGATAAAAAAAAAAACAATTTGGCCAGGATTTGTAAAATGATAGCTGTCAAATTCATGAGGTGCTGTAAAGATATGGCTATGTTGTAAATTTAGAGTAAAAATATTGAAAATTACCAAAATCAAGAGGCTGCATTTGCAAAATTCAATGTAGGCTCATAACTTTGTTGTTTTTTAATATTTTTATACCAAATTTTTAGCATAGCCGTCTTGGGACCTCACCTCATGAACAAGGGCAGACAAAATTGTTCACTCCTGCCTGAAAGGTGATTTTATGCAGGAACCACAAATTCACCTTTTGGGATGTAAAAAAAAAAACATTTTGGCCAGTATTTGAAAAATGACATCTGCCACATTCATGATGTGCTTTAAAGATATGGCCATGTTGTAAATTTCTGGTAGAAATATTGAAAATTACCAAAGTTATGAGGCTGCATTCACAAAATTCAACATAGGCACAGAACATTTTTGTTTTTTTAATATTTTTACACCAAATTTTCAACATAGCCTTCTTATGATCCCACCTCATGAACACGGGCAGAGGAAATTTTTAACTCCAGCCCCAAAAGGTGATTTTGCACAGGAACTGCAAAAATCACCTTTCGGGACTGAGATGGGGTCACAAAGAAGTCATTTTGAAATGTGGGACAAAAATATGCAAAAATGGCCAAGTTATGCTTTAAGTTCAAAACCCCACTGAAATACATTGAATGGCATAACTGTTTCTTCAGTTCACGGTCCAGCTTTGAAGAGTGAATATGTATCTGTTCCAGAGAGGATTATGGCATTGGATGGGTAAGTAAGGGCTTTGGGGGTGGGATGGTGGGTGCTGACTGGGAGGATTGGGTGGGGAGACAGAAAATACACTGATAGAAGGTTTTCTTTTGACAGGTTAAGAAAAAAAAGTAGGACTGAGGGTACTGGGGGATTGGGCACCCTCAGTGTTACAATTATGTTCGAGGGGTGCTGAGAGGAGGGTTGGGTGGGGAAGAAAAATATATATATAAAAGTTCTGGCATCAGGGGAAAACACAATTGCAACACTGCGATTGGACACCTCAGTGTCATTGCTATGTTTGTGGGGCAGGGGTGGGGTTGTGGGTGCTGAGAGGAGGGTTGGGTGGGTAGGTGGGGATTTTATAATAAAAAAAATAAAAATTAAGCTAGGTGGTCACGGCGGAGCATGGCACAGTCCACCATGACCAGGATGGCTGCTGCATGCTACTGCTCATGCATGACTACTAGCGCACGCACCACAGAGTGCCACTACCATCTTGGACACAGTGGAGTGTGCCATATTCTGCCTTGACCATCAGCACTGCAAAAATAGTGCAGTGCTACTTCTATACAAACAACATGAGTGGTGGATTTCGTGTATGCGGAGGCGACTGTGACACTACTCCAACATGTTGTGCATTTGCAAGGAATGTGCTCAGTCCTTTTCTCACAGCAAGAGGTCTGCAGGGCTCCACCCACTGCATCCCTAAAAACTAGTTAATGTGATGCAAACTCCTGCTGCCACAGATATGGCATTGGGCACAGCTGGAACTGTACTGCCACTGGAATTGCAAGTGTCAGTAACTCAGCCATGCCCACTAGCAATTTCCCCAGCACCCTGTGCATCTTGACCTGGCACTGTTTTTGAAGATTCACAAACACTAGCCCCACCAACACTTTTTTTACTTCCCCCTCATTTTCCTTTGCCCACCATGACATGATTTTATTTCACTCAATGCCACAACAGGAACCAAGAAATGAACAAAATGGTGGATTTCAAAAGCAAACACGGACAGAAAGTACTACAGAAAATAGTAAGGATATTATGCAATACTCCTTACAAAAGAAATTAAAAACTGCAGCAATATGTTTGACTCTGCACTAAAATTAGAGGCACTAGCTCTTTCTGCTTTTTAATCAGCAAAAGAATTGTAAATTTAGAGTCAAAAAGGCTCAAAATGTGTTGCAGAAAGGACACAGATCTTTCTTCTTCAATAGTCACTTTGGAACTGAGAAAACATTGAGTAATAATTTGCTGTTATGTGTCAGGGTCCTAATTACTACAGAGATAGAACCCTCAGAAACCATCTGGCATCAACAGTGTGACTGCAGAGTTCACAGAATAATTTGTAGTTTTCCACAGAATTGTGGACCTTAACTGTGGAATTTAGCTCAGTAAGGAAAAATGGAACAGACAAATTCTTGGCCTCCATGGATTTCAACAGCAGAACCTAGAAATTAAAGCATGAACAGCAGAAGAAACAAATACTCATGTAACTACACAGCTTGTGGAATAATGTTGTAGTTTTCTGTGGAATTGCATACCTTGTCATGACATTTTAATAAGAATGGCAAAATACAAAAGGCAAATAATGATTTGTTTCCATTGAATTTAATAGCAGATCCTAGAAATTATAGTGAAAATGGTGGAAAAAAACAACTGCCTATGTGACTACACAGCTCATGGAATAATTTCAGAGTTTTTTGCAGAACTGCAGCACTAAACTGCAAACATTTTTTTCTGAATGGCAACATATAAAGGACGAAAAAAAAGGTTACTTACATGGAATGCATCAGCTGAACCTAGAAATTAAAGTGCAAATGGTGGAAAAAACTACAAAAAAAGGAAATGGTTAATTTGCAGCCAGTCCAGTACTATGACTCTAGAGGTAGGGTGGTTAGAGTCAGTGGGCCCAATATTCAAAAGTGCACCCTGAGGAAGTGCAATGGAATGCACAGCGCAATGCAGGTGCACCATGGAGACCACACTCCATATTCAGAACATGCACCATAGACATGCACAGGTGCAAGCGACACGGAATATAGCACAGATGCATCATTGTGCAACCAGACATGTACCGGAGCAACCAGGACTGCACAAGAGCATGACAGTAGGCAGCAACAGGCATGCTGAGCAAGCACAACAGGCAAAGGGACACACAGGAAGGGCAGCACAATAGCAGATCGCCAGGCCAGCCCCATAGTCCCAGGCCACATGGGGAGCGGGACCACAGTGCACAGCACAAGCACACAGCCAAAGGGCCACAGGGACCATAGTCCACACAACAGAAGCACACAGGCCAATAAACACACCAAGCTTCCCACCCAGAGGACAAAGCAGACAGCAGCCCATAGCGCAGCACCACCACAACCCTGACAGGCCACACAGCATGGGACAATGCAACAGGCATGCCATGTGTGAACATGACCTGTACAGCTCACAGGGGTACAAGAGCCATGTAGGCACAGTGAAACAGGGCACACAAGCCAAGCCACCAAGCAGTCACACATGGCCAGCACCACACTGCACACCTGCACCGGCAAGAGCAATGGTGCAGGTGGAGGGCAGGCTAGTACTGCCAAACAGGGATGTGCCACAGTGGACCACAGGCAGGCCAGAGGCACACTCACAGGCCAAGGGCCCGAGACACAGTGGCAACCAGCACACAGCAGGCACTGCACATAGGAGCACACCAGAAAGGGCACAGTCGTGGAACACAGCGGACACACCCAAGAGCAGCATAGAACAACAGAGGCACAGTGCAGCACTGCTCTGGCAAAGGAGAAGCAGACACAGAGGTGTATGTACAAAACACTTTACTGAAACAGAATCAACAGAGGTGAGCAAACAGGGCAAAACAACAATATAAGCGAATGTGAAGGAGAAGGGTGGAAATGAATGGCAACAAGGGGAATGAGAATGGGAGCAAGGTGACAGGAACAGGCAGAGGACAGCAAAGCAGGAGGGAGGAAACAGTCCAGGGCACAGTATTGTGAGGGGACAGCCTCAGCGGCATGCCCACCCCTGTGCATCTTGCAGCTAGTACATCTCCCTGATCAGCACCCGGGTGGTGCTCAGATGCTTGCAGCTGATGTGAAGGAGATGACTGATCCTGGTGAAAAGCAGCCACATAACACCACTTGGCACACAGATCCCCACACCCATGGTCTGCTGATGCTGACGTCTTTGCAGCCTGGCCTGACCCACAGGAGGGGAAAAAAGACAGGCAATGAGTGATGGAGCACAAGTAGCCCTGGCCCACCCACAGGTCTGCCCGGGACAGATGCCACACTCACAGGTGGACAGAACTGGACCCAATACAAGTACAGTGGACAGCAGCAGCCGACACTGCCGCACCCCATGGGCCAACTGCGTGGACGCCTGTGACAGACCCGCCCCAACACTCAAGCAGTGGACCACAAAGACCTGGTGCAAGGGCCCCCCAGTCAGTACAGTATGCCCTGTGCAGCAGATGCATACCATGGGATGTGCATGCACACCCACCCTACCAGGAACGGCAATGACCCACAGCTACACACAGGCCATGTGCAAGGCCCACCCAATGAGCAGTATGATGCACATGGTGGGGCCCGGTACTGCCCATTGCAGTGGGCATACAAGGCCACACTGTCCTGTGCAACAACACACAGCTAGCCCACAGCCAACAATGCCCCCCCACACCATGCCCCCCCACTCACCTGTCTGCACAGGCACCAGTGTAGCTGTGCCACCAGCATCACCATGGTGCCTGTCCTGCTCTGCAGCCATCCTGGCCCTCCTGTGGGCCTCCAGATCTGTGGATGGAACAGAAAGAGAGAGAATGGACATGAGTGCCATGCCAAGCATACAGACACCCACCACCGACACAGTGCACAGCATAGGTATATGCACAAGCCCATGTGTGAGGCATGGCCCACCATCAATGTGCACTGCACCGGCATGTAGTGCAGCACTGGAAGACACATGCCGGCCACCCACGCAGCCCCCCCTCTCAGCTGCACAAGCGGCGCACAGCACAGAATGTGGACAGCAGAAGCATGCACAGAGCAATATGACACCTACCTGGCTGTGGCACTGATCCCCTGTGCACCCACTCCTGTAGCTGCTGGAACCATCCAGGATCCCACCTGCAGAGGTCACCATACCGGTGTTTGCACTGCTTGGCAGTGTGTGGCACCCCTGTCCTTCACTTCAGCCCAGTCGCCACTCCCTGCCACACTGCCATGCATGGCTCCTGGAGCTTAGCCACACTGAAGAAGTGGTCCTCCACAGGCAGGACAAGGGCCACAAGTTGGCCAACTCAACATCTGACCAGTTGACCACCCATCACACACAGTGCCCCGACATCGCCATAGCTGTTGACCGCTGCACTGTGTCAAACCACATGTGCCTGTTCTGCCAGCACATGTAGCTGTGCAGTGCCAGATGTGCAATAGGGTTTCCCATAGCATGGCTGTGCAGCATGGATCTGTGCGACTGAGCTGTGCAGCCACTGCCAATCGCACCGTAATGCACATGCACAGTGCAGCCCCATCAGGTGGGAGTCAGGGGTCAGGGCCATGACCTCACAGATGCACAGCATGACTCCCCCATGGTGGCATGCCCCTGTGCACATGCATGCAGTGGCAGCCACTGTGCAGCTGGGGGTATGGTGCATGCTGCACTGGTGCGCAATATGGCCAAACAGCAGTGGGCAGCAGCATGTGTGGTGTGCACATATGGCTACATGTGCAATAGGGGCACAGCATGCAATGAGCACTGGTGCACCATAGGCCACATGTGGTGGCCACAGCGCACATGACAGAAGCACCACCGTGCACCGCGCATATGCAGGAAGTGCACCAGCAACCCTCCCCAGCGCAGTCTGAGTGTGCTCAGTGCAACACAGTGATATTTAGCTGTGGTATGCAAATAGGCCACTGAGCCTAGGCATGGTGCAGTTGGGCACAATAGCATACCATTACAATTGTGCCAATACTCATTTGCATGAGATGAGCCATAAAGGCACCACAACACAGTACTGACAAGTATTGCAGCCATATCAGTACAGAGCAACATACATTGGGATGGTACTGGGTTTGCCTTTTGTGCTGCAGTGTTCCAGGCTGGCCTGACAGTCCACTAATTGTGCCAATGTGTTCCTATCCACAGAAAGCATCATGTCAGAGAATGAGGGAGATGAGGAGCAGGGGCATGCACATAAGCGCAGGCTCAACTTTACCAAGAACGAGCAGCATGCCCTGTTCAAGGCCTACCTCAACAGGGAGAAGCTGCTCAGTGGGGCCACGGGCACCCCACAGGAGTGTGCCACTAAGTTGGATGAGGTGGCAATGTATGTCAATGCCCACGGATGACATCAGCAGAGTGTACAGGAGTTGAAGAAAAAGATGGGTAGTGACAGGCGGTGCATCAAGGAGAAGGTGGTCACCATCAGGACATCCTGCAACAGGATGGGCAGGGGCCCGGGAGCTGCCCCTGTACTCACAGTGGGGGAGGAGATGGTGGCAGCGACCATCAGCCACGCAGCCATTGAGGGCATATGGGGAGGTAGATTCTAAATGGGTGGCATCTTCTCACAGCACTGTGAGTCACCAGGTGCCATGGGGGGTGCTGCTTAGTGTCGTGCAGGCATAGGTGCAGCTGTGCCATGGGCTCCATGTATGTTCGTCGAGCTGCAGTGCAGGCCGCACCTGGTGCCACCATGCATGCTTGTGTCTGCCTGTGTGCCGGACCCCAATGGTGTCCCTGGCCCCAGGGTGTGCAGCACAACTGGGAAGTACCATGGGGGTGCATGCCTGGTGGCCATGGGGCATGGCATAGCCCACAGGGGTGCAGGCAGATGCACGGTATGCCACAGGCAGAGTAGCCCTTGGTGGTGTGCAGCCATGACATGCCACCCATCATGTGGTGCTGTGCCATGTGCTCCAGCCTGCACTCATTGTCGGTGGTGGTGCCCCATGCATGGCATGTCCAGCCTGCTGTGTTACACAGCATGCATGCCCTGTCCCATGGCAGCCATGCATGTGGCGCAAACCACCCCTATGATTGCGGCTCAGAGTGCACACTACCATCCTACTTCCGTGTACCACTGTTGTGTTATGCAGTGCCATCACACCTCGGGGGTGGAATGCAGGATGTACCTGATGATGCTGGACCCACCGAGGCTGAGCCGTCCACATCAACCGGCATCAGGGCTATGGAACAACAGTGACATGGCAGTGTGGGGCTGCTTGACTTCCTAGGCCTGGGTGATAACAACACCCTATCGGACCTACTGCTCACAGAGGAGCTGCCTATCCTCGTACCGGATACGCAGGTGAGTGGTGAGTCTGACACAGATGATGATGACCTGTCACTGAGCATGGGTGGCACGGGATTGGGCAGACCACCCAGGGTACAGTCCTGCACACTGGCAACTGGCGGCAGCAGCGGAGGTACAGCACCCATGTGGGCACCTCCTGTCCATGGCCTGTGGTGGTAGGTGGCAATGCCACCAATGCAGGCCATGGGGGGCAGATGCCATGGACACTGGGGTAATGGGGACTGTGCAGCAGGTGGCAGGACAGTGGCAGTGGGCAGCAGTGACCACCATGCAGCACACTACAGTGTCCATCAATGGGGCACACCCACAACTACCTCCCCCTACGCGGTCCTCTGTGCAGCATCTCCTGGCAGGGGATGCTGCCAGGCATGCTGCCACTCCCCCAGCTGTTCAGCATCAGCCCCAGGATGCGCACATTGCCGACAGGCTGGACAAGCATATCAGGCTGCTGCAGGCCTCCATGGACAACCAGGAAATGCTTGTGCCACAGTTGTGCATGCAGCAGGTGGAGCTATGCCACCAGTCGGCGTGCAGACATTGGGCCGCGCACAGCTGATGGGTGAGATCCGGCTTGGCTATTACAGGAAGGCGACCGCCTCACTGGACTGCATTGCAGGTGCCATCACCACTGGACTTACATTGCTGGCATCCAGTGGGTGTGGCAGGGTGTGTAGGACTCCCTGTAGTGCATCGTCAACTCCGCGGACCCGGCGTCTGGCGACCCCGACATGGCTGACACCGGGCTCCGACATGGCCATCCCTGACCCCCCGGTGGGTCTCTGTTTGCCAGCCTGTTCTCACCAGGTGGAATACAGTAATGTTCTCATGCTTCTACTCCAGTGAGTGTGTTGAGGACAACTCCAGTGGCTGTTGAGCAGCCTGTGTCTGCCGCATTGCCAGTGCGTGGCCGCCCACATGGCCATGGTGGCTGTGCTTCCATGCAGTATGCCTGCTGGTCATGCTGTCCCATCCCACTGCCTGCCACTGTAGCCTTGTGCACATTTGTCTGTGCAAGCATGTGTGCTTGTGGTGGCACGTATGTGTGGCATGTGGCATGGCCTCCCTGTGTGCATGCTGTGCTGAAGGGTCATGTGGCATGGGCGTGATAAGGTCAGCACTGTGCTGGCCTTGCCAGTGTGCTGGTGCCTTCTGTCTGATCCATGCCACCTCCAGCTGCACTGCCTGCCACCATAGCCACCACATCCAGCCACGCCGGCCGCATGGCCCACCAAGCCCAGCTGTGCACCTGATGTGTTGCTGTTGCTGCCTGTGCCCATCATGTCACAGCTGTACCTATGTCCAGCACAGTGCCTGTGTCTGTGCACGTGTGCACTCATGCATGTGTGCAGTGCTGTGGGTGTGTGGCTATGTGTCTGTGCTGTCCCTGTGCCAGCCATGTGAGTGCCAGTGTCCCTGCATGCCTCCCAGTATGGTCATGCACCTCCATGTGTGTGTGTGTGTGTGTGTGTGTGCGTGTGGGTGTCTGTTCCATGCATGTGCATCTGTCATAGCTCCTACTCACCTATGGTTCCCAAAGTGCTCCTGTATGATGGTCGCCCTGTGCATCCTGGCTAGTTCAGTGATCCTCGGGTCCCTCCTTGGCATGGGAGGCTGCTCCTCCCTGTCAAGCCCATCCTCCCTATCATCACTGCTGTCACCCTCATCCACCTGGATGGCTATCCCACAGTCAATGGCCATGTTGTGCAACATGCTACAGGCCAGGAATAGTCCACAAGTTTTCACAGAGCTATATTGTAGGGCACCACTGGACCTGTCTAAGCAACAGAAACACATCTTGAGCATGCCAAAGACTTGCTCTATGATGTTGCATATCATGATGTGTGCTTCACTATAACATTCCTCTGTAGGGTTGGATGGGTGCTGGATGGGGACGAGCAGCCAGTGTCACAAGGGTATGCATTGTCTACTGTGTGGGTAAGGTGTACAGGTTAGCACATTGCCATGCTTGTCTCCCTTTCCTCTCCCATGCCCCTATCAGCCACTCTCTCGGTGCCTGCCATGTGTGGCCTGGGCCTCCATCCCATGCGCAACCTCCCCCACTCCCCATCCCATGCCATACTCACCTACCAGGTGGCCTGTGGGGATCTCCCCATGCTTGAATCTCTGGCACAGGATAGAGCTGTGCCAGATGAACGCATCATGTGCACTCCCAGGCTGTGTTGAGCAGACATTGGTGATGCACCCCGTGGCATTGCACACCACATGGCAGTTGACTGATGGGTAACCCTTTCAGTTGATATAGGTAGTGCCCTCTGGGCCAGGTGGTGCGTGTATGGCCATGTGGGTGCAGTCTATCACCCCGATCATGCCTGGTATGCATGCCACCCTGTGGAAGACTTGCATGTTTGCTGTACACTCTGCCTGTATGCTTGGGAATTGGATGAACTCCAAAGCATGTGGCAGCAGAGCATTGAGGAACTGTGTGAGGAGGCAGGATGTGGCCGATTGGGTGATGCCTGTGGTTGGCCCTGTTGATTTCTGGAATGTGTCTGTGGTAAGCAGGCACATCGCTGCTGTCACCTTGGTCTCCACTGTCACAGCATGGTTCCTCCTGGTGGGTGCCTGCAACTCATCATGGCACAGCTTGCAGAGCTGCCTCAGAATTGCCCTGTTCAGCCAGTACCATCCCTCAATCTTGGCATCCCCAAAATCATTGAAGGTGAGGCAGGCACGGGATCATCTGTGTGTGGCATACTGCCAATGGGCCCTTCCTCTGCATTGTTGCTGTTCCTCCCTCCTCCTCACACCCCTCATAACTGCCTCCATGATGAATGGCCCAGCATTTATGTCACACTAGGTTCTGTGCCTTGTGCATTTGCTGTGTGTGTGTTTGAGCCTGAATTTATGAGCTGAATTCTGTGCGGCGCATTCTGTCTGTTGCTCATGGCTTACATTGTGCTGTTCCACTGAATTTTGCCATTGCGCTGCTTATTCATGGTTATGCCCCCTTGTACTTGCACTGCATACACTACTATTGTGCTGCTGTGCAGTGTGTATTGTGCTATGCAGTCGCGTTTGTTGAATAAGGCTCCGGGGTGCATGACTGTGGTTGCGCATTGTGCAGATCCTCTGAATATCTCCTTCATACATTTGAATGCTATAGTACCACCTACAGGAACACAAACATGACTGTAAATTGCTTGCAGAAAAAGAATTCACAGAATTAAACCACAAATTGCAGAATAAATCACTAAACTGCAAAATAAATGACACATAACTTCAATTCCGTGGTTTATGACTATATGATAACTGGCTTCCCCTTTTTCCCATAGGGAAACTGTGGTGTAATTTGCCATTATAAAGGAGTGTTTATAATGGCAAAGCTGTCTGAAAACATAATCCCGCATAAAGCGAGCAAAGCTGCAGAGTGGAAAGCGCCAGTAATTATAAAAATAAAATATAGGGTGTTGTGTAATTGAAGTTTACACACTCTCAGGGTAAGATGCTTGCACAAACCCCTCGAGCTTCGCTGTCGGGGTTTATGTAGCATCTTACCCCTCGGGTATGTGTAAACTTCTCGTTACACACACCACCACATACATTATTCTATATTTTCTTGCCATTTCAATAAATACTGCAGTAGGTGGTAAAAAATCACAGTACAGTTTTAGAAGATTTGGAATTTGCCAAAGACAGAAATTCAGAATATTTCATAAAATTTACAAAATTTCCTGAAAGTTCCAAAAAAGTGGAATTCACAACTTCTACCCAGCACTATACATAATTAAAAATATTATTCTACATGCTGTCATACATACTAAAAGATTACTTGAGTACTTACACCCATTACTATACATAATTAAAATATTATGCATGCTGTCATAAATACTAAAAGATTACTAGAGTACTTACACCCAGCATTATATATAATTAAAAATATTATCCATGCTCTCATAAATGCTAAAAGATTGTTTGCACGATTACCATCAACCCAAGGTATTCTAAAGTGACAAAGCAGCTACAGCACATTTTAATACAAAGTACAATACTTTAGAATTTGTTGAATAAGAAGCAGGTTTTATAATTTTTAATGTCACCTGAAATAATGAATAAACGGGGCTTTAACCATTTCTGTCTAAGATTTTCTAAAATAAGACAGTCTAGTAACAAATGTTTTATCGATTGTTGACACAAACAGCAACCTGGAAAAGTTATACACTGCTTGTATTCTTCCTGTCTATTATACATAGCTGTAGACCTGGAATTTAAATCAAATGTTAGTCTGGCCAATACGTGTGTATTTAGGTTATATTCGAAAAATGTCAGATTTTGTTTTTCATGATAACTCTTAATTGTGCCATATTGCTTAAAAGTGGGAGATTGTAAAGCTCGGACATATCCCCTGACACATATATATCCTTTAAAATCTTTCTGCAGCCATTTTTTTAAATATCTAGTTTTGCTGGGGTTCACAAATGAAAGATAGAGTGGAGGTTGTATCTTTTTAATTTAAAATCCAGCATTTTAAACAATGAAGAACAGGATGTATTCTTTTCATTCTTTGTTTCACTTCTATTTCCAGCATGCTTTCAAAATAGTACTTGGAGAGTTTTTAACAATTTTATGCCAATAGTTTACCATTCTAATTTCAATCCTATCAACAATCGGGACTTTTGGGAGTTGCCCCATCTGAGCCTTTAGTAGTTCACCTGGAATTACGGCAAGCCTAGGCAAAGGCACAAAAGATGTTCTGACAGGTTCTAAGAATTTTGTTGCACTTTCAAGTCTCTGTATTTCACTACCAGATAGTAAAATTGTTAATTGCTATACCATGAAAGTACCTCATGAAATGCAAATTTGTTAATCTCCTAAATACCAAAAATGGTAGGCAGCGGCAAGAAAGTTCATTAATTGTGATTCAGCTAGGAGATCCATTTGGTAATGTGAAAGAAATAATGTGACCTACTGGGAGTTGAACTCAGGCCCCAGAATACTGTCCTGGTGCTCTAACAACTGAGCCATAGGCTCACATGGTGGTCTGACTCTTCCCAGACACAAATCCTGCAACTAGGAACAATTGAGATGACAATTAATTGTTTTTGGTGCAGTATTAGCCACTGCTAAACAATTCTGGTCACAAGTGGTAGTGAGAAAGAAATAATGTGACCTACTGGGAATTGAACCCTGGCCCCTGGAATACTGCACTAGTGCTCTATCCACTGAGCTATAGGCTCACATGGTTGACCTGACTCTTCCTGGACACACTTCCTTTCTCTGGTATTGCACATCCTGCAACAAGGAAGCAGTTAGGGTTGAGGATCCCTTTTAAGGTTAAAGGGGTCAAACATTGCACCTTAATAACTTTGCCACCATTTGACAGATTTGCCTGAAATTTGGAATGCATGATCAAGAATCATATATCTTGGGATCTGCCAACTTTTGTACTGGTTGGATATACAGCTGTGGAGTTATTAAGTGTGATCTGTGTGCACGTTTACACTTTCTGGTGAATTCTTTGCTCACGCCTACGGGTCGTACGGTTTGTGCGACCGGTCCAAAAACTTCAGAGAATATGTGGCCGGGGTCCCCAATGTGTCTTTCAAAGATTTCATGAAAAATTATTAAATGGTTCAAAAGGTATTAAAAAAACAAGTTCCCATTATACGTCAAAGGGAAAAGTTGACAAAAAGTTTGAAAGTGTCACAAATGCAGTTTTTTACTTTCGCAAATGGCCCTTTTACTTTCACAAATCTATCATTTTGTTTTCAGTTGCTGATCAGAAAAATGCTTGGCATTTAAATTTGGGACCATCTAACAACATAATTCTTTTTGTGTTTACCTAGTCGGACCCTGAGGATGCTAGGCATGTCTTTATTTTGAGGTTAAACACCCTAGAAATATGTTTTTCAAATTTCTGGAAAAAGTAGTGTCACAAAGTAGTGTCACACTCATGAAAGTGTCACAAATGTTTGCAGCTTTCGCAAAATCACAACGTACTTTTTCAGACTATGCGAAAATGACAGCAGTTCTTTGCTACCCTGCTGCAAAAGAACGGTTTGGTCTTTTCAGATGAAATTTGGAGAGAACACGGCAAATATCTCACAGATGTGGCTTTTGGTGGTTTGGTGAACAAATATTGTATGGCTGCAAAGTTATGGTACTCTGAAGTTGGCATTTTCCCATAGACTAACATGGTGGCATATGCCGTGCTTTTTGGGGCTCGTATCTCGAAAATGATGTGAGATACAGATTTTTTGTTGTGAGCTGCAAAGCCCCATGGGCTATGTAATCACAAAAACCTAGCCAAGAAAATCATGATTTTTGTGAAATTTAATTTTTTTCTACGTTGTGCGGCTGCTGAGATATTTGCAATTAGGTACTTCCAATGCTCATTTTAAGCTTTGATGCCCATTACAATGCATACATTCTTTGTGTTTCTCTATGCAGCTGTTCAGCAAAAGCAGGGTATGTGCTTCCGTTACTGTTACACTTACTGTTTCCACTTACGTTTATGCCCCCGTGTGCGTTACCGTTCCCATGTATGCCACTGTGTGCGTTATCCTTTGTGTTGTCATTTGCGCTTCCATTTTCATTACTGTTACCATTTGTATTTCCACCTTGTGTTTGTGTTGCTGTTCCTGTTACTATGTCACAAGACATAACGTGGCGAGAATGCGGGGATCAAAAGGCCCAGCACTCCCACTGCTGCATTACATTCACTATTTCTATGCATCATTCTCAAAAAGAAGGGAAATTAGAGGCAAAAAAAATTCATTTAATGCATCAGTTAGGGTTGTTTTACAGTGACAAAAGCGAGGAAATTCGGTGTTAGGGTTGAACCCCCCCCTTGACACCTCAGCCTCCCTAACAGCCATCGAGTGCAGCGTTGGGGTTGTTGGTCCTAACTCTCACCCCATTCTCCTATTCCTCAGCTTCTTTACACATGTGATGGGATGAGAGTTAGGGCCGACTGACCTAATGCGCACTCCAGTGCCAGTGGGGGTGGGCTAGAGGTGTCCAAGGGGTTTCAACCCCAACACCGAATTTCCACTTTTGTCACTGTGGAACAACCCTAACTGATGCATTAAACAGAGGTTTTTGCCTCTATATATATATATATATATATATATATATGGCTTTCAGACCCTGATGCTTGAAAAAATACAGCTTTGCTGATTCTCTACTATGGATTCATATGCTGCTGTGCTGCTATCTTTACAGGCCTATTATCTTAAAAGAATGTATTACAGGTATCAAGATGGCTAAAAGTATAACCTTAGCAGCCATGTACTTTGTAAATGTTTCCTAAAAAAATATTTTGTATATGTTTTCATAAGTGGTGTCTGTTGTAAAGTATTAATAGCACTGTTTGCACTTTAGGCTAGTTATGTATCACCCCTGCTCTCTTTAATATACATTGGTCACTTTAAGGGAGAGATGCAAATTGTACATCTGGTTGGGGGGGGGGCACCTTTGAGAAAGCACCTGGCACAGGCACAAAATATTGGGATTTCCTTTTTTGGGTACCACTGCTCATGGATTGTTCATCTTTTTGTATTATTTTCAATAAACGTCTGTTGTCTGCTCGTATGGAGTACTGAAGCTTATTGGTTTGTAGTTGCTAGCAGTTCCTGATTTTATGACAAGCACCACATTTTGCTGTGTTGTTGCCCTCCTTAGTTTGTTTCACTTTTTTGATAACTAACCTGGTATGCTAGAATACCCTTCCCCAGAGACCCATGCTGCTTCCCCATGGTTCCTTTTAGAACCCTGATAAAAAGAATTTTGGTTGAACAAGCCTTTAACTTTTAATGTTTTAAATGTCAGTTGCATATATACTATTAGTCTGTTTAATGTCTGTGTACTTGGTTCTGCACCCAAAGCATTGATTGATTGCAGAGTGATTGATTGATTGATTGATTATCATACCACCATTGGAGACATTGCCAAAGCAGTCAGTATGCAGGAAAAAGGGATGAGAGACATAAAAGGAACTACTGTATTGAACAAAAAATAATTAAAGACACAGAAAAAGAGTGTGGTTTCCCTTTATGGAATCCCACCGGTCTCTTCCAACATCCCTTATCCATGGGAGGAGAGGGGGGAAATGTTGCTACCATTAGGTGCACTGAGCAATTTAAACAGCACAGAAATTGATTAAAAACAGACTGCAAACAGGTTAAGCACAGCAAGTGTTAATAGCTTGTTTTGGGTGACGCAGGATAAGCGGTAATGGTGGGATTCAAATGTTGGTGTTCTGGTTCATAGATATGCAATCTACAACTGGGCAGCGTGCCTTTTAGTGAATGTAAAATGTGCTTAGTGGGGGGAAGGGGTAATCAGGGATTATTTTTTTAAGGACAAAGTTGTCTGAGCATGATTATACTGTTGACATAATCTGACAACATGTTCCTACAAACAAAGAAACAATGTCAGCATGCGCTCAGGCCAGGTCATCATGCTTTTTCTTTCTGTTGAAAGCCAGCATGTTGACCTGACTCCCAAGTTTTTGAATTAGGTCACTTGTGACGTTGCCAGTTACTACCATTGCCTTAAATGCCCAAACAAGGTTAAATAGAATGGGTGGTTTAACTCCTGGTTGGGAGGTTTATATCCAAAATTTAAAGTAATTGTATGGGGCCTTCACTATGTGAACATTAAAGTGGGTCTGGTGTATGTGTGGTACAACATCCTAGGATGCAGTAGCTCCTCACCTCCCACAGGATCTCCCCCACTCATGGACCAGCATAATACAACAATTGCCCACAAATGTAATCCTTATCACTCTACTAGTGATATGCTAGCATAGAGTACACACAAACAAATAGCAAGAGCTCTATTAGAGTAGCAGTAACAAGGTTCCAGGAAGGAAGGATTAAGCAGTTCTAGGTAGCAGTATAGTTGCTCGCAAGTAGGCCAGTGTTTTGGTTTCTCTAGTCACAGTCAAATATATGTCCGCACTAGTAGCAAGACCCAGGCTGTATTTTAGGTAGCCCACCCCCACACCACGCACTCATACAAATCCTACATGCCTGACTGCACTGTCAGAGCCTCTCTACACACTCTGATATTAGATTAGTATTACCCCTGTCTCTTGGGAATCCCTTTGTATAAAGATTACTGGTACCCAGCCATAAATTAGTGTTGGCCCATAGTCTGTCATTGCCTGGGATCTTGCCATAGTGCACTTAAAGATTTAAACACTTTATCTAGTTGCAGTGACATCCAAAGCAAACCCCAAATGGGTATTTATATTCTTTTGCCAGATGGTCTAGTCCTCTAAATGATTTCCCAATTTAACTAATGCATCATATGGGGAAGGGGGTGCTGCAGAAACAAGGCTCTGAATTGCTCATGATTCCACTGTTCAATGGGCTCTCTGTTTGAGAACAGGTTGTACTGGTACAGCAATAGTAGGTCCCTCCATAACTGTTACAACTTCTCTCAATGCAGGCCTCCATAATAATGTGCAAAATGGCTCTCTTCGTTATCTGACAGGCCTCTCCTTCTCCTCCTCTACACATGTAGAAGATAATTTCTCCCTCTGAACTTCCACGTACAGTTTCACTCTATGAAACCTGACCATGTTAGATCAGTATGCCCCATCCTAGCATCCAGTTCCTGTGTGTACTGCAACAACCAGTACCAGCAGTGGTTCTAGCTGGGTGGTTCCCCAAATAGAGAGCTGCTTTGCTGTATGATTTGTGAGTGTCTCTGCATGCCAGAAGAGTGACTGCAGGGTGACTTACCCTCACAACCACATCTCTTGGCTTTTTACTTTAAGATTCTCAAGCCACACTGTACAAGCATGCAATTACCTCCACTTTTCTATGCAGGAATTATTCTTCACTCTGGCAGCCATGTGGTCTGCCCCCTTCACTCTTAGCATCAGCTCTCCAGTCTGTCTCCAATTGTGATCACACTCAGGCTAAAAAGTTCTGTAACATCACCTGCTGTTTATTGGGGTAATTAGCCTCTTGGTTGGTCACCTGGAACTGTCAATCACTATCAGGAAGACTTGAGGTCCATTATTCGAAAAACAATTGGTGGCGTCAGCCAACATCTGAATTAATGAAGTCCTCCTCTAGTCCATGATCCCTCTGTGGCTCCCTCAGCAGGTTTTGAAATTGATTGACTGAGCAATCACCTCCTGACCTCAGTGTTAAGCTGGAGGAGGTCAGAGGTGGCAATGATGACCGCTGAAGTTGTAGCCCACAGACAATGATTCTCAAACTGTTTTTGTTTACAATTCCCTAGTTCTTAAACATTATCCTCTGCCCTCGACATGTAATGCATGGTCAAGCTTACATGTATAGTTCATTCAGAGCACCAGTCTGAGGATTTTTGATACAGTCGAGAGTGGCTGTGCACTTACTCCATTGGTGGCAATGAAGCAAGCTGTATGGAGCAATAAGGAAAGCCCTACAGTTGGGGGTGCAGTTTCATGTAAGAAATGAAGTTCTTAGCCTTAATAGTTCCAAAGTTCACCTTTGCTAAAGATAATTTCCGTGAAAATGGCTAACATAGGAACAGGGCTAAGAATTTATTTTTTTAAATAAAATCTTGGAATGCTATGTATTAAACTTTTATTTTGAAATGCTGTTTGCCATCTAGAGGTGACTGCCTATCCCCTATTCTAGCATAAACTGTATACTGTTTTGTGATGACTAGGCCTCTTTCCTCTTGCTGTTTCCTGTTGGATGTTCTGGTGTTGACTGGCGGTACATAAATAATGTTCCAGTGCTGTAGACCTTTGTGCTCATGTCCTTCTGTTTATATGTGTGTTCAACCCTCCAAAAAGTATATGTGGCGACAAGGATTCCAGTGTTGAACTATGTATCGAAGGTGTACTCAGTTCAGGTATGTTGTTGAATGTTTGTCTTTTTTTTCACATCTAACATCAGTTAAAATTGGGCATTATCATGCACCTCAGTACATTTGATGAGGGGTTTGAGGCTCAGACAGTATTTCAATGTGTGGTGCATAGCAAAGTGCTTGTGTATACTTATGAACTTGAAGTTATGAACTTATAATTTGGCTTTTCTCTATTCACACCCTTGGTAGGAATGCTGAGTAGCTCTAGGGAGAAAGCCCAGTGTCAAGGGTGAGAGAAAGTGCTGGAGGAGGAGAAGGCTGGGGAGAATGGTGGATGATTTCCAAATGCTTCCAAGTGGGGCAAACGGAAGTTGACTAGGATAAGTAGGGAATGTGGGAGGAGCTATTTCACCCACATCGAACCACAGACTTTTAGCCCTTCCATTCAATGTATGGTGCATAGCGAAATGCTTGTGTATACTTATGAACTTGAAGTTGTGAACTTATAATTTGGCTTTTTTCTATTCCCACCTTTGGTAGAAATGCTGGGTATGTGTAGAGAATAGAAAGCCCAAAAAGATTGTTAGTGGTTTGAGATTTCCTCTTCCTACTCCAGAGAATGTGTCCAGTAGCACGCAGGAGAGGAAAACCCCCCTGTGGAGGAAACCTCTGAGGACCCATAGCTACTGACCTGCCTCTGGGCAATCTGTGAGGAGATAATCTTAAATGATTGGACTGAGGTTTATTTCTTGTTAGGTTGAGTTATAGCCTCCGAATCCTTGATGGCTCTGAACTGTTGTTAGGTTGATGAGTCGTATCCTCTGCATCATTGATGACGTGAGTAGGAAAGTTGATTCTGGAAGATGAAAGAGAATCCAAGCCAGAAGGATGAAGGACAATAGGCGGTTAAATGATGTCTGGGATGTCTTTGTAGTATTTGGTATTAAAGTCTCAGAGGTATAAGTGTGATTAGATAGATTCAAACATATGGATGAATAAGTGCTTTATATCCAGGTGCTGCCATTCAGAACTTGAATATGATGATATAAGGGGTTCATAGTCAATGAGTAGAGATTAAGAGAATGTAATAATGCTTTGGGGCTGCAGAAGTTTTATTATGGCAGGCCAGTCATGGAATGTTGGTAGATTGGAAAAGTCTTGTTTGGATGCTGGAGATGTAATTAAGGTAGCACTGGAGCACTGGAGTCAATTGATGGAATAGTGGAGGACTGAGAGGTGGATGGTGGAATTGGAATTCCACTGATGATGTGAGTTACAGATGGAGGGGACATGGTAGGATGGAGGAATGGTTACTGGAAGCCTGAGCGATGATGGATCCAGGGAGTGGAATGATGGATGGTTGAGCACTAGACGGTGGCACATTTGAAGTCCCAAAAGGAATACAGAAGTAGGATATCCAGAAGACAGTCCAGATCTAGGCTGAAGGCGAGGAAGGGGAAGGGTCACATTAGAAAAGTCACTATGGAACACTAGGAGGGAAACTGACGAAAGTCTGATGAGGGGGTGGGAAGCAGCCGCTAAAGAAGTACGTAATGGAATGAACCAGATGGGGAGGCATGATTGTTGAGTTCACGATGGTGTCAAAGGGGTCAATCCAGGAATTCTGAAGGAGAAGTCCAAGTTGGAGGCACATCGAGGTGAGGAGACAGGCTGGAGTAGAAGGATATCCAATAATGCCACCCAGGCAGAGCCAGAGATGGAGCCGCAGAAGGAGGGCGTTCATACCAGGATTTGAAAATGATGGCAAAAACAGTGAAGCAGTACTCCCAACCCCAGCAAACAACAAGCCCGCCTGTGCTCAATACCCCATGAGACAGAGCTAGGGAAAGAGAATGCAGAAGTATGGAACAGCGGTACGACTAGATCAAATGATGGAAATGGTGGTACAAACCATAGATATGGAACAAGCTCCTGTCCCCAGCAGATGAAAGCCAACCTTCACTCAATACCCCATAGGCAGAGATGGGGATGAAGACTGTGGAATGATGGAATGAAGCTATGGCAGTGGGAGGAGGGAACGGAGATGGCAGATATGAAATAGGCAACATCAACAGACTGCGAACATGTATGAATCTCAGCTTGAGACAGGGCACTCGATGGAAGGCTGTGGAAGCCCTCATTCCCCAGCACCAGGACAAAATAGATGACCGATCCATGGAAATGATCTGATGTGCTGGTGGGGCAATATAGTCCATAGCAGTCCTGAGCTATGGAAAGGTGTCAAAGTCAGATGAAGGAAACAACAGAAGGTCAGGAAAGTAGACAAAATATAGAAGCAGATGCCATTAGAATGGAAGTCCAGATGATGAACTTGGATTAAGTGAGGCTGTTGAAGGAAAGCTTGATTAAGATCAGTGCTGCAGGTTTGTAGCAGTGATAGGACACTGGAGGTACATGAGGATAATGGAGATCCGAACATGAGGAAGGAGGAGATTTGTCTAGATGGCATACCAGACTCTGGCTCAGTGATCATGGGAAAGGAAATAGGTAATGAGAAGTCCTCACTGAAATCTGTCAGACTTTGAAGGAAGAGAAAGGAGGATGCAATTAGCAGCCCTGCAGATTGGTGAGTTGATGGGCACTGACAAAGTTCTCGGAAGCACTGAAGGATGGGGAGATAGTAGATCCTCGGGAGGCAGGAATCCAATGCTGGCCAGAGAAATGATGAAAAGAACCTGATGTTTGAGCTAGGACAAATGGAGTCGAGTGTGGTGCAGGCACGATGTGTCACTATGGAGGCAGACATTGAAGAGACAATAAAAGGGGTTCAATGAAAAAAGCTCTTAGATACCAAGCTGAAGAACATGAATGGAGGACTGGACAAGCAGAGGAGGTGAGGACGGAATAGGTTGGAAGGCAATGACAGGAGACGATATCGGATATGTCCAGCAGGAAACTCAAGGCTGAGACGGGAAGTAGAAATGCCAATACATGGTATACGAAGGCACAAGTCAGGAAGGGTTGCGATGGGCAGGAGGATGAACATGAGTCCCGTGGTAGAGTGAGTAGCTCAGTGGCAGGAACTGGAGAAGTCGACATGGCGGAGGCTCACTAGTGAGTAAGAATCCAACATGAAGGGGAAGGCAAATGAAAGCGACATCTCAAATAAGCCTCAAAAGGCTCAGCTTGACCAATATGGCACCACTAAATCAGCTACCAGGAGCAGTAGAACACATCAAGTGAGTTGAATACAGTGTTATGAATAGTCCCGCTGAGGAATGGTGCAGTGGGGAACAGTGAAAAAGAGACAAATAGGGGGTGCTATAGAGCTGACTTCCAGGACGGACATTTCTGCTTGATGCTCTTACTTCCAACTTAGCAAATTTAATGAAAAAAGTTAATTTACAGAATTATAAAAAAATATTTTTTGACATATTCAACTTTCCACCATTTTGAGGAGCAGAACAATATCTTTTTGATGATGGTTCACCAAAAGACCCAACAAGGGCAGCAAAAACAAATGCAGTTTGTTGGCAAAACAGCAGGTGCAAAGAGTACAGCAGGGCCTAGCAATGGAGGAGGAACAGAGCAACCCTGGCACGCCATGATGGAAACTATGAGGGCTATAGATGCCAAGATAAAATGTACCTTAACTAAATTAGAGGCACATGATGAGGCAATCCAAACTCTTACAGGGTCTTTGGCAGTGCCAGAAAAATGAACAGTTTCCACACAGGCTGCGGTGATCACATTGAATAGAGATAACAACCAGCTCTGTGGCAGACTCAAATCAATTGAAAATAACGTCAGGGCTGGAAACTTGCATCTTGTTAGGGTCCCAGAAGGAGGAGAGGGCACAGACTTATTCTCACATATGGAGTGGCTACAAGTCTCAATTTCTGTGCCAGAGGACTTTCAATGGTCAGCCCTGAGATATGCCTACAGGATGAACCTTAAGATAAGGCCTCAAGACACCACACAGCTCTGTACTGTCCTGCTACGTACCTCCGGGGTGGAGGTCCATGTTGTGGTCCTCACTTACATTGAATGGAGTGGATGTAAAAATCTTCCTGGATCTGTTTTTTCAAACCTGGGCTCTCCGCAAGATGTTTGATGCAGTTTGGCAGTGTCTCTGATCGTTGGGCATTAATCACTCTTTCCTACTGCCAGCCAGATTAAGGATTACATATTGAGGAAAAAGTTGCCAGTTTACTGACTCAGGACATGAAGGTCGTTGGTTGGAGATGACCCAAGGAGAATTTGCGATGTCTGTCAGAGCGAGGGAAAGAGAAGAGGAATCCAAAGACGAAAGCTGATCAAGAGGTTTGAGCAGTAAACTGGACTGTGTTTTGCAGAACTTTCCCATCTGCACTTTTCTGGACTTTACCTGGGTTCTGAGCCAGTTTGTTCTTTTTCTTGGGACTTTTGGGACCGGCAGGGGTTGGTGAGTAGGTCGCCTTTCTCCATGTGGCTTAGGTCATGCTGCATATTAAATATCTGGGTCTTAGGACTTATTCTGGAAAGCTGCAGACCGGTATGTGAAATATTCATTTAAGAGTATAATTAGCAATTGTTAAGACCAGAGCTGTGTTGTGTAATTCTGCTTAAACTATACTTGTTACTATATTGATATTTGCTGGTCTGGGGTGGGCATTATTAGCAGAACTAATATACCTTATTCACTATTTTTTCTTCATAATAGGTTAATAGCAATTTGGTGCTTGCATTGTTTCGTCCTGCCATAATTCTCCCTAATATGGGCAATACCTTTCCATTGAAGTGGCTAGCAGCTCTTAGAAATTTTACATTATGGACTTTTTATTTGTGGATTCCCCTTTATTCCTATTGTACAAGATTATGAAGCCACTTTCTATATGTTAATATCAATCAATTTGAATAAATAGCCTGTGATTGTATTAGCTATCACTATTTTTCCGGTGCGTCATATGAGCAGTTGTATTGTTTTATCAATTATGATGAAAATAATAAATATAAATTTCAGAAAAAAAATGAAAACGAGACAAATGAGGTATCCAGTGATATCGGCACAGTCAAATTGAGCGACTCAATATAAGCTACTCAATTTGACCACCCGTTAGGAAAACGAGGAGGGCAGTAACAGGATATGGCAGGAAGTCTGGCAATGTAATTTAGAGCTGGCTGTCTAATGCAGTGGTAGGGCTACTACTACAGAAGGCTCTGGGTTCAGAGCTTGCAGTGTGCAATAAATTTTGCTGCATTTAATTTTGCACTTTTTCCCTATGTCAAGCCCCCCTCGGAGCTGATTATATTAATGATGGGGGGGGGGGTGCAGGGGACATAGTCCCCGGCATAAAAATCTTGTATTAGTTCCTGTAAATGGGTCTGAGTCTCACTGTTGTCATGATTGCTGTTGTGCAAATCGCCATTGTGGTTTTTGCCGACTTGCACTTGCTGTCATTGTTGGCACTATTAAAACTTTGTAGCCAGCCTCATACAGCAGTTGGATTTTCTCTTCTGGTGGCGACCCAGGTACAGGAATGGACCAGGTCACTGGAGGGCGGCTGGGGCAGAAGGATGGAGCGTCCCGCGGACTGTTCTCCTTCTCTGGGGGAGGTGGGGACACCGTCCGGCGCGTGACAGACCCCTGGAAGAGGCCGGGGCACCGCAGCAACTGGCGCTCAATAGGAATTCAGGAGGCAGATGCAGGATGTCATTGCATGTCCCCGCCTCCTGGAGGACAAAGGGGAAGAAAAACACTTTGCTTCTGACACCTTGATGACGCCCACTCCAGCTGCATTGGCTCTCGTGCTGATTCCTGCTTCTCTCACATTCATGGCACCCTTGACCCAGAGTGCTGCTACCCCACCCTGGGGGGCAAGCCAGGGGGTCTAGGGAGAGTGGCTAATATGAGTGGCCGCAGCTGGAGTCCATGACCGGACAGATGGGCCTGGCAGTAGGGAAAGCAGGCACAAAAATACAGAATTAAAAAAGAAAAAAAAACTTCACTGACATGACATGGAACTGACAAATGAGCCAGGTACACATAGTGGTGCGCTGGAGTGGAATAGAACTGCCATCAGTGATGGTATATGCTGGAATGAGGATGAGGAAGGATTGATACTGGCAGATGGGATTGGAAGACCCCTAGGAAGGTGATGGGCACGAATGGTAAGGCTTGGAGAGGATATGGAGGAGGCATCATGGGGTATCAAGATGTCCTGAAGCCAAGGAAAGGAATTCAGGAGCACAGAGCATGGCATGAGAGTACTGCGTCAGAGGACAGTGGCTTATGTTCTGAGACACTAGAGGGAGAAAATCTGTGGAGATACTGAAGAATCTGTGCTTCCAGACTGTTGGGGAATGCCCAAAGAAAGACAAAGAAGCAGCATGCTAAGTCTTCAGGCCAGGGATCAACAAAAAGGGATAGAGCAGTACAAGGGAACAGTGGGCCTCCCAAATGAGCCATGGAAGATGCAGTCGTGGACAAGAGGGAAGCAGGCCAAGGTAACTGAAACCTGAGTGGTGTGACCCAGGGGGTGGGGCCAAAGTGTAATGACCACAGGACCAAGACGGGGAAGAGGCCACACCAGAGGGCATGCCGGTCACAGCAATAATGGAGCATCAGAGAGGAGGTGGCCAGGTAAAGCCAGTGGCTGTTGGGCCAGCAGTGGCAGGGCACAGATACGTTACGGGCTGGGAAGGCGGAACAAGGGCAGGTGAGGAAGGAGCAAAGACAAAGCAGGAATGTAATGCAAGGGAAACCCAGGAAGCCAAGAAGGCAGTGAGGCAAAAAAAACTGTGTATGACAACCAAAAGCCAGGTAGGCCAAGAAGTGGAGGCAAAAGGAGTAACAAATGGAATAATGAAGGAACAGAAAGAAGAGGATGGACTGGAAAGGATAGACTGGCTCACCATATAGCTCATAGTATGGAATCCAGATGCTGACAAACAAAATTCCTGGAAGGAGGAGAGAAGGTGCTCGCCCCTGGAAAAGCACAGGGCACAAGCCAGAGCAGAGTAGAGATTGATGCAAGGCAGTGGAGCACGTTGATGTTCCAGCAAAAGAAAATAAAACAAGTGAATAGAGGTCGAGGAGAAACAATGGAAAACTGAGATGGGGGGAGGAAAGTCGCGCAAGTGCAGGTCAGCAGAGATATGGAGGAGGGAAGGATGGAAAGGGGCAAGGAGCAGGAGGTGATAAAAGGGGCTACAGAGCAAGGAACGGGTAAGAACCAGGATGCCTGGTATCCCAGAGGGCCAATGATGAGAAACTCCAGCACCAGGGAAAGAACAACACATTTTAATTTTTTTTTATTTGGTGTTGTTGATTGAGTAGTGCAGATCAAGAGAAAAGGAAACGTACATCAGGAATGGGCTGCCAAACTCCAGTTCTCATGACACGGCAGAAAGAAAACTCAGCAGCACAGAGGAAAGCTACATTGAAAGACAAACTTCCATAGGAAGAAGTCCAAAGGGAGGAAAGCATATGGTCTCCCAGAAGAAGCAATCATCCCATCAAAAGCAGCAGGTTACAGGGAGAACAGGTACTGCGTCCAGAATAACAGGTTTGCTGGAAAAATGAGCAATCTGGAAAATGCTCCCCAAAACTAATGACAGGAACGAGCCCAAGAAAGTAAAAAACAAAAGAAAAACAACTTGAGAACAGCAATACCCATGGGCCAGTGGAGTAGGACTCAGGCAGCGTCGGGAATTGCAGTGGTGAAGGAAGGCACACTGAGAGATGTAGGAGGGTCTGTGTCCTGCAGGAAGCGGGGTGGGGAATTCAAAGGAACGCACATTGCAGTGTGCTTGAGTGGGCACAGAGAAGGATTTTTTTTTTATATGTTATTTATTCTCCTGTGACCACCCAGATGTTTCCCCGTAGCCTCGCAGCCCTACCTATGGGGATCAGCCGCCATCCACATTCTACTGCAGGACCTTGATTTATTAACACCTGTGACTTACCCCCCACAGTGGGGTGGCGTAAGCCCCTAGCTCCCCACCCCAATGGATCCAGTTCGGTGCCAGCGTGAACTCGCGGATGGCCATCAAGCTGTGTCGGTGCCACGATTTTCCTTGTACTGTTTCCCCTGAGTCGGCAGCTGCAATGATGCCAGCTGGTGTAAGAGCGTTACGCGCCCCAAGACGGCCTCACCCAGGTGTCTACCCTGACTCTACCCTTTGTATGGCGTGCATCCCCGAACCCCAGCCTCCACCAGGTGGCAGTCGGATGCCTACCATTGTGGACCCCCTCCCCAGAAAGGGAGAGCATTCCATTGGACGCTCAATCCCTCTCCTTCCCTGCCAGCCCCCATTGACCCAACCTCGCTCCCGAACCTGGGTCATCGGCGTGGTGCAAGGTGTAGCATCCAGTGCTTCAACCCTCAGCGCCACCGGGCCAGCCTGCCATAGAGCAGAATTAAAAATGTGAGCCATGAAAACTTGATGGGCCGAAAAACAAAATAATAGAATGCTGCTCTAATTTTGGAGGCTGCCTCACTGCAAAGAGGCCATGGCCTCTGGAGAGGTAGAGCTAGGACCAGCGAAAGGAAGAAAATCACAAGGAGAAACAAAAAAGCAGCAGGGCATATTCCCTACTCATATAGACTAGGGAGGAAGAGTTCTTCCAGGTATTTCACTTAAATGTGTCACCTTCTGGTTGCATTGGGTAACTGCCTGTATCCCTGGATATTGTGAAGAGCAGTATTTGATTAGATGGCGATAGCCATTTCATGAATTTGTTTACTAGCAGTGAATGATTAATGAATATTAATTACTAAATCCCAGAAATAATTGGTACACCAGTGCCCTAAGCCAAGTGCAGAGTATGTTGCAGTTTGGCAGGTATCAAGTAAAAATACTTAGCGAGATGTCAAAATCAACCCCCGACCTTCTAGGTATTCATGCACCTTCTCACTCCCAACTCCATCCTCCAACATGGGCAAATCTGCCTTTAACTATTGTCTACCCTCTCTGTGGAACTCTTAGTTTCCTCTCCTATGCAACTCTCCCTCTCACTTCTCTGTCAAATCATTGCTACACCTCCTACCTCTCCCTACCTGTTCCCATATTATTACATAGTACTTGAAATGTTGTTCCTGTTGTACTGCTGTATGATTTTCCTCCCTCACCCTGTACCTTAATATATACCTTAAATATTTGCGTAATCTGTTTTGCTGTATTAGTTATCATGAAATGTATATTTATGCTTCTTGCTGTATACTATTATACTTGTATACTTTGA
The DNA here is from genome assembly GCA_016271365.2 of Neoceratodus forsteri. Classification (NCBI taxonomy): domain Eukaryota; kingdom Metazoa; phylum Chordata; order Ceratodontiformes; family Ceratodontidae; genus Neoceratodus; species Neoceratodus forsteri. Next base: position 632,034,738 of record CM028136.1, on the reverse strand, counting down.
TCCCATGCTCCCTGTCACCCGGGTCGCACCTGGAGATCGGCCTTGGCTCAGTGTGCCTTTCCCAGTCACCAAATGTTTAAATAAAAATAAAATTTGGTACATCCTGGTCAGTCAGAATGTTATTCTGCAGCTCACAGAGGCCAAAGCATTTGATCCTCTCACTCTCTCAAGATAGAAAAGAGAGAGGGCAAAGACATTTATAAGCTAACCTATAGGAGTTTGGGACCCAAATGGACAAACAGTGAGATACTTGTTGTACACATAATTCATTTTGGAAAGACAGTTACATAATCTATGCTAGTGAGTAGGGCTTACTAACAGATATCTTGGAATTGGTCCCTAGCCCTGGCATGTCATCTGAGTCTCTTGTTTGTTCATACAGAACACAAAAGCCAGTCAGAGAGTGCCATTATTGGTTGGCAAAGTGGAATCCTAATAGCAGTGATGTTGCTGGGGACAGGGTAGCTGGAAGCTGAGAAAGGCAGGTGAGGACATACCTGGAAGCGCCAGTGAAGAAACAGAGTGGTGGCTGGCAAGGAGCAAAAGGACTCTCAAAGGAAAAGCATAGATGGAGGAAGTGACAGACAGCAAGGAAAGAAGGTATGGGGGGACATGAGAGAGAACAGGGAGGGAATGGACAGGGGAGGAAGCAAGGAAGAGAGAGAGAATGGGACAGGCGGGGCAGAGGAAACAAACGAGGTGGGAACAAGGCAACTGAAATGAGCAAAGTGAGGGAGAACACAAGAAAGGCAGGAACGGAGGCAAGGGAAAGAGAAGAGCAGAAAAATGTCCAGCCAAACCAGCCATGCAGTGATTTTGAAATGCTCCCAAGCAGAGCAAATGGAAGTCGGCTAGGTTAAGTAGGGGATGTGGGAGGAGCTATTTCCCCCACATCGAACCACTGGCTTTTAGCTCTCACAGTGTTGAACAATGATATCAGTTGATCAAAGCCATGTGGTTATTCTAGATGAATACCAAGTGGTAATTTTGCTCAGTGTTATTGAATGGAAAGCTTATGGACTCCTTTACAGTCTTGTGGCACAAGACTACCATAGAAACATTGCAGGAGACTGTAGCTGTACTGCAAGGACGTTTATTGCTTAAACTCCTTGTGATTGCTGAGTGTTTTTCATTTTCAAAATCAAACCAGGAATATGGGTAGTGGGCTACCCAGTTTGTTGCAGTACTGAAGAAGTTGGCCAAGCACTGTGAGTTAGATGCAACCCTGCATTACTTCTTACAGTATTGTTTGATGTGTGGTCTGCAATGTGAAGTGACCTAGAAATGCCTATCATCCGAAGCTGGTTTAGCACCCCAAAAAGCAGTGGAGATGGCTACAGTGGCACCAGCCAGGATGCAGTGTAGTAATGCTGTAGTGTATCACCAAATACTGCAGTGTACTGCAGGGAACAGTGTAATGCAATGGCAGTTAAGCCCTTTTGTCGTGCACATTTTGTGACATGTCATTTACTGCAAGTTACTGCATTACATTGTGACTGGCTCCACTGTATGTAGATGGACATAGTTCAGGAGGTTTGCCAGTTTAATCTGACACTCATGGTACACAAAAGGACTATCCAAGTGCCAGAAGGGAGAGCACGTGGCTGATGTGTAAAGACTGACAATAGGGACCTGGTCTGCTGTGCTAAAGAAATGGTGTGCTGGTATTTTGGGACATGTGCTCATGCTGACCATGCAAGTTTTCAGTGGCCCAATGTGGGATAGCAATCAGGCCAGCGTGACAAGCCAGAAGCACTGCTTGTTGACAGAAGGGAGTACACCATGTTCAAGTGGCATCAGAGTTGAATGTCTATGATCAATCATTGTCCCTACACGTGGTAGACCAAAAAGGATCCTCAGATAGCATTCGAATAACTCCACTTATTGGTGACACACCACTGGTAATGAAAATTGATACAGCAGAGGCTGTTTCTCTCATCTCAGTGGAGTTATTCAACCAGTTTTTCTAACATATCCCATTGTCATATCTACAAATAATTCTGAAGACTTATACAGCAGAAGAGCTGCTCTAATTGGGAATTTTAAATATGAGGGTGAACCCAAACAACCAACCGGCAAATCTTCCCTTGTATGTACTGGCCAGTAACTTTCCTACAATAATGGTAAAGTCCTTGCTAATGAAGATTTGTTTGAATTGGCAGAGTAGTAAAGCTTTACAACAAGACAGAATGGGTATGGCAGAAGTTTTGGACAGCAAACAGATGCATCCAAGTTAGGAACCACAAGATGGGTATTGTTGAAGTTATTGGTGCGACTAGACTGTCACCCTAATTTTTATAAGGCTTGAGTGGTGCCATATTTTCTACTTCCCTTGGTGGATTCAGACCTGGCCTGGTTGGTAGACCAGTAGACCATAATAAGAGGAATGAATCAATTGTTTGTTTGACTAAAATGGACCATTCAGTCCAAACCTGTCATGTGCCAGGAGTAATATCCCATTCTAAGGATGAAAGATCTGCTTGCCTCATTAGCTGGAGGAAAGTTGTTTAACAAGTTGGATCTGCTGAATGTATTTTTGCCAGTGTCCGAAGATTATTTCAATGCATAAAGAACTATTTTGCTACCTATAGACTGAGAAAACACTCTGGTCCAGTTGGAGCACTGCTTTCTCCTGCCTGTGAGACACTCTAAGTCTGTAATGAGTAAGGTGTTCTGGAAAAGAACAAGTCTGGGGAAGTTTTTCAAAATGTTTACTATTCTACTAATCAATTCAGATCAATGCTATATTAATACAACTGTAAAGAACAACCTTGTGGTTTTAAAACTGACCTCACATTCTTTGGACGTCAGTACCATGACCAGAGACCACTCTTACATTTGCAAGACTGGCCTCAATACCAGTTTTTAGGATGTCAAAACTGTGACCGAGATCACTTTTACAGTTGTAAGACTTGTCTCACATTCTTAGGGTGTCAGAATCATGACCCAAAACCACTAGTACTGTTGTAAGAGTGAGCTGACTTTCATTCTTAGGGTGTCAGAACCACTCACGTACAGTTCACAGTTCTTACACCCTATGAATGTGTGTGAGAGCACTCTTACAACTGTAAGAGTTGTCTCTGTAGCTGTTTTAAAATATAAGTTGCTTGCCTTACAGCATTTTCTCCTCAACCTCTTCTCTATTCCAAACAATGATACTTCCAGATGTCCAGTATTACTTAAGTAATAATATTGTTGTAACTGGCTGGAATGATACAAAGCCCCTTCAACACATATATGCCACATTACAGCATCTTAAGAATGATGGCACAAAGTTTCAGATGGAGAAGTGCAAATTCTTTCTGAAATCAGTAAAAAATTTGGGACAAACCATCAATGCAGAAGGACATCATATGTCCCTAGCAAAGGTGACTGCAATAGAAGAAGCCCAGTGCCCTAGGATTGTGATCTACAGTGGTATCCAGTGACAAGATGCACTAAATATCTGAATATTCCAGGAAATATCACAAGAAATCCAAGACCTGTTTTCCCTGTGATGTATCTGGATAGTCAGCATCTTCACACTGACTAGTCTACCACTGTAGTTGCAATCTTTCCTGGGGTTAATAAACTACTAAAGAACGCTTCTTCCAATCAAGCAATCATACTACATCCTTTGAATAACCTGCTGGAAACTGATATTTGGTGGAACTGGACCTCAGCAAGTAAAGCTGCATTTGCTCAGTAGAAGTCCTTAGTAGTATCAACTGAAGTATTGGAATGGACACTGTCATATCATATGTTATGCCTAATGGAAATAAATAGCTGGTGGCATTTGCTTCTCACATCCTAATCAAGTCAGCACAGTTTTGCACATATTGAGTGAGAGACACTGGGAATAGTGCTTGGAGTACAAAATGTTACATCTTACTTCTATGATCATGAGTTTGCATTCCTAACAGACAGCTGGCCTCTGACTACTATTTTGGGACCCAACACTGGAATTCCTCCCCCAGGCTGCTGCCCGCATGCAGTGTTAGGTTTACTACAGTGCTTGTTGAAAATTCATATGGAACGTGCCAGGACAGCGCAACATGGGAATGCTGATGAACTGTCTAAGCTGCCACTAAAATCTTCACACACAACTGAGACAGACTCTGTGGAACTGCTCAGTGTCAACATAAATGTAAGCCACCTCTCTTTCGAGAGGGGCTCATGCTGCCTTTAGGGACCCCTTCCTCTGCTAATTGTTCCCACAAAGTTAGGAAATGTTTTAGTGTTTGGGGTGCAATTTCTGCCAAATGCCATGTGATGGCAGCAGGGAGTAGTTTATCTTGGGTATAAATAGGTCAGAGACAGGAAATTGAGGAGAGGCTGGGGGAAGAGTGGAAGTAGAGGCAGGCAAGGCAGGAGCTCGGCAGTCCAGTTTGGGCCTGGAAGGGGGGCCCCCCTCCAGTGAGTAGACAGGATTGGTGGGTGCAGCAGTGTGGAGCCAGCAATTAATGGGTCCTCAGAGGGAGGAGGGCTAGATAGCCTTGTGGCATCATTTGGGAATATGGGTCTCCCAGGGCAGGGTGTAAGTAGGAGGGAGCTGTAGGGCCTTAGGGAGGATCCCAACCTTTTCCCATGTCGGAGGCGTCCTTGGTAACCAGAGCTCTGGGAGGTGTGGCAGAGCTTCCACAGAAGATGGGGACAGTGGCAGTATTTCCTCCCATACCTGGCATGGCAGGGTGATCCTGGTTGTTGAGGGGGTGCAGGAGAGTGTCCAACCATTTAGGTGCCTGCTTGGAGGGACAGGCCCTGGGGCGCTGTTCATAAGTTTGTTCGGGTGTAGGGTTGTCAGAACTAGTTCTAGAAAGATTCGAACCCTGCTCAAACTCTGGTGTTCGAGTTCTAATTTAGATCTCGAACACCAGAGGGTTCGCAAAAGGGCTCGGATTCAGCATTCATTGGTTTCCTTATCGGTGTGGCTCCCAGCCGCACACTGCCTGCAGGTTGTCTACATAACTGTCACTCCTCCCATGGCCTTCCTGTTACCGCTTCCATGCCCTTACACATGCGCAACAACAGCATCTCAGTTTTGGCGCGTCATGCTTTTGCTGATGGTTATCATTTCCACCTCTGTGGTGCTCAGTAAAACTGGAAGGGACAGTGTGCATGGTGCTCCCTCACTGATCTGGCATGCTATTAGGAGAAAAACGGGCTGTGGGTGCTCTGGGACTGGGATGACGCCAGTGGTTGGCCGTGGATGCAGAACATTTGACTGGTCGGGCAGCAGCAGGTACCCACCCGAGAGCTGAGGATGGGAGAATGATGGTGACTGGTGAGCCCCGAGGGGAGATCTGTGGAAAAGCAGCAAGTGAGTGGTGCTGCTGCTTGACATATAAATTCCAATATGTTTTATGTATGGGCTAAATTAATAGAAATATGAAATATATCACCAAATAAGGATCGCTGCCTTGGTCCACCATGTCTGTGTACAGTAAGAAAGTAGAATTTTTTTAAACTGAAAATATTTATTTATTTATTTATTTATTTAATATTACATTTTTATAGCAGTTTTCATTTCATTTAGAAGTCCTAACTCCCAAACGTTTTGCTTTCTGCAGTTTAACTTACAGTTTGACTTACAATACCAGTTGCAGTAACACTTTCAGCAGCATTTAGATGAGTAAATTCCCTTTACTGTGCTTTTCAAGACATGTTCAAGGGCTCAAATAGCTTTTAACAGCAAGATGGAACTTACATATTTACAAATTAAGGATTTAATGCATGTTCCAGCTGAAAAAAAGACAGAGTTCTGTAGAAGTCAAATCAGTGATCATTACTCTATGTGTGGCAGTATGTTTAACTTAGAAAAGAATGCATTTAGAGTCTTCTTGACACACTGATAAGAGATGAAGTTACCTTTACAGCGTTATCTGATTCATTACCCCCACCCTCAATTCAATCTTTTATGTTGTGTAAAAAGACTAGTTGCTGGAATCAGTGGCACGGCATCATCTCAAGAGGTGGAATCATTTGGAGAGACACATGTGGAGGTGTTGAAGGCAGGCACCCATAGTACCTAAGAAAAAAAAATGTTGGGTAGAAGAACTGCAAGAAGGCAGGGATTGGGAAGGCACTGGTGTGCCAGGCAGTGGCATAAAGTGAGATAGGGAAGTTCACTGCTAGTAGTGCCCAACTAAGAAATGTGCAAAGTTCAAAGAAATACAAGGCAAGGACTGGAATTTGGGAAGAGAGTAACAGATTGGTGGAACAAGCAGCAGTGGTATAAAGCAAGATGGGGTGGGAACTACAGGAGGACCACTACCAATGCAACTAGTATTGACTGACTGCCCAAGAGAAATACATTTGTTTTAAATGCAAATAAAAACAAAGTAGGGATTGGGATTTGGAAAGGCATAAACTGAGGTGGGCAACTCGGGAGGGCCGCTGTTGCCTTCCTCTCCCAGAAATATTTAGGAACTTGGGGAGGAGAAAAAAACAACTTATTTAAAAATATCTGTGACTCCTATGTGGCATACTGGCCATCATTCCTGCTGTACTCTTTTTGACTGCACTGTACCCAGTGTTTAACCCATGTGCCACCTGGCACTCATTGTGTGGTATTTTGAAAGGAAACGTCCATGTGCCAAAGCCCCCTCAGCCCCAATTAGCAGTTTGCATAATGAATATAATTTTTACCTTAGTAGCATCTTATGGTTTTGTGCTTTATCTGTTTGATCCTGCCATAAGTACCAAAAAACAAAAGTCCCTGCTTCTGGCATATTGAACTGAGTTCCAATAAAGGCACACCCCACAACCTCCCAAGTCTGACATATCAACCAGGGAGCAGCCACAGGAGAGTGTATAGTACAGCTCGATGGCCAGGCCTATGAGAGCTCTGGTTTAGGATGTACAGATCTGGGTAGTATACTGTGACCAGCTATAGATCTACAGTGACAGTCAACATACTGGTGGGAGGGATGGCAGGATTAACCACATAAAGTACAAAACCATAAGAAGCTACTGAGGCAAATTATGCTTAAGTGAATCTGCCAATCGGGGGTGGCTCCACACTGAGGCATAGGGCTTTGGCACTTGCTTGTTTCTGTTTAAATAAATCACAGAAATATACTGAGTGACAGGACTCAAGGAGGGAAGAAAAATCCCTTATTTATTTAAAAATATCTGTGACTCCCACTTGGCATATTGGCCATCATTCCTGCTGCGCTCCTGTTGACTGCACTGTCCTAGTGTGAGACCAGGTGAATGCTGGTGATGCTATAGTCTTCAAGTGAATAAATAAATGTAGTTATTGATCTTTTTTGCACTCAGGAAGTCTAATCCGGCTGCAGCAGGAAAACGTTTAACATATTGGTGGGTGGGTGGCCCTGATAGCACCTGTAAGTGGCTGGCTGTAACAAACAGAAGAAACCACAGATAAATCTACTTATAGTCATGTCAAATTCACACACAGTATCATTTCTCTTTCCCCTTATATTGAACAGATTTTATTTTAATTTTGTTTACAATTTCATGATAAGTATTTCACTATTATCTTCGCTATTTACAACCCAATTAAAAAAATAGGGTTCGAGTTCTAAAAAGTTCTAAAAAAGATTAGAACCCTAGAAATTTTTCAAAAGTTTATAGACTAGAACCAGAACCCAGAACTTCAGTGGGTTCTGACAACCCTATTTGGGTGGGCCATAGGTCATTTGGACAGGCTCTGGATGGCTACTCCTGGTTCTGATAGGACAATAACTCACATATAGCATTCTGTACTCAAACCGTGACATAGTAAACACTCCAAATCACTGGTTCTATGAAGAGAACTGTGCAGAATGTTGTCCATAAAAAGAAAACAATTGAAAACACAGTTTTTCACATCAGTGTTTATTAAAGTACAAATAAACATGGCTCATTCGAAGGCAAGTTTATCACTTCTCTTACTAGGAACATTACCAGCTGCTGCCAATTAGCATACATTTCCTGTCCCCTTTAAATCAAGCTCCAGGGTATGGTAGATGGGATGTTTTAAATCCCAGGTTGCCATCGTCTCTGTCCATCTGAGGGGCACTGAGGAAGTGTGGAACCGGAGTGTCTCAGGAAAACAGCAATGTCTTCCTCAAGCTGTTCAGGGGTTCCTGGGCCATAGCAGGGCCTAGGTTATCCTGTGTGGCAGGCAGCTCAAGGTAGTGGTAGCTTGGAATGGGGTTGTGGCCTGGGTATGCTGTGGGTCTGCCATGCCCGTGTCTGAGGCAGGCACTGGGGCCTCCATTATGAGTAGGTCTTTAGGCCCATTTAGGCCATGGTTCTTTTTACTGGTTGAGGAATTGTAGGGCTGCACAAGTTGTGAGGGTCTAGAGGGATTTTAGACTCAAAGTCCCAAGTGTGGTCTGGTCAGGGAAGGAAAATTCCTGGGTACCCCGTAGGGTGCTTATTGGTTTCGGGAACCATGTGAGAAGAAGCTGCTCGCTTCTCTATTAGGAAGGAGATACCTGACCAAGGAGTAAAGGGAGGAAACTAGTAAATAAGTGCCTGAGGTTTCTGGAGCCCTGCGGTTCTGTGGGGTTTAAAGTCTATGTTCCGGGAATATTGTCCAAGTTTTTGAAAGTTATAGTGAGCCTTGTGTGTGCTACCTATAAAATCTGTCTCTTTCCTGATTGGTCGCCAGCCTATGTAATATAGTTTTTGCCCCATGGAGCAGGTGGCTAAAGCATGAAGAAGTGATGGACCCCTCTGGCCCTCTAAATCATTTGGGCACAGAAGAAATAAAGTGATTTTACTGAGGAATATACTGGAGTTGATTTTATCGGTAAATAGCTGAAATGAATTAGGATAACCCCAAAGCTAATTTCCCTCTTTCAGGAGTTATTTTCTAGTGCTCCTTTGATCATCCCCTTGCATCTCAGTCCCTGGGGTTGGTGGGCTCCACGGCTTGAGTGAAGATCATGGTGTTGCCGTGGATGTGAAATGAAGACTGAGGTGCTGCTTATAAGGTGTGTTTCATTATCAGAAGACAGCTCAAGTTAAGCCCATTGTTCTCTTCTTTATTTCCGCAGATGGGCCAGGGGATCTTCTATGTTGGGTTTCTTGTGTGCCACTGCCCCTCCACCTCTCCCAGCATTTTTAACATCTGGAAGCTCCTAGACAGAAAGAGGAGGTGCAGGGGAGTTACATAAAGAATAAGGAAAGATAAAGACCATTGGTCCATCCAGTCAGTCCAGTCTGTACCTCAGTTCAGCATCCGGTTTCTTACTGGCCAGACTGTATCTGATTTAAGCAATATACCATGACAGGGAGTGGGTATATTGGCGGATTTACCAAGTGGTTCGGTCACGAGGTGCAGCCAAGTGACTTAACCACACCAGAAGTGGTAAATCCACCCATATACCAACTCCATGTCATGGTATATTGCTATTATACAATGTTCAACTTGGTTTTTTGTTTTTATAGTGACATAAAACTTTTACAGTGGGTATACTGGAGGATTTATCACAGTCATGTGATGTGTTTTGACCAATGAGTTTGCTGGATTTTCATACCCCATTGCATAATACACAATTTCCTCCACCTCTGATCCTCTCACCACCCTCGTGATCCTTTCCCACTCTTTCCCCCTCTCTCTGAGTTCCCGTTCCCAGTCCTATATGTGACACCTACTCGGCACTGTGTAGTAGTAGTAGTAGTAATGATTTTATTCATATATATTCATATATATAATGAACAAGGTAAAACAATCCCAGTGAGTACATAAACACACTCATTTTCAAGGGACACCTTATAAAATACAGTACCTGGTTACAATATAAAAAGATACAAAACAAATAAACATATACAACAAAAACAACCATAATACAATAAATAAATACCATATATCAGACAATCATAATTACATAAAAATTCACCCATTCTCTAGATTCTCACAACAATCATGCAATTTTATACTTTGCCCATGATACCAAGATTTAATTTTTGTCCAACTTACTTTACTACAATAACTTCTCAAATCTGGAGGCAAACTATTCCAAACTTTGGGGCCAGTATAAAATAATGTTGCACATCCATTTTTTGTTCTAAACTTTGGAACTATGAATTCTCTATATTGGGCTGATCTTAAACCCCTCATTGAACATTTAATTTTTAAGTCTTTCACTATATATTCAGGTAATTTATTTTCAAAAAACCTACATACCACCTTAGTTATATGCTGTTTTCTCCTAATGTATAAGTGATCCCAATCTATATTTCTATACAGCTCACAATGATGCGTGTGTTTATGCAAACCTGTAATATACCTAGCCATTTTATTATATACCATATCTAATTTTTTCAAATCAACCTTATTCGCCCCCCCATAAATTACATCCACATAATCAATCACTGGCACTAACATTGTATTAATCACATGCAGCCTTATGTCCCTAGAGAAATTACTTCTTATTCTATACAACATTCCTAACCTTTGCCCCAATCTTTTAACTAAATTGTTTATGTGAACAGACCATTTACAATGCACATCCAACCATAACCCTAAATATTTATACTCATCAACTTTCTGTAAGGTAGAACCATCCCTCACTTTTATATCCAATAAGTTCAACTGTAATTTTTCACTTTTGTCTAAACAACATTGTTTTAGTTTTACTTTCGTATTCAATATTAATTTGTTTTAATATAATACTCCTGTATATCATCAAACGCTGTTTGCAATGTACACTGCATATTAAGAACATTCTTATCTGAAACATATATAATCACATCATCTGCATATTGATGGTATTCCAAATTTTTTTGCTTAAGATCCAAATCACTAGTATACAAATTAAATAATAATGGTCCCAATATTGTATCTTGTGGTACCCCCTGCCTTATCTGCCTAAAATCTGATATACATGAACTCAAAAACACTTTTTGTTTTCTACCATTCAAATAACTAGAAAACCAGGCTACCACATTGTCTGAAAAACCTATACTAATCAGTTTTTTAATTAATATCTCAAGATTTATAGAATCAAAAGCTTTGACAGATCGATCATAATTGCCCTGTTAATAATCCATTATCCATAGCTCTCTGAATATCTCCTGTTACTTTTATTAATGCTGTTTGGGTACTATAACCCTCTCTGAAACCAGACTGATTTCTATGTAAAATATTCTGTTTATTTATATATTTATTAACCTGTCTAGCTACAATCTTTTCACAAATCTTAGCTACTATGGTATCAGGGATATGGGGACGATAATTACTAATCTCATGTTTGATCCAGACTTAAAAATTGGAATTACTTTTGCACATTTCCATTCTTCTGGTACTTCCGCTAACAACAAAGACAATTTAAAAATTTGAAACAAAGGATAAGCAATCACTGGGGCCGCATATGTTAATAGTTTACTACTGATCTCATCTAAACCTGTTGCCTTTCTTTCATTAATATGCAACAATTCCATAAAAACCTCATTCACTTCAATATATTCAAAATCAAATGTGCTATCACCCTTCTTATATTACCAAACTTATAATTATCATCAATAGCAACATCTGAATCCCCTTTTGACATTCCCATATTAACAAAAAATTCATTAAAATGATTAGCCGTCTCTGTACATTGCTCCAAGTCTCTTCCATTAACACAAAAAGTTTGTGGATAATCATTTTTTCCTGGATTTTGTAATTTGTGAATTAGTTTCCAAAATTTACCTGGATGTGAAAATTGGGTGTCCTTTAATAAATATTTATAATAATCTGATTTTGCCTTCCTAATATCTCTTAAATATTTATTTCTTAAGGCTCTATAACTATCCCAATCCTTCTGTAACTTTGAATTCTTAGCCTTTTTCCATTGTTTGTTTCTTTTTTTTTGTAAATTGTGCAAATTCCCATTATACCAAATTGCATTTTTCAATCCCCGATAAACCTTTCTTATTGGCGCATGCTGATTACAAACCTTTTCAAACTCTTCCTGAAAAAACTTCCATGCCTCATTAATAGTTGGAATTAAGGCAATTCTTTCCCATTTACACATTCCAAATCTTGTATAAAAGCAGTATAATCAAATTTTTAAATGTCCTTTTAAAACCCAGTGTCCAGATTTAATACTTTTTCTTTCGCTCTCACACATACCACCCCTGATGATCACTATAAGTATCAACAGTACACTACTAATTTTATATTTTCTACTCTTGTGGTGAAAATTAGATCTAATGTAGAGGAACATTCACTATCCTTATTATTAATTCTAGTTACTCCATCAATTAACTGTGTCATTCCAAGTCTAGTTGCCAAGTCAATAAGCCCATGTTCACTTGTAATTTGTTTCCAATTCACATTAAAATCACCAATCAGCAATATTTCATGTGAAACTCGAAAGTTATACAAATAGTCATACAAAAATCCGAATTTTGATGAATGTACTCTAGGGGGTTTATACACCCCCATTATCACCATAGGTAAAGAGAAAGGGAGTTTCAATTCCACTGTCAAAGCTTCTATTCCCTGAAAATCCAAATCATTTTGTAAAACTTTGATGTCTAATTGCTGCTTAGCATATATCGAAAGCCCCCCCCTTTTTTCTTGTGATCCCGCCTAAACAGCAAGTAGCCATCAATGAAGTGTGTCCTCACTGACCATGACATTTTTATTGTTATTTTTTTATTTTTCATCTGTTAACTGGGTAAGGAAACTGGACCAGAAGGCCCTTTTTGAGGTCTGACCTGGGAGATCAACAAGAAGGGCCTGGCTTGCATCCAAAGTCTTGGCAGCCATGAGGCGACTCCTCATCCAGCCACGACGCATGCCCAGCCGTCATGACTGACCAAGAAGAGCCAATCACCTTTTCCCTAATTGATCACCTGTGAGGCCACATTTTGATGAGGTAAGAAGGGGAATAGAATAAGGCACACAAGCCTTCAAGCAAAGTACTACACTTCCTATTTCACACAATACTATCAGGTTTAAAAAACTTCCAATGAATAAAAAGAACAAGTACTCCAGAAGCAATAGCATTTCCCTGTCTGCCATAGTTGACGCTAAAGGTTCTTTAAAAAAAATCCCTGCCCAACGTGGGAGGAATACTGGGGCTTACGGACAGAAAATTGCAAGCCAGATGTGATACGTAGCATGAGACTGCAGAGGTGGACATTTGATAATACTTGGCCACTTTTGGCCTCATGATATGCCACACAAGATATGGGTAAATTAAGTAATTGGGTATGAGGCTGCAGTCTGAGTGCATCCAACAGCAAGGCATGATGTTATCCCAGCACAGCACATACCCTGGAGTGCATTATTATGCTTACAAAATTATACATTAAAAAAAGATTAAAACGTTTCTTAAAATTATATTTTTAGCCATTTTTTTCAATGGGAAGGTATACTTACATAAATAAAAAGTGCTGATTTCTTGTTTTGTCCAGTAGGTGGAGGTCGTGTGCTGTTGGTGTGCCTCTGTTCCCCACCTTCCATGTTCTCTAACTGGGGCTGCTGGTATGGAGGGGCAGGAAGACGTGACACCAAATGACATAGTAAGAAATGGTGCTGCTGATATGGGGGAGTAGGAACAAGGGCCACCAACTGGACAGTAGCACCTAGTCCTGGTGCTGCTGGTATTGAGAGGTAGGAACAAACGCTATCAGACCCAAAGGAATAGCCCCGGTACTTGGGGGGGGCAAGTGACAGATGTGTGGAACAGAAAAACACAACGTCTGTTCAGGCCAGAAGCAGGTACTGCATTATTCTAAATCTGATCACAATTACGGCTTTTGAAGCAAAGTGCCAAGCACTGTGTGCATGCACCAAGTCTGTTTGGGTAGGAGTGGGGTGAACATAGAGCACAGCACTGTGCAAGTGGAGCACCATCCAACCCAAAGTAATAGTACTAGTAGTGGAAGGGAGGGGGCAAGAGACAGATGTATGGAACAGAGAAATACAAGTTTGTCAGGCTGCTGAGGGACTGTATTATTCTAAAGCTGATTGCAATCATAGCTTTGCAAGTGGAGCGCCAGTGCTGTGTGAAAATGCCAAGTCTGTTTGGATAGGAGCAGGGACTGTACTCTTCTGAAGCCAATCATGATGATGACTTTGTTCTGAATTTTAAATTATTTAAATTAATTATTTAAATAATATTACTAAAAGCAAAAGAAGCTGGCAGGGGGAGGGAGTGGTTTCATTTGGCTCTTCTGAGAGCAGTGAAGTAGTGTACAAAAGATCATCATGTTGGCAGGACAGCTGAAGCTGATCATAGTGACGGCTTTGCAGCAACATTCTGGTTCCTTTTAAAAAGTGTAGACTGGAATGTGTTCTTGTATCAGGCACAACACAGTGACTTGCATCATATTTTGGATTGTTCTGTGACAGTGGCTGGAAGGGATGTTCTTTTTCATACATTCTTGAAGTCCTGGCAAGCCACAGCAGCCATGCCAAGTGTGGACAACTTGGACATGGATTGTGGACCGATTTGGGTAACATTTGATGCAATTATGTGTGTTGGGGCACGGGGTCATAATGTCTCAAGACATTATGCCGCGTAACAAGAGGCCATGCTGTCCAATACAAGTAGCGATTGCTGTCATGCAGCGTAAATCTTTGGGGGGGCCCCACACTTATGGAGGGCTGTGCTCTGAACCACCCCCACTAAGGATTCTCAACTCCGGGGATGGTTTACCTTGAGGAGTGCACAATGTTGTAAAAAAATTAAATGTCTGGGACCAGGAATCAAATCTGGTCCCAGACGCAGCACCTGGGTTCTTACTGCTGTGGCTCAGTCCAGTGAGCCACGGCAGCTGCTCAGTGGAATCTAGTCCCAGCAGAGGTCTTATCTTCTGCCTGGGGTTGTGTGAATGGTGCAATACCATGTACAGAAGTATGCGCGGTATTGCACCATTCGCTGTCATGGACAGCGCTGTTTCGGGTTAGCTATAATGTTGTACACTATTAAGCGTAGGGCATTATGACCTGGTAGGGTGTGCTGGGACTAGTCATGATGTTGTGATGGGATAACATCACAGGTCTAGCCCCAGACTGACCAATCAGAGCTGGGAGATTTTTCTTGCCATTTTATAATAGGGGATACACAATGGCCTAACTCAAAATATGCAGTTTATCTCCACCCTCTTCCCTGGTCTTCCTGTGGCTAACAAACATCCAATCAGCTACTGACAGAGAGCCCTTGCTGAATAGGGTGAGAGAGATGGTGATGCAGGGAGCATGGAGGAAGCATAAATCTCCTTCCTTCACACCTTATGTGAGGATTTTAAATGCAGTAGAAACCACTATCCAGGAGCTGCAACAAATGTTCAGTCAACATGGCATTTCAGAACAGATTGTTGGTAACAACAGTTTTCCATTTGCGTTGGCCAAATTTAAGTGATTCATGAAGGCTAATAGAATTCATCATACATACATTCAGCTGTTCTTCAAGTCTCTACCTCGTCTGTTTTGCCTTGCTTTCCCTAGATCATTTTGGTTGCCCTTCACTGGACCGTTTCCAGCAGGTTGATGTCTTTCTTTAGGTAAGGATCAGCACTGCACACTGTGCTCCATGTGTGGGCTGAAGTAGAGCTCTGTCCCACACATCTGTCTCCTGCCCCCTCCCTGCCTCCCACTACCAGCACTATTACTTTGGGTTCGATAGTGCTCCACTTGCACGCGCTTTGCTCTGTGGTTACCCCGCTCCCACCCAAACAGACTGGGTGCATGCACCCAGCGCTTGGCACTTTCCTTCCAAAGCTGTAATTGTGATTAGCATTAGAATAATGCAGTCCCTGTTTCTTGTGTTTTTGTACTTACAAAGTGTTTTAATTTGGGGTAGAGTAGTCATAACCCCATACAAACATGTAAAAATGGCAACAAAGTTCTAATCCCCGAATGATCAAAAATTTTCATTCTGTTCCCTGGATTTAGTTAGTTAGTTAGTTAAACATGTATTTATTTGTTTTTTTTACTTGCCTGCCTCCTCGGCTTTACAGGGGGCCTCGTACCCCTCCTACTCCTTCTGCCAGGCCCTACCAAGGCTTCCCGTCCTGGTTTCATGTTGCTCATTGGGCCAGGGGTGTATGTATTTTTCCCCATTTTCTCCTGATACCCTGAGGACTACAGTGCAGAAGACATACGTCCAGATGAACAACGTGCTGATGCACGCCACTGTCAAACCCCAACAGTGTTCTCCCCCCCAACTCCAGAGAGCCATGTGCTTCAACTGCCTATGCTTCCACAGCCACAGGAGGGTTCTATGTGATAATGGTGAGTGCCGAATGGTGACCCGCATTATCGCAACGTCAGGGTGGCAAAAACAATTTTGCCACTCTGACAACCTCGGCACATGGAGGAACAGCACCAGAGACTCAATTAATTTGCTTTCTGTGGGGGGGGCTGCACCCTGCACACACCCCCACATGGGGGGCTTTGCCCCCTGCACCTCCCTACTTAAGAATTCTCAACTCTGGGGGGGTGATAGAAAAAAAAACACAAGTTTTGGGACGGGCACAACAAAAACGCAGTAGCACCCGGACCCAGACCCAAACCCAGAACCCCATGCACTGCAAATGGAGGCCAACACCCGAAGCCACCACACAGCTCCACAGCCAACCGCAGTGCCACCCCCTACATCCCTTCTACCCCCTCCCAGGCCACACTCGGCGTGCTCATTCCCCCCCCCACAATTTTGTACCTACAGTGACATCCTGTCACTAGGGTCACCCAACCCACTACATTCAGTTGCCCTCCCTTCTCTCTCGCCTTTTGGGCTTTCACCCACATCGCATCACTGTTTCGGACGGCACCTTGATTCAGGCACCCACATCACAGGCTGCTCCACATGAGCTATGGGTGCTGTGTGCTACCCAGTAACCCACCCCAGGAGGAGGAGAGCACCCATTGGGATGCTCAGTCCTCCTCCCCCCATCCGACCACTGTTAGCCCAAGTCTGTTCCCAAATCCAGGTCATCAGCATAGCATGAGGTATAGCATCCAGACCCTCAGCCCTCAGCACCACTGGGCCAGCAAAAAAAATATATATTTTTAACAGGATAAAATTTTAGGCCAAAAGCCTATTTAACAAAGTTGACCTGTATGTAATACAAAGTTTCAACAGATCACATGACAATACAGGGGTAAACAGTGTAAACAATAAACACAGCATAAAACCAGAGAAAGCGGATAAATAATTGTGATCTAAAAAACTACAGTACATACAATTACAAACTTCTACATAAAGCTTATTTAAGACAGACTTGAAACTGTAGATATTGGTCAAATTTCTCCCAGGGGGTGGAATTTGATTCCAAATTTTAGTAAAGTTAAACTGAAAAGATATAGTTCCATATTTGGTCTTTGCTTTGGGAAATCTTACACCACGATGAACAGTGTCCCTCAGTTTATACAAATGGAGATTCCTTTGGGTCTCTATGATCAGATTTCCATTAATAAGGCCGTTATTGTCCTTATAAATTAAAATGGAATATTGCTTCAGCCTACGCGTAGTTAAGCTTTCCCAATTTAGGGACTGAAGTATGGTGCAATGGTGAGTTCTAATGGAACAGCCAGATACAAACCTTGCTAACCAAAAATAAGATTTGTCCAGTCTTTCCAGATCCTTACATCCAGCAAAACCATAGACTAAACTCCCATATTTCAAGTTAGGGAGAATGAGTTGTGTTGCTATGGTATTACGCATTTGATGTGTTACTATAGAGGCAGATCTACTTAGAGCCCTATTCTAGATTTAACTTTTCTGGTTAAATTCTCAATATGGATACTGAATGTTGAACATCTATCCAATTCTACCCCTAAGTATTTATATGAGTTTACATTTGTTAAATGGATCCCTTCACTGGTTACAATATCCAAATTTAGATTCCTATTTTTGTAACACTGCTTTCCTTGAAAATGCATAACTTGAGTTTTTTTAGTGCTTATCACTAATTGTGTTTATCTAAACCATTCCTGAAGGGAGTCAAAGTCCTTCTGCAGTTTGTTCTGCATTAGGTCCAAGGAAATGTCGGATGCCAACAGCACAGTGTCATCAGCATATAATTCAATATGACATGTCGTTATCATTTTGGCAAGTCATTAACGTAAATCAAAAATAGCAATGGGCCCAAAATTGAGCCTTGGGGAACATCCTTTGTATGGTGCTCCAGATCTGATAATACTCATTTATTACCGCCTTTTGGGTTCTCTTGTTTGTATAAGATTTAAATCACTTCAAAGAGCCTGAGGCCAACCCAATTTGTTCCATTCACATAAGTAAAATTTCATGATTAACTAAATCAAAAGCCTTAGATAAGTCGACAAACTCAGTGCCCATGGACTCCCTGGCATCCAATACTTGTGCCACTCTACCTATAAAGTCCACAAGCTGGTGCCAGTCGAGTATCCAGGTCTAAACCCATGTTGATGTTGGGTAAGTTTCTGATATTGATCTAAATATGAATAGATTTGATTGAAAACAATTCTCTCTAACAACTTTTATAGTACAGATAACAGTGCGATGGGCCTATTGTTAGATGGCTCATTTGCATTCCCAACTTTGAAAATGAATATGATCTTTGCCTGCTTCCATTCCTGAGGGAACAGGCTCTCTGTTGTACTATTATTAAATAATTTTGTTATTGCTGGGGACACAGTGCTAGCAGCATCCTTCAGGAACCTTAATTTCCACTCCAACAGGTCTGGTTGACTTTTTTGCAGAATGTTTTTGGAATTCTTTCAGCACCTCTTTCTCCTGTGTTTCCCTAACATAACATTTGGGGGAACTTTCATCCAATGTTGCTTTGTTCTTTTTAACACTTGTTGGAACAGGGATATTTATATCTGGTAGGATTGTAAAATATAAATTCAATGCATCAGCAGCCTCTTTCTTGCCCAAATTATTCCCATTTGAATCTACTGTTTCAATTTCTGGTCGGTTCCTAACAGGGTTATCAAGTTCACAGATAATGTCCCAATAATGTTTTGTTTGTGTGGTGTTATTTATTTTATTACGGTAATAATTCTTTTTCACCTGTCTTATAATTTGTTTACATTTATTTTTCTGCTTTTTGAATAGTTCCCAGTCTAGAGTATTTAATGTTTTGTTTGCCTTCTTCCATAGCCTGTTTTTAAGTTGAATCATCTTTCTTAAAAACTCAACTACCCATAGCAAATTGTTCTTCCTAATTTTTTGAGTGTTTACAGGGGCATGAGTGTTACAGGTTTGCACAAACATTTAAGTAACTTCGGCCACCCTCAGATTTAAGTCAGGAATTAAATTTAAGCAATTCCAATTTTGATTCTGCAAGTCTATGTTAAAGTTCATGGCAAGGTAATTTGCATAATTCCTCCTTGACATGAACTTGTCTCTGTTTATGCTATTATGAATATCCTGAATTGTACAGATAGTAGGGTTGTGATCCCCAAGGTTAGGAGTAAGAACTTTACTAGATGTGACCGTAAAAGTCATAGAAAAGAACATAAGATCACGTTTATTGCCTGCCCCTGAACAGCACCCCGTTCTTGTGACCTGATGTATGACCTGTTGCACATTCAGAATGTGGAAGATTTGCTCTAGTTTTTAACCCTGGGTTTATCCCACGCCACGTTAAAATCGCCCATTAGGTGAATATCTTTATTTTCAGCAATAGACTGAATTTTTTACATCCTGTTATATTTTCTCATAGGGGTTTAAACATGAAATTGATCATTAATGTCATCAGTTTTTTGTTAGGGTTTTATTTACCATGTTATTTGGAAAGAGACAAGTTGGGAGACTCATGAGAAGCAACTACTGCAGTTCTATTAAACCCCCAGCACAGAGCTATTTTATGGTTACATCTGAGGCCTACACAAGTATGTTATGTCCCTAAATTGAGAAGAAATTTAATGCAGTTCTCAAATTACCAAAAATACTTGTGTAGGCCACAGATGTAACCATAAAATAGTTCTATGCTGGGGGTTTAATGGATGTAAAATACAAGTACTAATACTATCCTGTACAAGTGACCAGAAAAATACTGGGGAAAGACTATAAATAACTAAGTAAATGATATGGCAGTAGAGGAGAGGATAAGCTAACAGGTACATACTGATGCTTCATACACAGAACTTGACAACCAAAAACACAAAAAGGGGAGCACCCCACATACCTGAAGTAGTATAGTTTGGTTAATTTAAACTGTGCTCATAGCACAAAAGAAACTCAAAAACTCAAAATCATTGTTATAAATCCCAGAACAAATACCCTGGTGAGGTGAACCATCCTCTTCATCTGGAAATACCTTGGTAAGTTAACTGAAGCTACATCACAAACATACGAAGGTACAATTGAGCCAGCAGAAAAGGGCCTTGTAGTCTATCATGTCTGCTTGGATTGGTTGACACCTCAGTGACTGCTGAGGGATCCTCCCCCCTTTCCCATTATCTACTCCTCCTTCCCCAGTGATGTCCTACTTCCCCCAACTCCTCCTCCCTTACATGCAACTTTCCCCTTTGTTCTGTCCCAACCTCTCTTGAAGCTGTCCACTGTCTTCAGGGAGATCACTTCTTCCAGCAACACATTACACTAAGCTACCACCCTGTCAGTGAAAAGTTACCTCCTAATTTCTTGCCTGAATTTTTCCCCCACCAGCTTGAGGCAGTGCCCCCTAGTGGTCCTGCTCCAACTAAGGCTGAATACACTCCCAGAAATCATCCTGTTGAAACCCTTAAGGTATTTGAAGGTTTCAATCATGTCACCTCTCCCCTTTCTATTCTCCAGGTAGTACATGTTTTGATCTGAGTCTCTGCCTTGTCAGTTTTCCCTTGCTATCCCTGGATCATTTTGGTTGCTCTTCACTGGACTGTTTCCAGCAGGTTGATGTTTTTCTTTAGGGAAGGAAATCAATACTGCACACTGTGCTCCATATGTGGCCGAACTAGGAACCTGTACAGTGTCAGAATTACCTCTGCTTTCCTGCTGGCAATACCCCAGTTATACAGCCCAACATCCAATTTGCCTTGGCTGCTGCTTTCCTGCAGTGTGTTGAGTGCTTCTGGTCACTCACAATGATCACTGCCAAGTGACCATGGAGTGCAGAATGACACTGGACCATGGAACAAACGTTCTCTTGTAAATATCATTCCAAATCTTTGATCAGGTCTGGAGCACATCTGCCTGACATTTCAGAGTAATGACAACTTCCTCAAAACTGTGTAACGTCATGGAAAGTATTGCTTAAATGCAGAAAATTTAAAGACACATGCCCTGATTTTTACAACTGCATGGGTGGAGCTCTGCAGACATTATGCCATCACTGTAGGAGAACAGGGGGTCAGCTCCAGAACATGACCCTGTGTTCTCCTACAGAGATGTGGCAATGTCAGGACAGTGCTGCTGCCATAGACACTGTCCTCTGTGACAGAGCTCCCTTCTGCAGCACAGTCATCCCTCTCCCCATAGTACACTTCTTCGCTACTTCACTCCAGGCATAACTGAGCATGCGCAGTTTTGCCCCGCCGCTATTTTGTGAGTAGCAACCACTGCCCCGCTGCAAACCACCACTGTTCTGACACTGCTGCACCAGTGCTCCATTGTCACCGCTGCCACACTGTGACTCGCCGCTGCTCTGAGAGCCATGCTGTAGGTAAGAGCTCACCACAGCCACATCGGCAATGACGGGATCTTGTTAAGACTAGCATTATGCAAATTTCAATGCATAAAGTAAGCACTGACTAGATAAAAAAAAGAGATGTCAAGGCGCTAGATGAATCACCAGTGTGAGAAAGACAAATAGAAAGAGAAAAATCCCTAAAACCATGAAAGAATAAACAATTCCAATGTAGAAGAGAACACCAAATGAACAATGAACTAATCAGTAAATAACTTCAATATGATCAATGATAGGCTAATAAGCTCATAATTTCTAGTTACATAGCAGAATGTGTAAGAGTACTACGTTAACAGACTAGACTATATTACATCAATGGAGTTGTGAAGGAATGCTTCAAGTGAAAAATCATCATTAGACAAAAAGGGATCACAATGTTCAATGCTGGCATTCAGAAATCCTCTCTTCGGTGAAATCATCTGTTCAAGTTACATCCTCAGCTTCAGAGAAACTTCAATTCAAAAGCATCTCATTACTGCAGTCAAGCCATAATGCAGGTCCATGAAGTGTCTCACAATAGCATATGTGTTATTCCCTCATCCAGGTCACCTTAATGTGTC
This sequence comes from Neoceratodus forsteri, assembly GCA_016271365.2. NCBI lineage: Eukaryota > Metazoa > Chordata > Ceratodontiformes > Ceratodontidae > Neoceratodus > Neoceratodus forsteri. Next base: position 632,012,629 of record CM028136.1, on the reverse strand, counting down.
TTTTCTATCTAGAAAATGCATTGTTTTGTTCATGCTGTTCTTACAATGCAATACATGTCTCTTAAAAGTTCCCACATTCCATGCCACAGTTGAGAAAAAACATTTTGGCCAAGATTTAAAAACTTACAGCTGTCATGCTCATGAGGTGATGTACAGAAATGGCCAGGATTTAAAAACTTTCAACTGTAAGGCATGCCTTGCATCACCCTTTGAAAATCCGGCCTTTAGTATTTATTGAGTACTTTTAAGTACAGCATATGAAGATAGTTCTGGTATCTTCTATTTTGTGACAAGAAAAGAAGAAGAAACACAGGAATAAAACTAAAATTGTATTAGGAAGGAAGGGAAGGGAAGGGGAAATTGTTTGACCAGGAGAGGCAAACTATACTGAAGCTTGTTTCGAGGTGTGACCTGGGAGCTCAAGGAAGTTAAGTGACTTGCTCAGGGTCACACAGTATGCAAGTGGGGGCCTATCTGATTGAAATCCAAGTCTCCAGGTCTGCAGCTCAGAGTCTTAAATCTCTGTGCTGCACTGCATCCCAAATTAACTATTAAACTATTACTCAGCTTTGTATACAGCACTGTGTTGTATTTCATGCACAATCAAAACCCTAGCAGCATATCAGTATTTTTGGCATTTCTGTACACTTCCAGACTCCTCTCACTACCTCATGTCCCCATCCCATCTCCTGCTCTGTATACCATCAAAATATCAACATTTTGGCATCAAAATCTATCACAGTGACAAATTTGAGGTTGCAGAGGGGAGGGGGCACAGCCCCCCAGAAAACAAAAGCACGCAATGTCTGACAGGTGAAATTTCACCTGTCGACATTGTTGGTGTCACTGTGCCACATTTTGACAACTTGGTTGTCGATGCGGCTTGGTGGAACCCCTTGCCCCAATGTCATTAGAACAGTACCACTTGTACACTCATGACAAACCACACCTCCCCATACTTGTCTATGTAGTGCATAACAATGGCATGAGTCAGTTCTGAGGAGAAGTTGGTAGGGGACTGGATAGGTGTGGTACACACCACTGGTCTTCATCCACCAGTGGTATGCACCTTGTTCCCGTAGTCCCGTGCCCACCCAGGTTGGGGACTGGTGAGTGCAAAGTGCATACCACTTGTCTCCAGCTACCAGTGATATGCACCATGCCCCCCTTCCCCTGAGCTCTCAGGCAGGGGACTGGAGACAAACACAGTTGGTCCCCATCCACCAGTGGTATATACCATGTACCTCTTAGTCCCATGTGCCCCAGTATTACCTCAAGCTTAAAAATCTCTCATCCCCCCTCAGTTCACTACAGAACATTTTTCAATCAAAATGTAAATTAAACCTGATTAAATCCAGTATTTAGTGCAAACAGTCTGCATATTTTCTCAGGGTTCCACGTATGCAGTTTCATACAGTACCACAACAGTGTCATGTGCCATGACTAATGCCATCCACCCCCATGGTTCACAGTACTAGCATAAGGTAATACTGGGTTGGGGAGCAGGGTTCTAGGGGGCATCTAGCCCCCCAGCCCCCTGCCCCCAGTTAGGGGGACTGGGGGGTATAGTGCACACTATTGATCTCTGTCCACCAGTGATCTACACCCTGTCACCCCAGTTCTCTGCCCCCAAAGGGGATATGCTGCAAACCACCTATCCCTAGCCAGGTGATATGCACCATGCCTCCCCAGTCCTTTGCCCCCCCCAAGCAGGGGACTAATGGGGCATAGTGTACCCAACTGGTCCCTATACTCCAGTGATACACAATCTATCCTTCCATGCCCCTGTTCCACCACAGCATTACCTCAGGTGAATTCCCCCCCCCAGTACAGTAAAGCACTGTAAAAAACCATAGTGTGTGCACACAATCTTCATAGAGGAGTACTGCAACCCTGCTTAAGGTGTATGGCAGCACCACCTCAGTTGACTGTTTTACTGTGGCCCGGTCAATGTTAAAGGCCTCATTGTACCCTGCCTCTCCTTTGTTGTCTGCATCTGCACTTTCCTTTCCTGACACCATGTCCCACCCCCACTGCCACAGGATTAACTCTATGTGTGTGAGGTAATGCCGGGGAGCTGAGGTTAGGGGACTGGTGGGCATAGTGCACCTAGCCCCCTACTCCCCAGGCAGGGGACAGGTGGAGGCAAAGTGGAAACCACAGTATCCATCCACCAGTGGTATGCACCATGTTACCCCAGTCCTTTACTCCCAAAAGAGGTGACTGGTGGGAGCATAGTGCAACCCACTGGTCCCTATCCACCGGTGGTATGTGCCATGCGACCCAGGCCCATGCCCCCCCCCCGGCATTACCTCAGTCTGGTGTCCCCTATCCCCTACAGCACAGTTTTGTATTTCCAGTATGCAATGGCGAGCAAAAGTCCATCTAGTCTGCCCATTTGTTTGCATGGATTCCAGTTGGGCCATGCCTGCTAGCATTGAACTCTTACTCAAGATGAGTCTCCACTCTCGACCCTGTGTTGCATGTATGTTCATGGTGGTGACTCATCCATATTGGATCTCCTCCATGATCTACATTCACAGCAGGAGTCTTTTCACCCAAACCCACAGACACACTCACCCACCCACAGGTATGAGGTAGCATATCACCTACTTCTGCCTGGCTTAATGCATATGGCAGGGCCACCCTGAGGTAATACTGTGGGGGGCAGGGGCTGCTGGGCATAGTGCTCCAGCCCCCTACCCCCCCAGTGGAGGACTGGGGGGTATAGCATAAACCAATGTTATCCGTCCACTAGTGGTATGCACTATGTCCCCCCAGTACTCTGACCCCCATGGCATGGGACTGGTGGGGGTATAATGCAAACCACTAGTCCCCATCCACCAATGGTATTCACTATGCCCCCACAGTCCCCTGATCCCCCTCCATGGCATTACCTCAAGAAAATGTATCCCCCCACCCCTTTCCCAACACCACAGTTCAGTATAAATTGCATACTCTGCACATTCGTCTAAGTATTATCTCTCAACCTGCTGCAGGCCTAAGGGGAGTCACATTGCCCTCATTGTCTGCAGCCCCATCTATGTCCACCAAGGCAACTCTTGCCTATGCTGGCCACCAGCTCGAATTCCTCTGGATGAACCAATGTATGAGGTAATGCTGGGGATTAGGGACAGAGGGCTGTGGGGTATGGTGTACCCCAGCCCCCTGCTCCCCACCCCAGGTAAGGGACTGATGGGGAACATTGTGCAAACCACGTTTCCCTATCCACTAGTGGTATACACCATTTTCCTTTAGTCCTCTGGCCCCTCCTGGTAAGGAACCAGTGGGGCATGATACAAACCACCCGCCCCGGGCCATCTGGTTTGCACCATATCCCCCAAGTCCCTTGACCCCCCCCCCAAAAAAATTTATCTCTGGCTACTAAATCTCCCAGCCTCCGTCCCCCGCAGAACAAATATTTCAATCAAAATGTAACAGTCAAATTCCACTGAATGACACCTGAACACCACCTGCATGACATAACGTCAGGAGTATGGGGCAGGAGGTGAGGGGGCACAGTGCACAACTCTGGTCCATGTCCCCAAGTGGTTTGTGCCATGTCCCCCTCACCCCTGACTCTTCTAGCATTACCTCAGGTTAGTGTTCCCATATCTCCAGAACAGTTCAGTATGTTCAGTGCAAATTACAGTAAAGCACGGTGACATGTCATAGTGTTTCCTGATAATCCTCAGTCATTTCACCCAAATTCACAGATACCAACCAACTGGCATGAGACAATGCATCACTCACCTTATACCCTGTCTAAGGCATATAGCAGGGCTACCCACTTACATGAGGTATTTCCTGGCAGTTGGGGGCAGGCACCTGGGGGTATTGTACCCCCATCCCCCTGCTCCCTCAGCCTGGGTAGGGGACTGGTAGGGCCATAGTTCAAACAATCCATCACCATCCACCAGTGGTACGTGTCATGACCCCCAAGTCTTCTGCACCCAGGCAGGGGACTGGTAGGCGTAGTCATAGATTCATAGATTTATACGAGCATTGGAGGCCAATGACCTATATTTAGTTCACCACTTTTCAGTGGAAAAATGTACGTTTCTCTAGTCCCATATGCTTATCTCATGTTATTTTAAATGTGTCCATTGTTACTATTAACTACATCCTTAGGTAATGAGTTCCAAAGGTTAAAGACTTGCTGACTGAACCATTTGTTTCTTTTGTTGGTTTTATTAACTATACCTGTTTTAATGCAAACCACCCATCCCAGGCCAGGTTATATGCAACATGCCCCCCATACCCCATGATCTTCCACCCACACAAGTCCTCTGCAAAATGTTAACATAGTTTTCATGGTTCCACAGACACTGCTTCAGTCAAAGTTTCATCCACCAAGAGAATGGTGCCATAGAATGCTGGTATTGTTACCCACTCCAGTTCATCCAGTGGATGCCTTGATGGTGGCTTATATGCATGAACCTCCTCCAGGTTGTTCACAGAGCTACCAATTCACTCCACTTGCATGAGGTACTGCAGGGGGTGGGAGATAGGGTGCTGGTGAGCAAGGTGCACCCAGCCCCTTGCCCCCCCTTCAGGCAGGGGACTGATGGGGTCATAATGCAAACCACTTGAACCCATCCACTAGTGGTCTGCACCATGTCCCTGCAGTCCTCTGCCACCAGGCAATGGACTGGAAGGGGCATAGGGCAAGCTACCTGTCCCATGCCAGGTTGTATGCACCAAGTACCCCCAGTTCCATGTTTCCCAACATTACCCCTGACTAGTGGATCTCCCCCAGTCCCCTGCAGAAAAAGTATTTGAATCAAAATTTAAATAAAACATGATCATGTAATCAGTGGTAACTCATACACGTGTACCTCCTCCAAGCCCTCCTGTAGCAAAAGCATTCTTCTCACCCATCCTGCAAACACTCGCCTCCACCCCCCACCCACATGGTTTACTCCTCTTGCATCAGGTAATGCTGGGGGTCAGGGGGAGAGTGCTGGTGGGCATGGTTAACCACACCCCATGCCCCACCAGGCTGAGGACTGGTAGGGCATAGTGCAAACCCTTGATCTCCATCCAGCAGTGTTATGCATAATTTCCCCCATGCCTCCCCCAGCATTACCTCAGGGTAGTAGTTCTCTTACTACCACCCCAGACCCCTGCAGAACAAGTGTTTCAATAAAAATGCAAATAACCTGTTAAAATAAAATATAAATTAAGTCTCCTGCAGAACAAGTATTTAAATAACAATTTAAATTAAACATAAATTTAAACAAACTATTATTACATAATTAGTATTCAGTCCAAAATGTCCACATAGTTTCATGGTTCCACCAATGTTGCTTCAGTCAAAGGTTCATCTACTACAAGAACAGTGCCATAGGATGCTGGTAATGCTACATGCTCCCATTCATCCGATGGCTGTCTTGGTGGTGGCTCATTCACATGTCAATCAATCAATCAATCTTTATTTTACCCGAAGAAAAAATACCATTGAGCAACCTCATTTACAAGGTGGGCCTGGAGGACAGGTTACGCTAGAAGATACAGCAGAAATACAAGCAAAAAGAGTGAAAAATACAGTGAAATGATATATCACAGAGTCAACAGTGTCAATGTACAGCTATACATAAGAACAATGCTTACAATACATACACGGCAAATCAAGTTAACCCTTACAGAAATAATTGTATGAAATGTTTTCATGTTGCACACATAAAACTATCCAAGTGATGACTCTGGAACTCCCTACCTGATCATGTCCGCATGGCCCCCTCCCATGGGACTTTTCGCTCAACCCTGTGGTAGCACTTAAAGTTATCATCAGTGTGTAACTCTTTCAAGCCTCCGTAGGGGGATGCCTCTTTTATTCTCCACTGATGAATCTCAGCTGTCACAAATGTCTATCTATGCATTGACTGTCATATGATGCTATTACTGCCTGTGTATATGTCTTACCACAATTTGTTAGTACCTCCTGTTACAAGATGTGTCTCCTAAGTTGCCTTGTATGTATTCTGTATGTTCTGTACTCTCCCGGGTCGTTCCTGAAAATAGGCATACTACTTGTCTAGTGTACCTACCCAGTAAACAAAAGCTAAATAAATATGCATGCTGCAAGTATGATTTAAATGTTAAATTGGAACTGATTGCACGCATATGGCATGCCTGCAGCAAGCAAGTGAGGAAACCATGATTTTTATGTTAAGCTGGGAAAGACTGCATGCATGTGGCATACATGCAAAAAAGCAAGTGGTCACTGACAGTGTTGGGTAAGTTACTTTTTCTATTACTTTATATTACTTTTGGAAACTTGTTCCAGAAATCTCTGTGCAGTCACTAGGAAGGACGGAGAAGTACTGGAAAAGGTAATACACCTTACAATTACAATTACTTGTGTCTTTTTGTACAAAAGTAATACATAATTTTAACTGATTACATTTATTTAAAAGTAACTAGTAACTAACCTATTACTTTCAAATAAATGTCATCTGTTATAGTTTTTCATTATTTTTGTATTGTTTTTGTATAAAAAGAAATAAGTAACTGTAACTGTATTACTTTTTCTAGTACTTCTCCATCCTTGTTAGTGACTGCACAGAGCTTCCTGCATCAAGTTTCTAAAAGAAATAGAAAATAATATATGGAGACAGTCAATTAACCTGTGTTTTCTGCAGTCTTACAACCTGATAATCCATGAATATGATGTCAGCATGCTGTAAACCTTGCATTGGGATGTCACATCAATGGGATTACAGAATAGAACACCACAAGTGGATGTAATTCCAAACATGGAATGTTAATCAGTTGGTGTTCAAAAAAGTCAGCAGTCCCACTCATTCAGTCCCTGAACCGCTGCAGCACACATCGCAATGGATAGCAGTACAGCCCCCCCCAATCAGACAGACAACAGGGCAAGGGGACTCAATCACAAGAATCAGCACAGGGCAGCCCATCAGCCCCCAATACGTCCAACCGAACTCAGATCAATGCAGCATGACGAGCACAAAACACAAGCTACCAGATGGTAAGCAAATTGACTGTAGTGATCAGTCAGCCACTGCCCAGATGCATGACAAGCACTGATGTTATTCCAGGCCATGGAGTTACCACACACCAGTGATCACATCTAACTGCACAATTTTTACACAGCCCAGTAACGGATTTGGACAGAAAATACAATTTACCCTAGCGATAATCAAAGTGATGGACAGTGTGACAAGCAAAGGGTATTCACCGTTGTCCCCCCTTCCCTCCTCCCAAAGGGTCCCCCACCCAATCCATGGAGTGGTACTCACCGTTGCTACCAGGCTGGAGGTTGCGGTCTCTGGTCTCTCGATCAAGGCTCCCTGCTGCATGTGTGCTCCGCTGTCCCTGAGAGGGCGGATCAAGCTGATGCTGCTCGAACAGATGGATTGGATCCACACAGAATTTAATTTTTTAAAAAGCACTCCCCCATACATTATAAAGAACAATGCCTAGAAAGTGGCTGTTAATCACGGAGGTAATCACCTCTCGCGGTTGCCAGGACAACTAAGTAAACCTCGAGAGCTGTGCTCTCGAGGAGGTTACTAGTTGTCCACAACAATAACTCCCATCTAAATGATCTCGCAGATTAACAGCCACTTCTCATTACCCTCTATGTAATAGAAAAAGTAACTTTCCCAACACTGGTCACTGATAACTGCACAAGTAAAAGTTGAGTGACTTGATCAGAATCATGCCATACACAAGTGGGAGTTGATGAGATTCAAACCCAGATCTTCATGCCTCCAAATCTCTCAGCTTGTAGTTCAGTGCCTTTAATCACTAAGCCATACTGTTAGCACACATAGTGCTTGCTTGTACTTCAATACATACTGTATCTGAATACATCTGAATGCATGCGGCATGCTTGTAGCCAGAGTTTGCTTTTCAGTTTTCTTCTCTCCCTCGTCTCATTTTCACAGTTGAGCTGTAGCACATATACCAATGGAAACACATGTTTTTCCCACCCCAATACACAAACTTACCCATAAAACCACTTAATTACTTCTGTCTGTCCTGCACTCCTACTATTTTTTCTCCATAGTTTTGAATGCTTACGTGAAAACACTTTAAGGTGCAAACACAAATGTAGTAATAACTTGACACACACACACACACACACACACACACACCCACCCACATGGCCAGTCCTTTCCCCCATGTACACACACTGTAGTGGGTATGACCATGCTGCTACAGACAACCCACCAAGTATAGATATAAGTAAAATGTCTCTTACATGAGTACGAGGGAGCCAGAGGCAGGAGTCTTTAAGAGATGATGTCCATGGGTCAGAGTGCTGAGGCGTACCCCCTTGAAATGAATGGAGTTATTTTCCATTACTATTTTATATGTCATGATGGTGAGTTGGAGAATAATGAAGGCCACTGTTATACTAACAAGGCCCTTGTTAGTTGAGCAGTGGCCTTCATTAATCTCCAACTCTCCATCAATGATGTATAAAATAGTAATTAAAAAATACCCCCATTCATTTCAATGGTGCAAACCCCTGCAGTCTCCTTCGCCCTTTGTCATAATGTGTTTGAGCATGGAGATGTGGAGGTCAGCTTCATGGGGGGGGGACATAAGCCTGACTACAGTGGGGCTCCAATAGTCTGTGCATACCATACCGCTTAACTGTCCGTGAATGCAAGGGATAGCTCTAGAATGTTTGTAACATCTCTAAAAGTTAAAACTTATTTGGTTTGACTGAAATGTGATATGCAAATCAGGGAAAATTCAAACGTATAAATTCAAATGTATAAGATTCATCTGCATGTACCCCAGGGCAGTGCATCAGATTTGGGCTTAAACCCACCCAGTTACTAACCATTTTTTTTTCCTGGCTGAAGTTCACCAACCCCCCCACCCAAAAAAAAAGAACTTTGTCCCAATTTTTCTCCCTGACTCCATTCCATTCAATACCCATCCCCTATGGGTCATGAAGCCAACCAAAGGTGAAGAATCATGAAAAACACATCAATATTTCAGTCCTTCCTCCCCCAATCTTCCTGTAAAAAAATTCTTTACTTTTACTTACCCAGCCATATGGCCAGAACCTGAAGCCTGGCATAGCATGCCACTAGCCCAGTTTTTAGTCTGCTCCCCTCTCTCCTTCACAAGAAGCTGGATGCTAGAACTGACCATCACAGGTCATCAATGTGGTCCGTGACCAAGTCACCTCACCATACGAATCCACCCAACCCTGGGTTTCTTTCTTCCTGCTTGGTTGCTGCTGTGGCTGCTGCCACACTGCACTGATCAAGGCCTATGAAGGCCACCCACACCACTGTCACCACTGTTGCTAAGCCTAGCTTGCTGCCGTGGGGGTCTGTGCTGTTTTTTTTTTGTAAGGCGAGCCTAGAAGAGTAAGTAGGTAGCCTAGTCTTGAGTTGGCTTCTAGCGCACCCTCTGTCCCTTCAACCACCAGGGGAGATGGAGACTCATTAGGAGTAGAACAACAAAAATATGCTGCCACACCACTGCTATTGAGAGTTCAGTGCTCACTAACTCCTCCAAGATGTAGTGTTCGGCCTATATACTCTGTAGTTGGAAAGACAGTGTCGCACTTGCAAGGCTCATGTGCTCTTTCTTGGCTGGATCTCATCCACATTACATGTGATTGTGCTGCCGCTAATAGGTGGAGAGAGTGGACAACACAGTACAGACACAATCAAGTCTGGAGAGTAATTGCAGCATGAGCACACACAGGTGGTCACTTATTGTGCAAAAATTAAATCCAAATTTAAAGTCATTACTACCACACCATAAAAACAACCTAGGCACAAATATGTGGGGGGGGGGGGGCAACTGCGTCTCTCTGCCCTACCTAAATGACACCCCTACTTAATGGTCGAAATTCATTCTCAGGTGCTAATACAATGGTTTCCACTGTGTTCTGAGGTACCGTATCTCCATGTTTCATGATGTGTCCTGAGGGAGACAGAGAGAGACAGAGAGGAAAACAGACAGACAGACAGATGCAAGTACTATTTTGCCTGCCTGCCTGCCCTGTACAGTGTACATGCACTGCACAGCCACACTGAGGCCAAGATTAATTTATTTGTGATTTCTTTGACTGTAAAATTTCACTTTTGCATCCAGTAGTCTCTCTCTCTCTCTCTCTCTCTCTCTCTCTCTTTCTCTCTCTCTGTCTTTCTCCTCTGGATGGCACAATCAAAGATTTATTTTGCCCTGTGTACACACACAGCCACACTGGAGCCAAGAATAAATTGTATTTGTGATGTCTGTAACTATAACATTTCTCTTTGTCCCCAATAGTCTCTCTATCTCTTTTTCTCCTCTGGATGGTGGCACAAGTCAAAGACTTATTGCCAGCCTGCTCTTTCCCTGTGCACACACACAACCACACTGGAGCCAAGAATAAATTGTATTTGTGATGTCTGTAACTATAACATTTCTCTTTGTCCCAAATAGTCTCTCTGTCTCTTTTTCTCCTCTGGATGGTGGCACAAGTCAAAGACTTATTGCCAGCCTGCTCTTGCCCTGTGCGCACGCACAACCACATTGGGGCCAAGAATAAACTGTATTTGTGATTTCTGTGACTATAACATTTCTCTGTGGCCCCCAATAGTCAGCCTCTCTCTCTCTTTTTTCTCTGGATGATGGCACAAGTCAAATATTTATTTTGCCAGCCTACTCTTGCCCTGTGCATACACACACAGCTACACTGGGGCCAAGAATTAATTTTATTTGTGATTTCTGTAACTATAACATTTCTGTTTGGCCCCCAGTAATCTGTCTCACACTTTCTCCTCTGGCAAAAGTCAATGATTTATTTTGCCAGCCTGCCTTTGTTCTGGAACTGTACACACAATTCTCCTCTCCCCTCTTTCTGGCATTCAATATGTTCCAAACCCACATAGGATAGGCTACAGGACTAGGCAGTTTGTGAGGTACTACTTACTGATCTCCATTCCAAGAACAAGACCGACAGCCAACCAGAGAGTCACTGACTGACCAGCCAACCACAGCAGCTGCAGCACATGCTCAGATCTCCACCACAATACACATGACTTTGATGTGTGGTCCTCCTGCTCTGGGGCTCAGCTCCACTCCTCTCCTCAGTCTTTTTGGTCTGCCTGGCACCATCTGTTCCTCCTTACCCCCCTCTGTGGGGCACCAGGCATGCAGAAAAAAAGCCCTGCTTTCCACAGACCCGTAACTGGACTTCTGCAGTGAAGTTCGTATTTATCTGAGTCCATGGATTTAGGGTTCAATCAGGGATCCAGATTTTGGGTGGAACAGTCCTCCCAGCCCTAGTAATTACTATCTTTAATAATATATTTGAAAAAATCCAGAAAGAACATCAAATAAGTTCAAACACAATAAAGCATATTTATAAAATATTTTATTTATTAAAATTTTAAAACTACTTGAAACCTGCAAAGTACTTTTCTTTTGTTTGTGCTTTACTTTCAGACTGATGGCATCTAGGACTGGTATGAAACTACATTTTTCCAAAACAAAAAGAAACATATTTATAAAACATTTTATAAATTAAAGTCTTAAACTACTGTAAACCTGCAAAGGGCTTCTTGGTCATCTGTGCTTTACTTGAAGACCAACGGCATGCTGAACTGCCAGATGTAACTTACTAATACTTGTTCCATATTTATAAAGCAATTTATTTCTGAATTCTTAAACAAACCTACAAAGTGCTTTGTGGCCATCTGCACTTTACTTGCCTGTGGCATGCACCACTGGTATGAAACCAGATTGCTCTCGAACAAAAAGAAAGATATAACTTAAAAGCACTGTATCAGCTATATAACTTGTACTGTATGGCATCTTTTATAACATATTAATCTTATCTCTGGTGTCCCCATCACAAACCATGACTCCCCATATTCATCTAAGTAGTGTCTCTCAATCAGCTCCAAGCCTCCGTGGAGTTGCCTCTCCCTTGCAGTCTGCAGTTCCTCTGTGCCCACCACAGTGTCTCCTGCACATGCCCAGCAACCAGCTTGAATTCCACTGGATATCCTTGGAACAACTGTAAGCTAAAAAAAAGACACCAGTGAGCAGACTGTTTGCTCAGAAACAAATGTGTTCACTTTAATGTCCCAGAACCCCCCCTTAGTATTACAAGTATAACCCTCCCCCCCCCCTGTATTAGGCACCATGACATGCTATAATGCATCCTCACAGTCCTTGTAGAGGAGAGTTCCAACCTGGCTGAGGGCATATGGCAGAGCGTCCTCAGCTAACCCATTTGCTGTGGCCTGGTTGTCTCTGCAGGCTTCATTGGCCCCTGCCTCTCCCTTGCTGTCTGCATCTGCACTTTCTTTCTCAGATGCCACGCTACCAAATGAACACTGTTAGGTGCAACTTCGAGACAGGGAGTGCCAGTACTGTATGTAAGAACCCCCAAGACACTCTGTATTGTTTAAAGGGGCTCTTACACCACTTAGTCTTGCACCTGAGGGTACTCTGGGAACTGAGAGAAGAGCTGGCTGTCCACTGATGACACTGTTTAACTTGTCCCTGGATACAGGGTGGGTGCCAAGGGACTTGAGGATGGCGGATGTGGTGCCACTGCACAAGGTGGTCAGTAAGGAGGTGGCAGAAAATTATTTTCCGGTCAGCCTCACCTCTGTGGTAGGTAAGATGATGGAGGCCCTAATAAAGGAAAGGGTGGTGGACTACTTGGTGGAAAGTGTCCTGCAGGATGATAGGCAGCATGGCTTCACAAATGGAAGGTCATGTCACCTGATAGAGTTCTTCAATTGGGTGACACAGGTGATTGACCAGGGAGAGGCAGTGGATGATGCCTATCTGGATTTCAGTAAGCTCTTCAACACCATCCCTCACAGAAGGCTAGTAAATAAGTGGGAAAGCTTAGGGGTGGGACAGAAGATAACTAGGTGGGTGGAAAACTGGTTGGTGGGCAGAAGCCAGAGAGTGGTGGTAAATGGGGTGCACTCCAGGGCGAGGAGGTGATGAGTGGGGTGCCCCAGGAGTCAGTACTGGACCCATCCTTTTTAATATCCACATCACTGACATAGCAGATGGGCTGGAGGGAAGGGTGTGCCTATTTGCAGATGATATGAAAATCTGCAATAGGGTAGACACCCTGGGGAGGGGTGGAGGCCATGAGACAGGACCTGAAGATTCTGGAGGGGTGGTCAGTAACTTGGCAGCTGAAATTCAGTGCCAAAAAGTGTGCTGTGATGCACTTGGGCCATAAAAACCCGTGAGCAGCTTACACTCTGGGGGGGAGGAAATAAAAAAACAGGAGGAGAGGGAGCTGGGGATTATAATATCAAGCAACCTTAAGGTGGGTAGTCAGTGCAGCAAAGCAGTAGGGAAGGCAAATAGAATGTTGGTATGCATTGGGAGGGTCATAACTAGCAGAAGGAGGGAAGTGCTGATGCCTCTTTACAAGGCCATGGTGAGGTCACACCTGGAATACCGGGTCCATTTCTGGAGACTGCACCTACGCAAGGACATAGATGGGATGGAAAGGGTCCGGAGAAGAGCAACCAAGATGGTACACAGTATGCAGGGGAAACCATATGAACAGAGGTGTAGGGAATTGGATCTGTACCCATTGGAGACTAGAAGGGAGAGGGGGGACATGATTGAAACTTTTAAATATGTGAAGGAGATCAAGAAGGTGAAGGAGGGGAGCTTGTTCAGCAGGAAGAAGGAGGCTAAAACTAGAGGGCATAGCCAAAGATTGGAAGAAGGAAAATATAGAGGCAATGTGAAGGGGTGATTCTTCATGGAGAGAGTGGTGGAGGTCTGGAATAAACTACCAGAAGAGGTGGTGGGGGCTGAAATGGTGGAGGAATTCAAGAGAGCATGGGACAGACATATGGGGTTGGGATGTAGGGAGAAGGAGAGGGCCTATAAAAGTGGAGATGAGTAAGGGAGGGGAAAAGGGCAGACTCGATGGATTGATGAGGTCATTTTCTGCCATCAGATTTCTGTAATTCTGTGATGCAGAGTTAGCTGTGAGTAAAGGGGAAAGTACCCAATGACAGGTGACCAATTTTGGAAGCTCTGTTAGAGCGATTGTTAGGAGTCCTTCCTAAGATATACTGGTCAAAGGATGAGGCATATCTTTTTAGTGCAATATACTCAGTGATATACCATGGGGCATTTCAGGTTAGTGAGGTTGTAAGACAGGGAAAAGGGGGGAACAGGGGAGATCTACTGTTGGGAGAGATATTACGGAAGAAGGAAGAGGTGAGCTTGAGACTAGCAAAATCAATGACAGATCAGGTAGGGAGAGGCATTACCATCATATTTAAAAAGCACAAGAACTTGAATTTATGCCCAGTACAAGTGCTGTCAGTGTACTCTACAGTTAGGCTGGCTGGGGAAGAGCAGCTATTCATCCATGGGGATGAAAACAGGTAAGCTCAATGCAAGTGGTAGTGGTATTAAAGAAAGGTTTGGAATTTTGGGGGAAAGATTCATCAGGTTATCCCTCTCATTCATTTAGGATAGATGCCACATCTGAGGTAGTGGCACGGAGAGGGTTTTCTGATAAAGTGAAGAAAAAAGGAAGATGGTTCTCAAATAGTTATAAGAGCTATGTATGCCCATTGTCAAGCTGATTTACTAACCATGTTTTTCCTTTTCATTTTCATGACAACAGTGGAAAAAGAATAATGTGGGCGCAAGGGGGGGGGTTGGGGGGCTGGAGTCACCATATGTTAACAATGCATCTTACTCCTTTTCTGCTTTATCTACAGGCCATAAAAGAAGATTACAAGTGTGGATTTGCGGGCATTCATTAATTTATTGGGCAGCCCGCAGAGCAGCAGCAAGGCCGGGGGACACCAGTTATACCAGGATTGGAGCCAGATGCAGGTGCTATGGAGATGGACCCAGTGGATGCGATTGGCACAGTTGTTCCCAACCTTACATGATATGAAAGCTGAGGGACCGGAACCAGACCTGTTGATAGTGCACTTGGGAGGCAATGACCTGGGGACCAGACCCTGGTTGGACATATTTTACCAAATAAAAGAGGACATTGAAAGAGTGGTGGCCTCAGATTACTTTGGTTTAATCTGAAATGATTCATAGGAGAGTATGGCGGCAGTCACAGGATGATAGAGAAGACCAGGTGGCATATGAACCAGAGGGTGGGGACACTGTTTATATCACTAGAGGGGAGAGTGATGAGTCACGGGATTGAGGAAAGAATGGATGAATTATATAGATCGGATGGGGTACACTTAGTAGAAATGGGCCTAGATACTTTTAATGCAGGAATTGTGAACACAATAGGATGGAGGATAGAAGAGGACACCGGGTAAAAAAAAGAGGGGGTAGGAAGTATAAAAGGGGGAAGCCCTTCATCCATCACAAGCTGGAGGAGAACAAGTGGAAGAAAAGTAAATAATGGGGGAGAGGTGGGTAAGGGTGGGGGGAGGACAGGCAGCTTTGGGTGTACATCCAGGTAGCCTCAGAACAGCATAGAATAGAAGAAAGGGTAAGGGTGTGGACACGTACCTTGCAAGACAGAAGAAAAGAAGAAAAGGACCCCAGATGTGCATAATTTTACAGTTATCCAGTGTCTAATTTTTACAGCTTTCACTGAACACCTTGGCCAGGACATTCAAAGATCCTAGCAGTCACAAAATATTTGCTCAAGGAGCAAATTAGTGCCTTGAACATCAAATGGTATATTGGAACATGCTTGAAGCACATAGGGAGTACTAAATCCAGTATGCCAACAAAACGAACAAGGCACTACCCTTTTTTTTAGGTAAATTTTATTGAAAGAAAATTGATACAAATAACTGAAAAAAGAGATCATACATAAACACCACAAGGAAACTCTTAATAAAAGGAGGGAGGAAACAAGAAACAATGTAAATACTGTATAACAAATAATTGGTTTCATGCTCTCATTAACAAAGAAAATAAACTAATTAACTAATTCCATGACATCGGCAATATATCGTCTGGATAGTCCCTAAGATACCATTGTACCAGAGTACAAATGAGAACAACTGAAATTGCAAATACAACTGTGATACAGGACAAAACAGTACAACTCATAGCAATTGCCAAAAACATCACAGGGAATAAAACAAATTGCATATATGTATCATACATTGTAAACACAACATTGATGAAGCAAGATATACAATTTTAAAAACAAGGATGTATACAGAAATTGATTTCAATAATGTAACAAAAAATAAGGTAGAGCAGTACACATAATGGGTGAATCTACCTAAGCACTTAGTACAACAATAGCGGGGATGTCAGAAATTATTGGGCATAGTTAGAATGGAGCAGTCTACAGTGAAGAAGAAAAGCAGATACAGACAGGGCTAGGGAAAGAAAGTAGGACAAAGTGGTAAGAAGGATTTGAAAGTGGGAGGCAGAGTTTTAAGTGCAGGGTGAGAGCTTAGGCAATAACCCAGACTGTGAGGGAGAGGGGATCAGAGTGTAGGGGCAGAGAGTGGTGGTGGGAAGAAATCAAGAAGGAAGATCGGGGGGGATGGAAGCAATTGCAAGAGTCAGATGTTATGAGGTAAGTACATAGCATCCTTTTGAAGTAGTCATGAGTTGGAGACAGCCTAAGACCTGCTGGTAGAGAGTTCCAGAAGTGGGGTTCAGTATGGGAAAAGGCCCCGGTCCCCATTTGCGTTTTGCACCTGGATATACTTAGGAGAGTTTGATCCCAAGATCTAAGGTTATAATATGGGTTAGCTGGTATCAGCATGTCAGCAACAGAGGAGAGTATGCCAGTACGAATAATGCTGTCTATAAAGCAGCCAAATGCCAGAGATCGATGGGCAGAAGGGGAAGGCCACTTTAGGTCTCTGTAAAGCTTACAGTGGTGAGTGAGGCAGGGAGATGCTAAGGTGTAACAACAAATGCTGTTATAGGTAGTATCCCAGTTTAAAAGTTTAGATTTTGCAGCTCCTGTAAAAATTACCGAGCCATAGGCAAGGGCAGGGAGTAGAACAACATGCACAATGGCAGTTCTGGCAGAGGGGGTTAGTGCATAGCTTTTTCCATAGGCAATACCAATTTTGAAATTTACAGCTCTACAATAGAGGAAAATCTGTAGGTCAATGTCTAACAAGGGGTCAAGCGTGATCCCAAGATATTTGAATGAGTTAACATTCTCCAAAGGGGATCCATCAGCACTATTAAAAGATAGCTTCCCATCACATTTCCTTAGTCTGGAGGCAGAGCCAAATAACATGGATTGCGTTTTACTGCCATTCAGAACTGATGTGAAAGTGGAATTTAGGTCAAAGCTGGATTTAGCGCTATGATAGAGAACCAGATCATCTGCATAAAGCACGAATGAACAAGTGGTGGAAATTTTAGGGATATCATTAATAAAGAGAGTGAAAAGTAGAGGACCAAGGATAGAGCCCTGAGGGACACCAATGTTTATAGTGGAGAGGCTAGAGACAGCAAAGTTAAATTTGACCCCTTGTTTTCTATCTGACAAGTAGCTGTTAAACCAGGAGACAACATCAGGGGTGAAACCTAGGGACAGCATTTTAGTTAGAAACAGCATGTGATTAACAAGATCAAGCACTTTTGTTAAATCTATGAAGACTGCTCCTGTTAAAAGGCCATTATTCATAGCTACTTTAACGTCATTTGTAAATTTTATAGTGCAGTAATGGTACTGTGTCCTTTTCTGAATCCACGTTGGGAGTCAGACAGAAGTTTTAGGTTACGTAAATAGTCAGTGGTCTGCACAGAGACTAGTTTCTCAAGGATCTTACAAAGAACCAATAGTATAGCAATGGGATGATAATTTGTAATGAGCGTGGGGTCAGCTTTCTTGAAAACTGGTGTTATGCAGGCTATCTTACAGATATTCAGAACAGTACCACTGTACAGTGGAACGTTATAGATTCTAGCAAGAGGAGAAGTGAGAAAAGGAGTGCCGAACTTTAGAAGTCTGGGCTCAAGACCATTAACTCCCACGCTGATACTAACAGAGATGGTCCTAAGCAGTTTTAGGACTTCACTTTTGGTAATGGGCAGGAAGCGAAATGGTGGGTGGGAGTGGGACACATCAAAATTTGGGTTTAAGATGGAGGGCTGCGATGAAGTAAAAGGAGCAGTGTAGGTGGATAGATCTGAGAATTGTTTATTGAAGGAGGTAGCTACTGTGTTGGGGTTATTGCAGTGTACGCCATTTATGATCATGTCATTTACAGACTGGGTGTGTTTAGCCCCCAGAAAGGTTTTGATATGAGTCCAGAACTTTTTTGAATCCCCAGTGGCAGCAGTTAATACATTTTTGCATTAAGAACTTTTAACTAAGCATATATTATGTTTGCATGCATTCCTGTGAGCTCTATAGTAAGGGAGGTCAGTGAGAAGGCCTGAAGCTTTGAAGCAAACTCAGCTTTTGTCCCTAGCTTACAGCTGAGTAAGAAAGTTTTTATTAAGCCACCTAGTTGGGGTGTCACAAATCCGGTGGGAGATTTTGGGAACCTATAGGTTTAGGAGCACACAGAATTCTCTTAAGAAATAGTCCAGCGAGACTTGAACATCATTTGTGGAATAGAGGCAGGACCAGTCTGTACAAGAGAGGTCAGACAGGAATGCTCCCTGATTGAAGTTAGTGAAGTTATGAAAAGAGATTATTTTCGGTGGAAGAGAGGGGGAAGGGATTGAACTCCAAATGCAGTAAATGGGGGAGTGGTCCGAGATGGCATCAGAGAGTGTTCCAGCACTAGATATTCTATCAATTCTTCTAGTCAGGATCCAATCTATGAGGATGAGTGCACTAGAGTTAGATGAGACTCTAGTGGGATCAGTAATGAGCCGATGAAAATTGAACTCAATAATAGTGGTGTTGAAGGTTTTATGGGATTTCCCTAACCAGTCAAGGTTTATATCACCTAGAATAATAACTTCATTCTGACTGACAGATGTAGTCATACTAGACAGAAGCTCAGAGAGACCAGAGATACTACCAGTAGGAGGCTGTAAACAGAGACAATGTGAAGTTTCTTAGTATCCCCTAAGCAGAGAAGAGTATGCAATGCTTTACAGTGAGAGAGGGAGGGGGAGTAAAGAGCACAGAGAAATTTAAATGAGATTTAAAATAGATAGCAACTCTACCCCCATGTTTAGATGGAGCTCAGTCACATCTTAGGAGGTTGTAATTGAGCAGGATACAAGCAGAGTCAGGAAAAGAGGGTTTTAGCCATGTTTCAGAGAGTCAAAGGCTATCAGAGTGGTATAAGGCCACCCTAGCCTCTAAGTCTACAAGGTTACGAAGAAGGCTTCAAATGTTTAGCTGAACAATATGAAGACCTTTATTCCCCATTCAGACAGGAAGTGAGTAGGAGAGTGGGGCCATTGGTCCAGGGTTGGATTCAATGTTCCCAGTCAGAATAAGTGCAAGGAGGCATAAATACCATAGTTTGTGATGGACATAAGGAGGGAGTAAATGTGGGGGACGGTGTATGCATTTCCTAGTGACATATGCCTCAGAGTGAAGAAAGATGTTAGAGCTGAGAAGTGAAGTTGGATTTGGGTGACTATTATGAGATATTAGCTGACTAGAAAAAGTGAAATTCTTAGGATCTTGCCTAAGGTTTGTAGCAGATGGACAGCAGAGAGCAGACATGAAACAATAAAGGAGGTAGAAGGTGAATAGAGAGCAAGAACACAATGTGCGAATATGAGTAGGGAGGGCAATAACTGAGGGGGGGGTAAATGATAAGCAGAGTAGATGTGTACAGGACACTTTCAACTGATCGAAGAGTTGTTGGTATGTCTACAATTCAGCTTATCTGCTTAAGTTGTGATGTACAGCAGAATTGGAATGGAGGGAGAAAGTTATAAAATTATGAGAAACTGATGTTGTTGTACTGGACTGAGCTAACTTAAGGATAAGGAAGAAAAGGAGACCACAAGAGGAAGGCAATGCCACCTGGCAGTTGAAACAGAATAGAGGGGGGGACTATAATACTAATAGGTTAAACCAGTAATTGAGATTTCCTAACTGATAGGAATGGCTTAGTGGTTAGTGCAGCAGTCTCCAGATTATGACTGGAAAGAAAGGCAGGTGTTTGATTCCCATTGGGTGGATTTAGGTTACGAAGACTACAACGAGGTTTGATAAAAGGGAAGGTGGGGAGAGGGACTTAGTATAAGAAGAACAGTAGTAAGTAAGGCACCACAATTTATATTAAGGCTTTGGAAAGGCATGATTAGGGCAGTAGGGGCCTCTAGTGGCCTGGCAGTATAAGGAACTAGTGGAATTTGGGACAGATAGAAATTGACAGGGCTATGCACATGGCCAGTCATGTGACATCAGACACCCTATTATAATTCTGGCATGAGCAGAGGATTAAGGGGTCAGTGGAAGAAACATAGGGGATGCTAGCGTCACAGCAGGAAATGGGATGACTGGTGGGGGGAGGAAAGAGCAAGGAGGAACAAGATGGCGAAATTGAGCTGCACAGTATTAGGTGAGCCAAGGTAAAGGCAAGTTCAACAGCAAACTGGCATTCAGTAATAGCACACTTAAAGTACTGTACATTCAGAAAACAGTCCTAAATGGCATTAAAGGAACAGCAGTCTTAAAGTACAGTCAGAATTAAACACAAGCTAGACGAGGGAACTCCAAATGCAGTTGAGTAACAAGCTATCAGTACAGGTCTTCCAACCAAAACTAGCTCCACTTGAAACCTGTACCTTGTAGCGGGATGAGGGGGTCTGTGCTACTGGCTGCAAAGTGAAGCCTGATGTCCTGAGTGAGCAAGGCATCTGTGCCTTGAAGCGGGGGGGGGTCTGTGCGGTTGACTGCAAAGTGAAGCCCGCTGTCCTGGAAGAATGAGGCATCTGTGCCTTATAGCGGGAGGGGGTCCATGCTGCTGGTTGCAAAGTGAAGCCCGATGTCCTGGGTGAACGAGGTGTCTGTGCCTTGAAGTGGGAGGTGGGGTCCATGCAGTCTGCTGCAAAGTGAAGCCTGATGTCCAGAGCGAATGAGGTGTATATGCCTTGTAGTGGGAGGGGGTGTGTGGCCAGCTGCAAAGTGAAGCCGAATGTTCTTTGCAAACGAGGCATCTGTGCCTTGTAGCAAGAGGGGGGCTCTGTGCGGTCAGCTGCTTATTATTAGGCAGCTCCATATATTGTGGCTTACGTCTGCTATCATTCCACATCCATACAAATATTTATTAGAGAGATTAGGGTTCATTTGATTTAAAAGTTTAGGTATAATGTAAGCTCTATTAATTTGGATTGTATGGTTTTATTTTGTTTGCTGAAATATAATTTTTATTAGCCTCAATTTTAATATTTTGCCACTGTGGTCTTGGAGAGTTTAGTTATGATTCTTTTTGTCAGTTCTGACAAATTTTTGGCCTACATTTCACAGGAACAGTTACTAAATTTCTGTAGCTCTTAAGAGTTTTTGTCTTGTATTGTAATATTAATTTAGTTTCCATCGATACTCTTGATTTTAAATTTGTTTTCTGTAAGTCAGCATCCTTAATCACTGAAACTTACAAAAGAGCAAGATGAAAATTATTAAATTACCCAAAAAACACTCCACCTACCAAATCTCTGAATTTATTATGTGGAATAAATGTATTCTCTTGAACAAAGTCAACCCATCTAGTTAAATTCTTGTCTTGAAATGCTCTAATATTTTTCCTTAAGTCTCATTTCCCCATAAAGTTAGAAATACTAAATTTGGCATGTAACCATGTAATATAACTCTTACCCAAAAACTGTACAGCAGTTTTGTAATATCTATAAAAGAAGTATAATAGTGTGGCTTCCTTACAGCTATTGAAGTTATTCTGAAACAGAATAGTGTCTAAATATAATCTGCAATCTTTTTTATCCACTAAAGATTGCAAAATGCCAAAGTCATTCTTGGGCATGCATACCCACTCCCATGCAGTTTCTAATAGTTGTACTAAGAAATATTTAAATGGATCTGTACAGCCAAATCCACGCACAGCCCTATTGTTTATCATAAAACTCCAAGCAATTCTTGTTTTTCCACTTTACCATAAGAATTTTAGAAATATATGTTTCAAATCTGAAAATCATTTACTATCAGGGGACCCATACAATGCTTACAATACATATATAATGCATGGGAGATCCATTATCTTGATAACTTCCCCATGTCCCCATACAGAAAGAGACAAAATCTGCCAATCAGTTAGTTTATTTTTAATTGTCTCTTTTGCAACACTGAAATTCAATGCAATATTTGTTCTAACATTAGTAGTGTTATTTCCAAATATTTGCTTTTGTCATCTTTTTTAAAAAATATCTAAGACCTCATAGTCCAGATCTCTTTTTTTATTGGATAGTGGTATTTTAACCAATTTATTGGAATTTAGTGTATAACTGGCACATTTTAAAAAAATCATAATTACGCTGA
The DNA here is from genome assembly GCA_016271365.2 of Neoceratodus forsteri. Taxonomy (NCBI): domain Eukaryota; kingdom Metazoa; phylum Chordata; order Ceratodontiformes; family Ceratodontidae; genus Neoceratodus; species Neoceratodus forsteri. Next base: position 631,990,248 of record CM028136.1, on the reverse strand, counting down.
TTAATGCAAGGACTGAGGAAGCTATGTTTTTAAAAATAATGAGTGTCATCTACATATACACTTAAATTCTTCCTCCTGTATTTTGATACCTTCCTTACTCATACAATCTCTTATAGCCTTCAATAAAGGTTCTAAACAAAGTGTAAAAATACTAGGAGACAAGGGACAACCTTGTCTTACTCCATTGAACATACACTATTTTTGGTCAAGTGTTGATTAACCAGAAAACATGCTCTTTTTTTATACAACTGTGCAATGAACCTTAGTATCTGAGGTGGGATCCCCCATAATTCCAACACTGTCATCATATAAATTATATTTACAATATCAAACACTTTGCTAGCATCTAAAGCAAGGGCATAATAACTCTCTGGTAAAAATTTTGCATATTCAAATAGGATTTTAACTCTATAAATCACTTAAACAAAGTTCTTCCTGGAACAAATCTGTACTGGTCTTGATGAATGGCTAGATGCAACTAAGGCATAATTCTAGAAACAACTAACTTAGTCATGATTTTATAGTCTTTGTTTAAAGGGGAATATTGGTCTGTAGTTTTCAATAAACTCTTTAAGTTTCCCCTCTTTGTGGAGTAATATGATTTTGACATTATTCATAGAGTCTAGCAAATCACATTTTCCATCCATCAGTTCATCACAAATTATTTCAAACCATGGTGAAAGTTTTTTTCTCAAAGGCCTGATAAAATTCAATTGTGAAACCATTCAACCCAAGGGTTTTTTTTTTTTTTTGGAAAAGTGAACTTATTACATCCTCAGTTTATTTATTTATTTATTTAAACTTCTGCTCCTAAAACTGGATTGTTTCAAACTGAATCTGTACCAAAAAAATGTCCATAATACCCTGAGTAATAAGGTCTGCAAACTGGCAAATCTCTTTATATTAGTTCAGAATTGTATCTTCCATACCTTCTGCATCCTTATGGATATACCATCCTTGTTTTTCAAGAGGGATTATATTGCGCTCCTTCCTTTTATTTTCCAACAAGTTTGCCAACAATCTCCCGAATTTATCTCCTTGAAAGTGCCATACCTTAAACCTTTAACTTTCATAATTATTTTCAGCTTCCCAGTTATTTCTTTTTCTGTAAGTTTAATCTGTAGGTCATCCAATCATTATATTATTTAACCTTATCATTAATAACCAGTGATTCCAATTTTCTGTTTCTGTTGTATATTATTATCTTCTTCCTTTAATTTCTTGTAATAGCATGCCTGGTAAAGTATTATAGCTCCCCATGCCTTTAAGGGATACCACAGAGTCAGGACACTAACTTGCCCAGAATAATTATAAAACCAGTATTCCACTATAACTTCCCTCATTTTAATAATGAATTCTGGAATTTTAAATAGTTCATTATTAAAATACCCAGGGCCAAATTCACAAAACTTTGACCTGGCACAAATCCAGTTTATGCAGTGCAAACTGGATTTTATGCTGAGGCAATATTCACAAAAGGCCAGTTTGTGCACAGAAACTGGGTTTGTGCAGGGGCAAAGTGTGGAGGGGGGCCTCAATACAAATGAGGGGGAGGGGACCTGCATATCGGTGCTGTCCCATTCACAGACAATTTGTTCCATGCAAGGGCCTTTTGTGGGTCCTGTTGTGCAGAGCAAATATTGCCAACTGAGACCTTGCTTTAATCCCATACAACCTTAGTGGTTGGTGGAGGTACTGTAGTGCCCCCATCACTGATCGCTGGCCCATTGTAAAACAAAAAAAACAGCTCCCTGGTGATCTAGTGGTCCCTCCCGCAATCAGTGATCAATGTCCGATTGATAATAAAAATATGTCCCTGGTGGTCTAGTGGTCTCTCCCCTCCTCCAATCACTGATCACTGTCCCCTTAATTATAAAACATATTTTCCTGGTTGTCTAGTGGTCTTCCCTCTCCACTGATCGTCAGTCACCATCCTGCTGATAATAAAATGTATTTTCTTGGTAGTCTGGTGGTCCCTTCCCTTCCCTGATTGCCAGTCACTGTCCTGTTGATAATAAAACATATTTTCCTGGTGGTCTAGTGGTCCTTCCCCTTCCCTGATCACCAATTGCCATCCCCATGATAAAACTAAAAACATCTCCCTGGTGGTTAGGGTTCCCCCATCCCTGATCCACCAGTTGTATGAGAATTAACTGTCCCTGGTGGTCTAGTGGACACCCTCACCCCAGCAGGTAATGCCCCACCACCCTGCTCCCCCCATTCTGAAATCAAGATGGTGACTGGCACAGCCCTCCTCTCTCCACCACAGCCAGCCACCGACTGAGCTGTGATGGAACATGTACAGTATGCGCTCCATGACAGTTCAGTCAGCAGCCAGCCGTGGTGGAGGGAGGAGGGCTGTGCCAGTCACCAGCTCGGTTTTGGAATGGGGAGGGGGTGGGGCTCTACCTGCCAGGGTGGGGGGCAGGACATCCAATAGACCACCAGAGACAGTTAAGTATCATACAACTGGCAGGTCAGGGTTGGGGGGAACAACTAGCCACCAGGGAGATGTTTTTAGTTTTATCATGGGGACAGCGATTGGCAATCTGGGTAGGGGAAGGACCACTAGACCACCAGGAAAATATGTTTTATAATCAACAGGATGGTGATCAGCAATCAGTGATAAGGAAAGGGGAAGGACCACTAGATCACCCAGAAAATATGTTTTATTATCAATGGGATGGTGATCAAGGGAGGCGACTATTAGACCACCAGAAAAATATGTTGTATAATCAACAGGACTCTGATCAGTGATCAGGGAAGGGGAATGACCACTAGACCACAAGTTACGTATTTTTATTATAAACAGGATGGCGATCAGTGATCAGAGGAGAAAAGGGACCACTAGATCACCAGGGAGCTGTTTTTTTTTTTTTTTTTTTAACAAGGGGCTGGAGATCAATGATGGGGGAACCACTAGCCACCATGGAATGTTTATTTATTTTTCAGGAAGGTGATTGTTGATAGGGGGTGCACTACACTCGCTGCAGCATATGCAAATTGGCCCATAATGGGCAAGCAAATGACCACCTAGCTCATTGCATGCCCAGTGGGATAATTTGCATGGCTTCCCTTTGTGACTAGGAAATAACACCCCTGTACTATTCCTTGTGGGACCATGCTACTGGCTGCATGTCAGGGTGACGCTACTGGGGTAGCGCTAGTGATACTGTGTTTACCCCTGCCTCGGACTACCCCATTTACAGTCAGATGGCTCAGAGCGCTATCCATCTGTGAATAGCAATTTTGAATGCCTGGGCAACAACAAAGCGCAACACAACATTTAGCATTGCCTTTGCAAATTTTTGTGAATCAGGGCCGGGGTCTTAACATAGAAACATAGAAACATAGACTTTGACAGCAGATAAGGACCGCTTGGCCCATCTAGTCTGCCCATTTCCCTACCTACAGGAAAGGTCGCAGATCCTAGTTAACCAACAGCCTATTTCTTCCTACCCCCAACAAGAATTGCCTTATGTCTGTCCCATGCATTCTTGAATTCTCCCACAGTTTTAGACCCCACAACCTCCTCAGGAAGGCTGTTCCATGCATCCACTACCCTCTCTGTGAAATAATACTTCCTCACATTGCCCCTGAACTGCCCCCCTTCTATCTTTAAATTGTGTCTCCTTGTTCTTGCACGTCTCTTTTTCTGAAAGATGCTACCCTCTTGGACTTTGTTGATTCCACTGAGGTACTTAAAAGTTTCTATCATGTCCCCCCTCTCCCTTCTTTCCTCAAGGGTATACATATTAAGCTCCTTTAGTCTCTCCTCATACGGCTTCTCTTGCAGACCCTGCACCATTTTAGTTGCCCTCCTCTGGACTGCCTCTATCCTGTCTATGTCCTTGCGGAGATGGGGTCTCCAGAACTGGATGCAGTACTCCAGATGGGGTCTCACCAACTGTCTGTACAGAGGGATAACAACGTCCTGTTTTCTGCTGCTGATGCCTCTCCTATACATCCCAGTATACCCCCAGCCTCCCTACTGCCTTCTTACATTGCTTACAACCTTAAGGTCATCTGATATGATTACCCCCAGGTCCCTTTCCTTTTTGTTGTTGTTACTACCTCCACCCATTGTGTATTCTTCCCCTGGGTTCTTGTTTCCCAGGTGCATTATTTTGCACTTCTTTGCATTGAATCCTAGCTGCCATACTTCTGACCATTCCTCCAACCTTGCCAAGTCCATTTTCATCCTTTCCATGCTTCCTTGTGTATCAACCCTGTTGCAGATTTTTGTGTCATCTGCAAAAAGGCATACTTTTCCTTCCAGTCCCTCTGCAATTATTTTACCTTGCTCATTCTTTAGTAATAATGTTAATTTGACAACTGCATATTCTGATAGAAAAATAGACCTTATTGAAGTTACAATCATGGTTTTGTACAATATTTTAGAAATGAAGATATAATCTAACCTACAAAAACATTGCATTTTCTGGATGAAAATTTGTATACTCTTTAAAGGTTAGGTTCTGAGTGCACCATGGGTCAATTAATTGATTTTTATCCCCCCAAAATGTTTAATATTCTAGATAGTCTTCTATGATTATTATTATTACTAGAGGTAGTTTTGTTTAATAAAGGATGACGGAATGCTTTATAATCTCCCATAAAAATAATCTTAGTCACCTCAATTTCCATCAGTGTTTCTGTGACACTGGCTAAAAATTCTAATTACTTATCAAATGGGGCATACTGAGCTCCAGTTGTGAGTGTGAGCCCTTTAATGTCTCCTTTTACCACAATAATATGGCCTTCCCTATCAGTCCTTTTTTTTTTGTAATGTGAAACTTAAATTTCTTCCAGACAGTAGAAAGACTCCTACCCATTTTTAATTTTAAATCAAATTTGTATTTAATTTTTTTTCAATAAACACACGGTAACATTACAACCAGGCCTCACAGGGCTGTAATGGGCATACAGTACAAAATAATCCATTACACCAAGAGAAGGATAACTGATTATAAATACTAATAACGGCAATTAAACCTGGCTACCCCTCTATTAAACAGTTACCAGAATACTCTCTACAGCCAGGCAGTCTCTCACTCTTTGCTCATATCAAGCTGTACCCATGAGGCAGGTATTAACTTAAAAACATTACAATAACATATATCAAATAAATATTTAACAAAAACAGACTCCATATAGAACTTATAAAACATCTAAAACATCCCAGAGTGCAATTAAGAAAATGTCTTTAAAACAAGAAGTTATAAGTTTATCACAGTTCATAAAGTTTGTTAGGGGGAGTGAGGTCCTCCATAGGGAGGTGGGGGGAGGGGGGCAAGGAAAGGCAGTCACAGACAAAACCCACAGGACTGTCTTAACAACTCTGCCCCAAGGGACCAGATAGGTTTACATCTGGACAAGCCAAATCCAGGCAGATGGGCCTAATACCTGAACCTAGCTGTGCTCCGCCAACATTTCCAAAATGTCTCTGCTTTCTTTCTCAGCCTGAAAATGAAAAAAATGGTAACTATTTTTGAAATTCCTTCCCCAACTGAGCTACAATATTGGCTGTAAATTTATCTTTAAGAAGTCTCAATTTGGCCATGAGCTTTTTCATCTCCAAAACGTGGAGACACGGAGCATACCAGGACGCTAAAGTTAGTGGCTCTGGGGAGAGCCATTTCTGAGTGATGGCTTTAAGGGCTGTTGCTACAAAAACACTATATAGATATTGTTGGGCTTTTGACTTAATACCCAAGGGAGGTAAGCCTAGAAGCCAATATTGTAGCTCAGTTGGGGAAGGAATTTCAAAAATAGTTGCAACTGTTGAGCTAACCATATCCCAATATCCCTTTAATTTGGGACAAGTCCAGAAAATATGATTATGTGTACCCTACTCTGTGCAACCCCTCCAGCACAACTGCGAAGAGTGTTGTCCGAAATGTTTAGTAATCATGGGAGTGCAGAAATAATGAAGCACAACATGCCACCTAAACTATTTCTAGAAATTAGGCATTGTAGTGAAGTGAATACCTCTCCAGACCTGTCTCCACTCCCCATCACTAAGCTGCAGTCCAGCTTCTGTATGCCAGCTCTGTCTGAGGTATTCCAGAGGATCTGGATCTAGATCCGAGAGGAAAGTTGTGATTTTCAAGACCATTCCCCTATGCACATGTTGATTTGTTAGGAGTAAAATGAACTCCAGGAGTGGATTTGCTCCCTCCATCAAGTGGGATTCCTTATCCTTTTCCAGTAAAAAGTGCCTAACTTGTAGGAACTGGAAGAGATCTTGGGGGGGGGGGGGTTAACCTGAATTCCTGGGCTAGCTGCTGAAATGATTTAAATGTATTCCCAATGAAAACTGCCTCACCAAGCAAAGGCCCTGTGCAGCCCACCTCCTAAACCCAGTGTCCATCTTAAAGAGAATGAAATCTAAACATGCCTGTATGGGTGTGGAGGATCTTACTTTCAATTCCAATCTATATTTCTGGCATAATTCCTGCAGGTATCCTTCAAGGCAACTGACCAAGGACTACCTAGAACTAACTGCTGAAGTCCTGCTTTATTCATATAAATTAAATTGTCAGTGTCAGTGGCTCAGTAGGTAGCACACTCACCTCTGAGGCTGGGAGATCAGAGGGCTGTGGGTTCAGTTCCCACATCTGGCACTTGGGTTAATATCCCAGTACTGACACTGTAGTGCAGCATGAGAGGGGTGCTGCACTTCTGAGGTGCCGTCTTTCCGATGAGACGTTAAACTGAGGTTCCATCTGCCTGGATTGGTGGTAGTTCAGGTGGATGTTAAAGATCCCATGGCACTTATCGAAAAGAGTAGGGGAATTTCCCCAGTGTCCTGGCCAAATTTCCCTCATTCACTAAAAAATTACCACCAACACCTTAATCTGGTTCAAGGTCAGTCGGCATTCATCTGTATCCCCCTCCCCCGGGTCGTGCCTGAAAATAGGCAGGATTTGTCTAGTGCACTTACCCGGTCAACAAAAGCTAAATAAAATAAAAATTCCCTATTATGGCAATAGCCAAGGAGGATTTCTCTATTTCAACCCATAAAGGAATCTCCTCTTCCACCATTAATGGCAGCCAGGCCTGTAATTGCTCTGCCCAGAAGTATATATGTATGTCTGGTAGCCCAAGCCCTCCCAGAGGTTTATCCCTCAATAAAGTTTGCAAACAGACCAAGGGTGGCCTACCAGCCCAAATAAATTTAGATATAGTGGATTTAAGGGATTTCCTAAAGGAGCAAGGGGGTCTTAAAGGCAGCGAGAGAAACAGGAAAAAAAGCGTAGCAACACATTCATTCTAATACATTCTATCCATCCTGATAAGAACAAAGGGAGCTCATTCCAACAGGTGCAGTCTGCCTGAACAGCTTGCAACCATTTAAAGTGATTATGATATAATTTACTGAGGTCTCAGGGAATCCAAGTACCCAAATACTTAATCCCCTCCCTGGCCCACTTGAACTGACCAGCCATTGGGAGGGTCCCACAGGAACTGGTCCCACCAGGAGTATTTTCTTTTTGTTTCATTGATCTTGCCACCAGTCCAAAGTCATGTAGCATGGACTCAAAATGTGGAGCTGAACACACAGGGTCTGCAACATATAGTAGGGTGTCATTAGCATATAATGAGACTCGAAGCTCTGCTCCTCCAACTCTAATACCCTGATAGGTGTCCGATTGCCAAATGAGGGCATCTAAGGGTTCCATACTAAGATCGAATAAGAGGGGAGACAGCGGGAAGCCCTGTCTTGTCTCCCTCTCTATTTTACATTTGGGGGAAAGAACACTGTCAACTTTCACCTGTGCCCATGGTTCTCTGTATAGGTTCCCAATCCAATTTCTGAATTTATCCACAAAACCAAACTGTTTAAGAGTTAGATCAAGAAAAAAACAGTTCAGGCAGTCAAACGCCTTTTCAGCATCAAGGGAAATTACTGCACTGCATGTAAGGTATGGTGAGGGGAACTTTGAGGCAGATAAAGTATTCAAAAGAAGATGAATATTGTCTTGAATATGGTGCCCAGGGATGAATCCCATTTGATCAGAGTGCACCAGGGAAGGGATTGTCTGCTGCAGGTGCAATCTAATAACCTTGGCAAAAAGTTTAGCATATTGATTTAAAAGGGAAGTGGGGTTGTAACTCGAACACTCCAGGGGGTCTTTACCCGGTTTAGGTAGTACTGTAATCATGGCAGCACCCCAAGTATCTGGGGTAGCACCTTCCTTATGAGCCTCATTGCATACTTTAGTCAGTAAAGGAGCCAAATCTGTTACAAAGTGTTTGAAAAAATTCAGCCTTGAACCCATCAGGGCCTGGTGCTTTACACGTATTCAGAGATTTAATAACAGCCTGTATCTCCTCCTCTGTAATAGGTGCCTCCAACAGGTCCCTTTGTTCTGGTAGTAGAGAGGGCAGTTCCACTCTCTCCAAGAAGTCAGTGACCCCCTGGGCATGGTCCAGGCCCCTCCCTTTACTATATAGCTGGACATAAAACTCAAGAAATTTATTTACAATTTGGGTGGGGTGTGTAGCCATCTTCCCAGGGTCAGCCCTTCTACAGATTCTGGGAACATATCTATCAGCTTCCTGCTTCTGAAGGCAGAGGGCAAGTAATCTGCCCGCCCTCTCCCTCCACTCATAATATTTTTGCTTAGTGAACCTCAAAGCATTCTCCATTCAGTGCAACAGCAGAGTATTATACACCGCCCTTGCTTTCTGAAGTTGGGGGAGCAGAGCTCTGTCCCTTGTCTGTTTGTGCTCTGCCTCCAAATCCCTGATATCAACTAAAATTTTACAGATTTTAAGTTGATCCTGTTTGTTTTGATATGAGGTATGGGCAATGATATGGCCACACATGACTGCTTTTAAGCCATCCCATATAAATTTGAGGGACGAGTCCACTTCCCTGTTTTCATTTAAATAATGTTTAATAACTTCCTTAATAGAATCCATAAAAACTTTATCATATAGGAGACCCAAATCAAATCGCCAGCTCCCCCTCCTGCCCGAGGATTCCCACCTGACCATAGCCGAGATCATGGCATGGTTAGAGAATGTTACTGGATAGATAAGTACCTCCTGGAAGGAGTGGGCCCACAATGTCTAGGTGTAAAATCTCATAAATTCTAGAATAGAAATTAGTTGCTGGAAAGTAGAACGTAAAGTCCCTCCCCTCCAGATTTTGTAAACACCATGGGTCCACCAGTCCAGATTCTGCTATAAGAGTCCTTAACAATTTGAAACTCACCATCTCCCCTTTACGTCTAGCTGGATTCTTATCCAGAACATGGTTTTCCATGCAATTCCAATCCCCAGCAACAATGGTTTGGCCCTCAGAAAGCGATGCGATCATACAAAACAAATACCTGAAAAATGTTCCCATTGGGAGGTGGACACATACACCGAGGCTATGTGTAAGGGGATCCCCCTAAATTCCCCAGATAGGAGAACCAGGCTTCCTAAACCCTCTACCTGTACTTTCTGAACCATGAAAGGGAGCCACTTTTTTATCAGTATTGCCTCTCCTGATTTTGTAAGTTGTGGGTGCAAATCTGAAAGCACAGTCCTGACCCAAGACCTTCTCAACTTGTTATGCCCAGGAGCTGAAAGTCTCATTTCCTGAATACATGCTACATCACAGTTTGCCCTTCTGAATTCTTGCAAACTTCTGGCTCTTTTAAGTACATTATTAATGCCCTTGACATTAGCAGAGCAAATCTTAAGTGCAGCCATGTTTAGAAGCAATTGACATCCTCCTCCAAGAAATTCCCTCCCCCTCCTCCACCCCCCAAGGCACCCCCTCCAATGTAAACACCGTGGGATGTAAAAAGCAAACTAAAAACATAGTAAATACAACGGCTCAAACAGTGAACCATAACCAGTAACAAGGGGGTATTAACAGGAGGTCCCACTAATCCCACAGTACAAACAACAGCGAGGGTTAACCTCCCACTGCCAGGAAAGCCCAAACTGTGCCAAGCGGGCTTCCGAAGACTGTGTCTCACTAACAGTATAGTGTACGTATATACAAAGGTAAATCACACCAGTGTGTATAAGGTTGAAGTTCCCGGCCTACGCCAGAAATATCAGACCTTCACCCTCACAGGAACACTCCGGGAGACCTGGATGCCCTGAACAGAGAGACCCAGGTGCAACATATGTTGAGCAGGCAGGCCATGTAAATATCTTAGTGGAACATACCTTAGTGGAACTTGTATCCTAAGATTCCCACCTGAGTTATTAAGGAGCCCTAGGAAACAAGAGGCTCGCCATGGACCACCCTTAAAAGATTCTGGTCTCAGTCACCATTAAATTAGTTCAACAAGGAAGGGGAAAGGCCCCTACGTGTGGCTTTAATCCTAGCCACCTAACAGAAAGCAAAATTCACTGTCACTTTGGTATTCTTTCGTAGCATATAAGTAATCTAGACAAAATAAAGGCTTTCAAAATTCCCAGACCCCCATTCCACCCCTGCATAGAATTTGGTAACAAAGGAGCTTGTTAACCTTACGTTCTCTGAACTAATTGTCTAAGTAGCATCATGACTATGTAAAACCTTCTAAGACATTCCATCATAAGTAATGAATCTACTGGTGCATATAATGAAAAACATAAATGTCCAAATTATAAGGAGCATCTCGACAAATAGGAGGCTCTATAATAACCCAAGCAGTAATTTAGTTCACTACTCCTGAAAGTTCTTTAAAGTCCCCAGTAAAATAAACATCTTAAGCCCCTGTCAAATAGTAAAATAATACTTGCAGTGTCACTCGAAAAAGTCAGAAGGGCAAGGTTGAGGTGGGTTTCCAGTCCCAAACTCTGAGCATGTAAACAAATGATTACCCCTTCTCTATTCCAGTTGCATGGTGGCAGGCCACAAGGGGGACAGGAAAAACCATGCACAGCCAAGGAGGTTTCACTACTAAGGAAGTCTGACCAGGAAACCTCCCCTGCTGAAGATTCAGTTCCACCTCCGTCACGCCATACCAATAATCCCAGGAAAGAAAATAAGGCAAATTCTGCAGCCTTATCAGTCCTCCAGACAGTTCCTCCAGAAAAAAAAGGAAATATATCAGGTTGCTCTCCAAACTTCGGAAGCCTCCCCAGTCAGGGGTCCATGGAGAAAATCAGGCAGATAAGATATTTATTTACTCAATAAGTAAGATAAAGCCATTTTTCACCTTCATGTTGTTGATTTTGATTGGATCCATCTGGCTAAGTCTGCATGAAGCGGTAATAGGGAGTCTGAGCACTTTTTAATTGTGTGCCTACCACTAGGTGCAATCTACCACTGTAAGTCCTCTATCACCTGTTCAGCCTGGTCCTCCTTAGTATCAGGGACAGGAATGACCAGAGATTCTAGAAATGGGGTAGCAGCCAGAAGAAATTCAAAATGTTCAACTCCCTCCTTGTCCTGGACCCAAAGCCTTGCAGGGTATCACAGGCAAGCCTTGAATACCCTTTCCCAGAGCAGTTTGACCACTAGCAGGATCTTCTTCCTCTTGGCTAGCATGGGGGGGGGAGGAGTAATCTTGATCTACGCATACCCTCTGCCCATCCAGGTTGAGGTCTTTCTTTCCCCATGCCAGCTGCAGGATTTTCTCTTTTGTTGGGTACAGCAGGAACTTGATAAGAATAAATCTAGGGTGAGCACCTTGCTTTGGTTTGGGGGCAACTGCCCGATGTGCCCTTTCGATTTCTAGGGCAAAATCATCTTCCAAGGCCAGCTTCTTATGGAGTCAGCAGTCCATATAGTCCTCCATACTGTCCTGTTTTACTCCCTCTGGTATGCCAAACACTCTAATATTGTTTCTGTGAGCACGGGCTTCAGCATCCTCTGCTGAGAGGGTTAGAGCTCTCTCTCTCCCACTTAGGTAGATAGGCCAGGGACCTGCTGAACTCCATATGCTCATTCTGCACAGCTTCCAGCTGTGATTCTACTGTGATAGTGTGAGCCTCCAGTTTTTTTAAATCTTCCTGCAGTCCAGTAATTTTCCTACCAGGTCAATATGTCATATACTTAATAGCATATGACAAAACCCCGAAACAGAAACAGTGCGGTATAGGACAGCAAGAGGGTGCAATATCGCAGATGGGTCTGTGCATGGTACTGCATCCTCTGCTGGGACAGGAATCTAGCAAGCAGCTGATGTGGCTTGATGGGATGAGCCACTGGCATCAAAGGAGGCAGACAGTACCTTTGGGACCAGGTTCGATTCCCGCTCCCAAAGAGGTGGAATTTTTCATTTTTTCGCACTTTGTGTGATATTTACTTTTAACCCCCCCTCCAGAGTTAGTTATTTTAGTTGGGGGGTTTGGGGGCAGAGGCAGGGGTTGTGGTGGGAGGAGCTCCCACAAAAATAAGACTTATACCACATGCAATATAATGCGCTGTATTGGCAATATGACCCCATGCCGTAATTTTGGAGTCAGTTCTATATAAGATTTTCAACATGCAGTGACCATCCACTTTAGTAAAGGTAGTTGTGGTGTCCGATCCAGAATCATCCTCCTCATCAGCAGATGTGGTGAGCAATGAGGACCTGGACGGAGTAGGGCTAGCAGACCACTGGTCAATTGAAGTATCAGACTGCCACCGAGAACCGGAATAAGTTTACTTTTTCATTTTGCCCATATCTACAATAGTAGAGGCAAGTTAGCATTGTTGTTAGATGTGGCCAAAAACTACCGATGGTGACTGATTACACAGAAATTGCACCCGAGATCATGGCGCTCTGTTCTAGGTAGCCATCTGGGTATGTGACATCACTGGAAGCCCTCCTGCCCATTTGTTTGTTGTTCCAGGAGAAACGTAATTAAAATCAATCCAAGCCTTCTTTGTTTTTTTATTCATTTACATCCAAATGGGTGTCTTGTAAAGCTATAGTGTCTGATTTAATTTTATTTAGGTAAGTAAGTACTTTAGCTCTTTTGATGGGTGAATTTAACCTATTAAACATTAAAGGTGGCACATTTAATCTGTAATGCATGTTGCCATAGTACTTTTAACAAGTATCTGTATAATAAGTCTGAACTAAAGGTTTCAAAGATTAACACTTGGAATGAATTAAAAATATGATGGCACACAGAATAGTCTCAAAGGAAACTTCTTTCAATATGACAAAATGTCTCCTCCTATACAAACCCTCCCTCCACTTACTCCCTTTATACCTGTCTAACAAAAACAAACCACCAGTTTTGTGTTCCTTCAACCGAATCTATTTAAAATCTCCGCACCACTAATCTCACTTAAACAGGAGTACAAACCCCACAAACCATAAGGATTCTGGAAGATTTTTTTTAATGTCTATCTCTTTAGAATTACTGGTAGCTTACTAATTGAAATGGACCCCCCTTTCCCACTCCCCTTTAGCTATTAAGACAGTAACATAATTTCACTATTCCCTCCCAATTAAATTCTCTTCTCCTTAAGGGATTATGAATATAACTCCAGCAATCTCTGTTTTAGTTCTTTTAATGCTTCCATTGGAGTGCCAAGGACCAGTTTTTGTAAATCAATAACTACCCAAAATGTGGCTGGATTTATCATATAAGCTTTATATCCACTAGTCTATAGTTTATTTCTTTTAAAACCAAATTTCTTCCATTCATTAACCAGATCTGGTGGAATATAATGGCAAATTGATATACAGGCTCCAATTAAATTAATCCTTTTCTTGTGATATACTTAAGACATTAGTCAATCTTTATCTTCTGAATGAAGAAATTTAACAATAGTAGGCCTAGGAGGGGCTACATGCTGTGGTCGGGGTCTTAGGGATCTAAGAATCCTATCTGCTTCCATCTTCTGGGGATGTTTTCAAGTATGTAGTCACAACTTGTGTAAAGGTATGATGCAATGACGAATGATCGTCGCACACTTCTGGAACCCCCATCTATATGGATGTTCTTCCTTTGGGCACGGGATTCAAAATCTGTTAGTTTATTCTGTAGTTCTTTTCAATATTTTAAATGCTCTGCTTGTCTCTTTAGTGGTATCTGCTGATCTTCTAAATCAGATACTCTTTGTTGCACTATTTGCAAGTCTGATTAATCTCTGCCTTTTACAGCATAACAGAATCTACAGTTTGTCATATCTGGTTGATCTTCCTTCCCAAGTTTAATATAACGGAATTTTTTTTTGCCAGTTTTGGGCATCTCCTTTAATAGTCTATTCGCTCAGGTTGGCATATTAGCCTCCTCTTCATTTTCAGATCTTTCAGAGAAATCTTCATACTCCCCCTTTCCATCCAAGAAATCAGGGTTATCAGTTGCACCAGCTAGTGTTTGTGAATAACAGATTTCAGCAAACGTCTTATGCTGAACAGTTTTAACAGCAGTAGGTTCACAATCTTGAGAAGCACAAATAACCAGAGTTTGCCCAGAAACTTTAGCCAGACTGTTCATTTCTGGTCTCAAAACCTCAGCTTCAAACAGTCTATACAGTTCAGTGCTTTCCTGAGCCTGAGTTCCAATGTTACATCCTGATTTTGTTTCCATATTAACAGATTCATCTTTGGATAGTGAGTCCTTAACTGAGTTTATGCATGTGGGAGGCAGTATTGCGCAGTGGTTTAAGGCTCTGAGTTGCAAATCTGGACACCTGGGGTTGAATCCTACAGCCCCAACTTGCATACTGTGTGACCCTGAGCAAGTCATTTAATTCCCTGTGCTTCCCAGGTGGCACCTGTAAATAAGCTTTCAGCTTAGTGTGTCTCACCTGGTTAAACAATTGGGAAAAAAATGTATTGTCATCTGAGGTAAAATTTAACTCTTCTGTTGGTACCTGAGAATTTCCCTTCACACTAATAGTGGCTGACTTTGTATGAATAGAATTAGTAGCGCTATCATTCTTTTGTGGTGAGGGGGAATACTTATTTTTACAGTTGCAAAACATTTCTTGAACCATGTATTTCACTGTTAGATTTTTTTATGCCCCTCTCTTTTAACCCTGAATTCTTTTGCACCTTACTGTTTGGAAATGTTGAGTTGGTGTTGTCAGTTAATTCTAAAGCAGGATCTCCCATTTCCTTCAATAGCCTAATGGTCAAGAATTTAGAGGAATCCAGGTCTTGTGATTTGTGAACTTGCATAATGCTAACAAGATGGATTTTTCCTTTTATACTAGTTACGGTATCTTGACTTTGTATGTTTTCAATGCTACTTTGAGTGCTCTTAGTGGGGGCAAATGTTTTGACTAAGTGGATATTTTCATCTTTTGAAATAATTTCATGCGAAACCCCTGCACAGTTTTCAGCATTAACCACATGTTCTGGCTACATATTCTGTTTAGTTGTAGAAGTCTGTCCCAGCGTGGCATCTATGACACAAAGTAATTTAACAAATTTGCTATACCTCTTCCATCATCAGGGATTCTGAATTTCTTTTCAATCCTGGACTGGAATTCTCAGTGCTTGCTTTAGGTCATTGTGCTGTTTTCAAGCTTTACCCTGCCGTTCCAGATGAATTCAGGTTCTGCGTACTGTGTTTATGGTGCAGGTGTCAACGTAGTTTTATTTAGCAGAATAAGTTTCAGGACTTTCAAATACAGCAACTGTGGTTTTAGTTGTAAAAGACTGCACGCTTTGCCACCTAGTTAGTACCACCAGAGTCTGTTTTGTTAACTTTGACATAGGTTTGCTACTCAGTTGTTTCCCTTTGATATCTTTTTTCGGGGTCATAATTCTGTATGTGGCATATATTTTAAAATGTTTCTTTGAGAGGGTTTTAACTTATGATAGAGGTGCCACTACACTCATAAACTTGCTGTGGCAGCTGATATTTAAAAAATAACAGAGAGTGAATCAGGGAGCTGCTTCTCAACGTGTTGTCAGATGTGCCATCTTGCCCCAATACTAAAAACAATTGAGGAAGGCAGATTCTGATGAGCGAGGTACTATCCTGATTGCTTCTGCAAACCACAACCCCCACTGGCCTCATGAGGTATGTGGCCAATAGGGAGCTATGGGGCTTGCAGGAGCAAACATGCTGTTAGGGCTCACAAATGGTGATTGCTCCTCTGGGGCATTCTATCATATTCGAATGTAACCTCCCCCCAAAATGGTGGGCTTACCTTGGGTTGTCTCCCTGAGCACTGCATTGCTCTCTGCCTAGCAAAGATCCTACCTGTGTTCTGCCTCTTGAACCTGGCTATCCAGTGGTATTCAGTGATGAAAGTGTAGATCCAAATATAAAGTACTGCTGTATTCCTAGTTCCAGTGCGAATGTGCGAATGACTGCCATCACGCTATACCTTTAAGAGATTTAGCCTGTGTATACAGTGCATAGCCTGTGCTGGGTCCAAGGAAAATAAAGCTCACAACTGGCCAGGCAGCACTCCCACAAATTCCATTGTATAGTCGCTTACAGGTACAAATGAATATCTATTGGACGCTATAAATATTCATTGCTGAATCTGAACTGCTGTGCTTAAAATGACCTTTGAAGTTTGAACTGTTTACATTTTACTCAGCCAGCAGCCATGTTGATACTTTGACCCTGCTGTTGCGCCAATTAGAATTCAAGAGGTCTTAATGGGTCCTTTTACTATGGCTGTTAGGAGAAATGATGAACTGTAAGCTTGGCACCCATTTTAACCAATCAGGACACTAGAACTGTGACTGACAGCCTAGGGGGGCCAGCAGGATGACTGCATTCCTTTTTCCTTTAGCTGAAAGAGACTCAAACAGTAAGTCTGGCTCAAGCTTCCATTCTGAGAGGAGGCTCTGTACTCAGCTCAGAGAATTTGGGGAGAGGCCTGTTTACCTCTCGTCAGCCTGAAATCCTACCTGGATTGTTTGGGACTGCCAAACCTGCAGATAACACTTCAAGTCTCCAAAAAGGGAGGAAAGGTGATATCCGCTGAGCTGAAAGTTCTGTTTAAAGTGTGTCAGTGAATCTGACCATTTCTGAGCTGTATCCCAGTGAGAAACTAGTTTGCTTCAGGGACTGCAGCCTGAAACTGAAGTCAGGGGATATTGGAATTGTTTCTGCCCATTTGCCAAAGGGGGAGACCCGAAACATATTTCTGCCAGCTTACATATCAGAGACTGCAGATTGCCAACAGGTAATCTGTGTGGCCTAACTAAGACTGTGCAGAATTTAAACCTGTGATGCCAAACAACTTTTCTAAAAGTCTGTTTCTGCCTTTGAAATGAAAGCTGCTAGAAGACCAGTCTGGGGAGTCAGCACCTGTGATGAAGATCATCGTGTGTTGTGACCACCCTTGGGACAGAAGTCGTGAAGTGGGGGTGAGTCGTGTTAGCCCTGGTCCCTGTATGCTGGTCCTTGTCAAGAAGGATGAAAACCTGCAGCCAAGAACCTTGAGAGTCGAATCCTTTCTTGGGGTGAATCAGCCTGGAAACCATCCCAGATACTAAGATCCCGGTTCAGTGAGTAACAACAAGGCTTGTCCCTGCAACACTAAATTAACAATATTTCATGTCATCTGATTTGCCTCTTAAGCACCAGTTGTTGTTTAGACTGTTTTGCAGGCCATTGGGCCTGAGGATTACACTTTTATGTGGGTTCAAAGTTGTTCTTGATATTACTGCAGCCAAGGCACAAACACAGCAATAATCTTTTATTTGTTTAAGGGCCTCAACCTGTTGCAATGCCGGCCAACCACCTGCAACACTTCAGGCTCATGACTCAGCAAACACTGGGTACCCAGTAGTAGTAATTGGACTGTCCAGGGGGCTGAATGTAGTATTTGAATGTTTCTCAAAAACAAAAGCATTGCCTTAAATTTTATCTTCATCCTTTCCCTCTTGTTCAAATTCCCCAAATAAATCAGTTTCATTGTTTGAATGTTACACTAGTCTATGAGCATATTATTACCAAGTGCCAGTTTTGGGGGAAGTGAACAGGTGCATTGTTGTTGCTGCAAATCATACTTTACATGCTCACAGGGTGTATCCCAGAAGTCCAGACCCTGTTGGTAAGTATGGTTACTGTAAGCATATTATTAGCAATCCCTCCTAATTGTACCATTGGATACTAAGTAAAGTGTTTTATGTCAGTCCATGTGTGGGACCACTGGTTGGTGCAGTGGGGAGGTACAGCATCCCAGAGGGCTGTGCTAGCTTGTCATCAAACCCATTTAAAGGTCAGTCTGGGTGGAGGCACCGCACAAATAGTTCCACTGTTGGTACTGAGTCCCTTTTAACATTCAAACCAGAACTCAGGCCCCTCAACCTGCATTGTGGGCAGCAGGCAGAGGTAGTAGTCCATTGGGACATGGCACCCGGGTTACATGTACATGGTTACACAGATAACCCCATAGCACTAGCAAGACATTATGGGGCATTTATATTCCATTAGGACCGCATTACAGGTCTGGAGCAAATGGTGTTTGCATCCCCCACCAGCACCTGTCAGAGCTGCCTCCTCTATACTGTTCCTGGGGTCTAGTGATCCTCTGACCCTCTGAATGACTGCCATGAACACAGATAACTACTCTGGTGGTCTAGTGTGCCCCCAGCCCCTTGATCACTTGCCCAGTAACTATGAAAACCTTTTCCTGGTGGTTTAGCGTGCCCCCATCCCTGATAGCCCACACATAACATTGAAAATCCTTTTCTAGTGTCCAGTGAACCCTCAATCACCTGTCCAGTAAAATTTCATAGTTCTCCTTGGTGTCTAGTGGCCCCTGCCCCCAATGGAACAGAAGATCCCTCTCCCCATTCAGCACACTCAGGACCATCCAATACCACCTCTGCTGGTCCCCCACCTACCATAGTAGCCAGTCTCCAAGAGATGGTGCTGGCACAACCCCGCCACTCACCACCTTGACAGCTACTGTCTGAATGCAAGTGAGTGAGAGCATGCCTACTGTAGGATCAGCTGTTTTTACAGTAGGCTCATGCTCACTCTATGATTTAGACAGTGACTGACCAAGGTGGTGAACAAAGGGGTTATGCCAGTTGCTGTCTCTGGAGGGGGTGCTGGATACTATAGTAAATGGGGGGCAGGGGTGGAGGATCTTGAGTGAGCAGGATGGTGAGGGGGGAAATCTTCTGTTCTATCAGGGGGCACTTGACACCAGTGAAAACTAGCAATATTACCAGGTGGGGATCACGGGACAGAGGGCACACTAGACCAGCAGGGAGAGGTCTACAATGTTACCAGGCGGGTGATCAGAAGGGCAGGTGGCACACTTGACCACTATGAAAGAGTTTGCAATGTTACCAGGTGGAAAACAGGAGAGATGGAGTGTCCACGGGACACCAGGGAAGTGTTGTCAGTGTTACCAGGTGGGTGATCAGGGGGAGTGGGGAACACCAGCTTAGATAGTTGACTTCACAGGTAGGTGAAGGTGGTGTTAAGGGAGGCACATGCCATAAGACCTGATTGGGGAAGCTGTCAATAGTGAGACACTAATGACTATTTACTGCCTCTCCAAACTTTTCAATATGCCATTGCACCTTTATGCATGGCAAAGTCATTTGCTTGGCATAGGCGCACTGGCATGCAACAATGCCACCCAATATGACACTTTCACAATTCCCCTGCTTTGGGGGTGCTAAGCAGTGTTAATGAGTCATTAGCACATTTAGCAACTGCTGCAATGCTTCTGCTATCCCAGCCCTTCTGGGGTTTTTTTGGGGTTGCACTTCTATTTCTTGTTGCATTATTTTCTGCTCACAATTACCTCTTTGGCATTTATTTGCATTGGTTGCATAATCGTGTGCACCTTCTGTTCCTTGTTATTTCCATTACACTCTTGCCTCCATCCACATAATGCATTTGGAAACATATGCTTTATCTTTGATGAGATGTCTGAGCTGGCATTCTAAAAATATTAATCACAGTTTGTAAATCTGAAAGAAAAATGTTTGTGATTGCCTCAAAAAATCATCAAGACACACTTTATGGAATTAAGTACATTATTACAGATAGGTAATGTTTTATTTATTTATTTGAAAACATTTCACCAGGAAAGACATACTGAGCTATGAATAGCTCCTTTCCAGATGTGTCCTGTGGGAGAGGGGAGAGGGGATACAATATGAGTACAAAATCCAAAAGAAGAAAAAAATGTGCTTGATAAGACACACACTTAAAAAACACTGAGATAAAAATAACTGTGAACACCAGCTAAAAATAGAAGAAGACACTGCTGTTCTTTGGTTCATGAATTACTTGGGAATTGCAAAAATTGACTCAAAAAACCAGTTAAGTCCTACACAAACAGAATGTTTAAAAAACAACAGTTTTGGTGCTTCAGTTAAGACCCCATAAGAAACCTTACATACTCTGAACTGAAACAATCCACACTGAAGAATTTTCAGTTGCCTAAATACATCAGGGGAAGGGATTGTAAATACCCCTTTGCTGACTGAGCTACTTCCCTTCTTAATGCAGACTGCAGTCAGCTCCAGCCTCGTGATGCCCCAGTGCTCTCAGGTTTTATGATGTAGGAGTCTGTATAGTGTGGAGCTATGTTATATTGATTAGAATGGCGGCAGAGTTTAAAATTTATTATTTAATATTTTAGAGGGACACTGAGGTCAAATCAAAGCCACAGTTCAGCTTAAAAAATTTTAAGCAGCAATTCTCTCCATCTTCTTTGCAGACTTTTCCCCATAGGTACACCACTTGCTCCTGCACCTGTTCTCAACTCCTTGTACCCTATGGAGTACACTGCATATTGTATTTTTCTAGTTTATAAAAGTTGTGCACATATATAATTTTTACCATTCCATGCACATGCCTACTCCTGTCATCTGGAGCACCGTTGTTTTGTATAGAGTTACTGTACTGTTTCCTCACCCCCAACCAGGATGCCTCTGGCTTTCCTGATGAAACTCTTTCAATAAATAAACAAGCAATGACAATTTGCTTGAACCATCACCAAATCAGATAAGATGACATGTCCTAAACTAGGTCACATTTATCTTTGTAGAGGTATAACAGTTTTTGAATTAAAAGATTACATATAACATATAAAATAAACATGGCAAAACATATCAAATAAATTATATTGTTTACCAAAATAAATAGTTACATTGTATATGTTTGTTTAACTGTATTAGAAAGTAAAGAAATAAGAAAATGACTGTTTCATTAGAAAAGGCTGATCAATACAATTTTAGAAAGTCTAAGTGACCTCTTAAAATTGATAGCTTGATTAAACAACTATGTGGAAGATGTCACATTACTAAGCCACTGCTATAAATGCCCTACAGGATTTACAGGTTGCATTCACTAGAACATGAAGGCCATCATATTAGCACTGACTCTCACATTAGTGGGTAAGTGTACACTGTGTAATAATGTACAAAGGAACAAAGAGAATATAATGATTCTCTTGATAAACTCAGCTTTTCTAATATGTTTGTTTTATTTTCCCTTTGCAGGAAGTCAATCTAATGTTGGTAAGTCTACAAATTATTGAGTTTCTTCTTTTATTTATTATTAATGAACAGAAAACATGTAAGGGTCAGACCACCTTCCTGCATCTAGGGGTATATGATGGCATCTTGTCCAGGAGAGTGCCCGCTGTACACCATGACTTCCACTACTGTACCAGTATCAGTCACCTTGCCATCATGGGTCAGGGGTGATGGGGATCAGGGGCACCTTAAAACCATACCCTGGAGCTCCATTAACATGAGACCACACTCAAACTAGATTGTCCATACTGGAGCTGGGATAAAGCATGGCAATTTTTATTTATTAACTGCCTTGGTGATACATAGCTTTCTGGGCAGTCCCCTGATTATAAATCTCTCTCTCTCTTTCACAATAGTACTTGCACACACTATAGTCCACTGTTCACCTGGGCCATGCGCTACACATAGGCTACTTCACTATATTCCTGGGGCTGTCACATATCTCCCTCCACTGCTAGGGTGCATGTTACTACTGCTGCTATCATACACTTGACGGATGGTACCCAGCTGCTTGGGGGACTATTTGCCCACCCCACAACTGCATACATTTCCAGGACTACCCACCGGAACTAAAGGGGCATATTTACACATTACATACTTACTGGGTCTCTTTTAACTCTACAAAACCCAAACTTCCCTTGTTGGGTCCCTGGAGCCCTGGTGCTCCCAAGATCAGTTGTGCAGTGGCAAATTTCTCAGGTTATGGAAGTTGTTACCTGAGGGGCAAGCTGTGCCAGCACATATCTCAGTGTGCCCAGTAGGAGAACAATCATGGAAAGTGTATCAACATTTTGCTATCCCTACTAAAGGCATAAAGCATGGTTGATCCAGCCATGCGTGCCTCCCTTCAACAGTACACAGATAGCACTAGTAGCCCAAAAACAGATGCCCTTGTCTGACCCCTCACAAGAGGACTTACCAACTCCAACCCTTACCAGGTCTTCTCCTACCTGATGCATTTTCATTCAGCTACCTGCCAGAGGTTTCAATATGATCTGCCTAGGACTTTACACAATAAGCATTCTGTTTAGCAAGGTTAACTTACAGTTTCCTCCATACACAGACTTCTCCCATTTCTCTCGCTTTCATTACTGCTACTGGGAGAGAACCACAAGGATTCTGGTGACCTCCCTTCAGGGGTGGTCCACTACTCTCCCAATAAACCTTTGGGGCTGATGGTCTTCACTCCTCTCGAGTTGAGTCCATATGGCCTATATCCCCTCCAGCTGCTCCAGATGTTCTTCATCTCTGGAGACCATGCAGAAGGGGACAAGTGCCACCTGATACCAGTGACCCAGCCACCATCCCTAAGACTGCAGGTCCCAAATGCCCAGTCAGGGATGCTGACTACTACTCTCTTCCAAGCTCTAAACTCCACTGGCCAGGACAATGCCCTTGTGCCTTACCCTTACAGAGAGTATAAGGAAAGGGCAGAACTATCCATAGTCGACCTCCAGTTTCTTGCTCTTAACTAAGTTAGGGCACTCAGGCATGAACATCCAGATATCCTGGGCCTGATTTTCAAACATGAATGCCTCAAGTCGTAAATGTGCCAAACATATATATAGTGCATGGAGCTTACAGCAGTCACTTGGAGGGTGATCGACATTTTCTATCCAGTACGTTGATGGCTGCAGGTTAGACCTGCTTTTTGCTGGTCTAGCTTGTGGTAATTCCTGGTACCCTTTTCATAGGGATTGTGCCAAATATTTGGCACAAGCTGCCATAAAATGGGAAAATTATTGTAACTATACCTGATGTACTAAAATCAGGAGCATTTGTGGCAAAGGTGTTTTGTACAACTGAGCCAAAAAAACTCCTTGATGCAGGGCTTGACACAAGCCCTACATCACCCTTTCAAAATCCAGTCCCCTGTCTCCAGGCAGCTTCCCCCAACAAAACAGCTCTCTGGATCTGGCTTAACCCTTTGATTGCTCTCTGGTAACCTGCTTTGAGTTGGCTAAGAAGGGAGGCTGGTTACAGACAGGATAACTATTTCAGCTTACAAGAAGATAAATCTCCGTGGGACGTAAACTTCTTCAGCAGAATTCTAACAAAATTATTTATTTATTTATTAAATTTTGATAACCGGGTAAGCCCACTGGGCCCCGAAGGTCCCTTTTTCAGGGGCGACCCGGGGAATTACATGGAATAATACATGGGGTAGCATACAGCACAGGTACATGATTCCAATGATATGAAATTTTGCACAGTTACCATGAAAATGTCATGAACTTCTGTCAGAATTTAAAGAACCCCTGACACCACTAGAAAAACCTGTAAAAGATGTGAGATTTAGACACAATTCAGTTTAAATTTCATAGATTTTCTGTAATTTTTTTTCTTTTTTCTTTATTAGCGAGAACAGTTGTATGAAAGAGGGGTACTATCCCTTAGACTTTATCTGCTCTTTCTGCTTGCCTGCACCTGACATCATAATCCCTTGTTTATGGCATCATAATTATCCCCACAGTAACAGATTGTGCTGTCATAAACAGAACTGTGATGTCAGGTGTAGGCAAGCAGCCAGAGCAGATAGGGTAGTGATCCTGTTTACATGCAATGTCCTTAGTAATAAAAAGTAAGGATGAGAATTAGAGAAAAAAAACTAAATGTAAGCTGAGTTATATCTATTGCAATTTTTCAGTTATCACAACAGCTTCAGGGGCTCTTTAAAGTTCACTTATTTGTGTCTCATTTTAAAAATACTTACCCAAATTTTTCCATGTTTGACAAGCTTGCAGAACTATACTACATGGGTATGTGTACTAAATTTTAGGTCTAAAGCTTTAAAGGATGCTATGTTAATAGTACAGGGACCCCAACATTTTATCAACATTTACTTTTTAGTTCTTACTATCTAATGATAAAACAACTGCTCCAAATGTTCAAACATTTGAAACATTTAAATCACTATACTACATGAACATGTGTGCAATGTTTCAAACTTTATCTTTAAAGGGGATTGAGTTATAAGTAGCCAAAACAGAGATTTTTGAATGATTGCAAGTATGTAAACTGTGCAGTCATATGTCTGTTTAACTTTAAAACTAGAGACTGTAATGTCCAGTCTGACAGGTTCTTGGACCTTAAAAAGGAGGCTGTATGCTTCACAATTTTTAATCTCTTATTTAAAGGGTGCTCATGTTATAAGCTGCCAGAAATGGCAAAAATAACACCAGTGCTTGAAGCTGAATTCCATTAGCCTTTGTGAAAATCATGAAATTTTGTTATAATATTGGGGAAGCGTATCCATGAATTTCACTCAGACCTACACCTAACCTGCCATGGAGGAGAAAGGAAAAGGCTGGTAATAGTAGTAATAAAGTTGGATTGCTACAAGACTCCACTGTAAAAGTAGTAGGGGAATTAATGGGGCATTGCAAGACCACTATGCAGCTAGAAGAAAAAATTACTCACCTTAGTAATGTTGTTTCTTCTAATGGAGTCTTGCTATATTATGACATATGCAGTTTGACCCAGCCTTCGAACTGCTCCGGAGGTGAAAGGGTTAACTTTCCATGCCAGGCATGGAATCTTGAGGGTGAGCTCAGTTGAGAACTCTATCTGTTGTTCTTCAAACTCAAACTGTCAGATCTTTATGAGCAAAACTCACTAAGATTCTGTGTGGAAGCTGTAAACCTACACTAGCCAACTGGCTACTAAAATATTAACACATTTTTTGGTCCCAAAACAAAGACTCAAGTCAGGGGATCAAAAAAATAAAAACACAACACCCAAACACCCCAACAAAAGGGGGCTAAAAAAACAAGGTGGGCATCTACTAAGTGCCAACACCGCACTGCCCACCCACATCCCAAAAGCAGAAGGTTCTGAGAGGGGCAGGCCGGGGGGGAGGTCATAATATAGCAAGACTCCATTAGAAGAAACAACATTACTAAGGTGAGTAATTTTTTCTTCAAACAACATGAAGTCTTGCTATATTATGACATATGCAGACTACAGAGCAGTACCTCCATGGAGGAGGGACAGAACCTACTTAGGAAATAGGCTCTGAAGCACAGCTGTGCCAAACCGAGCATCACTCCTAGCCTGGATGTCTAGGAAGTAATGCTTGGTGAAAGTGTGAACTGTTTTCCAGGTAGCCGCTTGACATATCTCTATGATAGGGATGTCCCTGGGGTGTACCTCTGGTGGAGTGAGCCCTCAGGCCTGAAGGGGGAACCTTACCCAGTTTTTGATAACAAAATTAGTGGCAGGTTTCCCTTTACCAACCTCACCATAAGTGAGGAACAGTTGGAGGGAGTCAAACCTGTGACCCTTGGTATGCTCTATGTAGTAACTAAGGGCTCTCTTTACATCTAAGCTGTGCAGCCTCCTCTCACCAGAGGAGGAATGGTCAGTGAAGTACACTGGAAGAGATATAGATTGATTAAGGTGGAAATCTGAAACCATCTTAGGCAAGAACTTCCTGTTAGTCCTGAGGACCACCTTATCTCTGTGAAAGGAGATAAAATCAGACTCCACTGACAAAGCTTGTAACTCACTTATGCGTCTGGCAGAAGTGATGGCTACCAGAAACACAGTTTTCCAAGTCAAGTACTTAAGCTCTGCTGAAGACAAAGGCACAAAGGGGGGTTGCATCAGCTGAGCAATGCAAACATTAAGATCCCAGGCGGGAGCGAGGTCCCTGAATGGAGGGTTGGTGTGAAGCAATACCTTGAAAAACTTGGAGAATACAGGGTGAGCAGAAAGAGAAGAGGGCTTTCCTGCTGATATAAAAGCAGAGACAGCTGCCAAGTGCACTTTCAGGGTAGCTGGCCTCAGCCCCAAAGTATTTAAGTGGACCATATAATCCAGGACTGTGGGCAACTCAGCAGATTCTGGGGAAATATGCTTCCCAGAGCACCATATGGGAAACCTTTTCCATTTAGAATTACAAGTAGCCCTGTTGGAAGGCTTCCTAGAAGCTTTTCAAGATATCGAGTACACCTTGAGAAAGGTGTAGGTCAGCAAACTCTAACTCTTCAAGAGCCAGGCCTTGAGATTGAGGGATTTGAGATTCGGGTACCAAACTCTCCCCTGGGCACAGGTTAACAGATTGTGTGATTCCTGGGAAGACACAGGGGAAGGTGGACTGCTAAGGACAGAAGGAGTGGATACCAGGGCTGTCTGGCCCAATCTGGAGCAATCAGAATCATCTTGCAAGGTTGAGATCTGATTTTGACTAGCACCTTGAACAAGAGAGGGAAGGGGGGGGAAGGCACAGAGAAACTTCCCCTTCCCAGTTGAGAAGGAAGGCATCCAGAGGGACTGAGCCCAACACTGGGAGCCTGCAGCAAAATAGCAGAAGTTGGTGATTGACTGGGGCTGCAAAAAGATCTATCTGAGGGGTGCCCCACCTGGCAAATACTACCTCCAGTACTAGGGTATCCAGAGACCATTCGTGATGGCCCTAGGAAATCCTGCTGAGAGCATCCGCCAGGACATTGTTCTTGCCTGGGAGGTGAACTGCCCTGAGGGAGGTGTTCAGGGAATAAGCCAGAGACCACAACTTCATTGCCTCGGTGCACAAGGCCAAAGACCGAGTGCCCCCTTGCTTGTTGATGTACCACATTGTAGTAGCGTTGTCTGTTCTGACCTGTACCACTTTGTTCTGAACAGATGCAGAAAAAAACCTGAAGTGCTAGAAAAACCTTCTCTGAGTTCCAACAGATTGATGTGGAGCAGAGATTCCTGAGGGGACCACAATCCCTGGGTGGTGAGGTTGCCCATGTGAGCTCCCCACCCCAAGAGGGACGCATCTGTAGTAAGGGTCAAGGAGTGAGATTGAGGGATGAAAGGAACCCCTTGTCTCAGATTGCTCTGTTCCTGCCACCACTGTAGGGCCTGGATCAGGGTTCGAGTTACTGGGATCAATTTGGTTAGAGGATCTCTCCTTTGAGACCAGAAGGCTCTCAAATGGAACTGAATGTCCCTCATCTGAAGTCTTGCTCCCTGCACTACTGCTGTGGAGGCAGCCATGTGCCCTAGGAGCCACAGAAAATGCCTTGCTGGGCGAGAGACCTGCAGAGTGAAGGAGGAGGCCAGAGCCACCAGGGTCTTTGTTCTTTCTAGAGGGAGGAAAGCTCTGGCCTGCTTTGTGTCCAGTTCTGCGTCTATGAAGGTAAGTAGATGAACAGGCTCTAGAACTGACTTTGGGAGATTGAGAAGGAAACCTAGAGATGTAAGCAGCTGCTGGGTAACCTGAAGGTGTAATTTGACTTGGTCTGGAGACTGGCCCACTATGAGCCAGTCGTCCAGGTAAGGAAAGATGGCAATCTTTTGCCTTCTTAAATGAGCAACTGCTACTGCCAGGCATTTTGTGAATACCCTTGGGGCAGAGGTGAGGCCGAAGGGCATTGCTCTGAATTGGTAATGGCTTGAGGGCAGTTCGAACCTGAGGTACTTTTGGTGGGAGCTTCTGATGAGAACATGGAAGTAGGCATCCTTGAGGTCCAGGGACGCTAGCCAGTCCCCTGGCCTTAGAGAGGGTAAAATAATTCCCCGAGTCACCATTTTGAATTTTGGTTTTAAAAGGTGCTTGTTTAGGTATCTGAGATCCAGGATGGGCCGCCATTCTCCTGTCTTTTTTGGGGTAAGGAAGTACCTGGAGTACAGTCCTTTGCCCTGGTGTAGGGGAGGTACCCTTTTACAGCTCTGAGAGTCAGGAGGGTGGAGACTTCTGTTTCCAGAGCGAGAGCCTCTGATGGATTTGCAGGTGGAAAGGATCTGGTTCTCATCTTTGGAAATTTTTTGAAGCTGAGAACCAGTCCCTGGCTTACTACTTCCAGGACCCACTTGTCTGATGTTAAAGACTCCCAGTCCTGGACGAAGTAAGCCAGCCTGCCCCCTACAGGTAATGAAGAATCGGCCCTGGCCCTCCCATCAGGGTGCCTATTTGGCAGGGGCTTTAGGCTGAGGGGTGGGAGCAGGCCTGCTCGTACCCCATCTGCCTCTCCCTCTGAAGAACCCCCTCTGAGCATAGGCTGAAGAGAAGGCCTGGGCTCGGTAAAAAGGCCTGCCCCTGCCCCTGGAAAGCTGCCTCTGAGGAGTGGCCTGCCTTTCCTTGGCCTGTGCACTCCTATAAGTGGTCCTATACTCATCTATTTTCTTCATGTAATTCTCTTTCTGTTCTCCAAACAGAGAGTTACCCACAACAGGAAAATCCATGGCCTTAGCCTGGGTATCCTGTGACAGGCTAGTACACCTGAGCCAAGCCATTCTGCGAAAAGCCACAGATGTAGCCATGACTCTTGAAGATACATTATTAGAGTCCACTGCAGCATGGAATTGCACCTTGGATGCCTCAATACCATCAGCAGCCACTTGCTCCAGCTTCTTGGCAAGCTGGCCAGGGACCTGTTTCGCTAGAGCCAAAACAGTATCCCATCTGGATTTCTGATATCTTGCAACATAGGCCATAAAATTTGCCCATCTGAGTCCCAAGGATGCTGCCATGTACTGTTTCTTTGCCATGGCATCAATCCTCCTGGAGTCCTTGTCAGGGGGGTGTGAGGCCAAGGGAATATTTGCCTTATCACAGGCTGCAGCCTGCACTACCCCAACATGGCTGCATTGTTGTGAAAGGAACTCCGTATCAGGGCCTGACAATGTGTACCTCTTGTCCATTCTTTTATCCACAGGAGGTATAGTGTGAGGAACTTTTAAAATTTTTATTGTCTGTTTCCTAAAAGATTTATGTAAAGGAACAGACAATCTCCTAGACTCTGGGATATCCATCATTTCTGCATAGCCAGGCTCCTCCTGTTCATCCACAGCTTCTTCCAAAGGGAGCTGGAGGGTTTCAGCCACTTTCTTATAAAACATAAAATAAGAAGGGGACTCAGAAAGCCTAGGGGGAGACACACCTGAAGGTCTGTCTGGGGAGATGTCTGGTTCAATGGGCACATCCAGACTTTCAAAATCACATTCACTCTCTTCATAATCTTCCTCCCCCTCCTCCGGTTCATAAAATTTCTCTATGTATTCTTGAACCGGTGGCACCGACCGAACTGACCGCTTACCTGATGGTGCCGGTTCGGTCGGAACCGAGGAAAGCGACTGGACAATTTTGATCGCTTTGGCTATCTCCGCAGCGGTTGAAGAAGGAAATTTTGGCTCCACACCTGCTGATTTTCTAGTCTTTTTTGCTGGAACTGACTCCTCCGAGTCAGCCCTCCGTTTGCCCGAGGAAGTCTCGCCCTGGTCAGAGGGCACTCCCTCCAATTCGGTTGGTACTGAACTGGGCTGGACATCCGGGTCAACGGACTTTTTGGCCTCTCGTTCCCTGAGCCTACCAACTCTCTTATCCAGGGTAGCTGCAGGGAAATTCTTGAAAATCTGGCAGTCTGCATTGAGGTGGTCAAACCCCAAACAATAAACACATGTGGTGTGTGGTCAGCCTTGGCAAAGGCTTCCCCACAGACACTACAGTGTTGAAACCCAGTGGGCCCGGTTTTTCTTTTGGGTTTCTCAGACATAGTGCCAGCCTAACCAAAAACTTGCCCGTTTCCGGCAATCCGCCACAAGACACCCTTATCGGTTCCCAACTGTGTCATTAGGTCGTGGAAAAACGTAATGAAACTGCTTTTTTAGAAACGATAAGAACCGGAACTGCACTCTAAATGCAATTTAATAAAGTTTAACAACAACCTGATCGGTTCAAACCGAACCGATAATATCGCTTGCAAGTTCCACACAGAAATAATGTAAAACCTGTCTATTACTTATGATACCACAGACAGAGCTTGAACCGACCGTTATGGTTAAATAAGACAAATGCGTTTAAAAACAAGAAATTACACTTTTAACCGACAAAATGAACCGAGCAGCAGGAGAAATCTCCGGAGCGACTGTTCAGTGAGGCGGAGTAAAGAATCTGGCAGTTTGAGTTTGAAGAACAACAGACAGAGTTCTCAACCGAGCTCGCACTCAAGATTCCATGCCTGGCATGGAAAGTTAACTCTTTCACTTCCGGAGCAGTTCGAAGGCTGGGTCTAGCTGCATATGTCATAATATAGCAAAACTTCATGTTGTTTGAAGGAAGAGCTAACTGTTCAGTGCATTGTGATAAGAAGTACACATTCTGAGGACATGAGGAGGTAATTTATTGAATCAGAGATGTACTAAGTCCAGAGGGATCTTGTCCATGGTCTTTATGGTCCAGGGACCTGTGAGCAGTGGCAAGTTAGAGGACTTTCCAGGCAAGAAATACCTGAATGCTGAGTGTGTGCTTTAGTTGTGCTAAGAGCATGGGGATACTGGTCATGTCAAGGGACAGGACAGTCCAAGTCATTTAAACTAAGGATAGGGGTTGGGGGGACAGTTAATGCAGTTGCCCACCAGTGGCAGGAACTAGATAAATGGGTTCACCAAGAAATGTGTAGCTGCAATGAGTATTACGCATATAGCAGACCCTCAGTTGAAGCAAGAAAATATAGAGGTACAACAATTCCAGCCTGAATGCAGGTCACGTAGGAATTATGGCCAGCACAACTGATTAGCCTGTGATCCTGATTTACTTGTAAGTTTAGGACTTAGAGGCACTCTGAGAAATGTAGTTGGAAAAGAAAATGGCCGGGACATCAAGAAGGTAAAATACAGTCTATTTGAGTGGAATAGGTCTGACAGGAAAAGGAGTAGGTAACTCTTTAGATAGTGTGTCATTGTGAAGAACCATGAGGATATCAAACAATATAACAAGCAGTTCAGTTGAGCTATCTGGTCAAGCTAAGAGAAAAAAATGGAGGGAACCAAAACCCAGAAAGAAATAACAGGACTGCAAAAAGCTCAGCTCAGCTTATTAGATGCAGTGCTGATAAGTACTCTAAGTACATTAAATTACAAAAGTGGAATTCTGAAGATATTACATATTAGTAGTAGTAGTAGTAGATATTATCTATTTGTGGCATTCTTTCACAGAGGCTTAGGGCACTAGTACAAAACAAAGACAGCAGATAAAATAAAGGAATAACGCACGACAGGGTGTGTGTTGTGCTGGGATAACGCCACGCCTGGGGGGGTTGGGCACGAGGCCGCAGGTGGGGCGCTCCAATGCCCAGGTGTGGTGTTATCCCAAACGACACACACCCTGGAGTGCATTATTCCTATTATACAATGGCTCATTGTTATATATAAAATCAAAAAATAATTTTAAACAATGTTTTATTAGTGTGGAAAAATATTTTTGTTTGTTAAGAGGAGATGCAAAAAAAAAAGTTCATCTAAATCATCATCCAAAAAGTCATCTAGCTCCAATAGCTCATTTCCATGGGTTCACAGTGCTGAGAATAGACCCGTGCCATCATGCTGGGATAACTCCATGGGTCCAGCCCCAAACTGACCAATCACAGTCCAAGATTCTTTCTTGCCATTGTATAATAATAAATATCATCCAGTGTAAAAACATAACACCATATAAAACTGCAATAAAATCAACCCCTAATAACCAACTCTTAACTAATACTAATCCTAACGGGCAGAACACAGAGAGTTGTGTCGGGGATTTTTTCTTCTGACTCATTCCCTTTGTCCTGTGGGGTTCCTCAGGGCTCAGTGCTGTCCCCCATGTTGTTTGCAGTGTATATGCTACCCCTCGGAGACATTGTAAGATGGTATGGGCTGAGGTTTCACCGCTATGCTGATGATACCCAGCTCTACCTGTCTTTTGTTCCCGACCAGGTTAGTGCTCTCTCAGTACTTAATAACTGCCTTGCTGAAATCCAGGACTGGATGAATTCGAGCTGGCTAGAGTTGAACATGGGAAAGACTGATGTTATGGTTGTGGACCCAGGTCACAGGATAGGGGGATTGAGGATTGGTCAGCCCTCTGGATTATTTCTGGGGGGGCTCCCAGATTCTTACCTCAGAATGGGTGCACAACCTGGGAGTAGTACTTGACAACAGGCTGACCCTTCGTTATCAGGTGTCAGCAGTCATCAAGTCTGCCTTTTAGCATCTTAGGAACATTTCCAGGGTCAAACACCTTGTTTTGTCTAGCGATCTGCCTGTGTTGGTCCACGCCTTTGTGACCTTGCACCTTGACTACTGCAACTCCCTTTACTTAGGGCTTCCTGGGGTTGATATCTGCCACCTGCAGCTAGTGCAGAATGCTGCTGCTCGATTGTTGACTGGGATGTCTTGGAGGTCCCATATCACTCCCGTGATGCGTGATCTGCACTGGCTGATGATTCAGTGGTGGATCACCTTTAAAGTAGGTCTTTTGACTTACAAAGACCTACACAGACTTGGTCCTGATTACTTGAAAGAGCTTCTGATTCACTACAGGCCTGTACGACAGCTCTGCTTGGCTGATGAGGGGTTGCTGGAGATTCTGAGGGTAATTTTGAAATCTTCTGGGGCCCGTGCATTTATGTTTGTGACCCCCTACCTGCTGGAATTCTCTACCCCATCAGCTCCGGGAATGCGTGACCATGGGGGTTTTAAACAGGGACTTAAAACTTTTCTGTGGAGTCAGACATACCAGTGAACTGCTGTATTATTAAATGTTGTATTATATCTGTATATTATATTATATCTATATCGAGGCAGTATAGCGCAGTGGTCTAAGGCTCTGAGCTGCAAATCTGGTGATATCCAGCAGACCAGACCTGGGTTTGAATCCCACAGTTTTCACTTGCACACTGTGTGGCCCTGAGCAAGTCACTTACCCTCCTTGTGCTCCCAGGTCACTCCTGTAAAAAAAGCTTCCAGCTTAGTGTGCTATACCTGGTTAAACAACTAAATAAAAAAAAAAATATCTGATTATTTTAGTTTCATGAAATTATATTTTCGTAATGTAAAGCACCTTGGTATTTGAAAGGTACATAAAAAATAAAGTTTATTATTATTATTAATACATAACCAAATCACAACTGTGCATTACTTAAATGGTCATCCTTAGTTGCCAGAAGGGAATATTAATCCCCCAAAGCTTGGGGAAATAAAAAAGTTTTAGGACTACTTTTTAAAGACTTCCACCAAAGAGGTCTCCCTCAAAGTCCTCAGTATATTAAGCTACCATGGATATTTGACAAACTTTTGCCAATAATAATTTATAGTAGTTCCAAAGTAAATTTAAAAATACTAAATATTGAATATTTATTGACTGTTAGTGAGTACCTCTATGTATGAGGAAATGTATGATTATATAAAAATGTCTTTTTTTAACACTGTCAACAACTGTTGTCGTACTTAGAACCCCATTGAAAATGAGCTTTCAGCCAACCAAGCTATCCTTATTCATATACTTTTATGAATGAAACATATTAGCTACTACTATTACTGAACCTAAATTCTCCAGCTGTTAGATATCATTGATATTGGATACATACTGTATGCCAAAGTTCAGGTCTTTATCTGCAGCACCCATTAGGGAAGTTACAAACATCACATTTTTAAACTGGGTTCACAGAAATTCCAGAAATAATTATATACTGAAATTATGAACTCCAGTTACCTACAAATTACTAAACTCCTATATATTTACTAGTTTCTATAACCCTTCCAAGAAGGATATACATGCTAATTTGCACAAATACATCTCCAAAGGGGACAGGTTATAAACAGATAAATATTTTCACATTTCCTCTAAAAATAAAATGCTAGATTTTGAACCCTACAAATTGGAAACTACTAACCCAAATGTTATGATATTTATTTATTTATTTACTTGAGGCTTTGTATTACAATATCTTTGAGCAAGAAGCTCTTTTAAAAGGTTCCACATCAGGTACAGGAAATATACAGAACATATCATGGTTATTAATACATGAGAGATTTACAGATTAGACAATCATTTCTGGTAGCAGCTAACAGCCTTGTCAAGAGAGCCAGCAACCAATACAGCACGGTCATATCAGGCATCTAGGCATGGTCAAGCTTAGGTGAGTATGTAGCAGGGGAGGTTGAGTAGAAGCGATGAGCATAGTAGGGAGAGGGGAGGGATAGTTGTGGTGATTGAGAAGGGAAGGTAGAGTAGTGGAATGGGTCATGGTAAGGGGTAAGAGGTGAGCGAGGAGGGAGTAGGGTGTAAGGTGTTGCTTCTTAGTGAGTTTATTCAGAACAATCA
The DNA here is from genome assembly GCA_016271365.2 of Neoceratodus forsteri. Taxonomy (NCBI): domain Eukaryota; kingdom Metazoa; phylum Chordata; order Ceratodontiformes; family Ceratodontidae; genus Neoceratodus; species Neoceratodus forsteri. Next base: position 631,955,802 of record CM028136.1, on the reverse strand, counting down.
CATTTCCCTGCTTGAGGTAGGTAGTACCTGAATTCTGTTTTGAAATGGCTAACCTTAGTAGCATTCATCATCAAGGCAAGACGGCTATTTAGCCATTTGGGGCCATGAAGGCAAAGGATCGCTGAGCAAGGCTAGTCCTTCTATGTGGTACATGGAGGGTGTTTTTGGTAACACTTCTGGGGTGATGTGGGGTGGGCACAGGTTGTAGTAGCATCTGGAGCCCTGGAGGAGTTAGGCCAAGTAGTGCCTTCTTACCCATGGGGTAGACTTGTTACATTATCCTCCCATGAAGGGGAACCACCCACTTTGGGTTTAGAGAGTGCAGGTGTGGGTGAGCCTATCTGCACCGAGGACCATCTTTACCCTGTTTATTGAGGTGTCAGAGGCAGCACTATAGACAGTTATCTCATAGTCAATGACTGATAAGATTGAGCTGTTAACTACAAGGTCCATGGCTTCAGGTGTGAGGAAGTTCCTGTGCATATATAGTATACCTAGTTTTGCATTTACTGTATTCACAATATGGTCAATGTGTTTGTTGAAAGTGAGAGAGTCATCGAGTGTGACTCCAAGGAGTCTGAAGGTGTCCACTTGTTCCAGGGTTTTACCCTTCCTGTTGGTTACTAGAAGATGGTTTGCTTTCCTTTTAGCCTGTTTGCATGAGAACAGCATGTTTTCTTTCTCTTTCTCTTTTTTTGTGTGTAATTGAGAAGTAGTTTATTGTGGTGAAATCACTCTTTCAGCTCTCTGAACTGTTTTGGAGTTCATAAGAAAGTGTATACAGATGATCGTTGCTTATGAAAACTACTGCATCATTAACAAAGAGCAGTATATCTAATGAGCAGGAGTCAGGAAGGGTGTTGAAGAACAGGCTAAAGAGGAGGGATCCCAGGAAGGATCCCTGGGGGAACCCAGGTGACATTTCTTTGATTCCAGACAAGGTTTCACTGATCTTCACTTGCTGGGTTCTGTCAGTGAGGTAGCTTTGGAACCAGTTGATAGCATCTGGGAATAGACCTAGGGCAATTAATGTTTCTAGTAGAAGATGGTGGTTGATCAGATCAAATGCTTTTGTAAGGTCGATGTAGATGGATCCCACCTGTTTGCTGATCTCCAGAGCTGAGTAAAGAAAGTCTGTGAACTCAATGAGTGCGGTAGAAGTGCTATGAATTTTACAGAACCCATGCTACTGGAGACATTGTATGTTGTATTTGCTTAGGTATTCTGTTAATTGATCAGAAACGACTCTCTCCAGTGCTTTGGATAGGGAGATGGAATGGAGATGGGTCTGTAATTCGAGTGCAGGGCTCGGTTAACTTTGTTATGCATTGGCATAATTTAGATCATTTTCCAGAGTTTGGGAAACTGTCCAGGCATGAGGGACTTGTTAAACAGTTTAGCAATGGAAGTTACCAGTTCATCCAGGGTGAGTAGGGTTGCCACCTTTGAATGAAGCAAAAACCGGATCCTAAGCTCTGCCTCTAGCCCCACCCCTTTTCATGACTCATGCATTGTTCCTCCTAGAAAGCCATTTGTTATACCAATAAAAGACAAGGCTTAAAGCAACAGTTCAACAGAAATGTTAAGATACTGTACTTTAACTGTTAAAGTTACTTTACTAGATTCTTCCTAGTTATTTACTTACTTATGCATTTATTTATTTATTGACATTGGTTTACCAGATAAACACACAGAGATAAAAGAAAACTCATTTATAGATATGAAAATGTTTACCAGAAATTAAAGTGGAAAACAACTGGCTCTGTTACTGTTACAAAAGGTGGGGGCAGCTTTGGTGCTACGCCACTTTAAGATGCAATGGAAATGATTAGGTTAAATAAGTGCTAATGGTGTTAATGGCCATACTTTACACCTCCCAGGGTGACTGCTTTCACAAACAAAGGGCTATACTGACAACAGAACTTGTTTGTAACCTGGACATGCAGCTGAAACAATGCATGATACAACAAAATCTGTTTCAAAAGTATGTGAGCACTCAAAATGTCTCAAAAACCTGACCAGCACAGAGCAAAACTGGATTACCTGATAGGGACCCTGAAAACCTGATCACCAGGTAAAAAACCTGACAGGTGGCAACCCTAAGGGTGAGGGCTACTATCTTCATGTCAATGGAATCACTTCCTGCTCTAGTTTTGCCTAGTACCTATGTTAAGTATTTGTTGGTGTCTGAGATGGATATCCACCTAAAGTAAAAAGGGGGTATGTCTGCTCTGGGGGGGTGTTTGGATAAGAGTAGTATGGCTTATCATTGGGTGCCTTATCTGGAATTAAGTTGGGGGAGGGTGCTACTGAGATCAGTGAAGGAGGTGTTGAATATATTTGCTATTTCCGCTGGGCATTATGTGATTGTCCCATTGTGGTTCAGCATAGTAGATGGGATCCAGAACATTTTCTTATTTCCCTTTAGATTCCCAAGTTGTTCCTTATAGTAGTTTGCTTTATCTACCCTTATCTCTCTGTTACATCTATCTCTGGCTGTCTTAAAGCTCTGGAGATCAGCTGGACTTCCCATTGCTTTGGCTCTATATCTTTCTTTCTGGGTGGCTAGTGAGTACCCAGTCAATTAAAGTACTGGTCCCAGTATGGTAGTTTATACTGGTAGCTTCCTTGACCATCTGTGTAAGGTAGAGGTTGTTTATTAAATCATTTTGTTCGGCAGTGTCATGTGCTAACAAATTGATACTGAAGTCATCTAGCACAATATGACCCCACTGCTTATTTATCCTAATGATGTGATCAGAAAATGTTGTTAACCTCAGTTCTGTCTGCCAAGAGATAGGTAGACTGTATTTACTAACAGTGATTTGTTTTGTTGCCCTAGTAAGAGTTTTATTGAGAGTAGTTGTATGTTGTTGGGATAGACTTCTGTGTTTAGCATGTATCCCTATAAGTGGTCCTTCATGTATAGTAGGCAGCCACCGCTTCTTTCAGATAGCCTGTCTCTGTGGAAGATGGAATACCCTTGCATAGTTAGGGCAGAATCTGGTATTTTGGGGGAAAGCCAGGTTTTGGTTAGGGCTAGGAGGTCAGGCTTGTGTGGTGTGATGCAGGCCTGGAGTTGGGCTTGTTTTGACAACAGGCTTCAGATATTGATGGAGGTTATTTTAAGGTATCCTGGCTAGTTGGCATGGGATTGTGCCAGGTCAATAGGGCCTGGGTTGGGATGTATAGCATGTTTTCAGATAGTAGCGGTATCCCACAGGCAGTGGTCACGATCTAGACATAGCACCTCTATGGTGCAAGGATCCTGATCCACCCATCCCCAAAGAGACAGATAAGGTGCCACTTGCCCCCACAGGCAGTGGTCACAATCTAGCCATAGCACCTCTACGGTGCAAGGAGCCTTATCCACCCACCCCACAAAGAGATAGATAAGGTGCCACTTGCCCCCACGGGCAGCGGTTATGATCCAGCCAAAGCACCTCTACGGTGCAGGGAGCCTGATCCACCCACCCCCCAAAGAGATAGATAAGGTACGATGCTTGAAAAATTGCCACGATTTCTCTGGGCTGTGTGAATGCTGAACCGGATCATCACTTGCAATTTGCTGTTTTCAATTTCAGTGCCTTCTCAGGGTAGCGCTATTGGCTCCATGCCTGTGTAGAGCTCCCTGATTGGCTGGTCTCACTCACCTGAGACAGGAGCACCCGAGACGTGTGGCTTAATGTAAGCCTGCATCACTGTACTTGGCTTCTAATTTATGTATTTTAATTTAGCCTGTTCTGCTCGGCCTGTGTAAAGTAACTTACCATTACCCGCTGCTGCAGTTTCTCTCCAACTGTATGTGCACTGATTCAGTGCTAGCTCTGCACACTTCCCCTTGATTTTTCCCCAATTATGTTTTCACTCTGCACACTGCCATGAACTGAGTTTGTAAAAAAGTTTTACTGGCTTTGTTATATATTTTTTTAATCCTATTTAAGACTGTACTGGGTTTACATGCTTACTGCTATGGACTTAGAAAATTCAGTGAATTGTAAAATCTGTGTAGCCTCTGTCTTGAGCCTAAGGCTCCTGCCCTTGACTTTCATTCTTAATTATCTTCCTTTGTCCCCCATCCTCCTCTGTCTCTATTCTGTCCCTCCTTCCCTTCCCCATTAGTCTGTTTTTTTGTGCTTGTTTTGGATTCCTGAGTAAACATGCACCTTGCCTCTGTCTGAGACCACCCCCTGACTTGTCTTTCAAGTAGGTGCTCAGCTCTCTTTGTTTGTCTCTATTTAGACACCCCCATCTGCTCCTATTTAATCTGCTGTCTACTTCCTTACAGGTGCCACTTGCCCCCATAGGCAGCGGTCACGATCCAGCCATAGCACCTCTATGGTGCAAGAAGCCTGATCCACCCACCCCCCAAAGAGATAGATAAGGTGCCACTTGCCCCCATGGGCAGTGGTCACGATCCAGCCATAGCACCTCTATGGTGCAAGAAGCCTGATCCACCCCCCCAAAGAGATAGATAAGGTGCCACTTGCCCCCATGGGCAGCGGTCACGATCCAGCCATAGCACCTCTATGGTGCAAGAAGCCTGATCAACCCACCCCCCAAAGAGATAGATAAGGTGCGATGCTTAAAAAATTGCCATGATTGCTCTGAGCTGTGTGAACGCTGAACTGGATCATCACTTGCAATTTGCTCTTTTCAATTTCAGCGCCTTCTCAGGGTAGCGCTATTGGCTCCATGCCTGTGTAGAGCTCCCTGATTGGCTGGTCTCACTCACTTGAGACAGAAGCACCCGAGACGTGTGGCTTAATGTAAGCCTGCATCCCTGTACTCGGCTTCTAATTTATATATTTTAATGTAGCCTGTTCTGCTCGGCCTGTGTAAAGTAATTTACCATTCCCCCCCACTGCAGTTTCTCCCCTACTGTATGTGCACTGATTCAGTGCTAGCTCTGCAAACTTGCCCTTGCTTTTTCGTCCCACCCCCTCCCAGGCCTCCTCCTCCCTCCCAGGCCTCCTTTAAATGCACACAGTCTTATTGGTTACTTACTGTCAACAACTACAATTCCTCCCATCCCCTTATTGCAGCTAAGCCTTCTAGCAGCTTTATCTCATTCTGTCTTGCTGAGGCATAACCATTTTGGTACTTTAGGTTTGCTTATTGCTGACTAGCATATCCTGTCTTGCTAAAGCAGTTGATTTAGGTCAGGTGATCTCTGTAGTACTTAGTCTGCTCCAGAGTAGTAGCTAAGAAATTTGCTTCAAAGCCTCTCTGCCCCTAGTACTACTCTATAGTCAGGTGAACTCTTTTCTTATTAGCCTGACTAGGAGCTGTACTTAAGGATTACTGCTTCAAGCTCCACTGCCTATAGTAGTATTCTGCAGGGATTAAGAAATTCTCCTCCATTGAGAATCGCTTCTCTTGCCTGCACTTGTAGTGCCCATTGGGTGATAGTCTCATAATGAGGACCTATTACCTGCTTCTATGCTTGTCTCTGCTCATCTTACATGTATTGGACCTGAACGTGAATCAGAAAATAATTCCTAGAGTGGAGAATGGCTCTCTTTTTACATTGTCTGACTGGGATTTTTCCTATCAAGTAAAATAACTTGTATGTGCTCTAACTTCCCCTAGCCTGCTGCTGGTCCTTCACCTGCACAGGCATACAGGAACTCTCCTAGATCCTGCCCACAGGGCTACACCACCTTATGCATACTCCCCCCCTACTCCCCTTGACTCTCTCGGTCAGGGTTATTATTGTATGCAGCATCAGGAAAACTGGGAACTAGCCTCAGAACTCCCTATACTGTCGCAGACAAGTTACGTAACCAAAAGAAGACCCAGCCACACACACTTCTCCTAGGACTCTGCAGGAAACTCTTGTTCCTGCTTTTACTATGCTCAGGAAATGTTAAGCTTAATCCAGGACCTCTGGCACCCATGTAATCCCCAGCAGAGCTACAAAGCCTCAAGGGGCTTACATTCTTGCATGTTAATGTATGTAGCCTATTAAAAAAAATCACTTCTGTTCAGGTCTGGGTATGTCATACTGCTCCAGATGTTCTGATGATTACGGAGTCCTGGCTCTGACTGGCAACCAGCAACAACGAAGTTAACATCCCCTCCTACTCTTTGTCCAGAGCTGAAAGGCAAACCAGAGGTGGTGGGGTAGCTATTTACATCAACAATAAATTCTCTGCCTCCATAATTGACTCAACCTCTGCCCCAAAAGACTTTGAAAGCTTGTCATTAAAGATTGAAATTACCACCGGTGTCTCATTATGTATAATAGGATGCTACAGACCTTCATCAGCTGGACTACAGTTGTTAAAACATCTCGAAAACATTCTGGGTTCGGCATCTTCAGAGTGTATCATACTAGGGGACTTCAACTTAGACTGGCTCTCCAGTGCATCCACCCCACTTAAAATATTCTGTGATTCCCTTGGGTTGTCACAGCTAATAAACAAATCTACTCATCCTGACAAGTTCAACCATAATAACAGTACTCTCTTGGATATCATTTTAGTTAACAAACCCCATTTATTCTCCCATGCTGGCATCTTTTTCTCTGATATTAGCGACCATTGCTTCATCGCGTGTGTAAGATCCACTCTTAAATCTACAACTGTACCAAAATTCTCCTTTAAAAGGTGCATACACAACTTTGATCTCCATGGGTATATATCAGACCTAAGAGACTCCATGCAATGGCAGGACTTCTTTCTAGCCAAGCCCCTGACTACGGCTTATGATATTTTCTCAGAAATTGTGCTAGGGACTCTCAACAAGTATGCTCCCATAGTAAAAGTTTGTGCCCGAAACAAATCCTGTCAGTGGTTTACAGAAGACTTGAAAGATGCTTTGCGGAGTAGGGATGTACTCTGGAGAACTGCTAGGAAAACTAATTTAATAAATGACTGGAATTCTTTCTAGAGGGCGAGGAACCTCTGCACCAAAATGGTCAGAGAAGCCAAAGCTAATTTCTACCGCTCTCAGCTGGAGAGTTACTCAAGAAATGCCTCCAAATTCTGGAAGACTACCAAAGACATTGAAGGTCACACCACTGTAAATTCCCTACCTACTAAATTATTGATTGACAATACTGTCATCTCCGACAGACTGTCTATCCTCGATGCTCTCAATAATCATTTTGCTACTGCAGGGCTAGCCTTTGAGTCCTCTCCTGCGAATATCCTCCGCCAACAACTTAGATTGGATACACAAGAAAAATCCATCCCCAGTCCATCCTTCTCTCTGCAGCCTACCTCCCTGAAAGAAGTCAAAGATCTTCTCCTTCAGCTGGACACTAGAAAAAGTGCTGGGGCCGACCTCATTAACCGGTACTTCTTAAACATCGGCTACCGTGTCCTCGCAGTCACAATTACTCATCTCTTCAACTTATCCTTGTCTCAGGGTGACCTACCGCCCATTTGGAAAAATGCACTTGTGGTCCCTTTGTTTAAGTCAGGAGATTCTAGTGACCTCAATAACTACAGGCCAATCTCCCTACTTCCAATCCTGTCAAAGATGCTGGAGAAAATAGTGAACTCCCAGCTTCCGAAGTACCTGGAATCAGAAAAATTGCTCAACCGATCACAATCCGGTCTTAGAGCACAGCATAGTACAATCTCTGCTCTAACCAAGGTGGCAAACGACTGGCAGCTTGAATTAGACAAAAAAAACTTTGCACAGTTTTCTTGGACCTAAGCAAGGTCATTCGATACCATTGAACACAGACTGCTTGTATCGTCCTTCCAGAACATTGGTTTGGATTCCCTATCCCTTAAATGGTTCTCCACCTACCTCTCAGGATGACTTCAACAAGTAAAGGCAGAAGAGGAAGTTTCTCCACCAAAACCCCTATTGAGTGGTGTATCACAAGGTTCCATTCTTGGTCCCTTGCTCTTCACCCTTTATATTAACAACACAGATGCCCCATCAAAGAAGCACAAATACACCTATTCATGGATGATACGGTACTCTTTGCTAGTAGCCCCACACCTGAAGTGGCCTGTAAAGCCCTTCAAAATGAATTTAATCTGCTGCAACATCAGCTTATAAACCAGAAATTGTTCTTAAATGCAAAAAAAAAAAGCAATGTTCCTCTCGCCCCTTCAAAATGCAACAAATCTTGTAATTGCTGGGACACTCCCGTAGATCACTACCATTCTAGGTGAGCAGTTGGACTACGTACTAAAGTTCAAGTACCTGGGGTCTGGTTGGACCATAGACTTACTTTCACAGATCACTTAGAAGAACTGGCAAATAAAGTTAGACAAAGACTTGGTCTGCTCTTTAGGATTATCTCCTCACAAGAGACGCTAAAATGAAACTGGTTCAAACTAACTTTCTTTCCCTATTGGATTACGCAGACTTTCTATATAGTCAGGGACCTACAGGTACCTTAGCCAAACTTGATACGCTTTATCAGAGAGCCATAAGATTTATCACGGGTCATCCATATTCAATCCACAACTGTGCATTGTACACAGCAGTGGGATGGTCATCCCTTGCTTACAGACGGCAAAAAAAAATGCTGTGGTTTGGACGTACAAAGCTATCTCAAATAAACTGCCCCAGTATATCTCTTCCTGTTTACCTTTGTGCACTCTGGAGAAGTATGCCCTGAGAAGCACCTCATATATCTACCTTTATGTTTACAAAGCAAAATCTCACATTGGCAGAGCAGCCATCAGCTTTGTGCTCCCTCAACTGTGGAACAAGCTGCAAAAAACTTTGAAATTAACTCACCCCATCAGCCTAGCAGCTTTTAAATCTCTATATCATAGATACATAGATATATAGACAGTGTCGGCAGATAAGGGCATATGGCCCACCCAGTCTGCCCATTTGAGCTTGTAAGTTCAGTTTATGTTTTCTTAGAAGTCTGTTGCCCCTTACCCCTGACCTCCAGAATTCCTTTATGTCTATCCCATGCCTTCTTAAATCCCGTGATTGTTTCAGCTCCATCACTTCCTCTGGCAGGGTGTTCCACTTGTCCACCACCCATTCTGTGAAGAAATTCTTCCTCACGTTTCCTCTAAATCGTCCTCCCTCCAACTTCATCCCATGCCCTCTAGTCCTGGAACATCTTTTCGCTTAAAAATAGTGTATTCCTGCACCCTGTTCCTCCCTGTAAGATACTTGTATGTCTCTATCATATCCCCTCTCTCCCTCCTCTCCTCCAGGGAGTACATGTTCAGTTCCTTCAACCTGTCCTCATAGGACTTGTGATGTAATCCATGTACCATCTTTGTTGCCCTCCTCTGAACCTTCTCTACCCTGTCTATGTCCTTACATACAGTAGGTAAGGTCTCCAGAACTGTACACTGTACTCCAGGTGGGGCTTCACTAGTGTCTTGTATAGTGGAATTATGACCTCCCTTTTCCTGCTGGTGATGCCTCTGCCTATGCATCCCAGCATCCTATTTGCTTTACCTGCTGCCTTGTCACACTGTTTCCCTACCTTGAGGTCATCAGAGATGATAACCCCAAGATCCCTTTCCTGCTTGGTGCATGCTATATCCTCACCCCCCAACTGATATGTTGTGCCAGGGTTTTTGTGCCCCATATGCATTATCTTGGACTTCTTTGCATTAAATTTCAACTACCAAACCTCAGACCATCATAATAAGGAGTCCTGTGCCTGTCTACCCTAAATAGTGACTCCTATAAGTCCAAGCACACTCTAATTACTACTGTTAAAAGACTGATCACATCTATAATCGACTCTTCCCTCTCTCCTTTTTCTACCCCCGTATCTGACCCTTCCACATTCCTTTGACCCTGGTTCCAGCTCTAAATTCTCCATACTGTATCACTATATATCTTTTTATATTAGGTTTTATTTGTGTTCGGAGCACCTGATATCTACATTTCTTTACTTTTATGAAAAATTGTGTCCTACCCGAAACTAGCTGTATCTTCTGTTCCAAACATATACTACTGTCAATGCTACCTGCTGATACTTTGTATATACTGTATTATTGTATCTCATTTTATTTGTATTTTTACTATTTTCTTGTGTGTTGTATCCCATGTATATTGTCTCTTCTTGCTTGTTAACAAACCCAGGTCCACCTCGAAAACTAGCTTGCTCAATGGTGATTGCCTGGTTAAATAAAGACTTTGATTGATTGATTGATTGATTAGGGCTGTTCTTATTCCATTGAAAGAGCAGTGGATGAGTGCTTTTTTCTAACCCACTGGATCACTGATTTGAGTTGAGCTAGCATTAGTTTGGATGAAGCTCAGTCCAGCTGCTGTGCTGGGGGCATCCACCATTTTTACTGGAGGTGCCATATAGGTGCTGGTGGCTGCTGTACTGGGAGTTGTTTCCCAACTGAGTGGAGGGGAGGTTATAAGGGAAGGACCAAAGAGGGTGTATTTCCTTTGTGGAGGGTTGTATGGCTTGAGGGAGTATTGTAATCTGGATAATCATGCTTGGTCAGTTGACAGGATGCAATATTTAGTATGTTTTTGAGAAACCTACCAATAAAGTAAGCAGGGCAAATGCCAGGTCTCTAGGTTTGGTTTGGTTTGGTTGGGTTCGGGTAATACATGAGTAATGCTGCCCATTTTCATGGGCGACCAGATATAAATTATAACCATAAATCACATAAATCAAATTACATCATGCATACAACATAACCTATAATAACAAATAAATCAGTCAATAAGTAAAATCAAGCAAAGAAGTTTATCCACTGTTACCGTGTTCAGAAACTAATAAATATTTTACAAGCCTTGAATTAAAAACAGATAAGCTCAGGGTTTCATTAGTAAGATTTTAAGGGAGGGAATTATAAAAACTGGGTAGTTGCAAGCCGGCCCAGTGGCTTTGAGGATTGAAGCGCTGGATGCTGTACCTTGTGTCACGCTGGCAACCTGGGTTTGGGGTCAAGCCCGGGTCATTGGGGGTCGGCAGTGAGGAAGAGTGAAGAGTGGGACTGAGCTGCCATGAGGGGGCTCTCCTCTCCTGGGGATGGATGTGTGCTTGCTCCCCATAGTTCCAATCAGATTAGGTGGAGGTCTGATGGGAAGTATAGGCAGAGGAGGCAGCAGGCGATCACCAGGAGTGGGGTAGAAGGGGCCAAGTTGGAACATGGCATGCATGTGCACCTCCATGTGCATGCACAGGTGTGTCTGCCATGGTCCCAGGTGGGGAGAAAACTGGGGGGAGAAAAGCACAAACTACATATGGAAAACACCTGGGTAGTTGAAACAACAAAGATCTCTGATATAAACTGATTTTTACTGTAGGAATATTAAAATAAGCAGAGAAAGATGATCTAGTATGTGACAAATAAACTTTTGGTTAAAAATATTGATTCAGAATATCCTGAGCTCTCTTTAACATTATTTTCCTAGTAATAATTCCAAATTGAATCTTAAGCCTGGTATTTACAGTAGACCATTGAACTGTTTTAAGAAGTACACAGTGATGAGTGTGCACAGGTAGTTGGGTGGTAAACCTTGCAATTTAATTATATGTAACTTTGACCCTAGCGATCTCAACCTCAGTAGCAGCAGAGTATAACAATAAACATAGTCAATGAGCAGGAGCAAAATCTTTGAGGTAACAGAAGTTTTGTAGATGATAACAAAAATGAATTGTTCCTAAATAGTACACCCAGTCCGTGATGAAGCATCTTAGTCATTTGTAAAATATGAAAACTACAGTATATGTTAATGAGCTGCCAGTGAACAGCCCCAAATATATATATAAAAAAAGACTTGTTAAATGCTGACACCATTCAGAGTTGTGATGGCAGTGTTGATAGGAACTAGGTCAAAACCGTACAAACTAAAAATGATGCCAGGAGTTTAACTGGTGATCATTCCACACTTTCTGTTCAAACTTTTACCTTTAATGCAGAATTCATTTCAGGAAAATTTTCCATAACAAAATCTGTATTAAGCAGTAGAAAATTCTCCACCATGGAGTTGTATTCATTAATTTATGTGGAGTATACCAGAGGACTTAGAGTACACTGTCTGTACACAACCTTAGATTCCACATAAATTACATATTCTACTCCACGGGGGATGAATCTCCAAAAACTTTGCACAGAATTCATATGGGGAAGTCCTGCCAAATGGAATTCTGTATTAAAGGTTGGTACCAAAATTGTAGAACAATCACCTGCTGAACTCCCGGTGTCGCTCTTTTAGTCCACGTGGTTTTGACCACCTACCATGTTGGTATTAGTAGGCATTTTTGTCTTTAAAGAGACACTGTCAACCCCTTAGGACTCAAAGTGACCCTAGTTCAAAAAAAACATTTTATGACTGACAATATTCTGTAAAGATCATTGATGTAGTTGGTAGTTTCATTCTTACTCTTATTTTCTTTAAAAAAGTGAAAAACAGACTTCCCACCATACTGGTGTTACCACACAAACACAAGTTTGTTTACATTCCTTGATGAGCTCCAACTGCATCTTTCCTGGAATTGGGAATATCCACAACATAGTATAGCCCCTCATGATGCAGTTGGAGTTTAGGAGGCTACTGCTTCTTGAGTGACTGCACTGTTTGGATGTGTTTGTAATGCTTAGGAAATATGCAATAAGAACAGATCCAGGATTGTAAACAAAACAAGGTTGTTTATACATATACATTAGCATGCATTTCAGTTCCACTAAACAAGGAGACAGACAAAACAAACAGCAACAGCAACGGATTTTAGAGACGGTAAGCAATCATAAAATGTAGGTTTTTAACTAGAAATAATATGATGAAAAACAGGTTGACAGTGTCCCTTTAAGTTATGAAAAACCTTAAATTTTGTTTTTCATGCATTCAAAGCAACCTTATATGACTGGAACCATTGCTATACTAAGTCAAAATTTGACTGACTGTTTCTCTGCAATTCCACAAGACTATTTCCCCCAGCAAAAATCACTGCACCACCTGCATACAATAAAATATGTTTTTTTACAGACCTTAGGAAGGGTGTTTAAAAACAAATTAAAAAACAAGAGGCCCAATATTGAACCCTGTGGAACCCCCTAATGATACAGGGGACAGGCAAGAGAAACAATTAGGAATTTTAGTTTTCTGAAAATGGTCATCCAAATAATTATGAAACCAGGCAAGCACAGCTTCTGAGCAATTTAGTTCACCCATGGCCTTACTCAAAAGCTGATGATTAATGAGATCAAAAGCCTTGGTGAGATCCACATACACAGCCATGGAGAAGTAACCTTTATCCAATTCCTGGTGTACAAACTGAGTGAATTCCATCAAGACTGTCTCAATGCTATGTCCAGGGCAGAAGCTGTGCTGGGCCGGGGTTAAAACCTCAGATTTAGAGAAAAAATCAAGAAATTGATCAAAAACAACATATTCCAGTACTTTTGCTAATGGGGCCAGTAGTGAAACATGCCTATAATTTTGCAGATTTTCAGTGTCACCTGATTTGTGTAGAGGAACCCGCATAGCTGTTTTCATAATTTAGGAAATTGTCCCCAACAAAGTGAATGATTAACATTTTTTGCTAAGGGGTAACACAGAATGTTAGCAGTGGCCTTGACCAGCCCATAATCCACCTTGTCAATGCCTACCAATGGTTTGGGTTCATTTTAGAAATAAAACTAAACAAATCCTTAGGAGTAAGAGCTTAAAAATAAACTTCAGAACTAAATCATCATTCTGAGGAAAACCCATATTAAAAGTAAGGGGGCTATAGCTGCTCCCAAGGATATAGTTTTCTAAACTGGTAAAAGAATGAATTAAATTCCTCAGCAATCTTACAAGGATGAGTGTAATTTCCATATGTAGTAGTAAGCAAATTGGGACAGGTTTTATGATTCTTGCCTAGTAACTTATTAATGATTTTCCAGGTAGCCTCAATATCTCTGCCTGCAAACTCATTCTGCTTTTGCAGCAAGTAATCTTGTTTTAATCTAGGAATCTGGGATTTACATTTGTTGTTCAGTTGTTTATATTCAATTAACACAGCATCTGCAAATGTTTTCCTAAATTCCTTTCACTTCCGGTCTCTCGCTCTCATAAGTTCAATTAACTGAGGAGTTACCCATTCTTACCTAGTACCTCTAATTCTAAGCTGTCTCAGGAGCAAATTTATCACAAACTGTCTTAAACAAACTATAAAACTAGGAAAAACACTATCAATGGAAGCTGAAAAATCTAAATAGGACTGATCAATATGTTGAACATCTTCCCAGAATAATGGTCTAAGGTTCCTGAAAAAATATGCACTGAAGGAACTGTTGACCTTTTTGCACTCCATAAACAGAAAACAGCACAATTGTCACTTGGGCTATCTGCAAGAACTCCTGAGTGCCTGATTTTAAGAATATCAGAAATTAAAATCCAGTCAATAATGGTGGAACTGCCTGTCTTGTACTTATACCTAGTTGGTTTCTCAATAACCTGACTGAGTCTGGCGTTAGTGAGGGATTGCTTTATGTTTCGGTCAATTTAACCTTTCCAGTTATAATTCATATCTCCTATATTTAAAATTTCTCTATTTTGGGGAAGATAATTTCTAAATTTACAAATAGTGTTAATAGCAGAAAAGTGGTAGTCAAGAGGGGATAAGTAACTGCCAAAGAAATATTTTTCTCATTCCCCAAGACAATCTTAAGAGGTAGAAATTCAGTCTAGTGAAGGGTTTACAAATTCACACCGACTAGCCTTATAATGTTCTTTTGCATATACAGTAATATAAACACCCCACCTTTCTGCCCACATCTATCTTTTATAAATACATTATAACACTTCAAGTTAAGTTCATAATTTGTTCTGATTACCAAGCCTCAGAAAGGACAATGAAATCAAAACTTGTTTTGCACTCTGGCCTCAAATCCATTCCATTTGCATATTAATCTTTGAATATGTAGGTATACAAAACGAAGTGAATTTTTTAAATTCCCAGAGGTACATTGTTTTCTATTATGTGGCCCAGGACTAGGATGAATAAAGCCTGATAAAAGCAGGAGCAGAAGAATAACTAAAGACGTATGATGTAGGTTAAAACTTATTTTGACCGTTTCTCTAAAAAAGGAATGGCTGGAGGAACAATGAGTAGGAAAATGGCAATTAGTCAGCAAATGCCATATAACTGATGTCCCTATTAAACCAATGTTATCAGTAAAGGAAATACCAAATGAATGTAATATTTCTTTACAACCATATTCAATATTAATGGCTCTAATTTGTGTAAGAAATTCACCGTACTGCCAGGCTGAATCAGTATAAGAAAGAGAGAGATTTCTCTAAATATACCTTAACCCTGAACAAACAAAAAGCAAGCACACGTGAATCATAAAATCCATTGTTAAAAATCAAAATCAAAACTAAAACTCACTACAACAGCACTTGTAAATCAAAAGTTCCTGGTCCCAGGTTCCAGCTTCGCTGGCTGACTCTTGCAGACTCAATACTCTGCTAGATTACTCAGCCAGACGATGAAGCTGCTGCCATGTGAAAGATGCTACCAAGTCTTTAGAGCTACTGATTTAAAGGACAAGTAAACAAAATTGTATATATATATATAAATTTCATGGTCCCCGTGGAGCTGGCAGGTGGCTCTGGCCCCTCCCTCCCTCAGAGGGGCTCACTCTCCGGTCCCTGACTCTCCTGCACCTAACCCTCCCGGCAATTCCCCATAGGTTACCCTCCCTCATGACAGGGCTGAGGGTGAAGGGCATCAACTTTCCTCCCTCCCCCGGAGACCAGCAGTCAGACTCTGGGAACCTGGTGCAATGCCATCATGGAGCCTGCCAGCTACATTGTCACTTTTCTGCCCCTCCCCTTGCGTGGTTGCTCATGTGCATGTGGAGGCAAGTGCACATAGTTATCTGTGGCACCCTCCCTATGCTAGCTGCTCCAGTCTGCACTACCCCTGGGCCTCCAACTGGGGGCAGCCTTGCAGTGGATGTGACTGGTTTCCCTACCCAGGAGAGGACAGCTGCCCTATGGACACTCAATACAGCTCCCGGCCTCCCCCACCACTGACCCCCATTGTTCCAGGCTCATTACCAAACCTGGGTCACCAGCTTGGCATGAGGTGTAGCATCCAGTGTCTCAACCCTCAGCACCACCGGGCTGACCATAAACAAGGTATTTTAATAGGACATATTTCAGGCTGCACAATTGGGCAAACTTGATAGACCTGTGGACCTTTTTCTGCCAGCAATTTTGTGTGTTCATATTTTCATATGAAAGCAGTGTATTTAAAAAATCTGGCTTCATAGACACATAAAGGAAAGGGTACAGTTTACATTGATGCTTAAACTGCATTTATATAATAAGCATAAATACAGTTTAGTAGCAGTTGAAAAATGTAAACACAAGCCTTCTCCATTCAACCCTCCCCACTATCTGCTCTACAAAATGACCAGCAGACATGCAACATAATGATGTAATTGAAGTGAGAGCTAGACTGCTCTCTGTGCTCCTTGCTAACCAATTTTCTAAATCTGTTTTGTTGTATATGTGATTCAAACTGATCAAAATCATGACTGAACCTGTGTAGCATTTTTATCAATACACATGTTAAGCTATGCTTTTGATCAATTATGTTATTATTAGTGCAGAAAGAGAGGTAGGAAGTAATTGGTATTACAGCACGGACTCTCAGAGCCCAACAGCAGTATATGGTGTGTTGTAAATGAATTTACCTAGTGGTCCACTGGTTGTTTATAGCTCGTCTGCATGGTTCATGGGGAGAAATTCCCTTAATCCAGCATATGTGGTTGCTCCTGTTATGAGTAAGTTTGTAGAATTTCCTCTCTCTACAAGTAAGATCCCCCAACCTGCCAGCTCGACCGCCAGCTGCCACCTCTCGTCTGCTGCTGCTGACTTTCATCTTTAAACCTGTTCCGAGATATCTTTATCCCACTAACATCTCTGATGAGAGTGCAATTGAAAATAAAGCCACTACTGAAAGCTGCACCCAGCCTCCTTCCTTCTCGAGTGCCACTTGTAAAAGACACATAGCCACACATCAGTTACCAGTGCCTGTCAGGAAGGAGGAAGCATGCTGGGTGCAGCTTTCAGTCATAGTACTATTTTCAATGGCACTCTTGTCAGGGATGTTACTGGAATAAAGATATCTTGGATCAGGTTTAAAGAGGAGAATCAGTAGCAGTGGGTGAACGGTGGCAGCTAGTGGTCAGGCTGGTGGGGCAGGGGGCATTTTACTTGTAGAGAGATTAAATTTTACAAACTTACACATAGCAGCAGCAACCATGTATGTTGGATTAAGTGAATTTCTCCCTACAAACCATGTAGCGGAGCTATAAACAACCACTAGACCACTAGGTAAATTCATTTACAATGCACCCTGTACTGCTGTTGGGCTCTGAGAGCCCATGTTGCAATACCAATTACTTCCTACCTCTCTTTCTGTAATAATAATAACATAACTGATCAAAAGCATAGCTTAACATGTGTATTGATAAAAATGATACACATGTTCATTCATGATTTTGATCATTTTGAATCATATACTGTATACTACAGAAGAGGCTTTAGAAAATTGATTAGCAAACAGTACAGAGAGCAGTCTAGCTCTTGCTTCAATGACATCATTATGTAGCATGTCTGCTGGCCATTTTGTACAGCAGACAGTGCAGGAGTTTTGAATGGAGATGGCCTTCATTTACATTTTTCAAATGCTATGAAACTGAATTTATGCTTATTACATAAATGCAGTGTTAGCATCAATGTAAACAGTAGCCTTTCCTTTACTTTTCTATGAAGCCAGATTTTTTAAATATGTATTATTAAAATACCTTGTTTACTTGTCCTTTAAATAGCTCTCTTGGCCCACCCACAGCTGCTCTGCCACTGCAGCTGATTGGTGGGTCAGAATCACAGGCGGGAGGTTCAAACACAGTAGGGTGCTGCAAGCAGGGACAGTGTTGGGTCTTAATTCAAAGAAACAATCACAAAGAAAATGATGTGACAGTCACAATATTGCACAGCAGAATATAGGACATGAGTCACATCAGGCACAGTCTTTTAATAGGAGCAGCACACAGCTACGGTACTGTTCAAAAGATTGCAAAGGGTAATTAACCATGAAGACTCCCATGCCAGTCAGGCATAGTTTTACATTGTCCATAATGGAAATAGACATGAGCTGTGCAGTCAATCGGTCTCTGTATTCAGCTTACTCCACAGGTGTTTAAAGAGATATGTACAGTAGCAGATCATCTCCGACCCAGACTCCAGGCACTGCTGATAGTGTGATCTGGTACTTAAGGCAGAGATTCTTAGCGGAGGCTGTCACTCACCTACCTCGCTCCGCTGGAGTACTCAACCAGAGGATGAAGCTGGAGGATGAAGATGCAGCTGCGTCTTTAGAGCTACTGATTTAAATAACTCTCTTGGCCCACCCACAGCTCAATAGATTGCTACACTATGACCACATAAACTGATTCCAACTATTCTGTGGAAATCAGTGGAATATCATGGAAGTATGTCAGAAGTCCATGAATTCTTAATCTTCTAATTCTGCACAGCCCTATAAGTAAAACATTTTGATGAAAGCCCAATGGAAACAGAATGGCACATGCTACAGTAATTTAACAAGTTATGGCAATACCTTAGGTAAAGCATTCAGCACAGAAAACTTTTATAATGACCTATCTTCATGAACTTTTGGTATTCATAAAGCACTTAGTATCTGAGTTATATTTTACCCTGCAATTCATGAAGCACATTTACAGTGTAATATTTCTTTTATATAGCTTTATTTTACTCCTGTTTTTTCCTACAGAACAAAGTGGAAACAAGAATGGAGTTAAAAAAACACATCATGAGTGCGATGAAGGTTAGAGTAAAATAGAAAAAATGCTTCATGCATAGAGAGAGGGGTAAAATAAAATTCTTGCAAAGTCCCTATCATGAGCTCAGATTAGTGCATTGCCCTAAAGTTGCTGTATTTAGACATGTTTGAAGCAAACTATGAGTGCATTTACCATGTCTGAGTATAACTCTGAGAGCAAAGCCCAGATGTAGGCCATAAATGATGTGCTCAGCACAAAGCACAACCCCCTACTGGCCAATGAGATATATAGTCCCGTTATAAAAATAAGTCCTCCAAGGGCAAACTGAGATAAGGGGCTTGATTTTCAAAGCCTGGAGAATGACACAAGGTGCCTGCATCAAACATAATCAATGCAAGTGGCACCTTGCATCAAAAGATGTGGCAATCTGTATTTTTGAACACAGTCTACTGTATGTCCAAAAGGGTATCGGTTGCACCAAAATGACACTGCCTCAGCTTTGTGACCAAAATCAGGGTGCGCCAGGTCACAAGGGGGCTTGCGCTATGGTGAGGCTGTAGCATCCCCTTTTTTTGATTTTGTAAGCCCTACCATGGACACAGTGAGGGGCTCCACTTAGACCAGCCAGGAGGTGGTCTAAGGGACATGTGCCAGTGCCACACGCTGTGGTGAAGGAGGGGTGGGGTCTGAAATTGGGATGCTGGGGGCAGAATGGGCACTAGGGTGCCATAGGGGGAATCAGGCAGACAGCAGGCATGAAAGGGAGTGATGTGACACCTGGCAGGTTTGCAGTTTGTATAGTTATACAGAAGAGGATGGGACCACCAAGGAGGGGTTTCAGGGACAAAAAGTGACAAGGTCCAAGGTGTGCACAGCCCTGACAGCTACCCCATAGGTGGCCACCTATAGGGAAGCTGCCAGTGCTGTACCCACCTGAGGCTATGTCACCTTCTGTCCCTGGAACCCCCCCCTTGGTAGTCCCATCCCATTGCCTATATGACTATGCAAATGGTACTCCCACCAGGTGCCACATCACTCCTTCTCATGCCCACTGTCTCCCTGACACCCCGTGTGTCACCGCCATGCCCCTTCTTCCCTGCCCTCTCCTGTCAAGCAGATTCACCACCACTCCCAGTCACCCCGGCCCCTCTAGTGTTGCACCAGTCAGGGAGGCCGAGTCCCTTCGGCAATTCCCGTGGGTGCACCAAATTTTTAGCACTAGCCTGGGGCTGTTGAAACTCCTGTCTTTTTGGCGCAGGGACCCACCCCTTTTATAAAACTGGGCACAGATCCCTGATGTACCCAATGTTTGCCACAACCCTAGAGTGACACCACATGTGTTGCTCTAAGGGCTGTTTGAAAATTGAGCCCAGGGAGTCCCAAAACAGTTACTGCTCGTGCACTCACATGCCACATTTGAAAGGACACTTGCAAATGATTTATTTTCCCATGCAGGGTGCTAAGAGGATACTTGCATCTAATTATAGCCTCATTACAGTGTGAGAAGCAATCTTTTGTATCTTGGATTGCATGCTGGCTGTGGGGTCCATACTGCAGCCTGTGGTCAGCAGTAGTACAGTTGTAACCAGAGCTACCCATAGACCTTTGAATATGATACAGAAATGCTGAAAATATATTTTCTGTGATAGGACTGCCATCAGACATTGCAGGTAGGATGGTCCCAACTTAAAGCCAGGGCTTTATTTATAAAAACAAAAACAGCATCATTCTCACCCACCTGATCCCTATGATATTATTAAATTATCTGGTGGCACCCCCTGCCCTCTCCTGACCCTCATAAGAATGAAGTCCCTAGTGTCCTGTAGTCCCTTCAGGTAGGCTCCTGCCACCTCTAATGCATTGCCCTGCGATGTGGCCAGAACCTGCCCTCCACTCACTTCCCAGGCCTGCTGCTGTTTTTTGCACACCAGTCCTGTATCAATCCACACAACTTTATATCAATACAGGTGCTGTGATAGGAATAAAAATTAAGTCTTAAGTGAACTTTTTTTTCTAACCACAACTCTTGTATCAATATACAGGGGTGAGGATTGATAACAGACATGTGTACAGCAGATGGTGGCCAACCAGGGAGGTGATCACATGGTACATTCTTGACTGCCATCTCAGGGGCACAAGAGGTTGGCATTCAGGAGGACAGGAGGTTACAAAAGTGGGAGGGACCACCACACAACCAGGAACCTAATTATTATGGGGTATAAGGTGAGAGTGGGGAGTTCCTGTGAACACCATGGAATTTGATAAATATTTCAACAGGGATTGAACAGGGAGAGGGTTGTTGTTGTTTGTTGTTTATTCGCTTAATGGGTAAGCACACTGGAAAACTAATTCCTTTTACAGGTACGACCCACATAAAATTACATATATTCAATACAAAAGACATACATATATGCCTGGATATTCAAACTGTGCCAGGCTGTGGCGCAAGCCTGGGCGCAGCTCAACTTTGTTGCGCAGGGGAGTGGAATGGGTGATATTCAATGGAGCTGCATTATCGCGCAGCAGCTTTGAATATCGCACCCTGACCACCCCCACTGTGCATGGCGCAGTGGCACTGTGCCAGCGCAAGTGGCCAGACTGGAGCATGGAGATGCGCTAGCGCAAGTGCCATTGTGCCATGCACAGCACCTGCGATATTCAAAAGGGGACATGCAAATGGGGCCATAATTTATGCAAGGTGCACAGGGGTCCATTTGCATCTCATCATGGCCCCATTTGCATTCCATTAGCATACAGGTGCGCCGATCCCTGAGGACTTGCACCTGGCGCCCTGCCATGCAGCAGCCGTTGGGGACCGACGCCCCCTGCAGCCCGATCGCGGGCATTCATGTAAAATAAAACCATCAGTAATAGAACCCCCAAGTCCAGTATCCCTGGTGGTCCAGTGGACCTATTGCTGCCCGATAGCGGGCATCTATACTGCATCAAATACCCTTAAGACCCTGATGGTCTAGTGTGCCCCCACCACACCCACCCACTGGGCCCCACTTCCTGCTCCCTCCCATCAGCCGGCGGACGGCAGTCCCACCCGCCTGCCACCCTGCCACCCACCGAGCCGATCATTCGGTATGACTGCACGCCCATTGGTTCATAGCATGAGCCAATGGGCATGCAGCCCATACCGTACTACTCAGTCCAGATATGTGAATGAACTGGACCACCAGGGATATTGGACTTGGGGGGGTTCTATTCCTGATGCCCGCGATCGGGCTCAGTGCGGTCCACTGGACCACCAGAGATATTGGACTTGGGAGGATTTCGCTACATGGATGCCCGCGATCGGGCATGAGGGGGCGCCGCCAGGTGCGGCAGGAACTCGGGTGGCCACCCACAGGTAGCAGCTGCTGTGTTGCGCCCTGCAATGCGGTAGCTCACCTGTGGGTGGCCATCACTTTTTTCCTTTTTTCCTTTTTTTTGTGGCGTAACTTTGTGCAGGCGCAGTTAGGGGTTGTGCATGCATGACTCTGCACATCCCGGGCTGAATATCGGGCTGTGCAGGTTATGCATGGGCAAGCAGGATCATTGAAAGAGAGGAAAGGTTTTTTTTGTTTTGTTTTAACATGGCACTAGTGATGTGGGGTGAAGGGTTTTGCACCATTGTTAGAGTTTTGGAAGTGGTGAATAGCACTGCCCAAGTGGCCTTTTAATACTTCCAAAATATTTTCAATATTCCACCGTGACACATATGTAAGAGTTTTCCCTCATTTGCATGTGTGCAGTGATGTACTCAGTGTGAACATGCCAAGCACTTAACGCCACACTAAGTGTCTCTTTGATATTAGCAGTACCCTCGGACCATATCCAATTAGTGTAATGCTATCGCTGTTAGAGTTACACTAATTGTTTGAATATCTGGACCTAAGTATCTTGGAAAGCTGCTTCATGAATACATGCCAATATACACTGGTAGCGGTTAACACAACTTTACATTAAATGGATTATAACTACAGTAAATAATTATCAATGATCAATGTTAACAGTACAGGATATTGAGATACTTCAGTTTAAATTACAACAGTAATTAAATTACAGTAATTTAAATTACTACAGAGATACTACAGTTTAAATTATTTTACTGCACCCTCAGTCTTGCCCTGTCTAGGTGTATTCTCCAAACATGTGTAACAGCCCCTTGACTCACCTTGGCTGTTCCTGGGCCCTTGGGTCTCACCTGGCCACACTTCTGAGGGGACCGGCCTGGGTTCACTAGTGGACAAGTTGTACAGGAATAGAATGGCATGGTGCCCCCACCTGGGGTAGTGATATGAGATACCTGTTGGATAAATTCCAGGTTACCACCCCCCAGGAAAACACAATAACTGCACCCACAGTTTCTCCCCCACACAGTAACAATGCACTTTACACTATAAGCAGCGAAACCTTTGCAATTATAGATAGCACTAGATTGTAGCATAAACTAAATACACTTTTATTATAGTGAGGGGTAAGAAGTGGGGAAGATAGCACAACAATAATAAATGTTACAGTAATTATACCCCACACTGCCTTCCACACCTGCCACCAGTGGGTGCACCCGGCTTTTCCCCAAACAGCCATTATTCTATAAGGGTGGGTACCACACACGGGTGCTGTAACTGTCTGGTGTCTCAAGCTAGGATTCTTGCATTGGGGCCCAGTAACTTTAAACACAGCACAACTTGGACTTTTCTGCCTGGGGCTTATTTTGGTGATTCAGCAGTCCTTCTCAGGACTTGTCCACCTCTTTGCCTACCTAGCTAGCTAGCTGAAGTGTAGGAGACTCCTCAGAGCCACAGCTCAGAGGTACTTAAGTCTGTCATTTCAGGGAGTCTGCAGGCAATGAGATCTCGGTACTGTTCTGGTATCAGCAGTAGTTGCTGGTGCATTACAATAGCAGGATACAGACGAGCAGCAGCTGGGAGAAGGAATGAAGAACACTGGGCTTCACTTGTCAGGCCTTTCCAGACTTCCCCCCTGGGGCATTTGTATGTGGTGTTCACTTGACAGGCCTCTCAGTGTCTCCCTCTCTAGTAATCTCCTCATCGGTTTAGATCACTGGAAAGATTAGGTGTCCCCTAGACTTTCTGCTTGGCACACAGCTTCCAAACACACACTTGCAGTGGGGCTCTGGCTCAGTCTCTAGCCCTCAAATAAATAGCTTCTTTTGGGCTATCAACAGTTCAAGCAGTCCCCAATAATTATCCCACCAAGGGGAGCACAGTTACACAGTCTCTATGGATTCAGGCTGCAAATTACAGGCTTACAAAAGTAGGTTAAAATCTCAGCTGGGAGACAATCAGCAGCTAAGTTTCCTTCCCTGGCAATCCCAACAACTTTACAAGTGTTATGCCTCTTTCCTGGATTCTGGAGTCAGAAAGGCCATCAGGCACACAGGCAGAATTCAGGGCTGAGCAGCCCAATACAGTTTCTCATGCTAGGCTCTCTGGAGAATCCCCCTTTGGTGGGCAATGCGGCCCTTTATATGTCTTTTTCCAACTTCCCCTCTGATTGGCTGCATTATTCCCAGGCACTGATAGATACATCTCACCTTTCCCAGCAACCGCCTTGATGCATGGAACTTATTGGGGCTGCCATTATTGTTTACCTTTATGCTGCTATACAGTAGCAGCCCTTAAACTCTATTAATTGCACCCCCAAGGGCCAAACCCACCAATTTCACACCCAGAGGTGTTCCGATCTTAATTCCTGGCTCCGCTGTCTGCCCTGAAACTGAGGATACTTTTGAACAGTGCCCATACAAAATTTTAGTTATTGGAGCTGCGGCTTTTTTAAGATCTCTGGCTGTGCACTGCAGCTATGTTTTTCTATTTATATTTTCAGTCTTCTTACTTCACAGCTTCCCCCCAGACTGATAGAGTGCTCCCACAGTGCCCAGAGGTGCGAACCACCTTCCGGACCTCGGCCCCCATCTCTACATGGGCTGAGGACCAAGGATTTTGGCAGCCATAGCAGTGAAGGTTGCATGGGCAAAGCATGCTCAAATCCCTCCAGAGCCACTGACTCTAGCCCTCCGGTCCTGTTTCAGCTACACGGGGGGGGGGGGAGCGGAGGCAGAACAAAGACCCCAAGGGGCTGTAGCCCTAATAAGGTATGCCCCCTGCCTCGGGGGAGGGTTACACATGTTCAGCACCTGACATATTTTGTCTACCTAATTATCACAATTAGCCCACTGCTTGCATTATTTATATTATAGTTCCATCTCATCCATCCTTGTTTACTGCATCCATAGCTTCACCCTGTTAGGTTTAACCACCTCACTTGCTTTGGGTTCCTTTACATTTGATCTGCCTGCTACTCACAGCTAGTTACTGTATCTGTTTACATTTGATGCGTTAAGTCTGTTTCATTGTGCCTAATTTTTCACTACTCAGAAACACAGCACCTTTTCAGTAAGACACCTTTGTTACCATTGCATCCTAGTTGTACCTGCTTACATATTCTCCAAGTTTCCCTATTTGGGTCAGTCGGTGATTAGCTCCATCTTGTCTAGTCCTGTGACTATTATTTTTTATCCAGTTTGCTGAACTATGGCTAGCCTATTTTTGCCTAGGTCTTGCTCTCACATAAGGGTAATCCTAATAACTATTCACTTGCTTTAGGCTTCCTGGGTATTTGCTGTTTTGCCGGTGTCTATATATTCTGCTCAGTTTTGGGTACAAGTCTAACTACTAATCATGGTTCCAGCACTTCTGCTCTGCCTTTTCCTGTTCCCGCCCATCTTCTTGCCTTCCACTCCTTCTCATCCCTCATCTGCTTTTCCCTTCCTGTTCTCCATTCCACACACTCTGCCTCTAGCCCCCCTTCTTCTCCATCTATCCTAATCCCCTATCCTCCCCTTCTCTTAACCTGGAGTTCCTCCATCGCTCTTTCCTGTCCCTTTCTTGTTCATTCCTCCCCTTCTCCTCCCCTACCTAGGGGTCAAAAGTCCTACTCTATTCTTCACCTACTTACTCTGCTTCTCCTCCTTGCTGGTGATGTGGAACTTAACCCCCCTCACCATCCCTAGAGGCCTTGGTATGTTCCACCTGAACACTAGAAGCCTCTTCCCTAAACTGGATCCTCTTACTGTATGGGTCTCTCAGAACTTTCCAGACCTCCTCTGTGTCACGGAATCCTGGCTCTCTTTCAAGATTCCTGACTTTATCTTGGTCATTCTGGACTATCACCTTTTCAGGCAGGACAGGGGTAAACAAGCGGGTGGTGTTGCCCTTCACATCCACTAGAGTCTCTCTTGCACCATCATTCTTAGGGAGGTTGTACTCTCCTTCCTTGAATTTCTGCTAGCTAAACTTTTCTTTCCCTCTCCATTACCCATTTTTGTTGGTGTTTTCTATGCTTCACTGAGAAGAAAAAATTACTCACCTTAGTAATTATGTTTCTTCTAGTGGAGTCTTGCTGTATTCTGACTATTGCAGTTAGGTCCTGCCTTTCAACTGCCCCAGAGAACAAAAGGTTAAATTTTCTATGCCTTGCATAGAATGTTCATCATGAGCTCAGTTGAAGCCTCTGCCTGTTGTTATTAGAACTGCAACCATCAGATCTTTACAAGCAAAAACTCACTAGGTGTTCTGTGTGGAAACTGTAAAATTTTTACTTGCTAACTGGCAAACATATAATGTTTTTGGTTCTCAAAGGAAGACTCAAGTCAGGAAACCCAAAAACAAAAACACATCCAAAAAACAACATTCCACCCAAAGAAAAAAGAGGGTATAAAATGGATACCCCTAGGGAGACAACACTGCTCCTGCCCACCCACATCCCAAAAACTAGGTTCTGAAAGGGGAAGCGGGGAGGGAGGTCAAAACACAGCAAGACTCCACTAGAAGAAACATAATTACTAAGGTGAGTAATTTTTTCTTCAAACAACATAAAGTCTTGCTATATTCTGACTATTGCAGACTACCAAGCAGTACCTTCATGGAGGAGGGACAGAAGCTGCTTTGGAAATAGGCTCTGAAGTACTGCTGTGCCAAACCAAGCATCAGTCCTAGCCTGAATATCCAGAGAGTAATGCTTGGTGAAAGTATGGACTGTTTTCCAGGTGGCTGTTTGACAGATTTCTAAGAGAGGAATATCCCTGGCAGCAGCCAGGGAAGCAGCTGTACCTCTTGTGGAATGAGCCCTGAGGCCCGAGGGTGGAGTGCTACCGAGTTTTTCATAGCAGAATTGTATACAAGAAACAATCCACCTGGCAATAGATCTCTTAGTGGCAGGTTTGCCCTTACCAACTTCTCCATAACTGAGGAACAACTGGAGGGATTCAAACCTGTGACCCTTGGTAAGCTCTATGTAGTAGCTAAGGGCTCTTTTAACATACAAACTGTGTAGCCTCCTTTCTCCTGAGGAAGAATGATCAGTGAAGAAAACAGGGAGAGACATAGACTGTTTGAGGTGGAAATCTGAAACCACTTTAGGCAAGAACTTTCTTTTAGTTCTAAGGACCACTTTATCTCTGTGAAAAGAGATGAAATCAGGTTCCACTGACAGGGCTTGCAATTCACTGATACATCTGGCAGAAGTAAAGGCTACCAAAAACACAGTTTTCCAATTCAAGTACTGAAGCTCTGCTGAGTACAAAGGCTCAGAAGGGGGTTGCATAAGACGAGCAATGCAAACATTAAGGTCCCAAGCAGGAGCAGGAGCCCTAAAGGGGGGACTGGTGTGAAACAATCCCTTGAAAAACTTACAGAATACAGGATGGGATGACAGAGAGGAAGAATTGCCTACAGACAGGAAAGCAGAAACAGCTTCCAAGTGCACCTTAAGGGTAGCTGGTCTAAGACCTAGGCCATAAAGATGGAGCATATAACCCAGAACCGTAGACAATTCAGCAGAGTCTGGAGAAATATTCTTCTTAGAACACCAAATGCTGAATCTTTTCCATTTGGAGTTGTAAGTCTTTCTGGTGGAAGGCTTTTGAGAAGCCTTAAGGATATCCAGAACCCCCTGGGAAAGATGCAGATCTGCAAATTCTAACTCTTCAAGAGCCAAGCCTTCAGATAGAAAGACTGAAGATTCGGATACCAAATCCTCCCCTGAGAGGATGTTAACAGGTTGTAATTCCTGGGAAGAGACAATGGAAGATGGACCGTTAGGGACAGCAACAAGGGATACCATGGCTGTCTGGCCCAGTCTGGAGCAATCAGAATCGCTTTGCATGGTTGTGACCTTATCTTGACTAACACTCTGAACAGGAGAGGGAAGAGGGGAAAAGCATACAGAAATTTCCCTTCCCAGTTCAGAATCACAGCATCCAGGGGGACTGAGCCCAAGACTGGGGGTCTGGAACAAAAGAGAGGAAGTTGGTGATTGTCTGGGGCTGCAAAAAGATCTATCTCTGGAGTGCCCCATCTTGAGAAAATCACTTATAACACCAGAGGATCTATGGCCCATTCGTGATGGCCCTGGGATATTCTGCTTAGTGCATCTGCTAGGACATTGTCCTTCCCTGGGAGGTGAACTGCTATCAGAGAGGTTTGCAGGGAATAGGCCAGGGACCACAACTTCATTGCTTCTGTGCACAAGGCCATAGACCAAGTGCCTCCTTGCTTGTTGATGTACCACAGTTGTTCTATCCTATTAACATACTCGATGTTTGGCTACTTTTGAAATGGTATAAAAAAGCCCGTTCAATAATTTCTGATTTTATTTGGCATGGGAAAATCCCTCGCAGAGTTTACCATAAATTGGCAGCCCCCAAAGAGAAAGGAGGCTTGAGATTCCCTGTAATCCCTAGATAATCCCTGGATCTCTTTTAGCCTTCTGGCTCAAATGAAAGATCATGGCCACCTCTGTTATAGGGCCAGGACCTCTGGCAGTCAACCTGACATACAGGCCTATAAGATGGCCAGGAACGCATGTACTAAAGCTAGCCATGAGCACAAAGTGTGTTACTATAAGGACATCCTTGCCAAGACCTGGGCTGATGGGAACACATTCTAGGAAAACCTCTTGGAAATCACTGGGAAAGCATCCAAACAGGCTCCAACTATGTTAAATGTTGATGGGTCTATCACCTATGACCCTGTGTTAATTGCCAACACATTTAATTCATCCTTCACAGACCTTAGCCAAACTCTGCCCCGAAATTTCTTTGAACCACCCAGCACAGCTCCTTCATCCATCAAACCAGAAGAGGCCTCTACCCACCCATATTTCTACTTCAAAGCTATCTCGGAAAGTGAGACCAAGACCTACCTACGTAAAGTTCTAGGAGGAACAAGGACAAGCGGTGATTCCCTTGACCTAAAACGTCTTACCCTAACTCTAGATGAAGTCCTATCCCCCCTCACCAAGCTTCTCAATCGCTCCCTCATACTTTCACAGTTCCCCCAGATCTGGAAATCTGCTCTGGTTCCACCAATTTTTAAGAGTGGGGACAGATTACAACCTGGAAATTATAGGCCAATATCTATTCTTCCCCCATTGTCCAAAGCACTTGAAAGGATTGTTGCTGACAAGTTTGTGGAGTACCTGGTAAAATGCAACCTACAATGTGTCCAACAACATGGTTTTCGGAAAGGGCACAGCACATCTACAGCACTACTGGAATTCACAGGTTTCATTCACCATACTCTTGATCAGGTCAACTTGTTGGTGCAACCTTTATTGACCTGTCTAAAGCATTTGACACGGGCAGTCACCATTTGCTGATACATCAACTTGCTGGGCTTGGTATATCTTCAGAAGCCCTAAAGTGGTTCACCAACTATCTAGCAAACCACACACAGCTGGTGAGAATAGGGTGTGTCCTTTCTGCTAAACTGCCTATCTGCTCTGGGGTTTCTCAAGGATCGATACTGGGACCCCTTCTATTTAGCAGCTTCCTCAATAATTTTCCGTCATCCTGTTCTGAACCAGCACTCCTCAATGCAGATGGTGTGGTCATTTTCTCAAAGACTGCTGATCCTACCCTCCTTCAGGCCCAACTTCAGAAAAGTTTTATTGAAGCTGAGTCCTGATTCATCTCTCATAAGTTGGTGTTTAACTGCAGAAAAAATAAGGTCATGCTCTTCCATAGTACCCACAACAAGCACAAAGCCAAACAATTGGTGATTAAAAACAGTGCGGGTGTTATCCTTGATCAGACTCAATCTTTAAAAACCTAGGAGTTACTCTGGATAGTACGCTCTCCTACTGCAACCATGCTAAGAATGTTGCCAAGGTAGTTAACATTCGCCTAGGCCTTATACACAAGCATAAACACTGCCTTACTACCGAAGCCCTCACATTGGCCATCCAAAGTTCAATTGTGTCTATTATTGACTATGGTTTGGTCATTTATAGTTCCACCACAGACACAACCCTATGTTGGCTCACCACAGCTCTGAATAAGGCATGCCATCGACTAACTGGTGCAGCATATCGTACTCTCACTTGTGACCTTTATGTATAAACAAACTGGCTTCAACTCCAGGCTCGCATTGAATATCAAGCCTACCGTCTGGCTAAGAAGGCAGATCTTGGTCTCCTACCACCAGATTCCCTTCAGCTTTTCAGTCCCTTCCGGGGCACTCGGAGCACATGAAGTTCTGTGAACCACACCTTTACTGTCCGTCCCTCGTTGTTAAACCTCTCTTCAACAGTGATCCGTTGCAGTTAGAGCTGCTAATTTATTTAATTCCCTTCCTCCTGAGATTGCGATGACTGCAACTTTGGGACCATTTAAGCGGGAGCTGCATCAATTCCTAGTTTCCAGAGCTGCTTGTGACTGCTATACCTAATATCTGCTGACAACTCAATGCACTGGGACAGCCCTCTTTTACCATTTGCCTCTGTATAGCCCTATGCTACTGCTGCACTATTCCACACACAGCTCTTCCTCCCTTATCCCTTTCTCATTCCTGCCCTCTTTTCATTCTACCTCATCCCCCTTCCCTTACTCCTCCACTCCCACTTCCCTCCTATCTCCTCTGTTTCCTCATCTTGTTCTCTCCCTCTACCCCCCACCCTGTGGGTTTTTCCTGCTTAAGCTTCATTGTAGAATATCCCTCCTTCCTCTTATTTTGCTCCTTCCACCCCCCAATTCACCCCCTGTGCTTCTCTCCTTGTAAGCCCTTTCATCCCTCTTCAGACAAGGCCACTGGCTGCACTTTACACAATATTTATCTTGCCATATTGTTCTTTTGTTTATGTGTAACCCCTCACCCCTGCCTTTTTAGCAAAATGACAGGTGGCATGCTGTTGAAGCTGACAGCAGTACCTGGTGGGGACTGGGTTCTGGGAGGATGAGGTTACTCGGCACAGGGGACCTAGGCTTGGCTACTCTGCACAGAGGCACCCAAGTAAATCCGAACACAGGAAGTGAAAACTATAATATCCAGAACCAGGAATGGGATTCTTCAGTGTGGCTTTTATTCACATCCAAGCTGAACAAACAAAGCATAGATGGACCCCCACAGTGCTACATTCCTGGTAATGCTGATTAGAGACAACAAGACACTTTATCACTGTTTCCAGCCCTCAGGCTCTAAACCCACCAGGCACACAGCCCGGACTTGCATGCAGCTTTGAGTGCACAGCCCGACTTGTACACTACTTGGGTTTTCCCCCACTGGTCCGGCTCCCCCGTCGGCCACTTGATCCGTAGTCCATTTTGGGAATGAACCTATTATCCTGTTGTGGATCCCCAAATCACACTAGAGCCTTTGACTCCCAGAAGGAATTTTCCTTCAAATCCCACATCTGGGTACTTCCCGCATCACTGGCCAAGTGCCTGAAGTAAAATAGAAATCCACAGAGCAAATCCACAGAGGTGGATCTGGTCACCGGCCATTTCTCTGGAAACTGAATAATTCCTTTACTGAAAACTTGCAAATGTAGATTCCAGGGTAGACGTCTGTCACATCTCCTCTACATATCACTTTCATCCCAACAAGCTCTGGACTTGAACCTACTTTTACTTGTTGCTTAGCCCATTACTCTAGGCTTCCCACTATTTTACTAGTTCAATCCCCACATTGTCACACAAGTCCCAGGGTGAAAAACATTGGCCCTTTCAGGAAGAGCAAACACTCACCCTCCAGTTACAGGTGCCCCACAGGTGACTCACAAGTCTTCTTGTTCTCCCAAATAAACTCTGGAACAAACAGCCAGCTTTTCCTTTAGTAACAGAACTAGGGGGTTGCCCCAGGAATCTGCAGGGAAACTTTTCCTGCCCCCCATCCCCGAAGGGAAGGGGCACTGAGACCCAAAAACAGTGGTCTCCACCACTTCAATTATCTTCTGTGTCTCTCTTTTGATGGAGACACACACCCTTTTAACCTAAAAGTAGCCCTCTGTCAGGGCTGAGGCTCCTAGAGCCTACATTGAGCTGCTGTTCTGCTTCCTCAGCAAGCTCCCAACTCCAACTCCACCTTGAACTGACTGACTCTGTTTAAAACTTCTCAACGTTCTATACCAACTCCCTTGCTGCAGATTCCAATGTGGCTCATGCTGCTGCGATAGTTCTATTGGTGCTGTCATCCCTCAGTCTAAGCTGAGACTGAGAACAGAGTGAGACAGCGTGAAACCCATTTAACTGGAGTTTCACAAGCTGCTTTCCCTGCCTACCACTAGGTCTTACTGGGATTCTAGTAACCCCGGGTAACAAGAGGGTTACACTCACCCTTGACCAGGAAAATGACTGTCTGCAGTCATTATTTACCCCGCCTTAGGCCATCCCACCCTATGTGCTACCTGCAGAGGGGGGTGATCAGGCCCCCTCCTACCATGTGCAAGCAAAGGCAGGCAACACTAAGGGCCTAGAGACCTTTAGCTGACATATCAGCCTCTACACTATCCACTTACTATGGACACCTAGTGGCTCTGGTAGAACTATCCAGAGCATAGCCCTGATAGATCAGTACTGCAGTCCCAATGGCCATTCAGGACCACAGCCTGTCTATCCCCCTTAACGCTCTAGGGAAAACCTATCTGCCCTTCACCTAATACCCCAAAAACAAAAACAACTAGGGGACCTCCCTGACCTTGGGCAACCTGCAACCACACACCATTAAAATAACCCCGGGTAACAAGGGGGTTACATATGTAATTACTTTCCTCATGTTGTATTACTTACTGAAACCATTGTAATTTGCTATTCTTGTGACTTGACATGGAACCTCTGTAAAAGAGCCCTTGGCTCAAAGGTCTTTCCGATTTGTTAAGTAAATAAATAAATAAGATTGCCACATCTGGGTTTATATTATTGGGCCAGTAGCACCAGCAAGTATCTAAAATTGTTGCTGGCCCCAAGTGAGGAGCTTGCCTTGCCTTATGTTCCCTCATGTGTTAATTTGGAAATTGAGTTGATTAAGGGAACTGGCACTGACCCACTTGCCCTCTTATACTCCACAAAGAAAAGCCTCCCCTCCAAATTGACCTCTACACCAATTGCTGTCTCCGTACGTATACACACTCAACTATGCTAATTTTTAAGGTATTTAGCCAGAAGCGATCCAAATCAACATCTGTGTCATAATCCTAATCTGAAGATTGGGGGGAAGATGATCTTGGATACCTGGTTACCCCAGTTGAAGGGACTGAAAATTAAAGATATTTTTCAGGAAGGGAGATGTTACCCAGTAGAAACCATTCTTGGAAGGCAACATATTGGACCTAATCAAATATTCAAAGTTTACCAAGTTAGACACTTGTTAGCACAAATACAGGATGGGCTCCGGGAAGATGGAATATCCAGAACCTTTTTTGAAACTCTCTCTCAAACAGTATGGGAGCCACATGTTGTGTCCAAGTTATATAGTTGTCTATTTAACCAAGCATATGTGGAGCTTGATGGAAAGCCTTATTATTGGGCAGATTAATTTCCAGAGCTAGAAGAAAATGGGACGTAATCTGGCAGCATACTTACCAACACACTACCCAGGATACATTAAGGGTAATGCAGTTTCAGCTTTTAAATAATTTGTTCTGGACTCCAACTAAATTATATAAAGTGGATCGGTTACCCAATCCCTTGTGCAACAGGCGTCATCAGGCAGAGGGGACCCTCCATCACATATTTTGGGATTGCCCTCCTGTAAAGGTGCTCTGGGACACAATTAAAAACAAAGCAGACCCCCTGCTCAGCACTGATCAACTCTTTACTCCGGAGATGTGTTTAATAGGAGATTATGCCAGTGTAAAAGTGAAGGCCAGAAGGTTTTACATGGCTCCAGTATCTTCCTCTCTTAAAAAATGTGTGCTCCAACATTGGCTGGATGATCTCCCTTTAACTTATACAGAATGGCTGAAGGAATTATTGTTTAATCTGAATGTAGAAAAGTTTGGAGCGAGTATGAGGAATTGTCTACCCAGATACACTAAAATATGGGAGAAACTTCATACCTTATACTTGCTCCAAACTGGAGTGCAGTCACCATCTTCAGATTGATGAGGCTGGTGTAAGTCCGGGAATTGACCTGCCCTCTGAAATAATATTGGAGGTGCTTCTATTAACACTGTTCGAGTATAGGATGAAGCAAGGTGGGGGGGGGTTGGGGGGAAGGGGAGAGAGCAAGAAGTGTACAGTATCAATTCATGCTCCTATTGTCAAAGTATACTGTGTCTGTATGTAACACTCCTTGCTCTGTAATGAAAAATGAATAAACTTGAATTTCAAAAAAAAGAATGCACAAGTTTATTTTTTAAATACACCATTACCTCCTCCCCTCCCCTCCCCTCCCCCCTCATTATCCTGTCGGATCTATATAACATGTATCCCGGCACACTAAGTTCCTTATCACATTGTTTTTTTGCCAATCAAGTTTCACTTAAACCCAGTATACAGGGATCCTGCTCACACATCACAGTTGTCAGTATGTCAGTTTCGGTACAGATTCAACAAGCATTATCATGAAGGACTTTTAAGCTGGTTAAAGACTTACAGCCAGGATTTAATTCAATGTCCCCTCCCAAAATTAGCATCATACAACATGCCCCTTGAATGTCAGTTATGTGTTCTGTAAAATAAATGGGGAGGTTAGCCAAAGTCCACCCCTTCTATTATATTTATTCCAATTTGAAGAAAACATATTTCTCCTGCTTTTTTATTACTAGAGATTTTCTCACAGAAGAAATGAGCAAAAACAAATTTACCTCATTTTCCCATTTCTCAGTCCTGCTTTCATATGTAATAAGTGCCATCAGAAAGAAACCCAGTACAAAAAATCTCCACAGGCCAAAATAACACATTTTAAAGAAACAAACAAATTGAATTTAGGAGGCAGTATAGCGCAGTGGTCTAAGGCTCTGAACTGCAAATTTGATGACATCCAGCATACCAGACCTGGGTTTGAATCCCACAGCTTCTACTTGCATACTGTGTGACCCTGAGCAAGTCACTTAACCTCCTTGTGCTCCCAGGTTGCTCCTGTAAAAAAGCTTTCAGCTTAGTGTGCTATACCTGGTTAAATAAAAAAAATACTACCTAAAAATGTTTAATCCTTAATTTACAAAAAACCTTGTAACAGGTCAGATTAATTTATCACACTATTTAATTATATTTAAGCTTATCCCCTTATTATATGTCAAAAAGGTATAAAACAGTTTTTTACATCAGCCTAAATATAAAGCTGTTTATATACAGCTTTAATTTCCTTTAATTAAAAACAAATGAAGCAATACTATACAAAGAGAAGCTTCTAACAGATGCTACTAACTAAAGGTTTACTTTGAATAATATTTTAAAAGACACATTTTAAGTACTTCAAAACCACAATTTCTAGTAGCAGCTGTTTTACAAACCAGATTTCAATGAAGTTTTCCGCATGCAAGAGGGGTATCTACTTCTCTCACTCAGTTCTTTTATGGAGTGGTGCTCGTGCCACTCAAGCTGTGTCAGAAAAGTCCTGATCCCTCCCTCCTCCCCAAACTACATCTGGCCTAGGTCCCTCCAGTCACTGAACTTAGAGGTTCTACTGTGTGACCTGTCTGCTACTGACTGGTTCCCCCATGATATCTGCCCCAGACATTGATATGGCCCTATCTCTCTTACACTCTTTATTCACCTCTATCTGGGATAAGCATGCCTGCATTAGGAAATATTGGGTAAAATCATCTCACCACCCCTGGATCACCTGTGACCTCACTGATTTTTGCA
This sequence comes from Neoceratodus forsteri, assembly GCA_016271365.2. NCBI lineage: Eukaryota > Metazoa > Chordata > Ceratodontiformes > Ceratodontidae > Neoceratodus > Neoceratodus forsteri. The sequence goes on along the minus strand of CM028136.1, from coordinate 631,919,973 downwards.
AGACTTATGACCTAGCCTGGGCCAGGTACAAATTATCCCACCCCTTGCAGGACCTTCTGTCCTACAGGATGCTTAGGAACTCTTGCACTAAGGCCGTTTATACCACCAAACCCCTCTATTTCAAGACCAACTTCCAGAATGACATGAATTCCCCAGCCAAATTCTGGAAGGTGATTGACTCACTTTTTGACTCCCCCCTTCCCTCACCAATCCAGCCCTCTCCCTTAGTCCTCTTGATTGATGGCTCACAGTATGTGACCCTCCCTTTTGCTGCTCGCTTCAATAAGGTTTTCAACACTTGTGCTCCCCTCCCCCAGCTGCTCCTCCCACCCCCACCTTATCCTCCCTTGGATTTGTCACTTTTCAGGAGACCCTGCTTGCCTTTTCCTCACTCATCCCTTCCAAACCTAGCTCAGTAGTTTGGACCCTAAACTTCTCCATCTGTCAGCTTCTGCCATGGCCTCCCTCTCATCCCAGTTCACCTCTAAATATGTCCTTCACCCTTTGCACTGTACCTCTGTCTTGGAAGTTTGCCAAGGTTCTCCCTCTCCACAAAAGGGACAATCTCTCCACTGCTGGCAACTTCTGCCCTATTTTCCTCTCCTCCCATTTCTTGCTAACTTGCATGAGCAACTGGTTTACTCGTGGCTTGCTGACTTTTTCCACTCCTCCAACTTCCTCTCCCCCTTCCACTCTAGTTCCATGAAGGACCACTTCACCATCACTTTTCTGCTTTAGGGCACTAATTTCACTCTCTCAGGGATGGATCAGGGGCACATTACAGTGGCCACTTTCATTAATCTGGCCAAAGCCTTTGATTCAGTGTCCCATTCTCTCCTCATAGATACTGCTAACCTCTCAGCCGCCACTGTCAGCTCGTTAAAATCCTATCTCTTATGCTGTCTACAGTCAATAAAGGTATAAAGCACCCTTACCTCACCTCTCCCTATCCAGGCCAGGGTCCCACATGGCTCCATCCTGTGTCCAGTTCTATTCTCGATGTTCCTACCATAAGAGGGTAGTATCTTTCAGAAAAAGAGATGTGCAAGAACAAGGGGACACAATTTGAAGATAGAGGGGGGGATGGCTCAGGGGCAATGTGAGGAAGTATTTTTTCACAGAGAGGGTGGTGGACACATGGAACAGCCTTCCTGAGGAGGTTGTGGGGTCAAAAACAGTGGGGGAATTCAAGAATGCATGGGACAGATAAAAGGCAATACTGGTGGGGGGGTAGGAAGAAGTAGGCTGTTGGTTAACTAGGATCTGCAGTTTATTCAATAGGTAGGGAAATGGGCAGACTAGGTGAGCCAAGCAGTCCTAATCTTCAAAGTCTATGTTTCTATGTTTCCTAATGATTGAACCTCTGCCTATGCCAATTTACATATTCACATGTATGCAGATAACACAGTCGTCTACACCTCAGGTCCCTTGACTGCTTCTGGGGAAGTCTCACTCCAACACATCTTTCACAATGTTCTGCACTGGTTCCAGTCCAACCAGTTATGGGCAACACACACGCACAAAAATACCCCCGTGTCTATGACCTTTGGTACCAAATAGAAATTGGCCTGGCTTACTACACTCCCCATTTTCTCCATGTTGGATGGCTCCCCACTTAAGATTGTCCTGACCTTCAAGCATCTCAGTGTATGGATTGATAGCAACCTTGACTTCTCTGCTCACATTGATGCTATCCATGCCAAACTCCTTCCCACACTTGGTGCCCTGTACTGCAATAAAGACTGCTTCTCTGTGTAGGTCCACCAGGAGCTGGTCACAAAAATGGTTGTTTCAGTCTTTGACTCTTGGATGTGGTCTATGGTCCCACTGGTATGCTGATGAAAGGGTGAAACCCCATCAGCGAAATCCCCCACAGCGACATTTCCAACAAGCTTCGTAAATGTCACTGTGGGGGACCTGCCGGTGAAATTTTGCCCTTTCACTGATGTTTGCCCCCTCTTCGAGTTAACTCCGACTTGGAGTTAACAATCAATAAAGGGGGAGCACAGAGGGTGCAACCCCCTGATAGAAAAACAGACTGATGTCTGACAGCTGAAATTTTGCCTGTCGACATCAGGGATGCTGCTATGCCGAACATCGACCTCACATCGGCATAGGTAAACTGGCACCACCTCCTCCACCTCCCTTGCTAGGCTGGATACCCTCAGCAATGCCTTCTGTTGCATTGCTGTCAACTCATCCTCTTGTACCCACCACTGCTCCCTATACTCTTCCCTATTCATCCTCCCACTCCCTTCATATCTCCAACCCTGCTGTGCTTCCTTCATCTCTAAATACTGGTTTGAGTCCCTCCCCTCCTACTTATCCCATCTCCTCTCACTCACCTTTTCCTACTACTCCTTGTGCTCCAGGGACCCACACACCTTCTCCCTCCCACACCCACACTCCTCAGCTGGGAAATCTGCTTTCTTATACCATGTCCCCTCCATCTGGAACAAGCTGTCTTCCCCTATCTGTCTCTCCCCCGCCTTCCCTCCTTAAAATGTAAACTAAAACTTCTCTGCCTCCCCATTCCTCCTGCCACCCCTCTTCCTGAACCCTTCCCTATCTTTCCCTGTTCTGCCTCTCAGCACTAATTCAGCATCCCGTCATCCTAGCACTCAGCACTGTTTGAATCTATCCTATTTTGCACAGCTGTTTTCGTATTCTACTTATTTGACAGCCAGTTGCAATGTTTTGATATTATTGTTTGTACTGCACTCAATGCACGCACTTTATGTCATTGGTCTTGTAACCACATCATCAGTCTGGTTTGTATTTCTTTGTAACTGTGTTCTCCACTTCCTCTACCCCCGAGTAGTACCTGAAAATGAGCTTCATCTCAGGGTGCCTTTCCCGGTTACCAATTTGCAAATAAATAAAATAAACAAATGCTGCTTGATGCTAGCTTTGTGTCAGCGATAGTGATGACCTGTTTCTGTATTTAATGAGTTCCAGAGTACCCTCCTGGTTGGTCAAATATTTTATCTACATTAATGTTGACATTTTGAATTACTAGATCAGGCAGTAATGCTGTGAAAATTTCTGACACTGTTAAATAAGAGAGGAAGGAAACTATACTTAATATTTACATTCCTTTCTTTACAGTACCAGCCTTTAGTCAAAGCAAGACCTATGTGTATAGCTACGAAGGTGTCATCTTGACTGGACTTCAAGAAAAAAGAGTGGCAAGAGCTGGAGCGAGAGTAGCCTGCAAAGTAGAAATCGGCGCACTTGCAGAACATAATTATCTCCTTAAGGTACTTTCAATGCTAAAAAAATATAACTGCAACAATACAATGTATTAAAATATATATTTTGTTTCATTCAAATTGTACAGGGCAGTAAGGATACCACAAACAAAGCTCTCATTTATGTCTTATAGTAGCAATTAAAGTATGTATTGCATAGTTTTATACAATGTTTTGGTCTTTGAGCTGATCTATTGTATGTCTCAGAGTTTAGCTGGTATTACTTCAGTTGTAAACATACAGATTTAATCTTTGCCGTATTGGTCCTTGTAAAAACAGATCCAGAAGCAAATGATTTGATACCTTTTATCGGGCCAACATAGATGTAGAAAAAAGAACAAAGTGCATTAGCTTTTGGACCAACAAGTCCTTCCTCGGAAGCTTAAGCTTTCTTAAGCTCCTGAGGAAGGAATTCTTGGTCCGAAAACTAAAGCACTTTGTTCTTTTTGTTACATGTATGTTGGTCCAATAAAAGGTATCAAATCATTTGCATCTGGATCTGTTCAGTTGTAAAGACATTAAAGGGGAAGCATTCTTCCTGTTTGTCACCCTAAAATATTATTGTGCACTGCCTTTTGTTAGCATGTAACAGTATTAAAAGGACTCACAATATCTTGGTGGTAACCTTATGATCATACCAGGAACTCATGAACTATGTTAATCAAAAATAACTTGTTTTGATTAGGAATAAAGAATTTCTAATAAATGATGGGAACCTGAACTACAGCACTTGTTACTGATTTCAACCAATTTAAGTTTTGTGGACACTACTGTATATTATTATATCCAATAGTTTGGCTAGTGTGGGGTGTTACATTTACATGGAGGCCATTCAGTAACAATAACCAAAAGGGAAGTTTTCAAAATATTACTTTTACAAATAAACTGTATAGCAGTCCTGTAGATCATCTGGAGTTTACTCAAACCCCAAATCCTAGCAGCACATATATAAAATGTTAAAGAACCTGGGGCCCATATACAGTCTAAGGCCCTGTCTACACTGACATGCATTTTCAAAATGTTTTTCAAAATGTTTTGATTTCTGTGTTTGAGCATGGTTGTCGGAGCATCCACATTGCGCTCCAACATCGTGCTTTCCCAATTGAGTCCTTAACTGGCAAATGTGTTTATCTGAAACCATGCTAAAACCCTGTGCCAAGCAGGGTTTTAGCATGTTTTTTAACCACTGTTCATAACATGGTTTTACTGTGCTACAATGTGGATGCAAGCCATGTTTGCCGTTCTTGTAACATTACAGACTGCCAGCAACATTACAAGAATGCAAGTGTGGACAAGGTTTAAGTGGTATGTGCCAGTATTCAGGGCTACACTGTGCCAACACCTACCAAAACTGCCATACACAGAAAAAGTAGTGACCCTTTGCATGGGGAAGAACATCTGCTGTGTCTACGGTGCTGCATACCATTATGCCAAGTATAATTCCAGCTGTTAGTGGTCGCAGATTGGCTGTGTCACCACTACCAGCATGGGACTGTAAGTGCCATGGTGGGTTGGCGATAGCATGGCAAAAGGTGCATAGTGCCATTCCATGGTCCATACCCTTAGCACTTGGTGTTACTGCTGATGTCACCACCCATCCCATACATTAAGGCTCACTTGTGGGCTGTGTGTGTGTCAATTTCACAGGTTCCTTTACAGTCTTTGTTGGTGGTCCACTGGTTCCAATCCACTTGACTGGTCCACTTCTACCCACTGGCATCCAGTGAAGCCCATTCCTTAGCCTCATCTCTTCCCTTTTTAATGCCAGTGGCACTGTGTGCTACCTAACTCTTCTCTCTGCTGGAATATATGTTCCAGCTAGCAGGTCTGTAACACTATCTGGAACTGCTTTCAGCAGTTCTTCAGGGACAGGGTTGAAGTGCCATGCAATGGGGGGGAGGATGCATGGCACAGCACTTCCATACACACCAGTGCCCTCATTACCAAAGCTCCCACCACCCCTTTCCCTGCACTAGCACACTGACCTGTGTGCTAGCACACAAATGTACTTGAAACCACTTTGCGTATAGTACAAAGAGGTGCAAGGCAGACATGTGCCACAGAGTGGTACTTGTGACCATTCTGTGGCACACAATAGTGATTGCATATGGGGTTCTAGCTCTCTCTATATTCAAAATGTACTTTTTGACTGAGTTTAAATAAATGAGTCATAGTCGTTTTTCTATTATCACTCTGTTGTTAAATTTTTTTCTGATTTGCTTTATATTGGAAAGAAGAAGTCACAAATCCAAATAATTATTCCTAAAAATTTTCAAATACTTAGGTATCACTCTGGACCCTTCCCTTACATTCGCTGACCATGTCAATAATTCTGTGTGCAAAGTTAATCAGAAGCTAGGTGCCACCTACCACCTAAATCAATTTCTTTCATATGAGTCACACCTGGTAATTACACAAGGAAACCTTCTACCACTCCTTGAATACTGCTTTCCTGTCTATTCCCTTGTATCCTCAGCTCTGCGCTGTAGACTGAACTCTGTCTACAACAGTATCTGACACTTTGTCCTCCATGCCCCCTTTTCTATCCATCATAGTGTATTGTACCAATCACTTGGTTGGATCCCACTGCAAAGACTGTTCGACTATGCCCTTGGTTGCTAGGTTGACAATATTCTGAGAGGCAGATACCTGTCCCCATACCCATCCCTCCTCACAGGCAGAGTGGCAGCTAGGAGCCTCTGCAAGCCATCTATTCTCCCCCCCCCCGGTAGTTTCACAAATCTCCTCTACCATGGGTAGTAAAGCCTTTTCCATCTCTGCCTCCTCCCTATGGAACAGACTCCTTACATCTCTTCACTCTTCCACCTCCCATCTGTCCTTCAAAGACAATTTCAAAGAGTGGCTACCGTCTGAAGCCAAATGCCATTGCTGTCCAAGGTAATCTCTGGCATCCCCTCCCTTCACCTCCCCCCACCTATTAGCAGTGTCTCTTCCACTCATCACTACCACTCCTGTCCTCTTCCTCAATTTTTGTGGCTTCTGCTGTTGCCTCCCTATTCTGAGCCCCATCACCATTTGCTAAGGGGAAGTGTACTCGATTTCAGAGTTCCAATCTGCTCGATGACCTGTGCACTATCAGTGTACCTGACTGCATTTTGCACTTTATGTATCATATCTGAGAGTTATGTTTGGTCTCTATGGTTTGTGACTTGTTTTTCAGCCTGTTGCCTGGCCTGTGACTATGTATTTTTGACCTGTATGCTGGCCTTCTTTGACACCTTGTATTCTTATGTACAGTAATTGCACTTTATGTAATGACCCTTTGTTCTGTAATTTCCTGTTCCTCATGTTGAGGCCTGTGTTTACTGTTGTTCTCCACACCTGTATTGCTTAATGTGCCATGCTGTGGCTTGGGTCAAGCCTGAAAATGATCCTTTGGATCACCGTACTCACCTGGTTATCAAAGACATAAATAAATAAAAAAAAAAATAGGTATTATATGTGAGCAGTTCGCAGTTCCTGCAAGTATAGTTTTCTTCACTGGAATATTTTATAAACTATGGTTAAATTGTGTTTGGTATTATTTATATACACAGAGTGTTCTCAAATTACATACAGAATTTCAGAAAATAAAGCATGAAAATCACTGTGTTAAAAAATAGAGCCAGACTCACTAATCCTTCATCTTTTCAGGTTGTGAATCCTCAGATAGAGGAATACAATGGTATATGGCCCAAAGCCCACTTTTCTAGTGCATCAAAACTGACCCACGCATTGGCTCCCCAGCTTACCCAACCTGTCAAGTTTGAGTACAACAATGGCCATGTTGGAAACATTTACACCCCTGAAAGTGTATCTGACACTGTTGTTAACATCCAAAGAGGAATTCTGAACATGCTACAAGTCACCATCAAGACCACACAGAATGTGTATGCTTTGCAAGAGGTAGGACTTTAGGACTTCTAGCAGTATAGTTACAATGGTTTGTTGGATATACAAAGTCAATATCATCTTTGCCTTGACTGTACTTTACAGGATGGAGTTGAGGGCATTTGCCATTCAAGTTATGTTATTCAGGAAGATAAAAAAGCAAATAAAATCACTGTTACCAAGTCAAGGGACCTAAACGACTGTCTGAAACTACATGTGAGGAACACTGGAGATGAATTTACTCAGAACTGCCCTTTTTGTCAGCAGGTACTTGTATGATGTCATGGGATCCCATAGAATATGAAGTATTAAAAATAGTAAAAGTAACAATATTATTTGCCTTCTTCAACAGAGAGGTACAAACCTGCGAGGTGATGTTGCATACAGGTATGTAATGAAGCAGAAAGATGGTGGTGCTCTAATCACTGAAGCAAGAGGTCAAGCAGTATACCAATTTAAACCATTCAGTGAACAAGATGGTGGGGGCCTTACCGAAGCAAGGTGAGTATAGTATGTGCTCAAATCAGAATTTCATATATAGTAATGACTTCTTAATTTCTATATGTAGAATTTAGTTACTATGTCTTTTGACTGTGCGTAGGAGAATCACATATTCATATTATCTAAGAGTTGCAGTCCAATCACTTAGATTCTTCATAAGACATTATGCAATAACTTGAGACTGTATTGCAAACATATGCATACAGTATTTCCTTGTATATCTCTTCATAAAACACTAGAAGTACTTTACCACATTCTGTTCCATAAACTGTCATTAAACAGTCATTAATGGCTAGTCATAATTATAACTGCAGTACATATTTTAAAGTTGTTTTAACAGCTGAGATCGGTCTAAAGTTTTTTTCTTAAAATTAGTACAAATGTGTAATTTTCCATGATTGAAAAAACAAAGTTTATTCATGGCGGGTCAATAAGCCTACTGCTGTGTGAAACTACAAGGTGATTCTCAGTATCAGTGGGTAAGTGAAAGGTTGCAGAAAGGAACAGTATCGATGTTATGTGCTGTAAGATATTGTGTAAAAGTATCATCTCATACAGGTCGAGGGAGAAGAAGGTGAAGCAGAGCTGAGAAGGTCTGTTTGATCAAACCATGTGAGATGATGTTCTTATACAATAAGACACACCTTGCAACTCATATCAGCGTATCTATAATTCATTTACATTAGCTAAAGTAATTTATAATAATTTTTAAGGTAATTATATTTAATTTGAAAAAGGGAATGTGACTAGCTAAAGGCATTTATAATAATGTTTAAGGTACTTTTTTTTCATTTGGAAAAGGGTAATGTAACACTCCTCCCCTACTTCTGAAGTGAAATGCTTAACTTAAGTGCTGCCTCATGAGGCAGCAGCTGTACACAGGCTAAATCCTGTGGTTCTGAATGCTGATTGTCAAAAATCACATACAAGATTTTTTTTTTTTGCATTAGAAAGGAGGGTATATAAAAGAAAAAGTGATCTGCTTCTAACAAACCTGAACCACTGAAATTTCTAAAATAGTTTCATTACTGATTATTCTCATTTCAGCTGCATGGATGAAGCCCTGCAGGTGTTTTGGGATTACTGGGGGGGGGGGGATGCTGACAGGACACGATGACTGTGTCCTTCCGATGACTGTGTCCTTCCCCTGAGTACTTCAGAATGGTCATTACTCAAAACTTTCCGCTGTTCTCTGGATTTATTGCAGTGTTCTGTTTGTGTCAAACACACACACTTACTGACACCACTCTTCTTCAATTGCTTGTTTGAACAGGCAGTGACTTTAGGGTTGCAAAATGACTTGTAACTTAAAGATCTCATTTTTGGCATGAGGCTGATTGGGGATTTGCTGATCAAAATTCTGAATTTACTGATGCTAGAAATTTTGGCTGGAATTCCTGCACTAATTGAAGCAAGCAGACTCCTGTGTTCATTTGAGCTTAGTAATAAATATGTCACTTAGTCAGTCTTTCTGAGCAAGGAATCTCCTAAAAGGATTTACACAGTTGTTTTTTAACCTCTTAAGACGCTATCTGATTAGCACTGTCTCAGACATAGTTTACTATAGCAGAAGACATTTGTTTCTGTAATCCCTAAGACCTTTAAAGAACTGTTACCTTTTGTTACTAAGAGACATGCAAAAAAGTGACTACAAAAACCAAAACTGTTGTTGTCTCCCTTGTGTTCAGAGAATTTGGATGTGGTGTGGGGCAGGAGAAAGGAAAGGGGTGGTAGTGGGTGCTGTAATGAAGGGGAACCAAAAGTGTTTCTGCCTGTGGCACTGTAACATCTGCAGTTGGCCTTGATCTGAGGACATGAGCTGAGTGGAGGCACAACACTGAAGTGACACTATGAGCTTCTACTCAGATGATGTTACTGTTTTCCAGAATGGATCAGTAATTAGAAACAAGAATTTGTTTATGAATGACGAATATTAGTCACGTACTAGTTGTTAGTGCTATTATTTTATTCACCCAGGATCCTACCAGGGTGAAGTAGTAGACCCAGAACATCGGATCAAACCCTACTACACACTGCATTTACTGATAGTGAGTCAGTGTGGCATATTAATGGTTAGAGCACTGGTTCAGAGACTGAAAGACTGCAGGTTTGAGCCCCACTAGAAGCATACATTTACTGTGTGACCAAGTCACTTAAGTTATCTGTGCTGTAGGCCATCCAGCAGTAGAAATGGTATGAGCAGGACCCTACTGGAAATGAGATGCTGCATCTCAGCTAGAATATCCTGGGTAAATAAATTGTAATGCAGGACCCCACTGAAAATGAGATGATGCATCTCAGCTGGGCTATCACGGGTAAATAAAGTGTAAGACAGGACCCCTTCTGAAATGAGATGCTGGAGCACAGCTGGACCATCTGGTAAATAAACTGTAATGCAGGGCCCTACTGAAAATGAGATGATGCATCTCAGCTGGGCTATCATGGGTAAATAAATTGTAATACAGGAACCCTTCAGTAATGCAATGCTGCATCTCAGCTGGGCTAATCTGGGTAAATAAATTTTAATGCAGGACCCCAGGGGAAATGAAATGCTGCATCACAGCTTGGGCTATCCTGGGTAAATAAGTTGTAATGCAGGATCCCACTGAAAATGAGATTATGCATGTCAGTTGGACTATTATGTGTAAATAATTTGTAATGCAGGACCCCACTGAAAACAAAATTATGCATCTCAGCTGGAATATCATGGGTAAATAAATTGTAATACAGGACCCCTTCAGAAATGAGATGCTGCATCTTAGCTGGGCTGTCCTGGGTAAATAAATTGTAAACCAGATTGCCACTGAAAATGAGATACAGCATTTCAGGTTAACTATCCTGTGTAAGTAAACTGTAATTCAGGACCCCACAGGAACTGAGATGATGCATTTCAGATGGGCTATTCTGAGTATATAAATTGTAATGTTGGACACCACTGGAAATGAGATGCTACTTCTCAGCAGAGTTATCCTGGGTAAATAAATGGCAATGTGGGACCCCATTGCAAAACAAGGTGTTGCAACTCAACAGGGCTATACTGGGTAAACAAATTATATTGCAGGACCCCACTGGAAATGAGGCATTGCATCTCAGCTGTGCTATCCTGGTTAAAAAAAAAACATTGTAAAGCAGGACCCAATAGGAAACGAGATGCTGTATCTCAGCTGGGCGATTCTCGGTAAATAAATTGTAATGCAGGCCCCACTGGAAATAAGATGCAGTATCTCAGCTGGGCTGTCATGGATAAATAAATTGCAATGCAGGATCCCAGCTATAAACGAGGTGTTGCATCTCATTTGGGCTGTCCTGGGAAAATAAACAGTAATGCAGGACCCCACTGGAAAAGAGGTGTTGCATCACAACTGTGCTATCTTGGGTAAATAAATTGTAATGCAGGACAACTCTGGAAATGAGATGCTTCTCAGCTGGTCTATCTTGGGTAAATAAATTATAATGGAGGACCCCGCTGCAAACAAAATGCTGCATCTCAGCAGGGCTATCAAAGGTAAATAACTTGAAATGCAAGCCCCCGGAGGAAATGAAATGCCGTATCTCAGTTAGGCTATCCTGGGTAAAGAAACTGTAATGCAGGACCCCAGTGGAAATGAGATGCTGCATCTCAGCTGATCTATCCTAGGTAAATAAATTGTAATGCAGGACCCCAGATGGTCTGTCCTGGGTAAATAGATTGTAGTGCAGGACCCCACAGGAAATGAGGTATTGCATCTCAGCTGGGCTATCCTGGTTAAATAAACTGTAATGCAGGACCCCACTGGAAATGAGATGCTGCTTCTCAGCTGGACTATCTTGAGTAAATAAATTGTAATGCAGGATCCCTCTGGAAACGAGATGATGCATCTAATCTGGGCTATCCGTGGCAAATAAATTGTAATGCAGGACCCCACCAAAAATGAGATGCTTCATCTCAGCCGGGCTATCCTGGGTAAATAATCTGTAGTGCAGGCCCCAGGGGAAATGAAATGCTGCATCTCAGCTGTGCTGTCCTGTGTAAATAAATTGTAATGCAGGACCACACTGGAAATAAGATGCTCCATCTCAGCTGGGCTATCCTGGGTAAATAAATTGTAATGTAGAACCCCACTGGAAATGAGATAATGCATCTCAGATGGGATATCATGGGTAACTAAATTGTAATACAGGTCCCCACCAGAAATGGGATTCTGCATCTCAGCTGGACTATCGTAGGTAAATAAATTGTAATGCAGGACCCCACCAGAAATGAGATGTTGCATCTCTACTGGGCTATCCTGGGTAAATAACTCATAATGCAGGACCCCACTGGAAATGAGATGCAGTATCTCAGCTGGGCTATACTGGGTAAATATATTGTAATGCAGGACCCCACTGTAAACAAGGTATTGCAACTCAGCAGGGCTATCCTGATTAAATACATTTTAATGCAGGACCCCACTGGAAATGAGATGCTGTATCTCAGCTGGGCTATACTGGGTAAATAAATTGTAATGTAGGACCCCAAGAGAAATGAATTGCTGCACTGCAGCTTGGGCTATCCTGGCTAAATACACTGTAACGCAGGACTCCATGGGAAATGAGATGCTGCATCTCAGCTGGGCTGTCCTGGCTAAACAAACTGTAATTCAGGACCCCACTGGAAATGAGATGCTGCATTTCAGCTTGGCTATCCTGTGTAAGTAAATTGTAATTCAGGACCCCACAGGGAATTAAGATGATGCATTTCAGCTGGGCTATTCTGGGTATATAAATTGTAATGTTGGACACCATTGGAAACAAGATGCTGCATCTCAGCAGAGATATCCTGGGTAAATAAATTGTAATGCAGAACTCCACTGTAAACAAGGTTTTGCAACTCAGCAGGGCTATCCTGAGTAAATAAATTGTAATTGCAGGACCCCACTGGAAATGAGGCATTGCATGTCAGCAGGGCTATCCTGGGTAAAAAAAAAAAATCATAATGCAGGACCACTCTGGAAATTAGATGCTTCTCAGCTGAGCTTTCTTGGGTAAACAAATTGTAATGGAGGACCCCACTGGAAATGAAATGCTGCATCTCAGCTGGGCTATCAAGGGTAAATAAGTTGTAATGCAGGACTCCACCGAAACTGAGAAGCTGCATCTCAGTTGGGCTATCCTGTGTAAATAAATTGTAATGCAGGACCCCGGGGGAAATGAAATGCTGCATCTCAGTTAGGCTATACTGGGTAAAGAAACTATAATGCAGGACCCGACTGAAAAAGAAGTGTTGCATCATAACTGTGCTATCTTGGGTAACTAAATTGTAATGCAGGACCACGGGGGAAATGAGATGCTGCATCTCAGCTGGGCTATCCTGGGTAAATAAACTGTAATGCAGGACCACACTATAAACAATGTGGTCACCCTCAGCAGGGCTATCCTGGGTAAATAAATTTCAATGCAGGACCACAGGGGAAATGAGATGCTGCATCTCAGCAGGGCTATCCTGGGAAAATAAATTGTAATGCAGGACCCCAGTGGAAAACGAAGTGTTGCATCTTAGATGGTTTATCTTGGGTAAATAAATTGTCCTTCACGACCCCAGTGGGAAAGGAGGTGTTGCATCTAAGTTGGGCTATCCTAAGTAAACAAATTATAATGCAGAACCCACTGGAAATGAGATAATGCATCTCAGCTGTGTTATCATGGGTAACTAAATTGTAATGCAGAATCCCACTAGAAATGAGATGCTGCATCTCTGCTGGGCTATCCTGGGTAAATGAGTCGCAATGCAGGATCCCACTGGAAATGAGATGCAGCATCTCTGCTGGGCTATCCACGGTAAATAAATTGTGATGCAGGACCACAGGGGAAACAAAATGCTGCATCTCAGCAGGGCTGTCCTGGGTAAATAAATTGTAATCCAGGACCCCACTGGAGACGAGATGCTGCATTTCAGATTGGCTAGCCTTTATAAGTAAATTATAATTCAAGACCCCACAGGAATTGAGATGCTGCATTTCAGCTGGGCTATTCTGGGTATATAAACTGTAATGTTGGACATCACTGGAAAAGAGATGCTGCATCTCAGCCAAGCTGCCCTATGTAAATAAATGGTAATGTGGGTCCCCACTGCAAAACAAGGTGTTGCAACTTAGCAGGGCTATTCTGAGTAAATAAATTGTAATTGCAGGATTCCTCTGGAAATGAGGCATTGCATCTCAGCAGGGCTATCCTGTGTAAAAACAATTGTCATACAGGACCACTCTGGAAATTATATGTTTCTCAACTGGGCTTTCTTAGGTAAACATATTGTAATGGAGGACCCCACTGGAAATGAAATGCTGCAGCTCAGCTGGGCTATCAAGGGTAAATAAGTTGTAATGTAGGACCCCACTGCAACTGAGATGCTACATCTCAGCTGGGATATCCTGGATATATAACTTGTAATGCAGGACCCCAGGGAAATGTGATGCTGCATCTCAGTTAGGCTATTCTGGGTAAATAAACAGTAGTACAGGACCCCACTAGAAATGAGATGTTGTATCTCAGCTGGGTAATCCTGGACAAATAAATTGTAATGCAGGATCCCACTGGAAACGAGATGGTGCATCTCAACTGGGCTATCCTGGGTTTATAAATTGTAATGCAGAGCCACAGGGGGGAAATGAGATGCTGCATCTTAGATGGTCTATTCTGGGTAAATAAATCGGAATGCAGGACCCCAAGGGTAATGAGGTGTTGCATCTCAGCTGGGCTATCATGATTAAATAAACTGTAATGTAGAACCACACAGGAAATTAGATGCTGCATCTCAGAATGCCTTTCCTAGGCAAATAAATTGTAATGCAGAACCCCACTTGAAATGAAATGCTGCATCTCAACTGGGCTATCCTGAGTCAATAAATTGTAATGCAGGACCCCCACTTGAAATGAGATGCTGCATCTCAGCTGGGCTATCCTGGGTCAATAAATTGTAATGCAGTGCCCCATTGGAAATGAGATGCTGCTTCTCAGCTAGGCTATCTTGAGTAAATTAATTGTGATGCAGGATCCCCCTGGAAATAAGATGGTGCATCTCTGCTAGGCTATCCTGGGTAAATGAACTGTAATGCAGGGCACCACCAGAAATGAGATGGTTATTCCCAGTTGGCCTTTCCTGGGTAAATAAATTGTAATGCAGGAACCCACTGGAAATGAGATGCTGCATCTCAGCTGTGCTATCTTGGGTAAATAAACTGAAATGCAGAACCCCACTGGAAATGAGATGATACATCTCAGCTGGGCTATCCTGGGTAAATAAATTTTAATGCAAGTCCCCATTGGAAATGAGATGCTGCATCATAGCTGAACTATCATGGGTAACTAAATTGTAATGCAGGTCCCTACCAGAAATGAGATGCTGCATCTCTGCTGGGCTATCCTGGATTAAAAAATTGTAATGCAGGACCCCACTGGAAATGAGCTGCTGCTTCTCAGCTAGGCTATCTTGGGTAAATAAACTGTAATGCAGGTTCCCTCTGGAAATGTGATGCTGCATCTGAGCTGGGCTATCCTGGGTAAACAAACTGAAATGCAGAACCCCACTGGAAATGAGATGCTGCATCTCTGCTGGGCTATCCTGGGTAAATAAACTATAATGCATAACCCCACAGGAAATAAGATACTGCATCTCAGCTGGGCTATCCTGGGTAAATAACTTCTAATGCAGGACTCCACTGGTTAATACATTTTAATGCATGACCCCATTGGAAACGAGGTGCTGCATCTCAGCTGGGCTATCCTGGGTAAATAATTGAGAAAATATGTTAGTCAGTATGTGTGTGTGTGTGTGTGTGTGTGTGTGTGTGTGTGTATCACAACAATTAGAAGATGCAGTTAGGTGGCTCAGTGGTTTGTGCAAAAATTGCTAGTTTACTCATTTCTCACTGCCCACAGTACCAATATTTTGCAGCTGTATTTGCTCTTACTAGAGTTTGTTTTTTTAAAGAAATCTGTGCCTTCCATTCATTGCTATGCATGGATATGACATCACACCTTTGTTACTGTGCATACTGGAATTTTGAATTGTTGTTTTTCCAAAAGTTCTTTGGTTGCTATTTTCATAGTCCAGTAACCCTTTCCCTCAGTTTTGAAATGACACAATCAACTGCAGACCAAACATCCATACATGGCTTTAAGCACCCATAGCCAAAATGTTTTAGATTGCAATGGGAGTCAGAGGTTGTGTACATCAGCAAAGATGAAGGAAAATGGCAGGATAACCCAGATACATTTTGTATTTAAGACATCTTTGGGCTTGTGGTCAGGGTGGGGGGGTTGAAAGCTGTATGAGGATTTTTGGCTTATGTCTGTAAATAAGGGTCTGGCCCTTAAAATAAGACTTATGTTTGTTGCATAATTTAAAAAAAAATAGTAATTATGAAAGCATTTGAGGAGATAATAAAATATTTTTTTTTAAAAAACACCCCCAGTTTGTGATAACTACATAAAGCACTCGGGGCCAGATTCACAAAACCTTGCCCATGTGCAAACTGGGTTTGCGCCCAGGCAAAGTTGGGAGGGGGGCTGCAATGCAAATGAGGGGGAAGGGTCCTGCATATCCCCACAGTGCAATTCACAAAGGTTTTGCTCCACCCAATGGCCTTCTGCGAAGGCCTTTGTATGGAGAAATTACCACCGACCAAAACCTTGCAGTAATCCACACAACCCTAGTGGTTGGCAGAGGTACTGTGACCCCCCTCCCCATTTGCTGACCCCATAAGAAAATAAAACTTTACGTAATGTAGGGGTCACTCTCCCCTCTTTTCCACAGTATAGTGTCCCACCCCACCTCCCCAGTCCCCAATCCCCAAATATAAAACCCTTTTCCATAGTGTAGTGTCCCACCCCCCCGATCACCAACCCAGATGTAAAATAAAGTTTTCCATGGTGTAGTGGTCCCTCCCCACACCCTGATTGGCCACCCAATATGTATAAACACATTTTCCATAGTGTAGTCTCTCTCCCCTCACCCCGATCACCCACCCAATCTGTATAAACTCATTTTCCACAGTGTAGTGTCCTTCCTCCTACCCTGATCACCTCCCAATCTGTATAAACACATTTTTCATAGTGTAGTGTCCCTCCCCCCACCCCGATCACCCACCTGATATGTAGAAATATATTTTACATAGTGTAGTGTTCCTCCCTGATCACCCACCTGATGGGTCATTACTAGTTTCCATAGTGCAGTGGTCCCTCCTCCCTCCTGGGTCACTGATTGCCATCCCCAAATGGAACACAAAACCATTCCCTGGTAGTCCAGTGGCCCCCCCACCCTCACAGGTAATCACTTAACACCCCACTCCTCCCCTCCACCAGCATGACTCTTGGTCGGCGAGCAGTACAGCCCTCCTCTCACCTCCATGGCTTCTCATTGACTGAGCTATGAATTAAGCATGTACGCTCATTCATAGCTCAGTTGGTGGGCAGCCATGGAGATGAGAGGAGAGCTGTGCTGCTCGCCAACCGACAGTCATGCTGGTGGTGGGAGTGGGGTGGCGGGTGATTACCTGAGAGAGTGGGAGGGTGGGGGGCCACTATACTACCAGGGAATGTGTTGTGTTCCATTTGGGGATAGTGATTGGTAACCGGGAAGAGGGGAGTTACCACTTCGTGATGGAAACTAGTAATGATACATTGGGTGTGCAATTGGGGATTGGGGAGGGACACTACACCGTGGCAAATTTGTATCTACATATCGGGTGGGTGATCAGGGAGGGGTGAGGGACCACTACACTATGGAAAATGTGTTTATACATATTGGGTGGGCAATCAGGGAGGAGGGGAGGGATCACTACACTATGGAAAACTTTATTTTACATCTAGGTTGGCGATCAGGGAGGGACCACTACACTATGGAACACTTTATTTTATATCTGGGTCAGCGATCATTGAGGGAGCATGGATCACTATACTATGGGACATTATTTTACAATAAAGAGTGAGTGATCTGGGACAAGAAGGGACCACTACACTATGGAACAATATATCACAATAACGGGTAGGCAATTAGGGATGGGGAGGGCACCACTAGACTACAAAAAAATGTGACAGCATGGGGCTTGAGCTGGTGGGGGGTGTGCAATGTCACACTAACGCCATGCAAATGAGCCCATAATGGGCATGCTAAAGGCCACTAGCAACTTGCATGCCCTATGGGCTCATTTGCATGGCTACTTTTGTGAACAGCACTTTAGCGCATGAGCGCTATTGGATGTGGGGCTATTTTCCTGGCTGGCTGAGGGAGCAGCACTATTGGGTATCCCATTGCTTTTCCTGGGTTAGCGCTGCCCCTGCTGGCCCCTTTTTTGGATAGTGCACTGCACCATCCAACTGTGAATAGCATGATTGCCCTTCAGTGCAACTGCAAGCTGCAGCGCAAACCTTTGCATGGCATGTTGCGTTTTTTTAGTGAATCCTGTCCCTGAAATCTTGTCTTGCAATTTATAAGATCATCACAAACTTTGGATAAAAGACCTGGGAGTAATCAGCTAGAGGTATCAGGGTCCTTCTAATCTGCATTTTGGCTACAGCCCTGCTCCTGCCTCATACCGATGGTTTTTGAAACTTGGGGCCAGATATTCAAAGCATTGCACTGGACACAAACTGTTAGCACAGAAAGTATGCCCCATTTGTGCCTGGCTGCAATATTCAGAAGTGCAAATAGCACCGGCACAAGGTGATAGTGCTGGTGCTAGAAAATAATGTATGCAGGGAAGGACAGAGGGGCAGGGACATAGATACCCGTGCACCGGGATATTCAAAGCAATAGCGCTGCACTACAGCAGTTAGCATAATCTGTAGTATGGCATGAATTACCACCAATAAAAAGGTGGCAGTAACCAGGGGAAAACATGTCCAAGTGCCCCTCTCCAATCATGGCCACAGTTACCAATTCAAGAGCAATATCCCTTGTGTCCCCTCAACCATGATCCCTCAGACATGTGTGTATAAACTGAATCATAGTCCCGGTAGTCCAGTGCCCCCAGCCCTCCCTCCCTGGTCCTTGATAAATGAATTAATGTCCAAACTGCTGTCAGCCCCAGTTACCAATAATGGAGAGTATATCATCTCTGGTGGTCCAGTGGACTGCAGAAGCCCCGATTCCCCATAAATGCTGAACCCATCTCCTGGTGGTCTAGTGGACTCTCCCAAAGTGGCTCTGATCCTGCCATCAGTGCTAAAGACAGTTATTTAAAAAAAAAACATATCTGGTTGATCCTGTCATTTCCCCTGGTCTCACCAAAGGAGTTTCAGTTAACATGTCCTATATTTGTAACGTGACTGAGCACTGCTGATACATTAAATTGAGGACCTGACACATTCAAAGTAAGGTACTCTCATTCTGATATGTTAGAAATCCACTGCCTTTTTGTAAATCTTCCTGGGCTTTCTTGAACAAGAGCATGTGCATATATTACTATAGTACCACTCACGCTTGCGTTCACTTCTCTGAAGCTGCCAACTCGCTCTCTTTTCTCTTTCTACTGTCGGCAGCTTGTTTCTAAGAAAGCCCAGCAAGCTTACCAAAAAGGCAGAGGATTTCTATGGTTTTAGATTGAAAGTGCCTTATTTGTAATGTCTGTCAGGTCCGCAATGTAATGTATTACAAGTGCTTGATCAAGCTACAAATTTAGGACGTGAGCAATGAAACTCCAGTGAGACCAGGGGGAAACAGCAGAATCAACCAGATAAGTTTGTTTAAAGTACTATTGTTTTGAAAATGATGGCAGGATCAACCAGATGTACTGTAAGAGTCACACTGGTGGTGGGGAAGGGGTGCAGGTCATGGAGAGGCAGATCCTTGGAACAGTTTGTCTTCAGAGGGGCCAATAAGATTTTGTTAGAGATGACATACAGGAGTTTAGATGATAATGGGATGATATATAGGTGTATTGCAGATATGATCACTATTTCAGTATTATCTCCACTGGCTGCTTCAGATATCACTTTTCATACTATCAGTAGTGCATGCAGCCTGGAGCAGATCCCTCAGTCAGCCACAGTCTCTCAGTGTAGCACCCACGCGTCTTCCAGGGACCATCCACAACCTCACACTACAGCATCCTAGGTTAGGGGAATACAGTTTTTCAAGTACAGCAGGCTCTGTTTGTGTTTGTTTCCCTGGCCTGTGGCTCATGTTGCCACTGGATTTTCCAGCTGTTACTGTACTCAGCAACGTGTACTCAGCCATCCCTCTCGACCATCCCTGATCATGAGGGACATCCCTACTTTACCCCTCAAAATAGCCCTGTCCCTCATTCGTCCCCCAAGGACAAGGTACTGGTCACACAGTGAATGTGCTGTACAATCAAACTGGACTGCATATCTGTATAATATTCTATGATTCTAACTCACTGATACACCTACTACAGGTTAACACAATGCTTTCTACTGTGGTCTGGCCTTGTACCTCCATGGTTTCATATGTGTCCCTCATTATGAGGATCAGTGTCCCTCATTGTCCCACATTTAGTGTGTCTGTGTCCCTCGGTTCAGTGATGCAAGGTTGGGAGGCTGCACTAAGTAAGCTTGCTGACACCCAAGGCCTGCAGCTACCAAACTGTTTCTTAGTCTGATATACAGGTGGAGCTGTGTGCACCTTCCATCATGCGGCTCACAACCTGTAGTTCCAGTCTGCCCTACAGGTGGAGCTGTGGGCTCCATGCAAAGCAGCCCATAATAAGATGCTAATGTGGCTATTTGTCCATGGATCACCTGAGTAGGCTTATTTGCATAGGGGCTTTAAATATAGCAAACCTTTGCCCCGGGCTAATGTGTTTGCACTGGGCTAATGTGCTAGCACTGTGCATTCATGTTAGCCCCGGGCAATCATCTCAAATCCATAGCACAGTTCTGCAGTGTGTGGCCTGCAGAGTTGTTTGCAGTTGATGTGCACCACTTCAGTGCTTTTACTTACATTGGCCACCTGCTGCAACACTGCCTTACTCCACCACTATGTGCACTGGGCTGCTGTTTCAGTCAGCACTGGCTGGTTCCTGTATTCAAAGATGTTTTATTTGCTGGGCTATTTTAGCACTGCACTCTCATCCCTGTTTGCTTGGCTTCATTTGCATGCTATATTCAGCTGCTTTAGCCCCAGGGCTTTTCCTATGAATATTGTGTGTAAATGGTTCCGGGCTATTTTTGCATGCTGTGCAGTGCTAATTTTAGCCCAAGGCTAGGTTTTGAAAATGTGTACCTTGGTGCTCTGAAACAGTTATTTAAATCAGCATAGCTGACTGCAGGATATTGGTCCTTTAAAACAAACATACTAGCTATGCCATACAAAGCCTTTACCCAATGTTAACTACTGTTAGCATGTCTATCTTAACAGAACTAAGCTGTTTAGGACACAGTCCTTCATTTAAGCACAATAGATGAATTTTTTAGGTCTAATATTTTATAATGCTACTGTATGCAAATTGCATTGATAAAGTATTAATTTTTTCTGTGTCTAATAAGACTGAAATATTTTTAAATGATCTATTTGTGGTTTTAAGACACATTAATTTATAATGGTTAATTAGTGTACCTGCCATCTTCAGAGTGTTTTTAATATAATTAGCATGCAAGAAATCACAGTATCGTAATAATAATAATAATAATAAGATGTTCAAGAACGAGGGGCCATGATATGAGAATGGGGGGGGTAGATGCAAGAGTAATGTGCGAAAGTATTTTTTCAGGGAAAGGATGGTGGATCTGTGGAACAACCTCCTGAAAGAGGTCGTGGGGGCAAAAACAGTAGGGAAATTCAAAAATGTATTGGACAGACATAAAGAAACTCTAGTGACAGGAAAGAGAGGGTAAGCCACAGATCATTTAGGAGCTGCGGTATATGAAACAGGTAGAGAAAATGGGCAGACTAGGTGGGCCAAGCAGTCCTTATCTGCCATCAAATTCTGTTTCTGTTTCTAGCACTCTGGTTTTTCAGTCTCTAGACTTGTTTCTACTCCAACAAATTATTTGATTTAATATCTGTTTTATTACAAGACACTGAACTGATTAGCCTCTACTGTCTTTCTGAGTTACTTCATTATACTGCTTGTCCTTGTTCCTTGAGATCTTTTCCACAAGATGTACTTCATATTTCCTAACCATTGTTAGGCTAAAAACTATAGGGAACAGTACTTTACATGCCTACATCCCTAAACTTTGGAATTTTCTCACTAAACTAATATGATCAAATTATCTTCATTCCTTAACACCGCTACAGCTGAGATAAAGGTGCTGCTCTTTAAGTAAAGCTGATAATACGACAGGGAATAATCTTGAAACTTAATTGGCCAAAAACATCACTTGACAGTGGTTTAACCTATGATATAACAATTTAGCACTGATGAAAAGCCCACTACCAGCCACCTGTGTTACAAAATATCTACTCATACAGCAGCTTTCAAAACCAATCAGCCCACCTTCCTTTCTCTCTGTTTCTTTCTCTCAGCATATCCTCACCCCCACCTGACCACAGGTATATTAGCTTCTAACCAGCAGCACTACCACTATACTTAATTATACAATGGGCAAGAAAATGCTGGTTCCTGATTGGCTGACTGGCACGATTTACAACACATAAGTCATGCCATCACCCCATGGTAGAGGTGCCAGCCAATCAGGATAACAGACTTCAAAGCTACCAGCCACCATATTTTTTCTCTTGCTAACTGGGAATCACAAAACTAAAAATAAAAAATGAAAACTTCCCTCGTGTTTATTTCTACATTGTATAAAAACAATATGCCATGATATGGTGTAGGTAATGACAAGATTTACCCACTTCTGATGTGGTTTCCCCACTCAGCTATGCCTTGTGAGCAAACCACACCACCTGTGGGTAAATCCTGCCATCACCCAGACCATATTGTGGTATATAGCTGAATTATACATCAACACAGGTGGGATCAGCAACTAATCACCACCAATAGCAGCACAGCATGTTAATCTGCTCTTAAAAGGAGTCCAATTGAACTACAGTGTTTAATCACATCTACCACTATAAAACATTGTAATCCCCACCCCCTCCCCATTGTCTAGACGCAATAGTTCTCAGACTTTGTCACAGTGAGCCTCCCCACATCCATGGAAAAGATTTTGAGCCTCCCCCAAAAATTGAAATAATCTTGGGCATCCCCAAAGAAAAATAACATACTGTACTTTGCGCAGTACACCATGAATAAATTGAAACCCCTTTGAGTACTTGGCTCACATTCAGTTCTTTGTCTTATATGGACTTGGAACTTTTTAAAAAGAGCTCCTGTGCTCAAAGGTGTTATCTGAATAACAAAAAATAAAATAAACAAATATTATTATTTAGCTTATTGTACTCCCCACAGGCCAACCTACTGGCTCTGCTATTTTCATTCTTGAACCATTGTTACCCTTGTTTGAGTACCTTCATAGGTCACACTACTTCCCCTGTTTCCTCTCTATATGAAATAACCTTCTTACATACTTTGCCTCTCCCCCTCCTTCCCTGCTCCTAAGCAACTTCTCAGGGATTACTTTGCTCCTTCCTGCTATTGCTCTTAGCACTTCTATACTCAACCCTTGTATTTGGGCTGGTCTGCCATCAGTTTACAAATTGATCAATTGCCACCACTCATTAATTTATTGTTCATATTTATTTGCACTATTGCTCGTTGTATATTTCTTGATTGTTTTGCAGTTACCTTTTGAAATGTATTCACTCCCTACCCTTCCCCGAGTACACCTGAAATGAGCCTTGGCTCATTCACCTTCCCTTGTTACCTATTAGTAAATAAATACATAAAATTCACCTACTATTATTATCCTCTTTCAGTTTGCTTCATCTTTTCACACAAAATATATAAAACCCCAAATTTAAATACAGTTCTTTTTCAGACTTGCTTGAGCCTCCCCTAGAATAGGTTGGGGCCTCCCCAGGGAGGCTGGCCTCACCATTTGAGAACCTCTGGTCTAGAGGTATGCTTGGATGGAAAAGTCTGTGGCAAGAGGGCACACAAAGCCAGAAGCACACTGGACACAGAAATGTTGTTGTGTTTACCTGGTTGTGTTTGTTGTTACCTTGGGTGGTCCCTCAGTCTCTCTCTCTCTCTCTCTCTCTCTCGCAGGGTGCAGGCAGCTGGGAGTTCAAAGCTGAGGAAGTGCAAATCAAGATGGCATCATTTGATTTCAATGTCCACACTGATTTAAAAGTTCAAAAATGGGATTTAATATCCAAAATATCCAAACAGGCTAAAACAACTTGCACTCCATGAAGCATTGAGGTTTTGTTGGGTACAATTAATTTCCAAGGCACAAGATCAAGATCACAGTGGTTCAAACTGACTAAATAAGGTTTTCACCTCCCTTTTTTCCTCCAGAGCCGAGTAAGGCTCTTGTAATGATGGCAGTAGCATTAATCTAAGCCAGACAAGGCTGGCAGCTCTCTTACTCCCTCCTGCACAATATCTTGAGTTCATCCTCTGGCTCCAGTGCTTCCTTTCCTTCTACTGCTTTTCTTTCAAGCAGCCCAAAAGACAGCAGGGTGGACGCCTGCTGCTCATGGCAGTCTCACCCTAGTTAGGGATGCGTGATTTTGCTGGGGTTCCTTTGACTGCATAGTCTCCCAGTCATAAGCCACCAGGGCTCTCAAACCAGATGATCAGTGGGTACACCAACCAGGGAAAAAGGACTACCCCAAACTGAGGCTGCTTGAAAAGACTGACATTGCATGCCCCTTGTAATCTCTAGGCCATCCCCACCTACTCCAGTTCAGTTCTTCAGCTTAGTGCCAAACAGTCCCATATCTTGGGGTGACCATGAAACAGATTGCCACCACCTCACCTTCAGCCGTGACCCTGGACTTCAGCAGTTAGCAGACTAGTCTACACATGGGACCCCTCCATGCCATCCTGCTCTGGTGCTGGGGGGGCACGGGGCAGGCTTCACTTCAGTCTGGGCTCCAGCCCCCTTTCCTTCTTCACTGGTGTGAAGGTCCCTACTGCAGCACTTCCAAGCTGTCACCATGATTTTCCCACATTGCTCCCCTTCTCCTGATAATACGCAGTACCTGGGATGGTGGGCCAGGGTGGAAAATGCCCCATCCAGGCCCCATACCTCAGCCTCGTGCACCGACTTTGCACTTGCATTCTCAACCAGGGATCTCTCTTTTTGGTACCAAACCCCACTTATTTATACCCTGTAGCAACCAGGCCCCAGCTGCCAGCAGACACTCCCAGAGACCTCCCAGGAATAAAATCTGTGGAAATACTAGTAAGCTCACACAGGGGGCTCACAACATAAAATCACACAGAAACATAGACATGTCAGCAGAAAAAGACCATCAGTAAATCCAGTCTGCCCACTTATACCCTATGTTACCTGAGGGCCTAATGTCTATATGTTTTTCCTCTCACCTTCCTTAACAACCTCCTAACTTATTCATGCCCCTCAAAGTAACTATTAAGCTCCTAACTCTGTCAAATCTGTAACTGAAATCATTAATGAGTTTTGCACCCACCACCTCATCAGGAAGGCTGTTCTATTGCTCAGCCACCCTCTCTATAAAGTAACACTTTCTCATGCCTCTCTTCTATCTACCCTCCCATCAGCTCTTACTCATGTCCCCGTGTTATTCATTGACTCCTCCTGCTGAATAATTCTTTGCAATTTACCTTGTTCATTCCATTCAGGAATTTGAAAGTTTCCATTATGTCCCCACTCTCCCTTCTGGTCTCCAGTGAGTACATGTTCCCTGCCCTAAGACCATCTTCATAAGATCTGCTTTGTTGTCCCAGAATCATTTTGTTACCTTACACTGTACTGTCTCCAGCCTGTCTCTGTCTTTCCTTATGGGGGCAGAACTGGTCATGGTGTTCCAGACAGAGTCTCACCAGTGATCTATAGAGATGGTAATATTACCTCTATCCTCCTATCAATGCCTCTCCCAATACACCCCACCATTTTGGTCACCTTGTTGTAGGCCTTATTGCTTTGCCTAGGTTGTTTAAATGAGTTACATCTGACTCCCAGATACCCTTCTTCAGCAGTAGTGTCCAGATTATCCCTCTTCAATCCAATTATCTATCCAGGGGTTCTTGTTCCCTAAGTGCATCACCTTGCACTTTCTAGTGTTGAATTTCAACTGCCAAACCTTGGACTACCTCTCTAGCCTTTGGGGATCCTTTTGTATCATTCTTAATCCCCCCCCCACACACACACACACACACCTCTACCCTGCCACAGAGCATAGTGTCATCTGTGAAGAGACACAGCTTGCCCTGAATTCCTTCTTCTGTCACTGATGAATATATATAAAAGGACTGGTCACTGGACTGACCCCTGCAGAATTGTACTCGTGACCTCCGTCCCTTTCCCCTGACTTGACTCCATTCACTAATGCCCTCTGCTACCCCCCAACCCACTTCCCACCCATCTAGCTAGGTCCTTCACTGCACCTAGATCCTCTGACATCTTCAGAAATCTTCTGTGTGGCAGCAAGTCAAATGCCTTGCTGAAGTCAAAGTAGAATAGATCTATTGCTTGTCCCTTGTCCACTGCCCACTTACTGAGATACAACAATACTATCAGGTCGGTTTGACAATACCTCACCACCATGAGCCCATGCTGCCTACTATCCTGAAGCCAATTTTTCTCCAGGTTCTCCACTTGGTCCTCTTCGACTAGTGTCTGCATCAGTTTACCCTCAATGGAGGTAATACTAATGAACTTATAGTTATGTGGTTGCTCATTGTCCCCTCCTTGTGGAGCAGAACTATGTGTCCTTGAATCCTTCGGAGCTACCCCTAACTGTAGCAAGCTGTTGAACATCCCTGCCAGGGTTTAGTCAGTTCTGATGCCAGTTCCTCAAGAACCCTCGGCTGCATCCCATATGGTCCAGAGACCTTATCTATTTTCAGTGCTGCTAGCCCTTTTCTGACCCTTTTCCCTGTGATTGCCACCTGCCCATTTCTGGGATCTCCTTTCCATAGCCTTTATGCTGCTTTCCAACAAGGGCCCACTAACCGCCACAGTGACTTCTGAGCAGAAGTAGTTATTAATTACGGCTGCCTTCTCCCATCCTCCTCTATTTCCCTGCCCCTTGTCTACCTTTTTCCCCCAAATATATCTGAAATCTGCCTCCCCTTCCTTGACTCCTTCCACAACATGCAGTTCTGAGTGTGCTTTTGCATCCTGACTGCTCTCTTGGCCAACCTAATCTTTACTTGTTACTTTCTCCATTCTGTGTCTCCTCATTTTTCTTTGTATCTGGTGAAGGCTTTCCAGTGGCATCTCCAAGCGGTTCAGAAATGTATCAAGTAGGGCCTGAACTCTGGTGCTCTTAGATACTGGAATGTCCCAAGCTATGCCTAGTAGATTGATATCCCCAACCACTACTATCACCCCCTTTGTCACCCTTTCTCAAATTCTGCCCCTAGTTCCCTGTCACCCTCATTCCCCTATCCTGGTTGTCTAAAGACCACCCCCATGGGTAGCTTCTTATCTGGTGTTGTAAGCTGTAGCCACAGCAGTTCTGTCACTTCATTCCCTTCCCTTTTGGATCCATCTTCTACTGCCTCTGTGCCTTCCATGACAGTCATAGATGGCTACCCTTCCTCCTTTTCCCTTACCCCTATCTAGCTTATAAATGTTGTACCCCAGTACTGATAAGTCCCAGTCATTATTACCCAGTGGCCAATGTTTCAGTGACAGCTTTGAGGTCTAACCCCACCTGCTCACTAATTTTGTTACTTCTGGCATTTAGGCATACTGCTTTCCAGATTTTGCCTATACCCTTCCTCGTCTTCTCAGCAAGTGTGCCTTTACCCTCCCATTTCTTCTTTAATTTCCTGGTTTTCCCTGCTCATTGCTGACATTGTGGCCTCCCCTCCATGGCACTCTGTCTTAAATAATTTTGGACAACATGTCTTGCTGCTTCCATCCCCACAGCTCTAAAGGCCCACTTACTGGGAAAGCCCTAGCTGGGTTATCCTTTTGGCCATCAACTATGGTTCCTCCCAGCCTCAACCTTCCCCCACTCAGATTAAATGTCTAAATGTAGACATCAAACTTCTGCTTAAGTGTATTAGCCCCTTCTCTTGTCTTGTAAAGATGGTCACACTTGAAGAGTCTCCTTTACCAGAAGCGCCCCAGTCACCAACAAAATAGTTCCCTCCTCCTAACACCATCCCTTCAACCACACAATAAACTCCTCAGTCTCCTTCTTCCTCACGCTATGCTACCTCTTCCCCTTATCCCACACAGAGAGTACCTTGGAAAAGGTGAGATAAGTTAAGTGTGCCTTCAATCTGTCTGCCAGCCTTCAAAAGTTGTGCTCATCTATCTCAATAGGCTAGTTTTCCAGATCTTTGGTACCCAAATGTACCAGTACCTCAACCCCCTTCCCTTCTGCTACTATCCTTCCTATCTTATCAATGTTCTGGATGGGTGATGCATGTAGGAGGCATCAAACCAACCCCTTCCACCCTCCTCCCACAATCTTCTCTGCCCCTCTAATCATAGAGTCCCCTATAGTTAGGGTACTCCTAGCTACCTTCCTCATGTTCTCACTCCCGGCTGCCACCAGGCTGGCCTGCTCGCTCTTCCCATCCAGCGCTGAGTCCCCCCGTAGGGTCAGGTACCTGGGTCTCCCCCAGTGGTGCAAGGTGATTCACTCTTCGGATTTGGTAGTCTTGGATGACTGCCTTGTGTAACAGCCCCTTGACTCACCTTGGCTGTTCTGGTGCCTTCAGGGTCCACTCTGCAGTGAACCCAAGCTGGGCCCCTCAGAGGTGTGTGCACAGTGGACCCCAAGGGGCCTGGCATGGGTTCACTGCTGGACAAGATACCTGGATAAGGAAATTGCACAGTGCCTCCACCTGGGGTAGTGGTACGGGAAACCTGTGGATACACTGCAGGTTACCACCCCCCCAGAAAAAATACAATAACTGCCCCCACAGTACCTACCCCACACACACAGTAACAGAACACACTTTGCAATGACCAGTAATGCCAGATGTGTAACATAAACCAACTGCAGTATTTATTTTGGGGAGGGTGAAAGGGGAATATCACAACAACAGTAATAACTGGTACAAACAATAATACCCTACATGGTATTTCCCACCTCCCACCTGTGGGTGTACCCATCTTTTCCCTAAATGGCAGTTTCACAGTAGAGTCTAGCTGTAGTGGTGGATACCACACCGGGATGCTGAGAAGGTGACAGTCTGGTGGCTAAAGCTAAGAAGTTGTGTTGGGGTCCAATAACTTTTAAAATCCCCCTCCCCTCCTCACTGGATTCTACCCTCACATTTTGGTATACCCAATGCTGCACTTTTCACCCTCTCCCCACCCTGCCTACATTCCTTCTTCCCCACCTTCCCCTCCCTCTTCCCTCTCCCTATTACTCTGGCACTTCTTATCTCTTGTCTGTTTTCTCTGACAAATGCCGCTGGCTGCCTTGCTTAAAATGTTACCCTTGAATTGTATTAATCTGTAATCTGTTTGCAATGTCCACATTGTTGTAAAGTCTGTCTTGATGTTCCCCATAATTTGTATTTCTCTGACGTGGAACCTTTGTAAAAGAGCCTTGGCTCAAAGGTATTTGTAATCCTAGACTTGATAAATAAAATAAAAATAAACACAGATAACTGTTAACTTTTTAGATTGGGTGTAGCTTGTAGCAGGACACAGGGGCACTGATAGAAATTTCTGGGCCAGAGACAAATCTTTAGGATTGGGCCCCCCTCACCCTCCCATCCCCTCATAAGACATATGTAAATCAATGAGTAGATTTATATTTAAAGAAATAATGCACTGCAATGCCACTTTACGAAAAAAAGACTGTAAAAATTATATAACAGAATTGGTACTTTACTTGAGTGTCCTAAGATTAAAATTACCAAAGGTAATAAAAGATAACAAAGTATTTTTTTAACTACTTCTTTACCAAAAATAGCCCAGATGAAGTGTAATATTTGTTTCACATTCTCCTGTGTTTCTGCAGCTGGGTGGATGGAAGCATTTGGAGGTTAAGCAACTTGGTCAAAGTTTGCACCCCATGAAAATAGATGTGGTGGGATTTGATTGACATTCAGTCTCCTGGTTCCAGAGTTTGTGCTCAATTCCCAGCATACCACACAGCCTGAATGGATTCTTCACTTATTGACTGCAGTCTGTCAGTAGCACCAGGCTACTTCTACTTGCATGGCCTGCTACACTGACGAAAACAACACAACTACTTAATATGCTCAATATATCTTAGTAGTAACAATGGCCAGTAGTGGTGCTGTATCAGCATCAATGATGCCACGGCCACTAGTTGGAGCATCATCTATAGTGGCACAATAGAAAATCTATAAACAGAGCTGATTTTAAAAATCAGTGAGACAGAAAATATAAAGCTCAATCATACCCAAGAGTCTAGAGAGTGCTTTCAGGCACTGAATATAACTGGGCTCATGTCATGAGTACCAAATCTGAGGAGGCCATCAGAAATCAATGCAACACAGAGACCTACCCCAAAAGTGCCTTAGTTCACTGCTGTCATGGCATTAGCTTCTGTAGTTCATTACCTGCCAGGTGCATGCATCCTGAGAGCTGAAACCGAAATTTGTATGGTTTTATTCTGAAACTTCACTGCACCATTTCTAGACTCCATCCTGTGCAAGTTCTTTTTTTTTTTTTTTTTTTTTTTGATAATGCAACAGTAACGTTGTGCATGTCCTCATAGAGTAACAGCACTGATTCCACTGAGGAAGAACTTAGCTGAGCCTGTGCTACCATCACATCACCCCCCCAGCCCCCCTTCCCCACACCAATACTATTGTGCACTCAAGGTCAGGACACTTTGTACCTCAGAGAATATATGATTTTTATTAAAGAAAGGTAGTGTACAATTCAACGAACTAATCAATAACTGTGTACAGACTGATTGTAGTAAGTTCTAGTCCTCAACAAAATATGGTAAAAAAAGATAGTTGCTTCCCAATTAAATGAGTACCCATCATCCACCACAGCTTGCTTAGCCCAGGCCCTGCAGCAGCAGGAATGAGAAATACTCCACTCTAGAGACTTACTTGTTCTTGTCCAACTCCTCACTTCCAAAGGTCACCTTCCAAGTTACGTTTACAGATGGTCAGTCAGTCTGATCAATTCAAATTAAAGAGAAGAACTTAAAGACTTAACTTTAAGCAGTCAGCCTGTGAATGAATCACTAAAAAGCCGAATGCTGACGCGAGAGTGAGTCCCAATGAGTTGTCTGTCTCCTTCTCAAATCTCAAGGAACACGAGTGAGGACTGAGCAGCAGGGTGCGCACGACATCATGTGGTGTGGTGGCCGTGGCCTGATGACCTGACCTCTCACCCACCTGAGTGACCTCCACTCCTGACGTGAACCCTGGCCCTTGGCATTGTCCAATTCCTCCAGGAAGTGAAGCAGAGGAGAAGACTGCTGCTGTCTGCTAACAGCTGATAGCCTTGCCAGCTGGTATTGTCTGCTGGCAATGCCATTTTGCTGGCATTGGGTTGTAGACTGGGTTTGGATCAGGGAGAAAGAGGCAATGTTTCCAGTGGTCCGAATCCAAGTTGAGGAGGAGTAGCGGGCTGAGGAGGGAGATGGTAAGGCACAGAGCAGGGCAGGCTACAGCCCGCAGCACAGAGGGGCATCTGAGCCAGGCAGAGAGAGCATCCACTTGCTTATTAGCAAGCAAACAAGCAGACTTAAGAGGAGCCGAGGAGGAGCCGGTGGGTGACTGGTCGCGCCGTTGGGTGATTTGAGGGGAGCCTTGCCTGTAAGGGGTGGCCCAGCATCCATGAATGCTTTCGCCTGTGTGTGTAAGCAATGCACACTGGGGGAGGGCTGGGAAAAAATTAATAATCGGGTCAGATGGCCATGCACCCCTGAGCCACCGGGCCTGGGACAGTTGTCTTGGTTGCCCCTCCCCATCCATTGGAGCCTCTGCCAGGACTTAACCCCTCTGAGACCTGACTAGCTAGCTAGCTAAATGGAAACTTCCCTGAGCCACACCCCAAGGGTACTTACAGTTCAAAGCTTCAAATGGGGTTGCAGAGACTTATTTCACGGTACCGTGCTGGTATCAGTGGCTTGCTGGTGGGGCACCATGATAACAGGTCACTGGGAGGCAGCAGCTAGATGAAGAAACACACTTGCCAGGCCTTGTAATCTTCATCTCTCTTTGTTGACAGTTTTCAACTGACAGGCCTCTCGCTGAATTCCTCTCCGGCGCCTCTTTGGTGGTCTGGAGACAGGGCAGGCTTGGTCCCCTAGACTTCTGCCAGGCTACCACTACTGAAAAAAGCACTTTCAGCTGGATAAGTTGTTCAGTCTCTTGCCCTGCGCATACAATTACTCTAGCTAGTAGCAATATAGCAATATAGCAGTCTTTGGATCCCTAACCCCCTCAGAGGGGGAACACAGGCTACTCAGGTTTCACTCCCTGCTGCAGAACTATTTGTTTCAAAGCTTCACAATTTACAGTGTCTACTTCCACACTGTAGCTCTGGGCTCTCTCTGGCTGAAGACTGAAGCTTCTCTTCCCCTACAGCAAAACTCCAAAATCTCTTCCTTGGTTATTCTGGCAACAAACTTCCATTCTCTGGGCAGCAAAACTTCAGAGTTTCTCTTTCTGCTGCCAAACTTCTAAAGTCTCTCTTTCTCTCTCTCATGCGCTGCCTGTTATGAGTTCTCTCTTTCTATCTGTCCCTCTCTCTCCCTCTCTCTGTCTCTCTCATGAGTTAGCTGGAGCCAGAGAAGCCATTGGGTTTTAGGTGCTTGCCTTTGAGAAAGGAAGCCCAAAGCAGTCTCTCCTGCCCTCTCTTCTTCAAATCTCTCAAATAAATCTACCTTTGGCAGGCAAACAGTCCCTTTTATAGCTTTCCACCAGCTCCTTCCTGATTGGCTGGCCAATTCCCGGGCACACAGGATGCGCTCTGAACTCTTCCTAGTGCCCCCCCCCCCCCAGTTACAGGAGTCTACTAGGGGCCTTCATTAGTGTTTACATTATGCCCAGCCAAACATAGCCCCATTACTTTATTATTAAGTTAATTCAGGAGCTAATATTTTAACATCCTGACCTCGCTTTCTCCAATGAGGCCAGGAACCCCCTTTCTTCATTCAGTGGGAGCCTCATGTGCCCATTGGGGCTCCTGATATGTATAACCCTTCTTCGCACCATTTTACTGGTGCTTATTCACTGGAGTCTTGACTTCTTTACATTTCTAGGCTCTCTGGCCATGCATGTGCACATGGCGCATCATGGCAATATTGTTTATTTACTTTATTCACTCTTTTCCTCTCAGTGACCCCCCCCCAGACCAAACAGGATGCATCCCAAGCACCGGGAGGTGCAGAGCGACTCAGCAGACCTCAGTGCCCTTGGGCATGGGGCCAAGGAACAGAATTACAGCAGCCATTGCAAGGGGACCCACATCAGAACACAGGGTTCGTAATCCCACCAGGGTCACTGGATCAGTTACCAATGGAGCAGCGATGGGGCCATAGCCCACATGATATGACCCAAATGGGGTTGGGGGTTACACTTGTGAATGCCCCTGCCACCACTCTCCCTTCCTACCACCCAACTCCTCCTCCTCCTCCTCCTCCTTTCCACTACCCTCCAGCCCTGAGGCCAGTGGGCCTCTGGAAGAGTAGAGTGCAGGTGCTGTATTGCACCCATATAGCTATGTTTGCCTATTTAATAAAGCTTCTATGTATGATACAGAGGTTCCACACAGGACATTCCAGCCATTTCACAAGTGTAATTAATCACTTCAAATTTTGGTTTAAAGTGTTTGAGATGCACTTCTCAGCAGTGAATGGACACACAGCTTTAAGCTTTGTGTCCTTGCAGCTCTGGGGTGTGCATCTCAAACCATTTATTAAGCTAGGAAGGAATAGTAACAGTACTGTATTCAAATATATTTGTAATAATTCCTAACTGATTGCACTGTATGTTAATCTTGCTGTGTACTGCACTGAAAAGTCTTAGAAAGTATTTGTACTTTTTGCAGAAAAAAATGCCACAGGAATTGCCTTACTTAGAAATTGCCCTTTCAACATCAGGCTTGTGGTGTTAAATAGAAACATAGAAAAAGATGGCAGAAAGATACCAGGGGTCCATCTAGTCTGCCCAGTAAATAGCATTCTTCTATCATTTTTTTTGAGTGCTATACATACACTGTGTTTGCTTTAATTGTATGCAAGCAGCCTAAATAACCATAAGTACAGTACAATGATTTTATCCAATCAATATGCTTAATGTCTACCTCCATCTGTCTTGGTTTAAATGGGTTCATAGGATGATTTCTGATTTTATTTGATTGAGTAAGACACCTACAATAGGTTATCGGCTTCTAGGGTGTTTGGGGGCCTTAAGCTCCTGCATTTTTTTGGTTTATTATCTGGCAAGTCATGCTAGTAAATACCTTTTTTTTGTACATTCTATTTTGTGGATCCTTAGATGGCAGGGGGTACTTTCTCCTGTTCTGCCATTTACATGGACACTCCGCTATCCCCCTCGGCCAACCCCCACCACAACTACAGAGTCAGGGAGGACAGTGGGTTATCCCTCACAGAGGGCCCCCCATGGGGATGGACCAATGGGAGAGGCCGCATCACCCTTGAGCCCCATCATGGCTTACGCCGGGCTTTGTTTGGCTGGGAGAATGGTCATCTATCAGTGCTGTCTTTGTTGTTCGTCATGAGAGATTTTCTGGCTTAGACTCCTAGGGCATGCGTGTGCAATGACATCCAGTGCATGATGAGAATGCTCCCATGCTCGCCTGCAGGACATCTGCTGTTGCCAAATTCCATTGCAAAGTGCCCCCTATTTATTGCTTTCCCAGTCTCCAGTGGGATCACTAGTGTAGTGGGCACACACCCCAACCCTCCCCAGGAGAGGAGAGGAGAGCAGTCCTCTAGATGCTCAATACTCTCCTCCCTGCCAACCCCCGATGATGTGAGTCCATTTCCAAACCCAGGTAGCCAGCATAGAGTGAGGTGCAATGTCCAGCATCTCAACCCTCAGCTCCATTGTGTTGGCTTTGCTAGTAAATACCTAAGGTGGCCGGTTCAGAACCCGGTAGATGGTGACACTTTATATACCCCCATTTGGCTTGTGCTAGAGAGAGAGATCAGATTATTGAGGCTGGTCTATCCCCTTCAGCTATGTTTTTTACCCCCACCCCCAGTCTCTTCCTGGGCATCTTCAAGATTCTGTTATTTGTATTTTGGTACAGGTCCATGTACAGCTTTGTACACCTGCACATTATAAAGCTTGTAGCGATGTCTCTCAACCCATTTTTTATAACCCCAGTTTTAAAGTAGGAGGTCATGTGCTGACAGAATCTTGGTTATCCAGCTTGTGGGATACAAGGCTCATGATTTGTTTCACGTTGGATTATTAAAATCATGTTGGGATGTTCATATTTCTTATTACTTAGTAAGTGCATATTCAAAATATTTCAACTGTGACACTTTCTTCTTCAATGGTTTGGCTGAATGGAATGGGCTGTTAATTTTAGTAAGTTCCTTCAGTCATCTACTAATATTGTTTCACAAACTCATGCAGTTTGGCGTTTATATTCCCTTTTTTCCCCCAGTCTATTACCTGATATCACAGGAGATTCCCCATACTGGAATGCAGTCTTCCCACAATGCGTCTTTAGGTGGAATAAAATTCGGGAGGGTCTTTATGTTTATGTTTCCCATGATAAACTCCGTCTCTTTCAATTCCATATTTTACATAACATTCATTTCCTACCTCCCAAACTAGTTAAGATGGGTAAGCTAGTATCTCCCCTTTGTACAAGATGTGGACAAGTGGAAGGCACGTTGTTACACATTTTCTAGGAATGCCCCAAAGTGGTGACTCTGTGGGACAAGATTAAATCTAGAGCTGATCCTCTCCTTGGCCTTGAAGGGGCTTTCACCACTGAAGTATGTTTAGTTGGGGATTATAGTGAGATTGCAATGAGGGAAAAGAGATATCATATAGCTTTGATTTCCATTTTGATTAAAAGAGTAGTTCTTCATCATTGGCTTGATCAGACCTCGATTACATATCAGGAATGGTTGCAGTTTTTAATCTAGGCTTAGAGAAATTTATAGCGAGTGTACAGTACATAATAGACTATAGTCATATAATTGAAAATGGAACAAACTGCATGCCTTGTACATGATGTAGCCTACCCTGAAGCAGCCCCTTTATAATACGTGTATGAATTTAGCTTCTTTTCCCTCCAGAAGGTACTTTTCTTTTTTGTATGTATTTCTGCTAACTTATTTATGTTGTGGGTCCTTCAGACATTATGCTACTGGATTTAACTTGGTTTGGTTGTGTTACTTTTCACTTCACCTTTTGGGTGGTCGGATGTAAAGAGGGATGGAATTACTGTTGTTTGTTTGTTGTTATATATTGTACTGTATTGGTATGTTATTTGTGAAGAATAAAATATATTAAATTTAAAAAAAGTACAGTATAGTGTTGTTTCTCATGTAGTATGTGTCCCCTATCTAGCCAGAAACTTGTCCTGATCGATGTGAAAAATGTCCCTCTGCACGCACCTCAAATTCAGCTACAGAATCGTGGAAATCTGACATATCATTTTTCACCTGATAACCTTCAGAAAGACTTGCAGCTAAAAAGGACTAAACATCCTGAAGCAGAGGTACACTGCTCTAACAATGTTATCAAAATAACTCTGTATATCATTTTAGGCATTGAATTACGTAACTTAATATTGCTATTAATGTCAAAATATACATCTTATATTCTCACTAAAGACCTCAGTCCTTGTTTCTCCAAAGGTCTTGCATACAGCACTTAGCTGAAACTTTGACATATGCTGCTTTACAAACTTGATGTCTATTACTGTACAGTATTTTCTCATTATATAGATAGCAGCAACACTACGACACCTAGTAGAGAACAATGTGCAGCAAGTCCACCCTGATGCCCCTGCCAAGTTTTTGTTGCTCACTCAGCTTCTACGTGAATTAAGCTATGACAGTATTGAGGATATTTGGAAGCAGCAGGCGAAGAGAACAGAATACAGGTAATAAGCAGTAAAGCTAAAGTAAATTTCACTATTAAACATTCACAAATTGTACAAAATCTTACAATTTACTTGTTTCGTTTATTGCTCATAGACGGTGGCTGTTAAATGCCATTCCTGTTGCAGCAACACCCACTGCATTGAAATTTATCAGCCAAAAGTTACTGAGTGCTGAGTTTAGCCATGCTGAAGCAGCTGAGACTCTGACTCTTGCACTGCGTATGATGAAAATTGACCAAAAAACAGTAGTCACTGCTTCAGTGAGTATGCATTTTCCTAAAACAATTTCAGTAGCACAGAACTTAGATATGTGTGAGGGCTGTGCAAAATGAATGAAGAAAAATACAAACACTCCAAACTATACAATACCTCTCAACCTCTCAGCAGTAAAATATGTAACACTAGCCTCCTAAATGCGGCGCAAATTACCAGAATGAGTAGCACATTATTATTTAAAAGAATAATACATTTAAGAATATTCATGTTTACTGTTAAAGATTCTTTATATCAAGTAAACTGAACTTTCTAATAATTTGTGTGAGCTGATTGAGCTCTAACATGGGACATCAGTGTATCTTTGTATAGCAAAGATATAAGTGCAAGTAAAATACATATTGCTATGCAAAATGCATAGCATTTGAGAGGTATGCTCCCACTGCATTATTCTGGTCTCCAAGATATCTAAGCACTATGCAGGGCTAAAATAGATAGATAGATAGAGAGATAGATAGGTAGATAGATAGATAGATGGATAGATAGATAGATAGATCGATCGATAGATAGATAGAAAGATAGCTGGAAAGAAATATTAACACATGATAGGGTGAGTGTATATAATATAATTCACTGCAAAAATATTACATTAATGCAGACATTAGGGCTGAAGAACGCAAAGCAGACAGTGAGGAGATAAAAGACATCAGGGCTTGGAGAATTGAGAGTTTTTGCAAATTGGTAGTGTGGTGTTCCTTGGAGATGTCAACCCAAATACCCATCCCCTTTCACCAGCCCTTAGCTTACTGCCCAAGCACAAGATACAGGTCCAAGTTCATGCCTCATTGGCATATAGTGTTCGAAGGTAGAGAAGTATGGCTCATCACATTTAGCAAACAAAATCAGTTGAAACTTTCTTCAGACCCTGCATGAAGCAAGAGCTCTTATATAATTTTGGTTGCTCAGGGGAAGGGGTGGGCATTAGAGTTGACAACCCAAAAAAAACACCGCATCACTGATTCACCAAGACTCCTGAGACTCCAAACCCTAATGTTCTTCATTTCTTTACTTTGTCCATTTTGCATTCTTCAACCCTAATGTCTGCATTAACATCGTTTTTTGCAATAATTATTTTTTTATTTATGTGATACTGGAGTCATATGTTCATTCACACAGTGGGAACAGATGCATATGCAAGAGTCATTTAAGCCCTGTGCCAAGTGAAGAGTCCACATGGAACTATTCACTTGAAGCCCTGCACCAAGAAAATGGCAAAAAAGAAAATGGCTACAAATATAGATGCAAAGGTCCTGCCGGGCCCTGTGCCATTGCAAGAGTTCATTTATCAATGTATGGCTATAGGTGCAGATGCACAGGGCTGCGAGTCAAGAATTCATGGGCTGACCATGGGCCCTGCACTTTCCTGCAACTACAAATGCAGAAGAGCAGGGTCCTTGGTGAACTGCACCAAGGGAAGAGTCCATCTGGCTGTAGAAGTACAGAGCCCTCTGGGTACTTCTGTTCTGTACAGTTATGGATGTAGGCACACGGGGCCACAGGACAAGAATTTGTGGAGCTGTCCATAGGGATGAAAAAGTGCAGGGCCCTCTGGGCCTGCACTTCAATGTGACTACAGATGCAGACAAGCAGGGTCCTCCGTGCCCCACACCAGGGCCCTTTGGGCCTTGAGTTTTTGTGCAGCTATGGATACAATGCGCAGGCCCTCTGGGCCTTGTGCCAAAAGGAGAATCCTCTTCACAATATGGGTACTAGTATTTCTTTCACTAAAGTACTTTTCAATAACATTATTTTCACTTTTGCATTTTTCACTACAAATTTTTTGCTTTTGTATATTTAACTACTGCATCAAAAAGGTGAGTCTCACACAAAAGATTCTCACAAATGCCAGCCCACTGTCACAGAGACATGATCACTGTCTGCGGTGCTGATGACCCATGTTCAGGAAAGGACTCAGGAGTCAGCCGGCCAGGGGATTAGGACTGAGCATCTGGAGGATTGCTCTCCTACTCTGGGGGAAGGTGAGGTTGAGTGTCCAATGCACAATGGACCCCTGGCAGAGGCCAGGAGTTCCACTGCAGTCTGAGCCTGTATGTTCAAGGGCAGATGTGGGTCATCATTGCATGTACCCTCCCCCATGGGATTCACAGCTTTCAAAAATATGCTGGCCCCCGCTAATGAGCTGGCTCCACTCCATTGCTGTCCCCTCTGCCCACCAGAGTTCACCTATCAGCCGCCCCATTCAGGGGCAAGCCTGAGTATGAGGGGCAGCTGCAGGAGCCTGGCATGCCTATCTGGGCTTGGTGAGCCAGCAGAGGAAAAAATAAATAAAAAAAAGATTCTCACG
Source organism: Neoceratodus forsteri (assembly GCA_016271365.2). Classification (NCBI taxonomy): domain Eukaryota; kingdom Metazoa; phylum Chordata; order Ceratodontiformes; family Ceratodontidae; genus Neoceratodus; species Neoceratodus forsteri. Next base: position 631,880,709 of record CM028136.1, on the reverse strand, counting down.
AAAAAGATTCCTATGAAAGTGAGTCTCACAAAACCTGATTTTTTTAGCGACAACAGTAAAAAAACATAAAAATAGTGTTATCGCAAAAGTCCAGTTATCCATAGAATGTTCATTTTTTGAACTGTGCATACTCAGAAAACAGTGCAGTTTTTAATTTATATTTTAAGTTAGAAACTTAAAACTTGTGAAAGTGTGTATGAGTACCTTGGGTCCCATTCTACCAAACCAATAAGTTTCAGATTTCAAAATAAAATCATTTATTTTAGCTACAGTATAGATGATCAAAAAAAGTCTTACTTTGAATGAATTTTAGTGTTTCTGCACTGCTGTAACTTTGCCCAAGTGAAACTGGTTGACACAAAATTTTAAGAATCCAGAGACCATGGGCAAGACTCCATACATACCAAATACTGAACAAATCAGTTAAATGGGGGCACAGTTATTGGTTCTATGTGATAACGTTGACTATGAAACCGTGAGTCAAGAATTGTGATGGTATTTTGGCAAGGACAGAAATGGTGACTATTTTGTTTTTTCGAGAGGCATTGCCCTCTATCTTATTTACTGATATACGTAACTCCGAGGTTGTAGCACCCTCAGGAGGGAGTAAAACATTTGTTGTCATTTTGTCCTCACCAAAATTCCATCGCTGACTTTGGAACTCCCCATTTTGGAGTCACTGACATCACAGGCCACCCAGTTATTATGTGTAAAAATCACCGTTTAACATAGATGTGATTACTTAACCTTAATATACAGGCACTGCAGTGCCACTATGACATGACATGATATATGACATGGCATGGCATTGCATGATATAATATGCTGTATCCATATCACGAAAATATGTTTGGCATGAGGCACAACCAACTGCCTTAACTACTTCTAAGGGTGTATAGCAGATAACATACAAACACACCACTGGAGTATGTTATCACACTTAGTATGGGTTTGTGTTGAGAAAAAAGTAAAAATAGACAAGAAAAAAGAAAGAGTTCTGGACATTGCGGTGTCATCAAGCATTGTTTGAAGCAATTTAAATTAACTGTGATAGTTTTTGTAGATTAAGAGTGGAATTATTGTATGTGTATTGAGAATTCTGTGTGTGTGTGTGTGTGTGTGTGTGTGTGTGTGTGTGTGTGTGTGTGTAGTGAGTGCAGGTGGGCTGATTGGTAGCAGTGTGTGGGAGGAGTGATACTGTGTTGGTCTTGTTCCTCAGTGGTCAGGCACTACTCTCCAGCCGAGCTCTGGGACCTTCAGCCGTTTGATATCCCCCCTTGGCACCAGAGTTATATGCACGCTGTAGGGTGCTGGGGATAGCTGAGGGGTAGAAGGTGATGATTCGCTTGGCCCAACAGGGCTGTGGAGGGGAGGTTGATGTATTGTGGTGGTGGAGTTAAGGAGATGATCTGTGGTGAAATGGGCCTGGAAAAGAGGTTCTCCCTACCTGGGTCCCATACCCAAGGGCTCTACAAGTGATGGGCAAGCAGCTGAATCTGTCTTGTCTACCTACAGTATCCTTCTTGTGCGGCGTTGTACAATGCCAGATCTATTAAAAACAAGACATGAATATAGCCAATCTTGTTGGAACAACAGATCTGGCATGCATCACCGAGACCTGGCTGGATTAGAATGCTGATCCCATTTTGGAGGCAGCATTTCTGGCTGGGTACTCGGCGATACATTGCATGAGAATGATTTGTAGGGGTAGGGGTGTTGCCATTAGTTTTAAATCAGAGCTGGGCCTTGTGGACATACCGGCGGGTGAGACCAGATCTTTTGAATGCCTGGTGGATGCAGGTGTAGGATGCAGGATCCTTCTCATCTACCTTTCTTCAGGTGATGGGAGGGATCCCTGTAGGAAGTCACAGACTTCATTGTTGACCAGGTGCTGGAGTCTCCCAGATGGATAATTCTGGAGGATGTCAGTGACTGGGGTGATGAGGAACTCTCGCAATATGGTCAAAACTTCCTCCAATTGATGAATTAATTGGGCCTCACACAGGTGATTACCACTGCAACACATATTTGGGGGCATTCATTAGACCTGATCTTCCTACTCAGTATGGAGACTTTAGATCTTATGGTGGAACCAGTTAGCTGGTCCAACCACCATACCATGAGATTCAGCTTTGAGGGACCCCTCAATAGACCTACCCCTATGAAGTTGGTCCAGTATTGCCCTTTGAGGGGTTTGGCCCCAGATGGTCTAATGGAGATATTGGACCTCTCTGGTGTGATAAGTGCATGCGAAGAGCTGGGGGAGCTGGTGCTGGCCTATAATAGGGCAGTGAGTAGCGCCCTTGACTCAGTAGCACTGGTCCATGTTCATCCCCTCTCTCTTCACCCAAAGACTCCATGGTTTGATGAGACTCTGAAGGAGATGAGGAGAAGGGGTTGAAGGTTGAAAGGGTGCTGGAGGAAATCTGGCCAGGAAGATGACAGGCTTATATTGATAGGCCATCTGAAGGACTATCAATCAAAAATCTCCTGTAAGAAGGCAGAGTTCATGTCCAGGGAGATTGCTGCAGCAGAAAACAGAGCATCTCAGCTCTTCTAGACTGTGGAGATATTGTGCAATCCAACCTATCTCCAGTCCAGGGGAGCTTTTTCACAAATGAGGTGTGGTGAGTTTGCTTTGTTCTTTGCTAATATGATTACCACTATCAGGTTGGGAATCCAATCAGCACCCTCAAATGGGCCTTGCAGTGATGGGCCTGAGACTGCAAGCACCCAGATTGTCTGCTCCGATTTTGGCCAGCTGCCAATCATGGATGTCTTGCGGGTCATCCAGGAACTACGTCCAACCTATTGTAGTTTGGACCCAGGCCCTACACACCTTCTGGTGGGGTGTGGGAGGTCATCAGCCTGGTTCTGTCCAGGATAGTCCAGTGTTCTTTGGAGACACGGATTTTTCATGAGTTCCTAAAGGAAGTGGTAGTAGTACCACATCTGAAGAGGACCTCTCAAGACCTGGACTGCCTAACTACAGACCTGTCTCTAATCTGCCCTTTGTGGACAAAGTTACTGACAAGGTGGCGGTACAACTGGAGGACCATTTAACATCTCACAATGTTTATGATCCTCTCCAGTCTGAGTTCCAAAAGAGGCATAGTACTGAGACCGCCTGTTTTGGGTACTAAATGAGTTTCTAATGGAGGGGGATCGAGGGAGCCATTTCATCTTGGTGCTCCTCGGTCTCTCAGTGACATTTGACATTGTGGACCATGGGGTACTGTTGGAGCACCTGCAGGTATTGTGCAGACTGTCTGGGACAGTCCTTCACTGTTTTCGATCATTCCTCGCGGGCTGCACTCAGACAGTGATGTCAGGGATTTTTCCCTCGGCACCTCCCTCCTGTCCTGTGGGGTACCACAGGGCTCCATCTTGTCCCCCATGTTGTTTGCAGTGTATATGCCACAGTTGGAGGACACTATTAGGCAGTATGGGCTGAGCTTTCACTGCTATGCAGATGACAATCAGCTCTACATGTCCTTTGTGCCCAATCAGGACCCAGTAGTCTCAGTTTTTAATGACTACCTATCAGAAATTCAGGACTGAATGAGTGCTAACTGGCTGAGGTTGAACCCTGACAAGACTGAGGTGTTGGTGGTTGAACCAGTCGCTATGGCGCTGAGGTGCAAGCAGGTCAGTTTACCAGACTTCAGCTTGAGTCTGCCCTACTGTCTACCTCAAATTGGGTGCAAAATCTGGGCATGGTGCTGGACGGCGGTCTGTCACTAAAACATCAGGTGTCAGCCATTGTCAAGACCTCATTTTTACCATCTGAGGAACATTGCCTGGATAAAGTACCTGATTCCACCTAATGATATGCCTGCTTTGGTTCATGCCTATGTAACCTCGTGCCTTGATTACTGCAATGCCTTATACCTACAGTAGGGCTACCGGGCATTGATGACCACCAGTTACAACTAGTTCAGAATGCAGCTGTCAGGTTGTTGACTGATCTACCAAATTCCAGCCATATCACACCTGTGCTCTGCAATCTACACTGGATGCTGGTAAATTGGTGGATCACCTTCAAGGTCAGATTACTGACCTGCAAAGCCCTACATGGACAGGGACCCAGCTACTGTCAAGATCTTCTTGTTCCTTACTGCCCCCTCCATCAGCTCCGCTCTGCTGATGAGGGATTGCTGAAGGTTCCCAGTGTTCATTTGAAGACATCTGGAGCTTGTTCTTTTGCTTATGTGGTGCCGACCCTGTGAAACTCTCTACCTCATTGGATAAGAGAGTGCCAGACCACCAAGAGCTTTAAATCAGAATTGAAGAGCTTTCTTTTTAACCAGGCATTCCTTTCTGAAGTTTAGAACTAAGAATGCAGTGACTGTTTAAAGTTTTAGACTGCTATTGCTAGAATTTTAACTGTTTGTTTTGCATGACATTTCTAAGTCTCTGTACAACACTATGATCTTTCTTGTAATTGCCCTCAACAAATAAATTATGATTGACTGTTAAATCTGTTCTCACATTGCATTAATACAGTATTATGGCATAAGCATCATGATATTTTCAGTGACTTCTGCAACTTCCCAAATATCCATTATTACACATGCAATAGCAAAAATATATTGGTTCAGTTTCAGTCGGTTTGCATCTGTATCCGACCACCTCTTCTGAGACAAGTCTAAAAATAGGCAGTATTGTCTAGCCCTCCTTTCCCAGTCAAAAATACTATTTTATTATTTATTTATTGGATTTTGGTAACCACATAGGATCACTAAGACAAAAAAGTCCCTTTTTCATGAGTAACTCAGAAATAATTACATACCATGGATAAGAAGAAAAGATAAACTAACTAAGAGAGTCACATAAAATATTTACTTGGAAGAAGAGAAGCTACACAGACATAGAGGAGCATTGGTGGTATAGTAATTGGTATAGCTGCCTTCCAAGCAGTTGATCTGAGTTTAATTCCCAGCCAGCGCAGCAGCTGAAGTTATGGGCTGGCAGTGTAGCCAAGAGGTTAGAGTAATGAGCTGTGAATTAGCTTGGTACATCCAGCAGGCCTGGGTTTGATACAATCTCAACCTGCATACTAACTGCCTATGAGCAAGTCATTAACCACCCCAGTGCTCCTGTGTCACCCTGGAAAACAGGCACTGGTGACTAGTGGAACTTACATGCTTACCAAAAAAATTAACAACATAGCTCTGATTAGAAAGTACAATACCTGGTATTAGTTACAATTTGTTGACCTGTACAAGACAATAAAATGCATGATAAGGCATGAATAAATATCAGGACCCAGGGAATGGCTCTCAGCAAGGACAAATACATTGTTTACATGCAAGAAAATGCCCCATAAGAAGCTTTTTAAAAGTAATTAAAGTAGACGAATCTTGTATATTGGTGGGAATATCATTCTGTAGTGTTGGAGCTTAGAAGGCACAAGATAGAAATGTAGAAACATAGCAGTTGACGGCAGGTAAGGACCACAAGGCTCATCCAGTCTGCCCATTTTTTCCACCTTATGAATGTGCCATAGGACTGTACTCTGTCAATGGCTTACCTATTCATACTCATCTGTATTGCTCCCTTATGCCTGTACCATGCCTGTTTGAAGCCCTGCACTGTATTCACATCCACCACTTCCTGAGGTAGACTGTTCCAAGCATCCATCACCATTTCTGTGAAAAAGAACTCCCTCACATTTCCCCCAATTGACCTCCCTCTAATCTCATGCTGTGTCATCTTGTCCTGCTATTTTTCTTATACTGAAACATGTTAGACTGTTTCACCTTGTTAAGGCCCATGTTTGAATATTTAGATCATATCACATTTCTCCCTCCTTTTCGCTAGGGTATACATATTGAACACCGTTAATCTGTCCTCATATGTTTTCTGATGCAGTCCCTGCACCATTTTGGTTGCCCTTCTCTGGACTGCCTCCATTTTCTTAATGTCCTTGTGCTGGTATGGCCTTCAGTTCTGCACGCAGTACTCCAGATGGGGCCTAACCAGTGTCTTGTAAAGATGGATTATTACCTCCCTCTTACAACTTGAGATACCCCTACTAATACACCCCAACATCCCTCTAGCCTTACCTACGGATTTAGTGGTCTGCTTGGATAATTTCAGGTCACCTGTGGTGATGATGCCCAAGCCTCTTTCTTCCCTTGTGATTGCCAGCAACTCCCCCCTCCCAACCTATAGATGGCTTCAGGGTTTCTCTTCCCTATGTGCATGATCTTGCACTTCTTTGCATTAAACCCCAGTTGCCACTCTTCCAACCATTTTGCCAGTTTATCCAGATCTCTTCTCATTCTGCCCGCCCCATCTGGATCATCTACTCTGTTGCAGATCTTGATGTCATATGCAAACAGACAAACCATGTCCTTCAGTCCATCTGCAATGTCACTGATGAAGATTTTGAAGAGGACTGGCTCCAGAACTGATTCCTGAGGAACCTCACATGTGACTTGCATCTCTTCTGACTGAATACCGTTTGCCACCACTCTCTGTTTTCTGCCCGCCAACCAATTTGCCACCCATTTTGACCAACATCTGACCTGACACAAGCCTAATCAGTTTATTAATCAAACTTCTGTGTGGAACAGCATTGAAAGCTTTGCTGAAGTCAAGGTAGGCAACATCAACTGCACCCCCTTGGTCTACCACTGTGGTTACCCAGTCAAAGAAATCTATGACATTGGTTTGACAGGACCTTCCTGTTGTAAACCCATGCTGTCTTGGATCCTGTGCTCCTATGGATTCCAGGTGTAGCAATATCTTTTCCTTAAGAAGTGCCTCCGTAATCTTGCCCACTACTGAGGTAAGACTGACTGGTCTGTAGTTCCCTGCCTCCTCCCTGCTACCACTCTTATGGAGTGGGATCACATGAGCCCTTCTCCAGACTTCTGGGACCTCTTCTGTACTCAGAGACTCACTAAACAGTTCTGATAATGGCTCTGCTAGTTCCACCCTTAGCTCCTTTAGTTCCCTGGGATGTATGCCATCAGGTCCCATTGCCTTGTCCACCCTACGCTTAGTGAGCTCTTATATGACCCTTTCTTTTGTGAAGGGACTTGTGCACATCTCCCTCCCCCATGTATCCATGATGCTGAGCCATGGGCCCTGTCCTACCCTCTCCTCAGTAAATACTGAGCAGAAGTATCTATTTAGGATAGATGCTTTTCCATGGTCCTCCTCCACACACACTCACCCTTATCCCCTTTGATCTTTGGAATACCCCCTCTGGACTTTTCTCCTTTCATTAATGTATCTATAGAAAGTCGTGTCCCCTCCTTTTACTGTTTGTGCTAGTGTTTCCTCACTTTGGGCCTTTGCCTGCCTTACTGCCTTCCCTGCTTCCCTTAGAGAAGTTTGGTATGCCTCCATATCTTCGTCCCGCTGTGTTCCCTTATATTTCCTGGAGGCCAGACTTTTGGCTCTGACCTTTTCTGCTACTGTGTTTGAGAACCAAAGTGGTTTCTTCCTTCTTTTGCTCTTGCTTTTCTCTCTTAACACAATGGGATGTTGCTTCAAGTATTGCATCCTTAATGCTTTCCCACTTTGCCTGTACCCCCCTCACCTGTATTTCTTCTTGCCAGGGCTAGTTTAACTCTGCTCCTCTGAAGTCAGCTCCTCTGAAGTCCCATATTTTTGCCTTGGAATGGGATGATTTAGTTCTAGTAGCCAAATTGAACCATACCATGTGATGGTCACTGGCCCCCAGGTGACCTTCTACCTGGAGATCTGTGATCCTTTCCCCATTAGTCAGTACTAGATCTGGGATAGCCCTGTCTCCTGTGGGTTGTTGTACCAGTTGTTTGAGGCCCTTTCCCTGCAGGGAATCCACTATGTGTCTAGTTCTGGTGGATGTTCCTGCTGGTATTGATCAATATGCATCTGGCATGTTGAAATCTCCCATTATCAGAACTTCCCCTTTAGCTGTTTTGTTTTTTTATATCTTCTAACAGTAATGTGTCTGTGTCCTTTCCCTGGTCTGGAGGCCTGTAGACAACCCCAGTTCATATGGCTGTCCCATTTCCTGTTTTCATGGTGACCCACAGTTCTTCTGGATCCTTATGTGTATTCTGAATTTCTGTCTCTTTGATATTTTTCATTGACATAAAGGGCCACCCCCCCCCTCCTTTGCACCTCGGTCTCTTCTGAACAGTACATAGCTGGGTACTGAAGTCTGTCAAGTGTGGTTACTGGTGGTTGACTAAAAGCTGAAGATGTTCTTAGAACAGTTAGGAGCAGCTGTGCGAATGAACAGAGGAGCCTTCTCTTGGTTTTTGCTCGAGGATATTTGCATGGCTTGGGGGAGGAGTGATAATTATTTTATAGACTAAGCAGAGCAAAGGGTAACTGAGCCATCCTCCCAGCAGCAAATTGACATACATGGTGAGGCAATGACTCAAGAGTAGTGGATGGAAGTTTATAGTTGATTGGTTAAACAAGCAATACAACATTATACAAATTTAAAAATACATTAAGAAACAAAACTACAATAGTCTACACATTGCACAGTACATATTATATTCAAAATATTTAACAATAACAAATGCAAGTCATCTCCCATAAATCCAATAAATAGATAAATAAGTCACTGTTAGTCTATTCATTTTCAGTTCTATGCGTAATTAAATATTTTTTCTTTAACCCATTTCCTTCAATTTATTTTACTCACGAGTTGACTAGACTCCGAGATACTGCACAATTTGACTTGAATTATAATGTATACAAATTAAGAGGACTTGTTTTCCTCACTATTTATTTCATAAGACATTGATAAGGACCCCAAATGACAAAAGGTAGTGCTATTCAACACACAGCCTACCCAGGCTCTCCTGGGGAACAATTTACCTCTCTGATTAATACATAACTCATTCAGGGGACCATCAATGTTCTCAGCCAATGGCAAGATAAAGTCATAAAAATGAGGCCTCCTAAACAGAAACCAAAGTTTAGTGTATACAGCTACTCTATCCCAATATAGGTTTACAGATCACTGCCATGTCACCCAAAATGAGTCAACCTATACTACCAGTTTGGGCCCAACACTAAAGGAGTCTAATTAGCATATGTTGCAGTGCATGATGCCCCGTATCCCTCTAAATGACCCCTAGGGTAGGCACTGTCTGCCAGCATGTACTTTAGGCCTCTAATACAGGGTGAAGAAACTGGGCCTGTAGTTATACATCAGGGTATTTTGCTTCATGCACAGACTCAAGGTTTGGAAATGGGCCCAAAACATAACTCAAGTGTGCCTCTCTGCTAGAAGTTAATGATATCCACTTCCTATAGGTATTAGCATAGCCACTTTGGATTATGCTTCCTCAGGCCTTCCTGGATGACCTCCCCAAATTCACCACAAAATATTTATTTATTTATTGAAATTTTGGATAACACCTTTGAGAACAAGCTCATTTCATAGGTTCCACATCAGAAGAACAATACATATTGGAAAAGCATGAGATGGAGAACAAACAAAAACAAGGAATTAATCAAGACATTACAACAGCGTATAACTAGAGAAGTTCCAATACATGTGGCATTGTACAATGTATGCCATGATGCATATTCGATTAAAACTTGGAATTCAAAGGGTCATATCAGAGAGGGTGGGATCTTATGAAATGGCTCTTTACAGGTAAATGAGAACAGACTCAGCCTAATATCTAATAATCAACAAGGCAAGGGATGACATCAGCCCAGAGGCTTCATCAGAAGAGAGAAGGAATGGGACAAAGCATTTTAAAGTGAACAAGGGAGCTCAGGAGATATAACAGGGGGGAAGGGGCATGGGGAAAGCCATAGAGGGGTGAGGGGAAAGAGTGGAAGGGAACAAGAGGAAATGTGAAGGAGAATGATTAGTAACTTAGAACAGTCATTTACATGCTGAGAACAGTTAGGCATAAGGTCAGGATAGCACAAGGTTAGAATAAGTGCTGGTCACAAGAAGGAAGGTTATTGGAAGCAGTCACAACTGGCATCAGCAACTAGCTGTTGCTTAAGTTTAACCTTGAAGGAGCCCAAGGTGGATGCTGAAGTGATGTCATGGTATAGCGACTTCATCCATAGTGGGGCACAGTGGGCAAAGTACCTTTGTTCCAGAGAAGTGTAACAGCAGGGTATATTAAAAATTTGGCTAGTAGAGCTTCTGGTGCAATGATGGTTGATAGTGTTGGGGGGGTAATAAGCTTTTGCGCTCCTATTGCTATGTATATCCTCATCCTGTGACCCCAAAAATAAATCACCCAAGCAGTATCCAAATTATTGTCTGGAAATTAAAAGCTTTGTTTCCAAACAATAATTTGGATACTGCTTGGGTGATTTCTTTTTGGGGTCACAGGATGAGGCTTTACATGGCAATAGGAGCGCAAAAGCTTATTACCTCCCACTATCAACCATCATTGCACCAGAAGCTCTCCTAGCCAGATTTTTAATATACCCCGCTGTCACACTTCTCTGGAACAAAGGTCCTTTGCCTACTGTGCCCCACACCCTTGCAATAAGGATACAGGAACAAAAGTTTGTAGTTCAAAGAACTTGCGTTTTATTCATCCATCACCAGTAACAGCACTGCAGTGGTAGAACAGTCTTACATTTCATCCCATGCCTCTGGAGCTTCCTCAGAGAATCTAATTTTTCTTTGAGACATTCTACTTTTAAACACCTTCAAAAGTCCATTAATCAATTAGAGATCTCCATGTGTAAATTCAAATAATCATGTGTCATATAAAGGAATTTTTATGTCTCTTATAGCATCAAAGACATACCCTTCTATAAACAAAAACATTATTTTATTTAATGTTGCAGTTATTTAAAACACGTAACTTTATATTTCTTTAAGTTTTCTTTTTTAAAGGCAAGAAAGCAAAAATATGCAGAGTTTATATTTCTTATGTCTCCAGCTCATAATTTGGTGGTCAAACAAGGAATCCCATGGCACTTATAAATGAAAAGAACATTAAGAGTATCAGAAGTTGATAATAAACACAAATAAAACAATCAATCAATACATTATCTCAGTGATAACTCATGTATATGTATCTACAGTAGAACCCAGCAAAGGGGGGGGGAGAAGAGAGCTTAAGGCTGGTAACGTTACAAAAGGATCAATGGTGTGGAAAGACTATGGTTACACAATTATTTCTGTTTTTTAAGACAAGGTGCAATCTCTAATTTCCCATTAAGGCCTGTCTGTCTCAATGCTCCTAGTCTATAAATCCACATTTCTTTTTCTGATTTGGCATGTTCTCAAGATCTCCCCCTCTGATGTCTTTAGCAATTGCTTCAATCCCTATTGCTTTCATTTTGTGTTTTCCCCTACTCATCTGAGAGTTAGTGTGGGCTGCCATGGCATATTTGTGATTGTTGTTTCTAATGGCTATTGAATGTTCATTTAGTCTCTGCCTAAATTTCCTTTCCATGTGACCCATATAATATTTTCTACATGTACATGGTAAAAGGTATACAATTCCTTCTGTGTCACAGGTTATTTATTTTCTTTTATGGTCTCGCTACATCCTAATTTGGGGTTAGTGAAGTGTGTACACTTGTCTACTAGGTGGCATGTTCTACAACTCCCACATGGTTTTGTTTCCCAGTTCTCAGCTGTAGTTGTAGTGACCTTAGGTTGATAGCTGCTGTATTCACCAGTTTGTCTTTGAGGTTCATACCCAATCTATATGAAATCGTCAGAGGTAGCTCTGATATTCTGCATATCTGAGGGGTTCCCCTAAAGATATTAAGATTTCTACATACAGTATCAGTCACTTCTCTTGTTTCCCCTTCACATGATGACACAAAAGTCAATTGTTGTTCACCTTTCTTCTTTTTGATTATGTGGTACAACAGGGATTCTCTAGTCATAGTCAGTATCTGTTTTTGGCCTTATTATGTCATCTTCCCAATATCCCCTTTCCCTCAATCTGTCAGAGAGCTCCCCCTCCCTTTTCTCATACAGTGTCTCATTACCACAATTCCGCATCATCCTAATGAACTGCCCCTTGGGCAGATTTCTAATGTTGTGGGGTGGGTGACAGCTTTCATCATGCAGCGGGCTGTTGCGGTCAGTGGTTTTTTTGTATAGGTCTGTCAGTGTTGTCCCATCCAGCTGTTTAGAAATGGTGATCCCCTGTTATTCTTATTGTATGTGAATAGATACCTGAGTGCTGTTCTACTGGCACCAGCATGTGTTTTCTTGCTGACGATACTATTATATATACTGTAGGAAGTGATATGGATGAGGCAGTTGGGGTATTGCAAAGGGATTGTTTAAAAGTTCAGGATATGCTTCTTGATTTGAGGCTTTTGCTGAATGAAAAGGAGTCACTTTGGATGATATTCCAAAAAAAGAATAATAAACATATTTATAAATGGAATATTCATACATTATCTGGGGTGGTGTTGGGAAAGGTAACCTCTTATAGGTACCTAGGATTGACGCTTGATTGTCATTTATCTTTTGATTTACATATAAATAACATCTCAAATAAGCTGAAACGATTGCTTGGATTTTTCTATAGGAATAAAACAATGTTTATGAGTAAAGTAAGGAAATTAATGGTTACCTCACTATTTTTGCCGGTTTTGGATTATGAGGATTGTATATACAAAAATGCTAAAAAATCAGTATTAGTAGCCTTAGAACCCCTTTATAAAAGTGCACTAAGGTTTATTACAAATTTACCTTATAGAACACATAGTTGTACCCTGTACAAAAAACAGGTCTTACATCTTTTCAGGATCGACATGACATTCACTGGAATCTTTTTGTTTATAAATTTGTTTTACACCGATTGCCAGTATTTCTCTTGGACCTGTTACGAATTAGAACAGACCTAAAATATTCGCTTAGGACTACATCTAGGATCACTTTCTGTGTTCTTAGGTGTAATTCTGGATATGGTGAAAAAACACTGACACCATCAGTCTCTGAGACATGGAATTGTACAGCCAAGAAATTAAAGATATGTGAGTTGATATCCTTGGCTCATTTTAAAAAATATTTAGCTGGGCTTTATAATAAGCATTGTAAATGTTATGGATAACTGAAGAGCTATCCGGGCATTTGTTGAATAACATGTTTGTTGTAATGTTTGACCTGTTGAGTTATGGTTTGTTTTATATGTACTGTTTTTTATATGTACTGTTTTTTTGATATGTTTGGATGCTATTGAAAAGGAGATAGTGTTATATCAATTTGTTATCCAATAAAGCTGAAAGTTGAAGTGATGTCAAAAAGTTAATTGGCTCTGGCTGTACATTTACTCTGAATTTTAAATTAGGATTTGTGGATCCAAGTAGTGGACAAAGTCTACTAGCTCAATTGCCATCCCGTTCCAAACCATAAACAAGTCTATGAAGCACTTGTAAACATCTATTTTTTCAAAGAAGGGGTTCCTGTCACTATTGTATACATACACCTCCTCCCACTGACCCATGTACAGGTTTGATATACTAGGTGCCAAAGTGGTACCCATCGCTGTGCCACTCAGTTGCTTGTAGTTTTTGCCTTTGAACATGAATATTTTTCAAAACTATCCCAGTTAATCCCAGAATGAAGTTGATTTTACACTGGGGCATGTCAGTAAGGGTAAGCAAATCACGTCCAATGGCTGCCATCCCCCTCTCATGGGGGATATTGGTATATAGCAAATCAACATCTAGTGTCACCTGCAACCACTCTTTTTCCAGCTGCATTTCACCTAATATGGATAGCATATGGCCAGTATCTCTAAGATAACTCTGTAGTTTTGGTACAATTGGGTTAATGGAAGCTATCTACATAGCATGAGAGGGGTTCAGTTACCCAAATGATTTCAGAGATAATTGGTCGTCCAGGGGGTAAAACAGGGTCTTTGTATACTTTAGGCAATGTATACATTGATGGTTTCTTGAGGGTATCCACTGACAGGTAATATAGTTTGTTGGTATCTATTAACCCATTCTGGAACCCTTCTAAGAGGAAGAGCTCAATATTTCTTTGAATTTGTGATGTAGGATCATAAGTTAAGCAGGTATAAAAAAATCACCAGCTGTCTATAAATCTCAGAAACATATTTTTTCTTTGTCCTGTGTAACAATGCTTCTGCCCTTATTATTGATTAACAGGTTCCTCATCCTGGTCACTAAAGCTATCTTGTTCTGTCTGTTCTCTCATGTCACTGTTAGTTCTATCTGTACAAATTATTTTTAGATGAACTTTCCTGGGAAAACTTTGGCTATCAAAGAAAGCATTGAATTCATCCAGTTTGTATGAGGGTACAAAAGATAACCCCTTTGATAGTACCTGCATTTCTGTATCTGAACAGTTTCTACCGAACAGGTTTATAACTGTTGATATCTGTTGTTGGATCCTGCTTTCTGCTGGTTGCCCTGACCTCTTGCCCTCCTTTTGCCACAACATGTCCTCTTTGTCCTCTTTTGCCTCCTCTCCCTCTGTTGCCTGTTGTTGCCACTGGAAACTGAAAACCTGTTTGTCTGTTGCTCCTTCTGGGAACATTCCCAGGAGGAGTATGCACTAAAAAAGGCCCCTGATCATTATCTTTCTCTTTAGGTTATGGTGCACTTTCCCCAGTGCTGTATTCAAGTTGCGATCTCTCTGTTCTCTTCAGGATTGAACGTTTTGTCATCACTGATGCATTGGTTGCTATGGTGTCTGTTGGTGTGGTAGCCTAGTTGGCTGCTGTCCCTGTAGCCAAATTCAATGCAGGTGGGGGATGCTGTTTTTTAACAATGAAATACATGTTTCAGTCATTGGTAATTATCACCCTTGATGAATTTCTTTTGTTTCTGGGCAATAATTTTATCATAGTATTTCAAGTATTCCTGGAATTTACTATGGCATTTGTTATAATCAGGATGGGATTTGAATGTAGCAACAGTTTTTTCTTGCTGCAGCAGTGTATGGTTCACCTTCTTAATTGTCTCAATCCCGTCTTTCACAATGAGCTCCATTAACTTAATGGAGTCTTTCTCCATTATAGTCTCCCACTTTTTTATGAAGTTCAGCTTGTCGGTACCAACAGTGGGTCATTTTAATATTCTAAGACCCCGCAGTACTTGTTTCACAGAGATATACGCTCTTATCTATTTCTCCTGTCAATGCAGTCTCCTAGCTCTTGTAGCAAGTCTCTTAAGCAAAAAGAAAGCATCTCTAACAGCATTACCGGGTCTGTTGAATTCTATTTTCAATTGAAAAATGTTATTAATTTTACTCAAAGAAAAATCTACAGTGAAATGAGACAAACAAAAATCAATAGAAAAAAAAGAAACAAACACACCCCCAAAAAAAACCAAATGTACCCCTCCATCCAGCTCCTGTGTGAGAGGTTCCTACTAAGATTCTATATGAGGCAAATAATAACAGAGCAAAATATAGAGAAAACAAAAATCTCCTTTAAATATAAAGAGGTAAAATAAAAAAATAAGACAAAGAACATATAACTGCTGAGGGAGCGTGAATGAAGGTAGTCTGCTGAAGTATTGAAAGCCATGAAAAACAGAGGGGGAATGGGAATGTCCAATCAACACTGGTCTAAAGAATAAAAAAGAAAGAAAATTACTTAATAAAATAGAAAAAAAGAAAAACTAATTCAAGAGATATCATCAGTCATAGTGGTCAGTAATAACATGTATAAAGGTTCCCAAATCAATTTAAAAGTGGACAGCCAACTTGCAATACTAGTTATGGCTTTCTCTGCCTGTAATGCGAACATAATTCCCTTGAACCATTCAAGATAGGAAGGGGCTGTCTGGTCACACTAATGATGGAGAATCATTTTTTTAGTGCAAGCTGATATCAGAGCCATATGGTGGCATTGGGTACCCAATAAAGAAGATTCAAATAACCCCAACAAGCAAATTTCAGGAGAAACTGCCTGGTCTAAACCAAGTAAAGGATCAATTAAACTTGGGTCCCCTTGTAGTACTGCAATTGCTTCTCTCTCATTCTTGCTGATATTAATGTAGTGCTCAAAGTGATGGGTCAAAAAATATTTTTATAAATCATTAATGATCAGTTCTTTATAGGTTTTGACTGCTGTATAAGTGGGTGCACAAAACATAGAGGTATTCCTGAAAACAGGAGCTGTGATCCCAGTATCACTAGCCATTCCTTCTGCATCTTGTCTATAGAAAAATGCCTGTAGGTTTAATTTACGGCAGTTCAATTCGACATCCACTAGAGTTTCAACTCGATTCATAGTCACTGTTGGTGAAAAACTTAAACCCTTTTGTAAAAGATTTATCTCAGGCTCTGTCAAAGGGTGTCGTGAGAGGTTTACAACTTGTTTAACGCTTACCTCCTCTGTTGACCTTGTCCTTGTCCCCTTGTTCTCCTCTGTTTGTATTTGCCTCTGTTGTATGAGCAATATTGATATGTTAGTTTGTAATGTTCTTCCTCATCGCCACTTTCCTCATCTTATAGCTCTTTTCTTCTTCCTTGTTGATAAACTTCCATTCCTTCCTGGAGGCATGTATTCCTCCGTGGTTGAGGTAAGAGCTGAAAGGTACATTGCTGCACAGGATGCTTGTAGCCTTGGGGTTGCGGATCCAGTTGTCGTTCCTCTCTTTGAAAAGGGTGCCTTCTGCCAGAGTCTTCCTCTTCAGACACTCGTTTCTGTTTCATATTCAAAGGAAACATTCTTCTTATTTTTCAGGATGCCTTTTCTAATATTTGGTTTGGTCTAATTAAAAATTTCTCCCCTTTCCCAGTCACGCTTGTCTCTTATAAATGTAGTGGTTTTTAACAGTTTCAAATCTTTATCTAATTTAAAAATAGAGTCTCGTAGTTTGCTGTTAATTCTTTCAAAGTCAGTGTGTTTTACAAACTTCAAGACCTCCTGTTCTTGTAGTTTTAAATCTTCTTTTAGTTTTGCCTCCTTCTCTTTTCCATACTTAATAATCAGTTCCATTAATTTCAGACTTGCATCTATTAAAATTGTTTCCCATTCCTTTAACAAATTGGCATTCTCTGTACCACATGCTGGGTTCTTTATTAAGCGGAGGCCTCTCGGGACTCTCTTGACCTCCACATATGCTGCCAAGTTAGTATTATTCCAGTAAAAACATCTCAACTGGTGGGTCAATTTTTCTAAAGTTTTAAATGCTGTAGTCAAGGATGTTACCTCTGGTGTTGTATCATGAGTCATTCGATTTTCTATATCCTCCTCCAAAATGGGTTCACAGCAACTGCTGTTATAAGAATCTGTTCCATACAGGCAAGTGTGTTCTCATTTATTTGTGTTTCAGGTTCTGTAAAAAGTAAATTTGGAGTCCCTTCCAGGGTTTTACTCCCGGCTGACATCTCTGTCTATGTTTTTGTTTGCATTTTCTTTTCCCCTTCTTATTTCTGCATTGTAAGAGTACTTTCTAGCTACAAGATCTCAATATTTTGGTACTTATTGCACTATGAGATGTGTCTTTATAGAGATGATCAAGTTCAGATATTTATTAAAACTGTTTAATATGGGGAACAGAGTTTTGTTCCATTCATACAGTTCTACATGATTTTAACACTACGTTTTTCTCAGTTAATGAAATGCCCAATTAAGTGCCGATAAAGCTAAAGGAGAAAGAGGCAGTTTACCTAATTGGATTTTTCCTACCATTGGGTGGTGCTACACATGTGACACTAATGATGAGTGCATTTCAATACGATGTGATGTTTGTTCCCCAGTCTTTGATAAAGGGCTCTTGCCCAAAACATGTCAGACAGGGTTTGGTGTTTTGTATGTATTTTTATATATTAAAATGAAGTTTTTAAAGTAAAACCCTTTTTTTGGATGAAGCGTCCTTCTTTTTGGGCTTTGTATGTGCTTGGAACTTGTATTTTACATGTGTAGTTTGTTCTTTAAGCACCGCTTTTCAATGTGCACACTCTTTTGGTAATCTAAAGGATCAAGGTGTTGTTGTATGGTCTCCCAAAAAGGATGTACCTTCTTACATTCCTACATGATATGGAGCAGAGTATCTTCATATTTCCCACAGCGTGTACAATATGTAGAAGAAATTTTACCCATTTTACATAATTCCATTGGGGTAATATAAAGATTATGTAACAGGTAAAATTGTATGAATCGGTACCTATCCCACTTAAGATATTTATATATATCACGCCATATATGTATACAAACGTTAGAGTGCCCCATCTATGGTAAGGCTTTACCCTAATAAGGTAAGGCACCAGATTCTTTTGCAGGAAGAATGCTATAAAAATGGGTATTAAAAAAAGAGATGGCAAATAGGGAAGACACTCTGTGGGCCACTGTAAGTAGTCTCTGCCCATAATCATTAAACCACTGCCCAGGGCCAAAATGGTAAAACAGTGAGTGAGAAAGTTGAAGATACTTAAAAACAGCCTTATTATGGAGGTGATAACTGTTTTGACATTGAGCATATTTATAAAGTGTATAGTACCATGATCTGTAAATTGGGCAGCTGAGTGTAACTCAGAATATGACCAGAAGGTTGAGGACAGGGGTAGAGCAGCTATCTTAAAGTTGGAATTTCCCAAAATAGGTTGACAAATATCCTTAACTGGGTCCAAATGGAGTAAAAAGCACAGTTATTTATGAATCTGAACCGATGTAGCCAAAGAAGTATCACAGAGGTCTTCAGGGAGATGTTTAGGAGGAAGGTGTAAGAGGGCCCTAATATTAATACGAACTCGGTTACACAACTGATGCTCAATCTTGAGCCAGAGAGGAATGTAAATTAAAGAGGGATCTTCCAAAGGATCTCTGCACCACTGAAAGTAATGGGTACAGTGGATCGCTAAATAATATAAATAAAAGTTAGGACATCTCAAACCACCCAAATCTTTAGAGGCCTTAAGTCTATAAAAGGCCCACCCGGGTGGTTTACCTTGCCAAATAAAATGTGATAATAAACACTGAACCCAAGAGAACCAGGACTGAGGGATCACTTGATTGAGCATAATAAGAGGGTAAAGAACCCATGGTAAAACATTCATTCTCACAATGCTGACCTGCCCCCACAAGGAGAGTGGAAGATGAACCCAACAGTTTAGATCTTGGGCTAGGTGGTCAAACAGGGAATCCAAATTGTACCTTTTCATATTAACCATGGAGTTGCTTAAGTAAATAGCCAGATACTTAAGCTTGTCAGGTACCCACTTTAACCCTAAATGGGCCATGCTGGAATGAGATGCACAGGTATTTAGAGGCATAACCTCAGTTTTGTTTATATTCAGTTTGTAATTAGAAATGCAGCCAAAGTGGGCAGCTGTCTCCAGGGTCACAGCTAAAAGAGTAGAAGGGTTTGAAAAATGTAGCAGAATGTCATCTGCATAAACAGATAACTTGTGCTGCTCCGATCCAATATGTATACTGTGTATTTGAGGGTTATTATTACTTTTCCTGATAAGGGGTTCTAACAATAAATTAAATAAGAGAGGGGACAGAGGGCATCCCTTCCTGGTACCACACCCAAGATGTATAATCTTTGAGCAAAGCCCATTACACAGAATACGGGCAGAAGAGTTGGAATAAAGGACTCTGACCCAGCAAATAAAGTCTGCCAGTATGTTAAACCTGGGGAATACCACAAACAAATATTCCCATGAAACCCAGTCAAAGGCTTTCTCTGCATCCAGGGACACCAAAACCACAGGAATCTTGGAGTCCCTGAAGGCAGAGAAAATATGGGCCAGCTTACATAAGTGGTCAGACAAAAGCTGACTGGGAACAAAACATTTATTTATTAAGCTTTTGTTGACCGGGTAAGTGCGCTAGACAAATCCTGCCTATTTTCAGGCACGACCCAGGGGAGGGGGATACAGATGAATGCCAACTGACTTTGAACCAGATTAAGCTGTTGGTGGTATTTTTTTAGTGAATGAGGGAAATTTGGCCAGGACACCAGGGAAATTCCCCTATTCTTTTCGATAAGTGCCATGGGATCTTTAACATCCACCTGAACTACCACCAGTCCAGGCAGATGGGACCTCGGTTTAACATCTCATCCGAAAGATGGCACCTCAGAAATACAGCACCCCTCTCATGCTGCATTACAGTGTCAGTACTGGGATATTAACCCAAGTGTCAGATGTTGGAATTGTACCCACAGCCCTCTGATCTCCCAGCCTCAGAGGTGAGTGTGCTACCTACTGAGCCACTGACACTGACTTGTTCCCTACTTATTAAGGAACCCACACTTTGTTTAACTAGACAGCCAGAACCTTAGCTAGAATTTTAAATTCCAAATTAATTAAAGAAATAGGTCAATAGCTGGAAATGTTTGATGGGTCCTTACCAGGTTTCAAGAGGACTACTATGACAGCTTCAATAAGGGAGGGATCCTTAGTCCCATGAGAATATATAAAATTAAAGGTGTCCAATAGTACCGGGGCTGACAGATCCCTAAATTTTCTATAAAAATTGGGAGTGTAGCCGTCTGGGTCTGGCACTTTATCCAATGGGAGAGAGTCTAACTTAACTTTGCACAAGGTTAAGGTGGCTTTCATGGTGCCTGCAAGACTCTCTGAGAGGGTCGGCAGCTCCAGGTCTTGAAAAAAAATCTTCAAAGGATGATCCATGTGAGACTGATAAGTCAGGTGTGTACAAAGATTGATAAAAATCATGAAACTGCACCACTACATCACTAGGAGAGGTAAATAACTGCCCTGAGTCCAAACGGATATAAGGAATGATCCTATCAGTCATTTGATTCTTTAAATGAAGAACAAGCAACATAATCGCCCTCTCTCCCCCAATTAAAGTATTTGGTTTTAGTTCTATGAAGAAGATGTTCTGCCTGCTCTCACAACAGATCATTGTATTTAGCTCTTAAAGATTCGAGTTTTTGCCAAATGTCTTCAGGGAACAAGGAGGAAAGCCGATGCTCCAGCATCCTGATCTGACCCAACAAATTAACTGCTTCCTGTGTACACTGTCTCTTATGTTTAGAAGCAATACCAATTAATTCCCTGCATAGATCGCATTTACATGAAGCCCAGAGGAAGTCTAGTCGCGGCATAGGAGGGGAATTAATCTCCAAAAAAAGAGATAAAAAGTGTATTGATGTGATTCACTATTTCTAGGGTCTTTAACAGTTGGTTATTCAGGTGCCAGGATTTATCCTGGTCAATGCAGTGAGAGAAAGCTATATGCTGTATATTAATACCAGGTGATGGTCTGACAAAACTTTAGCATTGTAATTACATGATTACACACCACCAGAGAAGGACTCTGACCCTAATAGAAAATAATCTATTTGAGAAAATTAGTTATGTGGTAAAGAGTGAAAGGAATAATTCTTTTATGAGGTGTTCAACACTCTCCAAGGGTCCACTAAACTCACAGCAACCATTAGTTCCCTCAACGATCACTGCCCAGGTGGCAATCCTTGGTGGCTAGTGGCAGCTCTATCCAGCTCATTAGAAACCACCATGTTCCAATCACCTGCCAAAAGAATAGGGAGTGGCATCCAAGGGCAAAGAATATTTCTTAGTCCAACAAAAAACCTGGAGTTCTCAGATGTAGGGCCATAAATGGATCCCAACACAATCTCCCTGTGACTCAGTAAAGCTCTAATCAAAATATAATGACCCTGAGGTTCAGGAAAGTACTGTAATAAGAAAAAAGGAACCTGACTGGCAATAATGATAGCTTTCTCCCACTTATGAGTATTCACACCTTCTCCATAAACTTGACCCGCCCATGATCTACATAAAGAGAGGGGAGTTGTGCAACAGGCAGATGAGTCTCCTGAAGCATTGCAATATCAACCTTCAGTTTGCTTACATGAATTAGAATTTTATTTTGTTTAACAGGGGACTAAGCCCCTTTAATGTTCCAGGAGCAAAAATGGAACAACAAAGACACTGGGTATTAACTGAATTAAAATCTTGTAATATATGGATAGTGAAAATAATATAATCGAAAAGCATACAAAACATTCCTGGTAATACACCAGAGCCCCAGTGATAATACCATTGTTGCTGACTGATAATACTATCATCCAGAGCCTGTAATACTGTCTTTCAGAGCTCTGAACGATAGTATTATCACAGAAATGCCACCACAGCTGCGCAACTCTGACGCACATATAAACCCAGTTGCCATGGTCCCAAGTCCTTTCCTGCACAGCGTGAATTGTAATTGGCAACTTTTCCTCTGTGAACAGGCAGTGCAATTTTGAAAACATGGCAGCTGTTTAGTCTCGCATAGTGAGTCAAATGCGAGTGCGTCGTTTTTTCAGCTTTTTTTCTTATGTCTGTGGATTAGCTGGTTAATTTTACATTACCCAAAGAATGGGAAACTAAATGGTATGACTTGCCTACCAAATCTAAAAAATAAAATATTAATAGATATGGAGGGTGTGGTGGGGGGACGAGGGCAACCTAGTCAGTCACTGGTGCGACAGTCGGCGGAGCGCAAGCATGTCTTCAGTGTTGAGATCGGCTGGCCAGCTAACAAAAAAATGCAGAATTTTGAACTGGATCCATATATTGCAAAAAAATAACAAATAGATAAGTATCTATTACATGTCAGAAGACCACCTCGAGGTTTTGGGGACTTTGGGAACCTCTTGAGATTCGCTCTCGAGATTCCAAGTCCCCAAAACCTCTTGATGGTCTTACTGCCTTGTAATAGATACTTATCTATCTATTATTCTATTTATCTGTTGCCCCATTGGTAAAAAAAAAAATAATAATAATCCCTGTATGAGGAAAGACCCACTCCGGAGCAAAAACAACCCTCTCCTCCAACCCAACAATACCAAACACACATACTATACTTAAACCCGATATACCAACAAAAGATACTACCCCACCCATGAAACTGTCCCCCATCCACATACGGGCATAAAAACAGCCCCAGTACACCCATAAACTCTAGTGCATAATGTAACATACCAGCAGAGCAACCCCCCTGAACAGTAATAAACCACAGAGAAAACAATGCACAGTAATGCTTTAACAAAGTGGTGAGAGGCAATAAAGCAGGACAATACAATGTAAAAGAAGTAAGAGTAAATATAGAAAGGCAAAAAAAAACACGAACCTATTTCCTGCCATGCCTCCTGCAATAACTCCCGCAGACAATAACAAGAGGAGTCGAGGCCCAGAAGAGTAAATAGGTCAAGCACAGATAAACTTAAACAATAAAAATATGAACACTAAAGATATAGACTCTGCTGATCTCGAATAACCAGCAAAGGAAGTGTCTATAGAGCATGTCCAAACTTCATCCTTTTAGCAATGCAAAACCAGAAGCAAGCAGATGGCATGGAGCACAGCCATTGAGTTCAAGACTCAGCAGGCAGTTCGAACAGGGAAAAAAGCAGGACCAATCTATCAGACAGAGCTGTCCAGTGAAACTCCAAGCATAAAGTCCAAATACCCCCAAACTGAGGGACCCGTATAAGAGGCTATGCTGAGAAAGAGTTGTGGTGAGGGTTCGGGTAATCTTTTTTGAGGTAGTCTCTTGCAGCAGGTCATAACCAGTGGGATTCAGCCGCAAGCACCCTCATCTTCAGATGATTTTACAGCAGTCAACCCTGGGACCTCCCCCCAGTACCACCACGTGTCATACACCTGGCAAGTACAAAATAGGATGGTCCCAGGCATTCCTCAGTTCTTTTCAACAGCAACGAGCATGCAACAAGTCCTCCTTTAGAGTTCCTGCTTCACAGTCGTTTTTTGAATAGTTCTAGAAAACCATTTGACTTTACTCTTTTTTGTGTTTTTGTTTTACCATCAGCTTATGTCTTCAGATCCTTTATTCCTAAGTTGTGCTTGTGGCCACATTATTGCAAGGGAAAACCTCCACACAGTCTGTGTTCACTGCCTGGGTTCTGAGCATGGCACTATGTGGTATATCTTCTGTCATACTTTTTCCAGAGCCACAAAACACTAATGATTGCAACAGCTCAGAGAGTATCTCATGGAGCAAAAGGTAGTCCAACAGCAGTACAAACGCTCCTTTGTAAGTGATTCCTCGGCATCCTCTTCAGGGTTCTCACCACTCCATGGGAAGCCCCACCACCTTGGCACAGGGTCAGAGTAGGAAGCATGCTTCTAAAATGCATGTCTCTTCCAACCCTGTGTTGTCCTCAGCAAAAATTGTGAGTATGGAGCAGGTAGCCCCTCTGTTATCGTCTTCTCTACCGTCGACGATTGTGGCTTCTCTCTGGGATCATCGATGACTCCTCCATCAATGAGCACCTCTGGGGTTGTTTTGCAGCTGCTAATGTTGCCCCAGCTTTCACTGCTGCATGGCCCTCATCCATCAATGACAGCCTCTGGCTCATCAACGATCCTCTCACTAACTGCCCTGCAACATGGCCCATTGACGACTGTCTCGTCGATGGCTCAACGCATTGACCTGTAGACGGCCCTGTACCATGGCCCATCGACATTACTCAGCATTCCATCACTGCCTCCTCCATTGATGAGGTTCTCATCAACAGCTGGGATGGAGGATGGGTTACTGATATCAACAGTCGGCATTGCGTCGTTCTCGACATCTCTGGGGTCCTATATGCCCCCCTCATCGATGGCTGCTCATTTGCTCCCTTGGCTGGCTGCTGTTATGTCTATGGTGCCTGTTTGTTCCACTAGGTCTACCATCTCTGGACAGATGACCATGATTGACATCCAGGTTCTGGTTACCTCCATCCTGGACCTCACTCAGCCCCACTGCCCCTCCTAAGGAGGGGTTGCCATGGAACATTGTTCCATCTCGGCCACTTGCAGCCCAGCATACGGCCATCTCTTCCCTGTCTCCCCGGCTCTGTATTTCCAGGAAGTGGACATGGAGGACCCTTTCATATGAGACTGGGGTCTGGAAAGCAGGGAGGAGGATTACGGTATGGACCAGGTGCCATCCCCTCAGTCCTCCTTTGCCACCTCCTCTGTCCAGGAGTACGTTACCCCTGGCCTCCCTTGTTCGCCACTGGATGACCCAACATTTGTGGACATCATGCTCCACCTGGAGAGAACCTTCAGGTTCCAGGACTTGATACAGGAATCTTCTTGCAAGATATTGGCTCAGTACCTGGATATACCTGAATACCCTACTCTGGTTGTCCCCCCATTGGTGAACATCTTTGAAAACTCTATTATGGCCACCTGGAGGCAGCCATTCAAGATTCCCTCCAATCTGAGGAAGGCGGACAAGCTTTATCAGGCTCTGGTGGCTTACCCCTATTTCACGTCTCCACCTCAGATAGACTCTCTGGTGATTAATGCCTCTCATGATTTGTCTTCCAGGCTTCAGCACATGAGTACACAGCCACCGGATGTGGAGTCTAAGAAGTTGGACAACATCAGAAAACTGGCTTTTTCCTCAGCTGCTCTGTCCCTCCAGGTACTTAATTACATGGGGCACTTTCTTAAATATCAGGAGGAAATTCTTAAAGCCTCCCAGGCCACAGTGCAGCCCCACCCGGCTGGTGCTGTCCAAGACATCCTAACAGTGAAACTTTCCATGGCGGCAGCAGTGGGCCACCATCTGCTACGGGCCGCTTATGATGCAGTTGATACCATGGCTTGTACATCCTCTGCTGGTATATGTCACACCTGGCTTAGGATGTCTGGTTTTTCCCAGGATATCCAGAAATCCATTTTGAATGCTCCTTTTAAAGGTGTGCAACTTCCCAATTCGCAGACGCAGGACATTTTAAAAGACTTGCAGGACTCCTGTCGTACCCTACAATTGGTACGGACCATTTACCACCCTAAGGCCAAACAACCCTTCAGGGGTTCCTCCAGGGACCACCCCTACAGAGGCTGTCCTCCATTTAATTGGCAGCCGGTCAATAAATGGAAGCCTTGGTTACAATTGCCTGGCCTAAGGAATGCCTCAAGGCCCCGGTACATCACTGCTGCCCCTCAGCTGGGCCTGCCTCCTACCCGAGGGTCTTCATTCCAGATGTGGGTATAGAGGCCCCACCCACAGCCACTGGGGGCAGGTTTTTCCCTGCACCTGCAAGGGTGGCAAGCCCTCTCCTCTGACCAGTGGCTACTACAACCGATCGGTACGGGACACACACTAGAGTTCAGGAATATGCCTTCTCCATTGTCACCCAGGGTCTCTCACTACCCCCCAGACCAGGCACTGGTCCTACAGACTGAGATCATTGCCTTACTATCAAAAGGGGTTATCGAACCAGTTCCCCTTCCTCAGAAGGGGATGGTATTTTACTCCCACTTCTTCATGGTCCCCAAATGGACAGGGGATTTATGCCCCATTTTGGATTTGAGTGGTCTCAACCTCTACATAATTTACCAAAAGTTCTGCATGGTGTCTCTTTTGACACTTCTTCTTTTTCTGAACAAAGGCAGCTGGCTCTGCTCTCTGGATATGAAGGATGCATACCTTCATATCATGATGCCCCCAGCTCACCGATATTTTCTCCATTTCCTGTTACAAGGGTGTCATTACCAGTTCAGGGCCCTTCCTTTTGGTCTTTCCTCAGCCCTGAGAGTCTTTACAAAATACCTTGCAGTTGGTCGAAGAGGTCCTCCAATGGGTAGGCCTTTAGTTCTTCCCCTACCTGGATGACTAGCTCCTGAAAGCGTTCTCCAGGCACCAGTTGTCTCACACACTTTCTCACACCCTGCGGTTGTTCACCCAAGTAAGGAATGCAGTAAACTATCTGAAGTCTAAATTGAACCTTACTCAATGCCTCCAGTATTTAGGAGTCATGCTGGATTCCTCTGTGGGGCAGGCATATCTGCCATCACTCGGGTGGATGCCCTGATTGCTTTGGTGCATGGTTTGGAATCCTGCAATTGGATCTCTGCAAGAGACTATCTCCATCTCCTGGGACATTTGGCGGCCACAATTCCAATGGTCCCCAATGCTAGGTTATATATGAGAGTCCTTCAGTGGTCCCTCAGAAACTAATGCGACCAGTATCTGGATGATTTTGATGCCCCGGTCCTGCTGTCTTCCCTGGCTGTTAGAGCCCTGCAGTGGTGGAAGTCAAAGAACAATCTCCTCTGGGGATGTCTTTTCATTCACCCATCCCCAGTCTCATTCTGATGATGGACACCTCCTTGACTGGGTGGGGTGCTTACCTCCTGCACATCTGATCACAAGGATCTTGAACGTTGGTTGAGGCCTGCCTCTACATCAATGTCTTGGAACTGGGGGGTGTTCCTCTATGCCCTGCAAGCATTTGAGGTACATCTCCTTCCTGGTTGCCTACAGGTGTGATTAGACAATTCTACGGTAGTTCACTACCTAAACAAACAAAGTGGTACCCATCTCTACCCTCTCTGCAGAGAATTCATGAGGGTGTGGTATTGGGTGCTCCAGAGACATATACATCTTCTAGCGGTACACATCCCAAGGGCGTCCAACACCCTGGTGGATGCTCTGAGCAGATCCTCTGCCCTGGCCTATGAGTGGAATATCTTGCCTGACATTCTCAATGATGTCTTCCATGTCTGGGAATGACCAGAGTTGGACCTGTTTGCTTCTCCGCAAAACAGCCACTTTACTGCTCTCTCATTTGAGGTTTTGGAACTGTGTGGTGGAATGCATTATATCTTTCCTGGACAGGAAGATTTCTATATGCCTTCCCACTCTTTCCACTCGTCCAGAGAGCACTACTCAGACTGGTCCAGGACAGAGTATCTATGAGTCTTATAGCTTCATTCTGGCTGAAACAGATTTGGTTCCCTCTACTTCTCCAGCTCTCGAACATGGTAGTGATCCCTCTGCCTATTTGCTGAGCCTTACTGTCCTAGGCACAAGGCTCCCTGTTACACCCGGGCCCTTACTCCCTCCACCTGCATGTCTGGCTCCTGAGGATGTACAGTAGCAGCCATAGACACTGCCAGCTATTTCCTGAAATTCCTGTGATATTTCCAGACATATCTAATGCTTTCTCCATTTCTACAGTAGGGGCAGAAGAGAGAAATTCTTTAGAAATTTTGCAAAATATCTGGAAATAGCTGGCAATGTCTGTGGCTACTACTGTAGTCCTAGTGCGCTTCTGGGTATCCCCACAGGTAGCAGAGGTTCTTGGGACTGCTAGGAAGCCCTCTATTTGGTCATCCTATTCTTTGAAGTGGAAATGCTCCTCTACTTGGGTGTTGTCTCAACCCTTGGACCCTTATGAGTGCCCCCCTTAGCGCATCCTAGATTATTTACTCTACTTGTTGGATGGTGGACTACAATAGTCCTCGGTGAAAGTCCACCTTTCGGTTATTGCTGCATTTCATTTGCCTGTGGGCAACATTCCTTTCTCCCAGTTGCCATTGATTCGTACCTTTTTCAAAGGTATTCTACACCTGCATCCCCTATTACGGATCCAGTTCCCATCTGGGATTTGAATTCTGTGCTTGAAAAATTGACCACAAGTCATTTTCAGCCCACTGAGTCCAGAGACCTCCGATTTCTGTCTTGGAAGACTATGTTTTTAATGACAATTACTTCTGGCAGATGGGTCTTGGAGGTGCACGCCCTGATATGCAACCCCCCGTATATTCAGTTTCATAATGACCTGGTGTCATTATGCACAAACCCAGCATTTTTACCTAAGGTTATTTCTGTGTTTACTTTAAATTAGATCGTCCACCTGCCAGTTTACTTTTCAGACCATCAGAATCTGAGTAAGCCTTGCTTCATACGCTCGATGTGCATAGAACTTTGGGTATTTACCTTCTCCGCACTTCACAGTTGCATCAATCACAACACCTTTTTGTTTCTTTTGCCCCTGGTCACCAGGGCACTGGTGTCTCCAAGGAGTGCTTGTCCACATGATTGGCCAACTGCATTACATTTATTTATGCTAAATACGATGTCCCTCTCACAGATGTTTTCAAGCCACACTCTACCAGAGGCATGGCTGCCTCAATGACCTGTTTCTGAGGCATTTCAGCCTTGGATATCTGTGAAACCACCATGTGGTCCACTGTCCATACCTTCACTAGGCATTACAGTCTGGACATCGCTTCTAAGAGGCGCACCATTTTTGGGCAGGCCGTCCTACATGGCCTCCTGTCCTAATCACACAGGATACACTGCCATCCTCCCAGTGGGTTTTACAACTGCTTGGGAATCGTCCTAGTGGTTATGACCTGCTGCAAGAGACTGCCTCAAAGAAGATAGTACAGTTGCACAAGAACTTACTGTAACAGTAGCTCTTCGAGAGTCTTTTGCAGCAGGTCATACAGCTCCACCCTCCTTCCCCCTTACTGTTGCTTCAAAAGGGTTACTAGCTCCTGTTTCTGATACTCCATGAGCTGCTGCCTTTCCTTTTTTTCCTCCTCAGTTCCCCTCAGAATCCCTCAGATATGGTTACACATACAGGTGCCCGGCTGGGAAAAGAACTGAGGAATGCCTTTGACCTCCCCCTTTTATACCTGCCAGGTGTATAACACGTGGTGGTGCTGGAGGGAGGTCCTAGGATCGACAGCTGTGAAATCATCCAAAGAAGAGGGCGCCTGTGGCTGAATCCCACTGGTTATGACCTCCTGCAACAGACTCTCGAAGATCTACTGTTACAGTAAGTTATTTTATGCAACTGTACTATCTATGGTGTGGGTTCAGGTGATCTATTCTCTCCCAAGAAAAGATAACAGTTCACCACCATTCTGTGGATTCAAAACATTAAGCCAAACAAATTGCAAGGCACACCTGCCATTTATATGGAAACATCACGTAAATAACCCTTCAAAAGGCAGAGAGTCCAAATATATAAATCAAAATGATATTGCTCCGAAGTCGATGAACAAAAAATTGCCGGTGACAGCTGCTAAAGAGGTAACAGTCAAGTGCTCCTTGGTGGGGAAAAAGATCATGAAATACCATAGGAAGCCCAGCCCAAGCTTCTTTCACTGATTCAAATTGTTTAGTTCCTTGCCCTGTAATAAGCAAAAGCTTGGCTAGGTAGGTCATCCTGTAGGGAATACCAGCAGCAGTAAGTTCATATAAAATGTCCCTGTATTCTCCTCGGAACTGACAAACATGGGGAGTGAAGTCATTAAAGATATAGAAGTGATGGGAGTTCCTGTGCAGTTCCCCTTTCTCCCGAGCTTTCTGCTGCACATAAAATTTTTCCCAATAATTGAGCATTTTAAAAATAGTATGACGAGGTCACTCAGAAGGGGTGATGGTAGGCTGCAGGGCACTGTGGGCATATGCTACCATATAGGATGAGCAATATGGAGCTGGGCCCATCTCGGATTGAAGCAAAGATTGAATAAAAGAGAGCATATCCAGGCTCTCCTGATATTCAGTGATGCCCACAATCATGAAGTTATTGCAGCAGTTTCTACATTCCTGGTCCTCCACCGGGGCTTCCAACTTGGTGACTTTTTGGCGGAGAATAGTCAGTTCTTTTTTCTCCTGGGATGTCGATCCTCCACTGAAGGATTCTGTGTCACCAACCCAGTGGGAATGAGCCTTCAGAGCTGGTTGGAAATGTTTCATGTCCTCCGCCATCTCCAGCACTATGGACTTAATCATGGCCAGATCTACCTGAAAACTAGACAAGGAGTCTTCAACTTCCACCCCAGCAGAAAAATTTGTAGAAGAATCATCGGGCTTCATCCTTTTTACCTCTCGAGGTTTCTCTGGATTAGTAGGTGGTGTGTGCTGTGTGGAAGGATCCAGAATGGGCCCCACTTCCATTTCCAACATTTAAAAGGTAAAACTAGCAGCCAATGAAACCAGTAGACAATTGGGAAACTCAGGGGGCAATAGACAATTATAATGAGCAGCGTAGGCACACTAGAACTCTGTTAAATAGGCAAAAAGTATAATTATATTCGAAAAGAGGATGGAGCGGGTTCAGCTGCGTCTATCCAGTGGCTTGCATCACATGACTCCCTTGGGTTTGCTGGATTCTGATTCACATGTAGTACCAATCGTACCTCTCATGGTGTGTTCTGCCAGAAGTGGATTTCCCTCACTGTTCTCACAATAAAGTGAGCTGTAGATGCTGTCTCCATAGTCTGGTCCTTGACAACTGCTTCCATTGTTGGAGTTACTCATTTTAAGGAGCGTTTGTGTGGTAATCAATCCTCACAGTAAGTTTTTCAAATATTTCAACCAATGCACTGCTAAATTGTATAACTTGATGGGCAGGATTCTCAAAAAGGGATGTGCACTGCACATCCAAGATGCTCCGGCGCATCCCCGACTTGCGCTGTGGCATGGCACAATTCTAGAAGGGGGCTGATGTGCCAGTGCATCACATATGCACCGCATACCACCCATAATGATATGCAGGGTATCAGGAGGTGCTGTGAAGGGGGCATGCCCATGCATATGGTGTACAATCCCATTCACAGCCCAACATGGAGGTGCATCCCTGGGGCAAGTCGTGAGATGTACCTCCCAGAGATAAGTATAAAACAAGTAGACTTATGTGGATTGCCACCCACAGGCAGGCTGCTGTACTGCAGACAGCAGCACAGCAGCCTGCCTAGGGCTGGCAGTCCAGAGTGCCCCCATTCAACGCCCATTTAGACTGCAGCATCCTATGGCAGTGACCCCATATACAGTGAAACCCCCTCCCTGCCTGACCCCATTCAGACTTCTGCACCTGCCACAGTGAATTCATATACAGTGAACCCCCAGCCCAACATGCAAGCAACACCAACTGTGCTCCAAAGACTCCCCCATCAGTCTAGTAGACCTCCCACCCACTCAGGCACCATCTCCCCACTCATTTGTGAATGACAGGGTACAGTACTCACTGCAAGTCCATTGGTCAAGTGGGTCCACCAATGGGCTTTCAGTAGTACAGTATCTGTCGGTCATGGACAGTTCTGTTTGTGGCCAGCCATGGTGGTATGTTGGTGAATTGCATGCCACACATCGGGACCAGCTGGGACGAGGAAGCAGGGTTGGGAGAGTGTGTCTAAGTCGGTAGGGGATGGGGGTCTGCTGGACTGATGGGGAGTCTTTGGAGCACCATCAGCATTGTGTGCATGTTGGGGTGGGGTGGGCTGTTTCACTGTATATGGGGTCACTGCCACAGGGTGCAGCAGCTTGGATGGGGGTTGGGCATAGAGGGGGGACCACTGGACCACCATGGCTAATTCATATGTGTCTTAGCCAACAAATGGGCTGGGGATGGGTGGGGTGCAAATCACCCCCCTGGGCCTGTGTGTGTGGCCCATTGCCATTGCAGGGTGCTCAGTGCATTCTGACAGGTGCAACCTTGCTTGGCGCATGCAAATGAGGCCATAAAGACATGTAAATGGCCCGAAGTGCACCTTGCATGCCTAATGGTCCCATTTGCATGTTTATCACTGTGAATGGTGACTTTTGGCACAGTACATCAGGAGACGCACTGCTCCATTGTGTACCTAGCCCAACCTAGGGGTTGTGTTGGCACATTCCATACTGGGTGCAACAGTGGTATTTACAGCGGGGATGCACCAGGGGCATCCCCCGGCACATCTTCTGTGAATACAACAGTTTGTGCTCAGTATATCTCATTTGTGCCAGGGCATCCAAGATGCGCTGAGTGCAAATCCTTTGTGAATCCTGCCCAATATGTGGTACCACCATCCAAGTGCATGCTCCCAGCTGCCACATTTTCTACCAGTAGTATGGCAGAACAATTTTAACATTTCACTATATAGCTTAGAACAGGAACCCCTTGTGGAGATAAATCAGATATTACATATGCAGCCTGTAAACCTCACATTTTGCCATGCAGTGTGGTGGACTCTATAATACTACAGTCTAAAACTACTAATAAAATAAAACAAATAACATATACAAGCCAAACACACAGACGATAAAAACAAAAACTTAAAGTTCTTTGTAGGAGTCTTAAGCCGTTCCCCAGCTTAAAATTTAATGTGCTTCCCATGTTCACACCATTGCATTTATGGAGGGAGAACATGAGGTCTATTCAGCCTGAAATACATCAGCAAAGCTGTTCCTTGTATGTTGAAGACAGGCTGTAAATCTGTGAAGCATTTAAACAATCACAAAAACAACATTCTCCAAACTCCTTAGCACAATGAGCCACTTATATACTGTATAAAACAGAGAAAGCAGTGCATTCAGGCAAGAGACCACCTCCAAAAGAGGTGTAACCCCTCACCCCTGCCTTTTTACCAAAACGACAGGTGGCATGCTGTTGACGCTGACAGCAGTACCTGGTGGGGACCTGGGTTCGGGGAGGATGAGGTTACTCAGCACAGGGGAGACCTAGGTTTGGCTACTCTGCACAGGGGCACCCAAGTAAATCCAAACACAGGAAGCAATAACTGTAATGTCCAGAACCAGGAATGGGATTCTTCAGTGTGGCTTTTATTCACAAACTAGCTGAACAAAACAAAGCATAGACGGACCCTCATGGGGCTACATTTCCTGGTAATGCAGATTAGAGACTACAACGTGGTCCACTGGAAGAATGAACCAATTATACTATTTTCAGGCTCTGGACCCACCAGGCACACAGCCCGGACTTGCACGCGCTTTGGGTACACAGCCCGACTGGCCCGGCTCCCCCGCCGGCCACTTGATTCACGGTCCATTGGAAGAATGAAACAATTATCCTGTCATGGCTCCCCATACCACTTAGAGTCTGCTACTCCTAGAGAGATTTCTTCCTTACTTCTTATGACTCCCCATCTCACAAAGAGAATTCTTCTTTACACTTGTTGTGGCTCCCCACACCACTTAGAGTCTGCAACTCCTAGAGAGATTTTCCCTTTTGCAACCCCACGTCTGGGTACTTCCCCCATCACTGGCCAAGTGCATGAGACAAAGTAGCAACCACAGCAGAAATCCGTAGAGGTGGACCTGGTTACTAAAGATGGGGGGATTGCCCACCTCCAGCTCCCACAGCCCATACCTGGCCATTTCTCTGGAAAACTGAAACTTCTGGATGTAGATTAAAGGGCAGATGAACTGGCGCATCTCCTCTACATATTACTTGAAATCACACAGCACTCTAGCATTTGACACTACTCCACTTGTTTGGCCTATTCCTATAGGCTTCCCAAAATGTAGCTCAATTCCTAGATTTCCTCACATGTCCCAGGTTGAAGAAAACATTTTTGCCCTCTCATGTTAGAGCAAACACTCACCCTTTAGTTGCAGGTGCCCCACAGGCGAATCACAAATCTTCCAACTTTCCAAAACAATGGCTGAACTGAGCTGGCAGCTTTTCTTCCTCTTGGCAGAATTAAGGAGATTGTCCCAGGAATCTGCATGGGGATCTTTACATCCCTCCCCCAGAGGGAGGGAGCACTGAGACCTGAACAGCGGTCTCCACCACTTGAGCACACCTTACTTGCTGAAGACAAACTGGACACTCACTTGGACACTGTACACTGAACACTCCCTTTGAAAACTCCCAACATTCTATCTAACTCCCTCTGCTGCAGATTCCAATGTGGCTTATGCAGCTGCGAAAGTTCTATTGGTGATGTCATCCCTCAGTGTCAGCTGAGACTGAGAACAGAGTGAGACAGTGTGAAACCCATTTAACTGGAGTTTCACAAGCTGCCTTCCTTGCCTACCACTAGGTCTTACTGGGATTCTAGTAACCCCGGGTAACAAGGAGTTATACTCACCCTTGACCAGGAAAATGACTGTCCGCAGTCATTGTTTACCTGGCCTTAGGCCATCCCACCCTATGTGCTACCTGTGAAGAGGTGTGATCAGGCCCCTTCCTACCATGTGCAAGCACAGGCAGGTAACACTAAGGGCCCAGAGGCCTGTAGCTGACATGTCAGCCTCTACACTATCCCCTTGCTATGGACATCTAGTGGCTCTGGTAGAACTATCCAGAGCATAGCCCTGAAAGATCAGCATTGCGGTCCCCATGGCCACTCAGGACCACAGCCCATCTATCCCCCCAACCCTCTAGGGAAAACCTATCTGCCTCTAACATAATATCCACAAAACAAAAACAACCCGGGGTCCTCTCCAACCTTGGGCAACCTGCAACCACACACCATTAAAATACCAAAATTACTGCCCCCTCCCTACCCCCACAACCACACCTGTGGAAGGAAAGGGTTAATACAGCAATAACCATAACAATAACACCACAGTACTTTAAATTTGTAAACAATAAAGCACTGATGAGGAACTCCGATGAGCCCCTCCTCCTCTTCTTGTCTTCTCTTCTGTCTTCCCAGGAACACCTGCAAGAAAAAGAAAGACAAAACACACTCTCCTAATCTGCATACACAGTTTATCTAAGCCCTATCATCAAAACACTGCAGAATCCCAAAAAGACTTTTTTTTTTTCAGAAAAAAGGTAGAAAAACAGTATTTACATTAGATAACAATGACATTATTTACAATGCACATTTGGGGGGATGGAATGCCCTAAAAGTCCCAACTAATGACCACAAGGCCCAAAGGCTAGTCCAATAAAGAGTATCTCCTGGGCCAGAGCCCGGTGAAGCACAGTTCTAACAGGCTAAAGTCCCGAAGGGGAGAGTCTTTGAGGACAGTTCACACATTTTGAAGTCTGTAGTGTAGGGTGTGTACTGCAATGTCATAAAGATAGAAAGTTCAGACTTACCAGCCACTTGTAGTACAATACTTAGCAACAACCTGCACCTCTGCCGAAGACTCCCCCTGGCAGCATTTCTTCTGATACAGCTGGGCGGACATCTTCCAGGAACCACAGGAGGGCACGTCAGGAAACAGCTGGGCTGATGTCATCTCTGGAGACGGTACCTTAGAACAGGAACAAAAAGGAAACAGCTGGTCCGACGTCATCCGATTACTAGGCGATGAACAGGATACAGCTGGGATGGTGTCCTCTCTGGATCTGAAGTCATCTGGTGGGCCAGTTGATGGTTGTTGGACAGGACAGCACACTGTAGACTGATGAATATGGGGCACCTGAGTCCTGGATATTCATATTGGCAGATCAATTAGGCACTTCACAGTCTGGTGTGGCAGTATTGACTACCACTGCTCGGCTCTCCATTTTGTAGGCATAGGCACATTTGCTGGGAGGTCCTTGCCCTGAGGCCAATAGTACTGGGGGTCAGGGGCTTGAATTATTACCCCGTCTGGGTGCACATAATTCACACAGTGGGAGATTTCACGTCCCTCTTCGTCCACTACTCTCACTCTGTCTATGAACAGTGTCCTGCCTCTCTTCCACTGGGTATACTTTTCATGGAACAGTCTATTCTTTACATGCTTGTTGGCCCCAGGATGCACACTTTTCATTGCTTCATCCCAGATCCAGGATTTCCTGCAGTTCTCAATCTCCTCCCAGACTTTTCGAGGAAAGGTAGGAAAGGTCATACCATAGATCTCATTTGCCTTTCTATGAACCAGTCTCTCCTCTTTACTTGCTTTGGTCAATCTGAGACTGCTGGCCTGGCTTGG
The DNA here is from genome assembly GCA_016271365.2 of Neoceratodus forsteri. Lineage (NCBI taxonomy): Eukaryota > Metazoa > Chordata > Ceratodontiformes > Ceratodontidae > Neoceratodus > Neoceratodus forsteri. Next base: position 631,844,413 of record CM028136.1, on the reverse strand, counting down.
GGGTGGCCAGTCCTGGTTCTGCCAGCTACGCATCCTTAAGGAAATTAGAAACGGATCCCTGACTTCTTCCTCCTGTAAAGTCAGGGCAGTGGCATCACCACTTTCTTCCATACATTCCTCTGAGGCAAGATCTTGAGGCTGTGTACCCGTTCCTTTTTCACAAGGCCACGTAGGTTCCCTCTCATCTTCCTCTTCACTGAGGATCTGAGCCCAGAAGTGAGCAGTTGTTCTCTCCCCTGAGACTATCCACTCATCACTAGGTGAGGAGGTCGACACCTCCCACTTAAAGGCCTCCCGCATCTTATCTTCACCTAAGAGACTCGGGCTAGGCCCCCCCACCCAGGGGTCTATTGATGCTTTATCCAAACTTTCTTTCTGGGATCCAGCATCCAAAACGTCAACTTCTGGTTCTGTCTCTATCTCTACATCCTCTAGCTTTGTGCCACACTCCCCTGAGGGACCTTCCTCCACAAGCTCCGCCTGGTGCTGTGTGCTGCCAACTGCAGATTCCTGAATTTTTGTCCATGTGGGAGCCAAACGGATTGGAGGCACTTTGTACAAGCCATATTTTTGTAGGCATCCAGCACAGTGAGGAATCATGAAGATGTCCCTTCCAGCTCCCAAGCATATTTGACATACACGCACTGGATAATTAGGAATCGCCACATCAGGAGGCAGTTGCCCTCCATAGCACCACTTTTCAATATCTCTCAGTCTATTTACTGCTGCAGTTACTGCAACCAGGGCATGATCCAGGTAACAAGCTGGTCCTGAGGCCATAACTGCAGAAAAATAAACAAAAAGTTCACTGTAACTGAAAGTCCCACTTTATTGAACATACTCTTTAACTGTAAAATGGCTCTTCTGCTGCTGTGTTTACTTTACTACCCCACCCTGTAATGGCGGCGGCAGCGCTCCTGTGCATCAACATTTAGAATCTGGGTCAAGCCACTGCGCACCCGATTTACACCAGCTACTGATAACTTTTACTCAAACTGCACAACTTGCTCTGATCTGGCTTTAAACACATTTACAGGATTTTCCATGGACTTTTCACATGCTGGTATCATTCATTTGATTTACAGTCCCTTAAAACTTCAGGTTTTATGCACAGGATTGCCTGCTTTTACTAGTGCTGCACTTTTCTACAACCCACAGTCTCTCTGTGGCTGCAAACTTTAAACTGAGGCTAAATTCATTGCTATCCACACAGTCAATGGCTTAACAGACTTGCACTTGCTGGCAGGACTTAATACAGTTGTTACTTGCAAAGCGACTACACTGCTGCACACACATTTTATATGGCATAGGCTGAAAATCACTGTTTGAGCAGTTTCTTCAATGTTTACTTACTGTTATCAGTAGCAATTTGCTGTGATGGGGAAAAACGGCCTGCAGCCAGTTCTTGAAGGCCTCAGTATACAAACGGGCGGGCAGTCCAAGCGATCGTCTTCTTAACCCCCACACTTGCAATTTTAACGATCGATTAGCGGGTTGAGCCCGATTTTAAGCAAGAAAGTCTATTTTTGAACTGTTTACAATGCTTTGAACACTCCACGACGCTCCTCCACTGCCAGTACACGCACTCCACTCTCACTCCCTCTCGAATGCTGGGGCAGTCTCTCTAGAGCTGGCTGAGGGGCGGGACTGATTGCAGTCTGACCAACCACACTACGCCATGCAAATGAGCCTCTTCTTCCTCACGAGGACTCTTCTCCTCACAGCGATCATTGAGTAGGCAAATTTAAACTGCAGAATGCAACTTTTTTTTTCAACTGACTCCACGGCGGGAGCCCATTTCAGCCATATAACATAGCCATTAACTCTGCAGTCTCTCAATTCACTCAGAAAGCATTTCCAACATCCAGGGCACAATTTTCCTGTTGCTACCCCTAGTCTTCCACACTTTTCTTTACAACAGTTCATTTTTAAAAGCATTTCAAATGTCCTGGGCACAATTTTCCTGTTGATACCCCTAGTCTTCCACACTTTCCTTCACAACAATTTATTTTAAAAGCATTTCAAACATCCAGGGCACAATTTTCCTGTTGATACCCTTAGTCTTCCACACTTTTCTTCACAACAGTTCATTTTAAAAGCAGGCAAAAACACTGTAAACAATTTTTTGATGCAGGACAAGGGCACACTCTTTGGCTTTACAGCTCCTTGGTAAACAGTTGGCATTTTTAAGCAGCAGCACAAGATTCACAGCACACAGCAACACACACTAAGGAAATTGCTTCAGCTTTTTGGGCTACCCACTACCAGATAACCAAAACGCTAGCCCCCTTGCCCAAGCACCTTCCTTCCCGAACAAAATCCAAAGCAGTGCCTCCATTTTTGTAACCCCTCACCCCTGCCTTTTTACCAAAATGACAGGTGGCATGCTGTTGATGCTGACAGCAGTACCTAGTGGGGACCTGGGTCTGGGAAGGTGAGGTTACTCGGCACGGGGGACCTAGGTTTGGCTACTCTGCACAGGGGCACCCAAGTAAATCCAAACACAGGAAGCAATAACTGTAATGTCCAGAACCAGGAATGGGATTCTTCAGTGTGGCTTTTATTCACAAACTAGCTGAACAAAACAAAGCATAGACAGACCCCCATGGGGCTACATTTCCTGGTAATGCAGATTAGAGACTACAACGTGGTCCACTGGAAGAATGAATCAATTATACTGTTTTCAGGCTCTGGACCCACCAGGCACATAGCCCGGACTTTCACGCACTTTGGGTACACAGCCCAACTGGTCCGGCTCCCCCGCCGGCCACTTGATTCACGGTCCATTGGAAGAATGAACCAATTATCCTGTCGTGGCTCACCACACCACTTAGAGTCTGTGACTCCTAGAGAGATTTCTTCCTTACTTCTTATAACTCCCCATCTCACAAAGAATTCTTCTTTACACTTGTTGTGGCTCCCCACACCACTTAGAATCTGTGACTCCTAGAGAGATTTTTCCCTTTTGCAACCCCACATCTGGGTACTTCCCCCATCCCTGGCCAAGTGCTTGAGGCAAAGTAGCAACCACAGCAGAAATCCGTAGAGGTGGACCTGGTTACTAAAGATGGGGGGGTTTGCCCACCTCCAGCTCCCACAGCCCATACCTGGCCATTTCTCTGGAAAACTGAAACTTCTGAATGTAGATTAAAGGGTAGATGAACTGGCGCATCTCCTCTACATATTACTTGAAATCACACAGCACTCTAGCATTTGACACTACTCCACTTGTTTGGCCTATTCCTATAGGCTTCCCAAAATGTAGCTCAATTCCTAGATTTCCTCACATGTCCCAGGTTGAAGAAAACATTTTTGCCCTCTCAAGTTAGAGCAAACACTCACCCTTTAGTTGCAGGTGCCCCACAGGTGAATCACAAATCTTCCAACTTTCCAAAACAAAGGCTGAACTGAGCTGGCAGCTTTTCTTCCTCTTGGCAGAATTAAGGAGATTGCCCCAGGAATCTGCATGGGGATCTTTACACCCCCCCACTGGAGGGAGGGGACACTGAGACCCGAACAGCGGTCTTCACCACTTGAGCACACCTTACTTGTTGAAGACAAACTGGACACTCACTTGGACACTGTACACTTAACACTCCCTTTGAAAACTCCCAATGTTCTATCTAACTCCCTCTGCTGCAGATTCCAATGTGGCTTATGCAGCTGCGAAAGTTCTATTGGTGATGTCATCCCTCAGTGTCAGCTGAGACTGAGAACAGAGTGAGACAGTGTGAAACCCATTTAACTGGAGTTTCACAAGCTGCCTTCCCTGCCTACCACTAGGTCTTATTGGGATTCTAGTAACCTTGGGTAACAAGGGGTCACAGAGGTAATTAGACATATTTGTTATAAATGCCAAAACTGGATCTTTATGGACTGATATAGTCTCAAAAGACAGTACGTTTTCAAGTTAAAATTCCAACTCCATATTATTAATCCCACGCTAAAGTATTGAGACCCAATAGAAGATAAACTGTTCAGATGTAGAGGTGCTTCACAGTTCAAAAGAACCAGCAAATCTCCAGTGACATCAACAATTGTTAGTTATTGGAAAAGCAGTATTCAAAGAACAGCATAAACCATGTGATTTTCCCTCAATGGCACTAAACAAACAGAGGCCTTTCTGTCTCTCTGCCTAAACAAACCTGGGCCTTCTGTCCCTCTGAAAGACAGAAATTTGAGAGAGGTAATCCATATAGACTCTGTGCTTTACCCTTTAGTTTACTTGCAAGTAAGCCGTCAATTATAAAAGAAAGAAAACCTTACCTCTGACTGTTAGATTGAAGGTATGCATATGCCAAAAAGGCAAGCAAAACTCCAAGTGTATTTACACATATTCACTCCCCCTCTGAGAGTTTCTGAGCAGGGTTTCCCAGCTCTTCACATCCCCAAGGGATTTCAGTAGTGCCTTTGAAAAATGTCTCTTCTGTTGTCTGGTTTTCGGGCTTCATCAGTTCATCCGCCATATTGAATCATTTCTTGCAATGGGGGCTTTTCCTTTCCTGCAGTCACTCATCTGGTCTTGTCCGGTCTTCTGGGCTCCATTACTCCATTGTATTATCTTCCAGGGTGACTTTATCTACAGTGTGAAAACAAATAAGATGCTCCTCTGAGTGTAATATTTTCTTGTCTTTTTAAATAAATATATGAGCACCCTAGCCACAGGTAGAGTTAGCATACCTTGTTTTCCAGTTAAATGCACTTTCAGTACTTATAGTACTTTACAATCTCTCCTCTGTGGCCAATATGGAATTCTCACAGATCTTCCAGACTCCACGCCTCATGGCAGGTTCTCTGGTCAAAACTCTTGGGACATCACCTAATCACCTGGTCCCCACTGTAGAGATGCCAGGTCTGGCCACCTCGAGCTTAGTGGACCCCATTGTCCTCAGTGAGGAAGCATGACTGGAAGCAGGATACTATTGGCTATAGAGACATGCATCTTTAGTGAGATAGGGCCTCAGCCTGTATAGCAAGCCCATCTTCCGGTTATGAAGCTTAGTGATTCGATCAATGTGAGGTCTAAGGGAAAGCAGCTGGTCAAGTTGTACACCCAGAGACTTTACTGAGTCCACAACTTCAAGAGGAAAGCCTGTAGTGGTATATGTTTTCCTTAGCTCTTCAGTGTCAAAACCCAATTTTCTAGTTCCAGATAGCATAGACTTAGTTTTTTTTAGACAAGAACCGGTCCTCAAGCATCTGGAAGACAGCCTTTAGGCCAGACTCTATCTAAGCAAAATTAGAGGGACACCTGTAAAGCACCCTATCACCAGAAGAAACCAACACTCTAGCTCCTCCACAGTTACCAGATAATTCAGTAATAAACAGGAAAAACAGCATAAGGCTCAAAACTGAGCCCAGAAGAACTCCATTAGTAATCTCACACACAATGGACAGCCTGCGCCCCATATAACCATCTGGTTATGACCAGTCAGGTAATTTCTAAACCAGGAGCACAAGAGTTGATCAAGGTACAGTCTTCTTACTTTAGGTTGTAGCAGTTTGTGCTCAACCAGGTTGAATGTGTTGGTCAAGTCTACAAAAATGACACCTGTTGTTTGACCAGTAACCATGGCATTGAAAAGATCAGACGTACAGTGAACAAGGGCAATATCAGTGACATGACCTTTTCTAAATCCACGCTGGGCATCAGTTAACAAAATCTGTAAGTCATAATACTGTAACTGGTAGTAAACCAGTTTTTCTTGTATTTTTAGCTAGGGTGCAGAGGATGATTTGGGGGCAGTAATTTTCTATGGGTTTTTTGTTACCCCCCCATGCATGGGACCGCATGAATCACTTTCCATTTCTTGGGAAGAAGATCCATGAAGAATCGGTTGGACATACTGTATCAGCAACTAGTGCTAGGTCACTGATGACTTTGGTGTTGAAAGTAATGTCATTGGTAGGGACTCCCACTCTACCTTTAAGAAGGCAAATTACTTGGGACAAGAAACACTCTAGGTCTTGTGTGCTGCTAATTTGTAGGTCTTTCATATAGTTTACTTTAGCTTATGTTTTGGCTAGCTTTGCAGGAGTTTCTAAATTTCCTGTTGTCTTGCCAGTGCTGTTCCGGATCACGTACCCTATAAGTACTCCAGGCCTTATACCTCTGCTTCATTAGTTTATGAGGGCTGAAAGTTAGCAATTTAGAGCAGAGAACTCTAAATTAAAAATAATCATAATAAATAATAAAAAACTAAATAAATAACTGACATTAAGAGGAATAACACCATTAATCTGAAAGTATACATCCCTACAACTATGATATACATGTGGGCCATAGCACTCAAAAGATGTGCATTTAAAGTGAGATATAAGCAGGGCCCCTGGTGTTCTGCTGCAGAATTTTCTGATTTCTGCGGCAGGGCTCCTTGACTTCTACGGAAGCATTTTCTGATTTCTGCAGCATGATTTATTCATTTATCTGGCAGAATGCAGTCCTGTCATTGGCTAAATATGATGTGATGTCATCGATGACATCGTATGCTGAGCATAGAGGAGGGGCTTCAGGATAAACAAGGTGGGAAAGAAAGCCTGACACTATGGAAAAACAATATATTTATATGAAAATACACCAAAAACTATTAATTCTGCGGCACTATATATATTCTGAGGCACGATGCAAATTCTGCGGCAAATTCCACAACCGCAGAACCGCAGAATTCCAGGGGCCTTGGATATAAGCACTCCTTCTGTGTGTGGGCTGGTGGCAGGAGGCTGGTCAACTGCAACATGAGAAGATAAATAGCAGGAGGGGAAATGGAAGGAAAGGGGGACAGCAGGCACTGTGCATGGAGGTTTTAATAAGTGCACAGAGCCTGGGGAAAAAGAAAAAGGATCTCACTGCCAGCCTGTCAGCATAGTGGTAACACTACTGCTTGTGACACTGATGACCCGGGTTTGGAAGTGAGCCAGAGCATTGGAGGGCTAGCTCGGAGGAAGTATGATGAGAGTCCAATGGACTGCTCTCCTCCTCCTCTGGGGGGCTGTGACACCCAGTGACAGGCTGACTCCTAACGGGGCAAGGAAGTACAGTTGTCAGGGACCACAACAGCAGGGTGTGAAGGCATGGCAGACAGTAGTGTATCATATGTAGAAGCACATAGGGCCACACCTGGAAGTCCTTACACATCCATGCCTTTGATGAGCAACTGTAAGGATTAGCCATGAGATCCTGTACCAAGACATAAACCAAAAAGGCTAGGGCCAAGAAACCAAGCTGGTTAAGCATGGAGGTGAGGGAAAAGGTGAGGGCAAAAAGAGCAGCCTTCGGGAGGTTCAAGAGATCCAACCGGGGGGAGGATAGAGAGGAGTAACTGAATAGATCAAGAGAGCTGGCCAAAGCAGTTAGGTCAGCCAAGGTGTACAGAGAGCTTAGACTGGCATAGGGTATCAATGATGAGGAAAGGGACTTCTTCAGGTACATAAGGGAGAAAAGGATCTGCAAGAATCAAATAGTAAGGATCAAGAAGGATGGCGGTGGCAGAAAAAGGGAAAGAGCAGGCAGAAGCACTAAATGAATACTTCTGTACTGTCTTTACTAAAGAAAAGAATGAGTCACTGCCTCAGGGGATAGGGAGGGTAGGCACGGGGGGAGAAGGTGATGGATGAGGAAATCTCAGCAGACAGGGTACTAGAGGGATTAAGGGCATTGAGGGTGGATGAGACACCAGGCCCAGATGGTGTAAACCCCCAGGTACTGCAGGAATTGGTGGTGGTCCTGGCAGAGCCATTAGCAGATTTGTTCAATACCTCTATGAAGACAGGGTGCATACCCCAGGACTGGAGGATGGCTCATGTGGTGCCCCTCCACAAAAGCAGACCCAAGGATGAACTAGGCAACTATAACCAGTAAGCCTTATATCCATTGTGGGAAAGTTAATGGAGACAATCCTTAAGGAGAGATTGATGACTTTTCTAGAGGGTAATAGTCTCCAGGATGGGAAGCAACATGGGTTGGTCTGTGGCAGATTCTGCCAGACCCACTTGATTGACTATTATGACTCACCTGGATAAATAAAGATTTGATTTGATTTGATGACTGGGAGACTAGGGCATTCAACAAGGGCTATGCAGTAGATGTCTTGTATCTGGATATCAGCAAGGCATTCAATTTGGTGCCACATGGAAGGCTGATCAGTAAGGCGAGATACCTGGGAGTAGGGACAAAAATGGTAAATTGGATCAAGAACTGACTGCAGGGGAGGCAGCAGAGGGTTGTGGCTATAGGGGAACTCTCATCTCCAAGTGCTGTAACAATTGGGGTACCACAGGGCTCAGTACTGGGCCCGGTGTTGTTTGGCATTTTCAACGCTGACATCTTACACAACATTATGAAAAAGATTAGTCTCTTTGCAGGTGACACAAAGATTGGAGCAGTGGTGGATGACACAGAAGGGTGGCAGGGGCTGCAGGATGATCTAGCTAAACTCAAGCACTGGTGAGACACAAGGCAGCTTGGGTTCAATGCTAAAAAGTGCAAGTTCATGCACTTGGGAGCAAGTAACTCTAGGAGATGTTAATAGTTGGGAGAGGTACAGATAGCCAGTACAGAGGAGGAGAAGGATCTTGAGGTGATAATAACAGGACAATTAAACCACTCAGCACAATGCAGGAAAGCAGCAGCCAGAGCCAATAAGATGCTGGGGAGTCTTGCTTGAGGAATCACTTCCAGGAGAGAAGAGGTGATCTTACCACTGTACAAGTCATTGGTGAGGCTACACCTGGAGTACTGCGTGCAGTATTGGCACCCCTAGTTGAAGAAGGATGTGAAGTTACTGGAGGAGGTACAGCACAGAGCAATAAAGATGATCCTGGGTTTGGAAAACAAACCCTACGAGGACAGGCTTAGGGAGCTTAACATGTATTCCCTGAAAGAGTAGAGGGATTGGGGGGGAATATGATTGAGACTTTTAAATATATGAAGGGTTTAAACAAGACTGGTACAGGAGGGATTTTTGAATTAAGGGGAGGGAGGGACACGAGGGGGCATAGTCTGAGACTGGAGGGTAGAAAACTCCAGAGAGAAATGAGGAGACACTTCTTCATGGAAAGGGTGGTGTCTAAGTGGAACGCACTGCCTGAAGAGGTGGTATCCTGTAAGACAGTGGGCAGTTTTAAAATGGGATGGGACAAAGTGGGGGGGAGAGTCACTGTAATGGGGGTAAGGGAGGGAGGGGCAGCTGCAGTGTAATGTTTGCTAGCTACACACTTGTGCAGAGCTAATAGACCATATGGCCTGTATTTGCTGTCAGTTTTGTATGTTCGTATTCCCTACTGACCATGCAGTATGACTCCCAGAGCTACTGCCTCACTGACACTCCAGCTGACACTTGGGCTGCTGGTTGAGGATCACAGGTAGATAGGTTACTCTCCCTCTAGCCCCAGAGTGGAGTCTTACTATTCGTAAGTGCCTCTTGCCTTAGTACACCCCTGGGCATGCTCTTATCAGCATGTAACCCACACCTCATCGTGTTTTATTGCTTGCATAATCAACCACACCCATGGCATATCAGGGTGGAGGCAGCAAAGTGAACCACACCTGAAGTCCCAGGTGCCCAGATCCCATGGTGCCCTAACAACGGGATATCCCCAGACAGCAGTGGATGGGAGAACACTCAAGAAGGTAGAGATTACCAGTGGTGTATCACAAGAGTTGCTGCTCAGGCCACTGCTGTTCAATATATTCAAATAAACGATGGCATGAAAGGCACATTTTGTCTTTGTAGACAGTCATGAGCTCTGTGGGAGGGTTGATTCAGATGAGGAGATCAAAGACATGAGGGAGGACTAGGAAAGACTGGTGAGATGATACCAAATCAGGTAGCTGGGGTTCAATGCTAAGAAATGAAAAGTCATGCACATGGGGAGAAAGCGCCAAGGAGTTAAGAACAGGGTGGGTGGTGACTGTCACAGTTACTGAGGAAGAGAATGATCCAGTCATACAACCTCCGTGCCAACTTCTGGTGCGGCTGCACCTGGAATACTGTGTACAATTTAGGAACCCCTACTCAAAAAGAACATAAGGCAGCTGGAGGTGTTGCAGAGATAGGCTAGCAAAATGATTCAGTGGCAGCAGGGGCACTCATATTTTTTATTTTTTATTTATTTCAAATTCGGATTAGTGCTTATGAGCCAGGGGCACATTTACAAAGGCTCCAAATCAACAAGAAATACAAGACATTTACAGGTGATGAAACATTGCAGAACAGAAAGACATCAACTAACAAGTGGTATTAGTGAGATGGCGAACCTGCTGGGTCAGTCTTCGTTTCGTTTTAGCTCGGCTTCAGTTTCTGTTTGAGCTTCATTTTTAACTTCATTTTAGTTTAGTTTACTTTATTTTGTCTAGTTTATTTGTTTCGTTTGTTTATTTTATTTTAAACGTTTTACGTTTTGGGCTCGCATTTTTGATAACGCTGGGTCTGAGCTGCTATTTCTTAGCTGAGATTTGAGACCTACAAGGGCTGCTGCGGTGGCTGATTTTAAGACTGTTAGGTGACTCTCGTCAGTACGTGACAGTCGTGGTCCCGATGTTACGGGGGTGATTGTTTGTGCTCCCCAGGATTGAAGCGCCTGCTTGAACTAGAGTGACAGTTATTAAATCAAGTGAAGTTGTGAGAACTGCGAACCTGCTGAAGTGCTCCTTGAAGATATCTTAAAGATTCCTTGGAGATATTCTTTCAGGATATTGGTGGAGGTTTGGTGTGATTTTCCCTTCTTTGGAACCCAGTGACTAAATTGCAGTTTCTACTTGGGGATATAATTTTCGCCAGATTATAGGAAAGACGGTACCGGTCTTCTATGTGTGTGGTACCACTGGAATAAGGAAGTGGAAGGCAAATAACGGCAGTAAGACTGATTGTATTTTGGTCCACATAACTGGAGGTTTTGGATCCCTGATCCAGATGGGGGGATTGGTTTTCCTGCCTCCGGTGGGCGGTGGGGTTTGCTTTTCTCCCTAGGTGAGGCAGGGGTACTATCGGAGGGTGGTTATGCCTGCCTCATCGTAGCGAGGGTTAGGTCGAGCTGGAACCTATGGTGGAGTTGCTCATGGTGTCTGTCTGTCTGCTGCCTTTAGGACTCTGGCTACTGTGATTTCTGAATACTTTTGTTTATATTTGGATCTATATGGACTGGCATGGATTACTTGAACTTGGTGAAGTATCCCCAAATTATTTTGTTGCAGCTACAGTGTTTTAATTACTGGGTGACTATTAGGAAATTTAATCTAAGTTCATTTATAACTATCGGTCTCGGGAGAGGAGACGGATAAATGTTGGAGCCACACTGAGTGGTGAGAGCACAGAAGACTGATAAAAGATCTTGAACTTTGTTTTGGGTAAATGAGGGTATTTATTAATGGGTATTAATGTGATGGGTCAACTTTTTATGCTTTAGGTGGTAAGCTCCTCTTCCCGCAGTGGTGAGAGCACTGTAGGTGGGGTAGATAATATTATGTTTTTAATAGTTTGTCAGCACTAAATTTATTAATAGATTTTGCTTGTGTGTTGGATTCTTAGTTTTTCATAGTTTTGTTTTATAAGTTGAATAGGATTTATTATTATTAATTTTGGTGTGATTTATGTGCTGGAAAGATAATAAGATGGTCGGGTACTATTCCCCCTCTATGCTCAGGGGCCTCCGTCCTTTTTCCTGTCCCCCTTTGTCTCCGGGAGTCTACAGAAAGTGTAGGGCTCTGGGGATTGTGAGAAAGAGATGGAGGGTTGGTGCAGGGCCTGGGGGAGAATGGAAAGGAGTGGGCGAATAGGGATAGTGAGGTCAAGGAGACACCCTGGGGTGAAATGGGCACAGGAGAGGGGACTTCCCTGTCTTGTGTCCATACCCAAGGGTTCTGATCAGGGTCAGCAGGTAGGGCGGTCATCATTGGAGGCTTATCCTACTTGGGTGGTGTTATGCAATGCCAGGTCTATTAAAAACAAGACGGCTGTTATAGCCGATCTTGTTGGGTCATCTGATCTGGCATGCATCACCGAGACATGGCTGGATGAAAATGTTGGGCCTGTCTTAGCTGCAGCAGTTCCAGCTGGGTACTGGTGACACACCGCCTGAGGCAGGATCGTAGGGTGGGGTGTTGCCATGTTTTAAGTCAGAACTGGGCCTGGTGGAGGGACCCGGTGAGTCACCAGATCCTTGAGTGTATTTTGAGCGAGGTGTGGGGCAGGATACTTTGTATACCGCCCACCAGGTGACGAATGCTTTTCCTGCAGGAAGTCACAGACTTCATTGTCGACCTGATTGGGGTCCCCAGATGGTTGGTTCTGGGGGACTTCAATGCTTGGGTTGATGATGAACTATCTCGATTTGGTCATGACTTCCTCCAGTTGATGATATCATTGGGCTTCACACAGTCTGTTTTCTCCTCAACCCATATTGGTGGGCACTCATTGGACCTGGTGTTCCTTTTGGGGATGGGGATATCCGACCTGGTGGTGGAACCGGTCGGATGATCTGACCATCACACCATTAGGTTCAATTTTGAGGCCACCCCTGTTAGGTCAGCCCCTTTGGAGATGGTCCGATACCGCCCCTTGAGGGGTGTTTCCCCAGATGACCTGATGGCGGTGTTGGACCTATCAAGCCTACCAATAGATTGCTTGGATCCAGGTGACCTGGTACATGCTTATAATGAGGCAGTGACAGGGGCCCCGGATTCCATTGCACCAGTTCGTGTTTGTCCTCTCACCTCTCGCCCCAGATCTCCTTGGTTTGATGAGACCGTGAGGGAGTTGAGGAGGGTTGGACGAAGGCTGGAAAGGTGTTGGCAGAAATCTGGTCTTGATGTTGACAGGCTTAGTTTGGTGGACCATTATGTGGTCTATCAATCCGCAATCTCTCAAGAAGGCAGAATTCCTGTCCAGAGATAGCGGCTGCACAGAATAGACCAGCTCAGCTCTTTTCGGACTGTGGACAGACTGTGCAATCCAGTCTGTCTGCAGCCCAGAAGAGCCTTATCTCAAGAATGGTGTGAGGAACTTGCCTCTTCTTTGCAGATAAGGTTGTCAATATCAGATCGGATATCCGCTTCCTCCTAATGGGAGTGATGGTGGTCGGCAGGAGATGTCGAACACCCAGTTTAGCTGGTCTGACTTCAGTCTTCCCATAATCGATGATGTTGTGATGATCATTCGAGCGATGCAACCGACTAGCTGTGATTTGACTCCTGGCCCCACACACCTTTTAATGGATTGTGTGGATAAAATTGGCCAAGTCCTGGCTTTGATAGTCTGAAGTCTTTGGAGAGGGATCTTCCCGATCTCCTAAAAGAGGCTATAGTTACGTCTCACTAAAGAAATCCTCTCTAGATCCAGATTGTCTAGCAAATTACAAGCCAATCTCTAATTTACCCTTTGTGGGTAAAGTTATTGAGAAAGTGGTCGCAATACAGTTGGAAGATCATCTGACCAACAACAATATCTACGATTCTCTCCAGTCTGGATTTAGGAAAAGGCATAGTACCGAGACAGCACTGGTTTGGGTACTAAATGAGAGATCATAGGACTCGATCCATCTTAGTACTTCTTGATCTCTCTGCAGCATTTGACACCGATGACCATGATGTGCTGTTAGAGCATTTGCGGTCTGTCTGTAGACTATCTGGTATGGTCCTCAGATGGTTTTGATCTTACCTCGAGGGTAGGACTCAGAGAGTGGTGTCAGGAATTTTTTCCTCGGCATCAGTCTCCCTATCCTGTGGGGTACCGCAGGGTTCTATCTTAGCACCCATGTTGTTGGCGGTGTATATGCTGCCATTAGGAGCGATTATTAGATGATACGGTCTGGGTCTTCACTGCTATGCGGATGATACCCAGCTGTATATGTCTTTTGTGCCTGGCCAGGATGCTGCCTTGTCGGTATTTAATAACTGCCTTGCAGAAATTCAAGACTGGATGAATGGGAGTTGGCTGAGGTTAAATCCGGAGAAAACTGAGGTGTTGGTCGTGGATAAAGGCCACTGTGAGGCGGGTTTGCTGGATGGTTCACCCTCAGGATTATGGCTTGGGGGAGTTCAGTTGGCAACCTCAGATCAGGTGCGGAATCTTGGTGTAATAATTGACAACCATCTGACGCTTAAATCTCAGGTGTCAGCGGTTGTCAAAACTTCCTTTTTCCATCTGAGGAATATCGCCAGGGTGAAGCACCTGGTTCCTCCAGAGGACCTTTCAACATTGATCCACGCCTTCGTTACCTCCCGTCTTGACTACTGTAACTCCCTTATACCTAGGTATCGGGGTTGAACTCGCCGCCTGCAGCTAGTGGCAGAATGCGGCAGTTGGCTGCTGACTGGATCTTCTAGATCCAGCCATATAATGCTTGTGCTTTGTGGACTGCACTGGCTGCCAGTGGCTTGGCGAATCACCTTCAAAGTCGGTTTGCTGACCTATAAAGCCCTACATGACCTGGGACCTACCTACCTGAAAGAACTCCTTTCCCTACTGTCCTCTCTCGCCTTCCGATCCACTGATGAGGGATTGCTGGAGATTCCTAGGGTCCGCTTGAATACATCAGGTGCAAGATCATTTAGTTTTATGGCACCGACCCTATGGAATTCTCTACCTCGTCAGGTGCAAAATTGCCCGACCATCTTTAGTTTTAAAGGAGCTTTGAAGACCCACCTTTTTAGCATAGCTTTTAATGATTTATAGTAGTTTTAATTTTATTGTATTTATTGTTTGAAGTGTACAGGCGCTTTGGTTTTAAGAAAACCGCCTTTTAAAAATAAATCTGAATTGAATTGAATTGAATTGAATAGTGTGCAGTTACAACATTAAGCAGGGTACAAGAAATAAGGAGAAACAAGACCACATTTTGCAGAGAAACATATTAATGCAGCACTAATTAACTTCAGTACAGTGTTTAACAATCATGTTACAGGTCAGATGGGTTGCTTCCAGTCTGCAGAAATGCAGTTTTAGCAGCCAAGTGAGTCTTTGTCAAGGGGAGGTAGTAGGTGGTGGAAGGTGGGAGGGGGAAGTGGGCAGTCATGGAACAGGAGGGTGGGAATGACAGAGGGTAGTGTTTGATGGGTGTGAGAAACACTGTCAGAGGCTGTGGGTTAACAGAAACACTGGCAGTCAGGTTTGCTGGCAAGAAGAGATTGAAGCCCATTTTTAAACTGGCCAAGTCTGGAGGAGTTGGCAAGGTCTGCAGGTAGATCATTGAACCATTTAGGTCCACAGTAGGAGAGGGATCTTTGGCCAAGGGTGGTTCATTTGAAGGGAACAGTTAGGACAGCCCTGGAGGCACTTCTTGTACATTTAGATGGTTGTGCAGGCTCAAAAAGGGCTGAAGTAGCACTAGGCATGGACCCCATCAGGCACTTTTTTGCAAGGAGGGAGGCCTGGTACTGGAGTCTGTGGTAGAGTGGGAGCCAGCCAGCCAGTTTCCTTGTATAGGTCACAAGAGTGAGTCATTTTGTGTACTCCCAGGACCAGGTGGCAGGCCTTGTTGAAGATGGCTTTCACGCTTTTAAGCTCTGTGTCTGTGCCTGCCCCATATATGACAAGGCCATAATCCACAGATGAGAGAACTGAACTGCACATAACAAGTTTCAGGGCAGCCAGTGTCATTGAGGTACAGTGTCTGTATAGGATGCCAAGCTTCATGTTGGTGGACTTTACCAGTTGCTCAGCATGGGCAGTGAAGGTGAGGGTGTCATCAAGGTGAATCCATAAGCACTTGAATGTATTGACTTGGTCAAGTACTTCTCCTTCGCTACTAAGTATATGCAGTGAGGACCCTCAAATCTTGCTTTGTGGGGTACTGAAGAGCATGCTGCTTGTCTTTTTGTAGTTGAGTAGCAGTTTATTTCAGGTGAATCTGAATTCCAATGCATGAAAATTGGGCTGAAGTTCTGAGCTAATTGATCCCAGATCTTTCCCTGGGACGGAGATAACAACATCGTCTGCACAGAGTATGGAGTGTGCAGGACAGGTAAAAGGCATGTCATTTATGGAGAGGTTGAATAAAAGAGGACTGAGGATAGAACCTTGTGGAACCCCTAGGTTTACTTCCCTTGGCTCAGAGATTGTATTGCTAATCCTAACCCGTTGAGATCTATGGGTTAGGTAACTATGGAACCAGGCCACAGATTCCATTGACAATACTATAGAGAGGAGACATTCCAGTAGCAGTTGGTGATTGATTGTGTCAAAGGCCTTGGTGAGGTCTATGAAGATAAACCCCACCGCAATCCCTTTATCCAGGACCCCATAAAGCTGAGTGGTGTACTCTACTAGCGCGGCGATGGTGGAGTAGTTTTGTCGGAATCCATGTTGTTTCAAGCAGAGAAGGCTATGCTTTTCTCAGTACCCAGTTAGTTGTTCTGAGACCACACTTTCAAGTGCTTTGGAGAGGGGGGTAAAATCAAGATGGGCCAGAAGTTTGCTAGATTAGCTCTGTCTCCTGATTTAAACAGGTGTGACTAGAGCCTCTTTCCACCTGTCATGGAAGATGTCAGATCTCAGAGAGGCATTGAATACTTTGGTGAGAAGTGCCACAAGTTTGTTTAATGTGAGTGCAACCATCTTCATATCGATCATGTCACTTCCCATCCTGGTCTTAACAAGGACCCATTTGATATATTTGATGGTCTCACCTGTGGAGACGTGCCTGAAGTAAAATGGTGGGGTAACATTATCCTGTGGTGATGGAGTGCTGAGGTTGTGCTGCTGGCCTGCAAGGGTGTGATTCAGGTATTCAGGTGGCAAGAGGTGGTAACTATAAGGTCCGGTGAGGTTTTTGAGGCTCTACCCGTGAGAGATTTTATTGAGTCCCAGAACTCCCTCCCTTCCTCCCTCTACCCCAGGTCTTTCCTAGGAGGTCATTGTAGTAGCTGCTTTCAGCAGACATATGAGTTTTGTGCAGGTATTTCTAGCTGCCTTATATGCTTGGGAGTCAACTAGATTCCCGGTGGCTTTGGCCCTATGCCACAGGTGATCTCTGAGTCGCATGTGTTCAATTAGAGGGCTGGACAGCCAGGGGTTAGGGATTCCTCTGGCTGTCTTTATTTTGAAAGGAGCAAAGATGTTGCAGGCCTTCATGAAAAGACTGCAGAAGTAATCCTGTG
Organism: Neoceratodus forsteri; assembly: GCA_016271365.2. Lineage (NCBI taxonomy): Eukaryota > Metazoa > Chordata > Ceratodontiformes > Ceratodontidae > Neoceratodus > Neoceratodus forsteri. The sequence continues at coordinate 631,827,321 of CM028136.1, read as the reverse complement.
CTTGGTTTCCGTCCTTGACTCTATCCAGTGGGGACCAGTCATTCCATTTTACTGTGGGTAGTACCTGAAGGAGTTTAGTTGACCAGGCCTTAGTGATCTGTTCCTGGTGATCTTAGGCTTATTTATTTATTTATTTATTTATTTGGTATATCGGTTTACAACCTTTGAGCCAGAGGCTCATTTGCAAAGGTACCTCGTCACATGTAAGACAGATGGAAACATAGAGTAGGTATAAAGACAGTTACATTAAACATGAGATACATGGTGTAACAGTGGTTACATTAAGCATGTGTTACAGACGTTTGTCACAGACAGTATTTACAAGACTTGGAAGTAGGTATTTTCTGACATTATTTATAAACTTTGGATGACAATATTTACAATATAACAGCAGTGAGGCATTATAAGCTTGAGAAGGCATCTAAGCATAGTAGTCAGACCTAATCATGGGGTTGGTGTTAAAGGTGGAGGTTGCAGTCCATAATGGATTTTGTCAGAGAATACTGGATCAGAGTGGGTAAGAGAGTGAAAGAATTAGAAGCTTACTCTTGGTGAACTTGTTAGTCCAGGTAAGTAGTACAGGGGAGTGGTCACTGATGGTGTCAGGTAGGACTGTTACCTCTGTGATATGTTCAGGACAAGAGGAGAGTAGCCAGTCGATGAGGGTGCTGGTTCCTCCATGGTAGCTTTGTCTGGTGGGTTGTGCAACCAGCTGGGTCAGGTACAGCCTGGCTATTTAGTCTCTAGCTGTTGCTGCATCCTGTGCTTGCCAATTAATGCTGAAGTCCCCTAAGATTATATATTCCCAGTTTAGTTTGTTCTGTTTGAGGTAGCTTATGAGCTGTGAGAAGCTAGTGAGTAGTGTCCCAGGAGGCAGGTAAACGGTGGATAATAGTAGCACTTTGTTTTGTTGGCCAATATTAAGCTTTAGTGTTAGAACCTATGCTTTCTTGGTGTGGAAGCTAATTGGCAATATTTGCCCTTTGATGTCACTCTTGAGGTAAACCAAATAACCCCCCCCCCTGCTTCTTTTTGAGGTACTGTCCTGCTGGAACAGGTTACATCCAGGAAGGGCAGTTGCTGTGTCTGGGATCTTTGGTGACAGCCATGTTTCTGTAGAAAGATGACGTCAGGATCAATCTGAGCCACCAAGGCCTGAAATTGTGGTAGTTTGGAGAGAAGGCTGCAGATATTCAGAGATACAAATTTTAGATGTCCTGGGCTATTGGTACAATTCATGAGAAAGGTCACCCAGGGTCACAGCTAAGCATGAACAGAGGTTGACAAACCTGAATATTTACTCACTGGAGTATAGAACAGAGTGGGGGGAACGATGGGGACCCTTCAGTATCTGAAGGGCATCAACAGACAGATTGATACAGACCAGTAACAACAAAACTATGAGGGGAAACAGCTAGAAACTGATGGGGAGCAGGATCATTAGGGATAGCAGGAGGTACTTCACTGAGATAATGGTGGGGGTGAAATAAGGTACTGGAGGAAGTAGTACGTACAACATCCATGGTCAGCTTTGTGAGGGGGTGGGAAAAGGTAAAGAGTCTGGTGAATGCATCCAGGGAAGGGCAGTTGGTGTGGTATGTAACTTAAGTGCATGGACTCTGCATCAGGAAGACTTTTTTTTTAATTTATCCAACTTTATTAGTTTTCCAAACAAATACAGACAGAACTACTAACACAAACAATTACAGTACAGTTCAGTACAACACATTCACACTCAATTCACAAAAAAGCTTAGTCCCCCCCCCACAACTCTCCACCCAGCCCACCCCTTCTCTAGGCATCCAACATATAAAAGTGAGATAGTCACTTCAAAGGTGGCAGTAGGGCATATTGCATAACCTAATGTACATGGGGTTCTATTACGCACCATACAAAGTGTCTAAGCTACTCCAGATCCTCCTATATTTTGGGAGCCTATGATGCAGACTGGCAATAATTATCTCAATTCTCAACTTAGCCAAGAGCTCCTGCACCCATTTCTTGTATATGATGTCTGTGGCATCTTTCCAGTGATGCAACACTAAAGTTTTAAGTGAGAGGGCAATCATGGCCATGTGATATTTCCGTTGGGCTACCCCTACCCTGTAATAATCCTCAAACAGACATATTTCAGGAGTGAAAAGATCACTTAGTCCTAACAGTGGGTCCACCCATTGTTTGATAGTATTCCTTAAAAGGGTGATGCTTGGGCATTCCCAGAAGATATGGTATAGATCGCCTATGGCTTGGTTGAATCTCAAGCACATAGGACTGGGTAGTCGACCCATTTTATGGAGTTTGACCAGAGTCAGGTACATGTTATGTAGGATGCCAAATTGCATCACTCTCAGCCAGTCTTGGGTGACATAAAGGTGACAAGATTTCCATAATTTGCTCCAGTCTAAAGGTTTGTTGGGAAAACAGAATGCCCAGTACCCTGGAGTTCCATCCACCAATGGGAAGGCCAGAGAGTAGAGGCTGGGATATATATTTGATACAGCATGGGCTGGTGTAGTTATGATGGCTAGGGATTTAGGTTGGTTTCCTAACACTCCCTCTGACCTTTGGGCCACTTTCTTAGATATTACACAATGCCTGAGTTGGACAGTTTTTTGGTTCTATCCAAAATTTAGCCATGATTCCCGGCAGTGTGAGGCAAGACTCTCCATCCATCAGATTACCAAGATGTGCATCACTCATTTGTGGCAGCCAGTCCAACCTGAGGATTTGTCATCCAATTCTGAGATTTGGATTAGACAGGATGGGCTGATCCAAATCCTCAGTGTGCAGGTATTTTATAAAAGAGCGGAGTTGGTTATGGATTTTCACTGACATGGCTATTGGAGAGCCAAGTCTGTCTCGTGGAAGATCTTTCGGTTTAACATGTAGAATTGCCAAAGAAGAGAAGCTCCTCTGATCTAACAACTATTTTTCAACTGCCAGCCATATGGGAATATACAGGAATGTATGGGATGTTTCAGGTGGCTGGAGCCACTGCAAATACTTGCTAGCCTGACAGACCCAATAGTATAATCCGAAGTGGGGTAATTTCAGTCCTCCCTTGATTTTTGGAGCTGCTAGCTTATGATAGGCTATCCTTGGAGGTTTTGTTTTTCAAAATAAAATTGGTAATAGTTCTATATATCTTCTTGAACCAACTAAAAGGTAGCCAAATGTTGAGCATGTTGAGAGGGTAGAAAAGGCGGGGAAGAATATTCATTTTTGTTAGGCTGCTTTGCCCCCATGGGGACAGAAGAAACCCACTCCAAGGAGTTAAATCCTGCTGTATTACTGCTTGCAGTGAGTCTAAGTTCAGTTGTCTTAGCTTTCCGTCCCCCCATGTCAGGTGAATTCCTAAATATCTGAGAGTCTTCAGAGCCCATAATTCCAAGTCTCCTAATACGTTCCTGTGAGTCTGGTCATTCAAAGGGAAAACCTGTGTTTTGTATGCATTAACCTTGTAATTAGACATCCTGCTGAAATCTAATATGGTCTCAAGGGTTGCCTGAATTGAACATGTGGGTTGGGTGAGGTGAAGCAGTATGTCATCCACATAAGCAGATACTTTAACTTCACTCATTCCCAGCCTGATACCATGGATTCTCGGGTTTGTCCTCAGTCTATAGAGGAGAGGTTCATGGTATAGATTGAATATCAGGGGGGATAAGAGGCACCCCAGCATGTTCCAGAAAATAATGGAAAAGCAGCGGAGAAGACCCTGTTACAATAAATCCCAGCACTTGGTTCCTTATATAAAGTACAGATCCAACGGACGAACAAGGATGGGAAACCAAACCTACAGAGAACACTAAACAATCTACCCTGTCGAAGGCTTTCTCAACATCCAAGGAAACCAGCACCATCAGAAACTGAGATTCCCTACATGCGAAGAAAACATGAGCAAGCTTACAGAGGTGGTCAGAAGATGTCCTACCCACCATGAATCCGACTTGCTCCTCTCCTATTAATGTTGGAAGACTTGGAGACAATTTTGATTTCATAGCTGAGCAAGGATATGGGTCTATAACTTGTAACCACCTCTTTCATCCTTGCCCTGTTTATGTAATACAATGATCAGAGCTTCCAATAATTCTAGAATTGGAAAGTCTAAGGAGAGCATGTTTGAAAATAACCTGTGCAACCAGGGCTTCAACTGATCTATAAAAATGCTCTAAAAATTTGGAGAGACGCCATCTGGCCCAGGGACTTTATAAAGGGGAAGGTTACTAACCACCTCCTTGATTTCGGCCTCCATAATGGGAACTAATAAGGAGTAGACTCTGCTTCACTTAAGGGAGGCAGGGGGATCAAATCCAATTATGCTTCTTTTTATTTGTAGATCTGGTAGAGGATCCATGGTACTATATAAGCTCTGGTAATAACGCTCAAATTTGAGTGCAGTTTCCTTGGGGCTGGTTTTCAGGGACCTGTCACTGCCCGATCAGATAGCCTTAATGAGTCTGGATGATTCTATGTGTTTGACTCTAAGGGCCAGCAGATGTCAGACTTTTACAACCTGATCTATATAGGTGAAGCTAGTCTTGAGCAAGGTATAATCCGCCTTTTCCCTCAGCAATTCATTGTAGCTTGCTCTAAGTTTAACAGGGGTCTCCCTAGTATGCCCACTAGATTGTGGGGATAGGTTGTTTTCAGTTTCCCTTTTTTGGGGCTAATAACTTGGCAGCCTTTCCTCTTGTTTGCATTTCCTATCCTATGCCAGTTTTATCAGTTCCCCCCCAATGTAGCACTTTAGGGCTCCCCATTCTATATCTATCTTACCCGTCGAGTTGAGATTGCACTCAGTGTATGTATCACTTGCCCTAACCAAATGTTCAACTATATTAACATCCTTTAAGAGCTGGTTGTTTATCTTCCAGATGGTTTCTTTGTGTTGCTGGGCATCAATAATGATTTGGCATCAGACTGGGGAATGATCCGAGAGCACCCCCAGTTCAATGCTGCTATTCATGATCCCCACCAACAGTGTACTGCTAACCAGAAAGTAATCAGTTCTGGATGAAGTTTTGTGGACCATCGAGCAATAGATATATGCCCTGGCAGTTGGGTTTAGTGTCCGCCATGGGTCATATAGCCCAAACTGGTCTAGCAGATCCCTTATTGCTCTTTGGGCCGGGGACAACCCCTGGCACAACCTGTATGACTTATCTAAACTCAATGTGAAAGGGAGGTTCAGATCACCCAACAACAAAATGGGAAGAGAGAGAGAAAGGGGGCAATCACCGATGTTAGTTCTGTGAAAAATGCAGGTGAATCTGTGTTGGGGCCATATACACATCCCAGAACTATATCTGTTCGATCTAATAGCCCTCTCAAAACAAGGTATCTATTTTTGGGGTCCCTTATACATTGTACAGTAAGCAGACAAAAGTGGTTCTACAAGAAAGGAGTACGGCAATACCCCTACTTTGAGTGCTGTTCCCAGCTGCGAAAACTGACCTATGAATTGTCTCCTGAACAAATTGGCTTCATTCTCTAACAAGTGGATTTCTTGCAAGTAGCAGATATGACCCTTCAAGTATCTCAAGTGCTTTAAAATCCTTTTAACCTTGTGTCTAGCACCCCTGACATTCCATGTTAGAATTTTTAGTCCATCTACCATCTGTTTGTATGCTTGGGGGGTCTACTATTAGATAATGCTAAAGTAATGAAGTGCACAACTACTACCCAACCTAAAGAGGATGCCATCCTGCCCTTCCTCCCTGCAGTGTCCCTTAGTACTATCCCCCCTCCCCATCCCTCCAGTAGTGAGCTGTAATCCATATGCAAAGTCATGTCTCTCCCCTTTAGACTACCCCCCTTCCTTCCTAACCCTCCCTCAATGCCATGTACCCCAAAAATTATTAACAAAAAGCAAATCCCCCCTCCCACCAACAAAACATTACATTGGTCCATGCTGCACCTATTCACCAGACATGGCCCCTCCCCCTCCCGCCAATCCTTGAATATCCAACAACTTCAGTTCAACCATTTTAAATGGTCAGAAATGTAAATAACATTTTATGTAACAGCTAAGACTATGATTGTAAAATAGGAAAGCAAGAATAAGCCCCTGCTAGGGGGTTGAGCTCAGATGCATGTCAAAGTCCTGATTCTGATAGAAATTCACTCCTTGATCAGTGTCCCAAACAAGAAAAAACCAAAAGAAAAGAAAAACGACTCAGCTATCATATTGGCCATGGGAGTTCTCCAAATGTCTTGTGCCCTAGAACTCCAATGCGAGGGTTGAGGTACTTGCCACCAAATTGTTTACAACCCAGGGTGCTTCCTTGTTAATTAACATGCAGTAACAGAAAGGGGAAGATCCGAATGGGATCTTGAGCCAGTAGTACAAGAAACAGTTCAATCTGAAAGAAAAACTAAATTCTGTCTCTTTGCATTTACTCATGACCTGTTCCCTTTAAGACCGGTGATGTGTCCGAGTAAGCCTTGCTTGCGACGTGCCTCTCCCAAGACAAAATGAATGAGAAATAAAAAAAGTGCACAGCCACTTTCTCTTGCTGTTTACACCAAAGGACAAATACTGCAGAATGCTTAAAGGGTAGGATTAACTTCAAAAATTCACAAATGGCTAATTTTTATCTGTCCTCTCTAAATAGCTGATTCCAAGATTTGGATAGCACTCATCGGACAGTCCAATTTCACTCGGACAGTACCTTGCTGCTCCAGATACCACAAATAACCACTTCAATGGGGTTTAAAGAGATTCAGGAATGCCTCTGCCAATGCCAACTCTGCTTCCTTCGAGTCTTTATAGCTCCTCCATGCTACGCACACATTAAACTGCAGCTTTGCCAGGTACAGCATGAGGAATTTGATACTGGCCAGTGTCAGTTTAACTACACAAGGGTGAAATGCTGTATGCCTCTGGTGCACTGGTGCCGATAGGTCTTGAGCCACCTGTATTTTCATGTCTCCTCAATGCACTTCTTGCAGCTCCTTAACTTTAGTTAAAAAGAACTGCCACTCCAAGAAATTAAGATAACAAGTCCTCCGGAGGCATCGGGCATAAAGCTCAGTGTGCCCATTCATTTGAGTATGAGGCCCCATATGGAGAAGGGCCCACCAGTTTGAGAACCAGTTTTTGGATGAAAATCACTACATCTGAGCCTTCCTCTCACTCTGGGAGATCGATAATAATGATGTTATTATGCCTACTGCAGTCCTCCAAGTCCTCTATTTTTGCTTCCAGTCAGGCCATACATTGTTTGGCAAGGACAAGCTCCAGGTCGAATTTCTACATTCTTTTCTCAAGGGAGCAGATTGTCACTTCACTGTCCCCAGTGTGCTGGTAAATCTCCTCTAATGCCAAGGAAATTGATTTCACCTCTGAGGTAAGTGTTTTTAGTACATCACGGAAGGGCCTAAATTCCTCCAGGAAGTGATCTAGAGTTAGCAGGCTGTGTTCCGACGTTGTGTTACTAGTGCACCTGGCTGGTGAGGATTGAGGCCTAGACTTTTTGCTTGTCTTCTCAGGTGTCTGGGGTGGCGTGTGCTTCGGTAGCACCGCTCTCATCTCTGCTTCCATTTTTTCCCCCATGCTTCACCCTGTTTATCTCCACATCCCCAGGTCCACAAGGGAGTGGAACTGTAGCTCATAAATACACAAAAAATACTGAAAATAAGTTCTGAGAGCTCGGGGATGGTGGGAGCAATGTAGAGAGGCTGTTAGCTCTTAGACTGCATCACATGACTCCCTGCATCAGGAAAACTTGACCACAAGGTCTTCTTCTGACAAGTTCTACGGCTGTGTTGTTCTGTGTTCGTGTTCCTATGTAAGTGCTCCTCAGCACACAGCAGAGGAGTGCCTATATCTCCCAATGAACACAGCGTCTGCCATGTGCTAATAGATGTCATAAAATGGCCTGAAATTAAACATTTAAGCAATAAGACAGACAGGGTATGTGTTGTGGTGGAATAATGGCACACCTGGCGTGTTATGTGAGTCACAAGGCATCATCAAGTGCATAATGCAGTGTCAGTGGCTCAGTAGGTAGCACACTCGCCTCTGAGGCCGGGAGATCAGAGGGCTGTGGGTTCAGTTCCCACATCTGGCACTTGGGTTAATATCCCAGTACTGACACTGTAATGCAGCATGAGAGGGGTGCTGCATTTCTGAGGTGCCGTCTTTCGGATGAGACATTAAAAACCGAGGTCCCATCTGCCTGGGTTGGTGGTAGTTCAGGTGGATGTTAAAGATCCCATGGCACTTATCGAAAAGAGTAGAGGTGTCCTGGCCAAATTTCCCTCATTCACTAAAAATACCACCAACAGCTTAATCTGGTTCAAGGTCAGTTGGCATTCATCTGTATCCCCTTCCCCCGGGTCGTGCCTGAAAATAGGCAAGATTTGTCTAGTGCACTTACCCGGTCAACAAAAGCTAAATAAAATAAATAATAAATAAAAATAAATCAAGTGACTTCAACCACCAGAGAAGTGCCATTACCCCACCACAAAGCACACCCTGGTTTGTCTTACAGTGATTATAAAATGGGTCCAAGATTGTTTTGGGAGATGTTGAAAAAATACACAAAAATAAAATAATGTTAAGCATTTTAGTGATTTTTTTAAAACATTCATCCACAGCAACAAAACAGTCCCAGAACATCCCAAGATCTGGCTTGCCATCTCAGTTTCAAATATAATACACATTTGTTTTTCAAATTAGCCCTTAAACCCTCTATTTTCACAAACTCACTCCATTTATCTGTTTCCTCACCTGTCCTCCTTCTTCTTTATATTATGTCATTTCTTTTCCCCACCTTGTTTCTGTTTTAGCTTTCCTACACTGAGTAGATGGAATGTTTACTATGGATTGAATATAAGAATTCAAATCTCTGCTCAGTCCTACTGGCAGAATGTTCGCCCCCTCACTCCCACAACAGTAGGTTTCAGATGGAACCAGGATTTCTGTTGTATCTGTAGCAAGTTAAACAGCAGAGATTTCCCTGGCAAGCAGGTAAAGATAGAAACATAGAAACTGACAGCAGAAGGGGACTGAAAGATCCATCTAGTCTGCCTGATATGGGTAACTACCCCATCCTTTCTGTGACAGGAGGAAGGTTTTCAAAAAAACACCAGAAATTAAAACTCTAAGTACTGTAGTACTTTATGTACTGTATGTCAGTGTAAGAAGAGGATTATGAGGGCAAATAACATTTAATTTTTTTTTTTTTAATTTAAGGCAGTTTCATTTTTTGACCTAACTGGAGGTTTTACAGCAAGTGAGTAAAGGTGGCAGACATGTTTATAATGGCAGTCAGAGATGTGTGGCTAGCACTGATGCTATTGTGAAGAGGCTGCTGGATCTTTATCCATTGCTTTTATGCTGAGATGACAGCATGGTTAAAGATGACCCTCAGCCAATCAGGTTTTACAATTCATCAAACCCATTTTATAATGTGGCTTAGACAATGAAACACCATATGTGCATGAGTGTGTATAGGCACAGCAGGTGACCTTCATAGTCCAATCAAAGAGCTGTGTTTCCGGTGGCTATCTCAATCCATATTATAAATATATGTGTAGATTGTTTTTTGTATGGGTGCAATTTTAATGATGATAAATGGTACAGGATAAAACCTATTACCTAGCATTGCAACCTGAATGTGTGGGAATTAGTAAGCAATAACACATGACAGGGTGTGTGGTAATGCTAAATTACTGTACGCCCCAGGTGGGTTGTGAGGCATGAGGCACAGCCATGAGCCTTCAACCACCTGGAAAGTGCAGTAGTTTATGGCATTACCACACACCCTGGAATGTGTTATTGGGCTTATAAAATAGTTTTACGAGTCAAAAAAGCAGGAAAAAAGAAAGCAAAATTTGACTTGTGCTGTAAATGAAATTACTGCACAGTCATGTGACCAGTCAGATTGCTTGCCTGATTCAAGCTATTTTATAAACATGTTTATGTAAGCAATAAGACATTATGGGGTGTGCATGGAACAGATTTTACCAAGTGCCCAGGGGTGTAGTGAGGCACAAGGCCACCGGTGAAGTGCTTTCTGCCCCTGGAAGTGCAGTAAAATCGGTGCCATGCACACCCCAGGACTGTCTTATTGTGCTTATGAAATGGGCTACATTTTTAAAAGCATTTCTAAAATTAGATAAATAGGTTTATCTATGAAAAAAGGCTATCATTTGATGAATTTATGATAAAATAAACCTTCTGCCTGGTTTGTTATTAGGCTTTTGTCTTTTGGCAGCATCCATAGTTGTAGTTTTTTTCTTTAATGAGAGCATGACTTATGGTGATCCCCCCAAGAGAGATATGTCCATGTAGAGCTATGGTAGAATTTAATGTGAGTCTCATTTATATATTTTTTTGTTCTTTTGAGTGATGCTCCTTTGTTTTGCTGTCTAAGTTTTAATGTATCAGGAGAGCTGTTTGATCTGCCCATTTGTGTTGACATCTCACAGCTTAGAAAATAAAAAACATTGCTTCTGTTTTTTTTTTTTTTTTTTGGTTAGTGAAGGGGAGGGCAATGTGGAAGTGCAGCCACTCCACTAAATGCCTCCTCTCTCTCTCTCTCTCTCTCTCTCTCTTAATCCATGTAACCTCGGTCTCCTGATACATTAAAACTTAAACAGCAAAGCAAAGGATCATCACTCAAAAGAACAAAAAAATACCTGTTGTCCCACCTTTTCTCTTTGTTTATAAAGTAGTACTGCCTACTTTCTTCATCCTGTTTTTCTTTTTCTTTGTTTTTCCCCACATTTAAGATATGGAATGTTTACCATGGAATACAGGGACTCAAAATTCTGCTCAGTTTCACTGGCAGAATGTTCCTTTCCTAACTTACTGTATATATAGACACACACACACACACGCACACACACACCACAGGCCTCTTGTAGAGCCAGAGACTCAATTATCTCACTGTCAGGGCAAGCAGAGGAGATTTCCCTGATGAGCAGGTAAAGACAGAAGGGGGAGTTTTCATTGTCAGCAAAGAAACAGTTGTAATGAAAGCAATAAACAATACTTAATGTTTCTAATTTGTTTATGTGTGTAAGGAGATTGCGATGAACAGGGAAACAATTAATTTGTTTCATTTTTTATTTAAGGTAGTTTTATTTTTAGGGCCCAGTTGAAGGTGTTTTCCGTGTAATGGTGACTTTTCAAACTTGTGTATTCTAATGGCATAGTGATTTTGTTTCAATATTGCGGTCCTGCTCTTAGGAACTTGTTATTACCTGTGCATGAAACAGATTTCATGCACAGGTAATAACCAGTCAGAAAGCAGGATTGTCTCTTCCTATTTTATAACCCTAAACATTGTACCTCATTACCATGTTTTAACACTTTCAATGTCGTAATGACTGTACTGTACTTGGATCAAAAGAAGAGCGGCTTTCACAATGCTTGATGGCATGACAAAGGCTGTGTACTGCACTGAAACTGCAACAGTTGAACACATGAGAAACAGATAGATTATTACTCAATAAAGAGCTAATGTAACAAGGTATATATTTTCAAGATACTATACCAACTGTCCACATAATAGTTTGCACTGTGATAAACGTATCCACCCAGCAGTGAACATACTATAAGACATGCAAAATCACACATACCCCATAATGCAAAGCATCATGGGATGTATATGCAAATCACCACAAAATATTATGCTGGTTCAACTTTAAGCAGAAATGCATGGTGCCGAAAGGCCTCACACGCAGCCTGCATAGGGTGCCAACTGAACACACAGACACATGTTTCATCCTACCAGGACTCATCAGTGTGCCTTGTTTGTGTGACACCCCAGTGGAATGAACCAGCTATCCTAAGTTGGTCCATCTGGGTTGGGTTGTGGTGAACCCAATAAAAACAAAAAAAACACCTGAACAACAAAGAACCTTAGTGTGCAAGCACTAAGGCAAGGGCAACCCCAAGGGGCATCGGCCAGGAAGCAAAGTTTCAAAGAAATACAAAATCACACATACCCCCCCCCCATAATACAAAGCATCATGGGCTCTATATGCAAATCACCACAAAATATTATACTGGTTCAACTTTAAGCAGAAATGCATGGTGCTGAAAGGCCTCTCACACAGCCAGGGTGTCATACTGACAATGCACACTGATGAGTCCTGGTAGGATGAAACACGTTTCTGTGTCTTCTGTTGGCACCCTTTGCAAGCTGTGTGAGAGGCCTTTTGGCACCATGCATTTCTGCTTAAAGTTGAACCAGCATAATATTTTGTGGTGATTTGCATTATGGGGGGTATATGTGGTTTTGTATTTCTTTGAATCTTGGCTTCTTGGCCAATGCCCCTTGGCGTAACCCTTGCCTTAGTGCTTGCACACTAATGTTCTTTGTCATTTATACTAAAAGACCTTCATAGCATATTCATGTTTTTGCCACCTTAGTATTTTTTTACTCACATGTTGGTTTTATTGTGTTTATCATAGTGCAATCTATTGTCTCCCCCTATTTATCTCTATCTATTGTATGTCACAATACATTTATTGTCACATTGTCAAAATGCTCATTAATGTCCCAGTAAGGCAGTGGTATCCTGATCACTAACAGAATGCAAATTTTATGATCAGACTGTATCCTTGGGAATTTGAATGCTATCCTCCCATCTCTCTCATAGAGTTTATATATTTTACGGTTACGGCAGTGCACCTCCCAGGGGAATTTAAGAGTGGCCTAAAAACTCATTTGTACCAAATTGCTTTTTATAGTATTATATGAATTGTTGTTAAAATTGTGGTTTTATGAATGTTTTATAGTGTATTATAACGTTTGGTCTTCTTTTTACTATATGTTTTGTACAGCACTTTGAAAATTTTGAAAGGCACTTTAAAAATAAAATTATTATTATTATTATTTTCAATATCTTCTTTCTCTTTCCATTTCTAAATGGTATTGTTAAAAGCATCAGGCTTAAAAGTAATTATTTTTTTCTTACAGCATTTGAATAACTGTATACTGAAGAAATGTAACATAACTACTATATGCAAGTTAAAAGTTTCCAATTTATATCATATAATGGAGAGATGTACTGAAATGGAAAATCTTGGCTGTTTAAGATTCAGAAGCCTTTCATTTGCTATACACTTGTTAGATTAAAGTAAACGTATTTTTCTTTCTAAAATAACCTTCTTAATCTGGGTCATTTATGTTTCACTAGGAAATCCTAGCATCTCCACAAGTTCAGAAATCTCCCTATCTTCATAAAATGGTGCTGCTTGCTTACGGTTCTGTGGTCAACAAACATTGCCTTGGTTTGAAGTCTTGCCCTGATTCAGCACTCCAGGTCTGTCATTGTTTTATTTACTTCTAAAATCCTGAAAGCAGAAATGTGGTATTCTTACCTATGCTCCTTTCTGTATAGCCTCTCAATGCATTTGCTGATAAGGCTACAAGCAGTGCCCAAGAAGAAGAGATTGTTCTAGCCATGAAGGCTCTTGGCAATGCAGGCCAGCCAGCCAGTATCAAGCGCATACAGAAGTTTCTTCCTGGATTTTCTGCAGGAGCGTCTCAAGTTTCAGTAAAAGTACAGACCGATGCAATAATGGCACTGAGGAACATTGCCAAGAAAGACTCAAAGAAGGTACTAGAGGAAATAATAGTAAAAACATATATAAATACAAACAAAGAGTGATATATCTGTTTCAAAAGATGTCTGTGAACAGCATTCTGTAACTTTATTTATAAAATGCCAAAAATGTGTCCTCGTTCTCAATGAAAGAATCTTGTTGTTATCTTACAGGTGCAGGATATTACAATTTCCATTCTCCTGAACACTCATATACACCCAGAAGCACGAATGATTGCTTGCATGGTTCTGTTTGAAAGTCATCCTCCACTGTCTTCAGTGACAGCTGTAGCAGATTCTCTGTTAAGAGAGACCAATTTACAGGTGGCCAGTTTCACATATTCCCATATGAAAGCCCTGGCAAGAAGCACTCTCCCCGATCTCAGTAAAGTGTAAGCTCAAATGGATATTTTCACTTTTTTGTTGTTGTTGTTGTTTTTTTTTTGTTTGTTTGTTTTTGTCTTCCCACTTTTCATGTCTTCCTCATTTTCCACCCTATGATTCTGATTCTATAACAGCACTGGATCTTATCTAGAGGGACACAAGCAGCTGACTCCTCCAAGTCCCCACGAAGTCCTTGCTTAGCTTCAGGGGGTGCAGGTACATGCCATGGCTGCCCTCCCTTACTAGAGAATATGTGTATCACTGCTGTGGTGCACCTGCTCTCTACTTGCCCAATGACTAAGGTCCCCAAGTTTGTTTCTGAACCCGGGACTCCCACATAACAGTGCAAAACGCTTCTGCCATACCACGGCCACTGTAGCTCCTCTTCAAGTATTTCTGACATAATTAAATATATACAGATAAGAGATGGTACCGCCGATATACTGATAAAAGATGATACCCCAGTGGCCCATCAGCAATAACCTGGGTTTGAGAGCAGACTTGATAAGCCATGCCATGAGACAGGCTGTGCTGGGACAACTGCTGCACAGCAGTGTGCTTCAGCTGTGGAGGTATGGTGGTAGTGTTCCAGCACCACAGTGACCCCTGCAGTCAGGCCAGGGAGGCTACTCATTCTGCAAGGGCACACTGCATATGTGGGAGGTTAATTATGGCTATGCCCATGCCAGAGGAGAAGGGAGGAATTGTGGGAGAAAACTGGGTATACAGTCTCAGTCCCTGACTGGCTAACAGCTGCAAACACACTCTGTCCCTATGGCATGAAGTTCATCACCTGCTGCCAGATCCTGGGAGGCCTTCCCCCTGGCTACTTTTCCTTGGAGGGAAAGCCATGCAGAACAGTGGCAGTGGTGTGCAAGTGATCAGTGAGACTGGGTCATTGCCGGTGACAGCCTGAGACATCATCATGGAATGGGAAGGGGAACAATGCTAATAAAAAATACTGATAACAGGAAAGCAGTAATTAGGTTAAAGAGCAACTAGCTACTGAAATAAAAAGTTCTACATTTTTTACATTTATGACTTGTTTAACTTTAGTGTTTTCTATGTTTATGTTCCCCTGTTATTAGTCTACTATATGTAAATGAAAGTGCAGTATGCATTTAACAGTGCCTTTCAAAAAAACTGGGACTATCCCCAAGTGACCTTACAGATGATGCTTGTGACAACACAGTCTGTTGCCATGGCAAACATTATAATGTCAAACAAAGTTACAATTAGGTCACTTGGAGGCAGTCAAATGCTTTTTATACACATTATTTAGACTAGCTGCCAAGTGGGAAATAATACACTATGGGGTGTGCATCTAATGAGAGATAGAGGCATTCCTCAACTGTGTGCTGAGGCCCGAGGACCCAGACCAGTGCTCGCTATCCAGGACACACAGCCACACTACCTTTATCTTCCAGTGAACATAGCATCCTGGAGTGAGTTACTGCTCCCAAGATGTCATTTAAAAAAATAAGTAACTAGCCCTAATGGTTCCACATGCATCCCTTTCTGTATGCTCTTAAGAATGGCCAATGTTGGAACTGTTTAATCTAGAATTCATTGTTTCTTTAAGGAAAACTTGGAGTCAGAGTGACATAGTTCAATCATGTTAAAACAGCTTCTAGGAATCAATAGACTCTTTAAGCACCAAAATCAAAGCATTCCTTTGTTTACTTAGTGAATGAATAATGGAACCACTCAATCCCCATTCAATTTAACTTAATCAGATGCTTCAAAAACAGTCTCAAGTAATATTTTCTACAAAAACGTTCATGTACATGCTCTTATGTCTAAAGGCTGACATACACCCTAAATGTATTCAGCTGGCCATAATAATGTCAATATTGTGTCATGTAATATATTCTGCTGTACTAATTCTGTGTTGTCATTAACTGTCCTCTCGGTCCCACCGTTAAAGAAACGTGTTCTTTGTGGGTTTACCCAGTTATCAAAATCAAACAAATAAATAATTAAAATGCATCAGTATATGTCTGCCAAAATGTTTTTAAAATTTAAAGTATACCAATGCATTTTAACATGTAGCAAATGAACAGAAGTGTACCAACATGCCTAAATGCAGCATGTTCTGCAGACTCTAAGCTTCTATTAAAAAACAAATAGTTTTCTAGCCCTAACGGTAGCAAAGGTCTCCCTTTCTAAAGATAATGGGTGGAATTTTCTATTTTTTAATTTCTATGGGATCAGTGGCAGCTCAGGGGGTGCTGTTGCCTGGATTTTCAAAAGGGTCCGACACATTCAAATGCAAGCTAGGCCCATGTTTTCAGCTACTCAAATATGTCCATGCAGCCATGCTGCTATTTTCAAAAGATGCACCTATTATCAACAAAAGTCATGATTTACTGTAAAAAAAAAAAGACAAACGCAGTTTGCATCATTTTGTGTTGCGGTTATTTCTTTTTCTGCCACAAAAATTTAACGTTCTTAAATCATCCAAAAGACTCCCTTACAATTTGGAGGTATTTGTCTTTTGAAAAGGTAGTGGGCAGAATTTGGGCAGATCCTTTCAAAAATCCTGCCTAATTTTTTGAGGAGGGCTAACTCTGGAACTGTTAGGGCTATGAAATTTTTTTTTAAAATGAATGCTTGGAGTCAGCACAACATGCATAAGTCATGTAGATACCGTTTCCGAACATTGATACACATTAACATGCATCAATACACTTATATAAAGATTAATGCACTTTTCCCATGATTTTAGAAAACAATTGAAATGCTTTTTTAATTGTCTGATTTTTTTTTTTTTGGTTCACCTTCAGCATTAACAAATAAAACTGGCATAGTTTTCTAGCTATTCACATATGTTGAAAGTAGTGCAATCATGTCAAAAAAGATCAATTTCTCATCAATCCACCCTATACTCTTTCTATGCTTTCTCAGACTTCACCAGAAAAGCCTCAGAAGAGAGAAAATAAAAAAGTGTGAATGATTAACACCACATTCTGTAGCAGTAGTAACTAACGTGGGCACACGAAGGCAGGGAGGAAGGGGGAGGGTAGGAGGGGAAGGGAATGACACCTAGTGACTGGTGATGGGCAGAAAGGGGACTAGTTGAAGGAGCAGGTGTGTGATTAGTTCACAGAGGAGGGCTTTGAATGAACAGGAGGAGGAAGAGGAGTGAAGGACCGGGGACAGGTAATTCCAGAGGAGGTGGAGGTGAAAGGAGATGGCAACTTGACAGCAGAGGTTTTAAATTGAGGGAGTTTGAATGAGTAGGAGTATGTAGAGGGTAGGCTATAGGATGAGAAGAGGGAGGTGAAGAGTGATGAGAGATAACAGAGGAAAGAACTAAACTACAATTTAAAAAGAAAGAAGTAATGGCGGGAACTCTACTCTCGCGAAATAATAGGAAGAGAGAACAGTGATGAGTGCAGGGTGGACAGTTTATGGCAAAGTTGCAAATGAATGAAAGATGGGTCCTGTCTAGCTAGGATAATTTTTTAAGGTGGCACTGTAAAACACATCCTCATAGTCAAACGCCGGGTGGATCATTTTGATGATGATCTTGTGGCAGATTGGGAGAGGGTGGCTGGATTCATTGTGGTACAGGTTTCTAAACTGGTGAGGAATGTGTTTTTTTGGGATAGCATCAGTGTGGGCTGAAAAACAAGAGATTTTGATCTACCACATACAAGGTTCCAGAAGTTAGGGACTTTGTCAAAGGGGGAGCCATTCTGCATAAAGAAGATAAGGGTTTTGTAGCCCTGTAAATGCTTCCTTTCTGCCAGAAGAGATGGAGAGTGGCTTTTATTGGCACCGAGTGGCATCTTGTTAGAAAAGAACCATTGTTGCTTATTGCTGAAACCTTGTTGTAAACCTGTTCCCAGCTGTTTCCATATAAGGGTTCAAGGCACCAGAGGCAGGGAATACAGGGTTACCCACATACATATGTATGTCTGCAGACATGCAGACTAAAACAAGACCATTTTAGAAAACTGACAGCAGGACTGGGTCCAGGGCAGAGCTGTGGGAGACTCTTAGGGGTGATTGGAAGGGGACAGACATCATCTACTGCACTTTGACAGACTGTTGCCTGGCTGACAGATACAAGAAGAGCCAAATGATTGAAACCCACGAAAGACCTGCCCCATTCAGTTTGTTGAATAGAAGAGTATGGGAGACCGTGTCAAAAACCTTAGCAAGGTCGACACAAATGACAAAGGTTCATAACCTTTGATCAGTCCCTTTCAGGACAGAGTCAATAAGCTGTAGTAGTGATGAAACAGTGCAGTGGTATGTTCTAAACTCAGATGTGACAGAGCAGAGAAATAATGAGGATTAAAGGAAGGAGAAATGTGACAACACAAGTTTTTCCTACACTTTGGCATTTGTGGCGAGATGAGTGATGGAGTGATCATTTCCTGGGGTAGAAACATCATCTCCTTTATGGAGTGGGAGGACTTTGGTGTGCTTCCAACACCCAGGTAACTTGCCAAGATGAAAGTGGAGGTTTAGAAAGGTGGACATAGGGCCATCAATGGTAGGGGCAGATAGGTGTAGTAGTTTTGGGTCAAACCCCTCAGGGCTAATACCCTTGGAGGGACAGAAGGAGAGCCAAGAGACTTCTATGAAAGCAGAACGTATTAAAGATGGGAAGGCTGGGGAAGAGGAAAAAGGAAGGGTGGGAGCAGAAGAGAATGAAAGTCACCAGGGAAGGGAAGAGGTGGAGGGTGAAGGAATGAAGAACCACCGAGGGGGGCACGGGGAGGGAGAAGTAGACTAGTACAGAAGATAAAGAAGTGACTAAAGGAGGAGGTAACCGCTCCATGATCTGAAATAAGAGATCTTGCTAGCTTAAAAGCTAGAATTATAAACAGGGGTAAAGGTAAAAAAATCGAATCAAATCTATAAAAGCATGCAGAAATGGGCCACAATTGATTAAAAACACAGCAATGTACACAGTTACTCTTTAATATGTTTTATAGTTTTTAAAACAAAAATACTCTTTCTAATGGTTTTCTGTAGGGCTGCTGCTTGCAATATAGCCCTCAAGTTGCTGAGCTCGAGGTTTGACAGGCTAAGTTATCGCTACAGTAAAGTTTTCTACTTTGATGCTTTCAAACGTAAGTAACAGAAATCTTATAATCGTAACTAAACAAAATTCAGTTACTAACTAGATTTATTGATTTTTACAATGTCAGCTATTTCTGGAGTTCTTTAACTGATGAATGTTTCCATGCAAATAATTAAAAAGGTGTGATTTTGAAATCACAATCTAAGATTTCAGGTCTGTATTCTATTATGCTATATTTTGTAAAATAAATGTTTCGCTCCTCTGTATCTGTGTAAAGTACAGGGCAAAGGATGAACTGAAAAAGTAACATGGTAACATAGTATTGTGAAGACAGAAGGGATGAAGGGGTCCACTTTGTCTGCCTCTCCTGCTGTACAGCAGGGACGTTATCCAGTTTAAATATGGGCACCCATCCAAGCTTATTAGCAAGAAAGTTGTATTTATTTATTTATTTATATATTTATTTATTTGTATTTTTTGATCATGAAAGGCACACTAAACTGTCACAGTTTGTTTCTAGGTGTGTCCTAGGGGTTAGGTTGGATGGACCTGTATTATTGACAGGGGAATGTTGGCTATAACATCGTGGAAACTCCTTTACTCTTCATTGATAAGTGCCATGGGATCTTTCATTTCCACTTGGACAGTGACTACAGATAAATGGAAGAGACCTCGATTAGCATCTCATCTGAAAGATGGCACTTCAAGAGTGCAACACCCCATTGTACTGCACTACAGTATCAGTTATGGGAATTACCTAAAGGGCTAGAACCAACGACCTTCTGATCTCCTGGCCCCAGAAGCAAGCATGCTGTCAACTGAGTCACTGACAGTAGAGCCATACCAACCCATGCTATGAAACTCTCAATGCCATACCACTGATGAATTCATCTAGTCCTGCTTTGAAAACCTGAACAATATTCTTTTCTGTAACCTTGCAGAATAGGCTATTCCACATGCATATGTAAAAGGTTATGGTTTCTAATGTTTACCCTTTGTCTGCCCTTTCCCCATTATGAGGGCACGTCCTCTAGTTCTGCTTGCACGTAGCAGCTCAAACATGTGTGTATAATCCACCTGTCTATCCCTTTTAGTATTCATAAAACCCTGGTCATGTTCCCTATCAGCTTCTGACTTTCTAGGCTGAATATTTTTAGTATGTTCAATACCTCCTTCTAACTCTTGCCTCCTAATCCATTAACCAACTTGGTGGCCTTACAGCGAACCCACTCATTGTCTTCAGTCTCCTTTCTGTACTGCAGTGACCAGAACTGGACACAGTACTCCAGCTGTGGTTAAATCAAGGCCTTGCACAGAGAGAGAACCACCTCCCGTCACCTGCTCCTTAACCCCCTCCTTATGTATCATGGCATTGCTCTTGCTTTCTTGATTGTAGCAGCACTCAGCCTGTCTTGCTTCATTCAACTTTTTCACAATTTCCCCTAGATCCTTCTCCTCAGTTTTCCTGCCCAGTGTTGCTGTACACCATATGTATTTGTGACCAAATTCCTCACCCCAAGGTGTAGTACCTTGACTTTTCCTACATTCATTTTAAGCCTTATGTCTTTGTCCATGTCCCTCATATGTGCAGCCCCCTGTAGTGCATTCCCCTTCTCTGTTGCTTCCATTCTTCTTGCCTATATACTGTAGTGCCATCAGAAAACTTCAACAGCCTACTACAAATTCTCACCACCAGGTCATTAATAAAAATGCAAAAAAGCAACAGACCCAGCACTCACCACTGGTGCACCTCTGGGGCACTCCCACGAGGACATACTTTCACGTTGAATGGTGATTAGCTCATACACCACAAATCTCTTCCTGCCTGTCTTACAATTTGTGATCCACCTCCAGTATACTTTGTGGGCTCCATATTGAGCTAGTCATTCAACAAGTGCACCCTGGGGTGCCAGCATGCAGTTCCTATCCACTTTGTTAGTTACCTCCTTGAAGAATGAATGCAATCAGGTTGGATTGGCAATATCTTCTTTTGGTGAAACCATGTTGCGAGCTACAGAACAGCCAATTTTGTATCCATCTGCTGAACCACAAAATGAGCTCCAATGAATTAAAAATGTTTCTCTTATGTTTTTTTTTCTCACAGCTGAACTGATGGCAGAGACTTCTGCCAACTTCTATATGATCAACAATGCAGCCAGCATCCTTCCAACAGCTATTGTATCCAAATTCCGACTATTTTTTAGTCATCATGGAGCAGATCATGAGGGAGAGGTAACACTGTAACTTAAATTTAATATCAGTGAAAGAAACAGACAATATGAATACTTTTGCAAACCATGGCACTAATGTTAGAAAGTTTGCAGCAACAATGGTCTCACAAATGCAAAATCATATATTTGCAGTGATACAAATATTGTGCCCATATTCTAAAACCTAATGGCTGCTAAACTGGTGACACAAGCAACTATGGTGTGAAGTGGGGGGTGCAAAACTAATTTTAATGTTCATGTTCTCTGCCTTAGTCCCAGTGAAAAGATCACATTAAGACTCCTACTCCACTGAAAAATGTCAACATCCACTCTTATCTATAAATACATTACAGTAGACCCCGATCATCTACATTAATGCTTTCACCTGTACTATTTTTTAGGGCCATTTTCTTTGGCCTGCCACTTTATACCAACACTGAAGCTGTTGACCCTGAACCAAATGAACTTTATTATTTGTATATTTTGCTATATTTTGTTTTTCCCATCATCTGCACAAAACTGGTAAGTCATGAATTGAGTGAGTTTACTCTTTTGGGAATTTGGCTATGTCTTTACACCTCTGCACCCTATATCATTGTTTTAAACTCTAAACTGTCCTACCCAGGCTCTCCTTGTAAATTAGCTTGCTCAATGGAGCCTTTTCCTTGTGAAATAAATACAAATACAACTCTCCCCACCTTACCCATTATCTCTTGGTACTTAGCTCATCCTCCTAGACCTCCATGGCTTATATCCCCCTACACCCCATGGTGAAGCTGTCAGGATTCCTGAAGCCCCAACAGAGCTTGTGGTAGGTGGAGGAGCATTCCTTGGTCAGCAATGTGTGGCCCATGGGGAGGGAGCTGGCTTTACCATGCACAGAGTAGGTTTTTTTCCAGTTTTCTTCCAATATCCCAGGGACACTACCAATGAGGAAGTGCATAATATGTGCATGTTGTGCATGGCAGTGTTGATGTCAAGTGATGTCCCCCATGCCCCAGAGTGACACCTGCTTGCAAAGCCACTTGCAGTCACCCAGGTGGTGGTAGCATATCAGAATGCACTATCCACACTTCCTGGAGAAGAAGAGCATCTGCTGGGATGCTCAGCCCTCCTCCCCCATATGCTATTCTTTATATGATTTAAAAAAGGTTGTTTTAAGGATACACTGGCACATTATCTGCTAGAAACACAGAAACATAGAATTTGATGGCAGAAAAGGATCACTTGGTCCATCCAACCTGCCCAGGTGTTCCCTGCCTATTCTGTCTCCACAGACTCTACATGGTCTCTGTTAACCCTCCAATCTCCCGGACTCCTATTTAATATTCCCTATGTCTATCAAATGCATGCTTGAATCCCCACACTGTTTCAACCTCTACCAATTCTGCTGGAATCTGTTCCAGGTGTCTACCACCCTTGCAATACAGAAATATTTCCTCACATCACTTTTGAATGTTCCTCTCTCCAGCTTCATTGCATGCCCCCTGGTTCTGCTGCTTGTTCTTATTTAAGACTCACCACATGTACACTGTTCACCCCTTTTAGATACTTGTGGGTTACTATCATGTCACCTCTTTCTCTCCTCTCTTCCAGAGTGTACATGCTGAGATCACTTGGTCTCATATTGTAGGGCTTCACGTGTAAATCATGTGCCATTTTAGTTGCCCTCCTCTAGACCACTTCAACCCTTTCTACATCCTTTCTGAGGTGTAGTCTCCAAAACCAAACTCAATACTCCAAATACAGTACTTGTACTGCTGGACTTTGGTTAATTATGCAAGTCTTAAATCATACATATGTATTATCAATTAACCTTTACAACATTTGTTATGGGATATATTCATTGAGTTAACTGAAATGGTGAACTGGGACATATTCACGTGTTAATGGTGAAGAATCGTAATTGTATGAATTGCTTGATGTGTTTAAGTGCACCAATTTGTCCATGAAATTATGGTCCTCTTAAAGAAGTGGAAGTCACGAAACTGTTGAGGCTTTTTGTGCATCCATCCCATGGGTGGAATATTTAAAGGGGTTGCGTATGGTACAACAGGGTTGTACATGGCACAACCCACCAATGTGCCCCAGCGCGATATTCAAAGGGGTTGGTTGCGCTGTGCAACCCCCGATGCACCGGGGTACACCAGTAATGTATGTGGCACAAGAGCATGGGGCCTGCACATGCATATGCTGCACAGCCTGATATTCAGCCCAGGATGTGCAGTGCATATGCTGGCACATACCCACCTTGTGCCACACAGGGGGTCGTAAAGTTGTGCCCGACGAAATCTGGAAACAGTCCTGCCCACCCACAGGTGAGCTGCCATATTGCAAGGTGCAACACAGTAGCCGCCTGCTGTGGGTGGCCACCCAACCACTCAGGAAACAGTCCACGAGCCCCCTGCACAGGGGGCATCATGCTCCCCCTTGCCCAATCACAGGCATATGATGAGTAAACCATGGTGTCCAGTGGACTGATCCCCCTTGCCCGATCGCGGGCATAGGTTGATTAACCCTGGTGGTCCAGTGGAACCCCCCCCCCCAGCGCCTGACTGCAGTCATAGGTTGATTAACCCTGGTGGTCCAGTTCACTATTTGGGACTGTGTAGTACAGTATGGTCTGCATGTCCATTGGCCCATGCAGTGGACCAATAGGCATACAGCCCTGCTGTACACTGTCAGTCAGCAGGCAGTTGGGCAGCTTGTGGGTGGGGAGCTGCCACCCGCTGCTGACTGGGGGTGGCGGGGATACAGTGGGTGGGTGGAGGGGAATACCACTGGAACACCAGGGTATTTAAACTTATGCCAGTGATTTGGCACTGGTGGGTGGT
Organism: Neoceratodus forsteri; assembly: GCA_016271365.2. Classification (NCBI taxonomy): domain Eukaryota; kingdom Metazoa; phylum Chordata; order Ceratodontiformes; family Ceratodontidae; genus Neoceratodus; species Neoceratodus forsteri. The sequence continues at coordinate 631,803,283 of CM028136.1, read as the reverse complement.
TCCACTGGACCACCAGGGTTAATCAACATATGCCCGCGATAGGGCAAAGGGGATCAGTCCACTGGACCACCAGGGAGTGATTGTACATATGCCCATGAACATGCAGTGGATAGCAGTCCACTGGACCACCAGGGAGTGATAGAACACATGCCCATGATCAGGCAAAAGGGGGCAGAGCTCACCGAGGGGCTGCAGAGTGTTGGTCCCCGGCAGCTTCTGCTTGGCAGGGCACCAGGTACAAGTCATCGGGGATCGGCACACCACATGCAAATGGGGCCATAATGACATGCAAATTCCCCCCATTTGCACCTTGCATGCATAATGGCCTCATTTGCATGGCTTTTGATGAATATCACAGTCGCTGAGCTTAACGCGAATCAAGAGACTTGTGCTGGCAGAGCCCTGCTCCCTCGCCACTTGCACTGGTACAATGCCACTACGCTGTAAGCAGCGTATGTGCCACCAGTGCCATATTCCATGGTGCTGAGCAATGGTGCAGCACCGTTGAATAACACATGGTCCATGCCTTGGCTCATCCCAGTTGAGCTGCGCCCAGGCTTGCTCCCCTGCCTGGCGCAGTCTAAATATCCCATCCCATGTGTTTTCAATGGATAATATATATGAATTCAAATAAAAGGTTTTTTTGTACGGCACTTTAAGCCCTTTGAATTTGTTTAAAGCAGTGAATCTTGTGGTGCCTAGCTATTTTTGCTGGATATTGTTAAACTATGCTAGGGCAGATACAGAAATCCCCATAATAGCACCTATTTTTGTTGTTATTAATTGTACAAGTGCCATGAAGTATATGATGCAATACTGCATGTTTGTGAAACCCAGCTCATAAAAAATAACATGAAGCTGAAAACACTGACCAACATACCTCGCAACCTCTCAGCATTAAAAATCATAGCATTGGCCTTCGAAATTCATAGTAAATGACCAGATTGTGTAGCATGGTCTTATTTTAAAGAATACTATGTCAACAAATAGTGGGCTTCATATATTTAGTGTTAAGGGCTATTTCTATCAAATTAGTTCAATGATTTAATAGTTAGCATGTCCAGAAATAGCCCTAACATTATTAAAGAACATCAATAAACCTTTGCGGAGCAAGGGTAAATTTGAGTGTAAAAAACATAGTACTATGCAAAATTCATAGCAGTTGAGAGTATGCTACTTCATTATATGTGTACTGTAGTCTTTTGTCCATCTGAGGTTCCCATCCCAGTGCTCAGATCAGAGGAAATGAAAGGATTTACAGAAATAATTAATGAGAAGTAGAATAACATTAGGATTTACGTAATGCCTTTAATAGAGAATATAGCTGAACATGTTACAAAAGACAGTAAATATGCTGATAGTGCAAGCAGCTGCATTCAGACTAATGTAGCAGTGTTTATGCACTCAGCAGTGTCCCGCAAGCTGGTCCGGTGGTGCTGAAGGCTGAGGCGCTGGACACCACACCTCATGCCATGCAGGTGACCTGGGTTCGAGAACGGACTCAGGCTGCTGAGGGCTGGCAGAGGAGAGGGAGGATTGAGCATCCGACAACTGCTCTCCTCTCTCTCTGGGGTGGGTAGTAAGGCTTGCATCGCCCTGTAGCAGTGACTAGTGGAGGCCAGCCGCACTACAGTGGCATGCAAAAAGTAGGGGGAGAGCACGGCGAGCATCAGCACTACATGCTTGGACGCCACTGCATGTCCGGCTCTCCATAAGGGAGAAAATGCGGAGGGCAATTTTCGAGGCTGATGGCCGTGCCTTGTGCTCCAGAGAGACCTGAGAGGGGTGCGTATCCAGTGGGTGTGAGAACGATGAAAGGTCAGCCCACTGGTGGAGCGGATTTGTGTGGCCCGCATGCATGACCGGGTCCAGGGGTGCAAGGCTAGCGGCCGGAGATCATGGGGGCCACTCTTCCGAGGAGATAGAAACAAGAGTACAATAAAAAAAAAGCAATGTCACACATGACGACATCTGGGGAGTATGGGCCAGAGCAAAGGGTAATCATGTACTCTGCTTGAAAGTGCCCCCACTGGATCTTTAAATTTCCCCTGATGAGTATCTACAAATTGGTAATGTATGTTCCCTTCTGAAAAACAGCAGTTAAAGCAGTATGGTATTCCTATAGTTCTACATGGTGGTTTCTGGACTGGGAATGAGACCATGTGCCCAATGTATAACTTACATCTGTAACATTTTATACCAGAGGCAAGAGGACTACCACTGAGCCATATTGATATTTTCATTTTATTCCATTCTGCACAGTACCTATAATGCATAAAAGCAATAATGTTATTCTTTTGTTGCAGTATGCTGTCCGAACAGAAGGACTGCAAGAGGTTCTTATGAAGCATCATGCGCCAGTTACAGGATCATCAATAACTAACAAGATACAGCAAATTATAAAAACAGTGAGATTTTCAAAGCATTTCATTTTTCCCGCAATGTATAACAGACAATAATACAAAAATGTTGCCTATAAACCTTTAACAATGGACTGAATTAGGATAACTAGGGAGCACATAAACAGGCTTCTTTGTTGCCATGAAAATACTGTAACGTTAGCAGCGATGGGCAGGATTTTCAGAATGATCTATTCAAGATCCAACCACTTTTATTTTCAGAAGGGAAATTTCTGCAGACTGTGAGAAAATTTATTGTCCCGGATTCCCCCTTTCTCCCTCATAAAAGACAAACCACTTATATGTTGTGTTCCAATTGGCAATTAATTAATTGTATATCATGATTTTGTTTACAGTTCCCATCATCATTTATTATTGTCTCTTCCACAATTGTATTTTTATTGCATCCAAATATCAATCTCTGCTCATCCCTCTTTCTTTCTCTTCTTCTCACTCCCCCAGGTGAAAACCTGGGTGCCTTCTTCTTCTCTTTTCTGGTAGGTAACGGTGAGAACCAAGACTGCTTTTCCTCATTTCTTCTTCTTCTCATCATATTCCTCCCCCATCTTTTTCCCATAGCCAGTCTCCAGCTTGCGTTGGATGACTGGCCTCCCCACCCTTTTAGGGTACATCCTCCTCTTTTTTTTCCTTCCTGTCTCCTCCATGCCTCGATGAAACCCATCATTTCTGTGTTAAACATGTCTATTGCTAAGTCTAACAGGTGTACCCCATCTGATCTGTAAAAGTTCTCTACCCATTCTTCCACCCCTCACAATATTACATGCCCCCCATCTTTCTTATCATTGTTCCCACCCTTCTATTCATCTTCCTCCTGGCCCTATCTACTGCTACATGACTGTGCTCATGTCTCCATACCCTCCTTGGTATCATGTCCGACCAGGCTATGCTCACCACTGGCCACCACTGCCATATTTTCTCTAAGTCCGTTTTTACCTGCATATATGTGTCCACCCATGGCTTTCCCCCAATGTCGTTACCCCCTAGGTGTATAATAATTAGATCTGGAATGGGCCGCTGCTCTTTCATTTCCTTCAGGGTAGGAAGTAACTGTGCCCATCTCATCCCTCGGATGCCAGGCCAAACCAATCTATATTTTCTGACATCCTAGTATAGCTGTTTTCCTCCAGCCTTTTTCTCTGCGCTCTTTTCCACCCAATAAATGTAGGAGTGCCCGCAGATCCATACTTCTGTGATCCTCCCTCTACCTATAAAATTTAAGCAAAATATACATCTTAATAATCATCTTCTTGATTCCCTTACTTCATTGCATCCATTTTTATAACCCCCCACCCCCCCAATCTACTTCTGCACCTGCAAAACAAAACACAGATAACTTGTTAATCTCAAACCGGCAGTGGCTGAATATACCTCTTGTAGCTGGCAGACCGCCAACATCCCTTTTCTAACATACTGGTCACCATCTCCCCTGCTGCTACCCATACTGTCGCAGCCCCGATTCGAAAAAAGTGAGAAGAATAATTGCCTGGGTCCTCGCCCAGGAACTCAATGCCTTTTTTGATCATGGCCATTACTCGATAACTTGTCACCTCCTTCCCATCCCCATGCACAAATAATATCCTGTTTTGAATCCATCACTCTGTGGCATATGCCCACAGAGCCTTTACTGGGCACACTGCCCATCTAGGTGAGCCTTCATCATTATGACACACCCATTTCCCCAGTGATCCATTTTGACCTCCTAATTATAACTTGTATTTCTTTTTGTCTCCAAGTTATGTCTCCCCTTTCCAATCCCCCTTCTTCATCCTTTCTGCTATGCCCCGCTGCCTCACTCACTCTCAGGGCCCCTGCAAACATCACTAAATATATTGTGTGAAATAACTGTGCCTCGTCTTTAGATCTGCAAATTGCCGGGAGTACGTCCCCTAATTTGGGTAGCCAGTGGTCTGCTATTGGGCGCCTCCCATGTTTAGGCCTTTGTTTTAACTGACTACATCCTTGCATCATTCTCCATATCAGCATTGACTTTGTCAGGTCCTTCCACCTCTATAAGCTACAAACTAAACTAATCCCCGCTAGGTACACCCCCATCATGTTGTGAGCTGTTCTTTTCTGCTATTGGTCCACTGTAAACTTCCCTAGCTGTTCTTCCATAGGTGGCCCGCTTACCTCCATGTGGTGTGCTACCCTGAATGTTTGCAACACCCGCCAAGCCCCCTCATAGGCCCTCAAGGTCCACGGTGCCCTTGAGCTGTGAAACGGCATTTCAGCTCCCTCTTGCCAATGTCCCAGATGTTCATTGGTGTGGGTGTTTTTCGATCCTCTGCTGTTGGTGCCAGCATCCGGAAACAATCTAGGTGCTAGGGCATTTTTAACCCCTTCTGTGTGCTTGACCCTGAATGACACATTCAATTGCAAGGCTCTTAACACTAAATGTCTCAGCACCCACATGATTGTCTTGGACCTGGCTCCCCTGTTGTTCAAAACCTCTACCACTGCCTTGTTATCACACCAAAATGTAACCTTCTGATTATGTAGTTCCTCCTCCCACACCAGGGTGCATGCCCAAATGGGCATGATCTCCAACAGTGTAATGTCTTTTACCTTTCTGCCTCTTACCCAATTTGCAGGCCATGGTTCTGAGAACCATCTTCCCCTCAAATAGCCCTCCATACCTAACCCCCCTGCTGCATCAGTGTATAATTTGAGATTTGTGTTATACACCCATTCCTCTTGCCAGAAAGAACAGCCATTGTAGCTGTCGAGGAATTCTTCCCACACCCTGAAATCTTCCTTTACTCCCTTTCTTATGTCTACCCAGTGGTGTGGTCTGGTTATTCCTGCTATGACCCTTGCCAACAGCTTAGTGAAAGCCCTTCCTAGTCCAATTGCCTTACAAGCAAAATTCAGATGCCCCATGACCTGCTGTACCTGTCTCAATTGCACCCTTCTCCTGTTTGTATGTACCTGAATCAGTTCCTTCAGCTTCAACACTTTGCTGTCTGGCAACCTAAACACCTCCCCCAAGGTGTCTGTTTCAATGCCCAGGAATTCTAACACCTTGATGGGGCCTTCTGTTTTTTTTCTGGTGTTAATGGTACCCCCTGCTCTCTACACAACTCTTGGAAGCTTGCCAGCATTCTTTCTGTCTCTCTCCAACCACTGCCTACCTACAGGAAGTCATCCAGGTAATGTATGACTGTCTTGTGCCCTGTTTTTTTCTGAAAGATCCACTGCAAGAAGATGCTAAATGCTTTGAATGTAGCCCATGCTATGGAACATCCCAAGGGCATTGCCTTGTCAAAAAAGTACTGGTCCCCCACCTTAAAGCGCAAGAGATCCCAATCTTCCTTTCTAACCGGAAGCAATCTGAAAGCGGACTCTATATCCGTCTTGGCCATCCAAGCATCTGGAGTCACTCAGATAACCTGTACAGCCTCTTCTAATGTGGCATAGGTTACCTTGCTATGTTTCTCACTTATAAAATCAATAACTGAATCCCCCTCTGGGAATGACAGGTGGTGAATCACCCTGTATTCTCCCTTTTGTTTCTTGGGAACCAAGCCCAATGGGGAAACTTGCATATTCTGTAATGGGGGGTGGTGAAATACAGTTCTTCTATGCTACCAGCAGCCTTTTCCTTCTCTATTTTCTGCTTTAAGATGTCCTCCTTTCCATTAACTGACCACAAGCTGTTCGCCTCTCTTGCCCATCTTGGGCCTTCACACTGTAATGGAAAACCTGTTCTAAAACCCTTATTAATTGCATCCACCACCTCTCTATCTGGGTACCCTTTTAACCATTCCTCCCACACTTCTATCTTGATGGGAGAACTTGCTCCCTGGAATTGATCTTCTACCCACCTCCCTTTGCTCCTCCTACTTCGCCCCCAAATCTTTTTTAATCCCTGTGTTCAGTGAGCCTGGTTCCCCCTACCTGCATACCCTCTGCCTCTTGCACCTCTATTCCAGGACTATCCTCTATACCCCTGCCCATCTCAAAAAAGCTGCTGGCCTGTTCCTTGCCCCCCCATCCTGCGGGTCCCTGGTGTCCATGTTGTTCTGCGTCAGCTTGCTGGATGGGTTCCACCACATTTTCAGCATGTGTGCCGGAACCGGCATTGGGGCCAGGAACAAAATGCCCTATTGTAACCCCAGCAACACCTCTGGGGAATCCTCCCCCCCTTTTCCCATCTCTGCCTCTGGCGTGGACTGATCATTTACATAGTCTGTCCACAAATCTAACTGCTTTGTGTCCCATCTCACATCCCCATATGTTGCCATCCTTTGCCGGAAAAATTCATCATAATATATCCACCCTACTTCTCCTTTTGCCTTAGCCTGTCTTATTATCAAAGAGTATGTAATCAGCAGTATACCCAACTCTGGTTTCTTTTCCAGTAGTATAGATGAGTATGTGGCGAAACCTACAAACTGTCCATCCCATGTCTTCCCTTTTGTAAATTTGTCCTCCTGTTTCTTACCCAGTAAGACTACTGCTGACTCATTTGACTCTTCCCAATATTCTCTGTTTCCTCATATTTTGCTGCTGATTCCCTGCTAACTAAAGCAAAAATGTCTATGTACTCCCCTTTCCATATTTTCTCCTTTGTAGCCAGCAGTACATGCTCCCCATTCTCATCCCCGGGGCTCCTATCTCCCTTCTTCTTTTCCCTATGTTTTCCGTCACTTTGTCCTCCTCCCTTGTCGTCTCCTTATCTGACCTAATCTCTGCCAGTGCCGACTCCATCTGGCCCAACCCCCTCTGTCCCGAGTGCCACAATAATTTGGTCTATGTATTCTTTAATGCTTTCCCCTACTGACCCAGATACATTACTTGTGAGCTTGTCAGCTCCCTGTGTCCTGTTGTCATCAATATGCCCTGGCCTGTCAACATGTGGCTGGACGGCTGGTTGTAATATTGTCTGAGGAAGCACTACTGTGCTCAGGGGATCCAGTCTGGATTCCACCGGGGGAACTAAAACCTGTTCTTGGGGAGATACTGATGGGTCTGGTACACAGGGCTGTGGTGGTACTGGGCTGACCGCTCTGGGTGGAATGACCAGCAGTGGCTGCACCCTCATTGGGCTGCATTACCTCCCCACTGGCTGTTTCACGCTGCCCCCTTTCCCTTTTCCTACTTTCCGTTTCTCCCCGGATCTCCCCGGCTCCTCCCCTTCCACCATCTGCCACATTCTGTTGGCCTTTTCTGCAAGCTCCACGATAGCCTTGCAGGCGTCCTCCTTTGATGGCCTGTTCTTTTTTTCTCATGCTTTCCTGTAGAAAAGCTGTGAAAAAACTGAACAAATCATCTTAATTATAGCCTTGTACTTTCCCTGCTCTTTAGTTGTCCGATCATTGGTTCATTTTGTAGGTGTTCATACTCATTTTTTCTGCAAGCCCCCCCTTTCCCCATGTCCCTAATCTATGCCCTTAAGCCATGTCATAGCCACTATAATATTGGTCCCCTTTTATAACCTTAGTCATCCACTAAATGCGAGCCCTTTTCTTGGGTTGGGCCAGCCCTATGGCATTTCCTTACTGTAAGAAAAGGTGCTTGATGCTTTGTCGACTGGCCCGGTTCACCAAGCTGCACCCTTTTGTACACCTCCCTCATCCTTCTGTAGGCCTTTTGCCTGTAATTGGCCTGCACCAGTCCCCCCCATTCCCCTTGTCGAGTTAGTGACATCTAACATCACCTCCATGCCTCGCTGGGGCGTCTATCATCTCCGTCGATCCCCCTGCAAGGCGACGTGGTCTGCCTGCTAGTTTTTTTATGGTTCTCTAGGCCCCATACCCAAATTCAGTGTTTGTTAACTGTCCCCAACCCTATGTGTCAGTCGCTAGACCCTATTCCTTCTCTCTGCTGCACCACCAAGGTTTCCTGCCACTGCATGTGGCCTCTCAGGTCCCTGACATTTGCTGCTATATCCCCACAGGTTTCCTCACCTTTCCAGTCCTCTTTTCCCTCTTGAAACCAAGCCCCCTGGCCTCTCCTCATGGCCTCCTGGCATTACAATCCCCCAACCTCTTCACCGGTTCTCCAGCATCTGCCGTCACTCCCAGGGCACTTCGTTGCATGCCCTGTTCGAATAGTCCCTTCTGTGTAGGCCCAACATCCTGCTTGTCTCTCTAACATCTGTTCAAATTCATGCCCCATCCAGACCTAGACTCGCAAGCAACACCTATCTCACCTTCTGCTCCTCTTCCCTTCTGAGGCATCTGATGTCACACCACGTGGCCAAGGTCAAAGCTTTCCAGGTTCCAGCTTCTGCCTTTTGCAGCAGCACCCCCTCCCCCAACGGCCTAGCCACTACAGCGTTTTTCCCCAGAATTTTGTTCCTTGCTTTGTATGTCAACAAGCAGCTTCTATTTAAGCTCACAAACAGCAAACAGCCTCTTGCCTTCTCGCCCTCACTGAATGGGCAACCCCCCCGTGCTTCCTTCTTGGGCCTAAATGGTCACCAAGCCAACTCCCACACTCCGTCCCTTCACTCTCAGTGCCTGGTTATCCTCTTGTGACCTCGAAGGGTGCTTCGCTCCTCCCAACTACACAACAAGGCATTCGGCGCTCATTGCCTGCAGCTCCCATAAATTCTATCAGTCTTTGGTTAAACTAGCACATAGTGCTCAGCAGTCATAAATTCTGTCCGTCTTCAGTTAAATTAAAACACATTGCACCACGGCAATAAAATCTATCCAGTCTTTGGTTAAATTAACTCCTGGTGCTCAGCGGCCATAAAATCTATCATCTTTGTTTGAATTAACACTGGGACTACCTTACAAATGCCCCCCACACGCCTATGCAACCAAACATTTTCTTATATGCATTTACATATTATTCTCCTGGTATATATTTAGTTTTATTATATATATATTTTTTTAAATATCATAATGCCCTCATATTATTGTTCTTACCTTTATATCCTTTAGTGCACAAACCTCAGTCACTGCTTCTTGCACCTCAGTTCAAGTACCAATCTGACATGCTGCAGTTTATCTTTAATAAAATTTCAGCAAAAGTGGCTGAACCGCCACTGTGCTGACCCTTATGTACCCCTTTTAGCCCCTCTCCTTCCTGTCTGCCTACCTAACTAATGTCCCTGCCCCACCGTCCCTCCCTTACCTTCCCCTCCCTCTCCGGGCACACCATCTTTCACATAAGGGTAAGGTTGCACCAGGACAACTTGGTCTGCCCCTTAAAAGGGCAAACTCAATTAGGTGGTCTAGCATTGTCCATTTTTTGCATCAAAAAAAGACAAGTTGGAATGCAGCAAAAGAGTCACAAATCACATTTTTGTCAGGTTTTTTTTTTTTTTTCCCATAGAAGTGTTTCTGCTCCCAGCCGTGAGGGGCAGCTGTTCAGCTATATCCCCACTGTCTTGAGCTGGCACCTACTGTAGCTCACTTAGCACTCACCTGTTGGTTGTAATGCTTCCCACAAATTGCCCCTTGTGGCAGGCTTGAAGAGGGGACAGCCATCCCCCAAGTACACACTCTTCCAGATCAGACCAGAGGCAAGTGCTTGGTGGTGGCGTGGACCCAGAACCAGCGGGCAATGCTTCAGTCAGTGCCTCGCCCTCCATTTTCCATCTTAGTTTCCTCCCTAGCCACAGCAGCACAGGTTTTGCTTGCACTTGGAGGTGTACATGCATCCTGGAACCGCAGCTCTCAACCACCATTTTCAGTAGTGTTGGGCGGGTTGTCTCAAGGAACATTCTTCCTGTATGGTGTAAGTTTAAGCTGGTTTCAGTGGAGGAGATGTCTGGGGTGATTTCTGAGCTGGGTCCCACTTATTGTGAACTGGACTCAGGTCTGACATGCCTCCTAGAGAGTTGTGTTGGATTCCATGGTCCAGTGTTTGCTGAGACAGCCCAGTGCTCCCTTTCAGAGGGATCTTTTCTGAGTGCATTCAAAGATGCTTTGGTGACACTCCACCTGTAAAAAATATCTTTAGACCTGGATTGCTTGGCAAATTTTAAACTGGTCTCTAACCTTCTATTTTTAGGAATGGTTATTGAAAAGATAGTGGCTCTGCAGCTAGAGGCCCACCTCACGGCCTTTAACATCTATGAGCAACACTAGTCTGATTTTAGATCCTGGCATAGTACTAAGACTGTGCTGGTCAGAGTGCATAATGACCTCCTCAAGGCTAGAGCTAGAATGGAATGGTCATTTCTCATTCTACTCGAGCTGTCATCAGCATTTGATACAGCGAACCACAGATTGTTGTTGTATCATCTCAGGGAGTACTGTGGACTTGCTGGCAGGATCATCAAGTGGTTTGAGTCCTTCCTCAATGGCAGGATGCAGAGGATGGTGATGGGAAATTGTCTTCACTCTCAAAGCTCCTTCTCTGTGGTGTTCTCCAAGGTTTGATTCTCTCACCTACGTTGTTTGCAGTATACATGCTGCCCCTGGGTGATATCATCAGATGGCATGGACTGGGTTTTGACTGCTATGCAAATGACACCAAGTTGTACCTGTCATTTGCAGCCAGGATGCCTGGCATGGTCGATGTACTGAATTTATGTCTGGTTGAGATCCAAGACTGGATGTCCTCTGGCTGCCTAAGGCTCAACCTGGACAAGATGGAGGCACTAGTGATTGAGCCTGGTCAATGGCAGGGTGTGGGGGCAATTGCAGAGAGGACCAGTTTGGTTCTTGGCTCCCCTAGTCTGGTTAACCTCTACCAAGGTAAAGAATCTGGGAATCATTCTGGATGAAAGATTGACATTTGACACTCAGGAGTTGTCCATAGTCCAGAATGGCTTTTACCATCTTTGTAACATCTCCCAGATAAAATCCTTGTTCCCACTGGAAGATATGCCCTTAATGGTGCACACTTTTGTGACCTCCAGGATCAGCTACTGCAATGCCCTGTATCTGAGGGTGAATGGAGGAGTCCTAAGACTCCTGCAGCTAGTGCAGAACACAGCTGCCAGGTTACTGACAGGCCTTTAGCGGTCATGTCATATGACCTCAGTCCTGCCTGATCTGCACTTGCTGGCAGTGATGTGGGATGACCTACAAAGCCCTACAGTGACTATACTAGGTCTTATACTAGGTTATTTAGACAGACAGAAGGCTATAAGCCCATTTGAGTCTGCCACCCCCAGAGGGGTATTAGTTTGCCTTATTTAGGAGATAGCTATCTAACCTCAATTTGAAAATATTTAGGGTGTCTATATCTACCACTTCTTTAGGAAGTCCATTCCACATTGGAATAATTCTCTGTGTATACAAACTTCTCTTAACACTCCTGGGGTAAGTTAGACATAACTGAAAACCACCACTTCTCAGATGTATAGTTCTGTGTGCTATGTGTAGATTTAAGCCTGACATCATCTTTTTGCACCTGATGATCTTTTACCTGATCAACAGATCTCGACATGTTCTCCTCATTTCCACAGAATAAAGACCTAAATTTGTCAATCTCATGACAGTTTGTTTAGACCTGGATCATCTTAGTTAATCTTCATTGTACCCTCTCAAGAATATTGACATCCCTCCTCAGTTACGGACTCCATACTGCTCTACAGTAATCCAGTAACGGTCTTATAAGATTTATGTATAGAAGAAGGACACAGGCACGATGCCTTGTTATAAATGTTCTCCTAATTGCCCCCATAATCCTATTAGCCTTACTTACTACTTCATTACAATGGTTTCCAACACTGAGGTCATTTGTTATTAATATTCCTAGATCCCTTTCTTTGTTAACAGCTTTTAGAATGCTACCACCAAGTGTGTATGTTGGGCACCTATTTCTTGTTCCCAAATACATCACAGCACACTTTCCTAGATTAAATATCATCTTATTCTTTAGAGACCATTTCTCTAACTTAAGAAGGTCCTCTTGCATAACTCCAATTTGTGCCCCATCCGTAGTGTCCATGAAGATCTCGATGTCATCAGTGAACTTATTTTCATAACTGTCTAACCCTATATGAAGATCTGAAATGAATAAAGCAAAAAGCAAGGGTCCCAACATGGGACCCTGAGGGACCCCACTTGTTACCTGCCCCATATGTGATAAATAACCTCTTATCCTCACTCTTTGCTTTCTGCCCCACAACCAACTAGGACTAGGCCAAGGTTATATGCGGGAGTTTCTGCCTGCTTACTGCCCGGCTCTCCCTCTCCGCCCCTCTGAGGGTAGCCTCTTAGTGGTTCTCAGGGCCAGCTTTAAGAGATCTGGTGACTATACATTTGAGATAGCTGGTCCAGTCCTGTGGAACACGCTTCCCAGCTCTCTGAGGGAGGCTCTTTTTGTAGAGGTCTTTAAGACGTGCCTAAAGACCCACTTGTTCAGACAAGTGTTTGATATATTTTAATACCACTGGTCTTAGTACTTAATTTGTCCTACCTGCTGAGTTTACATTGTTATATTGATGTATGTATTCATTATAATCTGTTATGTTATTTTTATTTATTTATATTTTTGTTATGTTGTACAGTGCCAGAACCCTCTGGGATTGGTTGTTAAATAAATACTACTGCTGCTACCCCAACCACAGCATTAGTGCTATCACCAGTCCTCCACCTGCTGGCAGCCAAGAGCTGAGTCAGCTTGCCACCCCAGTCCAGGAGCAGAGACCTGTCAAGCCGCCATTAAATCCACTCCCATCTCTCACCCACACCATCGACTCCCAGTGACCTGAACTAGTTCCTGAACTCAGATCACCAGCATGGGAGAAGTAAGATGCAAAGCACCATAGCTCTCTGTATCACCGGGCCGACATTTACATTGGATTATTACCATTCATGACTTTTCATTATAAATGGTGCATTTTTTGAAAACAAAAGCAGGGCTGCTTGGATGCAATTGGGCAGCTGCAAGGGCAGCATGCATTTGCATCTGCATATGTATCTGATTCAGCCCAATGTCTTTATAAATGATTTTTTCTAATACTTTCACTGGCACAGCCTGCAGAAACACAGAATGATTATGGGGTCAGTTAAGGAGCCATGGATTTTTTGCGCTGTCATTATAATACTTTAGAAAGGGACTACCCCTTGTAAAATTAAGCCATTCATATTTGTTTATGTTGCATGAAGCAAAAATCTGAAACCTTTAAAAATGTATTTTAAAAATGGTAAAGCATATATCACCATGTTTTGATGCATACTGATACATATCAATACGCTGAAACATGTAGTAGCATAGACTTCAAACTTTGATTTAAAACAATTAACTTCCGAGCTCTAAGAGTTCCAAAGTGATCCCTTCTGCAGGTAATTATGTTAAAAATGTATAACTTTGGAACTGTTAGGGCTACAAACCTTTTTTTTTTTATAAATGCTTTGACAGTGATGGCAGAAAAAGGCCAACTGTCCATCCAGTCTGCCCAAGTTCCCTGTTTAGCCCTAGGGCCTATTGTACCTCCAGGGTACTAGCCCTACCCATTCCCCATTCCCTCCCCAGTTCTGACATCCCAAGCAACCACTATACCTTTCAGTCCCAGCCATGCGTAAAACCACTAATGGTTTTTACACCCACCACCTTGGCTGGCAAGTGCAACATGTTCCACAGCTCCACCACCCTTTCTGTGAAACAGTGTTTCTTCACTTCCCCAAAACCTTCCTCCTGTTAGCTTCCATTCATTATCACTTGACCTCATGCTGGTATTCAAGTTAGTTTACTGCAGTTCACCCTGTTAATTCCTTTTAGGAATTTGAAGGTCTCTAGATTATCTCCCCTTTCCCTTCTGGTCTCTAGCAAGTACATGTTCAGTGCCTTGAGCCGCTCCTCGTGAGAGATGTCCTGCTGGCCCTGAATCAATTTTGTTACTCTGCACTGCACCATCTCAAGACCATTCCTGTCCTTTCTAAGATGAGAATGGCAGAACTGGGTGCAATATTCCAGGTGTGGCGTCACTAAGGATCTGTACAGGGGAAGTATTACTTCCCTCTGTCTGCTATTAATACCCCTTCTGCTACATCCAAGCATTCTATTTGCCTTGCTATAAGCCTTGTTGCTCTGACTCAGTTGGTTTAGGGAGTCACTAATGATAACGCCAATGCTTTGTTCCTCAGCCACGGTATTGCGTCTCAACCATCCCATCCAGTACTCTGTTCTGGGGTTCTTGTTCCCTAGGTGCATCACCTTGCACTTTTTGGAATTGAATTTCATCTGCAAACCCTCAACCACCCCCCAGCTTTTGCAAGTCTCTCTGCATTTCCTTCTTTTATTCATCACTAGCCACCATCTCACAGAGCTTAGTGTGATCTGCGAAGAGACACAACCTGCCCTGCATCCTCTCACCAATGTCACTGATAAACATGCTGAAGAGGATTGGACCAAGGACAGATCCCTGTGGAACCCCACTCATGACCTCCCTATCTTCTGATTTAACCCCACTGACAACTACCCCCTGCTGCTTCCCCATTAGCCAGTTACCTATCCAGTTTACTATGACCTTAGCCACACCCAGATCCTCCATCTTCTTCAAGCATCTGTGAGGTAACAAATCAAAAAACTTACTGAAATAAGAGTGGAGCAAATCCACAGCATGGACCTTATCCAATTCCCTCATCACCCACTCGAAAACTATTGGGTTAGTCTGACAAGACCTCCCTGCCATAAAACTATGCTGCTTACTATCCTGGAGACTGTTTCTCTTCAAGTAGTCAACAAGATCCTCTTTAACTAGTGACTCTGTCAGTTTCCCTACAATAGAGGTAAGACTGACAGGTCTGTAGTTCCTTTCTTGTCCCTTGCCCCATCCCCAATGGAGCATAACTACATGTATGTCCGCCACCCTCCAATCCTTTGGAACCACCCCTGTCCTTACAGAGCTGTTGAATAGACCTACAAGGGGATTCCCTGGGTATTCTGGGATGTAGCCCACCTGTTCCAGGAGCCTTATCAGTCTCCAGGGCTGCCAGTCCTTTCAGGACCCATTTGCTAGTAAATGTTGGCTGCCTCTTCTCTGGAACCCTCTTAATGGCCACTTTGATGCCACTTTCTGGCAAGGGCCTACCATCCTCCCTAGTGAAAACTGAGCAAAAGTAGTCATTAAGGACTGTGGCCTTTTGCCCATCTGCCTCTATTCCCTCTTTCTTAGCCTCACAATTCTCCCTCATTGCTTCACGTTTTCACTAACATACCTGAAGAACTATTTTTCTATGCTCTTGACCCCCTTTTCAATACCCAGCTGTATGACTGCTTTTGCCTCCCTAACTGCCCTTTTTGCCTCCCTGTTTTTCAGCAAATATTCCTCCCATTCTTCCTCCCCTGCTTTTCTTTAAATTTGTAGAAGGCCTTTTTCTTGGACCTCACCACTTCCCTGACTCTTGCCGAAAACCATTGTGGTCTCTTGAACTAGTTCTTTTTGGTTTCCATTCTCATGCATACCTTAAATGCCCCAAGAATGGCTCCCCTTAATTGCTCCCATCTCTATTCCATCCTATGTTGTCCACCCGTAATAACTTATTGCTGACCAGTTCTTTCAACCTATTGAAGTCTGATCTTCTAAAGTCAAGGGCTTATGATTGATAGCAGTTTACCAGACCTGAAGGCCAGTTTGAACCAAACAGAGTTATGGTCGCTGTTCCTTAATGGCTCCCCTACTCCAACAGCTGCTACCATCTCCAAGGTGGTGAGCACCACATCGACAATTGTCGGTCTGCCTGGTTGGTTTCTTAAGTAACTGCACCAGCAGACAGTCCTGGAATGCATTCAGCAAGACCTGGGTTCTGGTGCTCCTGATCACTGGAACATTCCAATCAATGTCTTACAGGTTCAGATCACCCACCAGCACTACTTCCACCTTAGCTATCCCTCTTTCTCATTCTTCTATGAGCTCTCCATCCCTCTCCTCACCTTGCCCTGGCAGTCTATAGATTGCCCTCAAGTGCAGTTTCTTGCCTGAGGCTGCCATGAGTTACACCCACAGTGACTTAGTCTCCCCATTACTACCCCAATACACCCATCTTTCATCACATCTATACCCTCCTTAAATATAATTCCATCTATTCCTCTATCCCTCCTAAACATTGAGTGTCCAAGGACTGTCAGTTCCAAGTCATTATTTTCTGGAACCTATGTTTCTGTTATGACAACAATGTCCACCTCAGTGTCTACCATTAGAGCCTGGAGCTCAATGATTTTATTAGCTAGACTCCTGGCATTAAGGAATAACCCCTTCCATCTGACCCCAGATCTTGTTTTGCTATTACCCTTGTACTATACAAGTCCTCTCATCCCCTTGTTTTCCTTGGTGCTTGCACACTTTGTATTCCTCCTCCCCAAAGTCCTTTCACCTAGTCCAGTATGGACCACAGCTTTCTTTGTACCTGCTATGCTGCTACAAGCTCCCAGATGAGGGCGAGTACTAGCTAGAATCCTCTTCCTCTTCCCTGCCATTGAGATTCCCTTAGACCAAGTCTCCCCTGCAGTCAGTTTAGATGTCTGGTATAGGTATAAATTTCTGCCCCAGCATGCAGGGCCCCGCCCTCTGTCATCAGGTAAAGTCCTTAATCCTTGAGGAGCCTCCTGTCCCAAAAGTATCCCCAGTCCACCAACAAGTGGTACCCATTATCCTTACATCGTCTTTTAAGCCATCCATTAAACTCCTGTTATCTCCCTCATCCTATCCTGCTTCCCTTTCCTGACCCACACAGGAAGGACTTCGGAAAAGGCCAGGAAGGCTGTGTGTGCTACCAATCAGACCCCCCAGTCTATGAAAGTTCCACTTCACCATCTCCAATGACTGGTTCAGCAGATCATTGGTACCTATGTGTATCAGCATCCCCAGCTCCCCCTGCTCCCTCTCCACCATCCTCCCTATCCTGTCTAAATCCTGGATGGCAAAAGCCCCAGAAAGGCACAGGACCATCACCCTCACATCCATCTCCCCCACCACCATCCTCTCTACCCCTAATCATTGAATACCCCACCATTAAGACTCTCTTGACAGACTTGCTGCCCTTGGGTGCCAACATGTTGCCCTGCTCTTTCCCATCATCTGTCTCAAAGACCCCTCCAACAGAGTCAGGTGTCTGAACCCCCTCTAGGGGTGCCAAGCTATTTGTCATCTGGATGGTGAAGGGCTAGATAACCTTCTTGTTGCTAACCCTGCTTTCCCATCTTGTCCCCCTTCCCAACACTCTCCACACCCCAGACCAGTGGTCTCTGGGGTAGTGGGGGTGTGGGTACTGGGCTCCTGCTGAGCTAATGATGCTGATGAGATATTTCTACCCTTGCTGCCACCTGCTGAGCCTGGAGCTCTGCAAAGGTCCCGCAGATAGGGTTAGGCTTCCTCCTCCAGATTATATCCCTAGAAAAAAGCACCCCATAGCCAGCACAAATGGCTGCCTCATTTCTAAACCCCATCCCCATAAAGACCTATTCTAAGCAAATGTCTCATTTAAGTAATAGAGCTCACCCAGATAGGGTCTAACTGTAAGGCTCAGCTATAGCACAATAAAAGCAGGGATAAAACAAAACTACCTTGTAGTACTCACCTAGAAAGGGTGTAGCTGCAGGCTTGATTATAGCACAAAAAAAAACAGGCATTAATGCTACCTGGTAGTGCTCACCCAGATAGGGTGTGGATGTAGACTTAACTATAGCACAGAAAATGGAGTTAAACTATCTTGTAGTGCTTACCTAGGTAGGGTGTAGCTGTATGGTTTAACTATAGTACAGAACCACCCTCCAAAATGAAATGTTCACAAGCTATAGAACAAGCACTGGTCTGCAAATAAACATTACAATAACGTGTAGCACACTCCTCAAAATATTATAGCCAGGACCCCACATGACACTCTCACTAACTATCTAGTTAACTGTGTATACACAGATTTACCAGGCATGTGACAGGCAGAGTTCCTGGCTAGTGGCTGTCTCCAGGTTGACTCCCTTGCAGACTCCTATGATGTTCTTTGTGCTTGGTCCTTGGTGTGGATGGACACAGCGCAGAAGGGCAACTAGTAATAACTGCCTTTTAAGGCGAGTAATGGCCATGCAGATAACTGGCTGCTAGAGCTGTCAGGGGCTGAGACTGTTCAGTTGTTTTCTGCGACCAAAACTGGTAAACTCTTCTTTTATTCTTATGATAAGTCAAGTGATATATGATGTATTCATGTTGATAAACTTACTGTGCATCGATATGTATTAACCAGAATAAAGGACAGCACCCAAATCAAGGACTTCAATTTAAAACAGATAGCGTACTTCATTGACACGAAAGTGTTCTGCTGTTCACAAATCTCAAGGCTGAAAAAGTTACATATAGTGACCAATAACGCAGTAACAAACTTGCTGCCAGATGTTCCCTGTCTAGTTCTTCTCTGCAGACACTAACTGGTCTCCAGCGACACTCCCTTCTCCCTGACTTTTACTAATATCTCCCTATGTCTAGCCCACAAATGCTTGAAGCTCGCTACTGTTTTCACCTCCACTACTTCTGTTGGAAGTCTGTTCCAGGCATCTAGCATCCTTTCAGTGAAGTAGAATATCCCCAAATCCCTCTTAAACTCCCCCTCCCAAGCTTCATCAAATGACCTCTGGTCCTGGTGCTCTTTCTCATTTAAACTCTCTTACTGCACCCTGTTCACCCCAGTCAGGTACTTGCAAGTTTCTACATGTCCTCTCTCACTCTTCCCTCTTCCACAGTGTAGATGTTGAAATCTCTCAGTCTCTCCTCATACAGCTTTTGGTGTAACCCCCTGCATCATTAAAGTTGACATTTTCTGGACTGCATCCACCCAGTCTATGTCCATTCTGAGGTGCAGTCTCTAGAACTGGACATTGTACTCTATGCCAGTGGTTGTCAAGCCCCAGATCCTTGTGGCCTCAATGGACCTCAAACTGTGGCCACCAGAACTTACTGGTGGCCTCAATCCTAATCTGTGTCACCCCAGATCCCAAGATATATACCAAATTCCCCACAATGACACATTTATTTTCATTCAGTATACAATAAATCAAGTCCCTGATGTATTTTCACTTGAACTGTATCTCCCATGCTTACAGTATTTGATAGTAAGGAATAATCCCTCCTTTACCTTTGTAACTGGTTTTCTATAGAGCCCTGTGGCTGCACAAAATTGTGCTGGTGGCTGCTGGTGGCAAAGTGATCTTATCTGAGACACACTGATCTATGTGGAGTCTCATCAGTGAGTAATAAAGTGGCAATACCACCTCGCTACTCCTGTTGGAGATACCCTTCCCTTTCCATCCCAGCATCCCACTAGCCCTACCAATTGCTTTGTTGCACTGCCCTGTCACTTTGCAGTCATCAGTTATGATAACCCCAAGGTCCATTTCCTGTTCAGTGATTGTCAGTGCCTCTCCCAATCCTATACTCAGCTGCTGGGTTCCTATGCCCAAGGTGCATGATTTTGCACTTTTTGGCATTAAACCATAACTGTCATGCTCTTGACCTTTCCTATTATTTCCCAAGATCCCTGCACATTCTCTCAACTCCCTCCTAAGTGTACACACTATTACAGATTTTGGCATCATCTGCAAAAAAAGGCATACCTTCGATTCCAGTTCTTCAGCAATGTCATTTACAGAGACATTGAAGAGGACAAGTCCCAGCACTGAGCCCTGCAGCACCCTTGCTATTCACTCTCCCATCATTAGAGTAAGTGCCATGAACCACCGCTTCTAATGTCCATCTGTTAACCAGTTTCTAATCCAGTTCATCACTTTGAATCCCTACACTAGGCTGTTCAATTTCTTAGACAGTCTCCTGTGTGGCACAGTCGTGAAGGCCTTGCTAAAGTCTAGATAGGCCATGCACACTGCCCTTTTCTGATCTGTTTCCCTGGTTCTTAGTCAAATAAATCAATCAGTTTCATCAGGCATGCCCCCCCCCCCCCAATGAATCCATGCTGTCTCTGGTCTTGCAGCCTACTGGTTTCCAGATACTCTGCCAGACTTTCCTTTAGCATGGTCTCCATTAATTTCCCCATCACTGTCTTGAAACCGACCAGGCTATAGTTGCTAGCCTCCTCCTTGCAGACACTCTAATGTAGAGAAACCATGTATGCTCTCCTCTACTCCCCAGAACCATGCCTCTTTCCACTGAACTATGGAATGAGCCCATTGGTTGGACAGCTAGCACCTTCTTGAGTTCCTTTAGTACCCTTGGGTGTATCCCATCTGGTCCAATAGCTTCGTCCACCTTCAGAGCTGCAAGTCCTCTCAGCTCTCCTTCCTCTGAAAATGGACTGGTGTCCCATCCTCCCCTTTGTTCTTGTTACTCCCTGGTGGTCTATCCCCCCACCTCCACTGTGAAGACTGAGCAAAAGTACCTGGTCAGGACTGCAGCTTTTTCTTGGTCCTCTTCTGCACTGTCTCTCCCTACCATGCTACTTATCCTTGCTATCCCTACCCTTTTTTTAGACATGCAGAAACATAGACAATGACAGCAGAAAAAGACAAAAGGTCCATCTAGTATGCCCAGAGTTCTCTTATCATCCCTGGAGCCTATTGTATGTATGGGGTTTTATCTCTCCAGGTCCACCCCCATGCTCCCCTCCCTACTGCTCCAGCCTGAGCAACCGCCATATCCTTCACTCTGTCCATACCATGCTTGAAACCATTTACAGTCTTGGCACCCACCACCTCCACTGGCAAACTATTTCATGGCTCCACCACCCTTACTATGAAATAAAACTTCTTCACATTCCTCTCAAACTTTCTTCCCTCCAGTTTCCACTTGTGAACGTGGGTTCTTGATTCTGTGCTCCTACTTAATGGTCCCTCTTCAGTTCACCTTGTTTATTCGCTTCAGGAACTTGAATGTCCCTACCATACCCCCTCTTGCCTGGTTTCCAGTGAGTACATTTATTTATTTATTGAAATGTTTCACCAGGAAAGATACACTGAGCAACTTAATGCTCATCTCACGGTATGTCCTGGGGGAAGGGGTTGTGGGATGACAGTAGTAACAATGACAAATCGTACAGTAATACAGAGGTGAGATTAAATGCAGTAATACAGTGGTACAATAGATACAGTACAGTATATACATTCAAGCAAGGTCCAGGAGTGAGTAACATAGTAAGAAACACATTCATGTGAGAGGCATCATTTACAATACAGGAGGAGCATAGATGACAGGAATAAAATGCATAATACATACAATTGTTAAGAGCAGTGCTGAGCCATGTGCCTAGGAGGAGTGCTCAAGGAGTTTGTGGGTGGTACACTGCAGCAGTTACAGTATCCTTTCGCAAGGTGAGCATGTCTCGAGGTTAAGTGCTAGACCAAGGGGGTGGGGTAAGTGCATGAGGTAGGGGGCAGGAGAGAAGGTAGACAGGAGTTAGGTGAGGAGGGGGTTAGAAGCAGGCACAGGAAAGGGTGAGATAGTTGTGTAGTGCAGAGGTAAGAGAAAACAGGGAGGAGGAGAAGCGGATTTGAGGAGGCAGAGAATTCCACAGTTCAGGCAGGTGAAGCGAGAAGGCTTTCTGTCGAGAGGATGTGGTTCTGCCAGGGACAGACAGGATGCAAGTGTCAGCAAGGGATCTAAGGGAGTAAAAGGAGAGGGAAGGGGTACCAAGAGAGGAGGAGATGTATGAGGGGAGCGAACCAAGCCCGAATTTAGAGATGAACTTGGCACCGTGTAAAACTCTCCAGTTGAGGAGGGGAAGAAAGTTGAGGGAGCGGTACAGATCACAATGATAGGTTAGGAGGGGGTGTCAAGAGAGAAATGACAGAAGGAGTTGAAGAGAGAGTCCAGTCTGGATAGGTGGGACTGTGGAGCGGCACCATAGATTATGTTGCAGTAGTCGAAAGTGGGCAGGATCATCTTCTGTACCAGCTCACGCCTGTTGGCAAGAGGGATGCAGCTGCAGTTTCTGTAGAGTGCACTGAGCTTAGGTCTTAATTTTTTCAGAACAGCATCTATGTGTACAGAGAAGTTGAGGTATCTATCCAGCCAAATGCTGAGATACCTGAATGAGGAGATGTCCTCAAGAGCAGTCCCATCAAGGGTGTGAAAAGAGGGGAGGTTGCTTAGCCGAGTAAGTCTCTGCATTGTGCCGAAGGTCATGGAGACTGTCTTTTTGGCATTTATAAATAGTTGGTGTGAGCTGAACCAGAGTTGGACCTTGGTGAAGTCAGACTGAAGCTTGGCAGTGACATCAGGGATTGATTTACCAGAGGTAAACAGCACTGTATCGTCAGCATACATGTGGATGCTAGATGATGTGCAAACCTGAGAGAGTTCATTTAAAAAGATGGAGAACATGATGGGGCCTAGCACTGAACCCTAGGTGACTCCAGTGATAATAGGCAGGGGTGGGTGAGAGGACATCAGCTATTCTAACTGATTGCGACCTGCCTGACAGGTAGGAGCTGAACCAGCCTGTGGCAGTAGAAGAGAGGCCAGCTGCTGATAAGCTTTGAAGGAGGAGGGGGTGAGAGACAGTGTCAAAGGCCTTGTCTAAGTTGACTAAGATAGCTGAGGTAATGTTCCCTTTGTCAAAGCCTGAGAAGATGGTCTCAGTTAGCCTCAGCAGGGAGGTAGTGGTGGAATGGGCTTTCCTGAAGCCAGACTGGAAGGGTGTGAAGAAAACGCAGTCAGAGAGGAACAAGGAGAGTTGGTCAAATGCTATGTATTCTTGGAGTTTGGCTAAGTTTGGAAGGAGAGAGATAGGTCGATAGTACCCAGGAGTGGTGGAGTCTCCCCTCTTAGGGAAGGGGAGGACAACGCCATGCTTCCAAGTTGAGGGAATGGTGGCAGACTCGAAGGAGAGATTTATTATCAAAGATAGAGGGTAGGCAATGGCAGGAGCCAAGAGGGAGAGGAGCCTAGGGTCCAGGTCATCGGATGAGGAGCCTTTGGTAGAATCAAGTGCCAGGAGGCTGATAGAGTAGTTTCAGGAGAGACAGGAGAAATAGACCTGGCGGGGGGAGGGTGATGGCATAGAGGGCAGCACAGCAAGGGGAGGGGCAGGTTGTGGGGATGGGATGGGAGCAGGTAGGGGGCAGTGGGTGGGGAGGTAGACAGGGACACCGGGGAAATATGGGGGTTAGAAAGGGTGCTAAGCAGTGCAGAGGCACAGGTGGCAAAGTGGGAGTTGAAGCAATTGGCAATGTCCATAGGTTCAGTAAGGACAGCGTGGTTGTGCCCGAGGAATGGCAGTGTAGTGTCTGAAGCAGGCAAGAAGAGGGATTGGATGACCCTACAGAATTTGGATAGGTTGTTTGTGTTAGCCTGGAAGTTGGACTTGAAATGCTCAACTTTGGCTAGGCGGATGGCTTTGGTGCAGCCATTTCTAAATTCATGATAACGTTTGAGGTCACTAGTACAGTTGGTTTCTTTAGTCTGATGCCATGCAAGATCCCAAGCTCGTTGGCAGGCCAGTAGCACAGGTGAGACCCAAGGAAGGTGTGTGCCACGTACCCTAGTTTTGTGGAGCGGAGCATGGGAGTTCCAAATTTGTAGGAACTTGGATTTGAAATGGGCAAGGGCCATGTCCACTGAGGGAGCTGAGGACAAGGGGGATCAGTTGTTTTGAGAGAGATCCTGAAGTAAAAGTTGTAGGTCAAGGGTTGTGAACATTTGAGTGAGAATCGTTTTTGAAGGAAGCTTGGGCCTATGTATTTTTCACACTACAAAGGTCATGTAGTGATCGCTGATAGAGTCAGGTAATAGCCCTGAGGCCACTACATGGTGGGGATGGGAGGTGAGGACTAGATCAAGCAGGGAGTGGTTTAGTGACATAGTTTAGTCGAGTGGGTTCCAGTATGAGTTGCCGGAGGTTTAAGGCATCTGTGGTGAAGCAAATGTGAGCCAGAGATGGGGTCAGCCAGTTTAGATTTAGGTCACCCAGGATGAATAGTTTGCCACCACTAGCCAGTGTGGAAAGTTTTATGACCAAGTCAGTGACATTGGAAGTTGGCTGACCTGGGTGACAGTATACTCCAGCGATGAAGATGGGGATGGCATGGGGATAGGAGATATTTAAAAGTAAGGCCTCGTGGGAGGATTGGACAGTTGAAGTGAAGAAGGAAGTGCACTGAAGGGTAGAGGAGGTGTAGACAGCCATGCCACTACCTCTCCCTGCCCTGTCCTGTCCAGAGATGATGAAGCCAGGGATGGCGATAGCATGATCAGGAATATTTTTAGTCAGCCAGGTTTCAGAAATTACAATAATATTAGGGGCATATGCCAGTATCATGGGTTGTAGTAGAGAGATTTTTGAGGCGAGGCTTCTTATGTTTAGGTGAATGATTTTAAGGCTGTTTGGTAATGTCAGAGGGTGGTGGTTGGTAGTGTCGACTGTTGGGTAATCTACGACAGGGCCTGGGTTTGGGTAGATATCCCCAGATGCTAGCAGGAGTAGGAGAAGGAGAAGGGAACCCTGTTTCCCTTATTGGAGCTATGGAGTAGCCATTTAGCTTTTTTATGTGGGAGAGAGTGAAACATAGGATAGGATGTCAGCCTGAGGAGGGCGATGAAGTGGGTGGGCACCGAGGTTAATGAGGACAAGGGGGCCACTGTGCAGCAGAGGAGGGGTATTGTCTCAGTGTGGAGTGCTGTGCCAGAGAGGCAGACTGTGCTGTTACCTACCGCCGACGGCTTAGCCATAGTGGGTGAGCCTCTCGGCAGCTTAGTAGGGAGTGTGATAAGTAGTATTAGGGACAGTGAAAAAGATAGATACCAAAGTTGTGGTGCCTGCCAGGAGACCATGGTGCAGTCCAGAAGGGCGGAGCTACTGTCAGGAATGAGAGGGCCAGTAAGCTGTTTTCAGTTCCCTAAGGTAATTTTTGTAAGAACTACCCTGGTGGAGCTGAATCACCTTGGTCACCTTGTGTTATACAGTCCCCAGCCTGTCCCTATCTTTCCTTAGGTGAGGACTGAAGAACTGAGCACAATATTCCAGGTGTGCCCTCACCAGTGACCTATATAGGGGTAGTAGTGCCTCCTTTTTCCAGCCATCAATACCTCTTTCGATACACCCCAAAATGCTATTAGCCACTCTGTCTTGATTGCTTGAAGTAGTTACTAAAGGTGACTCCCAGGTCCCTTTCTTCTGCCATAGTGCTCATTTTAAGCTCTCTCATCCAGTACTGTGTCATGGAGATTTTTTTCCCTAGTTGCATTACATTGCATTTGTTGACATTGAATTTCAACTGCCAAAACTTAGACCACCTCTTTAGCCTTTGTAGAACCATCTGGTTATCCAGAGATAATAGCAATTTTTAAATATCGACTGTGAAAACAGCTCATGAATAATAACAAAAGTCAGAAGGATGAACTGTGAAGGAGGCAGAATGCTGCACTACCACTATTATGCAGTTCACAGAAACATCAAAATAGAGACTCCTCAGAACAGTGCATTGCATAATAATGACTGGGGAAAACAGTGACTTTGCAAAATGGTGAATAGCAACCACGCATGGGTCCCTAATCCCTTCATCACTGTCTACCCTACTGCAGAACTTTGTGCCATCTGCAAAGAGACACAATTTTCCCCAGATTCCCTCTCCAGTGTTGCTGATGAACATATTGAAGAGGACAGGACCACCCAGGACAGATCCCTGTGGAACCGTACTCTTTACCTCCCTGTCTTCTAATTTCAACCCATTTACCACCACCCTCTGCTGTCTTTCCTTTAACCAGTTCCCTACTCACCTAACTAGGTCCCTAGCTGTGCCCAGGTGCTCTAGCTTCTTCAGCAATCTGCTGTGTGGCACTGAGTTGAAAGCCTTGCTGAAATTGAAATTAAGTAAATCCACAGTGCCTCCCTCATCTACTGCTCTTGTTACCCAGACAAAGAAAACTATCCGCTTGGTCTGACGAGACCCGCCTGACAGAAACCCATGCTGTTCACTATCATGTAGACTGTTGCTCTCTAGGTAGTCCACACAGTCATTTTTGATTAGTGACTCCATCAGTTTACCAACTACAGAGGTAAGGCTGACAGGTCTGTAATTCCCTGGTTCCTCCTTGTGCCCCCACCTTTGTGTAGCAGGACTATGTCTCCTATCCTCCAGTCTTTTAGAACTACCCTGTCTGAACAGAGCTGTTGAACAAACCTACTAGGGTTTCTGCCAGTTCCGCAGTTAATTCCTTTATCACCCTTAGGTGCAATCCCTTCTGACCCTGGGGCTTTATCTGCCTTTAGGGTTCAAGACCCTTCTGGACCCTTTCTCTAGTGAATACTGGCTATCACATTTCAGGAATCCTTCTGACAGTCATCTTCATGTCACTTTCATTCAGGGGCCCGCTCTTCCGCTGTGAAGACAGAGCAGATGTAATCATTAGGGACAGCTGCTTTTTGTTCATCTTCATCTTGTACCCTCCCTCCCTGTAGACTAACAATATCCCTTCCCTGTTTCTTTTTAACTTAATTTATCTGAAGAATTATTTTTCCCCATTCTTGACTCTTTTACAATACATAGCTCCGTGTCTGCCTTTTCCTCCTTGACCATCCTCTTTGCTTTCATAGTTTTTATTTGGTTCTCTCCCCATTCCTCCTCTGCCCCTTGTTTTTCCTTGTACTTTATGAAAGCCTTTCTCTTGTGCCTCACTACTACTTCGACTCTTCCCGAGAACCATATTTTTTTATTTGCTAACTGGGTGAAAAGCTGTTGTACCTGTTTCATTTTGTAATAATTCTCTTGTATGACTTTGTTGCTTTGAGAATGGTTCCCTTGATTGTACCTCCCCTCCTCCCATCCTACCTGTATGCCTCCAATGCTGTCCTCCCTGGTTAATATGTTTCAGACTAGTTCCCTCATCTAGTTTAAGTCTGCTGTTCTGAAATCTATGACTTAAGTTTTGATAGGAGCATTCTGGTCTCATAGGCCAGTCTGAAGCAAATGGAGTTATGGTCACTGGACCCCAGTGGCTCTTCTACCCTCACTCAATCCACCATCTCCAAGTTGGTGTGCACCAAATCAAGAATGGCTGCCTGTCTTGTGGGTTCCTTGACCAGCTGCAC
This sequence comes from Neoceratodus forsteri, assembly GCA_016271365.2. Taxonomy (NCBI): domain Eukaryota; kingdom Metazoa; phylum Chordata; order Ceratodontiformes; family Ceratodontidae; genus Neoceratodus; species Neoceratodus forsteri. Next base: position 631,775,985 of record CM028136.1, on the reverse strand, counting down.
CAGTAGACAGCCCTGCAATATATCCTATGCAGCCTGACATCTAGTGCACCTGTCCACTGGAATGTCCCAGTCGATATCCGGCAGGTTCAGATCACCCACAACCACCACTTCCCCCTTTTTCACTCACCTTTCTAGCTCTTCTCTGACCTCCCTATCTCTCTCTCTCTCTTCCCCTTGTCCTGGTGGTCAATAGATCACCCCTACCCATATTTTCTTGCCTGAGGGCACTGTGAGGTGAACCCAAAGAGACTCTGTTTTCCCTCTGCTTCTCCTGATGTGCTCATCTTCCACAGACTCTATGCCCTCCCTGACTTATGGAGCTACACCCCCACCCCTTTGCCTTTCCCTTTGCCCTGTCTAAAAATTGTGTAACCTGGGATTGACAAGTCCCAGTCATTATTCTCTGTGACCCATGTTTCTGTAATAGCTGTGAGGTCTGCCTTCATATCTGCCACCAATTCCTGGAGTTCACTGATTTTATTACCTAGACTCCTGGCATTAAGGCAAATCCTTTCCAACTAGCACTGGACCCTATTTTGCTGTTTTGTGATCCTGTACCTGACTCCCTTCCCATTCTCCTTACCTTCTTATTTTTTTCTATTACATGAAGACCTTTAGAGCCTTCCCACCTTTGCTTTTTTCACCACTCCTATTTGAAACCCAACCTTCTATTTAACCAACTTACTACTATCAGTACCCAGCATAGGAGGAGCACTAGCTAGGTTCCCTTCCTTGACTCCTCTTGCCTCAGTGTCCCCTACAGTAAATTTAACTATCTAATGCAGATGTCAAACTTCTGCCCCAGCATGCTGGTCCCCACTCTTGTCAGGTGACGGCTGTCACCTTTGAAGAGCCTCGTGTCCCAGAGGTCCCCCATAGGTACCCCCAGTCCTCCACAAAGTGGTACCATTTCTCCTGATGCAGTCCTTTTAACTACCCATTTAATTCCTCTATCTCTTCACTCCTTACTCAATCTTTCCTCCCCCCCCAACTCCAGACAGGGTAGACCTCCAAAAAGGCCGGGCAGGTCAAGTGTGCCTGCAATCTGTCTCCCATACTCTGAAAGTTCTGCTTCACTTGCTCCACAAGTTAGTTCACCAGCATTTGGGTACCCAAGTGTACCTATAACCCCAGATCTCCTCCTCCCACTTTGTTATCCTCCCTGTTCGATCTAACATTTGCACCATACACTTCTGCTTAAATCATAACCAGCCAAAATTCCAACATGTTGATTTGAATATACATAGATACATACATAGACAGTGTCGGCAGATAAGGGCCTATGGCCCACCCGGTCTGCCCATTTAAGTTTGTAAGTTCAGTTTATGTTTTCCAGGAAGTCTGTCGCCCCTTACCCCTGACCTCCAGAATTCCTTTATGTCTATCCCATGCATTCTTAAATCCCGTGATTGTTTCAGCCCCCACCACTTCCTCTGGCAGGGTGTGCCACTTGTCCACCACCCGTTATGTGAAGAAATTCTTCCTCACGTTTCCTCTGAATCGTCCTCCCTCCAACTTCATCCCATGCCCTCTAGTCCTGGAACATCTTTTTCGCTTAAAAATAGTGCATTCCTGCACCCTGTTCCTCCCTGTAAGATACTTGTATGTCTCTATCATATCCCCTCTCTCCCTCCTCTCCTCCAGGGAGTACTTCCCATGATATAATATACTTCTCATGATGCTTTGCAACATTGGGGCATGTGCTATTTTGCTTTTCTTCTAATCAAGAACATTTAACAATTGTACTACCTCAATTTTTTAACAGTTATCTGGATGGAAGGAGCTTCCAGCAGAAAAGCCTCTGGTATCAGCCTATGTTAAGATATTTAATCAAGAAATTGCCTTTGCTGAGCTCAACAAGGAAGCCATTCATGATGTAATCCAGGTTAGCCTTCCCATTTTGCCTCTTCCACAGTTTACTTGTTACTTGATTGAGCATTATGACATCATCTTTCTATACTGTGATGTTCTCTTAATTTTCTTTCAAAGGCTATAAGGGCATCAACAGATCCACATTCTTCAGTCCAGAACATTTTAAAGCAACTTCAAAGTGGTATAAACAGACACTGGTCTAAACCACTGTTGATCTCTGAAGCTCGTTATATTATTCCAGCATCTCTGGGTCTTCCAGTGGAAGTCATGTTCCAAGCAACTGCTGTGATGGCTGCTTCAATAAACAGTAAGTCTTAGATATGAATTCCAATTGACATGGCCTGTGTCTCTACTTCTTGTTCTTACTAGAACTCTCACCATTTTAGCCAGAGAACTGAAATTAGGTGAATGTCACAGTTTTGTCTAATTGCAAATTTCCTATGTTTTCCATTTTCACAATGATTTTTTTTTTTCTAATGTTAAATTTTAATTTCTACCATATAAATTCAGAAGGCAGGATTTTCAAAGCTCTCCCAACATGATTCTGATGCATTCAATGGTTTTCAATTGACCATTAGAACACTAAACAGAGGTCTACCTTTTGAGCACAATTGCTGAAAATTGTGCTATGAAAATTGATGCAACAAATAAACAGTGCATGTCTCTTTTTTTCTTTTGCAGTCTACTGAGGAAACTCACACACATGCATCAAAACTTTTGAAAATAGCTTTCAAATATATTGATACATTCGGCATGATGTTGTCTGTGTCAGAAATTGGAAATTGTACCTGTTTCATACCATTTGAAATCATTCACAGAGTCTGTGTGCAAGGAAAGAGAGATGAGTTATTATGTTCTATACGTGGGAGATAATATAATGACATTTGACCAAATCAACAGTTTCATTAGAGTTATTTCAATTAAAACTTGTCTAGTTAAAACTTATCCACATTACCATAATTTTAATGACATTTTTTGAGATTTGCTTTCACAAATTATATTTTTGATTTCTTCATTTTACAGCTCAGGTGCAGATTAATCCACCTCCTACTGACAATTTCAGGCTTTCTCAGCTCCTTGATGCTAACATTCATTTAAACTTTGACGCTAGCCCAAGGTAAATAAAGCATGTGGCTGGAAACAAAAAGAGTATTCCTTGTCATGCCTTTCTGTAAATTTTCATAAAGTTCACAACTGTTTATCTATTTTGAAGTCATGTTACAATATAATTGTTTTTAGTGTGACCACACATGTAGTATCACTGATTGGAGTGAAGACACCATACCTTCAGAGTACCAGTGAATTCCATTTGAAGGCTCATGCAACCATCTCTTTGAAGTTTTCTGCAAAGGCAAATATGAGACAAGAAAACATCAAGGTAGAGACTGACCTAATCCAGCAAGAGAAGGAACTAGTGGCTATTAGGTACTATACAACTGCATAAATATTATAAAGGAATCTTAAAGCAGAACAGTATAACAGAGAAAATGTTTGCATTTGATGATAAAACATATACAGAAAATACCATACATTGAAGGCAAGTGCCATTAGTTATGGGGAGGGGGAGCTGAGACTACTGAAAGTAATACACACAGATATAAAGTGTCCTACTATTAATCTGAGATACTGTGAGACAAGTTTTTATTATTTTCAAAATTTTAATTGAAACAAATGGGATTGTTTACATTCTTGTATTCACCAGTCACAGTTGATCCCCTGTTTATAATGCCATGTGAACAATAAAGGAATACTGTCTGACAGGGCTGGTATTATGCCGGGATAATGTCCCACCTCAGGTGGTTGGCCTGAGGCCACCGGCCAAGGGTCTCCAACACCCGAGAAGGGATGTTATCCCAGTATAACACCCACCCTAGAGGGCATTATTCCTATTATTCAATGGCTTGTTGTTTTATAATAACAAAAATACAATTTTAAAGAATGTTTTTGTTAGTCTGTAAAAAGAGTTTTGTTTCTTAAAAGAAAGAGCAAATCATCATCCAAATGGTACTAATCCACAAACAATCAGCAGGGATGTTATGCCAGAATAACATCCCTGCTGCGACAGCCAACTGACCAATCAGAAGCCAGGATTCTTTCTTGCCATTGTATAATGTATTGTAAAAACTAGTTACCATTGCTCCCAAATAGTTATGATGCAGACATGACAAAAGATAAAAATGTATACATGTCTTATAATAAGTCTCAGAATTGGCCTCTTGAGTTAAGGCTCCTATCAATCATGCCAACCAAACTGTATTGTGGTTTCCAGCTTCATATTCTAAATTCCCTGCATCTGTCTCCAGGACCCAGGTTTTTCTTGTATCAGAAAACATGGAAGATCATGATTCAGTCAAAAGGACTCCATTGCTCCCATCGGAAGCAAACACAAATATCTTGAGCCAGCAATTCCATTCAAGAGAGAAAGCTTCAGCTGAATCTACAAGACAAGTAGTAATTAGAGTCAAATTAAAAAATATGATCACACTTAAATATTTGAAATATTTTCTACAAGGATATTTAGCTAATGATTTTTTTTTCTGACATAGGAAAGTCTGTTTTCTGAAATGATGTCCAATGAGACTCCAGCCTACTCTACAGAACGTCTCCACCCTCGCAGAGCTACAGGCCATGCTGTCCATCCTATATGTGCTAAAGCAACAAACTTTGGAGTTGAAGCCTGTTTCAAAGCCAAAGCACGAAATGCTGTTTTCATTAGAAATACACCCTTTTACATGCTGGCAGGAGAAAATGAAGCTCAAGTATTTCTCAGACCAGGTATATTATCCCATGTCGTATCTGAGCTCTTTTATGGTTCAATCTAAATAAATGAACACCTCACATTATGTAAATATTTTAATGTCCACAGTGCACACTGACACATCTATTGAAAAAATACAAGTTGAATTTCAAACAGGAGATAAGACAGCTTCCAAAATAATTCGCCTGGTAACTGGAGCAGATATGCACCTAGGTGAACGTGAAGAACATACCCACAAACGTAGGTTAAGAGAGCAGAAGAAGATCCTGAAAAAAGAAAAATATAAGGTAATATGTGCCAAACTCAAAAAACAACATTGTTACTAAGCTTATTAAAATGTGAAACAAATTCTGCAGAATTTCCTCACTAAATAATAAGATGTGTGTGATCATAAAAATAGCACTATTCAATATTGATAGGCCCAGATCAGTACTTGCATGAAAATATTCAGAAAAGTGTGATTCACCTTTTAACCCCTTCATCATGTCAAACACTTCCACTTCAGGACATGGTTGTCACTGACAGTACCATACAGTGCTAAAGAATTCTATCTAGGAATCTTGGTGGTCCTAGGGGTTACATACTACCCCATTAAATTCATGCAGTTTGCAAGAAGGACATTAGACATCATCTTCTCCTCTAGGGTTTCTCTGGAGAAAGATTGCACCCTCTCCCTTCTTGCAGCTTGCAGAAGCAGAAATTTAAAGGGTCAATAGTATTTATATAGAGGTAACCTGCCTAAGCAAGGAAAGACTTGACAGGGCTCCAACACAAAAAAAGGATTTCTTTAGGGATACTGGTAATCCTGCACTGAGGCCTTCATCTATTGGTAGGGACCTTAGCCTATAACGTCTCAATCAGGGCATATTGGGCTTTCACCTACACTGACCAAGGACTGCAAAATCTCACCAATATTTAAAGTAAATATCAATTTATAAGGATACTTAGCAAGCCATGATCCAAGGGCCTCACCACACTAGTTCATAAACAAGTTATTTCCAAAATACTGCAGTCTCTTGAGTCTTCAGATCCTTTTTTGAAAGGATGTGCTAATGCTGAACTTGCATTCAGTGAAAATTCTGAAAACCAGGTCTGGATTTTCAAAGTCCCTGAAATCCCTGCTGCTGTGGGACAAAACTGGCACAAGTGGGTCTCGACTCCTGGACCCACCTTTTTTCCCGCAACAGCAGTATTCTCAAAGGTGGAGCCAATTTATGACCAGCTCCAGGATTTACAGCAACAGCTATCAGCAATGCTGGAGACTGAGTTATTCTTATACTGCACACATCTCAATGTCATTTCCAGCTTCCCTCACAGGGGAAGAACCTGTGGCAGTGGCTACTAATGGAGCTCATTTTAAGTGAAAAAGAATGACTTCTAATCAGAAATCTTTTGAAATCTTAAGAGAATCGTGCATTGCCATTCCAGTTAGCTGATTGTCATTATAGTTAATTGTAGTTTTTAGGCAGGCAAGCAATTATAGTTAATTGTAGTTTTAGGCAGGCAAGCTTGTAAAATCATGCTGCAGAGGGCATGAGAGAGCACATAGTGTAAGCCTGGACTGGCAGCTCTAGGCCCTGCAGCAGGAATAGGGCAGGGTGAATTTAACAAATTGAGAAAGGTGGAGGGAGGATTTCTGAAAAGATAGTCAGTAGAGACTGACAGCACACACACACTGGCAGCAATGAAGTCAGGACACCTTTTTAACATGGAAGAAAATGTCTACTTTATGTCATACAAAAATAGAAGTCTGGATTGCAACAGCATCATGCAAAGACCTCCTAAATCAAGCCAGAATTTACAGCAGCTCAAAGATGTGTGATGTTGAAAATCATCCCTTTTATACCTAAACTCTTAAAGTGACAGCAGAGTCACAGATTCAGTACGTGGTTCTCAAAAGAGGTGGCGGGGAAGGTTAGGGAGAAAAAGATAGCATTCAGGAAGTATAAGGAAACACAAAAGCAGCAGGACAGAGAACTGTATCAGTTAAAGCAGAAGGAAGTGGAGAAGACAGTCAAAATAGCACAGGCCCAAACCAAGGAAAAGATAGCCAACTCTGTTAAGAAGGGGGATGAAACCTTTTATAGGTACATTAGGGAGTGAAGAAAGACAAAGGGAGGGATACTGAGGTTGAATAAAGATGAAGGTGGGTGGGTAGAAAGGGACAGTGAAAAACCAGGGATACTGAACAAATACTTCTGCACAGTATTCACAAAGGAAGAGGAGGGGTAGGTACCTAATCCAGTCAATAGAAGCACTCTGGATAGGGGGATCGATATCAGTCCTTTCACAGAAGAAAGGGTTCTGAAAGAACTTCTAAAACAGAAGGTGGAAAAAGCAATGGGCCTTGATGGGATTCACCCCAGAATTGTAAAAGAACTAAGGGGAGAACTAGTAACAACATTGATTACCCTTTTTAACAAAGCATGGGAGAATGGAGTGGTACCTGAGGACTAGAGGAGGGCAGATGTGATTCCCCTTCACAAAAGTGGGAGCAAGACAGAGGCAGGAAACTACAGATCTCTCAGTTTGACCTCAGTGGTAGAGAAAATGATGGAATCACTTCTGAAGGAAAGAATTGTTGAGTATCTAGAAGTCTGTGGGCATAGGACCCAAGGCAACACGGATTCACAGTGGGAAGGTCATGTCAGATGAATCTAATTGATTTCTTTGACTGGTTGACTAAAGTAGTAGATCAGGGAGGGGCTGTAGACATGGCCTACCTAGACTTTACTAAGGCATTTGACACAGTCTCACACAAAATATTATAAAACAAATTAGCCAGCCTGGGAGTGGGTCCCAGGGTGGTAGCCTGGGTAAAACATTGGCTGGACAACAGGACGCAAAGGGTAATAGTAAATGGAGTCCACAGTGAAGAAGGGGGTTACTAGTGGGGTACCACAGGGTTCAGTACTGGGTCCAGTCCTTTTTAATGTCTTCATAAGTGACATTGCGGAGGGATTGGAAAGAAAAGTATGTCCCTTTGCAGATGACACAAAGATCTGCAGCAGGGTTGATACACAAGGTGGGGTGGAAAGGATGAGAAGGGACTTGGCAAAGTTGGAGGAATGGTCAAATGTATGGCAGCTTAGATTCAACACAAAGAAATGCAAAGTAATGTACCTGGGAAACAAAAACCCAGGGGAAGAGTACACAATGGGGGGGGGGTGAGATACTGACAACAATAAAAATGGAGAGGGACCTGGGAGTAGTTATATCAGATGACCTAAAGGTGCACAAGCAATGTGAGAAGGCAGTAAGGAGGGCTGGGGGATACTGGGATGCATAGGGAGAGGCACCACCAGTAGAAAACAGGAAGTTGTTATCCCTCTGTGCAGACAGTTGGTGAGACCCCATCTGGAGTACTGCGTGCAGTTCTGGGACCCCATCTCCACAAATACATAGACAGGGTGGAGTGTCCAGAAGAGGGTAACCAAAATGGTGCAGGGTCTGCACCAGAAGACATATGAAGAGAGACTAAAGGAGCTTAATATGTATACCCTCAAGGAAAGGGGGCATGATAGAAACTTTTAAGTACCTCAAGGGAATCAACAAAGTCCAAAATGGTAGCATCTTTCAGAAAAAGAGATGTGCAAGAACAAAGGAGCACAATTTGAAGATAGAGTGGGGATGGCTCAGAGGTAATGTGAGGAAGTATTTTTTTCACAGAGAGGGTTGTGGATGCATGAAACAGCCTTCTTGAGGAGATAGTGGAGTCAAAAACAGTGGAGGTATTCAAAAATGCATCGGACAGATATAAAGCAATTCTAGTGGGGGGTAGGAGGAATACAACCCCTGTGCAGATTGTGGTGCCATTTCCAGTCTCCAGGGTGAGCCACAGTGCCTTCTCTTCTCCCTGTTTGCCCTTTAGTTCCATTGCTTTGATCCCTTCCTTTACATACACAGCTACTCCTCCTCCTCCTCTTCTACCCTCCCTGTCCCTTCTGTAGATTGTGTACTCTGGTATGTCGACATCCCAGTCATGGTTCTCTGTGTACCATGTTTCTGCGACTGCCACAATATCCAGGCATCCCACTTCCATCAAGGCCACCAGTTCAGGGAGCTTGTTACCTAGACTATGGGCATTGATACTCATTACCCTCCATTTCTTGATGGCCTTACCCCTTTTTGCCTCATCCCTGTCCTTACTGCCTTTGTCTTTTTCTCCATTTACCCCTGCCCTTCTATCAATCGACTTCCCTGATTTTTTGGGGGCTAGGATTTACCTTCTCCTTTTCAGTGCCTCCCCCCTTGACTAGTTTAAATGTTTGTCAGTGAAGCATTTAAACTTATCACCTAGGATCCTGGCTCCCCTCCTGGACAGATGCAGACCATCGCGCTATATAGGCCTGCTTCCCTCCAGGTGGGCCCAGAGTCCCCAGTGAAGCCAAAACAATGAGCTTTGCACCAGTTTTTCAATCACTGATTGAATCCCATGGTACAAGCTGATTGAAGTGCCTAACTAGTACAAATTTTTATTTAAGTGATAATTAGTGCCTATAACAGATACATGTATGTGCACATACGTATTAGTCCATACAACTGTTGCATATATGACAGTTTAAATCTCTGCATAGAAAACCATACAGTTCAAAATCTATAATGTTAGTAAGAACCCAGAGGAATTGTCCCAGCAATTTTTAAAAGTATAAACCATTTTAATTGCAGCTGGGGAGGGGACTATGATGGAAATCTGACCTCATAAAAACAGAAAGCTAATTTAGCTGCTAGAATAATTGATGTCATAATGGGATGTAAGTGGGCCGAAGATTGCCTCGATCAGTATCTGCAGCTTGTTGAAAAAGATTGATGTCCTGCAGAGTTGGGTTGCCCTGCACAAACCTGACTTACTGGCAGTTGTTGAGACCTGGCTCTCACCTAATATCCACGATTCTGAAGTCACCTCAAGTGATTACTCTATCTTTTGGGTAGATAGAGCGGGGGGGGGGGCTGTGCCCTCTATATTAAGGACTCCCTCCAGGGTTCTCTGTGCTCCACCTTTCCCTCTGAGCATGGTGCGCAGGCCTTAATAGTCAAAGTTATGCCAGGTCCATCTTCCAAATGGTTCTATGTCATTATGGCGAGTGTACATCACCGAAATTCAATTTTGGTGATGTACAACCCCGGTGGAAAGCAACACGGTAAAACAGACTCTGATTTTTAGTGTCATATGGAGAGCTATGCCCCCCACCCCCACAGGGGGTTTTGCCCCCCACACCACCCTACTTTAGGATTCTCAGCTCCAAGGGGGGTGCATGTTGAGGGTGTGTGCAAAATTGTACAAAATAAAAAACAAGTACTTGGGCCAGACGCAACAAAACATGCTTGCGCCTGGACCCGAACCCAGCATCCTGGCCACTAGAGCCCAGCACCCACCCACCATGCCATGGAGCCAGCTCGGCAGCTCACCATGGTGCCACCCCCTCACAAACCCTCCCGCCTATCGCTCAGTGTGCTCGCCCCCCCGTGCATGTGTTCATGTAGTGACATCCCTTCGCTATTCACAAATCTACCCCATCTGGTCACCTTCCCTGCTCCTTCGCCCTATCAACATGCGCTGCAAGTGGGCCGCCGTTTTGGTAGTCACCCACTTGCAAGTAGTGCATGTCATAGGATACCCCTGCAAATCTCTTCTAGTCTGCTTAGTCTATATTCCACCCTGGAAACAAAAGCTAGCTTTTAATGCAGTTCCAAACTACATTTCACTTGTAACTAATCACCTGGAGATCATTGATCTGGGAGATTTCAACGTAAATTGGCTGTCCTCTTCTGCTGCCCTCATAAGGATGCCATAGGCAGCGCTTGATCTCTCTCAGCTTGTAACCTCCCCTATGAGGCTTGATCATAAAACTGGGACATCCACCCTTATTGATCTTATACTTACAAACCAACCAAACAGACTCTCCTATGTCTCCGCTCTCCCTGATGTACTTAGCGATCACTTGCCAGTACTTTGGCATTGGTCCTCTAGGGTAAATCTCCCCTCCCAAAAGTCACCTACCAATATCGCCTAAAAAATGGTATGCTTGATAAATTCAAGAACTACCTGACCAGCTGTGACTGGTACCCACTTGACTCTGCACCTAACGTTGATGTGGCACTCTCCTATTTTATTTGAACCTTCAGCCACACCTGTGATCTATTTGCCCCCTTCTCAGAGTACTGTCAAAACACTGGACTTGCCGTGGATCTCCAAGGCTCTTCTGGATAATATGTGCCACAGAGATAACCTCTGGTATAAAGTCCTTGAATCTGGACACCCCTCAGATAGGTAGTTGTGTGGGGCTACCAGGAATCCATGCACCAGGGAGATAAGACAGGCCAAGGCCACCTACTACCAAGAAACCCTCACGTCCACCTGGGGTTCGGGATGCAGGTTCTGGAATAACCTTAAGAAACTTAAGGGGACCTCCATGTCCCCCCCCCCAGCCCTCCTTAACATTGATGGGACTCCTACTCAGGACCCTCAGGTCATTGCTGACTGTTTCAACTTTTTTGGACCTCAGCAGTTTTCTCTCCCCTGACTTTTTTGACTCTCCTTCATCCCCCCTCCCACCTCCCACCTCCTACCTCCGACATCCCTCCTTTTCACTTCAAAACTATTTTGACCAGCAAGGCCAAATCTTTTCTGTCCGAAGTTTTAGGTAAAACACGTCATAGTGGGGATTCTTTAGACCTTAAGCTCCTTCACCTGACCACTGATGCAGTCTTCTCTCCCCCATCACAAATATTTTCAATCTTTCCCTTTGTTTTGGTCAATTCCCCTCCCACTGGAAATCTGCCATTGTCACGCCTATCTTTAAAGGTGGTGACTGCACCCTACCAGGGAATTACCATCCCATTTCTATACTTCCTCCTCTCTCCAAGGCTCTTGAAAAAATTGTTGCTGAACAGCTCTCTGACTATCTAGCTAAACACAACCTACTTTGCCCAGAACAGCATGGTTTCCAGAAGGGCCACAGTACCACCTTTGCTGTTCTGGAATATACCACTTTCATTCACCAGGTGCCCGACAGAGGACACGTTGTTGGGTCTGTGTACATAGACCTGACAAAGGCGTTCGACACTGTAAACCACAGCCTCCTCTACAGGTCCCTCCTCTGTCTCGGGCTATCTCAGGATGCCTCTACTGGGTTTACTGACTACCTACGGAACAGGTCCCAGCAAGTTCATATTAGCAATACCCTTTCCTCCAGCCTCCCAGTGAGGTCTGGGGTTACGCAAGGCCCTATCCTTGGACCTCTTCTGTTCAACTTGTTCCTGAACTCTCTTCCCAGGGCTTGCTCCAGAAAACTTCTACTCTATGCATATGATGCTGTTTTCTTCAGTATCCACCTTGACCGCACCCCGCTCCAGCTTGCCCTCCAGATTTTTTTCTCTGAGGCTGAAACCTGATTCTCTGCACAAAAATGTATACTGACCTACAAGAAAACAAAGGTCATGGTCTTCTCTCATCACCTGAATAAACATAATGGTGCCCCTCAGCATAACCGCAACCTTCACAACTCCTACCTGGATCAAGTTAGAGCCTTTAAATACAGTATCTAGGAATCACACTCGACTCTGCCCTTACATTCCATGAACATATCCATCTACTTAGCTCTGCCCTGAACACCAAAATAGGGCTCCTGTGCCACTATAGATGTTGTTTACCCCCCGATGTGCTTTGCCTAGCAGTCTCATCCTCCGTCCTCTCCCTTGTGGAATATGGAATTACTATCTATGGATCTGCTGACATACTACCTTTTGTAGGATTAAAGTGTCACTAGGGGTTGATGAAAGTTGTGAATTCCGCTTTCATGGAACTTCTGTGAAATTTCTGAAATTTTGAAACTTTCGCCATTGGCAAAACTGGGATTTTCCATGGATATTTGCCTAGTTCTGCAGACATTTTTAGTGAACTGCAAAAAAATGCATATAAACTGCAGAATTTATTCTATCCATAGTTTAATGAGCTGTCAGTGAATGAGCACGTGCTTATACAACCATGCAGTCATTCACTGACAATTCAGTGGGCCACCGGTAGTGGAGGGGCAGGGTCGGGGGAGCGGGAGCGGGGTCGTGGTGGATGAACTGTCAGAGTGGGGGGTCCACTAGACACCAGGGAATTGGGATTACTTTTTTTCATAAGGGATCAGGGATGGGGGGGCACTAGACACCAGAGAATACTGGGAATAGAGGGGGATGAGTTGATGGCCTGCTGGCTATATTTTTGTGAATTAAGGAATCCAGGATAGGGAGGGGGGACCGTTAGATGCCAGGGAAATAAAATGTTTTTGGGGACCATGATCGGTGGGTGGGGGGCCACTAGACACCAGGAGGGTCCAAGGGAGGGATTGGAGGTATTTATTTATTTAGTGGGACCCCAGATCAGTGGAGGGTGGATTAATTAAACTGCAGTTAAAAAAAAGCCTCAGAACTGGCCACTGGCAGTGATCCGTTCAGCAGATTTTTTTCCTGCAGTTTAATAAATTAACCTGCTGTTTATATATTTATTCTGCAGTTTTAAGGCAGAATTTCTGCAGAAGTTGCAAAAATTACTTCTGAACTTTCACGGAAGTGAAATTCGCACTTTTGCAGAAATTCCGCAGGTGGAATTCTTTTTTCGCACACCCCTAAGTGTCACTGAATAAAGCTTGCCGACTTGTCATCAGTTGTGTCAGGCACACCCATACCTGTGACCGCTATAGTCTGTCTAATTGACTGAATTTTGATGGCAGGTTAAAATATCAGACCTGACTGCTTGCCAAAAAGATCTCAATTGGCCTTTCTCCTCTAGGACTCCTAAATCTCCTTCAAACTGCCCCTTTGCAAAGAGCCACTAAAAGTTCTTCCAAGGCCTGTATGCAGGTTTCCCACTGTAGGGCCTCTCTTGGCCAGCAAGCTTTCCACTATAGGGCTCCCCCACTGGTTAAACTCTCTAATGGCCACTACCTCAACTGTATCCAAACTTGGTCCTTTCAAAACTCTCCTTAGGGAACATATAATTTCCTCCAGCTCCTGTGATTGCTTCTAACTTTACTTCCTGCCTACCTCTATTCCTCTTTACTTGTCTTAAATTAACTGTCTCTGGCTGTTGCTCCCTTTCCTCTCCCTCCTCACCTCTCTTTCCAACCCCTCCCTCCTTTAGTCTTCCATACATTCTACTTCCTTCCTTGTTCCAGCTCTGTCTGGCACTTCTTACCTGATTTCAATCTTGTTTCCATGTCTGATTAATTATTAATGTGTTTACTTGATCTTGGATAGTTTTTATCCTGTTTAGTATTGTTTGTTACCTGTACCCGATATGCTTGTCTGATTAATTATTTAATGTGTTTACTTGACCTTGGATAGTTTTTATCCTGTATAATATTGTTTATTATCTGTATCTGATATGCTTGTCATTTCCTGTATCCTTGTTCTGTATCTCCCTAATGTGGAGCCTTTGCAAAACAGTCTCTGCCTCAAAGGTCTCTAATTCTGATTCTCTTAATCAATAAATAAATAAATACATAATGGTCTTCAACTAAAAAGGGGGGCCAACTGGAAATTTGGATTTAGAGCTAGTCTCGCTAAGGCTCCTAGATTCTGTTTACAAAAAACATTTTGACTTACAAGTTTATTGTCTTCATCACCACCAGGAGGTCCCAAGGATACCTTTTTGATACCCTGAAATATGAACAGATGGGTGTGATTATTTTGGGCAACATGTGTTGCTAAATCATTTTAGTGTCCTTTTTGTCACTGGCTCTTTGGTGCTGTCCAATTCAAAATAACATTTTCTCATAGTTTTCCCAATATAAAAGATACTGCAGCACAAGTAGCAATACTGAATACTGAAACAGTTCTATAGTTAATAAAATCTCTAATTTTATGCTGTAATCAGTATTGGCACTAGTAAAGGTGTCTGCTCTCATTTTGGTACCACAACATTTACATGTTCCACGGGGATATGTATCTGCATATAATAGTCATAATTCTGGATTTGCCCTCACATGCCTATGCTCACTGTGGATCACCTGCTCTCCAATATTTTTAACTCTGCAAGTATGCCGTTCTTGCTTTCACCCTTTGCACCTCTTGCAAAGCAGTCTCTGTTTGCCAGTTGTGATCCAGGATTGCTTTGACTTAATAGGCCTGATTGGAAAAAGTGATAACAAAATTCAGAAGGATGCTACTGTGGGATGATGTATTGCGCCTATACAGCTGTGCTTGCACTCAGTTACCCAACAATATTTCCCTCTCCTTAGAGGCAGCAAAAAAATGAGTCTCCTCAACCACTTGTTATAGCCTTTTTTTTAAATCGGTTATCTAATTCAGTAGCATTCAATTCAAAGTCAGAATCAGAGCTGCAATTCCTTTTAAGTCTTAGGAACTGGCTCTTGGGTACATTATTCATGGTGGAGCTGGGTGACAGCTATTGTAACACACTGTGATAATGCATTTCTTTCAGTAGGTTTAGACAGAGGTCTGTCTTAATAATGTCCCGTTTCGCAATTTTCAAATCCCCCAAAAAATCACACTGTTCTAATCATGTATGACAACCATAAACAACAAGGCTGTTTCCCTTGAGGTATTGAGATGACAACATATGAACTTTGAGAGTGAAGTTTGAGAGGTCTATGCTGTCATCTCAATCCCCAGATGGAAATACATGCTGATTTCTGTATGGTTGCCCATATTTTACTTTTTGTAATATGTTTTGTTTTTTTACACAGAAGCCACAGAAGCATCCCTTCCCCAAAGTAGAAATAAAAAGTGCAATTTCTTTACTCTGTTCCATGACAGAAATTACAGTTACAGACCCTTTGCAAGTTTAAAGGTACAACTTTGGACACTGGGTGGCCAGGAAGCAGCTGGGTGTGGGGTAAATGATGAATTCAAAATGTTAAGCCCTTTGAACTGTAATGAACAACTCTGTGAATCTGCACAACAACACTTTGGAATGAGCAGAACAGTTTAGAATGTGCACAACAGGGATTTTGCACATAACAAAGGCTAACCATCCACTATAAATTGATATTAACCCCTGGCTCACCATGTATATGTCATCTATGTCCTGTTTATAGATGCCTGCTGTGCAGTACTGTATGTAATGAATGTAGGGATTTCTGTCTCGTTCCCAGATGCCAAAGCATAAATCAGCAAAGTTGGGGGGAAGGGGAAGCTGACCCATTGCCTTCCCCTCGATTGAAAATAGAATTTGTTAAGGAAAGTGTAAACTTTGCAACACAGTACTTTTACAGAGCTATCCAATAAAAACTCATGAAGGAAGTACAAAATGATAACATGTGACACGAGTCATTCCATAGAGCATCCGTCCCTCATCTATATGGAATATTAATATATAATGCTGAAATATCTGTTATTACCAGACACTAATCCTTTCCCACATGAAGATTCTGCACAGTCTGTGTCACATTAGTGGTAGCCTTAAAACAGGAGGGAAAGGACTGAGCAACAACCTGGATATGAGCATCTATGAATTGTGCCAGTGGTCTGGTTAGTGAGCCAATGCTGTGAACAACTGGTCATACAGGTGGATTTTGTAAATCTTTATGAATTTTCAATAGACAGTACATAGTGGCTCAAACTTGATGGTTCACAACTAAAAAGTCATAGACCTTCTTAGTAATAAAATGATCAACCAGAGCTTCATACAGTTATGTATCAATTTCTTGCTTGCACCTGTAGACTGGATCTTTTCCCAATGTGCCTAAAAATTACTAACAGCAAGTTGACATAACTCTTCATTTTGCAATATATGGACCGTAAAAACTTCTGACCTCCCTTCAACATGTCCAGTAATTTAATTACAATAATAGTTATTTCACAATGATTTGATGGCTTCTTTTTCTTGTGCAGTACCTCTGAAAAAGCATAGCTTCTCCATGTTATTAAGTAATTGTTCCAAATCTTCTCAAATGCTTCTTCAATAATTGCCACTGTAGGAGTAATGAGGGGCGTAAATGTGAACTTTTTACAAAAGTCTGTAACCTTTTCCAAACTAATTGTAAAACCCAGAGTATCAACCACTGGCACTGAAGTGCCTGGAGAAGAACTTTTGGAAGTTAATATTGGTAGTTCCCATGAAACATGTAATTGTCCATAAAAGGCTTTAATGTCTAGGGTTCTAGTGAACTAATATAAATTTAACAGGGCCATATTCATTAATCAAATTAGTAGCAACATAGGGTAACTCTTTAGAAAGTACCTGTACTGTAAAAAGCAGTAAGGTATGACCAGGGGTTATGTTAATGATTTGTTAATCACCCTCTAGGAGTGTAATCTTCCAAGAGGCATATTATATCCTATTGTAATAAAAGAATATTTTTTAAACAGTGGTAAACCTTGTTCAGCATATGATTAGGCTCTATATGTATGTTAATAAAAGATTAACATAAGGCTACTAGAATGCTTTCAGCCAAACAGAAAGCACTATTTCTCAGGCTCTTTTTATGTTTGCTTGCACATGCGTAAGAAACATATTGCAGCAGCTTGCTATAGTAGTGAGTTGTGGAGGTGCGGCAGTGTTGTAGCCAATGCCAGCAGTGTATTTTGGGGCTGGTCTCTGTAACGCCAATAGAGGAGCATGCTGTCCATGACAGCAGTTTTGTAGCCTGCCACCAACTTGAAAGAAACTTGCCGCTGCAATCAGGGAGTGTCCCGTCATTAACAATCAGCTGTTTTTGCTGCTGGGGCAGTCCCCAATTGCAGCAGTGAATTACAGCTTGCTTGGTCTGGTGTTCCATTTCAATAACCATGGCAGCGGCTTCACCGACCACCTCTCACAGCCGCCATGGAAGCCAACGGACTGCTGCCACCTCTCACAGTCCCCGTGAAAGCCAACAGGGGTGACCAATCCGCCTGTCAGCATGCCCCCTTCCCAGTTCATTTGCTGGTGGGGTGGTCTAATCCCTGTCAGCAAAATGTCCCTGCATTTGTTTTTAATTTAATATGATGGTGGCTATCGCCGTCTGCCTCTCACAGTCCCCATGAAAGCTGACGGGGGTGCCCAATCCCCATGTTGGCATGCCCCTCCCAAGTTCATTTGCCAATGGGGGAGCCCAATCCCCATCAGCATAATGCTCCCCCCATTTGTTGTGTACTGAGGGGGGTGCCCAATCC
Organism: Neoceratodus forsteri; assembly: GCA_016271365.2. NCBI lineage: Eukaryota > Metazoa > Chordata > Ceratodontiformes > Ceratodontidae > Neoceratodus > Neoceratodus forsteri. The sequence continues at coordinate 631,758,248 of CM028136.1, read as the reverse complement.
CCCTTGGCTCATGCACCCCCCAACACTGTGTATGTGCCAGCAGGGGTGCCCAATCCCCGTCGGCTGCAGACCCCCGCAAGAAACACTCAGGTGGCACACTGGGAGCCCACCCCAACATACTAAACCACCTGTAAAAAAAGAAAACCTTCCTGCATTGTTTTCTTTCTTTTTTTCCCTGTAAAAGAAAAAAAAGTCCCTCGTTGAGTCCTGTGCCCCCTTCCTTAACCCGCACACACTCTCTGCGCACTCCACACTCCACCTCCCCACAACCCCTGTCACCCCATACTTACCTCCGAGCCAGGCATGATGATATTCGGAGGACCGGGAACACGTCTACACTCTTCAAAGCTGACCGTGAACTGAAGAAATGCCGGTAAGCTGTATAATGGCATACATTTTTTTTTCAACTTATATGGACATCTCGGCCATTTTCACAAATTTTGGCACCAAATTCTCAAAATGGGGTTATTGGGACCCCATCACAAGAATTCAGTGACTGTCATCTGGTTATTCAGTCCCGAAAGGTGAATTCACGGTCACTGTGTGGAGTCAAATTTTGGGACCAGTTAACGAAATGATAGTGTTACTGTTCATGAGGTGGGCTCCCAAAAAGCCTATGTTGCAAATCTGGTGAAAAAAAATTCCTAAAAATGACTGTGTTACAAGCGTGCATTGTGCAGTTCCACACACAATCATAGCTTCATGAGTTTGTAATATTTTCACTCCAGATTTTCAGCATTGGCATTTTTTTCATACCTCCTTATGAACAGTACAGCTGTTATTTTTCACATCCTGCCCAAAATGTGTTTTCGCACATCTGGCACACAATGGCATGGTCACTGTGGGAAATCAACGTTCAGCACAGATTAAGAAAATCATAGTGACAGCGTTGATGAGGAGAGGTCACAAAATGCCTATGTTGAAAATCTGGTGAAATAATTTACTGCCATTCCTATTCTACATAGATACATAGACAGTGTCAGCAGATAAGGGCCTATGGCCCACCCAGTCTGCCCATTTGAGCTTGTAAATTCAGCTTATGTTTTCCTAGAAGTCTGTTGCCCCTTACCCCTGACCTCCAGAATTCCTTTATGTCTATCCCATGCATTCTTAAATCCCATGATTGTTTCAGCCCCCACCACTTCCTCTGGCAGGGTGTTCCACTTGTCCACCACCCGTTCTGTGAAGACATTCTTCCTCACATTTCCTCTGAATCCTCCTCCCTCCAACTTCATCCCATGCCCTCTAGTCCTGGAACATCTTTTTCACTTAAAAATAGTGTATTCCTGCACCCTGTTTCTCCCTGTAAGATACTTGTATGTCTCTATCATATCCCCTCTCTCCCTCCTCTCGTCCAGGGAGTACATATTCAGTTCCTTCAACCTGTCCTCATAGGACTTGTGATGCAATCCATGTACCATCTTTGTTGCCCTCCTCTGAACCTTCTCTACCCTGTCTATGTCCTTACTTAGGTAAGATCTCCAGAACTGTGCACCGTACTCCAGGTGGGGCCTCACTAGTGTCTTCTGCATCTGTCTAACTCCTACATGTCCAATGCTAATATCAGCAAGCAAACATTTGGCATTTTCAAATGCTTGTTTATTGTTTCTTTTAGGTTGTATTCCAAGATGTCTAGTTCTTCCACTTCCCTTTCAGGCACTTGTTTATCTCCTGCCACTGGCCTCCCCCGCCCTTCCCATTCACTCATCCTTTCAGTTTCTAGGTGTGCTGTTGATTGTAGCGGTTGTATCTGTCATCCATTCATCCAATTCCTGCTCTCTCATCTTGTGCATTTGGTGGATGTTTGAATTGAGTGATTTGTGAGCTTTATCTAGGGGGTGCTGGTTTTGCAGATCAGGTGGTAATTGTACTGGTTGTGTCATTGTCACATTGTGTCACCCTAGAAGATGAAAGATGGCAGCCACGCTGGGCTAGCCGTCGGACTGCTGCAGCTACGTTTTCGTTTTACTTCGTTATTTCGTTAAGTTTATTAAGTTCATTTTAATTATCATGTTTCGTTTAAAAAAGATTTAAGATCTGGCAACTTCTGTACTTCGGTTCCAGATTAATACTGGGTTTCATTGGAGATTTGGACAGTGGAAAGCTATTGTGTGTTGGGGCTTTCTAGTGGAGTATTTTTACGTTTACTACCAACCGAAATTTGGATCGGGAGAAGTTGCCGAGTGCTGGGGTTTATCCTTGCTTTGGCCCCTTCCTTATTCGGTCTGCTGCGACTCTTATCTACGCTATGAATGTTAGTGGCTCGTTGCTTCCTGGTCTGGATTTTGATATTTCAAGTTACTGTGCGGCTTATTGCTGATGCTCGTATTGGATACCTAGCTGCTTTCGATAGAGTGGTGGATTTGTTACACTCGTTTTCCCTTAGTGCGATCCTTTTGGTACTATTCGAAGATTTTTATTTATATGGGATCCTTAAGAGTCGGGAGCCATTGGGAGCAAGTTTCACTAAGTTCATTAAGGACTCTCAAAGTTTTTGTGGAGTTCGCAAGTCTGGAAATACTGTGCTAGAAGCTGTTTTTCTTCGTTTTGTTTAACTTGTGTTCCGGCTTATTTAGCCGGGCCCATTGGCTTTATTGAGGCATTAGTAGGGTCGGTGACTTATGGAGGGGTTGGGATTGGGGCCTGCTGGAGAGCCGGCCCTTTGTCCTACTCGCCTAGACCCCAGGTGGAATTGGTCGAAGGGCTGATCCGGCCCGGAGTCGTAGTGGTGGGTCACCACTATAGCCCAGTACTGCCTCTGGGACAACTGGCTGGATTATGTGGTTGGAATATGCTTTTCCCTGGAAAACTGATTGAATTGGATTCCTTATATTTTGAATTTCATCTGGAAATTCTGTTTGGGGGAATGTACTAAGAACGTGGGACCAGTACTGTCAGATCTTTTAGAAGTGCGAAGAAGTGGCTAGAAGAAGATCCCACAAGATAAGTGACTGTGGATATAGCTACTGTTTATTCAAATATTTTTTGAAATTAACTTTTAGGTGGTCTATTGGGCTCTGGTGGTCCTGGGTTAGGGTCTCATGCAGTGGGGGGGAGTGGGATTGGCTGGAAGGCCGGTCCTTATCTTCTCTCCTCTACACTCCTGGGGTGGTTGGCCGAGGGGTCTTTCTTCCCTCGAGTAGAAGCAGTGGGTCTCTGATCCTTTCGGACTGGCTGGTTCCTGTGACCTGTTGACAGTTTTATTTTTGTTTTAGTTTAGGTGACTGATGAATGCTGATTTATTGTATTGTTTGTATTTTATTTCTTAGGATATGTGATGTTTAGTTATTTTGAGGGAAAAATTTAAGCAGTGAGAGTGCTTATTTTCATCTTATTTTCCACCCTTTCGGTCCGGTGAGAGAGTTCCGGTGGGTGGATTTTATATTTTTCCATGTAGGTATTTATTGTATTTTATTTTAGTTGGTAGGATTGTATTATTATTTTTTGTCTCTTGGCCGTGAGAGGACTGTGGGATATAAACTAATTTTTTTGAATGTAATAATTGTTATATTATAATATTGTTTTATTTTGTTTTATGGTGGATGGTAGTGTTCTTTATTTGTTGTTTATTTGCTTTATTTGGTTGTAATTCTGTTGAGCAGCCTGATGTGCTTGCCAACTCCACCAGTTGTTCATTACTCGGCCTCCGCTCTCCACACCCTTCGCCCCTTTTTTCCTCCCCCCTTACCAGCTCAGGTTTACCATCGTTGCCAGGCTTTGGGGATTGTATGAAGGGGGAGGGGGAAGCGAGGGGGTGTTGGAGGTTGTGGACAGCGGAGTGAGTGTTGCTCTCCCATTGGGGTGGTTAGGCCTCGAAGATGCCCTGGGGCCAAATGGGTTCTGGAGCGTGGTAACCCCATTCTGGTTCCCATACCCAAGGGCACCTCTTCTCCTAGAGGGCAAGTGGTTGGGACAATTCGTCAACCTCGTCCAACTCAGACGCTGTTGTGCAATGCCAGATCTGTCTGCAATAAGACTGCTCTTATTGTGGACTTTGTTGCTAGGGCAGATCTGGCTTGCATTACTGAGACCTGGTTGGATGGGAATGCGGCGCCATTTTTAGAGGCCGCCGTTCCCAACGGGTTGTCAGTTATACATCGCGCAAGATTGGATCGTGGCGGGGTGGCGGTCTGTTTTAAGACCGAATTGGGCCTAACTGGTGTTCCAGTTGAGGAGGCCAGATCATTTGAGTGTACTGTGGTAGCTGGTGTGGGGTGCAGGATTGCTCTCATCTACCGTCCACCCGGGGATGAGAAACTTTTCCTGCAGGAAATAGCAGATTTCGCTGCTGACATGGCCTTGGAATCACCCAGATTGATGGTGCTGGGTGATTTCAAGGCATGGGTCGACGACGAATCTTCGCTTTTTGGTCAACATTTCCTCCAGGTGATGACATCACTTGGCTTCACTCAGGTTGTTTCCACAGCTAGTCACAAGGGAGGTCACTCTCTTGATCTGGTTTTCCTCCTGGGGATCGAGGCATCCGATTTGGTGGTGGAACCGGTTGGTTGGTCTGATCATTACTCAGTTGGATTCAATTTCAAGGCCCCCCTGGGTAGGTTGGCCCCTGTGGAGTTGGTCAAGTACCACCCATTGTGGGACATTGTCCCTGAAGACCTGATGGCGGTTATTGACCTCTCGTTGTTTGACGAATTGATCCTGAGCGGCTGGTGGTGGCCTATAATGGGGCCATCTTGGCAGCCCTTGACCAGATTGCACCAACCCGTGTTCGCCCCCTTCCATGCCATCCCGTTGCCCCTTGGTTTGACGGGGTGCTGAGAGGGTTGCGGAGGTTGGGACGTAGGTTGGAGCGTCAGTGGAGGAAGACTGCCTCGGATGACGACCATCTTATTTTGCTAGAGCACTGTAAGCTCTACCAAACAAAAATTTCCCATAAGAAGGCAGAATTCCTGTCCAGGGAAATTTCTGTCTCTTGGAATCGACTAGCTCAGCTCTCCAGAACTGTTGACAGACTGTGCAACCCAGTCTGTCGGCAGGTCCGTTGAGTTTTTACGCAGAATGACTGCGAGGAGATCTCTTGATTCTTTGCGAATAAGGTGGAAGACATTCGGAGGCAGTGTCCCCGACCTCACTCTAAGGCTGTTACAGTTGATCAGTGTGTTGTCACAGAGCCCAGAGTTTCCTGGAGTTCCTTTAATCTTCCTGACCTCGTGGACACTATGAGGATTGTCTGTGAGATGCACCCAACATGTTGTAATTTGGATCCGGGTCCTACTTCCTTGATTATAGGATGTAGTGAACTTATTGGCCCGGTCCTTGCTAGGATTATTCAGTGTTCTTTGGAGATGGGAGTTTTCCCTAGCTCTCTGAAGGAAGGGGTGGTGACTCCCCTTCTGAAGAAAGCTTCCTTAGATCCGAATGACCTAGCCAACTACCGTCCGATTTCTAACCTCCCTTTTGTGGGGAAGGTTATTGAAAAAGTTGTGGCGGCTCAACTTGATAACCATTTGACCATCCATAGTTTACACGAGCCTCTCCAGTCAGGTTTTCGTAAGAGGCATAGCACCAAGACTGCTCTGGTTCGGGTGCTCAATGATCTCCTGATGGCGAGAGATCGGAGACACCACTCTATTCTGGTTCTCCTTGATCTATCATCAGCTTTTGATACTGTGGATCATGGGGTTTTGCTCGAACGCCTGAGGTCCATCTGTGGGCTTTCAGATGTGGTCCTCAGATGGTTTTCATCTTACCTCCTGGGGAGAACACAGAGAGTGGTTTCCTGCTTATGTTCATATGGGGCTTTCTCTCTCTACCTTGTGGGATACCTCAGGGTTCGGTGCTTTCCCCCATGTTATTCGCAGTATATATGCTACCCCTCGGAGACATTGTAAGATGGTATGAGCTGAGGTTTCACTGCTATGCTGATGATACCCAGCTCTACCTGTCTTTTGCACCTGACCAGGTTAGTGCTATCTCAGTGCTGAATAACTGCCTCATTGATATCCAAGACTGGATGAATACCAGTGGTTTGAAGTTGAACCCAGGAAAGACTGAGGTTATGGTGGTGGACCCCGGTTGCAGGGTTCAGGGTTTAGGGATAGGGTCCCCCTCTGGATTAGTTCTTGGGGTAGACCAGATCCCTACCTCTGAATGGATGCGTAACCTGGGTGTGGAGCTTGACACTGGCTTGACCCTTCGTTATCAGGTGTCTGCAGTAGTCAAGACTTCATTTTTTCATCTTAGAAACATCTCCAGGATCAGGCACCTGGTTCCACCGGGCGATTTGCCAGTTTTGGTCCACGCGTTTGTGACATCTCATCTTGATTACTGTAACTCCCTGTACCTAGGGCTTGCTGGGGTTGACATCCGCCGCCTGCAGCTAGTGCAGAATGCAGCAGCACTTTTGTTGACTGGGGTGTCTAGAAGATCCCATATTACCCCTGTGCTGCGCACTCTGCACTGGCTGCCAATACAGTGGCGGATCACCATTAAAGTGGGTCTATTGACCTACAAAGCCCTACATGGGTTAGGTCCCAACTACTTGAAAGAGCTTCTGGTGCCTTACACCCCTCTGAGACAGCTACGTTTAGCTGACGAGGGGTTGCTGGAGATACCAAGGGTGAATTTGAAGTCTTCTGGAGCCCGTGCTTTTGGATTTACGGCTCCCACCCTCTGGAATTCTCTGCCCCACCAGCTCCAAGGAAGTACAACAGTGGATAGTTTTAAAAAGGCTTTAAAGTCATTTTTATGGAATCAGGCATTCCCTGTTGTATTGTAATTGTTTATTTTAAATATTTTATTGGTTGTATTGTCAGTGTATGTATTGATGTGTTGATGCTATGATGCTTTGTATAGCACCTTGAAATATTTGAAAGGCGCTTAACCAAATAAATTTTATTATTATTATCTTCTCTTTGCACTTCTTTAAAAAAGCACTCGAACCATTACCATCCAACTCCAATCCACTCACGTACATATCATTTGCCTAGGACTGCTTTTTCAGAATTTATCTTGGAGTTGAAGTAGAGGGTTTATGGTGCTAGTTGAAACTATGTCCTTCAGTTATTTCCTTTTTGAACTTTTATTCTTTGTCTATCTTTATCCTTTCATTGTATTGGTGTGCTGTGTCTCTAAGGATCTCTATAGTAGGTTGGGGAAACATGGAGCAAACTTCTCTGTCTTTGTAAATTCCTTTATGATGAAGGCTTCCACATCAGTTGCATCCTCTAAAATAATTTTAATAAGACCAGTTGATGTCTGGAGTGTCTATGTTTTCCATTTTTGTAAAAAGATCTGTTGATCAGTACCAAATGCAGGCTGTTTTATTAATTGCAGTCGTCTGGGTATTCAATTTACATTCAGGTATGCTTATAAAGTGATCAGCTCTGAATAAAGCCATCTGGCTATTAAAACAATTATTTTAAGTCAGTGGTGGGCAAACTGCAGCCCTTTATGTAATTTTTGTAGCCCCCAAGATGCTGTTAAAAAAAAATGAAATAAACAGTGCTGTACAAATAGCACTGAAAAATGGTGCTGTTCCTTTAAGAGTATGCCAGTGGTCATTAGATGTGCGCTTGTCAGTTCTCCACTCGCTACAAGGCCAAGCTGTAGCAAAGAAAGAAAATCCAAGAGAAGAAGCACAATAATTTTTGTGGTGAGTCCAGGGGACTGTAGTAAAGACAGAAAACTGAGTGATGAAGCAGAATAGATTTTGTGTTGATTGGCTTGTTGCGACTTTCAATCCTGCATTGATTACAATTGTCAGTGATCAAAGGTATTAAATCTGTGTATATATTGGTAACAGGAAGTAAATTACTGCTGTCAATTAGCATCATTTGTGGAAGAAGGCAAACTAGTCACAACTTGATAGTGGATTGTTGGTACTTTACTATGGCTTTGGTTGCTCCAGTGATAAAACCTGCAAGTGATCAAAGGTTTTGAAGCTGTGCATACAAGGTGAACAGGGAGTAAATTACTGGTGTTAATTGGCATCATTTGATTGCTAGGTAAGTACATACTTGAGTCCAGGTTCCCCCCTCGAATTTCATATATATGTGAGTGTTCACTAGTTTAACTGCTACCTCCACTGCCAACTGCCACAAACTTAGGACAACACACAGCACTGAAATTCATTAACAAATGGACGCATTTCTGACAAGGAGCAGCACACAGAGCTGATATGTGCCTGCACTGAACTTTCATCAAACCTTAGAAAACTTTTATATAATATTGCAGTACAAAAGTCAAAGAAATATGTTACAGTACACTTATGTAGTATTTATACAAGTCAACACTAAGAAACACTAAACATTATTTAATACTGTTGTAATATTTTAATAATTAGTGACTTTAAATAAAGTTTGTTTGCATTATTAAATTGTGTAATTTACATAACTTACATCTGAATATGGACATTTAAAGGCTGTGCACGCTTATGAGGCCCTCCAGATCATCTGGGGCTGCACTTGGGGCCCTCATATAATCCCATGTTGCCCACCACTGTTTTAAGTAGTTCAAATGCTTACTCAATATTGGCTAGTCCATCACCTGATTCCACTTCTGCATTCATTTCTGTGTCAGGTCGTTTGGTTTGTAACAGTGGATTAATAACTTCTTCATAGAACAATGATTCCATTAAGTGGTTAGAAATGCCTGGTTGGGGGGGCACTGTTGCTGCTGGTAGAAGGAGTTGGATCCACACTCATATTCATGGCTCTGCCAAGAGAACTCTGAGCACATGCAATGACTCATAGGCAAAACACAGAGGGAACTCCTGAGTATAGCAGCATGCACAGAGAACTACAGGTAAAGTAGGCCACTGACTAGAGCTCAGCAGCACACAAACTGGTTGTAAATGAGTCAGGATACTTTTTTTTTTTTCAGTTCTATTTTTGACACCTCTGTGTGGCAGGGGAACACTTGCCCTCGTACGCAAACCCATCAAGCTCCCACCCAACCTGGCTTCCACCATAGCAGTGAGATGGGGAGGAACATGACTTACCCCTCTCAGAAGGGCCTCCCTAGCAGGAGACAGGGGAGGAGACTGTGATGAACCTGAGCCCTGCCCCGACTGCCCAGGGAGAGCATGGGTCCGACAGGGGGAAGGCCCTTAATGCATGCTCCAGAGGTGTTTTCTGGCTGAATTACTCCCTGAAGGAGGAGGGCATGCAATGATGCCAGTACATCTGTATGTGTACTCCCAGATGACCCGTATAAGCATCCGCATCCTCCTTTATCTGCTTCCATAGTGGTTCCGGCTGTAGGAGCACCCAGTCACCACTGGGTGCCACTGTAGTGCCAGAGTCCAAAGGATCCCTCCCAGATAGAGGAGAGCTTGCTGAGTGGCTGATCAATCCTGCTCCCTCTCTCCATCACTAGCCAACTGCCATCAACTTGGGCTCACTCCCGAACCTGGGTCGCCGGCATGGTGCGAAGTGTGGCATCCAGTGCCTCAACCCTCAGTGCTACCTGACCAAAGTTAGTATACCTTTTAACATTGAAGAAAATGTTCACTTTATTTTATATAAAAATGATTAAACTAGTGACAGCAGCAACGATATCCCACTCATGCCAAGGTTTCATGCAACTCTCATGTTTTTCAAGGCTGTGTGATGTGAAAACAAATCACCCATTTTATATCAAAACCCTTAAGGTGACAGTGCATTCACAGATTCAGTATGCAGTGAACATCATGTAAAATGGGGGCTAAAATCATACATGGATAAATAAATCAGCATTTCCCAACCCTAAAACTAGCATTACATAACAAGATAAAAACGAGGATCAAGGAGGATGGAAAGAAAGGGGAAAAGTAAGCAGATATGGGTATTGGGAAGGTTAGGGAATGAGAATGGTATGTGAAAAAAAATGGAGAAGAAATGGAAAAGTTGGGCAAAAGGCCCACCAGGCCCACCTAGTCTGTTAAGTATGCCTAGCATATCACTAGGATTTTGCTATTGCCTCTTGTCCCCCCCCTCCTTTCCCAGCCCTAACAGACCCTTGTGTCTATCCCAAACTGTCTTGAATCATCCCCCCACAGTTACTGCCCCCACCAGCAGAAACAGGTACTGATACACGTCTCTGCCTACTAGAGTTGAAAAAAATATTCTGAGTGCTCCATTGCAACTAGGTGCCAAAGGAACAATATGTTATATTCAGTATTAGTGTTGATACAGCACCTAAGGAGCATCTATCAAGAACATGAAGATCGACCAGAAGATGTCTAAGTAATGGTGGCATCAGTCATCACTGAGGTATGTTCAGCAGAGATGCTTGGGGTTAGGGTAACCTCCATTACTACTTCATATGGCTCAGGAAGTAGCATGCAATGCTGTGACTGAGTCATATTTTCCTCCTCCTGGGCCCAAGTCTCCACTGTCTTTGATAAGGTAGTGGGTGACATGAGAAGCCAGTGTAGCTCAACTGTATCACTCAGTAACAGGGCATAATTCTCAGGTTGGGGGGGGCAGGCTCATCCAGATGGATCCAGAAATGTATTCATTCTCAGTGAATCCAAAGGTTGATCAGGGGCTAGGCTTTTACATCAGTTGTATCAGGTGTAGCAAATTGATCAAATCCATGTGAGCACCATCGCTGCATCATGAGTAGAGACATTGTACTCAAAAGCTCCATTTAAAGTCTGAACCATCCATTACTTAACATAATACAAAATGGCAGTGTACATGTCTGTGCTCACAGTGCAGCGATGGTGTTCACTTGAGCATAGGCTCAATCCCGAAGCTGAAAGTCTCTCCAAAAAAAAATGAAAAGTAAGTACTCGGGGAAGACAACTAAGTACTCAATAATATCTGACAGGGTGGGTGGTATTGGACAATACCAGACCACACAGGAGCATAATAAGGCCTGACATTGCAGACAGAGGGTCTAGTTAGACCCTAGAGCTGCTGTTGGCAGTCAGAATTACAGGTCGCAATTCAAGGCAGTTGCAATTAGCTGCAATTGTCCTGAGTTGTAGACACAATTGAGTGAAGTAATATTTTTCTTAAGTCGACAATTCGGAGCCCGTACTTGTAGCAGTCTTACCCTGACAGTCCCCCAGTACCTCCAGACACACACACTTTTTTTTCTGACAACCTCAGCCACCAACTGAATAGTGCCTCTGGCTCCTATCAGCGCAATCCTACTACCTCTTCCAGTAGAGTATGAGAGAGAGGGAGGAGGAAGAGGAGTTGTGAGCGCTGCACATGAGAACTGACAGTGAGTCAGGAGGCAGAAAATGAACAAAGGGAAGAACGCTGGAGTGTTCACTGGGATGCAGGTTTATACAAATGTGTGTGGTTCCTGGGTCTGCACTACTATAATTAAATCCCTTAACCAGAGACAACTGGAGGACAGACTATGGACCAACCGAAAGTAATGGAGAACATTAGAACTCAGTACAGAAGAACACTCGGGGGCAGCAGTAGCAGAGCATGGTCTGGGCCTGGCCTTAGGAGTCAGCACACTTGAGTGGTTCATGGATGGATGCCTGCACTTTTAGTGCACTGAGGTAACTCAACTCTTTGGAATCGGGGCCGGTCATGGTGGCACTGTAGGGCATGGGAGGATGAGCTGCCAATGACATGCTTGTTGCCAGATGGGGGCGGTGAGAGATAACCAAAGTAGGTGAGGGTAAGAGGTAATGTCCTAAGGATGAACTGGGGAGAAGGGTTTCTTGGATGCATTTCATTGGGGCTTTATTATGTTCTGTGGCATGCTAGTGATGGAGTAATTTTAGGGGGTATCCAGGTACTTCCAGCTGTGGCACTGATGCTGGGGTTATTCTGGCTACAGTAATGAGTTTACAAGCACTTTGTTTTTATAGAAATGTAACATGGTTGTTCATTGTTGTGCATGTTGCAGTTACCACTGTGCCTCTCTGCCCTTCCTTGTGGGCTGAAGCAAGGTTGAGGGGCTTCATTCATCAAACTCCAGGCTGGTAAGTTTGTAATGGACCTTACAGTATATTGATAATTTCCTTGCAAAATAAATAAAAAATATTGTAGTGCCCATGTAGGAATGGTCATTCAAGACCATACAGTCAGACCATCCATGCAAGGTCTTAGCTAAGTGTAGGTGGAATATCCTATGTGACATGATACTGGAGCTCCCCATATAACGATGATGGCACTCCATTCAGAAAATATTTGCTCTGTTCATTTCCAAAGGATACCACTTCAATTATTTTCACTTTTGAAAGTTGCACTATTGGTGGGGCACTGTAGATTGCAATCAGTTCATTACTAAACCCTAATCTGAGGATGTAGCTACTGTAATAATAATTTAAAGCTACGCAGAGAGCCTTGGGTTTCTAGGATACAGTTACTCACCAGTGTCATTACAAATGTGCAGTGCAGTACAGCTGACGGCATGGAAGGTGTCCAGATAATTTTTTAGGACTGAAATATTTTCTGCTACCATTTATAACCTGGTAGTAATTTCATCTAAATAGTAGTATGTCATCCACTGACCAGTCTCAAGTGTGCCCAACCTCCAATAAACCAAATCTCAAACCCATTTGATACCCAGCACAGCAGCCAGCTACTGGCTGTCTTTGCCTAATAGTGACATGAGGTCAACATTACTTCACCCCTGCTACTCGGTACTCATCAAGTTATTTTTCCCATCAAAACAACCTTTCTGCCACTGGCCAGCCAGTGAGCAACTCCTGACATTGTCTACTCAACTGAGTGTACATAAGTTGATACAGATGCTCTTTTCTGTGTCCGTACCACTGCTTCCACCCTGTGGTACAGTATGTCTGCCTTGCTTGCATTACATGGTACTGACAATTCTGTGCATATGTACCAAATTTTAAATGTACAAGGTGGGAAAACTAAAATTGGAAAGTGGGAGTAAATCATGCAAAAAAGGGAGTAAAATACTCTGTTACTTCCCTTGTCTGTTTCCCTGGTTAATGGTGCCTCCAGTTCCAGTAAATAAATCCTTAGTAAATTTTCATGGATGATTTTTAGGGCTATACCAGTCCATTTCTCGTTAGCTATGGATGCCAATGTTTTTCCCCCTTTTATGAGATTCCCCATTGCATTTGTCTGTGATTGTGTCAATACCAAGATTTTGTTGACATTATGGCATTTTGCTTGACAAGCCATTACTCAGTTCCTCATCTCTGAATTGCTCTGGACCCCGTCTTGATCCAGTACATGGGATTTAGAAGGTCCTGCCTGCAACCCTGGTTTCACAGGTGGCAGTAAACAAACTTTGATCACCATTGGACTAGCCCCACAGTGTAGTTTTTAAAATATTAAACCTTTGCTGATGTGCTTTCAGTAAAAATATTCTAACATAGAAGTACAATTTTAACTCAGTGGATCCATGACTTTTACTATGATTTCCAAGGCTATGGTCAGACCATCATTTTGACCAGTACAGTTCCACAATTGTCTCCAAAAATAGTATGCATTATTTTACTGACTATACTGTGTGAGTTGTGGATAACTAGTGTGAATGTATGTGTTGCATTGGGTTCAAGTCCCAGCATACACAGCACCTGCAGGAAATTGTAACAGAGATTTATGTGTGAATCTTGAGTAAAAATGAAGTAAATATACCCAATGCAAAGTTGTAATTATCATCATTCAAAGAGTACCTCTTGTAAGTAATTAAATAAAACATCACAGTCACAGAAACTGAAAAAAAATCAGTTGAATTTTGTTTAGTCAGTTGAAGTCATAAATGTTAAACTAGTTGAAAAAATCAGTCAGGATGTGATGTAAGTCAGTCATAACTGGTAATTCAGCTGACTCCAGGGTCTAGGCCTTGTAGCCCCTGGAAGGTCAGGTATTGTCCATACTACCCACCCTGGAGGATATTATTGCACTTAGAAAATGGACTACATGTGTCATTTTTTGTAGTAGGATTACAAAAAAACTAAAGTAATGCAATAAAAAATGACTACAATTGAATTTCTAGTCCTTTTTTGGTGAAATAGTCCCTCTCCTTCTGGCATTGGCAGTAGAGGGCACTATTATCTTTTGTTCTGTCCTGTTTCAGTGCCTCCCCTTTCAGTCTATCCCCTTCCTTCTTCCTTGTTTTAATACCCTCCATTTTTTGTTGAAGGAGCAATGGAAGATGTTTAGTGTTCTGTCCTGTTTTGCTCCCCCCTTTCAGTTTATCCCCTTCCTTGTTTTGATACCCTCCATTGTTGGTTGAAGGAGCTAGACGACTGCAAGGATGAAAGAAGCAGTAGTTTCCTAGTTGTGGCTCCCACAGATGGAGACACACAACCAGCTTGTGGCAGTATAAGAAAAGGGCGGCCTGACGGCTGGAGGATCATGGCCAGGATGCAACAGCTGAGGAAGCTAGATCAGGAGGTGAAGAGTGAGTGATGAGGAAATTACAGCAAGCAACAAGTAAAACTTCATTTTTACTAAAGAAATGAAATGTTTTGCTGCAGTGGGAATGGAGGTGGGGTGAATCGAGGAAGAAGCCTAGGGAACTATGCCTGTGTAGCATTGAGTATGCAGCTTGCAAGTGCTGTGTATTTAAAAAGTAAAAGATTTTTTTGGTACTGTGGAAAGCGTGAGGAAACTGTAAGATCTGAAAATCCAAAACTGAGGGTTGTTCCTGTGTCTGTGTGTGTGGTTAGGCTGACTAGCTATTTTCTTTCACTAGGTGAGCAGAAAAATGTTGACTGCTGTGTTTTAAAATCAAAACTGGCACAAGGATACCAGTTTGGCACTAGTACTGAGGCAGGCTGGGCTGGCACCTTTTTTTTTATCTGGGCTCTGTTGTCTGACAGATGCACACCTTGCCAGGGGCTCAGCCAAACAGAGCTTGGGTAAACCGGAGCGCTTTTTCTAATAAATAATATGCACTTGTTCAGTGGACTGAAAGGATGAAACACATGTTCACAATGAGAAAGTTGCACCTGGTGCATCCAGGCCACTATGTCCCCCAATCTAGGTGTCCGACAGCGATACGTGTCACTCCTAAATGCCTAATCGCACTGTTGGTCCATGGACTTATTAGTAGCTCACACTCAGGTAGCCAACTGCCTATTATTGTACTATTTAACTCCTGCTAAGATGCTGTATCTGCAATCTGTACTGTTGTGTTAAATGTGCTAAGATGCTGTTTATGCAGTGTGTTTATGGTATTCAAATGATGTACTTGCTCTCTCTTAACCTCCTCCCCCCCCAGGACATATCTGGAATCGAGCGGTAGTCCACTCAGTATGCCTTCCTGATGAAACTCTTAAATAAATAAATAAAAATACTGTGCATATTAATTTGATAAAGTCCTTTGATTAACTGTATTCCTAGACATTTTTTCATAACTTCAGTCACAGTACCTTATTAAGTGCCAGTGTGCAGGACATCCATAAATAAATATGGAGTCAGCTGTGCAAAACTGCACTATTCAACTGAATATAGGGCCATATTGATGCAGTGCTAAGCCAAGTAGCACTGCCCCAACATGGATCCCAAAGTACGCCACCAGAATGGATAGCATCAGAGTGCTATCTGCAATATTCAAAAAGACCCATGCAGATGTCCCATTGGTCATGCAAGGCACTAAGGGGGCATTTGCATGCCTATTACGGGCACATTTGCATGGATAGTGAGGCAGGTTAACATGCACCCCCCGCAATTGTCCAGCCCAAGCCTTGTCCATTGGCACTGTTGGCCTCCCTCCCTCCGATCGCCAGCCCATATTGTATATCTAAAACTCTCTGGTGCTACTGCCACCCCTCCAATCGCTAGCTTGTATTTAATAAAACAATATCCCTGGTGCTAGTGATCCCCCCACTGGTACCCAACCTGTATTTACTAAAACAAAAATCAGTTTCTAGTTGTCCCCCTCCTCCCTCCAATCACTGGTTCGTACTGTATTAAACAAAATCCATGGTGGTAGTGGTTCCCTCCCTCCAATCACCAGCCCATTTTTACAAAACAAATCCCTGGTGCTAGTTGTCCCCCCCAATTGTCAGCCTGTACTGTATTAAAATCTCCAGTGGTAG
Organism: Neoceratodus forsteri; assembly: GCA_016271365.2. Classification (NCBI taxonomy): domain Eukaryota; kingdom Metazoa; phylum Chordata; order Ceratodontiformes; family Ceratodontidae; genus Neoceratodus; species Neoceratodus forsteri. The sequence continues at coordinate 631,742,305 of CM028136.1, read as the reverse complement.
TGGTCCTCCTCCCTCCGATTGCTGGCCCATTCTGTATTAAACAAAATCCCTGGTGGTAGTGGTCCCTCCCTCTAAATGCCAGCCCATATTTACTAAACAAATCCCTGGTGCTAGTGTCCCCACCCTGATCGCCAGCCCTTTCCGTATTAAACAATATTCCAGGTGGTAGTGGTCCCACCCCCCCAATTGCCAGCCCATTCTGTATTGCACAAAATCCCAGGTGGTAGTGGCCCCCCTCCCTCTGATCACCAGCCAATATTTACTAAACAAAATCCCTGGTGGTAGTGTTCCCCCCTCCAATTGCCAGTGCGTATTTACAAAACAAATCCCTGGTGCTAGTGGTCCCTCCACCCTCTGATTGCTGGCCCATACTGTATTAATCAAATCCCTGGTGCTAGTGCTCCTTCCTCTCTCTGATCACCAGCCTGTACTATATAAAACAAAATCCCAGGTGGTAATGGTCCCCTCCTGATCACCAGCTCCTATTTACCAAACAAATCCCTGGTACTAGTGCCACCCCCCAATCTCTGGCCTGTACTGTATTAAATAAAATACCTGGTGGTAGTGGTCCCACATGATCCCCAGCCTACATTTACTAAACAAATACCTGGTGCTAGTGGCTCCTCCTTCCTCCAATCACCATCCTGTATTTACTGAACAAAATCCCTGGTGGCAGTGGTCCCCCTCCCTCTGATTGTCAGCCTGTACTGTATTAAACAAAATCTTTGGTGTTAGTGGCCTCCCTTCTGACCACCAGCTCATAGTAAAAGTTCCAACACTCCCTAGCATCCGGTGGTTCCCTCCCAGCACTGATCCACAGTACTGCCAATCAAAAGTCCCTACTCCCTGGCGTCTAGTGGCCCCCCCAACAGCAGCACCAAGCACCCATCCCCGCAGTCACCTTACCAGTCTCCTTGGTGCTGCAGGTGCATACAATGACCAGAACAACCCTCCTCACACCTCCTTGGCCAGCCACAGTATGTTCAGACATGGCACACGCCCCTTATTTATAGGACATGGTAACATTCCCTGTCCTATAAATAAGAGTCTTGCTCCATGTCTGGACATACAGTGGCTGGCCAAGGAGATGTGAAGAGTGCTGCATCTGTTGCCATGTGCACCCACAGCACCAAGGAGACTGGTAAGGTGACTGGGGGGGGTGTTCAGTGCCATGGTGGGGGGGCTGCTAGATGCCAGGGAATAGGGTCTTACAACCAACAGTACCAGTGATGAGTGCCAGAGGGAAACCTCTGGACACCAGGGATTGTTAGAACATTTACTAGGGCTAGTAATCAGGGGTCCACTAGCACCAGGAATTTGTTTAATACATACAGGCTGGTGATCGGAGAGAAGGAGGGACCACTAGCACAAGGGATTTTGTTTAATACAGTAGGTGCAGACAATTGGAGGGAAGGGAGGCCACTAGCACCAGGGATTTGTTTAGTGCATATTGGCTGGTGATCAGGGGGGATCACTACTACCAAGGATTGTTTTGTGAAATACAGGTTGGCAATCAGAGGGAGGAAGGGGGACCATGAGCACCAGGGATGTTGTTTCTTAAAAATGGGCTGATGATCAGCGGGGGCCAGTAGCACCAAGGATTTTGTTTAAATATGGGCTGTGATCATAGAGGGGGGCACTAGCACCAGGGATTTGTTTAGTACATATGAGCTAACAATCATATTGGGGGGACCACTAGTGCCAGGGATTAATTTAGTACAGATGGGCTGGTGATCGAAGAGAGGAGGGACTACTGCACCAGGAATTTGGGTTATTAAATACAAGTTGGCAATTAGGAGGAGAACCACTAGCACCAGGGATGTGTTTAGTACATACAGGTTGGTGATTGGGGGGGGGCACTAGCATCAGGGCTTTTTAGATTTACATTACTGGCTAAGAATCGGAGGGGAGACCTCTATCACCAGGGATTTTTCTCTTAAATACAGGCTGGTGATCGGAGGGGTATGTCACAGACCACAGGGGGCAGGTGAGCTCCTCCAGTGGCCAACCGGCTAGGAGGCTATATTATCTCCATCAGCTGCTATGGTTGCCCAGAGTAAGCCAGGATTTTGTTTAGCAGTATTTGTGCAGCACAAAAGGATCGCACAAAATCCTTTTGCACAGTGCAATGCCTCTGAATATGGGGTAGCATGGCTATTCATGGTCTTTCCCCTCTCCTTCTCCACCCACATTCATTATGTTTTGTATGGCACTAACCTTCTTTGCCTGTGCAACAGCCCCTTTTGAATATGGGAATCTGGGGAAAATTCCGGTTTGCGGGGGCCAAGACCTGTTAGTGCCTGCGCAAACCTTTGAATATCAGGCACCAGCTGTCTTGTCAGTGAAGTCTGCAAAAATGTTGCATAGCTTTTTAAAGGTAAACATTTCAGTTACAGAGTTCAAATTAGGTCCTTTCAAGCTCAAACTCAGGCAGTACTTCCTCGCACTTAGTAGCTGTGATTGCCATAGTACTCTGTCGAGTCAGTTCACCTAATTGCCCAAAAGCACCACTTCTGCCCTGCCTTCACCTCTATTCATCCACCTCTCCACCCTCTCCCTTGCTACTCCCCTTTTTCTCATCTAATTTCTCTTCCTACCTCCCCACCCAGCCTTTTCTACACCTCCTAATTTCCCCTACCACAACACCACGCAGTTTTCCACCCCGTTATCCTAAGCTAATTTATATGACAAAAACATTATTGTCAGCCTTAGCTCCCTCTCTCTCTCTCTCTCTCTCTCTCTCTCTCTCTCTCTCTCTCTGCTGGTGTACTTATTGCTAGCTCTGACCACCACCCTAGCTACTTCTTACATGGTCTGCTTCTGATGTACATGCATTCAGAGCTTTATGCTATTGACAATGCCAAGGTGGCAGCACCACCTACCTTCCCAACTGCTTTTAATGCTCCTGCAACTTATCTGTAGGAGTCATTGTTGTAACTGACTCTGTAACATGCTTGGAAACTCTGTTAGTGTTAACTCTGTAATGATGTATAAATGTGACTCGGTCACCTGGCTTGAATTGTTGTATGATGTTTTATGAATTATTGTATGATGTTGTATTATCCATTTGTCCCTGTACACTCTTGATGTGGAACCTTCATAAATGAGTCTCTGGATCAAAGGTGCTTTAATTCTGAGACTTAAATAAATAAAATAAATAAATAAAATAAGAGGCTGAAGCACTTCCCATGTTTATTTTTTTATACTGTATGTTTATTTGATTTACCAAAATGCATGCAGAACATTCCTGACACAGCACAGAAGGATACATAGTAATACACTGAGTGCACCACTCCTGTTAATACACTCAGTATAAAAAAGGTGTCATGTCCGTATGATACTTCTTTAGGGGGTACAACAAGGAGATAAAACTATTAATTGCAGTAATAAACCTTTCTATTGCCATGTAATTGAGTCCAAGAGCTGCATGCTAGATAGACAAAGATTATCAGATCAGTTGATTTACGGTACAATGTCTCCTATTCCATTCAGGGCAACGAGAAATACATGCATTTTTTTAAAATTGTTGCCTTAAAGGAAAATAACAATGTAATATTCTGGCTCTAAATAAGCAACAGAAACAGTCTGAAAACAGCTAACAAAACAGTAATCGGATACACAAAATCAGAAAAGGACAGTGTATGTCTAAACTTACCAATAGTGGACATCATCAAAATAAAACAGTCGCCAGAACTTCATAAATCAAAAGTATATCCCGATATGTCGGTAGACTTTACTCCAAAGTTAGAGCCAAATAAAATAACGAAGAGGTGGTCCAACTAAGAACTGTTAAAGTCCATCCTAATCAACAACACAGTCTGTTAAGGGCTGGTTTAAAGTCTTGCAATAGTGATCAGTGAGGCAGAACAAAGTCCTCTGAAACAAAAGACACAGTGAACCTGATTTGGGGATCAACAAAGTCCACAGGTAGGAGTTTCTTCCTCAGGGTCAGAATCCAAGACTTCAGCCCATTTTAGTGCTTCTGCAGGGTTGGAGAAAATGACAAATTTCCCCTTATGGGCAGTACGAAGTCGTGCAGGAAAAGGTATACCATGCGGTATGCAGCTGTACAAAGGAGCGCCTGAGCCCCATCAAACCTTTTCTTCTTCATTCTGGTGGCATAACTTAGGTCCAGATATAAGTGGATGTGCTGGCCTTCACATAGTAAAGTTTTCTTGTGGTGAGCCAGCTCCAACACAAAATCTCTTGAGCCCACTCCATCCAAGACCAGGACCCTGTCTCTGGGGACGTACAGATGTTCTGGCCTTCTATAAGTTGCCACTCGATAGGCCATCTGAATATGGAACGGCTGAGCAGAGAGAGGTTCATCAAGCCAGTGTTCCAGCCAATCATTCATAAATAATAACAGGGTGTCTCCTTCACTTTGTTCCAGCAAACCTACCACTCGAAGATTAAAAGATCTGGCTTGATTCTTGAGTGATTCAAGAATGGAGTTTAGGTGCATATTTTCTTTCACCAAGGTAGCCATAGCTCTGAGGGCTACTTTCGGATCATTTTTTACTGTCTGCAGTCTCAGTTTTAACAGTGACCATATCAATCTCCAGGGAGCCGACTCTATTTGTCAGAGTTAAATTTATTAGCAAGTCCAGAGGCTATGTTCATTAAATGAGTGATTTTTAAATCCAAGCTCTGGAGTGGCTCTTCCTTTTCTGTAGGCAAGGCCACCAAAGCATTTCCAGTAGTAGACTGCATCGTCGGTGGACATGGGAGAGATGTGCTGCTATTGCCCTGAGTTTATTATTTATCTTTATATGGATTGCCCATAGTACAGCTGACAGGTTCACGCACCAATCACTATCATTAGAATGTCGAGGTTAGTCTAAAAACAGAGTTTTATTGCTATTTTTCAGCTACCAAAGTACAGATGTACAAAACTAAGTTGCCATGCTGTTCAGGCTCCACAGCACCCCCCAACACTTCCCCTGTTACCTTGCAGGTCCCCCCAAAAATGGTTTCTAGCCATGACAGGTAATGCAAAAGTCTTTATTCAGCATGAACACAAAGGTCTGTCTATGAAGAGTGGCCTGATATGCAAAACAACACACTGCCAAAATGCTCTGGTGCTTCACTTGCTACAGCTTCATCAGCATGTGAGTGAAGTGTCACAGCATTCTAGCCTTGGGTCAGTTTGCATACCAGGTCCCACTCTGTAGACAGGCATTTGGTATTTATTGCATGCATGTAACACAGGGTCATGATTGCATGAGGCAAAAGAGGAAAGGAAGATCAGACTGTACATAGAGGGGAGTATAAATCATTTTTCCACATATAGGAAACAAAATGACAGTCTGGAATGAGGTGGATCCCTTGATAATAGTGGAGAGGTCACCATTGACTGAAGCAAGGAAATAGCAGAGGCAATGAGTAGGTACTGAATAATTACTTTGTGTCAATTTGCTGCATGAAGGTCAAGGAGCATGGCCAGCTGGAGGAGGAAGTTATGGAAAAGGTGCAGGCTGAACAGGAGGCAGTGCTTATGATGCCACCATTACTAGTTAAGTATCTAGAGGCAGTAACTGAAGGAAAATCTCAGGGTCTGTATGGTATCCACCCAAGGGTAATAGTGGAGTTAATAGGGGTGTGGGCTGGACCCCTCACTGGTCTCTTTCATGACTCTATCTAGACAGGTATAGTGTCAAATGAATGCAAATGTGCCTATGTTATCTCCCTATTCAACTTGGGGGTACATTCTGACCAGTGTATAGATCTGTAAGCCTTACCTCAGTGCAGTATTTGCATCAGTCATAAAATATTTGGTGATTTAGAACATGGAAGAGAATGGGCTGTACTTTAGCAGGCAACATGACTTCACAAAAGAAAGAGCCTGACAAAGCAACCTAATTTTCTTCAAGGAGGGAACTAGGTTACTGGATGAGGGGTGTTGGGTGGATGGACTTATCTGGACTTCAGCAAGGACTTTGACACCATTCCACTGGAAAACTAAGGTAGAAAGTCATCCAATATACAGACCTTATGTGAATTAAGGGTGTACAGGAACTAATTATTAATTCCTAAATACCACACATAATAAGGTACTCAGTACTCAGATTTGAATACAGAGTATTGTTCACCATTTTTTGTGTGCAACACAGCATTCAAAAGTATCATTGATATGGGAAGCAAAAGCTATTAGGAGAGGCTAGAGGCCCTAACATGTTCATTCTGGAGAAAGGAAGGCTCAAAGGGGGCATAATCTCAGTCTTTCATATACTGGAGGGTATTAACAAGCCTGAACACTAAAATGCTGGATCTGGCGTGCTGCAACAGGGTATGGGGGCACATCTTGCAGCTCAGGGGTAGTAAATTCAGGGGTGACATTAGGAAGCACATTTTCTTCTGCTGGGTGGTAAACATATGGAATTGCCTACTAGCGAAGACCAAGTACATGAAGATAGTCTGGCCTTAAGGGTAAACTTGGACAAATTTCTGCTTAAAGGAAATCACTGGTTACCATGGGTAGTAGAAGGGCAAAGAATTCCTGTAAATTGCTAGTTGTTTGTACAGTAAACTAGTTACATTCCTGATTGTAATGGTGGTGGTGGTGCTGGTAGTGGAGGCAGACATGGTGGACTTGGAGTCCCTTTTGACCCTTAATTGTTATGTTTGTATGTGGGGAAAATATTTGGGGCTTACAATTCTAAACAAACCAGTATCCATCCCCAGGTGATCAGGGATTCTGCCAAGTCATTCCCCACCTATTCACCCCTTCCCTCTTCTTTCACATTCATTTACTATGCCAAGAGCCAACAATTTTTTTTCTAATATACAGAACCCCTTGCCCAACCCCCCTACTCAGATACCTAGAATCCCATTCTTCAGCAGTGGTCTGTTGCCTTCCTTACCCCAATCCATGATTTCTGGGATAGAGGCAGTCCAACATACTTGTTAGTTCAGTTGTCTCCATGTATGCAGCACACCCACTCCCATTCATTCCATTCAGTCATCTGACTGTACAAGAAGGTCGTGGGCCAGGAGCGAGGTGGCAAAATCTATGTCATTAATGGTGTTGGGCATTGCTAGGAGTTGGCATGTACTTGTTTTTCAAACAAATGAGTGTGGAAGACTGGGGAAGTGGTTGGAGAAGAATAGGAAATGGGTGGGAAGGGACTAGCCAAGGGACTAGTCCTTGACACCTGGAAAGTAGTAGAGGGTTTTTAAAGTTGTTTTTTTATTTTTTTTACTGTTAAGTACTGAGTAAGAAACTAAAATATATGGAGTGAAAAGTATAAATACTTGTTGAGTAATTAAATCAAAAATGACCTGCTCAATATCAGATGGAAGTAGATAGTTGGCTGACAGGCAGGAAGCAGAGAGTGGGGCTAGATAGTCATTATCCAGAATCAAGGGATGTTCTCAATGGATTATCCCAGGAGGTTTTCTGGTCCTTTGCTCTTTAAAGAAGGAGCCAAAAGTATATTGTGCCCTGATGGAAGTTGCTAAGTATTTGCTATTGTTATCATTAGGTTTTTAAAGGGTATTTTATTGTGTCAACAGCATAGCAACCATCCCTCAAGAAATTCCACAAGTTCTAGTTCTGAAAGTTCCAGTTCATCTAGAGGTTCTTCAAGTCAATCGAGTGAAAGTAAAGAAGGTAAACAGAGGCAGAAGAACCTCAGACCCAACGAGAGGCATGAAGAAAGAGGAAAAAATCAAAAGAGCCCCAAACATCAGCACAGCAAAAGGAGCAGCAGCAGCAGCAGTAGCAGCAACAGCAGCAGCAGCAGCAGTTCTTCTTCAGGGTCTTCAAGAAGGCATCCACATGGCAAACATATTAGGAACAAAAGCAGCTCAGAGGTGAGTCAATAAATGATAGATGTGTTGTACTGTAGGAGGTATGGTAACTCAGATATTTTTTTATTTTAAAATGTTTGGCTAGGAATGGCACACTAAGCTAAAACTTAACTCCAGGTGTTTCCCATGAGCATAGGGGGGTTAAGGGACTTGCTTAAGATCACAGTATATGTAGCTGGTGACTATAGGTTTCAAACCCTGCTCTGTTGAGTCTCCAGGTTCACAGTCAGCTGCTGTAATGTCTAGGTTATACCGACTCCCTTCCTCAGATAACATTCAACAACTGACTGCATTTGTATGTTTGATGATGTTAAGAAACTGTGTTTGATAACATGCTAGAATTCATACTGAAGTGAAAATGACTTGAGGAAGAATTAAGATAATTAAAAAAAATATTTCTTGTCCATTTTATTTCTTACTGATTGAACAAACCTTTATTATTGGTCACTGAACCTTCTGTAATATGCCATTACAAATGAGCCATCACAATGCAGAATCACTGGATTAGTTTATATATGGGATACTTCTTAGATGTTCATGGTTATTTTTCATTAACTTTCTTTATGCTCACCATTTTTCCATTTTTCCTTTCTCCCCTGGCATGGAGGAAGGGACGTGCAATGGATACAATTGCAGTGCCATGCATACTCCCATGAGCCGCACACAAGGCATCTACCATGCTTCTGCCCCCTGATTGTAGTGTCACTGTGCCAGAGGTGACCTTGATTTTTCCTTAGGATTTTCCTGCTCCACCTAAAAATGACATTTCTGTGACTGAACAGTGTTGACTGTAAGCACAAAATACCTGTCAATTGTTGATTTTTAGGGACATCCCTAAACTTGAAACAAAAGAACCAGCACCTCCCACCATCAGTCTGCTAAACAAAATACACCAAATGCTTAAATAATGCAGAACAAAACATTTATTTGCAGAAAGCAGGTTCCTGTAGTGTCACCACAAATGGAGATGCAGGCAGGAGCACAGCAGCTGAAGAATCACTGACCAGTTTCACCTAAAGCAACATCAGGGAGAGCTGCAGTACATTATAACTGGTTTAAATGAGAGTACCGTTAAAGAGAAGGAGTGCCTATCATGTGAAGATATATAGACACCATATAAAAAACCATGTAACAGTAATGCATAATGACAATCCTATAGGATAAAGTTGCAGTGAGTCAAGTGAAATATTCGCAGTACAAGAGACACAGTAAAGGAAACAGACTCTGGCAAGAGCCAATAGGGCTGCAGCATAGGAACTTTGGGTAAAAATATTGAGAATTGCCAAAGTTACAAGCCTGCTTTTGCAAAATATAATGCAGGCTCATAACTTTGTTGTTTTTAAATATTTTTACACAAAATTTTTAACATAGCATTCTTATGACCTTACCCTAACAAGGGCAGAAAAAATGATTAACTCCTGCCCAAATGGTGATTTTGCATAGGGACCTCACGAACAAGGGCACAGATATTGTTCATCTCCTGCAAGAAAGGTGATTTTGTGCAAGGATTGCAAAATCACATTTCAGGATGTGAAAAAACATGTTGGCCAGAATTTACAAAATGACAGCTGTTGCATTCATGAGGCGCTGTAACGATATTGCTATGTTGTAAATTTGGGGTAAAAACATTGAAAATTATCAAAGTTACAAGCTTGTGTTTGCAAAATTCAATGTAGGCTTGTAACTTTCTTGTTTTTTTAATATTTTAACACCAAATTTTCAAAAGATCCCCCTTATGACCCTACCTCATGAACAAGGGCAGATCAACTCCTGCCCATAGAAACATAGAAACATAGAAGTTGACGGCAGATAAGGACCGCAAGGCCCATCCAGTCTGCCCATTTCTTTTTCTACCTTATAAATGTGCTATCAGCCTTTGCTCTGTCAGTGACCTATCTATTCATAGTCATTTGTATTGCTCCCTTATGCCTATCCCATGCCTGTTTGAAGCCCTGCACTGTATTCATAGCCACCACTTCTTGTGGTAAGCTATTCCATGCATCTACCACCCTTTCTGTGAAAAAGAATTTCCTCATATTCCCCTTAATCGGCCTTCCTCTAATCTCATGCTGTGTCCTCTTGTCCTGCTATTTTTCTTATATTTAAACATGTTAGACTCTTTCACCTTGTTTATGCCTAAGCCATTGTTTAAATGTCTCGATCATATCACCTCTCTCCCTCCTTTGCTCAAGGGTATACATATTGAGCTCCGTTAATCTGTCCTCATATGTCTTCTGATGCAGTCCTGCACCATTTTGGTTGCCCTTCTCTGGACTGCCTCAATTTGAGTTAATGTCCTTGTGAAGGTGTGGCCTCCAATACTGCCGCAGTACTCCAGATGGGGCCTAACCAATGTCTTGTACAGAGGATTATTACCTCCCTCTTATGACTTGTGATACCCCTACTAATACACCCTAACACCCTCCTAGCCTTACCTACTGCTTTAGAGGTCTGCTTGGATGATTTTAGGTCATCAGTGATGATGATGCCCAAGTCTCTTTCTTCCTTTGTGACTGCTAGCAGCTTCCCTCCCAGCCTATAAGTGGCTTCAGGGTTTCTCTTCCCTATGTGCATGATTTTGCACTTCTTTGCATTAAATCCCAGTTGCCACTCTTCTGACCATTTTGCTAGTTTATCCAGATCTCTTCTCATTCTGCCCACCCCATCTGGATCATCTACTCTGTTGCAGATCTTGGTGTCATCTGCAAACAGACAAGCCTTACCCTCTAGTCCATCTGCGAGGTCACTAATGAAGATGTTGAAATAGGACTGGCCCCAGGACTGATCCCTGAGGTACCCCACTTGTGACTTGCATCTCTTCTGCCCAAAAAGGTGATTTTGCACAGGAACCACAAAAGCACCTTTCAGGATGTGAAAAAATGTTTTGGCCAAGATTTGAAAAATAACAGCTATTACATTCATGAGGCTCTGTAAAGATAACGCTATGTTGCAGATTTGGGTAAAAATATTGAAAATTACCAAAGTTACGAGCCTGCATTTGCAAATGTCAACATAGGCTCATAATGTTTTTGCTTTTTAATATTTTTATACCAAATTTTCAACATGGTCTTTTTATGACCCCTCCTTTTGAATATGGGCAGAGAAAATGTTCAACTCTTGCCTAAAAGGTGATTTTAAACAGGAACTGCAAAATTGACTTTCAGGACAGATTTGCCTAATGACAGTGATATTGTTCATGAGGTGGGGTTCCAAAAAAGGCATGTTGAAAATTTGGGCCAAAAAATATGAAAACATAGGCAAGTTATGCCACTAAGTTCAAAACACCATTGAAATACATTGAAGCACATGCCTCTTTCTTCAGTTTGCGGTCCAACTTTGAAGAGTGAAGACATATCTATGGGCCAGAGAGGATTACAGTGGTGGACCCCCCAATGTGTAAGTAAGGGCTTGGGGGGTGCAGGATGCTGAGTGTTGTGTGAGAGGGTCAGGTCGGGGGAGTGTAATGGTGCAAAAGACATCAATGGACTTTTTTTTTTACTGGTGAAAAAAAAGTCATTAGAACCAAGGATTCCTGATCATGACACTGGGGAATTGGGCACCCCTAGTGTCACTATTATGTTTCTGGGGGGGGTGCTGAAAGTGAGGGTCAGGTGGGTGGGAGAGAAAAATATATATTAAAAAAAAGGAAAAAACATGGGGGAACACAATTGCGACACTAGTGGATTGGGCACCTCCTGTGTCACTGTTATGTTTCTGGGGGAGTGGGTGCTGAGAGCGAGGGTCAGGTGTGTGGGGAGAAAAAATATGTATAAAAAAGGTTATAGGGAACATGATCATGACACTGGGGGATTGGGCACCCCCAGCATCATTGTTATGTTTCGGGGAATGCTGAATGAGAGGGTCAAATGGGGGGATATGCATAATTAAACAAAAATAAAATCAGTGGTCATGGCAGAACATGGCACACTCTTCTGTGTCCAAGATGACAGCAGCTCTCCACTACACATGCACAGCTACTAGCAAATGTGCAGTACAGAGCAGTGGCCATCTTGGACATGGCAGAGTGTGCCATGTTCTGTCATGACCGCCTATTGAGTTAAAATAGTGCACTGCCTATGGAGACAGTGAGTGGAGTGCTTCACAGCTGCGGAAGCACTGTGTGGCATCTCCAACATGTTGTTCGGTTGGAAGGAATGCACGGTGTCCTTTTCTTCTAGCAAGAGGTCTGCAGGGCTATGCCCAATGCAGCCTTATAAAGGCAAGCCTTGATGGGGGCAGTTACATCAACACAACAGTTTTTATCCTTAGAATTCATCTGTCTCTGCTGTTTATACCTGCATTACAGTCATTGCCAATGATCCCACAATCTGTTCTTATGGAAATTATCCTATGTCACTAGGAGAAGTGTGTTACATCAGGGCAGGTATAACCAGCAGGGACATATTTATTTATGTACAGTATGTATTTATTTTTTGCACAAAACAATCCAAAGAAAGTTTACTGCAAGTCAAATTTAAGCTTTATTTCTCAAACTTTGTTGCTCACACTATAAAGGAGCATAAATGAACAGCAGCAATCCCCAGCACTTTAGTCAAACATGTGGCCTTCCTCTCATTACTATCTGCTATATAGTGCCCAAATCATATTGACCTGGTGACAGTGATTATTGTTAATGTGTAATACTACCTTCAATTTATGTCAACAGGTAGCCAGGCTACTAAATGGGTTATTTACATGCTGGTAATTTAAAGCACACTTTTAATTATTTTAACTCTAGATTTCATCCAATTAAATAAATATTTTAGAGTGACATGTATAGGTTTAAAGCACTTAAAGCTATACAAAGTGTAAGGGCAAAATTCATATACAAACTGTAAAGTGCTTTAAAATATCAAAAGACTCATTCAGAATAAAGTTATAAAGGCCTCTATATTAACCTATTGATGATTTAAATGTTGTAAGATAAATATCTTTCAAAACAATTTTATTACGTTAAAAATTCATAATCTCCCAAAAGTGAGCCTATAAAAGATGGCTAATGCACCCAAATGTAATTGCCTTGTACCCATTTTTTATTCCAAAAATCATAAGACTTATGAGAGAAAAATGCTTAAGGTATATTACTCACCTAATACTTAGCATTTCCAAAATAGTTCTTTTTAAATTGCTTTTTATATTTGAAAAGGCTAATAAATCCAAATATAATTGCATCTTTACACATTTAATCCAGTGACTATCAGTCACAAATATAGAATGCATGAATGGTGTAATAAATAGAGCAATCTTATTCCAAGACATTGCACTTCAAAAGCTGGTTGTGCCTTTGCCTGTTATGCACCTCATTTCTGGAATACACTCCCTTTAACCCTACATCAAGCAGCATCCCACATCTCTTTTAAGAGAGAGAGCTATGCCACTATCTCTTCTCCTGCTATGTATGCTGCTGTTTCAAACCACCCTAGCCCCTACTCTCTAATCCCCCCCCCCCCCACTCTCTGTAGTCCCCTGGGAGCCTGGGTTACACTCCAACAGGAAGCACTTCCTTTCAATCACACTTCCTAACTTCTAGCATTCTATTCTTCCATTTTACTTTTCCCTTTCTGGTTAATTTTTGAGTGCCTTCTCTTCTCAAACTTCACAGCCTTCCTCTTTCATCATCAGCTGAACCTTAATGGATAACCTGTGCTTTACTAAACCATACCTACCCCCCCCCCACATCTATTGCCTGCCTCCTCTTTCCACCGTTCTCAATATCTCCCCTTTCACTATACTCCACCTGTCTATTACTTGCTCTCATAGCCCACTATTCCTCATTGTTTGAATACTGCTCAGTCACTTTAAAAATTGACTTGATTGTAATTGTTACTCGTAAACTCAAATGCAGTATTGTTTTTGACATATCTACCACTGTTAATTGTTCAACATCTACATGTAATCCTGTATTATGTACAAAAATGTTTCTCTTGAAGTTTGTCTCTGTACCCTCCCAGGTCATGTCTGAAAATAGTCTTTTTGGCTAGTGCACCTACCCGGTAAACAAAAACTAAATAAATAAATCTGAAAGATGTAAAAATGCATCCTAATAAAAGGAGTTATGAACATTACTTTTCAAACTAAATATAATGAATTACTGGAATGTATGACTGCTATTTATGGTTATCAGCATTATTAATAAAATAATATATTGCATGATTTTCTTTTTTTTTTTAAATAAAAGATGTTCACAATGCCAAAACACAGTAACAAAGCCATATTTCCTTTTTTATTTTTTTACTTCCTCCTGGTCTCATCCCAGAGGAATCCTTTCTGCTGGTCTTTTTGGCTGGGCCCCAATGTACCATGAACCCAGCGTCATTCTGCATGATACTGGGAGATATTTTGCCTTTGTTTTTTCCCCCAGTTCGTCCCTACCGTCGAGGGTGCAGACACAGAGGACTTACTTCAAGATGGACAGCATGCTTGTGCATGCCACTGTCAAGCATCCACAGCACCTTTCCCACCCCCAACTCCCTGTAAGGAGCCATTGTGCCTTAGATCCCATGCTTCCACAGGCAGCAACTCTTGTGGGCATCGCTGCCCTGTAAACCCCCCTCCAGAGGAGGAGAGCATTCATTGGGATTGTCGATACTACATCCCCAGCTGACTCCCGGTGACCTGAGTCTGTTCCCAAACCTCTGTCTCCAGCATAGTGCGAAGTGTGACGTCCAGTACCTCAACCCCCAGCACCACCAGGCCAACAAAGCCATATGTCTGTCCTTAATCAGAAATGGGTTTAAGTCCATAATCTCATTTAGTCCTTGAGGGACTAGACAGTTCATTCTGAAGATCCATCTCAATAGCTAAATTGGTTGGTGTTTCTTATTTTCATTTCTTGTTTGCATCCAGGTGGTAAGTATGATGTTAGAACTATAAGATATAGTTTATGTCCCTTGCAACCACAAAGCTCTCTCATACAACATAGATGTACTGTATTATGACAACAATGTAAGAACTTAAAAAGGACAGAAATTTGTAGGGAACTGGCAACAGTTTTGGGAGTGAAAGTTCTTTAAATTTGATGGACTGCATCTGACTAAGGAGGAAGTCAGTGCATTGGGGCAGAAGTTTGACATATTTGCAGACTATTTAAACTAGCAAATGGGGAGAGGGGTGCAGCACCCCATACATCGAATGGGAAGAATATCCCCCCCCAGGTAGTGGTCAAACAGGAGTTTAGCATGTTTGTAGTTCATTTGCATCACCAGGTAAAGAAAAAGGTCCGGCTCACCATATGACACACAGAGGAAATGCCAGACCTCGCCCAACCACTAACACACCGAAATCTGGCCAATGGAAAATCATGTAAACAAATGCTCACAGTCTGGGAAACAAGTTCCCAGACCTGCAGGCAATAATGACAGAGGCTAAACTGGACATAGTAGCTATTAGCGAGACATGGTTTACCAGTAACCACACTTGGGAGACTTCAGTACCTGGCTATGTACTGTTCAGAAGAGACCGAGGTGCAAAAAGGGGAGGGGGGGGTGGACTTTTATGTCAATGAAAATATCAAAGCTACAGAAATTCAGAATATACATTAAAGAGCCAGAAGAACTGTGGATCACCCTGGAAACAGGAAATGGGACAGCCATACAAACTTGGGTTGTGTACAGGCCTCAGACCAGGGGGAGGACATAAACATGTTACTGTTAGAAGATATCCAAAACATGACAACTAAAGGGGAGATTCTGATAATGGGAGACTGCAACATGTCAGATACAGATTGGTCAATACCAGCAGGGACATCTGCCAGAACTAGAACATGGTGGATTCTCTGCAGGGGGAAAGCCTCAAACAACTGTTACAACAACCCACAAGAGACAGGGCTATCCTAGATCTAGTACTGACTAACATGAAAAGGATATCCAGGTAGAAGATCACCTGGGTGCCAATGACCATCACATGGTATGGTTCAATTTGGCCACTAGAACAAAATCATCCCATTTCAAGGCAAAAATATGGGACTTCAGAGGAGCTGACTTTGATAAGATGGCCAACAGAGTTAAGCTAGCCCTGGCAAAAAGAAATACAGGTGAGAGGGTATAGGCAAAATGGGCAAGCATTAAAGATGCAATACTTGAAGCAACATCCCATTGTGTTAGTGAGAAAAGGAAGTGCAAAAGAAGAAGGAAACTACTTTGGTTCTCAAACACAGTAGCAGAAAAGGTCAGAGCCAAAAGGCTGGCCTTCAGGAAATATAAGGGGAACGCAGCAGGATGAAGTTAGGGAGGCATATCAAACTTCCCTAAGGGAAGCAGGGAAGGTAGTAAGGCAGGCAAAGGCCCAAACCAAGGAAACACTAGCACGAACAGTAAAAGAAGGTGACAAGGCTTTCTATAGATACATTAGTGAAAGGAGAAAGTCTGGAGGGGGTATTGCTAGGATCAAAGGGGATAAGGTGGTATGTGAGGAGCAGGACCATGTAAAAGCATTTATCCTAAATAGATACTTCTGCTCAGTATTTACTGAGGAGAAGGTAGGGCAGAGCCCATAGCTCAGCACCATGGACACAGGGGGGAGGGAGGTATGCACTAGTCTCTTCACAAAAGAAAGGGTTCCACAACAGCTCGATAAGCTCAGGGTAGACAAGGCAACGGGGACCTGATGGCATACATCCTAAGGTACTAAAGGAGCTAAGGGTGGAACTAGCAGAGCCATTATCAGAACTGTTTAGTGAGTCTCTGAACACAGGAGAGGTCCCAGAAGACTAGAGAAGGGCTCATGTGACCCCACTCCACAAGAGTGATAGCAGGGAGGAGGCAGAGAACTATAGACCAGCCAGTCTTACCTCAGTAGTGGGCAAGATTATGGAGATACTCCTTTTTATTTTTTAATTTTTTTAAATTCTCTTTGTCACCCCCAGTACCGGAACTCTCTCAGGCCTCTCTACTGGCCTGTGTCACTTTACCGCCCACTGTGAGCCCTGCCATCCTTAAGGTCATTTACTTTCTCCCTGAGCCCCCGGGAGGGAGATATAGGGGCCCGAAGAGATCGAAGGGGGCGGTAGAAGGGCTCCAGTGTTGGGTGTGTGGTGGCATGGCTCTGGGAGGGCTGTCACCTATCCGGGCCTGAGGGGTATTTCATAATGTCTATGCCCCATACATGGGACATGCAATGCTGTCCAGCCCACAACATTGGTGCTCCCACCCACATCCGGAAGGCAGCTGCCCGATGACTACCCGTTGCTTGCTAGTGAGCCCCTGTGCGTAGCAGTGTCACTGGTCTCCACTGGGGGCAGCTGCTGCACCGGGCTACCCCTGGATCCCTCCCCAAGAGAGGAGAGCCGTCCTGCGGATGCTCGATCCTCTCTCTCTCCCCTGCCAACACCCAGCGTTTCGGGCTTGTTCCCGAACCCGGGTCACCGGCGTGATGCGAGGTGTGGCATCCAGCATCTCAACCCTCAACGCCACCGGGCCAGTCAGGAGACACTCCTTAAGGAAAGGATAGTGCAACACCTGGAATCCATAGGAGCACATGATCCAAGACAGCATGGGTTTACAAAAGCAAGGTCCTGTCAAACTAATCTTATTGATTTCTTTGACTGGGCAACCAGAATGGTGGACTAAGGGGGACCAGTTGATGTTGCCTACCTTGACTTCTGCAAAGCTTTTGATACTGTTCCACATAGAAGATTGATTAATAAGCTGGGTAAGCTCAGGGTAGGTCAGACGTTGGTCAACTGGGTGGCAAACTGGTTGACGGGCAGAAAACAGAGAGTGGTGGTAAATGGTATACAGTCAGAAGAGATGCAAGTCACAAGTGGGGCACCTCAGGGATCAGTCCTGGGGCCATTCCTCTTCAATATCTTCATCAGTGACATTGTAGAAGGACTGGAGGGTAAGGTTTGTCTGTTTGCAGATGACACCAAGCTCTGCAACAGAGTAGATGATCCAGATGGGTTGGGCAGAATGAGAAGAGATCTGGATAAACTAGCAAAATAGTCGGAAGAGTGGCAACTGGGGTTTAACGCAAAGAAGTACAAGATCATGCCCATAGGGAAGAGAAACCCTGAAACCACCTGTAGGCTGGGAGGGGAGTTGCTGGCAGTCACAAGAATAGAAAGAGACTTGGACTCCATCATCACCAATGACCTGAAATCATCCAAGCAGACCACTAAAGCAGTAGGTAAGGCTAGTGGGATGTTGTGGTGTATTAGTAGGGGTATCACAAGTCAGAAGAGGGAGGTAATAATCCCACTTTACAAGACACTGGTTAGGCCCCATCTGGAGTACTGCATGTGGTACTGGAGGCCACACCTTCACAAGGACATTAACCAAATTGAGGCAGTCCAAAGAAGGGCAACCAAAATGGTGCAGGGACTGCATCAGAAAACATATGAGGACAGATTAACTGAGCTCAATATGTATACCCTAGAGCAAAGGAGGAAGAGAGGTGATATGATTGAAACATTCAGACACCTTAAGGGCATTAACAAGGTGAAAGAGTCTAACATGTTTCAATATAAGAAAAATAGTAGGACAAGAGGACACAGTGTGAGATTAGAGGGAGGCCGATGAAGGGGTAATGTGAGAAAGTTCTTTTTCACAGAAAGAGTGGTGGATGCATGGAACGGTCTACCTCAGGAAGTGGTGGATATGAGTAACGTGCAGGGCTTCAGACAGGCATGGGATAGGCATAAGGCAGCAATACAGATGAGTATGAATAGATAGGCCATTGACAGAGCAAAGGCCAATGGCACGTTCATATGGTAGAAAAAGAAATGAGCAGACTGGATGGGCCTTGCGGTCCTTATCTTCCATCAACTTCTATGTTTCTATGTAGAATCCAGAGCTTTGGGGTTGAAACAGTCATAAACTACATCCTGCACTTCTAAAATAGTCCTTACCACTATTGTGTAAATTACAAATACTCACTGAATTCACTAAATGATCAGGAAAGACTGAACAATAGCAGAAGACAGTTCTCTGTTAAGTTGCACATTTTTGAATTTGCACCTACAGTAGCTGTTCGTGTATCAGTAATTGATTTCATACAGTATGTAACCAATTAAGCTTGCCAGGCAGTGGTTTGTGTAAGTAATAAGCCATGACAAGGTGTGAATTATAGGATTTTAATGTATGGTTCAATGTAGGTCCCAGAGGTGTAGTGAGGCTCGAGGCTGAAGGCTATGTGGCCTTACACTCCTGGGCAGTGCATTAAAATGCTATGATGCACACCCTAGAGGGGTTTATTATACTTGTAAAAGGCTCTAAGTAGCTATTTTAAGGGAGGAAAATGAAGTCCAGCTCCTGACTGTATGTTTATAGAGATTTAATATATGGTCAGATGACATCTCTTGGCCAATGAAAATTTCTAGATTTTATCATGCCATTTTATAATTTTCAATACCTACATGCCCAAGTGCATCATGAAGCACATTATACTGCCACCAAGGGCCTTCAATCAGTGGGAAGTTCAATTCTTACAGTACAGTCCACACCATAGAGTGTCTTAATGTGCTTATAAAATTATTCAAATGTGTCTTTCGTTTCATAGTAATAAAAATAAATGATTTTATATGGTAGAAATATAGGCATGTCATTAAGATATGCTTCTATTGGACAAGCTAAAAACAATAAAACACAATGAAAACTATGTTTGGCACTTAAAGAGCTAGTTTACTGCCTGGAATTAATAATAATTTTCAGACGCAGTCAGCTATCACTTCTTACATCTGAAGTATTTTTTTTATTTTCTGTTTGCTAATTAGAAGATTTTCTACCTGGCAATACTGGGCTGATGTGTGAAGCAGCACTCTGTTTGGAGGCTAAAAATAGTAATTTCTGTTCCTCTCACTACACCATCAGAAATGTGACCAAACACCTTGAGGCACCACAGTCAGTGCAGTGTGAGCAATGACTTTCATAAGTTACCAATAAAAATGCAGGAAATTGTAACATCACTAATAACCAAGAAGAACCAGTCCCTGCTGCTTTATGTGAAAGAGAATAATTCGGCAGTGAGAAATGGTTCTCCTTGGTTACTGATGATGACACAGTCAGTGTGGTCTCAGTGTTGACGTGGGAGGAACAGAACAGACTTTTTTTAAGCCTCCAGACAGTGTTGTTCCACAAGTCACCCTAGTACTGGCAGGTGGAAAATCTTCTAATTAGCAAATAGAAAAGAAAACATACTTGAGATATAAGAAGTGATAGCTAACTATATCTGAAAGTTACAGTTAATTCTAACCAGTTTCCTGGCAGTACACTAGCTCTTTAATTTAAAACAAAATACTACTAATTACATAATTTGCATTTCAAATCAATCTAATCATTTTAATGCAAATACAAATTATGTTCAAAGCTGCTTAAGCCACCAACATGATGGTGTTGATGGTGGTGTGTATGTAGGGAGGGGGTTCTACAGTTCTCCTGAATGAGTCCATCCAGCACTGATTCCAATTCACGTTCTTTAAGAAGTATAGGTCTGTTTTTCTAAAGTTATCTGGGCCTATTTCTGCCCGTGTATCTATTCCACTTCTTTGGATTATGTCCTTCTTTCCCCACATTGTTTCTTTTTTCTCTCTTTCACCATATTTAATAGAGGGAATGTTTACCATGGATAATTAAAAATCCTCATATCTGCAATAGCCATTAAGTTTGAATTAATAGCACATGAAATGCACGTATAGAGCAATAAGTGTCTCACACACAATACTGTCTGCTGCCATTACAATGCTCTCTTTAATTAAATACATGTTTTCTGTATGTGAACAAAGTGAAATAACAATACAAAACCAATGCAAAACAACAGGACATACACAACAATTCCCCACGACTCCGCCCCATGACCCACCTCCACATAAAGACAAACCTCAATGTTTAGCCCCACCAACTATTACACACACATCATCCAAAGGCACCTATCATGTGACAGAAATAACCAATGAAGTAGGTGAAATAAAAGCTAATAGGCTAGCCAGCATACTAAAGGCAGATAGAAACCTAATTTAACCATTTCAGAGTTTATAGCATCTCCCACCTTCTGCAGGAAGCCTGGAATCTATGAGAAATACTAGCTTTGGTTCTCTCAACATTTAAAGCAAACAGCATCTCTCTATGCCATTCGATATATGAAGGAATATCCTCATCCAGCCGGTAGCACAGGATAACCCTTTTCACTACGGATGCTAGTAAAGCCATGTAACGTTTCTGGGGTCCAAAAGCCTGACTGTTATATTAGCCTAAGATACAGATCTCTGGTATGAATGCACCTTGGTTCCCCAGCAAAGGGTCTAAATTGTCTCAAATCTGCAACCAAAATGGTCAAACCTTGTCACAATTCCACAGAATGTGGCATAATGTACCAACATCTGATATACACCTGGTATATTTATCTTGCTCGAATTATGCCTACAATATAATTTCCTAGGAGTACAATACATATTGTGTATGATCTTATATTGCTGTACCCAAAATCCATCATGCATATTATATTTAAACAAGTTAGATCAAAGTTTTTTCCAGCCAGCAGCATCTAATATTAAGTCCAATTCTTTTGACCAGTAAGAGCTTGCCCCACTGGGTTTATGTGGATCCAAATCCTGATAACATAAATATAGATGGGAGACCAAATGAGACTAACCACTTCACTAATTTTATCCAATGTTACACCATTGACCTGGAACCGGGGGCAGGAAGGCCAAGATGCAGTGTATCAGCTGGAAAAACTTAAAATGAAAGCTGAAGGTACTGCTGTATGAGCCTTAAAAGAATGGAATGGAATAAAAGAATTATTCTGAGTTAAATCGGCAAGAGAAGGGAAATTAATATGCTGTCACTGGATCGGATTTAGAACTTTACCACCAATTGTAAAGTGCAGGTTAAAAACCAATAGCTGGAATACATCTTTTTTAAGTGAAAGACCCATACATCTACACATTTGCCCATGGGCTCAAACAACCACATCAATGGAGTATTTCTCAGCTGATGAGGTATATGTGCCTCGGAGGAAAAGAATAATGAATGAAGCTGGATCCCACAGTCATAAGCCAGGCCTTTTTCTATAGTTAACCACCGTGGCTTATAGATGCTGTTCTCCCTCCATGTGTTATTGGGATGCCACAGCAAATATTTACAGCTATGAAGAACAAAGTAGTAAAAAAAAAAATGTGGGAGTTTCAAACCTTCACTCTGATTCAGTTACTTGGAGGTTATATAGGAACATCTAGCACACTTCTCTTGCCAGATGAATCGCCCTATCATCCTATGTAATGTGGTGAGCCAGTTTAGGGCAAGACCACATTGAGCATGCCGAGACGATATTGGATATGGGGTAACACATTCATTTTAACTATGTTTATCTGTACTAGCAATGATAAAGGAAGAAACGACCACCAGGTTTAATGTTGCCCAATCTGCTTGATTAGGGAGTCTAAATTATGTGAATGCAGGTCAGAACTCTGCCTAGTGATTTTCATCACGAGATATGTCAGACTCTTGGATTTCCACTGAAGTCCAAGAGCGAGAATGGCTGCTTTGTCAACATGATTAGTTAAGGGAAAAACACTGGTTTTATGTATGTTTAATTTATATGGGGCAAACCAACTAAATTCCCGGATCACAGAGAGTGCTGTGGGAATAGATGATTGGGGTTCTGAAATATGAAGTAGTATAGCACCTGCATAAATCAATAGTTTATATTGCCATCTGCCAACCAATATACCTTTAATGGTATCTGTATACTTGAGTTTGATGGACAAAGACTCCAAGTAGCATTCCTCCTCCCTACAAGAACATTCAAGAGAATTTGCCATTATAGCCACACTGGCTCCAGGTAACTAACATCAGAACAGATGGAGGAAGGGGAAAAGGCAACCAAACTTGGCAGACCCTGTGGGATGTGTACCCCCACAAGGGCCTACCTTTGCTTTCAATAACTTTTCAATGAATTTCAGGAGTTGAAACTATAGTGACACCCTGCTCCAACCGCACTAAAGGAAATGCGTCTGGGGAGGGGGCCGCATACATCAAAATCCACCCGCAAGAAACACCGAGCAAATATTAAGAATTGTAGTATAAGAGGAAGCAAATAAAGGTGAAAACAAAACACTGGATTCCTGGAGAATCAATGCAGGACAACACAATAGAAAACTGCCTCTGCTGAAAATGCATAGAATAGTACCCAGCCATTGATAAAATCTGAAGCAAGAGAAATTAGTAGTGGGTGTTTCTTGCAGGCAAAAACATGGTTCTTCAGGATGGGAGGGTAGGGAATGCATCCAACAAAGCTACAAAAAAGTAGCACTAAAGAAAGAGACTACCCTCATAAGAAATATCATACATCAAATTGAGATAGAAGGAGTATCCAGGCTCCAGCTACCCTTTGTTACAGGGTGAGCCTTGTCTGGGGTGGATGCCCATGTGTGGGATGTCTGGAGTGCCCTCCATTACTTTTGCTCTTTGTTTCTGTGGGATAGCTGCTCACACTAGGAATGAAAATGAAATATGTTTGCTTTATGCTTGTCTAGTTTAGGGTGTCACATTTAACAATTTAATGGAAATAAAAATAAAAAGATATGATGAGGTCCAAGGATTAGCAGAAGAAAGGAGAAGAGGAGCACACCCTCATTCTCCCATTCCCCTTAAAAACCCAGTGGGACACTCATGGACTTACTATCTTATTAAAACTATATTTTGAGATGTAACAAAATGGAAACATAAAACCCCCTTAACATAAAACCCCCTTAACCAAGAAAAGAGGAGTTGAAACTAGGCTAGACAAGATAACATGTATAAACATACAGTATGTCTTTACTGTTTGATGAGAAACTCCTGAGAATAAGAGTTTTACACAGGTTTTAACAAAGAGGGTGTGGATCACCTGACAGTGATGTCATGCATGACAGGTATAAAAACCCACCACTTGGAGTAACAAAGATAGATAGGGGAATCAGCTGAATACTGTCTACCAAGTGAGGAGGACCTCTGAAGTGTGTGCTTGTTTCCACAATGTTCTATTTGCAAAGGCTGAAGCTATGCCGCAGGAGTTTTCGAAATTAGACCATTTGCTGGATACAGGACATTAAATAACCTTTTGCTTTCTGTATGTTTATTATACTTATTGTTTTATTTTTTTTTAATTTTCTAATTTGAATAAAATAACAATGCACATTTGCATTTTTATGCACCTGACATCTGGTTTGTTGTGTTTGTGTTATCCCACACCTTCACACCCTTGAACATGCCAGAACCAACTAACACGTTACTGGCCTTAGCCATAAGTAAGGAAAACAGTTACCAGATTTGCCCCAGTTGTTATTAAAGAAAAAAAACTGATATTACCAAAGGCAGTACATCAAGTAAAAGGTGAAATACAGGACAGCCTCGCCCCCAAATTCCCCTTGACACCGGGGGTGGAGCCATAATCAGGGAATCACCAGGTATTTACAATTTTAGGAGTTCAACATTTCGACCCCAGAATTATCCACAACCAAATAAGGGAGACCAAGAAAAATACCGCATCATCCAGTACTGTAGAACGGGGTATAGGGGAATAATAGTTGAGACACCACTAAAATATATGTGTACTACAAAAATTTTCCTGCAGTTGCACTGTCACTCTTTAACAGTCATAGCTAGTCCACATCAAGGTGAACAGTGACATGTATGATGAGCAGATGCATACAGATCCAGGAACAGCCAGAGAGATCACATACTGCCTGGTCTGCAGAGGTGGCAATCAATCCAGCTGGATAGAGTAGCCAATATTTAATATGAGCCACTCTCTGTTTAGAGAGAATATCCAGATATTCTTTTCACTTCTGGTGGACTCCAGGACTAAGACCCTGAAAGACAGAGATTCTACGGCCCTCCCAAAGAACCTCCTGTAGGTAACAAAGTTGCTGGAGAATTGTTTAAGTAATTTAAGTGCTGTAGGATATTTGGATGTGTCTTGTCTCCCTCCACTGGCCAAGATCATAATGATTAATGGGAACATTCCATAATATATTGCGGACAGTGCAGTGAGGGGCCAGTAATCTTCTGGAGGAGCTTTTGCACAAAACATAGCATGTCTGAATCCCCAGATGACTTAGGAATTCCTGCAATCAACAAATTGTTTTGTCTGTTGTGCCCTTTCTGATCCTCTAGCTGTTTCTCCAGTCTTGTCACTTTCTTCTGAAGCCCCACTAAATCTGAGTCTGTGCAGGCCTGTCTTCAAGAGACCTTATTCTCACTTCTACATCCTCCATTCGGTATGATAAATCCACAAGCTCTGACTTAATTGAGCACACTTCAGAAATTATTTCTAATAAAGCCTCTTTTAGGCCCCTGAGCTCAAGTAGAAAGCAGTCCAGGGTACAGTAAGTAGGTCGGGGCAGGGACATGGGTGGCCTAGACGCTGCCTGCAAATGTGACTGCTTAGGCCAGGATTTGTGATCCAGCAGAGGAGATGGCACTTGTGAAGATGGAACAAGAGCTGTGTCCATTTGTGGATCTTCTGACAAGGCAGTCAAATAACAGCAATTTCCGAAGTCTAAGAAGCTATGGAGTAATCAGGATCCAGTCAAAGTCATAGAGGAATGCAAAGAATAAGGATAATTCAATGCTGTGGTTGTTGGAGGCTCAAAGTTTTGCTACTACTCACAACAGTGCATTACGTGAACCTTGCTGCCATGACAATGCTGCATGATAGATTACCAAGTGTCAGTTCATTCATCTGTAAAACAAAAATCACTGTCAGACAAGTTCAGAGAAAATCAACATTTCAGTTTGATTTCTAAAATCACAGAATTAGCATTCAGAGTCCCTTGTGTAACAAACAAAACTGTGTGTATGCTCTTCTGACTCCGTGGCAACTGGGTTCCTTGGGACACACTACATCTCTATTAATCTGCTGGAGGATGTCACTAACAAATGAATCTGTAAAACAAACAAAAACTCAAAAAGAGGCAAAACCAAAAACCGAACAACTCAGGATTTTTTGATTTGTGAATAAGGGCTCTGGAGACACTGGTTGCAATATAATCATGGTTTCAATTGTTTCCAGTGGGTGCCAGAACAGCTCATCTAAAGCCAGCCTAGAGGTGCAGGGGTAGGGAAAGAGGAAATTGTTTAACCAGGAAAGGCACACTAACCCGAAGTTTGTTTCCAGGTGTGACCTGGGAGCACAAGGAAAGTTAAATGACTTGCTCAGGGTCACACAATATGCAAGTGGGGACTGATGGGGTTCAAACCCAGGTCTCCAGGTTTGCAGCTCAGTGCCCTTAACCACTGGGCTATACTGCCTCTGGTAGAGGTACTGCTAATGACTCAGGTTCAAGTGCTGACTTGGGTTTCTTGGGGTCGGCTGGAAGGGGAATGATCTACTGTGCAATGAATGGTTCTCCTCTCCTGGCAGTGGAGGGGGGTTATCAGCCCCACAGTTGATTGCCACTTGGCAGAGGCTTAGTGGTTGTGCAGGCTGGGGACAGCACATAAAGGAGGGGTCACCATCATGGAATAGTGTGCATGTGCCTCCACACAGCATGCACTACTGTCTGTCTGCAGCATGAGAGGGGAAGGACAGAAAAGATAAAAAGATGTGTGGGCTTCATGAAACCCTGCCCACTTGTCCTTGACCAATGCTACCAACAGAAACACCTCACTAGGAACTGCTCTGGATATGTGTTCTGGGAGGGGGGGGCAGCCCATCCCTTCCTGTTCCCACCATGACATGCAATCCATGGTAGAACTTCATATCTGGTAAGTATTGGTGACGGTAGTAAATAGTCAGGGAGAGCAGAGACAGGGCTGAAAGCCTGCATGCATCACTTAGAAGAAAAAGTTTTACATAAAAAAAAAATTATTACTTCACTGCTCTCTCACCAGTCAAACATATGAGAAACCTCTATTATACTGTATTGCAAGTGTCTTCAGAGCCTTCATTAATACATGCAGGAATTCAAAATTCTGGAAAAGGTTGCTGTCATACTTTTCACCTTCTTCCTAATAAAAAATATTCTGTTCATATTTTAGCGATCTGCATCCCCCTGTATGTTTTGTTTTTAGTTCATCAAGTTGCTGGATTATTCTTGGATATTTTATAATTCTCAGTATTTTATTTGTACAAAATTATCATTAATATACTGAAAATTAGTCACTTGTTTGTTCATTCATTAATTATTTTTCTTCTTCTATAGGAACTATCAGGGCCAGAAATCTATAATTACCGCTTCATGTCTACTCATATCCAACAGGTAAGCAGCTTCTGGGCTTAAAGTTAAGCACAGGACTTAGTGACTTACTTAAAAGTGCTGTGATGATAGATTGGACTATGGGTTCATTTGGTATGCCCCATCCTGTTGCATTGCAGTGACTATGCCCAGTTTTAGAATGCACGCTCATTCACGCCTGCCAGCTGGAATACAGCCACTACTCATGCTGTGCAACCCTCCATGCCTTTTTCTCTCAAGAATCTGTCTAGTCCTCCTTTAAAAGTGTAAGCATTGCCATCTTTCACAGCCTCGACTAGGCTACTTCATGTCAGAGGTCAAACTGGGGGGTATGGCATACCAGCAATTATAAAAAAAAAATGCTTGATTATATGTGGGGTTGACATACTGGTAATTTTAAAAATAATGCTTCTTGAAACCCCTTTTTAGCCACATAAATCTTTCAGATCTGATTGTAGCATAATCCCATTGTTTTCCATCCACTCCAACCCCTGCTCCATGTTAACCACCCACTATGCAGAGCTGGACAGATACAGTAATAAGTGGGGCAAAGAATATGACATGAGGAGAGGCTAGGGCAGTTGGTTTGTTTTCCCAAGAAAATAAAAACTGAAGGATGATATGACTGAGGTACTAAAAGTCCTCAATCATTATACAACAATAGACCAGAGCAGAACCAGGGAACATGAGCACTGTAGAAGCAAAATAGGGTAGGGCTAGTCAGGAAGAACTTTAAAAGGTATTTTTTCACGTAGATAGTAATCGGACTGAGGAACAAATTACTATAAGAGTTGATACATACGGTGGGTAGAAATTCAAGGCAGGGCTCTCTGGATACCTAAAGGGAACTGATATTTCAAGTTGTTGCTGTTTGGATAACAGGGAGGTGAGGTTGATAGACTACATGGTAAAATATCATCTCATTAGACCTACTGGGCATCATGCTTATAGAGTCTGGGGAAGTCGATGCTGCCCACACAACACACACATACAGCACAGATTCATATCTATTTGTGTTTTGACCTGAGTAGGGTTGCAAACATATACGTTAGCATTCCCCTTTGAAAAACTGTTGTGTCCCCACCCAAATTCTTTTAGCATGATATAACTGATTACATACTTATCTTTCTTTTGATGTGTTAACCCTCTGACAATTGGGGCTTACTTGGGCCTCACCACCCAGCTGCTACCAGCAGCTGACTCCTGCAATTCCGAGGACCTAGCTCCTGTGAATGGGGTACTGGAAGGAGATAGCTGGACCTAGCAGGGACCATGGTTCATTAGTGCCTCCTACACTATGTGAGAAAGTGGTACTAGCCACATATCAAAGGTGGGCAACTGCCACAGATGGAGATAGCTTCTGACCTCCACTGCAGTGCAATTGGAGACCCTTCTGTAGCCCTGCCACTTAAAGCAGGGGGATGGGTATGCTAAACAAGGCAGGAGACCTTTAAGAGTGTAACCTTAGGACCAGTGCCTCTTGATGGTATGGCTGGCACCATCTTGGCAACCCATGGCCCAGCAGGAACAGAGTGCTCAGCAGGCTCCTGGGGAACTCTTGGAACAGGAAAGGATGAAAATATGGCACCATTTTTCGAAACCTGTAGGCCATCATAGAATTAGAGTAACAGCCAAGTGGACCAATGGGACCTGGTCTGAATGACTACTGATAGAAAAGGACTTGGCTGGAGACTGGTAGATAATAGAAAAATCTTGGTGAAGCAAGACTTGCTGCCTGTAGCAGAGGTCAAGCTATGCCATTGGTGGCCTTGTGCCTAGAAAAATGAACTGTGAATGAGGCTGTTAAGTTTCATGGAGAAGGAGAGTAGCAACATCATGCAAGCCAGCATGATTACAACGCTGAAGAGCCAGCGTGGAGCAAATGGCTGAGAACCAAGGCTGCTGATCCAGGTTCTGAAGCAAGCCCTACAGCCAGACATCAGGCTGCCTCCAGCCTAATGGTTTCAAATCTGTGAAGTGTGCGGGGTGATCTGGGGCCTCAGCAGTTAGGACCAAGACCAAGAAAGGATCCTATCCTGCCAGAAACTGAGAAGCCAACTCTGAGAGAGGTGTAGCAGGTCTGAGGTGGTAGCGAGTTCTGAATAGAAGTACTGCAGGAGATCAGAGAGCCAGAAACCAGCAAAGACAATCTCAGGAATCCATTTAGGGACCTTGGGTAACTTCAGGGTTTGTACAGCCTAGGGAAAATACACTTGGTTGAAGTTTGTTTGCAAGTTGGCTATCTAGTTGGGCTATAAATACCTTTAGATCAAAAGCCTTTTAGCTCACTCAGTTTGAGGTGACCATTTTGACTAATGTTAAGCTTAGAACATTTCAACTTATATATGGTCTGTGAGAAAATGAATCAAGTTATTGTATGACCTGTGTGATTTGGGGAAATGTAATTGTTTTGCTTAAACCTGAGTCCACTAATGCCAGCCAACCCAGAGAACTATCCACGGTCCTGCAATGTTTTAACACTGGGTACCCAGGGACTGTCATAATGGAGCTTCCATAGTGACAACCTGTAAATCCTAGTATCAGGTTGGAGACAGTAGCAGCCTCCAATACAAGAGTACCAAACTCAGCATTTGTGTTGTATTACAGTGTAAGGGTGGGAAAAGTATGGCTGCACCTAGTAAGGCCTTGTTAGTGGTAACCAAGGTACAAAACATTGTACTGTGCCCTCTCAGGGCTTAACTGTGTTCTGCTGGATGGTAGTTGGCAGGACATTTAACATGGGTCTGGGTACTGTATTGGTCTACTCTAACCCTTCTTCCATTGCAGGGGTAGCAGTGTTAAATAACACATTAATTTACTGTTTAAATCTGCTATTGTTTGCTGCATTTACACTGTGCATGCTAACTGTAGGGCAGTTGCATTTGTGTGCAGTTTGTGGGAAGCATGACCACAGCAGGGAGGTTGGCAAGCATGACATTCCAGAGCGTTTTACTGTCACAGCATCTGGCCCACTAATATTTCCCTATGTAGAGGTATCATGCAATTCTTTTCTATTGGATATCGACCCCACCCACTGCTGAGTGAGAAAAAAACCTGGGAGCCCCCACAAACAGCTACAACAGCTCTGTGCAGTGTAAGGGAGTGGTGTCTCACCCCCCTAAAGCAATTGAGTGGGGCATCTTTTCTACTGGGGCCTTATGCATGATTTCAGAAACTTAAAAGAGACATTAACCTTTTGGTGACATAAGGAGCCATTTGAAGAGACTATGTAAATTCAGAAAGCTATTTTTCTCACTACAGCAATTAGAACAACTATGCCAACTCTTGCATCATCTCCACATAAGGAACTTGAAATGTTTTTTTTTAATCACCTCTCTCTCTCTCTCTCTCTCTCTCTCTCTCCTCTCTCTCTCTCTCTCTCTCTCTCCCTCCTGGTGTTATGCTGGCAGCCTATCCATAATAGATCATTGGTTTCTGCTGAAGAGAGTGGTCTATTGGATGGTACTTCTGCCTTTCTTGACAGCTCAGTCTACAAAAATTATTAATTTCATTTCTAGTTTATGCTGTTGTTGATTGTATGTATTAAGTTATTGGAATTACTCATATTACTGACATTCTGTTGCAGAATCTGTTGAGTAAGAAAACTCCCTGGAGCAGCAGCAGCAGCAGTGACAGCAGCAGCACTAGAAGCAACAGTGATAGCAGTAGAAGCAGCAGCAGCAGTAGCAGTAGAAGCAACAGCAGCAGTAGCAGTAGAAGCAGCAGCAGCAGTAGCAGTAAAAGAAGCCGCAGTAGCAGTAGAACCAGCAGCAGAAGTGGAAGCAGCAGCAGTGGCAGCGGGAACATCAACTCCTCCAGCAGTGAGTCTGCTCTGCAGGTTAGTGCTTCAGTGAAAAACCTAAGTCTGAACATCAAGATTCAAGACATTCAATGTTACAACACAACACTGACATTTGAAGTTTATTGCAGGAATAACTCCATTGAGCAAGCTCATTCACAAGGAGGTCCTGAGGACATGAAACAGTTAAATATCCAGACAAGTCAAATTATATACAACCAGTTGAATACCAAAGATAAAGTACAAGCTACATATAAAAAAAACACTCACAAAATGTAGCAAATGTACAACTTGATAACAGAACATACCAACTGCCTTGTAGTATGAAGGGGTAGCAACATTTAAGGACATGGAAATGAGTACATATGAAATGAGATAAAAAAGAAAAGAGTGTGAGAAGGAGAGAGGAGAAAGAACAGTCAATGTAGGTCCAGGAATATGGAAAGGTTGTGGGATAACAGATGGACCAGACACCAAACTTCAGGTTCAACACACAATCTATGTGTGATGTTTATTGAAAATATAAGAAATAACCTTCTGCAATAGCATATTTCTTCTTCAGTACATCAATTTGCAGCAACAGACTATAAATGTCCTTTCTCTGCACTTAACCCACACCTACTAAGACTGAACTCTGATCCAATCCACTAGCTAACCTGTACCCATAACCCTTATGCAAGCCCTCATTTGCTTATGTAGTAGGGGCCCAAAAAGAAGAAAAACAAAACAAGCTATAAACAAAGAATCTCAATGCAGAATCACTGAAAGAACAGTTACCCCAAAAGGCATTGGCAAAAAATTAAGTTTCAAAGAAATACAACATCATACATACTTCCATAATGCAGTGCATAATGGGATATATGCAAATCACCATGACATTTCTGGCTTGTTAAGTTTACAACAATTTATATGCATTTTAAATAGCACAACTAGCTTAATTTCTATAATAGTCACCTAGTACTTTTAACCATTATCAAAAACAGCTAGTGCCATAGTATTTGAAACACTTACAGGTTTCATAAACATAAGGTATATACATTAAAGTATTTTATAACATAGTGCTATTACATACTAAATCCAACAACAATAAACACAACCTGTTTTTTGTACACTTGGAGGTCACCACAATAACCTTCCTGTATGAGGACCTAAGAGGTAAAAATGAAAATTAAAGAGAATACTGTAGCATAGTCAAGGGAGGGAGAATGGGGTGCCCTCTGTTGGCCAACCTTATAGACTAGAAATTGTAAAGGATAGATTAGGCTTAGAAACAGAAGAACTGTTGCAACAGATTTAAGAGAAGGTCAGTCCTCAAGAGTGGCAGGAGCTCCCGGTCACAAGGAAAAGGGAGAACACAGTGTTCAGATAGCAAGGCATGAATGGGCCAGCATGGTGAAGATGAGGAGGGCTAAAGGAACTTTGGGTATGTAGAAGGAATAGCGAGGGGAAGAGGGGCATTGATTGTGAGGTAGTGGTCAAAGAAGACTAGCAGCAGCAGCAACATGTTATTTTTCAATTTGGTTGCAGCTAAGATTTTCAAGGAGGTGATAGAGAATAGGTCGGAGAATTTGAATACAGACTGAAGCTGATTCCAGGCAGCAGGGAGGGCACAAGAAATGGCACGTTTACCAAAAGAGGTACAAGTCCTAGGCACCCCTAAAAGATAAGGTTAGACTTCCTAAGGGAATAAAAACTGTGAGAGTTGTGAATAAGGGAGGACAAATATCTTGAGTTTGTTCAAGAGGATTTTGAGTGTCCAAGTACCTGAATGGATCAGATGTCTGGTGGTGAGTGAGGTCCACCCGACAGCTGCATACAGATCACATTGATGAGTACAAAAGGGGGAACTGGTTATGAATCATAGGGCACGGTGATAGAGGACATCCAGTTTGTTCAAATACACAGCGGGACAGGAATTGTAGATAATGTTGTCGTAGTCAAGTAAGGGCAGAAATGTATCCTGATTAGTTAATTCTACTCTCAGTTGGGAAAAGGGATGTATTCCTAAAGAAAAAAGCCAATTCTAGACTTTAACTTACCAATCAGAGAGCCAATGTGGGTGTTGAAAGTGAGTTTGTTATCTAGCCAAATGCCCAGATATTTGAATTTGGGGACAACCTCAAGAGGTTCTCCTAGGGAGGTAGAAATAAACTCATTAGACTGCTGGAAGGTGGGGGGAGGAATTTTGTCAGGGTAAAGATCATTGCCTCCATTTTGTTTGGCATTGAGAAGGAGTTAAACATTTACAAGGCTCTGTTTTAGCTGTGCAAAGTCAGCTTGTATTATACCGTATTTCTTATGTTAGATAAAATTGAGCCAGAGGCATATAGGACTGTGTCATCAGCAAAAAAGTGGAGTTCGGATTTGGAGATGTTATAGTCAAGGTTGTTTATATAGATGGAAAAAAGAATAGGACCCAAGATAAGAGCATTGTGGAACACCCCTTGAAATTGGAAGAGAGGTTGAGGAAAGACCATCAGCTTTAACTTTCTGAACCCTCCCCGATAGACAGCTGGTAAACCACTTGACAGTGGAAGAAGTAGCTCCAACGTTAATATGGCTGCTGACAACTAAGTTATGATTGACAGTGTTGAATGCCTTACTAAAGTCTAAAAATATGGCACCTGTGGTCTTTTTAGAGTCCAAGGATGTGACCCAGTCTTTGGTGGCTTTGGTGAGGGCGAAGATAGTACTGTGTTTGGATAAGAACCCAGATTGCGCGGGGTTAAGGAGGGAATAGATTTCAAGATGGTGTCTTAGTTGAGAGTAGATCAGCTTTTCAAAGATTTTGGAGAGGACAGGAAGGATAGAGATGGGCCTATAATTATTTACGTCACAGGGGTTGCCAGATTTAAATAAAGGGAAGATGTGTGCAGATTTCAAGCAGACTGGTACTGTGACTGAGTCGATTAAAAGCTTGAATATATGGAGGATGGGGCAGTTAAATAGTAGTAGCCAAGTTTTAAGAAAAGGGACTCCAGTTCATCTTCACCTCCAAATAACATAAATACCATATGGCTAGAAATGAAAGCAATTTAGTGAATATCAGAAGCAGTAAATGCTGATTTATCCTGCATGCACTTTCGCCATTCTTCTGATATTAATTTAAGCACATTTACTCTTATATCACAGCATAGCAGAAATGTTGCCACAGTTGAAGCTACCTTGGGGTTTCTATGGAAAATGATTCTTTTTTTACATCCTGTTACTACAGTAGAACCTGCCAAGATGCAGTGCAATACTGTAGCATTCTGCAGCAAAGACACTGCAAAAAACAAAGCAATATCAATGGCAGGTAACCCTTTTAACATGCAGTAACCCGAGACATTGCATTGCATCATGATGGGATCCACTGTACCTCCTTACCAATGGTTGACTGGGGTATCCTTTGGCAAACTGAAGCCTAGTCCCATCCTAGGTAATAGCTTGGCATTCCAGGGACCTCAGCTATCCATCCTCTAAGCCTCTGAAGGCTTTATTTATTTATTTATGACTTTGTTTACCAGATAGGGTGCATTGGTCCAGTGGACCATTTACAGGCATGACTCGGGCCTTCTAGGCACTGAACAAAACACAAGGAGGATTACAAATACCAAAAAGTATAACAGCAGCACTAGGTGAGAACACAACGTACAGAGTAAACATTAGGCAATCAACTACAGCAGTGAAAAGCTTGCCATGGACTTCCTAACCAAAACAAGGGGTACATGTGTACAAAACCAGTTGAGAAAACTGATAACAATCTGGTTCAAGCCATACTAAAAGGAACTCTCTGCTCATTTTTTTAAATGTGAAAAAAGTACTAAAGCAGGCTCAAAATGGGAAAATAAGCACGTAAGGCAAGTAAGGAGATAAAAGACGATCTAAAATAGAATAAAAAGTGTAGGTAAATACGTTCACTTCCATCATGCACTGCTGTTTAACCTTCCTCCTCCTTTCTTGCTCTCTCACTTTCTCTTGCTATGTATCTGCATGTAACTCCCTGAGCTTTCATTGTCCTCCCTCACTCTCCCTTAACCCCCTTAAATGTTCTGAATATTATCTTCCAAGTACCCATGGATTGCAAACTGGGATACAATGTGTGAACGGCATTATGTATAACAAAATGTCCTTCTTTTCTTTCCCCATGAGCTATATGGGGGCTTTTTAACCAAACATGGGGTTGGCAGTGCCTAAAATGAAAAACGTAATTCTCTAAGCAAGGTTTCTTGTTGATGTTGTCACAATGCATACATATTTCTCCCTCATTCTCTCTTACACATGTGCTCAAATCAAACAATCCACCTCCAAAGCTGCTTGACCCACCAGTCCAAATGATATGTTATGACTGCATAGCACCAGAGCTATGCTGACATACTGCAAACAGAAGAAGAAATGTAAGGGGTCTGATTGGAATTCCTAACATAGCACAACTACATTCTTATGGTGGAGTGAAGTTGAAACACATTCTCCTACAAATCTGTCTGCATCCTCCCCATTCACTAAAATGTGTTTCCTTCTTCTCTCCTCCCTCTGCTGCACTATTTTCTTGCTGACCCATGTGTAACATCATAATGTAGTTCTTACACAATCACTTTAGCTTTCGATGGCACATCTACAAAATACAAGACAACCTGCTAGCCCCTCTGATCAAGTTAATTTTATTTAGCAACCCCCCATGAAGTTGAAATAAACCCAGCAAAAGAGCAAGTCGCCAGAAAAAACATCCACAAAGCTATTGATGACTTCTAGTGCTAGTGCCAATAGTTGCAGATGGAACCAAATGTTTTGTACCTGGTAGATGAGGAGTTAGACCATTGCAGCAGTTAGTAGACTGACATGCAATGGTTTGGTGGCTAGCTGGCGATGTTAGATGGGCATGGCTCAAGTTTGAGGTTTCTCTGGGAGCCTGGGCTGGAGTTGGTACTCCCAGCTCAACTGATGCCCCCAGTTCCTATTTTTCCTCTTTCAAAAGTCTCTTCTCACTCAGAGGTATGCCCTTCCACTGACAGACAGATCTGGTGGATGGCAAAAGTAGAGGATTGCTTGATCACTCGCTTCCTGCACTCTCTCTCTCTCTCTCTGTGGAGGTGCAGATCAGTACTTGGAACAGCAACACTATGCTTTCAAACTCCAAAATAAAAATAAAAAAGACTATATAAAAATCCTATACTTTTAATTCCCAATAACAGGAAGGAGCTTCCTAAGTAAGCTCAGTGTATGATCACGGAACTCCCAAGGTAATAATTCCAGCCTTCAAATTATTTGTATTGTTTTATTTGCAGCTCAAAGCAGATTTTTCAAACCCACAGGTGTCAAACAGAGAAGAGTGGCAAGTTTGACTGCTGTGATAAATATAAAGTCATAGTACAGTTCTTTCTGGTGGTTGAAAAGTAAAGGCTGTACAAATCCAGAGAACGACTTTTTAATTGTTGGTAAATGCTTGTTATGGGTGCTCCTGCACTTGGAAGACTGCTTGGTATCTATCTTGGCCCTACTTCATGAGATTTCCACTTTCTCCAGGGTTTCCTTCTAAAATAGGAATGTTTCTAAGACAAATGTTTTCCCCCTCAGTAGTCTGGCTGCTAAGCAGGACCTCTTGAATCTGGGTCTCTCATGGGATCCTCAGGTGTTAACCTATCTGGGGGACAAGATTTCCCGGTTGGTGTTGACCATAGTTAAGGAGAATTTTTCTAGGCTTATCAATGTGATTAAGTCTGACCTAGACAGATGGTCTGCCCTCCCTTTATCTTTATGGGAGAGAGTTAACATCCTCAAGATGAATGTCCTGCCCCATTTGTTATACCCCCTGGGGATGCTTGGATTTCATCTCCCTAAGCGCTGGTTTTTCTGTCTGCAGCAGCTATTCAACTTATTTCTCTGGAAATCCTCTGCTGTTCATAGAGCCTATATTAAGCTGGTTGCTCCCAAGCTGAATGGAGGCTTATCTCTCACTTCAGAGTTGTTGTATTATGGTGCCCAGTATGCTAGTAAATTCTTCCAGTGGGGTGCAGGGTGCACCTAGTCTGGTCCCTCTGCATATAGTCCTCTCCAGCTGGACATTGAGCATGCTCTAGCTGATAGAGTGGGTTATTCTCTTAACAATCTCCTCTGCCATAGGCCCTTACAGCTTCACCAACCCCTGTGTGCTGCTCCCATAGAATGGTCACTTAAAACCTGGGTGCAACTGCAATCTTATTTGTCTCTGTCATGGAATACGGCAACCTCCCAGCCCATGTTCAATAATTCTCACTTTAAAATAGGTGGCCATTCCATTTTGTCTTCTTTTTTTGCCCTGAATTGAGAACTTGAATGCTGGCTGACATCTCCCATGCAGATGGGATAGTTCCCTTGCATTCCCTGCAGGCTCAGTTTCAGTTGAGGAGTACAGAGTTGTTTAAGTACCTTCAGATTAGAGGTGTGGTGACTGTCTTTTTGGGTCCTAAGCCTTGAAGCCTGACACAGGCTTGGGGTGGATTCCCTCCTGTCATTTGCTGTGTAGCCTCGCTCGGCGTCTGTGCTTTACAAGCTATTTCAATCCATAGACCCCCATCTCCCTACAGGGGTTTGTCATTATTGAGTCCACACGCTCCATTTGCCAGATGATAAGGATTATCAGAAGACTCCTTGGAGAAATTTATATAGATTTACAAAGCAGGATCAGCTCTGATTAGTATAGTTTAACATTAAGCATGATTTGTACTTTACCCCACTAAAGCTGTACATGGTGGACAAATTACCCTCACCTTTGTGCACCCGGCACTGAGAGGTCCCTGGTTTCCATCATCATATGTTATGGGAGT
The DNA here is from genome assembly GCA_016271365.2 of Neoceratodus forsteri. Taxonomy (NCBI): domain Eukaryota; kingdom Metazoa; phylum Chordata; order Ceratodontiformes; family Ceratodontidae; genus Neoceratodus; species Neoceratodus forsteri. The sequence continues at coordinate 631,704,759 of CM028136.1, read as the reverse complement.
GTTTCAAGATTCTGCCTTTTTGGCACTCCATCCAGCGAGCCCTGGATCCCCTTTTGGGATGACCTGTTCATCCCCATGAGTTGTTTTTTGGCTATGTTTCCTCCCCGGCACCCCTAATGTTAGGAAAGCCCATCTGTCTCTTGTGGCTGCCATGGTGAAGCTCGTCATGTTAAGACATTGGAAGACGATGATCCCTGTCCTTCTTAGAGTAGCACCATGAGATCCTGTAAGCTCTCCAACTGGAGAAACATACAGCATCAATATGAAAGAGGCCTCAGCTTTTTTTCCCATAGCTGGGAGTAACTCTATTCTTTATTGTCCCTCTGGGGCACCTAGGGCTCCTCCTGACCTCACTTTGGCCCTTCGACCTTTTGCTCCTTATAATCTTGGAAGGCACCTATTCTGCTTTGAGGTTTTATAGCTTAGAGCCACAGATGAGAGGGTGGGATGGTAGTGGGTGAGGAGGGATGGATTTCATTTTTGGCTTTGCCTCACTTCAGCCTATTTATGTACACATTGGACCATGTTCTGTATTGGGCATTTGATTTTGTTTTCTTGTTCTGTTCTGTTGTTAAAAAATTCTAATAAAGTATGCTAAATAAAAAAAAAAAGACAGACAGACACATCAAGTCTATATCCCTTATTAGGTTAATGCACAAGGAGACACTTTGGCTCTGACCAGAGTTTGTTAGTATACAGTAAGTCAGAGATCAATGAATGCTTTTATGTATGATCCAAGCACTCTGACCCTTTCACTAATGCCTTGGGCCTCTTGTGTTACTGTGCCTCAGAAGCAGATTCAGATTGTTTACAAATGTGTTACATGTTCTGTTACACTAAGCTGAGTCATGGATAGGTTTTAAATATCTAATAATGTGTTCCAAAATAAACACACCTGATCATGAAGCCTGAACAGAGTCAGTAATGTATATACAATATTACCACAAGAATACTACAGTATACATCAGGCAGATAGAATGCAAAGAAAAGGAGGGAGGGAGGGAAGGAAAGATGAAAGGAAAGAAGGAAGGAAGGAAGGAAGGAAGGAAGGAAGGAAGGAAGGAAGGAAGGAAGGAAGGAAGGAAGGAAGGAAGGAAGAAGGAAGGCCCTAGTGTTTTAAAGAATCTTTTATCTGTTCTCCTGCATACTTCAGCAGATGACAAGACTCAGAAGGATGCATAGTTACCTATGGAGTGGGCCTGTTGGCATTAATATTACAGAATCATATGATCCTTTCTTGGTGCCTCTTCATTTTGATGTTCCTTTGAGAGACTGGGGAATGGATCCATGGCACCGGTTCAACACAAATTATGTCAATTGACATCACAGCAATGGATTTATGTCGACTGCAAGTTGCAGTCGACATAAATCCATCAAGTAAACTGTCTATTTTTTGGGGTACTCTGACCCCCAAACTTCCCATGTGGGGGGCTTTGTCTTCTGCACCACCCCCGTTCCTTATGATTATCAGCTCCGGTCAGAGTTGATTCAGGCTGGGATGCAATACCCGGTCAGAGCAGTGTCAGTGGCCCACTGGTACATTACAGTGGCAACAGTGTATTGCTGCTGTAATGTCATTCGCTGTTCAATTGTCACCATTCAGATGGTATACCCTGCGGAATCACCTTCCCTCTCATGTCAATTAACACATTTTTATCAGTTCCTCTCATTTCTTCCTGTAGCAGAGAGATGCATTGCAAGTGGTTCTCTGGCAATAGAAGGCAACCATTTGTTGTTATGGTGGCAAATTGTGTTTCTTGTGTCAAGTAAACTTTAGCTTTGAAGTCAGGATTTAATAGACAGAAAGAAGTATATTTCTCTGTTAGATACTCTGGTGAGCAATTTATATATTATATATTGGAGAAATAAAAACACTGCAATAAATCTACATCAGAAATGTATTGTTGGGAGGATTAAAACTGTCTCATGTATTTTTGCACTGATTTCTTCAAGAACTGGCAAATTTGCACCCAAACTGCTGTTTTTTTTGTTTAAAAATAGTGCACAAACTGCAATTCTCTGGTAAAATCCAAATTTTCGCAACTATTTGTTTGAAAACCTGTGATGTTTTAAAAATGCTCAGTTTCCTTTAAAATATTTTTTCTGACAGTTCTCACATGTACACAAATAGCCAAATCATTCCAATTTCCTCAATAATTCCTATTCTGCAAAAAAAAAAAATAGTTTTCATGTGATATTGCATTTGCTGCTTGTGAAACACAATTTGCCCAGTCATAATTCTTAGCTTTATAGCATTACTATATTGTTACTATTGTTACCATTTCATTTATTTTTTGCCAGTAAGTGGACTGGGACAAAGTTCTTTTTCAGCCATGAATGATACAAATGTACAAAAATACAACATACAGTGCAACATACATCAAAGCAAAGATCATTAAAAATTCATGGTACATCAAAACATGTGCAAACTGATGTGGTCTCATGGGTGAGATATGGAGCATTTCTGAAGCATAGTGGAGAACAACTGAGGCTGACATAGGGAGATAAGCTACTTAACAGAAATAGACCAGCCCTGGAGCATTTGTGTACTATTTGTCTGCTTGTAATATTAGTTGTTTTAACTTGAAGGTGTGTGTCTTCATGCCCCGTGTGATATATGAAATTGGAGTTACCATGAAATAATGGCATACATTTAGATGATTTATATATCCTACATGTTAATAGTGCCAGACACATATGTATTTAAAAAGATAGGGGTTATATGATTGGGAGCATATTCAGTACAATTCAACTGAACCAGATGCTATGTTTTCATGTGATGACACCATTATGGTACCTCATGGGTTAGTTGATTGGTTGTTTAAAAAAGAATTAAACATCAAAGAGTTCTTAAATATAAAAGAGATACTTTTGACCTCCATTTGTAATTCAGGGGGTTCTGTATGGTTGGGAAGGGGGCATATAATATTTTGTCTCCATTCTGCCATGTCTACAACTGAACCAAGCTAGAAACATTTAATACACTTAGTAGCACCCAGTAAGGATTAAGAATGAGGGGGGATAACTCATGGCTAGTTTTGTTTTCTGTAGTTTATTTGGTTTTGAGAAATCTTTTTTAAAATGCAAGCACTGAATGCTCCCACTCTTATCTTGTCCAGAGGACACACCACAATTTTGAGTTACAATAGTTAGGTATGATAGTTGGTAATTCTAGGAATTCCACTTGACCTGCAGCAGAATGCTAATTCTACTTTTCATGTACCCTATTCAGAAAAGATTAAGTGCATACAATGTAGATAAACCACAGCTGTTTCATTTTCCTTGCTTTGTCTAGATACTCAGGTAAATAAGAATGGAACACAAGGTTTCACATCGACGGATTCACATGCTTTATTATAACTCTCAGCATGCAGTACATGTCTGCTCCCCCCTGTCTGTGTCTAAAAGAAACTACATCACATACCTTGTGCTAGATTAAGAGAATAAATCAGTACATCAACAAAAGTAAATCTGTCTCTTAACTTGCTGGCAGCTAGGACTGCTTCTGGAGTGACACCTAAGACAGTATCGCAGTCCAGGCCAAAGAAGGAGGGTAGGAAGTTGCTATGTATAGGGGATTACATCTTCAAGGGACAGAGGTGTGTGTGTGTGTGTGTGTGTGTGTGGTCCAGGTTGGCAGGGTAGTCAGATGAATAGGAGTAGGGGCAGAGAGGGGATAGATGGCATTGTCCATCTGGAGACAAATGACATGCCACGTAGTTCTGTAGGGGGAGATAATGACAGATTCGGGGAGGTGGGAAGGAGAATTAAACTAGCAGTGGTCTCAGCACCTTTATCCAAAGTCCTGCCAGTGTAGTTTAACAGTGAGGCTAGGCTTCTCTTAATCAGTTTAAACAGTGGTTGAAGCATGGGTGCAGCATGGAGGAATACAATTTAGTGGTAGCCTGGGGGCAGTTCTGGAGGGACTGGAGGTTATTCATGTAGGTTGGCCTCCACCATTCTGCAGAGGGAGCCATCACTTTGTCCCAAACATTTGATGCCTGTTTTGCTGGTCACAGAATGTGAAAGGGGTGAAAATGATACAGCTGGCAGGAGTATCCAGGGCATTATACCAGCCAAGGAAGGCTAAGCAGGCACTCCCCATGTAGTGGCAACATGCAAATTCCTATAGGGGATAAGGTAGAAGGAAATAAGGGCACCAAAGTGTGTAAAGGTCAGTTGGGTAAAACGGCGGTTGTCCTGGTGAAGGGGGCACCAACACTTTCATAGAAAATGTGGCTGACTTAAAGTTAAGAGACAAGGGTCTGGGAAATTAGCATAGCAGCAAGGAGGAAGGGGAAGGAGCAAAGTTTGATGATAAATAAGGGAGGGCCATCAAGCAGGGAACTGGGGCAAAGACAAAAACTCAAGGCAGTGATTACAGTTTGAGGAGGGAAAGGGTCCACAGGAACATATGAAAGGAAGGTTCTGAGGTACAAGGGAGGCATTGTCAAAACAGACAGGAGGCATAAAACAAGAGCACAAGTGGAGGGAGGAAGAAGCAATAAAGAATTATATGCATAAATGCCAGGAGCCTGGAGAATAAGATCTGTAAGCTGCAGGCAATTAATGTAGAGGCCTATGTGAACTTTATGGCTGTCATTCAAAATGGAGGCCACACAGTACCAGAACTGGGAACTACTGTATCAGTACCTGGCTATTCACTACATAAGAGGGACAGTGGGCAGGGGAATGAAGAGGAGTGGCTTTGTACGTGCGGGATGATGACAAGGCTCTGGAGCTCAAAGACCTGGGGGAAGGTGTAGAGATGGAAACACTGTTGGTTCAGGTAATAATGGAAGGGGGGGGTCATTAAGGTTGATGTGATATGTAGGCCACCATCTAAAAAGGAGTTGGCAGAGATGAGGTCAATGAAGGAAAGCAGAAGGTTTATAGAACATGGTGAGGTTCTGCTAATTGGGGACTTCAACATGCCTGAAATGGACTAGAGTGTCCCAGTTGCACAAAGTGCAAGAAACTAAATGGTACTAGAAGCCTTGCTAGAGAGCTTGGTGGAGGCTTTTCTGGTACAGAATGTAGAGAAGTCTGCAAGAGGGGGGGTATTCTAGACCTGTACTGCACAAACAGAGAGACCACTAAGGAAGTTAAAGTTAAAGTCTCTGGGATCCAGCAATCACCAGACCATGTTGTTTGAAATTGGTCTGGTGGTAGAAAGTATCCACTCATGTGCAAAATTATTAGACTTTAGTGGCATTGAATTTGGTAGGATGAAGGATGTACTTAGGGAAAAGCTAGAGGGGGTGGTGTATCTTGTGGGATAGATGGTAAATGAGGTGTAATTACTGTGAACAGAGTTCTTTGAAGCTATAAATCTGTACTGGGTACGTAGGTAAAACCAGAAATAATAGGAGATCTATGCAGCTCATAAAGGAAGTGATGTAGGTAATGAGAGAGAGAAAAGAAAGGTGCTTAAAACCTGTAAGGCCAGACAGGCAGAGAAAAACAGGCTAGAGCACCTAGACAAGATGAATGAGGCCAATAAGAATGTGAGAAAGGCAGAGTCAAATACAGAGCTAAAGATATGAGGTGGTACAGAATGGAGACAGGGAGTTCTTCAAGTACAGTACATTCTGGAAAAAACACATAAATCCAAGGAGGGGATAATTAGCCTGATAAAGGGGAGATGGTAGGAGGGGAGCAGGGGAAGGTGGGCATTCTCAGTGAGCATCTATATTTCTGCATAGTCGTTACAGTAGCGTACAGGAGTCCAATACCAGATTGTGGACTCAAGGCAAGAGGGAAGTGGGGGATCAGCATAAAACTAATCACAGAGAAAAGGGTGCTGAAGGACCTAAAAATTCTAAAGATTGACAAATCAATGGATCTAGATGGGTTGCACCCTAGAATACAAAAGAAAATGGGACAGGAGGTATCCACACCCTTGACAGATCTGTTCAAGAGATCACTGGAGTCATTGGTAATACCAGAGGATTGGGGAATGGCACATGTGGTTCCCCTGCATAAGTGTGGGAGTGAAGATGAGACAGGAAACTACAGAACAGTGAATCTGTTGTCCATTGTTGGTAGGATAGTGAAGGCCATTGTTAAGGAATAATAGTTACCTTTCTTCATTCAAATTGATTCCAGGATAAATTGCAGCATGTATTTATCAGAGGGAGATTGTTGTCAAACAGCTCTTATAGACTTCTTCATCTGGGCCATGAAGATAACTGACAAGGGCCAGGCATTGGATGTGCTGCACCTGGCCTAAGTAATGCTTTTGACTCAGTCTTACATGAAAGGATGGCTAAAACAAATGTAAGGATTTGGAGGTGGGGAAAAATTCCCAGGTGAGTCAGAAATCGGTTAGGAGAGATCACAGAAGATCATGTGGAATGAGGAATTCTCAAAAGTTAGAGAAATCACCAGTGGGGTTACCCAGGGATTAGTCTTACAACCTAGTCCTATTTAAGATTGTTATATGTAACATTTGGGATAGGATTCTGGAAAAGCTTTGCCTCCCTCCAGAGGAAACAATACTCTGCAGAAGAATAGATACTGTAGTGAGGAGGGGGCATGGGAACTGCAGGAGGATCTGGGGCAGCTGGAGAAATGCTCGGACATCCAGCAGTTGAAAATGTAAAAAATCAAGCACCAAGGTGCCAGGAACTCAAAGGCAAAGTAAAGTTTGGGGGGTGTGATAGTAGAACAAACATCAGAGCAGTAGAAAACTGGTGTGATAATAACAACTAACCTTAAGCAATCAGCACAGTGTAATAGGGCAGTGAGGAGAGTGAATAGAATGGTGGGGTTCATAGGTAGGAGCATCAATAGCAGAACAAAAAGAGATAATCCTGCCCATGTACAGATCCTTGTGGTGACTGCACTGGAATACTGTGTGCAGCTCAGTTTTTAGCACACATGCCTCTGTTCCAGAAGGTTTTGGGTTCTTCTCCCACACATGGATTAGGTGCATACCATCAATGTTGCCACACAAGTACAGTACGAGGATGATGCTGTCCTGTTGGGGTGTACCATCCTTCAGATGAGACATTAAACCGAGACTCCTCCTGCACACCCCTGTTTCTAGCTTAGTAGTTGTCCAGGTGGAAGTAGAAGAACCCAAGGCATATTTCTGAAGACATGGGGTTTTTCCCATGTCTTGACTAACATTCCCCTTTTCATAAAAAGTGTTTCATGCAATTGTCCAAGGCTGTGTGTGGATTTGATCTGCAAAATGTCTACCACCATCTAAACAATAACACCCAATAGGATGGGCAGTATTGGGATATACAGGACCTCCCAGGGGGTGTAATGAGGCCCAATGTTGCAGGCCAAGATCTTTAGAGCCCCTGGAAGGTCTAGTATTCCCCAATGCCACACACCCTGAGGATATTATTGCACTTAGAAAATGGGCTATGTGTGTGCTGTTTTTATGGAAGAAACAAATTGGCAAGAAAATCCAAGAAAAATTGTACAAGTGATTGTAAAGGTTGTTTTCTTTCTTGGTGAAATAATCCCTCCTTGGATATATTTGCCAGTAGAGGGCACTGCTGTTTTTCACAGTTGACTACCTTCAGAGAGGATCCCTCCAAACACATACACACACAGACCATCAGTTTCAGTTTGTTGCCTGCAGAGATCCTGTGTCCCCTACCCCAAACACACTTTTATTGAGTGTTTTTTCCTCTGCTGACAGAGCTCCGTCCCCCCAGGTGCTTTATTTGTGTGCAATGGGCATACCTGTACACAGCCAAGATAGAGTGTACCGAGATCAGGAAGGGCACCTGTATGTGGTTGAAGAACACAACCAGAGAAGTACTTCCAGTAGGTAGTTAAGGGTGGAAGTGCACCATAGGTGCTTCTAGCCCCCCTCCCCCCCCCCAACACCACCAATACTAACAGTGGTCAATCACTTATATCCCAATTGTCAATTTCTGCATCAAGTTGTTTTTTTAACTGTACAATGTTGGAGAATTAACAGTTGTTTGTGATATACTACTCCTATACTTAACCACTCTGTTTTATAGATGAACCTCTTTTATTAGTCCTGAATGGTTTCCACCACAATTGTTTGTTGTGAAACCTGATATTATATTCACATTTCTTAGATACTAAACCAAGTTCTTGCATAAAAGCTGCATCATTAAAGTTGCTGTAGAGGATAATTAAATCACCCCTTCAACATCTTCTCTTTTTAATGATGTAGACCCAACCTTTGTAATCTAGTGTTGTAAGGCATCGATTTACCGACACTGATGATTTTAGTGAAGTGCCTCTGCACCTTTTTGACTGTATTAATATCTGTCTTAAGATTAGAGGTGTGTGAAATCCGCAAGTTCCTCTACGTGAAATATTTTACGAAATTTGTGAAATATTTCAAGGGTGCGAAATTCTGCAAGCGAAATTGTGAATTTCACCCAGGAAATGCGGAATTTCACCTGTGGGCAGTGGACGTTTGCCACTCTTGGACAAAATTCCACTGCTCAGCGAAATTCTGCATTTTGCAGGTGAAATTTACGATTTCACTGGCAGAATTTTGCATTTCACACCCGCAAAATTTGTCAGCAAAATCTGTGAATTTCATGAAATGTTTTGTGCAGTGAAATTCACAATTTTGCCAGAAATTCATTGGCAAAATTTAATTTCGCTGCATCTCTACTCATGATACATGGACCAGACTTGAGAACAGTAATCCAGATATGGGTGTGCCAGTGACCTGTACATCAACAGTGTAACTGTGCTACTCTTACTCACAAAATTAAAATGCACTATATACATCCCAAAATCTTAAGGGCTTCGGCTGACACTGAAGAACAATGTGATCTAAATGATAAATTGCTGTGAATTGTCACACCTAGGTCTTTATCTCCTCTGTGACAGATCTCAGTTCAACACCGCTAACTCTGTAAGTTGATCTAATATTCCTGTTAACCATATGAATAACTACACATTGGAAGGGATTGAATATCATGTCCCATTTCGTGGCCCATGCAGCAAGTAATAGGTTGCTTTTTAAAAAAAAACATTGAAGCACTTTTTCGTCGTTGTTGTTGTTGTTGTTGTTTTCATTGCTGTTTCAATGCAGCAAAAAGAGCAATGGCAAATGAGGGAATAGCAAAAGACTGCTACTGCAGTTTAGTTAAAAAACAGAAAAAATGTTTTGCAACAAAATGGTGATTACTGGGACAGTGGTGCCCATCTAGAAAGTAGTATCACAGTCTTAGAGAGTGGAGAGCACTCACCCCCAGTAAAAAAACTGGCCTTGCACCTTAGTGCTCATTCATAAATGTTTTATAGTGTATGGTGGAATGCTGTTATCCATGGAATTCCATGCCTGGAATATAGATAATTGTGTATGAGCAGTCATACATAACAAGGATAGTCTTGTATTGAGAGGTTTCCTTGGTAACAGATGACCTCAAGACCAAGGGAACCTCAAGATACAAGTATTTCCTTATTTGTGTTTGACTGCTCATACAGGGCCAGATATTCAAAAGGGTTGCTCCATGCGCAACAGGGTTGTGCATGCTCAAGTCCTAAATTGCGCCATTCTGCGATATTCAGCAGGAGGCAGTTGCGCCACTGAAAACAGGCTGAGCAACAGCGCAATGCAAATGAATGCATGCTCAACTGGAGGGGGAGGAACCATGCATAAACTGCACAGCCCGATATTCAGCCGGGCTGTGCAGAGTTGTGCAGGCGCAACCCCCAACCTGAGCCTGCAGGACCTTGAGCCAAAAAAGGCTTAAGTCGAGGGTCCACCCACAGTGAGCTGCTGTATTGCAGGGCGCAATACAGCAGCTGCCACCTGTGGCTGGCCCACAACTCCAGTCCCTGTGCCCCCCGCAGCCCGATCGCAGGCATAGTGTACTCCCTCCACCAGCCCGATCGCGGGCATAGTGTACTCCCCACCAGCCCGGTCGCGGGCATCAATGTAGCTCCCCCTCCCGTTCATCCTGGTGGTCAGTGGACGAAATGCCCGATCGCGGGCAGAAGTAAGCATAACACCCCAGACAGCCCCTTGTGCCTGATCGTGGGCAGAAAGTAAATTGAACCCCCAAACATCTCCTGGTGGTCAGTGGACCCGAGAAATGCCCGATCGCGGGCAGATAAATAGAACCCCCCTCACAGGCATCTCCCTGGTGGCTGAGTGTCCCCACCCACCCACCCACGAAGCCCCACCACCCACTCCCCGGCCAGCCGGGCGGGCAGCAGCATCCCACCCTCCTGCTGCCCCGCTGCTCTGCCGACTGACTGCTCGGTAGGGCTGCACGCCATTGGTGCAGAGTAGATATGATGTAGAAGTTATACAGAGATGATAGTCAGATTTGTGAACGAATCATTCACAAATCTGACTGTCATGTACGGTATGGGCTGCACGCCCATTGGGAGCGGGTGGTGGGGCTCGTGGGTGGGTGGGGTGGGGGACACTAGCCACCAGGGAAATGTTTCGGGGGTTCCATTTACATTCTGCCCGTGATCGGGCATTTCGGGTCCACTGACCACCAGGGAGATGTTCGTGGGGGTTCACTTACTTACTGCCCATGATCGGGCACAAGGGGGATGTTGGGGTGTTCCATTTACTTTCTGCCCGCGATCGGGCATTTCGGTCCACTGGACCACCAGTGATGTGAATGGGAGAGGGGTTTTAAACATACCGCCACGATCGGGCATTTCGTCCACTGGACCACCAGGGATATGTACGGGAGGAGGTGGGGAGCCATTGCTGCCCGCCAGCGATCGTTGCAGGGTGCTTCGTCCCCGACGGCTGCTGCCTGGCAGGGTGCCAGGTGCAAGTCCTCGGGGATCGGCACACCTACATGCTAATGGCATGCAAATGGGGCCATAATCAGATGCAAATGGCCCCCCCTGCGCCTTGCATGAATTATGGCTCCATTTGCATGTCACCTTTTGAATATCGTGATTTTGCGCATGGTGCAATGGTACTTGCCCACCGCAAGTTGAATGCTCCACTCTGACAACTTGCGGTGGCGCAAGTTCCACTGCGCCATGCACAGTGGCTGTGGCTGGGGGGTGATATTCAAAAGAGTTGCTCAATAGCGCAACTCCTTTGAATATCGCCCCGGCCACACCCCTGCGCAACTATTTTGCACAGCGCAAGGGCTTGCGCCTCAGAATGGCGCAGTTTGAATATCCAGCCCACAATGTTTTATAGTGTATGAGCAGTCACAGCATAGAAATTCAAACAAAACCAGCTGGAGAAGACAACAGAGAATAGAAATGTTAACATTTTTTTTTTACTGACACAGTGCGCTGCAGATGTTTCTGCAAGTTCATGTTTTAAAAAAACAGCAGCTTCCAGCTTAACTGGATTGAGGAAAGCAATTATGTGGCAGCATTCCAAGTTGTTATGCTGCAGTAGTGACACAGCTAGTGCAGCATAACACCTGTGACGACATAGCTACTTAAGCAATAAGGCATGACCAGGGGTTATGTTAATGGTCTGTTAATCACCCTCTAGGGGTGTACTGCTGCATGAGGCATAGCCGAGTGCCACATGCCCCTAGAGGGTGTTTAACTGACCATCAACATAACTCCTGGGAGTGCCTTATTGCTATTATAATAAAACTGTTTTTTAACCAGAGTTAAACCATGTTCAGCATATGGTTAAGCTCTACATGTATGTTAATAAAAGATTAACATAAGGCTGTTAGAATGTTTACAGCCAATCAAAAAGCTCCATTTCTCAGACCTTTTTTGTAATACAGCATAACAACTCCATTCCAGTTATGGATTTCTATCTATAACAACATTCTACCATGCACTACTGTATATGCTTGTTCTGCTGCAGTAGTGACATCATTATGTTGTTCTGCTGCAGTAGTCATGTCACTACTACAGCAGAATAACTTGGAATGCTGCCACATAGTTGCTTTCCTCTATCCAATTAAGCTGAAAGCTGTTGTTTTTTTACTTGAACTTGCAGAAACATCTGCAGCATGCTCTGTCAGATAAAAAAAAATGTTAACATTTCTATTCTCTGTTGCCTTCACTAGCTGGTTTTGTGTGATTTTCTGTGCTGTGACTGCCCATACACTACAAAAAATTGTGTATGAGCAGTCATACACAACAAGGATATTCTTGTATCGAGAGGTTTTGTTAGTAACAGATGACCTCGAGAGCATGTGTGCCTACAGTATGTGGTCTGTGTGACACTTAGGGATGCAGTGTCACTTTTTGGTGAATGGGGCCAAGGGACTGATACTGATAACTACTTTCTGCAGTTGTTTGAAATATTTTGATTCAGAGGGCACAGTGATACAGACTGGTGAAGAGACCATTGGCACTGGGATGTGCTATTTGCTGGGCATTGTTAAGAAATAAATGTATGCCCACAGAAAGCTTTAGGCCAATCAGGATTCAGAATTTTTCAAGCCCATTTTCTAAACTTTCACAATCACTTCACAACCAATCTCTCATTGCTTGTAAAGAGCTTTGGGATACATTTTGTATGAAACATAGAAGATGTCAGCAGATAAGAACCTTTTGGTCCACCAGGTCTACTGTTTCCCTGCCTGCTGTGTCACCGCATACCTACTCTCTGGTTGTCTACTCCCTTTGCCTTAGTACCGAGGTCCCCTTGTATCTGTCCCATGCATGCTTGGATCCTGCCATCATTTTGGCAAGCACCGCCTTTGCTGGAAGGCTGTTTTAGATGTTCACCACCTTCTCTTTGAAGAAATATTTCCTCAGATTTCCTCTGAGTCCCCCCCCCCCAACATCATGGTGTGACCCTTTATCCTCATGCTTCTTTTTGTATGGAAAATGCTATCTTCCTGTGCCTTATTAATACATATTAGGTATTTGTTTCTGTAATATCCCCCCTTTCCCTCCTCTCCTCCAGAGAGTATATATTCAGTTCCTTGAGTCTCTCCTTGTAGGGCTTTTGATGCAGGCTCAGTGACATGTTGGTAGCCCTCTTTTATACTGCCTCCTCCTTATCAATGTCCTTCCAGATGTGGAGACTCTAGAACTAGACACAGTACTTAAACTGGGGTCTTACCAGTGATCTGTACGTGGGTAATATTACCTCCATCCTCCTACTGGTGATACCCCTCCCTATCTACCCTAGCATCCTGCTAGCCTTCCCCCACTGACTTATTACACTGCATGGCTACCTTCAGATCATCAGTATGAAAAGCTCTATATAAATGCCAATTCTTTTTCTTCTATTACGTAAAATAAACCATGGGGAGGTTAATAACTCAGATTATTTACACACCCTTGGTGTCAGATACATTAATAAACTACTTGAACTATGTCAACCTTGTCGCTGATGAAAATGGGTATTTATGCCCATTGGCTTACAAGTATAAAAAATAAAAATGAAATGAAATGAGCTTCACTCTCATGATTTATTAGGTACTCCACACCCGCGGTGTTTATAAATTCATCATTATAAATATAGCCCCATGCATTACTCAGTAGTAAATAATTTCATAACTCCACATATGTATTTGTGTCTTTTCCTGCAGATGTTTTCATGGACTAAGATCTGCTCTGTAATATATCTGAAAAAATGGAAAATATACAGTTATGTATAAGACAACATATAACACTTAGAACATTTGGTAAGGATCCTGCATAGCTCAATAATGTTTTATTTAAACATAGTCTTTTAAATGAGCTGCTCTCCTTATGACTTGACATTCCCACTTTCACACCAATTTGTCTCACACATTTCTATCTCACGATTTTGCGTACTTTCATTTACTGAAGCCTATGAGCTGTACCTGATTTCTGCATGGGTGTTTTGCAAATTCCTGGTTTCCCCAGTGTACTCTTTTTCCCAGAATACATTGATGTTTCCTTATCCCCCAGATCCCCACCAGTAAATATATAAACAAGTATAATATGTGTGGGTGCTCAATTTGGCAGTCAAATTACTCATTATTTCATCTTTTAATTCACATTATGTTCACATTCACTGGTGTACATATATCTCTGATTAATATTTTAGCAAAATCCTTCATTCCATATCCACTTCATCACATAATCATTTATTGTTCATTTTCTCAATTTTATTCCTTTTACTGTATTTCTTGTCATCTTCTCCCCCCAGATGTACATTATGGGGGGCAATTTTCTCTCATCCTCCTCCATAGAAACATAGAAACATAGAATTTGACGGCAGATAAGGACCGCTTGGCCCACCCAGTCTGCCCATTTCCCTACCTGATGGATAAGCTGCAGGTCCTAGTTAACCAGCAGCCTACTTCTTCCTACCCCCACCCCCTAGAATTGCCTTATGACTGTCCCATGCATGCTTGAATTCCACCACTGTTTTTGACTCCACAACCTCCTCTGGAAGGCTGTTCCATACATCCACAACCCTCTCTGAGAAAAAATACTTCCTTAAATTACCTCTGAGCCGCCCCCTTTCTATCTTCAAATTGTGCCTTGTTCTTTTACCTCTTTTTTGAAAGATGCTACCCTCTTGGACTTTGTTGGTTCCCTTGAGGTGCTAGAAAGTTTCTATCATGTCTCCCTCTCCTCCTTTCCTCGGGGCTATACATATTAAGCTCCTTAAGTCTCTCTTCATATGTCTTCCAGTGCAGACCCTGCACCATTTTAGTGCCCTCCTCTGGACAGCTTCCATCCCGTCCAGAGGAGGGCTAACTAAATGGTGCAGGGTCTGCACCGGAAGACATATGAAGAGAGACTTAAGGAGCTTAATATGTATAGCTTCGAGGAAAGGAGGGAGAGGGGAGACATGATAGAAACTTTCAAGTACCTCAAGGGGTACTAGTGTACATTCACGGGGTGCTAGTGTACACTCTGAACCCTTGCTTCCTGCTGATTTTCTTATGTCCTGTTTTCCTTGTCACCTTGCCCCTTCCCCCCATCCTCTCCTCCCCACTCCCCTATTTTTCCACACTCTCTGGTTTGACTGCTATCCACCTTCGGCAGCCCCCAATGGTCATCTGCACTCCACCTACCACAGTCACCCCGCCAGGTCCAAGTCCAATATTATTCCAGGGTGGGTGGGTGGCTGGGTGGGAAATATTCTCAGAGCAAAATTGTGAGCTCCCTGGGCCTGTGTTTGCCCTTAAGTACACCTGTTGCTTACCTCTCTTTCTCTCTCTTTCTCTCAGTCAAGCCTTCCTTCACACCTCACTCCAGCTCTGATCTCATAGCTCCTCCCCTTTTCTGATCACACCAAACACCCCCACCATTTCCCCCTTTTCCTTTTCACAAATCTCAGCCTGTGGCTTACACACACTTGACTTGGGCCTGTGGATAATGGGGTCTGCCCATTAAAGAGGGCAACCCTCTTGGTCCCCCAGATCCCCACCAATAAATATACAGACAAGTATGTGTGGGTGCTCAATTTGGCAATTAGTTTACTTATTCTTTCATCTTTTAGTTCACATTATGTTCACATTCATCGGTATACATATACCTCTGATTAATATTTTTACAAAATCCTTCATTCCACGTCCACTTCATCACGTAATCATTTATTGCCCATTTTTCTCAATGTTATTCCTTTTATTTCTTGTCCCCCCCTCAGATGTACATCATGGGGGCCATCTTCTCTCATCCTCCTCCATTCAAGGGAGTAAGGAGGCAGTAGCACAGTGGTTTAAGGTTCTGAGCTGCAATCCTGGAGACCTGGGTTTGAATCCCACAGCCTCCTCTTGCATACTATGTGACCCTGAGCAAGTCACTTAACTTCCCTGTGCTACTAGGTCGCACCTGTAAACAAGCTTTCAGCTTAGTGTGTCTTTCCTGGTTAAACAATTGAAAAAAAATCACAGGGATACTGGCGTGTGCTCTGGATCCCTACTTCCTGCTGATTTTCTTATGTCCTATTTTCTTTGTTCCCCCACTCCTTTCCCCATCCTCTCCTCCCCTACCCCTATTTTTCCACTAGTCCACCTCCCACTTGTGATGGACTGTGGACTTCCTCCAAACCAAAAGGGGGAGGGTCACCCCCTCCCTTGCTCAGGCTAACTTCCTTTGCATCCAGGGCTCTACTAGATTGGCAATCTCAGCATTAAACATTGTCAGACCTAGACCAGAGAGGTGTACCCCATCACCACTGTAATATTCATCCCTCTCTTCTACTACTCCCCTTTGTACCACCATACCTCTCCCGCTCTCAAACATCCTTCCTGTTCTTGCATTATTTTGCTTCCTAGCCCTGTCCAAGGCATTGTGGTTGTCAGCATGCCTCCACACCCTTTGTGGAATAATGTCTAAGCAAGCTAGGGTCACCTCCAGCCATCATTCCCTTATTTTTTCAACATCATCTTTAATCTGATAAAAGATGTCCAACCAGGGTCTGGTCCCCAGGTCATTGCCTCCTTAAATGAATCATGATTAAATCTGGGTGGCTGTGTAACCTCCTTAACTCTCTGAGTGCTGGACGTAGTTGTGCCCATTTCATGCATCTCATGCCTCTCCAGGTTAACTTGATGGTGATGAGGTCCAGATACAGCTGCCTCCCCCTGAGCCTCCTGGATGCCCTCTATTCTGCCTAATGGAAGAAGGAGTGCCCACATATCCAAGCTTCCAAAATCCTTGCCCTTTCTGCTGAAACAACAAATAAAGACAAAGTTACTATCCATCTTTCATTGTGGCCTGTCCCCCCTCCGCCTCCCTTAAAACTCCCAGTGATATCCCCCGCCCCTTTCTGCTTTTTTCATTCTTCTTGGATAACTTACCCAACCTGCTACTGGGGAGAAATAAAGACATAATTAGTACAGATGCAAGGTATTGGGAACATATCTTTTATAGCAATTAGAAGACCACCACCATTTTTGCTTGATATCCCCTAGTGTACTCCCCATTGCTGCCATCTCAGAGGCTGCCCCAATCCAGAATGAATGGGAAGAGTACCCCATCAGGTTTTCCCCCAAGAAGGCCATCCCCTTCTTTAACACTGCCATGACCTGATACCCCATCACCGGGGACCCGTCCCCATGCAAGAATATTAATGGGTTCCCATCCTGTGGTTGCCCAGCCTCGTATGTGTACAGGGCTTCCACCGGACGGATGCTGGAATTCTTGTGGTGCCACAGCATGACCCTGAACCCCTTGTCAGCCTGATCGGTCTTAGACTGCCTCACCAGTACCGAAATTCCATCCCTAGTCCACACCATGTCATCCCACCGCAACCTTGCAGACTTATCCACCTTGCCATGACCTACCACCTCACTGACTCTGAAGGCCATGTTATACATGGCTGCAAAGACCGACTTAAACAAAACTGCTTCACTACTACACCTACATATCTGGTGTAGCACCCCCACTAACTGCTCCAACAGTTCCTCTGCCAGTGGCCTCCTATTGTTTTGGGTCCTCCCAGCCCCCCACAGCCAGCCCTGCATCATGCGCCGAATGAGGATACTCTTTGTGGGGTCATCTCATCCCTTCAGTATGCACAGCTGGCTTTTCACAGTCAAGTGTACCCCCATCATTGTGTGTGCCAAGTTATTCCTCCATCCTGTCACTATGAATTGTATTACTTGTTCCCCCATTACCACCCCACTTACCTGGCAGCCAGATTATGCCCAGAATCCCTAAAAGGCCCTCCATGAGGTTTGGTATGCTTTTAGGGTCCTGGGGGACCAGGAGTTGTGAAACAACTGTTCAGCTCCTCCAATGCAATCCTCCAAATGTAATCAGGAATTGCTGTCTGCCTGGATTCCGCTCTTGGGATGATGGCACGGAACTTGTCCATCTGCAGGTGGGAGAGGCAGTCATCTATCACGTTGTCCACATGATCTATGTGTCTAGTTCTAAATGACATATTCAACATTAAGCCCCTCAGCACCAACAGTCTTAGGACCCACATGACCCTCACTGACATCACCCCACGGCTGATTAAAATGTCTGCCACTGCTCTATTATCACTCCAGAATGTGACCTACTGGTTCCTCAGCCTCTTTCCCCAGACTTCCATTGCTACCCAGATTGGGACTATCTCTAAGAAAGAGATATCCCTAATCAGGCTGGCCAGGACCCAGTTGCTGGGCCAAGCCATGGCAAACCATTTTCTTCCAAAGTCTGCTCACATGCCTGTGGCCCCCACCGCCTTAGTCTATAGTTGGATAGTTGCAGGTCTGAGTTAAATACCCACTCATTCTGCCAAAAAGTCCTGCCATTGTAATGGCTTAGAAAAATCTCCCATATCTCCAAGTCCTCCCTGGTACCTTTGCTAATATCCACCCAGTGGTGGGGCTTTGAGACCCTGCTGTGTTGCCTTCGCCAGGCACCGTGTAAATGTGCGGCCTGGTGCTACCCCTGTATGGGCAAAGTTTAAGTGTCCCATAAGTTGTTGAAACTGCTGGAGCTATACCCTCCACCAGGCCTTAACAGCACCCAGTAATGCCTTCAGTTTCCCCACTTTTGCCTCTGGTAGTTGAAATAACTCCCCATGCTGTGTCACTCTCAATGCCTGAAAACTCAATGCTCTAGCTAGTCCCCCTCCATTTTCTCTAGGGACAAAGGTACTCCTAGATCATGGCACATGGCCTCAAAATCCCATAACATCCTCTGTGTCTGTTGCCTCCCTTCCCCTATTAGTAGAAAGTCGTCCAAATATGTACCACTGTCTGGTACCTGTATTTTTCTTGAAAGGCCCATTGTAACCATGTGCTGAACATTTTGAATGTCACACAGACAATAGAGGAACCCATGGGCATGGCTTTGTCAAAACAGTAATCCTCTCCTACCCGGACACCCAACAGATCTCAGTCTTCTGGCCAAACAGGCAGCAGGCAAAAAAAACACCTCAATATCTGTTTTTGCCTGCCATGCTCCTTGTGATATCCTAACCAGCCTGACTGCCTCCTCTAAAGTAGTATCTATCATCCTGCTTTCCTACTTGCTGATGTGATCATTAACTGAATCCCCATCCAGGTAGGACAGGTGGTGTATCACCTGAAATTCCCTGGCTGTTTCTTCTGTACAAGACCCAGGGGTGATATCCTTAGTTGTGGCAGAGGTGGATTGATAAATGGGCCCTGCACCCTAACAGCTGCTATTTCCTTCTGGATCTTCTGCTTCAGCAACATCTCCCTCCCCTTAACTTGACTTCAAGTTCTTCGCTTTTGTCTTTTTATGTGCTCCTTTAAAATGCAGGCTGAAACCATCCCAGAAACCTGTCAAGAGTATGGTAGCTGCTTCCTTGTCCAGGTATACCCTCAGCCATGCCTTCATTGACTCTCTCTCTTAATAATAGGGGTGTGTGCCAGGTGAAAAGCCCCTGTCACACCGTCCTCAGTTATCTTGCTGTCGGTTGTAGTGGTAATGACCTCTACCTCCCCCTGCCCTGGGTCCCCCTCCCCCTCCCCCTCCGTTAGTCCCTGTACCCCACATGGTTACCCAGAAAGGATTGATTCTATGGGTTATCCTGGCTAGCACTACCTTTTTCCAAGCTATTCTTGCACCTGGAGGCCGGGTGGTTGCCCCCACACCTGGAACAAGCATGCCAGAAACAGCAATTCAGCCAGGAGCAAAATGCCCTGTTGTAATCCCAACAGCATTTTGCTGCTGCACCTCCTTTTTTTTCCCCTTCACCCTCAGTCCCAGTGGACACAGTACATATCTCTAACCACAGGTCAATCTGTTGGGCGTCCCCCCTTTACATCCTCAGAATGTGCCATCCTCTTTCTGAACTTCTCATCATACTTCAGCCAACTATAACCTCCTTATTAATAAGCATCCTTTATAATTAGCAAATACGTCAACAGGGAGGTAGTCAATTCTGGTTTCTTCTCAATAAATATGGCCGTATATTATGTAATACCTGTGGACCAATTGTCCTACGTTTTACCCGCCATCGACTTCTCTTCCTCTCCCTTTCCAAAAAGAACCATGGCCACAGCCATGTCCTTTTTCTCAATGCTCTCCTTTTCCTTGTACTTATCCATGTTGTCTACATTGGCCTGAGCAAAGATATCCACAAATTTGTTCTTCCAGATTTTCTCTTTGGTGGCTAAGGGTACATGGTTTCTGATCCTACACCGGGTGCTCCAATCTCAGCCCCAAAACCCTTATCCCACATTGTCCCCCCCCCAATGCCTGCACACTCCCCTTTTTTCTTTGTTCCTCAGCTCCCCAGAGCCTTTTTCAATTGGCCTAAGCCTAAGCCACTATGCTCCATAGCTTTAAGCATTTGTTCCACATATTCCTTCACACTGCTTTCTAGTGCGACCTTGTTATTACCTGGTTGTGAGCCCAGCTGGGAGCTAGGGTCCGCCAGTGGAGCTGGCTGGGTGCTGATAGGTGCTGGCAAGGTATTCTGCTGTGTCACCAGGGCAAGAAGAACTGGGTTCACTGACCTAGCAGGCTTGGGCATTGGAGCTGGAGTAGGGGCCAGTGCTGGGGCGGCAACCAGGGCAGGAGGAGGTACTGGAGGTACTGGACTGATTGGCTCTGGGATGGGTTCTGGGAGCACTGGTGCAGCCCAGGCCTTTGGTGCCCTTTTGTCATCCTTCCCTTCCTGCTGCTTGCCCCCTTTCTACTTCTTGCCCTTGCAGGTAGGTCTGCAACCTTCAGCAGGAGGTTCGCTTTGGACACCAGTTCCATCACTGCCAGGTAACAGTCCTCCTTAGTGGGCTTGCTCTTCCTGGGGGCCATAGCTGCCTTCCAATACATCCTAAAATACACAACAAAAACCAGTAACACATCATGCTGCCTGTCCAGGATCACTCAATTCTCCCTCTTTTCACTGGCTGTTGTCTCCGGTAGGCCTGTCCAGTCCCCCGAGACTATGCATTTCCACGCCCCTTTGTCATAAACCGCTGCCACTTTTCAAAGTTGGCACCCCCTCATTTTTTTTTCTTATTCTCAGATGCTTGTCTGCAAGCTCATATATATCCTAGGTTTGAGGGGAATGAGATCTCCAAACTCTGTTCCTTCTGGATAATGAGCTGGTATACATACTGCATTTCCACCCCCCCCCCGGGCTGCCCACCCTTCTCTGCATTCCCTGTGGTTCCCTTTTGCTGCTTGCACACCTTGCCTGGCCTAGGAACCCCTTGTGACTCCTTCCTTGTGTTATTCACCCCGTTACTGTTATTACATATTATAGTGGCACGGTCGCGCCAATATAGTTAGGATTCAGCAGTCAGTTACATACTAAACTCAAAAGTTTGCACATTAATTGGACCCATTCAATGGATTTGCCTGAAATTTGGTATATGCGGTGGGGCATGGTAGATCTCTTGAACTGCCAAATTGTGTTTTGGTCAGACTTACAGTCTTTCTGTACGAAAGCGCTGAAAAATGCAAAATTACACATTGGAGGCAGTTTGGGGATTTTGGACATGGCTCTGCGTGACTGTCATGTGGTGTGCTGGTCTGTGAGATGGCTTGATTGAAAAAGCTTTGATGTCTGAACATGCCGATTTTTGTTTGGTGAAAAAATGTTCAGCCATTCAAAAGTTATGCCACTTTTAAGTTCCCATTATAAGTTAATGGAAACATTTATAAGTATGTTTTGCAAACAAAGAATGGGGTTCTGGCCATCTGGTCCCACCTGGCGATCAAAGAATTTACAGCATTGCAGTTCAAGAATCTTTGTCCCCAAGGATTTTCAAAAAACATAGATACATAGATACATAGATACATAGACAGTGTCGTCAGATAAGGGCCTATGGCCCACCCAGTCTGCCCATTTAAGTTTGTAAGTTCAGTTTACGTTTTCCAAGAAATCTGTTGCCCCTTACCCCTGACCTCCAGAATTCGTTTATGTCTATCCCATGCATTCTTAAATCCCGTGATTGTTTCATCCCCCACCACTTCCTCTGGCAGGGTGTTCCACTTGTCCACCACCCGTTCTGTGAAGAAATTCTTCCTCACGTTTCCTCTGAATCGTCCTCCCTCCAACTTCATCCCATGCCCTCTAGTCCTGGAACATCTTTTTCGCTTAAAAATAGTGCATTCCTGCACACTGTTCCTCCCTGTAAGATACTTGTATGCCTCTATCATATCCCCTCTCTCCCTCCTCTCCTCCAGGGAGTACATGTTCAGTGCCTTCAACCTGTCCTCATAGGACTTGTGATGCAATCCATGCACCATCTTTGTTGCCCTCCTCTGAACCTTCTCTACCCTGTCTGTGTCCTTACGGGTAAGGTCTCCAGAACTACACAGTGTACTCCAGGTGCGGCCTCACTAGTGTCTTGTATAGTGGAATTATGACCTCCCTTTTCCTGCTGGTGATGCCCCTGCCTATGCATCCCAGCATCCTATTTGCTTTACCTGCTGCCTTGTCACACTGTTTCCCTGCCTTGAGGTCATCAGGAGATGATAACCCCAAGATCCCTTTCCTGCTTGGTGCATGCTATATCCTCACCCCCAACTGATATGTTGTGCCAGGTGGTGCCTCATATGCATTATCTTGCACTTCCTTGCATTGAATTTCAACTGCCAAACCCTGACCATTCTTCAAGTTTCTGCAGGTCCCTTCTCATTCTGTCTACACCTTCTGTGTGTCTACTCTGTTACAGAGCTTTGTGTCATCAGCAACAGTGAAATTCTGCCTTCTAGGTCCTGTGCAATGTCACTGATGAAGATATTGAATAGTACCGGTCCCAGCACTGATCCCTGTGGTACCCCACTGGTCACTCTTCCCTCTGTGGAGTGACAGCCATTTACCACCACCCTCTGTGTCCTGCTGCCCAACCAGTTAACTACCCACCACACTACTGTCCTGCCCACACCCATATTCCCCAGTTTGTGCAATAGTCTTCTATGTGGCACAGTGTCAAAGGCCTTGCTGAAGTCCAGATAGGCCATGTCCACTGCTCTCCCTGATCCACCTCCCTAGTCACCCAGTCAAAAAATTCAATGAGGTTGGTCTGACATGACCTTCCCTGGTGAAACCATGCTGCCTTGGGTCCTGTAGTCCATTGACAACCAGATGTTCCACCAATCTCTCCTTCAGTAGTGCTTCCATGATCTTCCCACTACTGAGGTGAGGCTGACTGGTCTGTAGTTCCCCGCTTCCTCTTTGTTCCCACTTTTGTATAAGGGGACTACATCTGCTATCCTCCAGTCTTTGGGTACCTCCCCTGTTTCTAGTGATCGGCCAAACAGGATAGCAAGAGGTTCAGCCACCACCTCTCTTAGTTCTTTAAGGACCCTGGGGTGCACAGCATCTGGCCCCATTGCTTTATTACTTCCAGTTCCTTCAGGACCCTTTCTCGTGTAAAGGGACTTGTGTCCATTTCTGCACCATTCTCACCCCTTGTACTCCATTCAGACCCATTACCCTCCTCTTCCTCAGTAAAGACTGAGCAGAAATACCTGTTCAATATGTCAGCTTTACTGTTGTCATCCTCCACACAGCCCCCATCCTCCCCCTTCAGTCTCACTATCCCTCCCTTTGTCTTTCTTTTTCACTTATGTACCTGTAAAGGTTTTGTCCCTCCTCCGACTGATTTTTGCAATGTGTTCTTCTGTCTGAGCTTTGGCTTCCCTTACTGACCTCCCTGCCTCCTTTGCTTCTCCTGGTACTTCTCCCTATCCCCTTCTGCCTGTGTCTTTTTTGTTGCCTGAATGCAATCTTTTGGCTTTCACTTTCTTTGCTACCTCTTTGGAAAACCATAATGGTCTCATCTTCCTTTTCTCTTGCTAACCTGCTTAATACATAATTCTGTTGCTCTTGTAATCCCCATTTTAAATACTTCCCACTGTTCCTCAACCCCTGATTTCTGCCCCATTCCCCTTAATGCCTCTTTCAAGTATCTCCCCATTTTCCCAAAGTTTTCCCCCCTAAAATCCAGGATACGTGTTTTTGTGTGGTTTGGTTCTGCTCTTTCTGTGATTTCAAACCACAGTGACTGTGATCATGAAATCTTTGATCATGAGGTCCGCCATTTTGTTTTTAAATTTCCAATCGGAAAAACACAAATATCTCGGCTCAGGGGTCACTTCTGAAGTAAAACTTGGATGGATTTTAATCAGGGGGCTCTGATCTATCGAGCCAAGCCTTTGGTTTCATCCAAATGGGTCAAAAAATAGAGTTATAAGCTTTTAAAATCTTAATTTGCTGCTCGCTAACAATCTTTGATCGCGAGCCTGCAAATTCTATGATCGTGAGATTCTTTGATCGCGATCTTGCATTGCGACCTAAAAATACAAATATCTCGGCTCAGGGGATGTCAAGGGAAACAAATGAGGGTGGGTTTTGCTCAGGAGGATCAGTTCTATCGAGGTTGGTTCACTTCAAATCGGTGAAAAATTTGTGTTTCACCATTTTTTATTCTTTGATCATACGCGCTTGCGTTTGTGTTTGTGTTTCTGTTTCTTTTGGCTTTATTGTTGCTGTTACCATTACCATTTGCATTTACAATTGCGGTACCATGACCATGTGCATAACGGTTTGTGTTTCTGTACATGCTTCTGTTTGCGTTTGCACTTCTCTTTCCTTTGGCATTATTGTTGCTGTTACCATTACTATTTGCTTTTACAATTATGGTTCCATGACTGTGCGCATTACGGTTTGCATTTTTGTACGTGCTTGCTTTTCTGTTTACTTTGCCGTTACTGTTGCTGCTACCATTACCATTTGCATTTACAATTGTGATACCATGACCATGCCGTTATGATTTGCATTTCCATATGCGCTTGGGTTTCCATTTCTGCATCTGTTTCCTTTGGCATTATTCTTGCTGTTACTGTTACCATTTGCATTTGCAATTGTGGTACCATGTATGTGCTCATTACCACTTGCATTCCGTATGCACTTCTGTTTGTGTCTCTGTTTCTGTCACTGTTCACTTTGGCGTCACTTTGCACTTGCATTTCTATTACTGTTTGCATTAGAATTTATGTTTGTGTCACCATATGTGTAACTGTTTGTGCTTGCATTTGCACTGCACTTAGTGCTACTATGTCACACAAAATCATGTGGTGGGAGCAACTTTCTACTTTTCTATTCTTTCTTAAAAAGTAAGGAAATTCTATGCAAAAAGCTTCATTAATGCATCAGTTAGGGTTCTTTTACAGCAACAAAAGTGAGGAAATTTGACATTAGGGTTCACACCCCTTGCACCCCACCCCCACCCTGCCCCCACCAACAGGCTTCAGGGTGTGCATTGGGGTCATCGGTCCTAACTCTCACCCCATTCTCCTACACTGCACCACCTCAGCTTGTTTACACATGGGATGGGGTTAGAGTTAGGGCCGCTGACTCCAACGTACACCCTGATGCCTATTGGTGGGAAATAGGTGGGGGGAAGGGTGGGAACCATAATGTCAAATTCTCACTTTTTGTTGCTGTAGAAGAACTGTAACTGATGCATTAACAAAGTTTTTGCATAGAATATATATATATATATATATATGTATGTATATATATATATATATATATACATATATATTTGACAAAAGAAAGTAAATCTTCTTTCCTAACTTTTATTCCCCTTACAGGGAGGTGGGAATTAGGCCTGCTGAAGAGCGGTGCAGGGTCCCCACTTCTCCTAGGCCATTTGAAGGCCAGCTGGTGAGCTGGTGATGATGGTGGCTGAAGAGGGGTGCATGATATTTTTAGTGGGGTCCTCAGCGGTGATACCAGGATATGCTACCGGTATTTCTGCAGTGAATAATACTGCCAGCCCTAGATCAAGAATAACTGAACTGTCTGAATTTCTCTTGATTCACTGAAGAGGCTTCGGCTTGGATCATAGCTGAATGGTCAGACTTTTCTTTGGTTTCCACATATTGGGCCTAAATTGTATAGGGCAGTGAGAGTGCCCTTTAACTCAGTTACGTTATTTCAATATTACTGGTTTCTCTAAATCTACGTGAGAGGTAGCACTTGGAAAACCTTTGTGAATCAATTTTCTGACGAGGTGGGAGAGCTTCAGTTTCAAAATAGTGATATTTTGAGTGCATTAGTGACTGCTCATTCTCAGTCAATGTTTTCGACTGCTGCTGGATATATTGGCTATTTTCATTGGGTATTGGGGGAAGGATTAGTATTATTTTAATTTAAGTTAATGATTAATTTATTTTGTGTATTTTGAATTGTTGTTGTTTTTTTGTTTTAAGGATTCTATGGGTGAGTGGTTATAGTGTGGGAGCTTTGTTTAAGTGAGTGTTTGAGTGGAGTTGATTTTGTTTATGGGTGAGTGGTTATAGTGTGGGAGCTTTGTTTAAGTGAGTGTTTGAGTGGAGTTGATTTTATTTTACTGCAGTATTATTTCTGCTGTATGAAATGTGTTGGGAGGGCTATAAGATGGTCAGGCACTATTCCTCCTCCAGATTCTGGGACCTCCGCCCCTTCATTTGTCTTCCCTTGTCATCTGAGGCATATGTTAGATGTTGTGCACTGGAAATAGCCAGGAAGAGGAGATGGGAGGGGGGCTGGGCCTGAGGGGAATGCTGAGGAGCAGTCAGATAGGGATAGTGAAGACAAGGAGATGCCCTGGGGTGAAATGCAATCAGAACAGGGATCCTCCCTGTCTGATTCCCATACCCAAGGGCACTGTTGAATGCAGGCAGGTGGTCCAGTCTTCCTCGACTGTTCATTCTATTTAGACAGTGTTATGCAATGCCAGATCTACTGTATTTGTAACAAGACTGCTATTATAGCAGATCTAGTTGGGACAGCAGACCTGGCGTGCATCACCAAGACCTGGCTGGATGAGAACGTAGGTCCAGTATTAGTCTTGGCTGTCCCAGCGGGTTACTTGGTGATACACTGTCCGAGTATAGATCCTAGGGGCATGGGGGTAACCATCTGTTTTAGATTCGAACTGGGCCTTAACAAGGAGCTAGTGGGGTGCATCAGATCCTTTGATTGTATCATGGGTGCGGGTGTGGGGTGCAGGATATTTCTCATCTACCATCCACCCAGAGATGGGAAAAAATCCTACAGGAAGTTGTGGACCTGATTGTTGACGTGGTATTGGGATCCCCTAGATGGTTGATTCTGGGGGATTTCAATGCCTAGGTCAACAATGAACTCTTGCAGTTTGGATATGACTTCCTCTAACTAATGACTTTGTCAGGCCTCATACAGGTTGTTACCTCCATCGCCCACATTAGGAGTCACTCACTGGACCTGGTGTTCCTCCTGGGAATGAAGATATCCAATTTGGTGGTGGAACCAGTTAGATGGTCCGACCATCACACAATAAGGTTAATTTCTGGGGCTCCCCCAATGGACTTGCCTCTATGGAGATGGTCCAGTACCACCCTTTCTGAGGTGTGACCCCTGATGGACTAATGGCAGTGATGGATCTATCGAGTATGCCGAGGGACTGCATGGATCCAGGGGACCTGGTGCTTGCCTATAATGTGGCAGTAACAGAGGCCCTGGATTCTATTGCTTCTGTTTGTGTTCACCCCATCACCCTCTGACCAAGGTCTCCATGGTTTGATGAGACCTTGAAGGAGTTGAGAAGAATGGGGCAGATGCTGGAGAGGGCCTGGTGGAAATCAGGTCTTGAGGACGACAGGCTTAGATTGATGGAACTTTATACCTTCCATCAATCGGCAATCACCAGTAAGAAGGCAGAGTTCCTGTCCAGGGAGATTGCCTCTGCACAAAATTGACCAGCTCAGCTCTTCCGGACTGTGGACAGATTGTGCAATCCACTCTGTCTTTAGTCTGTGGGAGCCTTTTCACAAAAGAAGTGTGATGAGTTTACTCAATTTTTTTTGCAGATAAGGTTGCCACCATCAGATCCAAGATCAGCCAGTCTATCTCCAGTGGGTGCTGTGATGGGCAGCGGGACATCACAAGTGCCCAGTTTGTTTGATTGGATTTCAGTCAGCTAGAACTCATTGACATTGCGATGGCCATCAAGACTTTTCTGGCAGCCTGCTGAAGTTTAGATCCAGGCCCTACGTGACTCCTGGTCGGTTGCATAGATGAGATTGGCCCGATCCTTGCAGAGATAGTCTGGAGTTCATTGGAGAAGATCTTTCCTGATACCCTAAAGAAGGCTGTTGTATGACCGCTCCTGAAAAAACCCTCTCTTGTCCCGGACTGTCCTGCTAACTACAGACCTGTCTCAAATCTGCCCTGTGTGGGTAAAGTTATTGAGAAGGTGGTTGCACTGCAGCTGGATGACCATCTTACCATCCACAATTTCTATGATTCTCTCCAGTCTGGATTTAGTAAGAGACATAGTACTGAGACGGCTCTTGTCCAGGTGTCTAATGATCTCCTAATAGAGAGAGATGGGAGGTGTTGTTCCATTTTGGTCCTCCTTGATCTCTCTGCGGCATTTGACACTGTGAACCATGGAATGCTACTGGATCACCTGGGGTCCATCTGCGGACTTTCAGGCACAGTCGTCAGGTAGTTTAGATCTTTCCTGCAAGGTAGAACTTGGAGAGTGGTCACTGGGATTTATTTCTCTGGCTCTGTCTCCCTGCCCTATGGGATTCCACAGGGTTCCATTTTAGCACCCATGTTGTCCGCAGTATACATGCTGCCATTGTGAAACATTATTAGGTGGCATGGTTTGAGTTTTCACTGCTATGCAGATGATACTCAGCTGTACCTGTCCTTTGTACCTGGGCAGAAGGATGCAATCTCAGTATTTAACAACTGTCTCTCTCAGATTCAGGACTGGATGAGTACCAGCTAGCTGAGACTAAATCCAGATAAGATTGAGGTGTTGGTGGTTGACCCAGATCATCAGGTGGCTAGTATGCCAGTTAGACAGTCACCTGGGCTTTGGCTCGGGGTTGTTCCACTTGCTATCTCACACCAGATGCATAACCTGGGCATTATTTTTGACAATGAGCTGACCATGAAATCTCAGGTGTTGGCAGTTGTCAAGACCTCATTTTTCCATCTGAGGAATATTGCTTGGGTGAAGCACTTGGTTCCTTACAATGATCTTTCTACCCTGGTCCATGCCTTTGTGACTACCTACCTTGACTATTGCAATGTTCTGACCTAGGGCTTCTGGGGGTTGATATTCACCACTTGCAGTTGGTGAAGAATGCACCAGCCAGGCTTGTGACTGGGACTTCTAGGATCAGTCACATTACACCTGTGCTCCGCGGACTGCACTGGCTGCCTGTACAGTAGTGGATCACCTTCAAGGTCGGTTTGCTACCTATAAAGCCCTACACAATCAGGGACCCTGCTACCCAAAAGATCTCCTTCATCCCAACTGCCCCTCCTGCCTACTTCGATCTACTGACAAGGGATTGCTAGAGATTCCCAGGGTGCATTTGAAGACATCTGGGGCACAGTCTTTTTCTCATGTAGCCCCTACCCAGTGGAATTCTCTACCTCACCAGGTGAGAGAATGCCTGACCGTCCAAAGTTTCAAATCGGCCCTAAAAACCTATTTATTTAGGCAGGCATTCCCAGAAAGTCTTAACTGATAGTTTTAGTCATAAAGTTTATTCTACCATTTGAAAACTTTTGTTATAGGTTAATGTCATTTTAAGTGGATTTTATGGAATATTAATGTTTGTATTTATATGTATTTATTTTATGTACAGAGCCTTGGCTTTGAAAGGCACTTTATAAATAAAGGGGGTGGAGAAATAAAACCAAGGTCACGAATAAGAGACTTGAAGGGAAATTTTCCTTTTGGACATTATAGTAACATAGAGACTCTTGGGATTAAATTATTATATGTTTTAAGCTAAGGGGGTTGGAAGGGTATTGAATGTGTGGAGTGTAAATGATTATTGGGTTGTTGGAGTGTTTGAAATATGTGCTGGGGTGTTTGGGATATGGTCAGGTAATACTTCCCCTCAGGACTCAGGGATCTTTGCCATTTTGAACTTCTGCTCCCTTCAGAAGTTTACAATAGATGTCAAGTTTTCAGCATCCTGAGACAAAGGAGCGGAAGGAGTCGGGGATCCTGGAACTCTTGGGGGGGATGGGAGAAGAGTGGGCGGCTAGGGAGAGTGAGAACCAGGAGATGCCCTGGGGTGAAATGGATACAGAAGCGAGGTTATCCTTGCCTTGTGCCCATATCCAAGGGCTCTGACTTTGTCAGGCAGGAAGTGGGGCCATCATTGGACTCCCGTCCCTTTCAGACGGTGTTAAGCAATGCCAGATCAATTAGGAATAAGACTGCAGTGGTCGCAGATCTTGTTGCCTCTGTCGACCTGGCTTGCATCACCAAGACCTGGCTGGATGAAAATGCGGGCCTTATTTCAGAGTCTGCAGTTCTGGCTGGGTTCTCGTTGATTCACTGCCTGAGAATGGACCGTAGGGGTGGCGTGGTTGCAATTTGGTTTAGACAGGATCTGGATCTCAGGGAGGTGCCAGTTGGAGGCACCAACCCTTTTGAGTGTATAGTGGGTGCAGGTGCAGGCTACAGGACCCTTCTCATCTACAGTCCACCAGGTGATGGGAGGGAGTTCCTGAAGGAGGTTGCAGACTTCATTCACAAGGTAGTATTGGAGTCTCCCAGATGGTTAATTCTGGGGCACTTCAATGCCTGGGTCGACAATGAACTCTAGTCATTTGGACAAAACCTCCTTCAGTTGATGGATTCATTGGGCCTGTCATGGGTTATTACCTCTGCAACTCATAAGGGAGGGCACACATGGACTTTGTGTTCCATCTGGGGATGGAGATCTCCAATGTGGAAGTGGAGCCAATTGGTTGGTCTGATCATCACACCCTGAGGTTCAGATTCACATCCCCCCAAAATAGGCCTGCCCCCAAGGAGTTAGTGCAGCTCTGTCCTTTGAGAGGGGTTACCTCAGAAGGCCTAATGATGGAGCTGGACTTCTCGGGATTTCCAATGGCTAGCACTGACCCAGGGCCCCTGGTCCTGGCCTATAATAGGGCTATGGTAGAGGGCTTGGATGTCATTGCTCCAATTCATGTTCATCCCCTTACTCTGCACCCAGGGGCCCCCTGGTTTAATGGGGAGATCTGTGAGTTGAAGAGGCAGGGGAGAAGATTGGAAAGACACTGGCAGAAAACTCACCTGGAGATGGATAGGCTTGGATTGCTAGATCATTATAGTATCTACCAATAAGCAATTTCCCATAAGAAGGCAGAGTTCTTGTCCAAGGAAATTGCTACAGTGAGGAATAGACCAGCCCAGTTCTTCCGGACTGTGGACAGACTGTGCAATCCAACCTGTCTACATGCCAATCAAGCATTGTGACAAATACAGTGTGAGGAGTTTGCAAAATTCTTCGCTGGCAAGGTATCCACCATCAGGGATGAGATCAGCCAATGCCTTCCCATTGAGCCTTGCACTGATCAATCGGGTGGTACTAATGCCCAGTTGACTTGGTTCACTTTTAGCCAACCGGCAGTCATGGATATAGTGAGGATCATCCAGATTCCACGACCTACCTACTGTAGTTTGGATCCGGGCCCTACTCGCCCATTAGTGGGGTGTCTAGAGGTCATTGGCCCGGTCCAGGCTGGGCTTGTGGAGGTTTCATTAGAGAAAGGGATCTTTCCAGATCCCTTATAGGAGGCGGTGGTATGCCCCCTTTTGAAAAAGCCCTCTCTTGATCCTGACTACCCAGTAAACTACAGACCAGTCTCTAACTTGCTCTTTGTAGGGAAAGTTATTGAGAAGGTGGTCGCTCTGCAGCTGGAGGAGCATTTGACCAGCCGCAATATCTATGACCCTCTCCAGTCTGGCTTCAGTAAATGGCACAGAACTGATATGGCTCTTGTTTGGGTACTAAATGATCTCCTGATGGTGAGAGATCAGAGAGCTCATTCCATCTTGGTCCTCCTTGATCTCTCAGCAGCATTTGACACGGTGGATCATGGGGTGTTGCTTGAGCGCCTATGGTTTTTCTGTGGACCGAGGGGAGCAGTCCGCAGTTGGTTTTGATCTTTTCTTGAGGGCAGATCACAGAGAGTGGTGCCAGGGATTATTCCTCAGTCCCTCACTGGCTGCCCTGTGGGGTCCCACAGGGCTTGGTGCTATCCCCCATGTTATTTGTAGTGTATATGCTTCCATTGGGGGACATTATAAGACGGTATCAGCTGAGCTTTCATAGTTATGTTGATGATTCTCAGCTCTACCTGTCTTTTGTGCCTGAACAGGAGGCTGATTCTATCACAGTGTTTAATAACTGCCTGCTGGAGATACAGGATTGGATGAGTACTAGTTGGCTTCGGTTGAATTCAGGTAAAACTGAGGTATTCGTGGTGGACCCTGGTTTTTGGACAACAGGGGTATGGGCACGGTAACCCTCAGGTTTATATCTTGGGGGGCCCCCGCTTATGGCCACTGAACAGGTGCATGACCGGGGCATGGCATTGAATGAGGGCCTGACCCTGAGGGTGCAGGTGTCAGCTGTAGTCAAATCTGCCTTTTTCCATCTAAGGAATATAGCCCGGGTGAAACACCTGGTCCCACCCGAAGATCTTCCTACCTTGGTCCGCGCCTTTGTTACCAGTCATTTTGATTACTGCAATGCCTTCTATCTAGGGCTGCCAAGGGTGGATATCCATTGCTTGCAACTAGTGCAGAATGTGACGGCCAGGTTATTGACTGGACTCTCTAGATCTAGTCATATAACACCTGTGCTGTGTGAACTGCACTGGCTGCCTATACAGTGGTGGATCACCTTCAAGGTCACATTGCTGACCTATAAGGCCCTACACGACTTGGGACCTCACTACCTGAAAGAACTCCTGGTGTCTTACTGCCCCTTCCACTCATTATGATCCTCTGATGAAGGATTGCTACATATTCCCAGGGTATCCTTGAAAACATCTGGAGGAAGATCTTTTGCCTTCATGGCACCTACCCTGTGGAACTGTCTATCTCACCAGATACAAAATAGTCTGACCGTGGAAGGTTTTAAAAAATCTTTGAAAGTTTCCCTATTTAACCAGGCATTTTCAGAAACTTGATGAATGGTTGGTATTGGTTTTGTTATTAGTTTTACTGATTTTAAATTGCACTGTACTCTTGCTGTATAGAATATTGTAAAAGTGTCCTGAACCCAGGAAGGGCACTTTATATAAATACATTTTTACTTTACTTTAGTTACTTATTATTATTATTGTTTGACTTCTCACTCCCCCATATGGCCCATGGCCATCATTTAGCAGGGTTTATCTTTGAGTCCATGTGGTGATGACATCAGACACCATCGACACATGGTCCCCTTATGTACCATCTATTAGTCCTAGCTTCTGGCCTACCATGGTCGGCCATCTGCCGAAAAAGGCTCCATTTTTGTTTCTTTTTCTGTGTCCTTTTTGTTTTCCTCCTATGCCCCTTAAACCACATCAGTGTGTTTATTACAGGCCCTAACAAAACCTGCCCCTATGGTGGAAACCACAGACACCACTGCCGAGGGCCCCCCACTCTATGAATGGTGCTGTTTTTAATCAGGCTCACTCCTTGCTCAAAAAAGGACATCCTGGGCCTTTTCTTGCTCCCCTGGCCACACAGTGGCCTGCCCTGATTTGCCCCAGCCTCCTTTTTTTAAACTGTGTGGTGGCCAATGGGGTCAGTCAGAAAATGTTTCAGCTTGCTCCTATTCCTGTGGCCTCTCCACCATAAGGCCCTTCTCGCTGTCTTCACAAACCAGCAGGAAACAATCACCAAATGCAGTTACTTCTGCAGCTGATCCAAAGCACTGATCACAACAAGCAAGAGCTGAAAGCCCAACCCCTTAAAAAAAACTTCCAAGCGGACTGGTGCAGAAGAAAAAAACACACCTCAAGTAAGGGCTAAAACCTTTTAATTTTCTCCTGAACAAACTGTACCGATGAAGGCTATCCCTACTCACCCACTGCAAAACTTTCTACCAACACATTATGCACTTTGTTGGGCCTACTGGCTGGCATAAAGACCCCTCTTAGCCTGTCGTGGCACCATGACACCCCTAATACTGCAGCAAATACCCCTTTTGCCCACAATCTGCCTTTTAGGCACCACCAGTCCTCTTGTTTTTTTTTTTAAACTTACCTTCTTTCTTGCACTCCTCAATACTCACTTGTGCTGGTCATGCTGTCCACGGTGCAACTTTGCTGTTATATATTTTTACTTCCTTCTCAATAAATTTACTCAAAATTAAAAAACAACAGTTGTTCTAGTTAACTCCAAATACCTGCTACCAAACAGCCCACTGGCTCAATGATTTTAAAAGTACTCAGAATAATTGTCAAACCAATGTGCTTCTTAAAGAAATTCTCTTGGAGCAAAATTGTGAACTCCCTGGGCCTGTGTTTGCGTTTAAGTACCCCTGTTGCTCACCCCCTCTCTCTTTCTCTCAGCCAATCCTTGCTTCCCACCTCACTCCAGCTGTTTCCTCATAGCTCCTCCCCTTTTCTGATCTCACCAAACCCCTTCCCCAGCCCTTCTCCCCCAACCCCTTTCCTTTTCCCAAACCTCAGCCTCTGGCCCTGCACACTTGGCTTGGGCCTGTGGACAATGGAGTCTGCCCTTTAAAGAGGGCACCCCTCTTAACTCAACTCAGTCTCCTTCACCTAGTTGAGTTACCACATCCAAGTTGATACACACTCATACCTTCTGAACACTCCAGCTATGTGGTCTATGCCCTCAGACTACTTAATTCTAAATTTGTTCCTTGAATTTCCCTAAGTGGCTGTAATTGTGTCTCAGAATCTGTCCTACTCTCCACTTGCACTTCATAATATCTCAAATCCCAAGATCTTACATATGAAACTGCCAGCAGAAACAGACCTCATGGTCTATCAAAGTCTGTTCAAGTGTGCAGCTAACACCCCTAGATTGCAGTGGCCCCAACCCCCTCACCCATCTTCAGGTCTTAGAACAGTAGCTGTGTACCAATGCTTGCTCTGTTTTTTGAGTGCTATAACTGCCATTCCCGCACAGCTCCCCTGCTGTCTCAGAAAGCTCTTCATAAATGGAGTGAGTGGATGCAGACTCATGAAGGAATGGAAAGAGAACTGTGTGAGCAGTGATGCTAGACAGACAGTGTCAGTCTGATGTGACATACAGGCAATGTGGACTGCACAGAGTCACTTTATGGTAATATTGTTCAAATCTCATGAGAAGGCTCCCTGTTACAATAAATAACACTCCTCAGGGCACCATTAACTTGTGGTTCTCAGACATACTTCTTCTACTGATTTCAGCTATTATCAACTTTATGCTGCACTTCAGTCCTAAATTTCCTCATTCAGGTGCTCAGGATTCAATTGCTACCACAAGTTTCAAGTTCCCACCACCATTTGGAAACTTAAGAAAAAAAGCAATGGAACACCAAGTTCAACATAATCTGTTTCACAGACATTATTGCAACTCTCACTTTACATTTCTCCTCCCAACTCAACTCTCACTTTACATTCCTTCTCCCACCTCTGGTCTGCCTATAAGCAACTGCATCACAGACTTTGTCTTGTAGCATAAAATAACCATCTGGTGCATCAACAACAACTGCCCCCCTTATAAATAGAGTGCTATTCTTAAAAAAATAAACTGTGACACTCCAAATATGTTATTGCTATGATTATTATTAATAAGCATGATTCACAAATATATCAATGTTCTGTACATCACAAAAATACAACATAATCAATACAAATAAAAATTACAAAATAAGAATAAAAAACACAAATTAAGAACAATTAAATAAGTTTTAAGAGAACTGTGAAAGCTCAAATCCTGGGAGAGTTACAAATATACTGTAGAGGGGTAGTAAGAGTTGAAGCTGGAGTTTACTGATGGACTGTTACCTCACTCATGAAGCATGTGTCTTTGGGAGGTTTCTTCACTTGACATGTGATTTAGTGAGTAGAGAATCTTAAGGGTTTTTTTATCCATTAGATGATACATGGTATAATATATGTGGGTTGAACTCTCTGCCTGCTGTTATCTCTCGACAACCTTTGATCTTTAAGTTTGGTTCAGCTGAAATCGCATTTTAGATATTCAAGCTCTCCAATGTCACTTTAATTATTTCTGAAGGCCTGTTTTAAACAGTGAGAAATATCTGTTTTTTTTCTGCATGTTCTAAGTGTTAATAATATGGGATTTTCTAAATAACTCTCATTAGGTATCTGAAGAAGGACTTATTGGTCTGAAAGCTAAATCTCTTTGTTCTTTTTGTAACATCCTTGTTGGTCCAATAAAAGGTATCAAACCATTTGTTCTGGATCTGTAGAAGGGTAGGGAATTCCAAAGAATTGGTTGAACCAAAGAAAAAGTGTGCAGCTGAAGCCAACATAAATTTGATTTTGGCACCAGAAATAGATATTTATCAGAGTAGCAGAATGGGTGGGCACATACTCTACCACTGAAGGCAGGAAGTAAGATAGGTTCACTACCCAGTATGAAGAGACAAACAAACGCAATAATTTTTAATTTAACTCTGAGATAATGCGGAAGCCAGTGCAAAGATTCATAAGGGAAGTAGATAGTGATGGCTGTTACAGCACCCACGAATATCAACACCTTTAAAACTTACTTGATTGGATTATCAATGCTAAAGGAAAGAATGCTAAAGAAAAGGGACATAATAGAATTAGTCAGTGTTACTTTGAATGGGTCAGTATTGGCCCATGGCTGGGAAGGAAAGTATCTATTTTAAATTATAAACATACTGAAACAACAATTAATGTAGTATTATATTTATAGGATTAAAAGCATAAAATTAAATTGGAAGGGTAACTCAAGATGACACAAGGTGGCTATACAAGGAGGAGAACTGCCTAGTCATAGGTTCTGAAGATTGGAAGATTAGTAGGAAAAAGGGATGAGAAAAGAAAATATTAAAGATAGAGGAAGAAAACTGTTCTTGACCCCAGTGCCCCAATATAATGGGGGATTACATGATTAAGCTATTGTGACCTACCCTACAGACACTCCAGTTTTCCCTTTGAATATATGAGAAATTTAGCGATCTGCCTGCCCCCCACTCACCATGATGGTCATACATAAGGGTTAATTAATGAGTATTTATAGATCTATAGGCACCCTAAGAGTGTAAAAGACTGTGGGCCTGATTACAAAATGACCAGCGTAGCTTGCGGTTGCAAGTTCATGATTGCCTCCTACTGAGGACCCTACACAACATTCCAGAAATGGCAGAGTCCCGCAATTGCAACCTGTGGTATATGCCATGAGTGTGGCAGTAGCCCATGCATGGTGTATATCTGCTGCAAGTCACAACTCGTGATGAATACCAGGTGGCCCACCGAAGCTCCCCCCACACCAGAATACCACAAGCTGCACCAGGGGGCATGGAGGGGGGCAGGATAGGTGCTACAGGTGTCGGGGGCATGTTGGAGAACAGACCCCTTGGATTCCCGCTATTTGGGGGGTTGGGGCAGGGGTATACAATAGGGGACATGGGGGACACGTCTGCACCATTGCTGCAGCACCAGGAGATGGGCAGCCGATGGATGGCACCATCGGTTGCTGCTTAGAGCAGCTTGGAGCTGTTTTAATATAGCCACACCACTGTGGCTTTTGGAATTGTGCTTGTGGGTTACAACAGCTGCCCTACTGGAATTAGAGCTAGGTTGCTGTTGTAACCTGTGGCATAAGTGCTGGTGTAAACTGCATTTGTCGCAGCCCACAAATGCCAAGGCACAACCCACATCTTGGAATAAGGGTTGACGTATCGACTGGCGTAAGTAGTGAGATACGCCATGGGGTTTGGTGTATCTCGCCTTACGTCGGCATATGCCCTTCTGGAAATGGGCCCCATGTTGTCAGTGGTCAGTTCCCAGTTTCAGTAATGATCAGATATCACTAAAGGTGATTAGTTGTGTAAGATTCTGTATATGACACATTCATATAAGCTTGTTTTACTTAGTGTTTAAGGTAAAAGTATGCCATATAGCCAATTAAAACTGTCTCAAATTCCTAGTGGGTATATTACACCTTGTTTTTTAACATTAACAGATACCTGTCTAGTTCCATTTTGAATTTATTAAATTATTTAATATCTACCAAATCTTGCAGCGGGGTGTTCCACACTCTTGCCACTCATACTGTAAAGAAATTGTTACGTCTATTATTATTTGCCTTACCTATCTTTAGCTGTTTTGTATGAGATCTCAGACTTATGATCCTATTTTTAAACTCAATACCGCATTGCATTATGACTTTAGGAGAATGAGGGCAATGGTTCAGGAGGAACTAGAGGGGCAGGAAGACTCGTAAGATGTGAAGGAGCTCTGGGTAGAAATAAAGAGAGGAATACTGAAGGTGACAGAACTGGAAGAGGGCTGAGGTAGTACCTCTACATAAGGGGGGAGGAAGGGAGGAACCGGAAAACTACTACCCAGTTAGCTTAACCTGTGTGATTGGAAAATGAATGGAGGTTCTTATTAAGGAAAGGCTGATAAAATATCTAGAGTGGGTGGGCCTCCTAAATGACAATCGTCATGGATTCACGGGTGGAAGGTCTTGCCAGACCAACCTGACTTGAATTCTTTGACAGAGTGACGGAGATATGGGACCAGTGAATGTGGCTTACCTGGACTTCAGGAAGGTATTTGACACACATCCCCCACAGGAGACTGATAGGCAAGATAGATAGCTTAGGAGTAGGGAGCAAGCTCACAAGCTGGTTAGAACACTGGTTTTGGGGGAGGACACACAGAGGCTTATGGTGACTGGGGTGCACTCAAAGGAAGAAAAGGTGTCAAGTGGGGTTTCCTAGGGGACTGTGTTGGGGACCATACTCTTTATCATATACAATGGGCACATCATGGAGGGTCTTCCGGGGAAGGTGTGTCTGTTTGCAGATGACATGAAGATATGCAGCAATAGGGTCAATATGGCTGAAGGGTGATGGGTGGAGGATATGATGGGCTGACCACTGATGGGAGGATATGATTCCTGACCACTTCTCCAGCTAGGCTGGAGAAGTGGTCAGGAAGGTGGCAGCTGCAGTTCAACATAAACAAGCATTTGTCAATGCCAAATGTTTGCTTGCTGGCATTAGCATTGGAGGTGCAGGACTTAGACAGATGCAGAATAGGAATGGCAGTGAAGTATTGAAGTGACTCCAAACCATAACCCCACCCTGCAGAGGTGGACAGGCATTGAGGTGTGCCTTTGGGTCATCACCCATAATGCTCATGCCATTTCACCTCACCCTACCCTGGAGACAAGTGCTGAGGTGTGCCTTGGGGGCTCAGGCTTTACACACACCCCATTCCATGAGGAAATATGCTGAAATGGGTGCAGTATAGCAGAATGGGTGAACTTTGGGGCTGAAAAGTCCAAGGCACACCTTGATGCCTGTCACTGGCTGCAGGGTGGGGGTGGGGATGGAACAGCATGAGCATTACTGTCGGCAATCACAAGTCGCACCCCTGACGCTTGTCAGTCCCTACAGGGAAGGGCATTAGTGCTAGAAACCCTAACGCCCTGGGCGTTTCTTGGTATTTTCACTCCAAGTTTTCAACATGGGCTTTTTGTGACCCCACTGCATGAACAGTGGCACTATTAGTTCGTCAGTCGAAAGGTGATTTTGCACGCAACTGTGCCAATTGGCACCACAGGTGTGAAAACACATTTTGAACAGGATGTGAAAAATGACAGCTGTACTGTTCATGAGGAGGTGTAAAAAAATGGTAATGTTGAAAATCTGGAGTGAAAATGCAACAAAATTGGTGAAGTCATGAGCATGCATAGAAAGTGTGCAATGCACACCTATAATGCAATTTTATTTTACACCAGATGTTCAATATAGGCATTTTGGGACCTCCAGTCATGAACAGTGGCACTGTGATTTTCTTAATCGGTCCCGAACATTGATTTCACACAGCGACCATGCCCATTGTGTGCCACAGGTGTGAAAACATGTTTTGGGCAGGATGTGAAAATTGACAGCTGTACTGTTCATCAGGCATTGTGTAAAAATGACAATGTTGAAAATCTAGAGTAAAAATATAAAAAATTGGTGGTTATGAGCTAGCATTGAAACTAGCAATGCTGCAGCTAATGCTTGCTAAGTAATGTTGGGAATTTTCACCAGATTTGCAACATGGGTTTTGGGACCTCTCCTTATGAACACTGTCACTGTGATTTCTTAATCTGTCCCGAACATTGATTTTGCACAGCGACCATGCCACTGTGCGACGTGTGCGAAAACACATTTTGGGCCAGATGTGAAAAATGACAGCTATACTGTTTATAAGGAGGTGTGGAAAAATGGCAATGTTGAAAATCTGGAGGGAAAATATTAAAAATTCTCAAAGTTACGAACGTGCGTGGGAACTGTGCGAAGCATGCTCATAACACAGTTATTTTTGGCAATGTTTTCACCACATTTGCAACACAGACTTATTGGGAGCCCACCTCATGAACAATGACAATGTCATTTCATTAATCAGTCCAGGAAGGTGATTCCATGCAGTGACAGTGAAATCACCTTTCAGGACCGGAATAACTACATGACAGTGACTGAGTTCAAGGTGGGTCCCAAGGACCTATGTTGAAAATTTGGTGCTAAAGTCACAAAATGGCCACGATATCCACCTAAGTTGAACCCCCATTTATGCCATTATACAGCTTACCAGCATTTCTTCAGTTCACGGTCGACTTTGAAGAGTGCAGACATGTTCCGCTCCACCGAGATCGGGCGCTGGGCTCCGGAGGTAAGTATGGGGTGAGGGGTGTGGAGATGGTGTGCAGAGGGTGGGTGCGGGTTGGGGGAAGGGTGAACTGCTGATGAAGGACCATTTTCTTGTTTACAGGTTTTAAAAAAAAACTTTGTGGGAAGGTTTTCTTGTTTTACAGATACATTTGACATGCTGGGGTGGGCTCCCAGCATGCCACCTGTATTTTTGGGGAGGAGGGACTAGAGCTGATGGGGATTGGGCACCCTGTTGCCAAAGAAAAAGGGTCTGTGTTTGGGGGGGCATGATGCCGAGGGGGATTGGGTGCTCCCCTTGGCAGACAAATTATGGGGGGAACATTATGCCGGAGGGGATTGGGCTCCCCCATCAGCAAATGAACTGGGAAGGGGCCATGCTGATAGGGGGATTGGGCACCCCCCATGTTGGCTTTCAGGGGACGGCTGCTGCCATGTTTATTGAACTGTGACACCAGGCAAGGCCTGCCCTGCAATGAAGGGGCGCTCCTTCATTCCCTCATTGCAGCGGCGAAATCATTTCAAGTTGGTGGCATGCTTCTGAGCTGCTGTCATAGACAGTGTGCTCATTTAGTGGTACCACAGACACAAGCCCCCAAAAGCAGTAGCGGCATTGGTCACAACAAGACTGCACCTCCACAACCTGATCTGCAGCAAGCTGTCACAACATGTTTCTTGCACATGCTTGCAAGCAAACATAAAAAGTGCAAAACTATTCTACAGATTTGACTGGAATTTCCAATTTCATACCTTACAGGCCTTCGGTTTCCCCCTGACATTTCAAAATTGGGTCCGCGCACTTTATAAACTACCTTTGGCTAGAGTGACGAGTAATGGAGTTATCTCTGACCTCTTCCCATTACGATCAGGTACGAGACAGGGTTGTCCCTTGTTATCTATTCTTTTCAATTTACACTTGGAACCTATAATACGGTGATTGGTTATTTGCCCTAGAATTCAAGGCATTCCCATGCAAAATCATGAAATCAAGGTCTCTGCCTATGCTGATGATCTACTACTTCAGCTTTCCTATCCTACCCTTTCAATCCCCCCATGTTAGAGATTATACGAGAATACAGTGCCTTTTCAAATTACAAATTAAATGTAGACAAAACAGTTGTCTTTCCCCTTAATTATAAACTAACAAAACAAGAAATCCAAACCTTAGATTTATCCTGGGAAGCATGGTCCCTGACATATCTAGGTATTGTGCTCTCAAGAAATCCAGCTCTTCTTCAAAACAAAAACCTAGACTCTTTATTAATCACACTCACTCAAGACTTTAAAAGGTGGTCCATTCTTCCATTGTCTCTATGGGGTAAAATTAACATTGTTAAAATGAATGTTTTTCCCCGTCTCCTTTATCCGCTCAACCTTTTAAATTTATGGCTTCGTCTCTAATGGTTCAAAAAAGTACATAGTCTCATTATTGACTTCATTTGGGATAATAAAAAGCCCCATCTGACTTATCATAAACTAGCAGCACCTAAAGCAAAGGGTGGCCTCTGTCTCCCACATTTAGGTTTATATTACTGGGCATGTCATGCCAGCAAATATCTTAGATGGCTTGGAGTGGAGACTCCCGTAGTATTATCCTCCTATATCTCACTCGGGCTCAAAATTGAATCCGACCTGATTACATTTTATGGCCTTTCTCCCTCCGCACTTTCATTTACCAAGGTCAAACATCTTCCTACATCACTTCTATCTACCCCAATTGCCCTTTCAGTCAAAGTCCATTCCCAATTGTGTGCTTTTTTGAGGTACGACCTTTGTACAGACCTAACACAGCCATTAATGGGGAACCCCAACATTAAAATTGCTGGTAAAGTTCTCCCTACCTTTTGGCTGATACACCTAACTAATTCTACTCTTTCCTGCATCCTAGATGGAAGAACAGGGTCCTGGTTAACTTCACCATAGATCTTAGCCAAGTTTAATATCCCAAATTCCCATATTTTTTAAATCTTCCAACTACGTCATTTGTTGATAAAAAAACATAGGTTAACCCCCTCATCCTCTATAAACACATCTTTCATTATAGGAATGGTCCCTTTAGCTGGCCTTCCATGCAGTGTCCAAGCTGTTCAATATTCTCTTTGACTGGATTTACCCAAATCATCTAGGTCCTTTGAATTATTGGGCACCTCTTCTCCCTGAGACCCCTATAAACTGGCCTGTCTTATGGCAGGGATGCCATAAGTTCATCATGCAGGATAGACTCCGTCTCATGCAATTCTGCATATTGCACAACCTATACTATTCACAACAAAAGTTGGCTAGATAAGGTATAGTTTCTTCCTCCACTTGTACTCATTGTGCTCAGGGTGAAGGTAACTTATTTCATATCTTTTGGACCTGTTCCAAAATCTCTCCCCTCTGGGTGCTTATTAAACAGAGAGCCAACCCCCCTTCTAGGCCTTGATGAGTTATTTTCCCCTGAGGTCTGTCTCCTGGGTGATTTCTCGAGAATCCCAGTTCTCGCTCGGAAATTTCACATGGCCTTAATATCCATGTCAGTTAAAAAACTAGTACTAAAGCATTGGAAGGACAGTGAAAATATTTCCTATACAGAATGGCCAAGAGAATTATTAGCTAATCTCAGACAAGTCTCCGTAATACCACAGCTAAATGTAATAAAAATAAGGGGCCCATTACAAGCTGTCTACTCCCTAAAATCTGTCTAATTTTATATGCCTAACTACTGCTTCAGATGATATATGCCTGTCCATACCATGCAAGATTCAGGGGAGAGGGTGATCTCTGGGGGGATGGGGGTGGGGG
Organism: Neoceratodus forsteri; assembly: GCA_016271365.2. Taxonomy (NCBI): domain Eukaryota; kingdom Metazoa; phylum Chordata; order Ceratodontiformes; family Ceratodontidae; genus Neoceratodus; species Neoceratodus forsteri. Next base: position 631,661,505 of record CM028136.1, on the reverse strand, counting down.
GAAGGACACATCAATCTGTACGCTATGTTTGTTGATGTTTTGTACTATCCATGGTGATTTGTCCTTGGTATGTTTAAAAGGTTAATAAAAAACTTTGAATTGAAAAAAAAAGTGCAAAATTATGTACATAGGGCAGAATAATCCAAAGGCAAAGTACCAGCTTGGAGTGGGGGTGGGGCTGGAGGTAACAGAACAGGAAACAGACCTGGGGATCACTATTTCAAACAATCTGAAAGTCTGGAGTCAGTGTGACAGAGCTGCAGGAAAGGCACTCAGAATGTTGGCATGCATTGTGAGGGGATTCACAAGCAGGAGGAGGAAGGTGATCCTGCCATTATAGAAAACCATGATCAGACCACACATGGACTATGGGGTCCATTTCTGGAGGCCATGCCAGCAAGGGTACAAGGACAGGCTGGAAAGGGTCCAGAGAAGAGAAGAGAAACCAAGATAGTGAGCAGGCTACAGGGGAAGTCTTATGAAGAGAGGCTAGAAGAGCTGGGCCTGTACACACTGGAGGAGAGGAGGGAGAGGGGGTTATGGTGGAGAAATTCAAGTATTTGAAGGGCATAAACAAGGTGAGGGTTGACAGCATCTTCAGAATGAATAAGAAAAATCAACTAGAGGGCATACCAACAAACTGGAGGGGGAAGGATCTGGAGGGGACATCAGGGGGTTGTTCTCTAGTGAGAGGGTGGTAAGGCCATGGAACAGTCTGCCAGAATGGGTGGTGGGGTGGATACGGTAGACAGCTTCAAAAGAGCCTGGGATAGATACATGGGCCTAACAGGCAGGGGGGCAGGCTGGTAAAGATGGGGGGGGTCTTCTTAGGGGGGTTACAGGCAGACTGGATGAGCCATGGGGTCCCTTTCTGCAGACAGTTTCTATGATTCTATGATGATATCTCTGTTTTCTAGTATTTTGAATAGCTCCAAAATGTCACCCGCAGCCTTCTTTCCTCCAGTGTAAACATATTCAGTTCATACAGTCTCTCTATATATTTTATGTCTTGTTCCTTAGTCTTAGCGTCATTTTAGTTACTCTTCTTTGCACTTTCTCAAATATTTCAATATCCTTTCTCAAGTTTAGGCTTCAAAATGGAGACCCATTATCTATATGTGGTCTCACATATGCTCTGTAAAGGGCATAATGCATTGGTCATATATTGATATTAAAGCTTTTTTAATATATCCTATAAATTTGCACTGGCTTAGGGTGGTCAAGTTATCACTAATTATGATCTCCGGGTCTTGTTCATTTTCCACTGAGTATAGTAACGTATTATTTAATGTATAGCTTTTCACAGGATCATTTCTGCCTAAATGAAGCATTGCGCTTTTTTCTATATTAAACTGCATCCTATGTTTTCTAGCTCATAATTCAATATACTTAATGTAATTTACTAGGGATTGGTGTTTTTCCAAAGTGTCAACTTCTTCACTAATCTTGGTGTTATCCATAAATGCTGATACATTATTTACCACATTTAGGTGCATATCTCCAGTGTATAATCTGAAAAATGTTGGATTCAGAACCAACCCCTGGGGAACACCACTATTCACTGATCCTTCCTCAGGAAGTTGTCCATTGATTCTTACTTGCTGAGTTCTATTTGTTAGCTATGACTCTACCCATTTCACCAATTTTATGTCAAAATCCATATTTTTTATCTTGTCAACCAATTCAAAATGTGGTACACTGTCAAAAGCTTTTTTTTTTAATCCAAATAAATTACATCGATTGGAACACCACTATCCAAACTAATGCTAATGCTGTTATAGAAAGCTATTACATTTATGGTGCAAGACTTCTCAGGAGTGAAATCACTTTTTGTTATATCTTGCTTATCCCTATCAAGTGCCTCACTATCGAATCTTGCCTTTAGTGATTTTTCCATTATTTTTCTAGGTCAATAGTTTTCTGCTGCTAAATTTGTTCCTTTTTGTGGATTGGTATGATAATTGTTTTTTTTTTTTTCAGTCCCAAGGTACCTTGCCCTGTGTGTAAGATTTATTATAAAGTAAGGTTAGGGGTCCCAGCAGAGCTGTTGATAAGTCACTAATAAACCTGAGATGTCTCCTATCTGGTCCAGAGGATTTATTTGGTTTAATGGTATTTAGAGCTAGAGTGTCCGGGCCAAATTTCCTTCATTCACTAAAAATACCACCAACAGCTTAATCTGGTTCAAGGTCAGTTGGCATTCATCTGTATCCCCCACCCCCCAGGTCATGCCAGAAAATAGGCAGGATTTGTCTAGTGCACTTACCTGGTCAACAAAAAATAAATAAAATCAATAAATAACTTCATGCTCAGCAAAAGCTATTTACTTTGGTGGTCTATAATTAATTTGTTACCCTTCCTTTTTCTTTTTTGCTAAACACTGAATGGAAATAATTATTTAGAACATTAGAAATTCCATTAGGTTCACATATTAATTCTTTGTTTTCTGCCAGAGGTCCCATGGATCTATCCCCACTCCCATTATTAACATATGAAAATAATATTTTTTTGATTGTCTTTGGTATGGGCTGTCATAAAGTTCAATGTTTTTCTTTCATTCCCTATTAATAACTTAGTATGTTTTTTATTTGATCTGACTTATATTGTAATTGTGCACAGACTCATTCTTCCTAAAGTTTGCATATGCTCTTTTTGTTTTCTTAATCTGCTTCTTAGTTCTATTTGTCAGCCACATTGGTATTTTGTCCTTGTTAATGGTACAACTTTGTCTTCCAATTCCAACATTTCTCTACAGATTTTTCATGCAATTCCTTTTTCCATTCCCAAGACACCAGGTTTTCCTTTATTTATTATTTTTTTTGTCAAGAACCTTAGCATAATTCCTCATTACAGTCCTGCCAGGGTTCCTATTTGAACCTGTTGTTATGCTAAATCATATTGTCTTGTGATCACGTATTCCCAGATTACCCTTAATAGATATCTTGGACATCTCAAATTATAAGTATCTAATAATTAGATCCAGAATATTCATTCGCCTTTTAGAGTCAGTTTCTCTTCTAACCCCTGTAATAGTAGAGTGTTAGTAAATTCTGAGTCAAGTGGGAATGATCTATTCAATTCATTAAAATCTGTTCCAGGGAGAAATCCTCTACTACTAAAATGTCACCATGATTTTATGTTTTTATCTATTCTTTTATTAGGTAATCATTATATTCCTAAACACTAGATGGGGGTCTCTAGCAGTTCCCTAATAATATTTTTTTCTAGTTGGATTGTGTATTTGTAACAATAGGCTTTCAATATCGTATTGTGGGTCCCTGGTATTATTTAGTTCACTGTACTCAAGATCATTCTTCAGATAGATAGACAGACAGACAGACATATATATATATATATATATATATATATATATATATATATATATATATATATATATATATGGATAGACAGACAGACACAGACAGAGAGATAGATAGATAGATAGACATGCCTCCCCCTTCATTCTTTTCTGTTTTTATAGAAACATTTGAATCTACAGTATTAATCTCATGTGACAAGTCGATAGTACCCTTCCACCATGTTTCTGTTAGTGCCGCTATATCAATGTTATCACTGAGTAACATCATTTCCGATTCTAATTTTTTTAAATACGTTAATACACTTTGCATGTGCCAGCAACATTTTATATTCATGACTATTTTTGTTTAGCTGTATTTGCGGTCCTTGTTTATCTCTTATAATATGAGCCCCCTCTAATTTGAGTTTAAAGACTCTGATATTAGTGTTTTAATCTGCTTCCCAAGTATGACACTTACCCTCTTACTCAGGTGCAGGCTTTCCAAGCTGTACAGTCCATGACTGTTTTCAGAAGTTTGGCAATGGGTTATTCATGTAAATTCCCATGTTTAAAGTCCATTTTCTGAGCCATTCATTTACTGTTTTTATATTTTATTTTCTGCTTTTTTCAACTTGCCTTGTGGACAGACAATATTTTGGAAATGAAAGTGTCACAACTTCTTTGTACTAGGGTATTACTTAGTGAGATAAAATATTTTTTGATCTCCTCTGTATGTATATTACTAATATTGTTTGTACCCGCATGGATGACAGCAAGTGGGTCATCCCCTACATTTTTAAATGTCATGTGATGTATTTTCAATATCAGAAATTTTTGCATCCAAAAAAACTACTGCATGTTCTATTTTATCAGGGTTACAAATATATTTGCCAATAAACTGAAGTGCAGAATCTCCTAATACATAACTTTGACTTGTTATTGGTACTTTAGTATGTAGGTCACTATCTAAGATGGTATTTACTTCATTTGTGACATCCTCTGTTACTTTGCTTTCTATATGAAGCAATGGTTCAAACTGATTGAAAGTTGTGATCTCAAAGTTCATTGATCTTCCTTTCTTTAATCTACATTTCTTTTCTACTGTTGCCCATTTATTGTCATCCTCCTTCCCTTTGCCTCATTTTGCTAATGTCGCATTGCTGGGTTTAAGCTCCATTGCCTTTCTCTAAGGTAGTATGTGTATTGTCTACTAATTCATCATTTGTAAAATTATTTTTTAAAATTGTGTGTTTGACCTTTTCTAGCTCCATTTCTAGTTCCATTAATTTAACTTCCAGTTGTCTTATTTCTCTACATTGTCCACACATGCATACCTCAAAATCAGATGTAGACAATAGACTAAATATATTGCAAATTACACATGTAATTCCTATTTTCCCAGTGGATAGGATAACAAATCCTGTTTCCAAGTCCATTTTTAGTCTTACAGATTTGTGCCCTAACCCTGTGTTAATTGAAATGTTTCCTGGTCACTTTTACTGGTACAATACTTCTGATATGCTCTCTAGGTCAAGTGCAGTCTGATAACCAAACACTGAGCAGTTTTTTCTCTTCCTTCCTGTTACTGCCCTAGCTAATGCATTAGGGAAATACTATCATGTGGCCCCTATATAGCTAGCTGTTGGTCCATAGCTTCCTGGACTTTTGTAACACAAGCAGAAAAAAAGGTGAACAATAGACTAGACACACACTCTGTTATCAAAACAGCTTACTTTAGCACATGGCCAAGATCTACACAGCCCTATTTTGCTACTAACATTTGCTCCCAAACTTGTATTCTATTCAAAATGTTATGGAGAGGGCAGGTAACCAGGCTTCCATCCATTGCTGACATGGCACAAATGTCTGGTGCCTCTGCCATGTTGTTTCTGCAGTGCTCATCAATGCTTGCACAGGTGCTGGGTTTTGTAGTCGAGGGACCCGAAGTAGCATATGTCTGGCTTCCAGTTGGTCCCCCTTGAGCTTTCAGGATCAAGGGTGAAAAAAGCGGTTTGGTGTAGTTAAAACTACACCAAATATGCAGTGCACAGTGGGTCTGGTCACAATTCAGTAAATTCAAGTGCTGCCTTTGTCCAGTGGACAGCAATCCCCCTGAGTCAGAGGTCTTAGTCTTGTTCACTTCCAGCTGCCCAGAATGCCTAGTGTATCAGCCACAGAGAGCTCTGTTTAACTGACAGGCTCTCTACGCACACTAAAAATCAAACAGTTACTTCTGTAATGCCCCCAGCAAATAGCAGCTATGCTGCCTATTTAAAATAATAAAACAAACACTCAGCAGGGTGAATTTTGGCAGAAATTCAGTGTAGTAGTGCAGGCTCTGGCTTTTATAGTTGGGGGGATCAGAAGTAGCATGTGTCTGGCTTATGGTTAGCCCACTAGAGTTTTCAGGCTCTAAGTGTGAAAAAAAGCAGTTTGGTGTGGTTAAAACTACAGAAATATGTAGCACACAGTGTGTCCGTTGTTTTCATAATCAAATGCCATCATATTAGACAAATTGGATGGGACTTCTCTGGTTGCATAGTATTTTCTCTTTACAGTCAGGGACTTTGCAATTCTTTAAAAATGTGCTGATTTTGTCAGAGTAGTCTATGACATGCAGCATGGCTATCTGAGAGGAACGAATTATGACTTGTTTAGCCATCTCATTTATTTTGTCAACATTGACTAGAAAGGATGTACTGCTATGGGGATATTGTCTTATCATGTGACACAGGTCTTCCTTGGCTTCAACACATATCCAAACGCGACTTGCCTCTAATGCCCATCTTGTGTATATGAGGGGGAGATGAGAGGGATTTCAATATACTGTATAAAGAAATCCAGTTACACTTAATTGCCAGTTAACTACATTGTAAATGCATTGCAATTACAATGTAATTTCATGCAACAGTCATGTAACTTCAGTGTAATTACCTTGTTGCATGTAATTAGTGATTAGTTGCATTAAAACAGACACTTAAAGCGTAACTATAAATGCAAGCTATATTAGCCTATGTCTGTCATCTCGTTTTCCTTGTGGTTGTGCTAAGGATTTTGGATAATTTATTCTTAGTCACTGTAAAGACTAGCCCTCTTCCAGTCACTGCTCACAGGATTCTGAAGCATGCAAGTCTTTAAATTACTTGCAATGTGGGAAGAAATGGAGAAGGGCTACCTGAGACTTACAAATGATTCCCTACAGGCAGTCCCTAATTTAGAGGTAATACCAGAAATGGGTATAGTGTTATGGTGAAGGCTGAATTTAACCATTGCTTATGTAATTGTAAATACTGTGTAATTGCAAAAACTATAGGCTGATAAGTTTGATCTCAGTACCCAGTAAGTTTCTGGAATCCAATATTAAAGATAATTTAAATAACCATTTATTTAGTTTATATAAAGCAAATCTAGTAGATAGTGAGCAACATGGTTTTACTGCTGGGAGATCATGTCTAGGCTTTTTGAAAACTTTTGACTCAGTTCTACTCTGGGAAATTATTCAGAAGATGGTAAATCTAAACTTCAACTCCAGTATCATAATGGCTGAGTAAAAGAACTCAGAGTATATGTATACATTGTTACTGTTCTAAATTTGGTAATGTGACTAGCGGTTTGCCACAGGGATCTGAACTGGATCCAATTTTATTCCAAATCTTAATTTCTGACATGTGCAAACAAGTGAGTAATAGGATCAGTAAATATGTGGATGACATAAAGTTGGCTGGAGTTGTAAGTACAACATTAGGCAAGGAGTCAATAAAGGCAGATTTAGATATTATATATAAATGGGCTGACACAAGGGGAGTAACACTTGACTCTAAGAAGTGTTGTGTACTGCATATGGGATATTATTTATTTATTACATTTTTTTAACCAGGTAGGCCCACTGAACCCCAAAGGTCTCTTTTCCAGGGGCAACCCAGAATTAGTTACATACAGTAAAGCATATGAATTGAACAGTACATTTCTGAACAGACCATACAGGATTACAGTTAAGACATAGTACAGTATACATTGTACAGCAAAGTTATATACAGCAAGGTTATACAGTTAAACAACAAAATATTATTGCAATCACAACATCAAATAAAGGGCTGTTAGGGTACGACCAAGGCATGTTTCACTGTGCCGTAGATAAGGAGCAGCTGCTAAATGATGGAGGGAGAGATGAGATGATACTGCTAGGTATAGTTATTCTCAGTGACAGGAAAAGTGACTGTGGTCCAGCAAGTGCTTGTGTAGTCCCTTATGGAAATTTCCTTGGGAGGTAGCATCCTGTAAGTGTCCAGAGAGCTTTTTCCATAGTACAGGTGCAGCACAGGCATAGGATTTGCTGCCTACTGTGGTTCTGACCCAGGGTTCTTCCAGGAGCTGTTTTCCTGTGGTACAAAGCAGTCTGCTGGACCACTTTGGGGCTAGTAGCCCAGCTGTGGGGTGGTCATCGAGGAGCTTATATGTGTTACATAGTAGGGGGCATTGAAGTCTGTGGTTGAAGGATGGCCAATTGAGCCAGGTGAGTACATCACAATGGATTTTTGTCAATGGATAACAGCAAACTAATCACACATATAAAGTGGGTAATAATGTCACCAAGGAAGTACTACATGAACAGGATCTGGGTGTTACTATAAATGATAAATTTACATCAGCAGATCATTGCACTATGCTAACAGCTAAAGCTAATCATATGTTGTGGACAATCAGAAGAAAATTCATAAGCAGAAGAGCTGAAGTCATTATGCCCATTTATAGGGCACAAGTCAAGACTATCCTTGACTATAGGAGCCAAGTTTTGTGTCCACTTTACATAGGGGAAATAGATAAAGCCAAGAGGATACAATGCTGAGCCACCAAGTTGGTACATAACATCAAAAATCTCTGTTACCCCGATCGTTTCAAACATCAGAATTTAATGTTCCTGAAAACTAGAAGGAAAAGAGGTGACTTATTTTTGGGCTATGATATAATGCAGGACATGTACCTGATCAATAAGCTAGGCCTAGAATTTAAAAATGACAATCTAGGCACCAGGGGGTATCTGTTACAAATCAAACCAAAGAAGTTTCATACTGATATTAGAAAGGGCTTCTTCACACAGTGTGTACTGAACCTTTACAATACATTACCAATTGATATAATTATTAGCAAGAGTAAGATGGAATTTTAAATCTAAACTTGACAAATACATACTTGAAGGATATGAACTATCCTACTACAGGTAATAGAGAAGAAGAACATATGGGATAACTGCCTTCTCCAGGCTAACTGTCTTCTCCGCTCTGGAATCTTTAGTATGAATGGATGGAAATATATCTCGCTCATAAAGGCTTCAACAACCCACTAACCCCCACCCTCACCCCGTTCTGTTTTCCTTTGTACACAATGAGGTCTATACCACATTTCCTCATCTATTGTAATAAGGAATTAAAATGCAGAGGATACTAAAGGACAATTCCTGGTGAACATTTTTATACCCATTTTTTCCTGAGCCCACATTGGGAATAAAAAAGTCACATCATGGGTCATGTGAATTATTTGTGTTTTAAATGGGAGACTGACTTTTATGGAACCACCACTGTTTTCAAGATGTACCCACTGTGGAACAGAATACAATTTGGCAAGAAACATAGAAACATAAAATTAGTTGGCAGGAAAAGACTACTAGGTCCATTGTGTCTACCTAACGGTTTCCTGCCTATTGTACCGCTACGAACCTTAACTGATGTCAAGAGAACTCCCCCTCCCCCCGTTTCTGTACTAATATGTCTTTGTGTCTATCCCATGCTTGCTTGAAGGCTTATATTATTCTAGCCTGTGCCTCTTTTACGGATAGTTAGCTCCATGCTTCTCCCACCCTTTCTGTGAAAATGCATTTCCTCCTATTCCTCCTACATTTCCACCCTCTAATTTCATTACATGCCCCCCACTCTTAGAGCTCATTCTCTTTTGAAAGAGGTTCCCTCCCTGTACTCCGTTCTCCTTTGTGAGGTACTTGAAGGTCTCAGTCATGTCCCCACTCCTGTTCTCCAGAGTGTACATATTAAGATCCCTCAGTCTTTTCTCATAAGGCTTCCCCTGCAACCCCTGTACCCTCTTGATTGTCCTTCTCTGGACTGCCTCATTCTGCCCATGTCTTTCCCGAAGTGCAGTCTCCATAACTGAATACAGTAGTCCAGGTAGGGGTGTACTAGAGAGTGGTACAGTGGCAATGCCACCTCCCTCTTTCCTGCTGGTGATGCCCCTCCCTACCACCCCAGTACTCTACTAATCCTGCCCATGGCCTTGTCACACTATGCTGTACCTAGTTAGCTAGCTCGGGCTGTGAGCTAGATAACATAGGAACATATTTGCCAGTCTAAGCCCCTATTTGTCTTCCTACTCTACATTTTCCATTTGTCCAATGTGCCCTTCCCTCCAAGAAATTCTGAGTTAATCCAACAACATATATCCATTTGAAATAAACTGTAGATATCTATAGTCACATTATGCTACAGCTACGTTAAGCTATGGGTCTGCAACCATCTTAATCACATTCACTGAGCCCTGGATAGACAGCTATAATCTGTTTCAGGAGTTGAGGTTAAAGTTGTCCCTCACCATGTCTTCAAAGCTCCTGTTCAGCAATATATGCAGGTATTTGAGTTTATGGAGTAGCCATCAAAACTTTCATTGTGGGAACTGTGCTTTGAGGCAGGCGCAGGAGATGGGGAGCATTTCAGATTTGTCTCAGTTGACTGAGTGCCCCAATAAGGTCAAAAAGGTGTCCATTATGTATCAAATCATACATGTCCAAACCATGAAAAATTAAAAATGTCACAAATCCTAATTTCCATGTTTTTCTGGTTGGGGTGGCTGTGGGTGCAATGGCCATAACACCTGATTTTGGGAGATGGTAATTAACAAAGCATTAACCACTAGTTACTGCCTCTCCAAAGCTACCAATATGCCAGTGTGCCTATATGCAAGGCAAAGTTAGCTGTTTTGCATAGGTGCACTGCAAGGTTTAGGGCAACTTGCAAACAGGTTATTGACTCTCTAACCATGCAATCCAATATTGCATTTTCTACTGCTACCTGCTTTGCAGGTGCAAAGTGGTGTTAGTGAGTCACTAACTAGTTTTGCACCAAATCAACTTCAAAAACTCCTGACCATAATATGCAGTTAAGGAAAGTACATGAGAATTCACTAAGGTGTTGGTGAAGGCAGCATAAATAGCTATATATAACAACAAGAATTATAACATTTTTATGCTGCTTTATTTTAGATAGCCATATATCTCAGTAGTACAAACTGTTAAACAAATATAAAGGTATGATTTGTTGCCCAGTGCTCTATTTTTGCTGAAATATGGTGTAAAGAACAGAACTGTATATAGACCATTGAGTCTGTTCAAAATATTTTACAAGGATTTATGTAATGGCCCCGATATTCAAACTGCACCAGGCTGTGGTGCAAGCCTGGGCACGGCTCAACTTTGTTGCGCACGGGTGTAGCCTGGGCAATATTCAACGGAGCTGTGTTATGGCGCAGCAGCCTTGAATATCGCACTCTGGCCACCCCCACTGTGCATGGTGCAGTGGCACTGTGCCAGCACAAGTGGCCAGAGTGGAGCATGGAGTTGCAGTGGCACAAGTGCCACTGCACCATGCACAACACCTGCGATATTCAAATGGGGACATGCAAATGGGGCCATAAGTTATGCAAGGTGCACAGGGGGCCATTTGTATCCCATTACAGCCCCATTTGCATGCCATTATCATGCAGGTGTGCCAATCCCCGACAACTTGCACCTGGCACCCTGCCAGGCAGCAGCCATTGGGGACCGATGCCCCCTGCAGCCCAATCGCGGGAAGTCCTGTAAGATGAAAAAAACATCCAATATCCCTGGTGGTCCAGTGGACCTCTATGTGCCCCGATTGTGGGCATCACTGTATCCCCCCCAAGTCCAATATCCCTGGTGGTCCAGTGGACCACTATGTGCACCAATCGTGGGCATCATTAATCACCCACCCCAAGTCCAATATACCTGATGATCTAGTGTAGCCCCCACCCCACCAGCCCACTGAGCCCCACCACCCCACCCCTCTGTCAGCCGGAGGGTGGCAGTATCCCACCCGCCTGCCGCCCCGCCATTCATTCACATATCTGGACTGAGTAGTACGGTATGGGCTGCAAGCCCATTGGCTCATGCTGTGAACCAAATGCGATGCAACCCTACTAAACTGTCAGTCAGCAGGTGGCGGGCGGCAGGTGGGTGGGATGCTGCTGCCCACCGACTGACAGGGGAGCGGTGGTGGGGCCAGTGGGTGGGTGGGGTGGAGGGCACACTAGATCACCAGGGATATTGGACTTGGGGGGGTGATTAATGATGCCCAATCAGGGCACATAGAGGTCCACTGGACCACCAGGGATATTGGACTTGGGGAGGAATACAGTGATGCCCGCGATCGGGACACATAGTGGTCCACTGGACCACCAGGGATATTGGACTTGGGGGGCATTATAGATGCCCAGGATTGGGGCATGGGAAGGCGCTGCCAGGTGTGGCAGGAACTTGGGTGGCCACTCACAGGTGGCAGCTGCTGTGCTGCACCCTGCAATGCGGCAGCTCACCTGTGGGTGGCCATCACTTGTTCCTTTTTTTGGGGGCGTAACTTTGTGCAGGCACAGGTAGGGGTTGCGCATGCATGACTCTGCACAGCTCAGGCTGAATATCGGGCTGTGCAGGTTATGCATGGGCACACCCCCCCCACCTGTGCCTGCATACATTACTGATGCCCAGCATCGTGGATTTGTGCGCTTATTTTTCCCCTTTTTAAATATCGCGACCGGAGTGCATCAGTAGGTTGTACATGGTGCAACACTGTTGCACCATGCGCAACCCTTTTGAATATCTGGGCCAATGTATTTTATTAGTAACAGAGACTCCTAAAGAAGCCATACAGTACATGGGTGAAATGTTGAGGCATTTATAAACTAATGAGGGACCTGTGATGCTAGCAAGCAAGTTAAGATTTGACTTTTATCGTAAAGCTGCATGAGCGCCCCCCAAGACATTTGGAAACATTGAGATCATCAGGGACCTGCACCCACTATCATTTGTTTGCTTATCTGTGATTACCTGCATCACATTCTTCATTAACTACCTTTTCCACTGAATGAGCTCACTTGCTGCTAATTAGCAAACATTTCATCAACAGTGCAACATGTGCTTTATATAATTTGTTTTCCAACTTTGTTTCTCAATTTCAGTTCCTTGGAGAAAGTGCACAGCCTGTGTTGGTTATCATTGCTCAAGTCATAAGAAGGGATAGCAAAAAGCAAGGCTATCAAATCACTGCATATGCCAACTTCAAAGATCCCAAACCCAGACTACAAGTATACACAGTAGAACTTGCAGAATCAAGCACATGGAAGATATGTGCAGAGGCAGCAGTGCCCAACAGTTCTATGGCTGAGGTAAGTGTTAAAAGATGTTTTTTTAACACAGACTTGAAAGTAAACCATTCTGCATATAATATATGTAATTCTCCCCGTGACATACTCAGGCAGTTATGAAATGGGGCCAAAACTGCAAGGACTACAAGGTTGCTGTTAAGGCAAAGACCGGTCAGTTTGCAGCTCACCCAGCCATGCAGCTCAAGGTGCAGTGGGACCGTGTTCCTCAAGGAGTAAACACAGTTGCAAGAATGTAAGGAGCCTGCTAGTGTTACCTAGTTTAGTATTTTGGTGTTTTAAAAGTACTGAGTTATCCTTTTCCTTTTCCTAGGGTTGCTCAATATGTTCCAGGGCTGGCATTAATAACTGGTTTTTCTCAAAACCCCCAACACAATCCTTCTCATGAGATTGCAGTAGTTGTAGCTATAACTTCTCCAAGAACCATTGATGTAGTTATCAAAATACCCAAGGTAATAGTGAATGGTGATTTAACGGGCATCCAGATTAATTAGATGTTTCTTAATATAACAGTCACCTTGTTTTGAGTTTTCCAATGTGTTCCTTTTTTGGTTATAGCTAACTTTCTATGATAGAGCTGTACAGCTGCCAATTGCATTACCCATAAGTGACAGCACAAGTGGAGCTCAGCTACCAGCAGCTGTGTTGGAAGCCCTCACTGAAGTCCCTGAATTAATAACAACAGCAGATTCAGGTGGGTGTGATCAGCTGATCACAAACATGATCAGCATAGACCTTTTCTGATGTCTACTAAAATAGAATTTGTATTAATTGACTTAAAAAACAAAATTCTATCATGAAAGATCAAGAAGATCAGATGAATGTATGGATAAGTAAATGTTTTCTACTTATAGCTAGAACTGTTTCTGATTAAAGGGGAAGTAAACATTGCAGGGGGTCACACAAAGTGTGAAAGCACAAGACAAGACCATTCAAATGAGGTACTAGGCTTAGCTATAGGTTTCAGGAGTCCTGAGATATGAATATTAAATTATCTGTAAATGAAAACAAAGCAGCAGCCATTTCATGTAATCTTAAAACAGGAAGTGATGTCACTGTGGGGCCAGCTCTGTGTTGTTCATTACAACTTGCCCTTCAGCGACATCACTTTCTGTCTCAGGATCCCATGAAATGGCTGCTGCCTTGTTTTGATTTACAGAGTGTTTGGATATTCATATCTCAGGACTCTTGACACCTACAAACAGGTTAAATACCTCATTTTGAGATATCTTTTTTATGGGTTTTCACAATTTGAGAGACCCCTGCAATGTTTACTTCCCCTTTAAAGGCCCATAAAGTTACAAAAGCTTCTTGCAGCAGAGGCTGGGACTGAAAAAGGGCAATGAAAATTTAAAGTCCTGACCTAGTAACACTATTCACAGTTAAGAGATAGAGTGCAACTTCCAGACTTTGGTTTTAAAGATAAACAGAATACCTTATAATGTATAGTGGAGTGTTGCTCTATATAGAATTCCATCCCTTTCAAAATGCTGTTGTACCACAGCTCCAAGGTAAAGGAATGTGATTCTACCCTACTGCGGTAGAATAGCATTCTAGAACTTCTAGAGACTGCATGAGTCAGTTTCATTTTGAAAGCAAAAGAACTCACAAGACACATATTTCACACAATACTATAAAAAATACAGGATGAGCAACTCTATGCACAACCAGTGTGTTCTGCCACCTCAGGGGTTCGGATTCCCATGGACCTCTCGAGCTTTGCTCTCGAGGGCAGAGGGAATCAGAGCCCCTCTGTGGCAGAACACACTGGTTCTGCATAGTTGCCAATCCAGTATACTCTATATCTCAAGCTGACAAGGAGAACAACATACTTAAAAAAGTTATTCATATAACACACTCACTCATGCATCATTCATATTGTAAGTTAGCAGATTATGATTTTCCAAACATGCAGCTAATTCAGAATTAGTTAAGTTGCCATATTGATCCTTGTAAGAACAGATCCAGAAACATATGGTTTGATATTTTGTATTGGACCAGAATAGATGTAACAAAAGAAAACAGTGCCTACGCTTTCGGACCAACCAAGTCCTTCCTCAGAAGCTTATGCCAGTTGTTTGGAAAATCATACTCTGCTGACACCCAGATCATACCTAGAAAAAACAGAAAGATTTCGCATTGGTTTAAAATATCTTTTTTAAAACATAACTGAGGTTTAAATGGAAGAAACCAGTTTATGCCAGCTAACTGCTGTGAAAGCATACTAAGGTCAAATGTCAACAGAGGTATATAAGAGGAATTCTTCGAAAGGCCAGACGGTTTCACTAACTTACAATATGAATGATGCATGAATTAGTATGTTATGTGAATACACTCTTAATTAAAAGCAAAACCTTTAGATTTAATGTCCACTTAAGTATATGTTAAAAATGGGATAGTATACCATGTTAAAAAGTACTACAAAACAGGAAGTATCTATCTAAGGCCATAGGTGGGTATAAAGAAAAGTTTCCCTAGTGTGAACAAACTGTTTCGTACATTCATACAGTTTGTACACTACTGCACATGTAGTAAATTGATTATACATTGACACATTATTGAACAATAATCATATTAGGATGCATACCTCATTTACTAGGGGGTCCTCGGTAGGACTTTTTTAATGATCATCAATACTGACAATTGATGCAATCTCATAAAAAATCTTGTTAGAGTACTGAAGGTTTTAGTGTTTATGGAATATATTAATTGGATGAGTATATAGTTAAAATGTCCCCAGATAGGTTTAATACTATCTGAATGTTTGAAATAGTTTGTTCACACTAGAGAAATGTTTTCTTTATAGCCACCTATGGCCATATATAGATAATTTCTGTTTTGTAGTACTTTTTAATATGGAATACTATCCTATTTTGAACATGCGCATAGAAACATAGACTTTGATGGCAGATATGGACCGCTTGGCCCACCCAGTCTGCCCACTCCCCTACCTATTGCATAAGCTGCAGATCCTAGTTAACCAACAGCCTTCTTCCTCCTACCTCCACTATAATTGCCTTATGTCTGTCCCATGCATTCTTGAATTCCCCCACTGTTTTTGACCCCACAACCTCCCCAGGAAGGCCATTCCATGCATCCACCACCCTATCTGTGAAAAAGTACTGCCTCACATTGCCTCTGAGCCATCCCCCCTCTGCCTTCAAATTGTGCCTCCTAAAGATGCATGATCAGGATTTGAACCCTCATCTTCTAGTTAAGAGACAAACACCCTACCAATGTACTACTGATCAGAAATAATGTAAGTTAGTGAAACTGCCCTCTGTGGCTTCTCAAAGGATTCCTCTTATCTGCCGCTGTTGACATTTGACCTTGGTATGCTTCATAGCAGCTAGCTGGCATACACTGGATTATTTCATTTAAACCTTAGTTATGTTTTAAAAAAGGTATTTTGAACCAATGAGAATTCTTTCTGTTTTTTATGTATAATCTGGGCGTTAATAGAATGTGATTTTCCAAACAACTGGCATGAGCTTCTGAGGAAGGACTTGGTTGGTCCGAAAGCTTAGGCACTGTTTTCTTTTGTTACATCTATGTTGGTCCAATAAAATGTATCAAGCCATTTGTTTCTGGATCAAGCTAATGTTTAATGGTGTGATTTTTGAATTACAGTTTCAGATGTAATATTCTCCTCTTAACTGTTAGTTACCCTTCTAATATTTTAGCTGACTGCTCAGTAGCACAGAACACCTTGATAACCTTTAACAACAAGAAACTGAACTATGAAATGCCTGAAGGTTGCTACCACATCCTGGCACAAGACTGTAGTCATAATCTAAACTTCCTCATCATGGTAAAGAAAGCTGAAGAATCTTCTGACAGGAATGCAGTTAATGTAAAACTTGCTAATCTGTAAGTACCATCATGTATTAAATATTGCTCAGGAATAGGGATAAATAAACAGGTACTGGACTGTTAATAGCATGTGTCCCTCTCCCACATACATTCTGGTGGGTATTCAAAGGTGTCTACACATGGCCACCTGTGATTACACCACGTACACCTGAGTTTCTAAGCAAATTAGAAGTATGTACAACAGAATAAGTGCTAGATCATTCCTTTGAGGGCATAACATGTATGCCCCCAAATGGCATAATACATCCAAAATAGATGCCTTCTGCTGTGAAGCTATTCAAACTGTTACAACTCATTCAAACTTCTTATGATCCGGCTGCATCGCATGAGCAACCAGAGAATTGCTGTAGCAGGGACACACTGGGGAGCTGTGCCTCCATCGCACACTTTGAAAATCTGGCTACTGATGTCAAACAAGATGAGTCTGTCTGTATACTGTCTAAATATTTCTAGCATACAAATATTACATAGACATAGAAAGCAATTAGTTTCATAAACACGCTAGCCTAAAGTGCTTTACAGTTCAGAAGAGGAACGTATGTTGCTGTAATTTTAGCTAGCCAAAGTCAATCAATGCAGAGAAAGAGAGAGAGAGAGAGAGAGAGAGAGAGAGATTAAAGAATATACAGTACAGGATATAGCTTGGGGTAATGGTGTATGGGACTTCATACACTCCCAGATGCTGTCGTATCACAACAGTAGTGACTTCAAAATGCTGTTGTGCCATAGTACCTACAACACTACTGCGGTACAATAGCATTTCTGTTTTTAAAATCTCCTGACACTAAGTTTTTCTTTATACAGCTACTCTCACTAGCTGTCCCGAATATTGTTTTTGTTTACACTTCTCCCCCTTCCAGCTGCCTGACCACCATATAATAATGTTATTTTATTTTAAAAAATGACTATTGCTTCTGGCTTAAAAAATACCACCCACATCCAGCTCATGACAGTGCACCCATTCACCACTCTAGATACTGAAAAAATGTAAAGAAAGTTCTTTGTCTACTGTAAACCACGTCCCACCTTGAACACAGTCCTTGCTAATTCCTGTAAGGGGGGGAAGGGGAGTCAGTGCATGCTGCCATACCTCAAACAAGAAATACATGTTAAGACAGAAAGTAGAAAGGATGAGTACTGACAAGGGACATGATCTACAAGTAGAAAAACAAAGAACATTTTCTTTGCAGTTTTTCTGTATTGTGCTGTGACAAATAGGAGCTCAGTCATGACCTGGGTGTAGGATGTTTTTTTCCAGCTTATAAAAAAATGGAAAATGAATGTGTGGCTAGTAGTCGGGGTAAGTGCCAAATTTTGAAGACCATATACTATTTAAAATAACATATGACTAAAAAACATACACAGCATGGCTGATGTTTCCATCTTGAAGCAGAGATGAAATCATAGTGACCTCTTGAGCTTTGCTCTTCTGGTCTATGATGTCATCTCATCCCTTGATGGAAACACTGCCTTGTTTTTTATGGTTACCAATTCATTATTCTATATGTTACAGTATGTACAAGAAGTTCAATTGGCTTGTTCAGAGTTACATTGTCAGTAAGTGAAGTTTGCGGAATCTTTGGGTCTACAGGTTTACAGCTCTTTAAGCTGACTAGTAACCTAAAGTGTCTATATTACTAGGCCAAACTGATTCCAAAGAAGATGTCCAAAAGTACAGCACAAGGTCTTCTGAGCCACACAAATTAATATCCACTTGCCCCCACCCCTTTCTATTGTTTATATTTTTTTTTGTTCTTGTTGACTGGGTAAGTGAACTAGACAAATCCTGCCTATTTTCAGGCACGACCCGGGGGAAGGGGATACAGATGAATGCCAACTGACCTTGAACCAGATTAAGCTGTTGGTGGTATTTGTAGTGAATGAGGGAAATTTGGCCAGGACACTGGGGAAATTCCCCTACTCTTTTCGATAAGTGCCATGGGATCTTCAACATCCACCTGAACTACCTCCAATCCAGGCAGATGGGACCTTGGTTTAACGTCTCATCCGAAAGACGGCACCTCAGAAGTGCAGCACCCCTCTCGTGCTGCACTACAGTGTCAGTACTGGGGATATTAACCCAAATGCCAGATGTGGAAACTGAACCCACAGCCCTTGTTAAACTGTGCTAGGCCTGGTGGCTATTACACAGGGATTCCTACTGCCAAAGTTCAATGATAACTATTCACAGATCTGCAGCTCCCTCTTCCATTTTGTTTCTAGTGAAGCAATAATGTCTGTGGGGGAAGGACTAATAGCTCCAAAGCTGCTTATTCTAGAAGGCATGTTATAACTTGTTGAGATGTTGCAAGTCTAAGCTTCCTAGAACTGTACTGTAAGGCCCAGCTATTCAAAGGGGATGCACCTGGTACAACTGTGTTGCACCAGCACAACCTGAAAATGTGCTCCTGAGCCACATTCAAAAGGAGGGATGTGCCATGCAATTCCAGATGTGCTGCTGCACCAAGATAATGTATGCAGTGCATCCAGAGGGGGCGTTCCCATGCATATGTGGCACATTGCAGTATTCAGCTGAGATGTGCAGCGCAGCTGCCTGCACATCTTGAAGATGTGCAGCACAAAGTTAGGCATGGAAGAAACATGCTTAACTCTTAGCCACCCACAGGTGAGCTGCTATGCTGCACAGTACAGCTTAGTAGCCACCAGCCCCTGTGGGGACTAACCCCTCCCAATCCTAGACATGAAACTAAAGTTAAATGTTCCCTGTTAGTCCAGTGTCCACCCACCCTGTCTCAAGACCTGATTGTAAAAATAATCCCATAGGAACATGTGTCCCTGGTAGTCTAGTGGTAAACCCCTCCCACCCCTTTACCCTAATCAACTCATAATAGTTAAGTGTCCCCGTCCCTGAACCCGATTGTATGACAACACTAAAATCCAAATACTCCTGGTGGTCCAGAGGAACCCTCCCCCACCCACTGTGGCACCCACATACCACCCCACTCCCAAGGTTGTGAATGAAAACTTACAGTACACACACAGTACACACTGCATACCCACTGGTCAACAGTGCCTACCAATGGGCTTACAAGTGTACAGTAAGCTGTTCTTCACTGACAGCTCAGTCAGTGGGCAGCCATGGTGGTGTGTGGAGGGATGTGCTGCCTGTCTGCTCCGTGGCAGAGTGGCCAGGCTTGGATGGGGGAGCAGGGTGGGGTGTGGGTACCACAGTGGTTGGGGGGGTCCACTGAACCACAGGGATACTGGGATTTTAGTATTTTCATACAGTCGGGTTTGAGGATGGGAGGGGGGACACTAGACTACCAGGGAAGGATACATGTTTTATTATGAGTTGATCAGGGTATGGGGATGGAAGGGGGGAACCACTAGACTACCAGGGATACATGTTCCTACAGGATTATTTTTATGATCAAGTCTCAGGGGGACAGGGAAGGGGGGACACTAGATTACCAGGGAGAATTATGACACTTTATGTTATATAATCAGGGATTTGGGGAAGGGGGGGCCACTAGATTGCCATGGAGATTGAAAATATTTTAATTTATATATTCAGGGATTTGAGGACAGGAGAGGGCCCACTGGACTACCCAGGAGATAGTGTGCTTTTTACCACAGCAATTTCAGGGCACCTGGTGCATTCTGCTGGGGGCATCCCTGCCTGAGATATGCAATTGGGGCCATAATGACATACAAATGGACCCATTTGTGCATTTCATGCATAATGGTCCTATTTGCATGTTTGGGTCTGAATACCTGGAATTTGTACCCAGCTTATCTCCAAGATGTGCTGTGCATTCCCATTCCAGGTATTCAGACCTGACAGGGAGATGTGCTGTTGCATCGTCGGTGACCCCCATTTGACCGCACACATTTCTTGTTATAGTCAGAGGAGATGTACCACACATCTTGTTTAAATATATCAGTTTTGTGCTCTGGCACGTCTCAGTTGTGCGGAGCAACCACTTGCACCCTTTCCAGGTGCGATTTGAATATCCAGGCCTATATCCTCCATGGTAAAAACCTTACAGTGAAGATCAGCCATGAAGGTAGCATTACATTTCCACAAACAGCAACAATGAGCAGTTTAAGAAAAGCTTAGACTTCTGAAGTCAGTGAGAAGATACAGTATGGGATGCTTCAGCCTCTCCTCTGAAAGGTGTCTAGCTCTAGGCTGGCCTGGTGGCACAGACGGCTGTGGCGCTGGCACATTGCCTCATGCCACACCTGTGACCCAGGTTCGGGAATGACCTTGGGCCACTGGGGTGCTGGCTCGGTGGGGGGAGGGTTGGAATGGGATTGAGCTCTGGCTCTCACTTCCATAGGGGGTGGATGCCTGCTCCACCGCAGTCCCACTCCCACTGGGTTGCGGTCTGGTGAGTAGTGCATGCAGTCAGGAGAGGCAAAGTAAGTCTGGGAAGGGGTGGAAGGGGCCACCAGATCCTGGTGTGTGTGTGCGCCTGCATGTACTCACATGTATACACCATGGCCCCAGGGGGAAGGTGAATTAAATAGTAAAAAAAGACCATAAAGTGTGTATAGAAAAAAAAAGGTGTCTAGCTCTACCACTGAAACACACGAGAAGCACAACATAAAGTACACTGTAGTAGCAAATAACATATTATAAATTGAGTAGGGAATGTTTCTCCTTTCTGACTGAGACACATTCTTTTTTATTCTATATACTGTTTTTCCTCCTGTGGCCATGGTGGGGGGGCTCCCTTCTACTGGACTCCAAAACCACCTCCTCCGTCTATAATCTTTCTGGGCTTACCCTGTGGTGTGGTACCCTTACAAATTTCTCCTGAAGAGGGTTCAGGAGAGGAAGGGCCATCTTCCATCTAATTCCTGAATCCAGTCATTGCCACAGGTGCCTGGTTATGTAACAGATGGGGGTGTGATGTGTGGGTGTCACATGCCCCCAGTCAAGCCCTGTTTCCTTTACATTTTCTGCCCAGACCTCGAGTCATGGTGTGTGGTGAGTGCATGCATGTGGAGGTGCAGATGCACTCCCAGACCACTTCCACATTCATCTTCCCAACATGTTACATCAGCCTCCCATGACTGCTCTGATGCCTGGCCTCCACTAGGTATAAGCCTAGGCTGGGATATCCAAGCCACCCCTATTCAGAAGAGGAGATCTGCCTGATGGTAGCGCTGTCCTACTCCGAGCTCCCACCCCTCCAATGACCCCCAGCAACCCAAGATCATATTTAACCCTTGCAAGGCCACAGATTGATATATCAGTCCAAAATTCCTATATGTTCTAATTCTGTTGGCAGCCTGAGGGTTAAACCTGGATTGCTGGCGTGACACAGGGAAACGTACCTGTCAGTGCCTCAGCCCTCAGCACCACCAGGCCAGCTCTGAGACATATTCTTACTAATATGATTGCATCAGTATTCCAATGGGTAAGAAAACTTCTGGGTGCCATGTTAAATGTTCATATTTAACACAATAACAGTTTTGTACATTATGTAAAAAAAAATATTGAATTAGTAGAGCCAATTACAAATCCACAATCATATTATATTTAATGCTTTCTCTAGTATTCTGTGTTTCATACTCTGTCTGTTGTATTTATTTTCCACTATAGTAAACATAGCACTATCACAATCCCACCTGCATTCTTACTGGCTTGCTCAACCATCAACTTGATCCACACTAAACGCAGACTTTTTGAGACTACACTGAGCACCATGTAATTGTATGATTTTCATAATTACAAAACAAGTCCTTCACTCTCAAGAATCAGTGCAGTGCTATCATTCATCCATAAATCTTTACTATATTTTTAACTCAATGTGTTAAACTACCTGAAAACATGCATGTTGATGCACTGTGCTCCATCATAATGATATGGGAAGTGAATGGGGAGTGAGACCGTGAACCAACATTTCAGCTCAACTTCAAACATACTGTACAATACCTGCAAAATATCCTTTGCATTAAATTGTAAACAGTTTAAGCATCAATCTCATTGCACAACATTTAAAAATACAATATTTTAATTTATGGGGTTTGAAAAAGAGATTGTGTTAGTGAAAGCCTGTCACTGAGTATCATCAACAAAAGGAACATCAGGTCTTCGTCACCTAGTGGCACCCTAATATTGAGAAACTGCTTTCTATTAATTTGAACAACATCGTATGGGAACATTTTTACTTTAAAACGTTTGTAACTTTTTGTTGTTTCTTAATTTCTTTATAATTGTGTGTCAATAGTACTGAGATACTGTAAGAGTGCTTCTAGATTCTGAAGGTGTAGTGGTATGTGTCTCATGGCATGGAATTAGCCCAAGTTAACCAACACCCTGTCATGTTTTATTGAGTACATGAAAATTATTATTTTTAAGGAAAACAAAAAAAAAATCTTATAAGAAGATTGAATATGACTGAAATCTATGAGAAATCATTTAAAATTAAAACTATTTTTAAAATGTTTAAAAATGCTTCTTCTAACTTTTAAAAGAACTTCCTGAAATAATTATGAATGGTGATTTATACAGTTACAATGCGAAGAGCTTTGGGATGATTAGGCTTTGATGCATTGAATTCTGTTGTCTTTTCTGTTAAAGTGATATTGAGATGTATCCATCAGAAAAATCCATTAGGCTAAAAATTAATGGTGTGGAAAGGCAAATAAGTGATCTTCCATATACAGACACTTCTGGTATGTATCTGTGTAATACCTCCCTACAAGTACATTTTCTCACATTTTAGCCTTGCTATAGCTCCTATATTGTAAGTGAGTACTAGCTAGAGGTTACTATCCTTGACACACTTCCAGTGATGTTATGTGGAAGTTACTGTAGAATATGGCTATGCAATTATCAAAATTAGTGTCCCTGGTTATCTATGGTTCTCCAGCACAATATTATGTAACACAATTGTTTCACTCTGTGGCAGAAATGACCTACTTCTGTGTCAGGTTTCTGTCCATCCATGGGTTAATATTACCATGTGATGTAATTGAGGACATTAGATTTTTAGCAACAGGAGGTATTAAGAACAGAAGAGAGACTGGAATTGGGGGAAATTAGAATTACTGAAGAGAAAATGGCACATAATACAGAGGCATTTCCAGCTGCTAGTCATCCCTCTATGTGTTTTAAGATATATAGTAATATTTTCAAGTACTGTACATTAAGACACTTTTTTTATGTTCTAATAACGTGAATCCAGTAGTGATGCCATGCAAAACTTGCATCATCCCTACACAGAGATGTTGCCTCAAAAATTTAGAATAGTGATGCTAGAACTCCATCAAATGTTACTGCGTTTTTGCTTCTTCTGGTGTTCTGATATCAGATGTGTTATCTTCACTGAAAAGAACATTCACCTCAGAGTCCTTTCCAAGTCCCTCAGCTAAGTTCTTTATTGTTTTTTTCTTTATTATTAAAGACTCCTTATAGGTTTTTATTTAGTTTTTCTGTGTATTGCATTATAATGGTTTTCTCAAGCATTAGGATTGATGACCCCAGTGCCACCCTCGATGCCTCTTGGTCTGTGCAGGGTAGGGGTGGGGTGTTAGGGTGAAACCCTAATGCAACATTTCCCTACTTTTGTTGCAGCAACCCTAATGAATGCATTAATAACATTTTTTTGCAATTTATTTCTCTAATTTTTAAGACAGTATAATCATATCATAATTTGCTTGTGGGAGCACAGGGCCCATTCCTCCATAGATGCATATATGTACTTAGTTGTAGAGGGCCTTGCACTTCCATGTATAGCCCAAGAGTTTTTAAATTGTCAGCATAGCCATGTTATTACCCCACCTGATGTACTCAGTGTAGAAAATATTCAAATCCCCACTGAAATGTAATTTTATGCCACTGCAATGCCATTTCCACACTGCAGTTGTGAAAACACAATTTAGCCAGGATTTAAAAAAAAATGACAGTTGTGACATACATTTGGTGGTGTAATAACAAGTCTATGTTTTAAATGTCAGGTCAACATATTTTAAATGTACAAAGTTAAGAGCACGTGTAGTGAAATTGCAACAAAAGGTTATAACTCAACCATTTTTTGACACTTTGACCCCAAATGTTCAACATGCCCTTTTGGGGACCCCACCTCATGAACACTATCACTGTCATTATGCAAATCCTGCCCAAAAGGTGACTTCACCAAGTGACTGTGAAATCACCTTTTGGGCAGGATTTGAAAAACAACAGTCATATTGTTTATGAGGTGCAGTCCCCAAAAGGCCATGATAAAGATTTGGGGTCAAAATCTCAAAAAAAAACAGTTGAGTTATGCATCAAAGTAGTCTGTAAAATCCTTTTCTTGAGAGCTCACCGAAAAAAGAGTCATCTCATGAAAAAGGAATTGGTTAGCGAAAAAGCATCTAAGCAAATCATGAAAAAAGAATTAAAATGTTAAAAAAAGGCATTGCAAGGTTGTTATTCCACGAAATAACTTCATCACAAACAACCTAATGGAGTTCTGATGAACATGATACGTGTATTGGTGTCTCTAGATGCTTTCATTTTGGGTACTTTTCAATAAAAAAAATCAGAAAACAAGATGGTGGCTCGAGAAAAAGGAATTTTTTCTTATGAAAAAGGATTTTTTTCTTGCAAGACTAAATCCTTTTTCACAAGATCAAATTCTTTGTTGAAAAAAATACATCTATCCTGAAAAATCAACTTCCCATAGGCTATAATGGCAACTTAAAAACTTAATAACTTAACAGTTTATTAATTTTGCACCAAACTAACAGTGGCAGTTCTGCTACCCAAGTTCATTGTACCATAAACAATCACAACAAAATTTCACACCATCTGGGTGCAAGGTGAGGAGGAAAAAACTGCAAAAAAGGGGGACTTTTTACTTTATTTCACTATCCGGATCTCAGAATCTGCACATTCGGCTGGAACAGAACTTGCCACATCAAGAGATCTACCCCACAAGACAGCATATATCAAATGCTGTGCAAATCCATTGATTGGTTGCAATGTTATTAAGGTGCAAAATCTGAGGTTTAACATTAAACAGGACTACCCAACCCTAACAACAGGGGCATAACTGTGTGTGTGTGTGTGTGTGTGTGTGTGTATATATAAGTGTGTGTGTGTGTGTGTATATATGTATGTGAGAGTATGTGTGTGTGTGTGTGTGCGTGTGTGTGTGTGTGTGTGTGTGTGCGTGTATTATGGGTCCCAAGTAGCACCCCTGTAGTTAGGATTGAGTAGCCTGTTTAATGTTAAACCTCAAACTTTGCACTTTAATAACTTTGCAACCAAGCAATGTATTTGCTGTCCCATGGGGTAGATCTCGACACTTTTTGTAGTTTTTTCCTCATCACTTATCATGTAGATGATCTGGAATTTTAGTGTAATTTTTTTATGATAGAAACAGCTTGGGTAACAGAACACGTATGCTTAGTTTTGTGGAAAAATATTAAGCTGTTGCAAAGTTACTAAGTTTTTAAGTTCCCATTGTTTTCAATGGAAAGATCACTTTTCAGAATAGAGGAGAAAAGTTTGACCAAGGAGTTGATCTCATGAAAAAGGATTCATTCTCACAAGATCTGTTCCTTTTTCGTGAGGAAAAATTACTTTTTCTTGAGGAAAAAAGACTCTTTTGTGAGCTGCCTCCTTTTTTTTCACCAACTAAAAAGCATGGAAAAAGCATAAAAATGTTACCATTTTTCAAAATAAACACCAGACCCTAGCTGAACATGCCCCTTTTAGATAGATTGTGATGTTTGTTTTTCATAGTCAGGACCAAAAACACTTTTTCTGGGCATCTAAAATCGCAGGTGCCCAGCTTAGCGAGAGGAGCCTTCCACCACATTCTCTGTATGAGAACAGCTGGATTTTCTTGACTTCTGCAGCTGCAGCTGGAACTCGTACTGCTGGCTGCAGTTGTAGATGTGAGCTGCCCTTTCCCTGGTGTCTAGTGGCACCCACAACCTCCGATCTCAATCCCCATTATTTAGTTTTTTTATATTTATAATAATAAAATCTGACACCGGGATGCCCACTCTCGGCGTCAGATGCCCCTCCCTGTACTCTACCCATTGTTGTAATAATAATTGCAAGCATCGGGGGCCAAATCCCTGCATTGGTATTCTCAAGTCCCCCCCCCAGTAGTGTGGGACAGTGGGGAGCCCACTCCCAGTGTCCCTAAATACTTAGAATATGTTATTTTTAACCCCCACCTAGCAGTGTGGGACACAGGGGAGCCCACTCCCAGTGATCTCAAATACTTCTAATATTTTGTTTGTTACCAAAATAAACAAAGAAAACTGTTCCACAACATCTTTTATTTTTTTTTAAACCTGAAAAAGAAAACCGTCTCTCGTTGTCCACGCCATCCTCCTCCCCATCTCGACCCTCCCACTGAGCATCCACCACCCTGCATCCCCTTTTCCCTGTATTTACCACCAGAGATCATAGGCTGTCATGTTCTGTGGTCTGGGACAGGCGTGCACTCTTCAAAGCTGAACCATGAACTGAGGAATCAAGGTAAGTGCCGTATAATGTATTTCAATGGTATTTTGAATTTATGTTCATTACTTTGCCATTTTGGGGAATTTTGTCACCAAATGTTCAACATGGCCTTTTTGGGACCTCACTTCATGAACACTGCAACTGTTGTTTTGTTAATCCGGCCTGGAATGTGATTTTGCGGTTGCTGCCCCAAATCACCTTTCCGGCCGAATAATGAAATTTCACTGCCAGTGTTCATGAAGTGGGATCCCAAAAAGGCCATGTTGAAAAGTTGGTGAAACAATTCCTAAAAATACCTGGGTTATGTGCTTTCATTCATATTTTTCTAAGCACTTGCATAACTTTGGTCATTTTCAATATTTTGACTCCAAATTTTAAACATAGCCATTTTTTCACACCACCTCATGAACAATATAGCTGTCATTTTTCACATCCTATCTGAAATGTGTTTTTGCACCTGTGACATGGAATGGCATGTTGGCATGGATTTGAAAATAGTCTCCTATGCAATTTATGAGGTGGGGTCATATGAAGACTTCAGTATTTTGAAAATGTAAGGTCAAAATATGAAAAAATGCCAAAGTTATGTCAATTCATTGCAATTTTGCTATGACAGCTCATAACTTTGGAAATGTTAAATATTTTTACCCCAGAGTTTCACCATAGCCTTCTTATTACCCCATCTCATGTATGTCATAGCTGTCATTTTTCATACCCTGGCCAAAATCTGTTTTTGCATCTGTGGAGTGGAATGGCATTGCAGTTACGTAAAATTACATTTTGGCCAGGATTCAAAGATTTTCTCTACTAAGCAAATGAGCTGGGGTAATAAGATTGCTATGCTGACAATTTGTTCACTGTTGTCCTATAAATGTAGGTGCAGGGCCTGGAGGGCCATGTGCTTCCACAGCTACATACATATATGCCTTACTATTATACTATCTCAAAAAGTAAGGAAATAAGTTGCAAAAAACTTCATTAATGCTCCAGTTAGGGTCAAAGCAACAAAAGTTGGGAAATGAGGCATTAGGGTTTCCCTAACACTCCACTCTCCCAAACTAAGCAGGAGAGAAGATGTGGGTGTGCCTTGGGCTTCTCATGTCTAACTTTCACCCCTTTCTAATAAGGTCTACACATATCAGTGACTAACTACAGACCTATATCTTTAATTAATGTAGACCTGAAAATCCTAGCAAAAATGTTAGCCACCAGGCTGAACTCTGCATGGGAATGTATTCTTAGTAGGGAGCAGGTGAGATTTGTCTCAGGTAGATTTTCTGCAGATCATACCCAGAAAATCCTGCATCTTATCTCAGCATCCAGAGACTCCCTTATACCACCCATCCTGGCCTTCCTGAATGTGGAGAAAGCTTCTGATTGGGTGTCCTGGGACTACTTATTCCACCTGCTCTCTAGATATGGCCTTCCTCCTGAATTTACTAGGTGGCTCAAAGTCCTCTACAACAACCCTTCGGCACATATTTTTTGTAATGGGTTCCTGCTCGATTCTTTTCCCTTGTAGCAAGGAACTTGTCAAAGGTGCCCCCTGTCTCCAGTTTTGTTTAACTTATTACTTGAACCCTTGATTAGGAAAATTAACCTTTCCCTGCAAGTTCAAGGTATAATCTTAGGCCCCTCACAATATAAGTTGTCCGCTTACGCAGATGACATCCTTTTACATATTTCCACTTCCATACCAGAAGTCTTGAACTTCATAACTCACTTTGGCGCTATTTCCAGCTACAAATTGAATCTATCAAAAACAGAACTTATGCCCTTAAATACTGCAACCCATCATGCTAGTGTGGAGCACCTCAGTTTTCTTTGGGTCAAAGATGAGCTAAAATATTTGAGGCTGTATCTCAGTACTGATTTGTTTAAACTCAAAAAATATAATCTGGACCAACTGCTCGTCCAAATTCAAAATTACCTCAATCACTGGTCTCTATTACTTTTATCTCCATGGGGCCGGGTGAGCATCCTTAAAAGTAATGTTCTCCCACTAATTTTATATCGTCTCCTCTTGCTCAACATGGCCCTACCCAAAGCATGGTTTCTCCAGGTTGACAGAATCATCTCCAGTTTTCTTTGGCAGGGTAAGCCTCGCTGGAGAGCCTTGACAAAGTTAATGAGATCTAGAGTGGCTGGTGGGTTAAAGGTCCGTAATGTCTATCTTTATTGTCTGGCTATACATTGTTCCTGAATCTCCCTTTGGTGTCATCCTACTCCTGGGGCCTTGGACCCCACCTACACTCCCTAATGGCTGGATATATAGTGTTCCATATGTAACCATTTTGGTTTCCATCCTCATACCTTGCCATACATTCCCTCTAAGAGGATCTCTGGCCCCCTGAGGGACACCTCTGTTGGTTACTCACTCCATGCCCATCACCAGTTATGCCAATTGTTAGCTTTAGATCCTTACCTTGATATTGCACAGCCTATCCTCAAAAACCAGAACCTAACTATTGCTTGGAAAATGCTGACCAGGATGTCCTGCCCTTCTTTAGAATTCCTTTCGGTTGGCCAATTACAGTCTGCCAACAAGATTATTACTTTTAAAGAAGCCCAGCAGAAATCTGACTAGTCCATATCCACGTGTTTCAAATATTTACAATTTGGACATGTGTTGTTTTAATACTTTGGTAATGCTGCCTGGTCCAGAGAATATGGCAATGCATTGCTTCCCTTGCTGTTGGCCACCCCTACCATGCATGCTATAGCTTTCTTTCATACATGGCTGTGGAGCCTCCTTGCTGAGAAGGAGCAGGCATTCTTTTACTCTTGGGACCAGATTTGTCTGCCTCAGGGGAACATTCATGATTGGTCCCACATCTGGAAAGATGTCTACAAATACATCAAATGGGATAGGTACCACTTTATGCAGTTTCAGATTTTGCACAACATATTTACACCCCAATTAAACATCACAGAAATAGTAGGCTGGCTTTGGATGTATGTACTAGATATCAAAAGGAATGGGGTTCATTGTTTCACATTCTCTGGACCTGCAAAAAGGTCAAGCCTTTTTGGAATGATATTAGTCATTGGTTAGACCCCCTTTAGGGGCTTGACCAGGCTGCTACCCCTGAGATTTGTATATTAGGCAATTTTGCTAAAACCTTACTTGGCAACCAGAAACCACATATGGCTTTAATAATGGGCTGTGCCAAGAATGTTATTCTCCAGCAATGGTGCGATCAGGCTACTCCTACTTATGTGGAATGGTATCGAGAAATTCTTTTTGCACTGCAGGCTGGACATATTATTTTAAATATGTCACACTCCTACATGAAATACAACCAGGTCTGGGAACCCCTCTTTATCTTATTGACACTGGGTGATGGTCGGTTATTTACAATTCACCATGTACTATCCCCCACCTATGTCTATTATCAATGACTCTCGTGCTTTAAACTCCAAGAAGGTACACAACCACATTGTGCTTTGAACCCACATCTTCTGCACTGCATTCCAGCCGTTACCAGCTGGACACTATCCATGACACCTTGACTTACAGAGATGGGGGAAGTTGTTGGGGGGGTATAGGGGAGGGGTTTGTATTATTATGACTACAGTATAACTTGGTTGAGATGTCTACATGGTTTTTGGATACTATTTTGCTGATTAATGATATGCTATGTGGTCATTTGTTCATGTATCCTCCACATTCCTAGTATCTTGTCTTAACCATGTTTAATCAAGTTTTCTGAATTTTTAAGAAAAGGTCTACACATCTGACCTTATTTACAGAGGAATGGGGTGAGCATTAGGCTTGAGAAGCCCAAGGCACACCTCACACATCACACCTGCTCTTCTGCCTGGTTTGGGAGGGTGGGGTGTTGTGGAAACCCTAACGCCTCATTTCCCAACTTTTGTTGCTTTGACCCTAACTGGAGCATTAACAAAGTTTTTTTTCCAACATGAATGTGTGTGTGTGTGTGTGTGTGTGTGTATGTATGTGTGTGTGTGTATATATATATATATATATATATATATATATATATATGTAGCATCCCCCACATTACAAGTACATAATAAGTTTGATAGCTTACCTTTTGAGGACATTCCCCCCACCTAGAATGAGTCTCTTAACATATTACCAATAAACTCTAAGAACACTAGAGACACTCTTAAAAAACAAAAAGTAGCCAATTCACATCCTACGATCAATTTACCTTCTAATATTAAGACACAAGTAACCTTAATTTCCTCTCCTGAGATACTAGGTTCCACTGTATTAACCAAGACCACAGATGTTAAACAAATTTTAGTATTGGGGGATTCTATGATAAAACATATTGATCGAGTCATATGCAAATAAACTTAACTGTACTTGTTCCAGTTTTAGAGGGGCTAGGGTGGCTGACATCACAAAAATTGCTAAAAAAAAGAACTTAAGCATTCAGGTAATAAACCCCTGATTCTGGTACACGTAGGAACTAATGATATAAATCAGACTAACTTAGATAATTTAAGAAAGATTTTGTTGCTTGTAACAATGTCCCTGCAGAAGAAGATTGTACTGTCTGCTTCTTCAAGGTTATGCCAGTACCCAGAGCTACCCCTAACATTACCAATAAGATCAAAGCCTTAAATGAGTTGTTAAGGAAATGGTGTTACCAACAGAGAATTACTTGCATAATGCACTGGGAAAATTTCAATGACAAACCCTCACTGTTTTGCTGGGTTGGACTCCACCTTAGCAAGCGAGGTAGCGTCCTGTTAGGAGAGAGCTTTCTATCAACAATCAATAATCATTTAAACTAGTACATCTGGGGGAGAATGGGAAAATTCCCAGGTCTCTTGATATGAAATCTGCTACAGTTAAATCCTGTAATTTTTTATCTTTAAATGCATGATCTTTAAACTTAACTAAAATTGCAGAACTAGAAGACAGATGTAAAATATTTAATTATGGTATTGTAACAGTTACCAAAACTTAGTGGAATTCTAACACTGCTTGGATTAAAACAATTATAGGCTATAAAATTTACCACAAAGATCGTCAAGATCAAATTGGTGGAGGGGTCTGCCTTTATGTGAGAAATGACATTCCATCTAATCAAATTCTATATGATACCAGTATAGAAAGTATTTGGGTTAACATACACTTCCCAGGGCATTGTCAAATCATTGTAGGTACTTGCTATAGGCCCTCTTCAGCAGATCATGAATACACAGACATATTGACTAAAGACATCTCAGTATTGGCTGACAAAGGGCATGTTATTATTTTGGGTGATTTCTATATGCCCTCAATAAATTGACTTAATCTCACCAGTAAAACCCATATAGAAAATAATTTAATATCAATACTAATTGATCTATGGTTGGAACAACTCATTAATGAACCCACAAGACGAACTAATATTCTGGATCTTGTAATTACTAATTTATTTGGTAACATATCTAGTCTTTCCTTACTTGACCCTTTAGGTGGTAGCGATCATTATGCCATCTCATTCTCCTTGACCTATAAAAATCAGCTACCTCATAATTGTTCTCTATTTAAAAATTACAACCTAGCTGACTTCAATTCTATTAACGAACAGTGAAACAAAATAGCATGGTGTATTATACTTTTACCATTATCAATCAAGGAAGTTTGCATTTATGTTAAAACCATTATCTTGGAATTAGAAAGTATTTTTGTCCCAGACCAAAAAAAAAATTACAATTCCAAGGGTAAGATTCCCTTATGGTTTAATAAAAACATCAAAAAAGCAATTAAGAAAAAGGAAAAACGTTTTAAGAAACTTAAAATCTGCAATATTAAAGATAAGACTGAAATTACATTTAAATATAAAGAAGCAGTTAGTAAACTAAAAGATCTAATACTTTCGCCTAAAAGAAATTTGGAATTCAGACTAGCATACTCAAAGGATAGTCATAAATCACTATATTCATACCTTACACTAGACAAATTGGTCATGTTATGGTTAACAACTCTATATTATCTACAGATACAGACATTGCTAATTCCTTCAATAATTATTTTAGTTCAGTATTTACTCCAAAGGTAGTTTCAACTCCAGTGTCCACCACTGAACTTAGCAATCATAATCATACTACTTCTTTAGCTGACACACTGGCAGCACTTAAATCTATAAACAAAACGTCAAGTCCTGGACCAGATAATTTAAATCCTAGATTCCTACATACAGCATCCACAGCTTTAGCACTCCCCCTATCTCTTATATTCAACAACTAACTTAAAGACGGTCTGGTTCCAAATGACTGGCACAAGGCCATTGTAGTACCTATCTTTAAAAAGGGAAATCGATCTAATCCCAAAAATTACAGACCTGATAATCTAACATCTGTTCTTTCAAAAGTGACAGAAAAAATCATTAAAGCGCTTCTTAAAAAAGAAATGGAGCTATTAAAACTTAATGATTTAATCCAACATGGCTTCATAAAAGGCCTGTCATGTACCACAAACCTAATTGCCTTTTATGAAAATGTAAGCCAGGGTCTTGATCTTAACATTCCCCAAGATGTGATTCTTTTGGACTATAGCAAGGCTTTTGATAAAATCTCTCATAATAAACTTATCACTAGATTACAACTAGTAAGTTTCTCTTCCATTTTAGTTAAATGGATAAACAACTGGCTAACTAATAGAAGCCAACAAGATAAAATACAAAGTACTTTATCAGAAGAAGGACAAGTAACAAACTGGGTCCTTCAGGGATCTGTACTTGGGCCCACATTGTTTAACATTTTCATCTGGGATATGCAGCTTAAATCTGCAAATTTTCTTTCAAAATTTGCCGATGATACAAAGTTCGGAGGGAGGGAGGGTAGATTCATTATCAAACAGACTTTCACTTATAAATGATTTAAAACACATTGAAACATGGGCACAAATTAATGATATGCACTTTAACATCGATAAGTACACAGGCTTACACTATGGTTCAGCTAATCCCCAACAGACATATATCCTTAATAGCATTCCCCCCGAAAGTGTCTGCCTGTGAAAGGGACCTGGGAATACAAATTAATAATAAATTGACTTATAGAGACCACTGTATTAAGACAACTAAAACCTCTAACCAACTACTTATGAGTATAAAACGCACCTTTGTTATGAAATCTGAAGAATGTATTATTCCCCTATACAGAACATATGTAAGGCCCTATATGGACTATGGTTCCCCACTTTGGAGTCCATATTTAGTGCAGGACATACAAGGTCTGGAAAGAATTCAAAGAAGAGCAACTAAAATGATTCCCTATCTGGCCTCAAAAAATTATGCTTCAAGATTGCAGATTACAGGCTTATATTCATTACAGAAAAGGAGAATTAGAGGGGATCTTCTTCTCCCTCTATAAAGTTCATCAATCTTCAGAATTAATGCAGCAATTTGGATTATACTTTAGCAACAGAAGTATTGTTCCCAGACTGCATAATAAACAAATTAATGTAGCAAAAGCAAACACAAATAAAAGCTTAAACTTTTTTACAATAAGGACTCCTAGACTCTGGAACTCCCTGACCTAAAAACTTGTGGACTCACCTTCTTTTTCTACATTCAAATCAAGGCTTGACCAATGGCTTGAAGGTATTTGACCATAGATTAATGTGCCACATATATTGTGGGGGACAATCCCGATGGGCTTTAGCCTTCTGTTGTCCTAGTAAACTAATATATATATATATATATATATATATATATAATATATATATATATATATATATATATATATATATATATATATATATATATATATATATCTGCAGTTGTGCCTGTATGTTATAATTCAATGGCCAATTCGATGTTAAACCCAAACTTTCAAACTTTTATAACTTTGCAACCATTTGAACAATTCGCATGAAATGTTGCAAGACCTTTCAGAGGCCAAATATCTCTTGCTGTGGTAAGTTTTGTTCTAGTCTCTGGGTGCAGAGATATGTAGTGTCAAAAAATTTGAAAATTACCACATTTTGTCAAATTCTTTGTCATGCCACTGCGCAAACATGACTTGGCATTTTGGTCTGACATTTTCAGGGTATATAGGTCTTAGGTCACACCTGTGCCTTCTGAATTTTGGTGAAAAAATATTAGTCGGTTCAAAAGGTATGAAATATCAAAGTTTCCTGTTTTTTCCTATGGCAAATGTTAGATGTGTTGAGCATAAATTTCTCTTTTGTGAAAATAGCATTCTTTTACACTTTGCGCTTTAATAACTTTGCAGCTGTTCTTGTAGTTTGCATGAACTTTAGTAAGCTCCCTGTGAGATAAAAGGTCTCTTGATTTTGCAAGTTTAATTCCAGTTTGATGTGAGGGTCTGGTGATATGGAGTCACAAAATGTGTACACCACCATTTTTTGTCAATGTTTTTCTTCACTTCTATGTTAAACTTAATATTCTGTGCTTTAATAACTTTACAACCGCTAAGGTAATATGCATGAAATTTGGCATACCCGATCATGAGGCAGAGAACTCATGAAGTGGCATGTTTCATTTCAGTTGAATTTGAGGGCATGGAGATATAGAGTCCCAAAATGTGTAAATAACAGCTTGTCAAATTCTTTCATTTCTCTGTTAAACTGAAACATTTGTGCTTTAATAGCTTTGCAACCATTCAAGTGATTTGAATGAGATTTTGCATACACCATCAGAGACTGATGCTCTGTTGATCTGGCAAGCTTTTTGCCAGTTGAATTTGTGGGTGTAGAGATATTGGGCCTGCTTCTCAAAGGCATA
This sequence comes from Neoceratodus forsteri, assembly GCA_016271365.2. Taxonomy (NCBI): domain Eukaryota; kingdom Metazoa; phylum Chordata; order Ceratodontiformes; family Ceratodontidae; genus Neoceratodus; species Neoceratodus forsteri. The sequence goes on along the minus strand of CM028136.1, from coordinate 631,625,717 downwards.
TGCCTGGCATAACTTGACTTATGCCACAAAAAATGGTGCAAGTAACAAGTTACACCAGCAGTTGCAACATGCCACAGGCTGCTTTCCATCAATGTTGCCTGACATCACCAGTTACACCTTAAACTCCCTGTGACATGGTGCTAGGGGGGTTTATGGCAGCAGTTGCACCCTATTCTGGAAGGGTAGCAACAAAGACCCCAGGGTCCTATTCTCAAACAACCCACGGAGGACATCCACCAAAGTACAATTACACCAGCTGGTATAACTGTGCTTATTCCCTCCAGTTGTTGTGCAACTGTACTAGCATCCCTGACTCCCAGTACATGTAGCCCCCATGCCCCAACCCCCCAAATACAGTAATAAAGCCCCACAGGGCAATGCATTCCACCATGCCCAACCCCCCAAAGGCCAGTAATAATGCACCGCAGGGCTATGCAGTCCCCATGCCCTGATCCCCTAACAGTTATAGCAGCCCCACAATGCTGTCTAGCCCCCCCATGCCTGATCACCAAGGTAGATGCCCTACAGGGCTAGTGCCCCCAAGCCCTGATCCTTGATCTCTGACCCAAGTCCATGCCATACTGTGTACTGTAAAATATATAATCATACCCCTTTATCCCTGGTAGTTTAGTGGCCCCACTCCTGACAGTGCCATCCCACCCCACTCCCATCCCCAGCTAGTAACTGGCACAGACCCTCCTCTCACCACCATGGCCAGCCACCGACTGAGCTCCATAAGAGTACACACTACTGTAAATAGTGCGTGCTCAATGAATGACAGTTCATTCATTGAGCACGTACTGTTTACAATAGTATGCACTCATACAGAGCTCAGTCAGCAGCTGGCCATCATGGTGAAAGGATGGTCTGTGCTAGTCGCTGGCCTGGTAGGGGTGGGGGGAATGGGGTGGTCTGCCAGTGCCAGGTGGGGGGCCACTAGAATACCAGGGAATTGGGGTGCCCTTTACCACTTATAGAGGCTGTGGGATGCAGGAAGCACTTGATCAGGGATTGAGGCATTGGGGGCATGCATAGCACTGCAGTGCCTTGACTGTCATGGGCTTGGTGCATGGAGGGCCATATGCACCCTTTGGGTCTGGGTCTGCAGCTTGCAACAATCCCTTCAGGTATGCCCTTTGTTTTGCATACCTGTGGGAGTGTCACATCTCACAGGACTTAGCTGCAGGGACCCTGCCTCTTCCAGAACTGGGTGCAGGGTCCTTGGCATAATGGGGAATGACACAAGTTACCTTTGGTGGTGAATTGTATCATCCTTGTAGAATTGGGCCCATGGTGTTTTATACTGTGTAACCCTAAGCAAGTCACTTAACTGTGCCCCCAGGCTGCACCTGTAAACAAGCTTACAGCTGAGTGTGCTGCTCCTGGTTAAACAATTGGGAAAAAATGTGTAAGTTGCCATTTCTGTCAAATTCTTTGTCACGCCACTCTACAAAAATGGCTTGGGGTTTTGGTCTGAAATTCTCAGGGTATATAGATCTTTTTTCACCAATGTGCCTTTTTTAAAGTTTGGTGAAAAATATTAATCCATACAAAAGTTATTAAATTTCAAAGTTTTCCATTATTTCCTAAAGAAAAAGTTAGATGTGCCATGCGAAATAGGATTTCTCTATTGCGAACCAGGATTCTTGTTTTATGAAACAGGATTCTTGTCTTGCAAAACAGGATTCTTGATTGTGAAACTGGACTCTTGCTTGTGAAACTGAATTCTTAATGGCAAGTTGCAAAAAAGGAAATGTTATATATACTGTAGCTGTTTCTTTGTCACCTCATAACAAAGAAATGGTTTGGAATTTTGGACTGACATTTTCAGGGTAGAATGATCTTTCTCCACAGATGTGCCTTTTGCTGATTTTGTGAAAATATGTTACTCTGGCTTAGAGTTCTGTGGATTTGAATTTTGGTTGATTTCCTATAGGATAACATTATACTGGAAGGTTTACAGAGCAGTTTCTTTGTCACTATGGTGTTAAGAAACAGTTTGCAATTGTTCCCTGAAATGTTCAGGGGACACTAAGGGCTTGCCTCACAGATGTGCCTTTTGCTGGTTTGATGAAAATATATTACTTTGCTCTGGAGTTCTGCTGCTTTACATTTTGCTTAATTTCCCATAGGATAATATTGTAATATGAGGTGTACACAAGGGTTTCTTTGTCACTTCATGCATGTGAGCACAGGGCCAAGACTGCCCTGCACTCCCACACAGAAATACAGATACTACTAAGGACTGATACATGAATGGGGATGTAGGACCCAGTTGGCCTTGAACTCCCACACACAAATATGGATACTATTAAGGAGTAATGCATGGAAGTCAGTACAGGGCCCAGGGGGCCCTACACTATCAAAGAGAAATACAAATACTTCTAGGGACTGACTAATGGATAGCAGTGCAGGGTCCAGAGGGCATTGTGCTCCCCCACATAAATACACGGGAATATGGAGTGCAGGAAGTGCAGGGCCTTGCATTCCCACAGGGAAATAAGGATACAGTTACAATGTCTTAAAAAATTATGGAGGGTTAAAGGAAATTAGTACATTCAGGAAAAGTTAGGCGGGTGACCTGCCCCCCTCCACTTTGTGTGGCTTGATGCACAGAGTAACATATATGTTGACTGACACTTAACTTCCAGTAGTTTAGGAATTAGGGTTATGGTTCATGATACTATTATTGTTAACAGAAATGTGTACATTTAAGAAAGGCTAGGAGGGGGTCTTTGACCCCTCCAATCAATGGAGCTTGACCCAAAGAGTAACATAAATTTAGTTTAAAGAAATAAATTGCACATACCCCAATAATGCAAAGCATATGCAAATGCCCATGAATTAATTTGGACTGGCTCAACTTTAAGCAAAATTGCATGGTGCCAGAAGGCCTCACAATACAACTAGCAAAGGCTGAGAACAACAGGCACAGACACGTGTTTCATCCTCATTTGGACTCCTCAGTGTGCCATATCTCTATCTCAGCCCAGGGAGAGGGAGTAAGCCTATAGGGGATCTTATTTGTTTGGGTCATGGGCAGCCCAAAATAGCAAGAGAAGTGAACTACAAAAGAACCCCATGCAAATGCAATGGGGCATGGGTTATCCCGGAGGATATTGGCCATACAGCCACATTTTAAAGAAAAATTGCACATACCCCAATAATTGTGCACTTTAATAACTTTGCAACCGTTCAACAGATTTGCTTACAATTTGGTACAGTATGTGCTTTACTGTGGGGTAGAACCTTTGATGTGGCAAGTTTCGTTCCAGTCTGATGTGTGTATTCTGAGATCTGCATAGTGAAAAAAAAGTCACACTTTTTTGAATTTTTTTCCTTGTCATCTTGCACCCAGATGGTGTGGAATTTTTATATGATTTTTTTATGGTAGAAAGAACTTGGATAACAAAACTGCCACTACTAGTTTGGTGCAAATATATTAAAGTGTTGTAAAGTTATTCAGTTTTATAACTCCTATTATATCCTATGGGAAGTTCATTTTTCAGGATAGAAGTCTTGAGTTTGACAATGGAGTTGATCTTGCAAAAAAAGGACTTAATCTCACGAGATCCATTCATGAGAAAAAAATCCTTTTTCGTGAGAGAAAATTCCTTTTTCATGAGCCACCATCTTGTTTTCTGTTTTTTTTTAAAGGAAGGTGTAATATTGTGTGTTCATGGTCCTTGATTTGTCTCCCCCACCTGTGTGATCGCATGTCAGACATCTGCCAGAGAGGTGATCTATCTATTCTTTTTAATCGTTTAATGATTACCCCAAGGTCCCTTTCTCGATTGGTGACTGTCAGTACCTTTCCCCAGCTTATACACAGCTCCCAGGTTTCCCCGACCCAGGTGCACCACATTGCACTTTTTGGCATTGAAACCCAGCTGCCACACCTCAGGACAATCATCTAGTTTCCCCAGATCCCTTTGCATCCTCTCCACCCCTTCCTGAGTGTCCACACTGTTACAGATTTTTGTGTAATCCATAAAGAGACATGCCTTCCTTTCCAGTTCCTTAGCAATGTCACTTATGAACACATTGAAAAGGACTGGTCCCAGTACTGATCCCTGTGCCACCACACTGGCCACCTTCCCATCCCTCAAGTGTCTGACATTTACCACCACCCTCTGCCTCCTAGCCTTCAACCAGTTTGAAAGCCAACTTACCACATTCTCCCTAGCCCAAGGCTGTTTAGTTTCTTTAATAACCTCCTGTGTGTCACAGTGTAAAAGACCTTACTGAAGTCCAAATAGGCCACATCCACTGCCCTCCCCTGATTCACCTCGCTAGCAACTCCATCAAAAACATCTATGAGATTTTTTTGCTCTCCTCCTTGAGAAACCATGTTGCTGGTGGTCCTGTTGCCTGTTTGCCACCATGCACTCCATCAGCCTCTCATTCTGCAGGCCTCACATTCTGCAGAAGTGCTCATTTAGAATTTTAACTTTTTTTCTGATCTTCTTCTGTACAATCCCTTCAGCTCTCCTGATTCTCACTATCCCACTCTGGCTTTTCTCTTTTCATTCACGTACCTGAAGAAAGTCGTATCTCCTTTTTTTTTACCTACTTGGTGGTTTGTCTGCTCTGTTTGTGCCTTAGCTGTCTGTATCCTCTTCCCTGCTTCTATTTGTTTTCCCAGATATACCTCCCTGTTCACTTCCATCTGGGTCTCCTTCTACTTTCTGAAAGCATTCTTTTCTCCCTTGCCACCTTAACCATCTTCTTTGAGAATCATAGTGGCCTCCTGCTCCTCCTATTCTTGCTTACTTCCATCAAACAGCATGTTGTTGCCTTATCCCTCCTTGATCTTTTTCCATTGAGTCTCCACATTGTCTACAAGTGGTGGCAATCAGGAACATGAAAATAAATACATTGTAAACAGGTTACTGTTGCAAAAAATGCAACATGAAAGCGTTAGCACATACAGCCCTGGTGCTTTGGGTTTTGCTTGTGACAGTTGTCGGGGGTGAGAGTCTGACACAGTGCATCTCAGTTTATACAGTGTACAGTAGTTAAGGGCATATTGCACTTGTAATTGAATAGTCTAAATACATCATGCACCATTTTATGTTCTAAAAAAGATTTATGCTGAAAACCTAAACCAAGTAAATGGATAAGCCCTAAATGTTAAAGTGATAATATAAAAAAGGTGAAAGTAAAATTAAAAACTAGTAAAAGTACTACAGAAGAAAGGATTTTACCATACTTTGAAGGGAAATATTGTTAACAGCACAGACATAATTTATATTAATATTAGAATGTGTCCCGAGGCAATTCTGCCATCTAATGGGTCTCACAAAGTGAACAGTAAAAAGCATAAGTTGCATGGAAAATATTAATTCATTACCTCCTGAGTGGCCATTTTGTGTCAGGTAAACAATGGATAGCTCGGACTTCATATGGAGCTATTGGAGATAATGAGTTCATGAGTGCTGTGCAATTTGAAGAAATATGACAGAGGTCCAGACATCAAATCAAAGTGGCAGATAAAGCCAGCATTCAGATCAGCACCTGTGAGAAAATGGGAGACAAAAAAGAACAAACACAGCAGCACTATAAGCTAACTGAGTAACTAGCCAATGTTTACAACTGGATGAATTTAAATATGATATATACAGACCAACACAATATTGTTTAAGCAACATGCTCAATTGTGTAATACATTTGGGGGAACCAAAGTTTAAATGGAATGGGGGATGCAGAAACAAAGTGGTGCTACTATGAGCAAGGCATGAGGCAAGGATGGAGAGTTGTGGAGAGTAGGACAAGAGGAGAAGGAGAAGGAGAAAGGGAACAATAAAAAATACATATTTTAAACAATATACATATAATAATGTGGGGTAAAGAAATAATTACATATTCATATTAATAATGTATTGCAAACAAAAAAACTTCACATAAAAATCAAGCAGAACACGAAACTAGTAGTTGACATTGTACGGTTGTCAATACAAGTTAATAGAACCTACAGAATCATTACGATTTCTAGGAATTAATGCCTTCAGGGTATAAATCCAACTAGATCTTCAGTTGCAAATCACAGGCACCTGGAACTTTTAAGCTATGTACATGTACAGAAACACTGACAAAGGAAAAATTCCTTTACTTTCATTTATTACTAAATAGTGGAAGTGCTCAGTGCAACCTTTATAGGCAGCATTGGGACATAAGGTGCTCTTACATGCTGAGGATGAGTACTAGATAAAAATGATCCAGTGCTTCACCTTCATCAGTGAGGCTTTGTCAGGCAGTTGTCATTTTTATACACTGCAATCAGTCAATAAGGCACGCAAAATCATGCAAATGTAAGGTATTATTACAATCTGATGATTATCTAATCAGTTCAGTCATTATTTGCATGCCTAATAAGATAAATACTTGAGGTGCAAAATAGTGCAATAAAAAATATACAGCATCATTAAACCAATGATCTCTTGCAATCATTGAAATTTAAGTGTGAAACAAGAGGAAGAATAATTAGCATTTATATAATGCTTTTCATGCACATTGTATCCCAAAGTCCTTTACAAGCAATGCTAAACTGGTAACGAAGTGACTGAATGTGTAGCAGCAGCCAAGCTAATGCTTAACAATTTATCAATCAATGTTTGCTAACTCTGTGTAATTTAACTAGTCTTAAACACACAGGCACAGATATTCAAAAGGGTTGCGCATGGTGCAACAGTGTTTGCATGCTCAACCACTGATGTGCCTGAACAGTGATATTTAAAGGGGAAAGGGTCATATACACAATCCTGATCATGGTGCATCAGTAATGTGCGCAGGCACAGGTGGGGGCGTATCATGCAAAACTGCACAGCCCGATATTCAGCCGGGCGTGCAGAGTTATGCGCAGGTATGGTGGTGCTGCCGTCCACCGGCTGAAGGGGAGCGGGTGGTGGGTTCGTGGTGGAGTGGGGCCACTAGATCACCAGGGATTCTGGACGGGGTATGGATGCTGCCCGCGATCGGACTATTTGGGGTGGGGGGGGACATTTACATTATGCCCACGATTGGGCTATTCGGGGTGGGGGAAGTTGCGTCATGCCCACGATCGGGCTATTCGAGGGTGGGGGGCATTTGGCATTATGCCCACGATCGAGCTTATTTGGGGTGGGGGCAGTTATTGGTGCCCGCGATCGGGCTACTGGGGGAAGAATTACATTATGCCCGCGATCGGGCTGCTGGGGGGACATAACATTATGCCTGCGATCGGGCTAATGAGGGGGGGACTATTCAGGTATGCCCACAATTGGGCTAATGGGGGGAGGGAGTTTACTATTATTCCCGCTATTGGGCTGCTGGGTGCATCGGACCCGACGGCTGCTGCCTGGCAGGGTGCCAGGCGCAAGTCGTCTGGGATCGGCGCAACTGCATGCTAATGGCAAGCAAATGGGGCTGTAATTAGATGCAAATGACCCCCCTGCGCCTTGCATAAATTATGGCCCCATTTGCATGTCACCCTTTGAATATCGCAGGTGCTGCTCATGGCACAATGGAACTTGTGCCACCGCATCTCAATGCTCCACTCTGACCACTTGCGGTGGTGCAGTTCCACTGCACCATGCACAGTGGGTGTGGCCAGGGGGCAATATTCAAAGAAGTTGCACAATAGCGCAATTCCATTGAATATTGTTTCATACACCCTGTGCAACTTTTGAGCGGCACAGGGGCTTGCACCACACAATGGTGCAGTTTGAATATCTGGGCCACAGCATACTAAATATTACACATACCTCTACTAATGATTTCTAATTACAATTTAAGAAAGACTAAGAACTATACACATCCAATCAGAGAGACGGACAAGTAAAAATATGAGACAATTTATCATAATAATGTTTGACATTTAGAATATCAGTGTAGGAAGGTATCATGATTAGTAGCGTCCAAGAAGCCTATAGTAAAAGATTATAAATACTATAAGGAATATCCAGTCAAGATATTTCCTTTTTTATTGTTTATATTTTTATCAGTTAATGAAATACTTGTTTCAGCTTAGTGCAAATATTAATGATGTAATATTTTAGACTGCTAGATGCCTTCAGTAATACAGTACAAGCCACTTAAGAGGGATGACTGGGTGGAATGCTGATCGTCCTACTTAAGCAGACATCCCAGAAAACTGAATTTGACTTTGCGGTGTGTGGCACTGGAATTCAGGGGGAGAATGAGTGAAGAACTGCCGCTTGCTGCTGCTTATGTGTCTATGTCTCACACTGTGTTATCTGGAAGGGAAGTGAGGGTAAATGAGGTTGAGTTTGTTTTTGTTTTTTTGTCTGTGTACAGTTTTGTGATCTTGCTAGTGTGATGAGGTTAGGGCTTGGTGCATACTACTTAAAGTACAGTGTAGACTTTATCCTGGTAATCTCCTGGTTCATGTTGGAAAAATTCAGCCTGCAACAAAATATCAACTGTCTGTGACAGAAGGTAGCAGGACATGGATGGTTCTTGATCTTCATCTTTGACAGCTTTGATTCCTCCTATGCAGCCGACAGCTCCGATACCTCCTATTTCCAGTGCACAGTCAGCTGTGGAGGCACTTGGAACATACTCTGTGGCTGATGCAGATTTGGACGTGGTTGTGGCAGGAGTGAAGAAATCTGTGATGCTCTTCTGTCTTTTTTCACTCTGAGCCTGTGCCTGGATGCTTCTTTGCACATCAAAAAATTGCTGCCCATATTGCTTTATGTCCGTGTTGTTGACACCACATCATAGCTGATCGCAGTCCATTCAGTGCCTCATTAGTCAAAATAGTTGCCTCCTGTTCCTGTGTGTCACCATCTGCCTTATAATTCATTGGGAATAGCTACAAAATCCTGAACTCAGTTTCCCAAATCCCATAAGACCAAGTCTAGAACATCGAAGTTCAGAAGACAGACAGGGTCTTAAATGCAATGTGTGAGGCTTCACCCCTTGCTCCCCCTGAATGGGGGGCTTTGCCCGCTGCATCCCTCTTAACTAAAATAACCAACTCTGAGGGGGAGCAGACCTTGAAGTAGGTTAAAAATGTTATAGGGGGAAGAAGCGCCACTTGCAAAAATTTTCACCCCAGAACAGAATCCAAGTCTGGAATTCCATGCTTGCCAAGCTGCTAGTGGCCTAGCCCTCCACACCATGGGAGCAGCTCAGCCAGCTTCTGCATCCTCCCTTCTCTTGTGCTATTGACTAGGGGTAGGACAAAAGAAAGGAGCACTCCAAAACAATATGAATATATGCTAAGATAGCATTTTATTGTTGCCAAACATTCCAACAGAAACCCCTGCGCTTCAGCTTTGTGCCTTCAAATGGAGTATAAATAGCTAGGGATACAAAAGGCTTTTATATATATACAGCTGATGACCTCATCAAAGTGAGACCTGAGAAACACTCATATACTACACCTGTGCTTATTTTTAATCAACAAAATCAAAGTGAAACCCAGCTTCTGTCATAACATACATACAGAATTCCTATTTTTTATCCTATTTCTTTTATATTAAAAACAAATGAAGTAATTACATCTCACCTTTTCAAACATCAACATATATACACATTCTCTAATTATTATAGTTAGAAAAACATTATTTTTTCTTTTACTGGAAACAGGTCAAAAATCCATTTATAGTATTTAATATATAATATGGACCAAGTTTCAAAAAGTAAAGAAGTGTATTCCAACCACAATAAATTGTTTTCTGAAGACCTATAAAGTCATAAATACAAGGCTTAAGATAACCAAGGGAGAACTAGGCTGGGGGAAGGATGGAAAGGGGAGGGAGAAGGGGAAGGAAAGAAATAGAAGGAAAGAAAAGGAAGAAGGGAGTGGAAAAACAAGCATAGAAGAAGGAAGAGGAAGGAAGGGAGAAGGGGAAGGAAGGAGGAGAAAAGAAGGAGAGAGGACTGGGGGAGAACTAGGTCGGGGGAAGGGATGGAAACCCCCTTTGAAGGCACAAAGCTGAAGCGCAGGGATTTCTGTTGGAATTTTTGGCAACAATAAAATGCTATCTTAGCATATATTCATATAGTTTTGGAGTGCTCATTTCTTTTGTTGTACTGATTTGAGGTTAGCAACCTCTGTTGGGAGCACCACCTCTCTAACTGAGCGCCACTCAAAAACTGTGTTTTGACTTTGGCTAGGGGTAGGGTAGTGGTTCATCAGATCCACTACCTTACCCCTGTCAGCATCTGCTTCCTCCCTGTCAGGTATGTGCATGTCAGGCACTAGTGACCGGGCTACTGAGCATTGGGATTGCAAGCATTGGGGTTTTAAATGGACACCATCCATTGTCATTCCCGCTCCTTTGACAACAGCACTAACAACTTTTGAATCGGTGAGTTCACCCACTGTTGACTCAATGCAGTCCATCTCCACAAACTCTGTAAAAGTGGCAGCATTCATGAAGATCAGGATGTTAACATCCTGCAATACTGTTACTCTGATCTCATCTCCCTGAAAACTGGTACAAGTGCTTAATCCAGCTTTCCGGATGCAGTTTTCGGTAGTTGTCGCCTTTGCAGATTGCCATGCTCAATGCAGCATTTAAATTGCATTTAACAGATTTACCTTGCAAGTGATTTTGGCTGCATGAGCTGACTCCCCCTCATCTATTGTGTTTAGGATTTCTCCAGCAATGAAGGACCTGTTGTGACCTTTTAGATTTTTTATGACTCCCATATCCATGGGCTGTATGATGCTTGTCATGCTGGCTGGAAAAAACAGCAGCCATATAAATTTAAGCAGCCTGATTAGATCATGCGGATGAGCTGGGCAGTTGTCAATGAACAACAGAATCTTTCTCCTCTTTTGATGTACCTCATTATCCCAGGATAAAAGCCACTTCTGGAAAACTGAACCTGTCATCCAAGCATTTGCTGAACTTGTGTAAGTCACTGGCAAACAATGAGGATGTTTGCTTTTTTCCAGTCAGAACAAGCTTATGCTTTTCTGTCCCATTTTGGTTTGAGCAGCACAAGACAGAGATTCTGTCTTTGGCTTTTTGGCCTCTAATCAGGTCCTTCTTTTTCAAAAAGTGCCCATAGTCAGGATAGCCTCAGAAGATAAGCCTGTCTCATTGGTGTTACAGACGTCTGCCAGTTAGTAACTGGAGTGCAGACCAGGCAGCACTTCAGCAACCCAGGTTTGAGCAGCATTGGCATCTGCATCCTGATTTTCACCATGTTCCCTTTTAAACACTATCTGATGGTGATGCTTCCACCTGGACAACCAACCGTCAGTTGCATCAAAACTCTCATTTCCCATCTGAGTGGCCAAATCCACAGCTTTTGCTTTCAGTGTTGGGCCCAAAATGTGAGTACCCTTCTCCAGAGCTCGCAAGAACCACAGTATCAGGGCATCATCAACATCACTATCTTTGCCCTCTCTGTTCCTCTTGTGGCTCAGGTTAGAGTTAGAATGCCAATCTGCCAAAATTGCATCTCAATCCTTACTTATCCAACAAGCTTGTTTTTTTGAAATTTTAAATTCAGAAGCAACTGAGGACAGTGATCTAGTGGGGTTACTCAGGGCTTCAATCACCCAAGCCCTCTCCGTGAGTGTAAGCTCATTTCTAGGAAGAAGAGACATGACGCCAGCTCAGCATGAGTGAGCATGGAACAGATCTAGTAGATAAAGGTAGAGAATTGTTTTAACTGTTCACTGAGTAACTTTTAACTGTTGCCAGATGATTACAGCCAATTACATGATTACTGTATGCAGAAAATGCCACGGTGATGTCATGGTAATTGGCTGTAATCTGCTTTGATTCAGCTGTCGGCAATCTCACTAAAGCGGCACTCTTAAGATTGGGAATCCCATTTAAATGTAAAAGAGCAATTATATTTAACACAATAACAAATCGGTTCCATTGGAGATGTCCCACTTAAGCGTCCATCCTGCTTAAGCACGTCTTATCTAAGTGGCTTGTACTGTATTTACATCCCTGTATGGGTGGAATAGAGACATCCAAATCAACATCATAAAGGAAAGCTCTTGTATAAAGCTGTAGTTTTACTAATGGGCTATGTTACTCATGCACTCAGTACAGATTAATCATGTAAAAAGTTACCTTAGGGAACTATGCAGATATCTTGCAATCTTAAAATTTAAGTAAATGAAATGTCTGAATAAATGTTTATATCACCATACTAAAGGGAGGTAGAGGGAAAGGCTAAAAAAGAGAGGTACCAGTCTTTGATAGAAATAGAGAGATCTGAGTGAGCGATATTTAAAAACTGAGCTCTCTAAGGGCAGTATAATGCAGGTCTACAGGACTTATCATGGACTTTCAGAAATACCTTCATATACCTTACAACAGAGTTGTTCAGAACATCACAGCAAAAGAGAGTAATATTAGTGTTGCATAAATATTTTTCAATTTATGTATCTTATACCACCACATCAGCTTCTGGAGCAGTTGTCTTTTAGCTCAGTATTAACAAAGAATATTTTCATAGTTTAGACCAGGCTTTGATAAAGAACGGTTGATGAAATAGTTCTGATGTGAAATATCTGGTAGCTAAAATAGAACTGAACAAGGTGGAGGCAAAGAGAGAAAAAAATAAACAATGTCATTCATTTTAAATGTCATCTAGCTTTTTTGAAGGAGGATATTAATCTTGCTATCCCCTCTCAATGGAATAGAGCCATGTTTGATGCCCATAACAGACAGACAGTCTGGATCCCTGTTATGAAATATAGCAAAATGTACACTTAGGGGGGTGTCTAGTGTAACATTTTATACAGAACATACATGCCTTTGTATATGTTTTGTTCAAAGGACATGCGTTGCACCACACTTATACTTTTGGAAGAGCATGTAATAACATAGAAGGGGCTAATGTAAATATACCATCTGGGTGAACAAATTCTTTGCCAGATGTACAGAATTTACAGATGTTCCATCTTTCCATCTCCCACATTTATGGCTTCCTTTTGGTGGTGGGGAAAGCCAATTACAAAATGTGTAGTGGGACTGGAAACATACTCCTGGGTCACCATATCATTCAGAATTTTAGAACAGTAATAGGCAATGCATGGTGACTTAACAATACAACAGAACAGGCCAATGTCTTCTTTTAGCATAGGCCAGTGTTTTCTAACAATATGTGCCATAGTAGTAGCTGTATGGTTATATTCTGTAATAAAACTGACAATGGTACTAACCTCTGGATGTCTACATGGTTGTAATACTGCAATCTGCCCAGATTTCTAGATTTTTTAAAAGCTCCATCAATTACTTGTTCAGCTGTACACCCCTTTGATAAAAATCTGGCATGGAGCTCCTTGACCTGTTCCTCATACAGGACTAAGGAAGAACAACCTCTTCAAACATGTAGAAATTGGCTGTAAGGGAAAGACTGCATAAGTATAGTCAGTGGCTGCTTTGGCATACAAAAGAGTGTTAGCAACTGAAGGTTTCCTATAAGACTTTCAGATCAATTCCTTTCCTTCAAACAACATGAAGTCTTACTGTATTCTGACTATTGCAGTTAGCTCCAGCCTTTAAACTGCCCCGGAGAACAAAGGGTTAACTTTCTATGCAGTGCATAGAATGCTGAGCTCGAGCTTGGCTGAGGTCTCTGTCGGCAGCCCTTTGAAACCTAACCGTCAGATTCTTTACTCCGCTTCACTGAACAGACGCTCTGGAGATTTCTCCTTCAGCTCGGTTCGAAAGTCAGTTAAAGTGTCGGTTAAGTTGTCGGTTTTAAACCAAAATTATTCCGCGTCGTCGGTTCAGTCTCTGTCTGTGGTACCATGAGTACTAGATAGGTTTTTATCTGAATTCTGTGTGGAAATTGTAAAGTGTTAGATTGGTTCAGCTGAACCGATCACTTGTAGTGAATTCTTCTGTTTTACTTTAGAGTGTGGTTACCGGTCCTTATCGGTTCTAAACAAAACGTGTTTTGAAAGTTTTTTTACAATACCTGCGACACGGTTAGGAACTGATAAGGGAGTCTTGCCTGGTGGTTGCCATAAAAAGGACAAGTTTGGTTAGGTTGGCCATGTCTGAGAAACCCAAGAAGAAATCCGGGCCCACTGGGTTTCGACACAGCAGTGAATGTGAGGAGGTCTTTGCTAAGGCCGATCCCAACACCACCTGTGTTTATTGTCTGGGGTTTGAACACCTCGATACAGACTGCCAAATTTGTAAAGATTTTCCTAAATCTAATCTTGAGAAGAGATTAGGTAGACTTAGGGAAAAGGAGGCTGAGAAGTCCGCTGACCGGGATGGCCAGCCTGGTTCGGTTCTGACCGAACCAGAAGGAGTGCCCTCTGAACAGGGTGATACTTCTTCAGGCAAGAGGAGAGCCAATCCTGAGGGGTCAGTTCCTACAAAAAGGAAATGCAAAGAGAAATTCACTGGTTCGGATCCAGAGATTCGTGTTCCAACCGCCAAGGAAATAGCCACAGCGATTCGGATTGTGAAATTGCTTAGGCCGGTTCTGACCAATCCGGCACCTTTTGGCAGGGGTTCACTTCGGTTGGTTCCCCCAGTTCAAGATTATACCCCTGAAGACTTTTATGAACCGGAGTTTGAGGAGGAGGAGGAGGAGGAGTTTGAAGATGTTGGTGATGATGGTGAAAGTCTGGATGTGCCTGTGGAACCGGACATCTCCCCAGACCAACCTTCTGGTGTTTCCCCTCCTAGGCTTTCTGAGTTCCTTCCCCACTATCTGTTTTACAGAAAAGTGACTGAAACCCTCCAGCTTCCTATAGAGGAGGCAATAGAGGCTCAAGAGGAGCCTGATTATGTGGAAATGATGGACATCCCAGAGTCCAGGAGATTGTCTATTCCCCTTCACAAATCCTTTGGGAAGCAGACACAAAAAATCCTAAAGTCTCCCAATTCTGTACCTCCTGTTGACAGAAGGGTGGACAAGAGGTATATACTATCAGGCTCAGATACAGAGTTTTTATACCAACAATGCAGCCATATTGGGGTAGTGCAGGCTGCTGCCTGTGACAAGGCAAATATTCCCTTGGCTTCACACACCCCCCAAGACAAAGACTCCAGGAAGATGGATGCCATGGCAAAGAAGCAGTACATGGCATCTTCCTTGGGACTCAGGCAGGTGAACTATATGGCCTATACAGCCAGGTACCAGAAGTCCAGGTGGGACACTGTACTGGCACTGGCTAAACAGGCCTCCCCCCAGCTGGCCAAGGAGCTGGAGGAGGTGGCAGCTGATGGGATTGAGGCATCAAAGGTACAAGTTCATGCTGCTGTGGACTCCAGTGATGTGTCATCAAGAGTCATGGCTACATCTGTGGCTCTTCGGAGGATGGCTAGGCTCAGATGTACTAGCCTCTCATAGGACACCCAGGCTAAGGCCATGGATTTTTCTGTGGTGGGTAATTCTCTGTTTGGGGAGCAGACAGAGAATTACATGAAGAAAATGGATGAGTACAGGACCACTTATAGGAGTGCTCAGGCCAAGGAGAGGCAGGCAACTCCTCAAAGGCAGCAATCTAGGGGAAGGGGCAGGCCTTTCATCGACCTTTTTACCAAGCACAGGCCTCTTCTCCCTTTTCTCAGAGGGGGTTCTTCAGAGGGAGTGGCAGAAAGGGGATGAGCAGGGCTGCATCTACTCCTCAGCCTAAGGCCCCTGCCAAGCAGACACCTTGATGGGTCTGCCCGGGTCGACTCTCCTGTCCCTGTAGGGAGCAGACTGGCTTACTATGTCCAGGACTGGATGTCTATTACATCAGAGAAGTGGGTCCTGGAAGTAGTAAGCCAGGGACTGGTTCTCAGCTTCAACAGATGTCCATAGATGAGAGACAGATCTTTTCCACCTGCAGGTCTCTCTGAGACCCTTGCCCTAGAGGCAGAGGTTTCATCATCTTCTGACTTTAAGAGCCATAGAGAGAGTTCCTACCCTACACTGTGGCAAAGGTCTGTACTCCAGATACTTTCTTACCCCAAAAAAGACAGGGGAGTGGCAATCCATCCTAGATCTAAGATACCTGAACAAACATCTTTTAAAACCAAAGTTCAAGATGGTGACTCTGGGAATAATTCTTCCCTCTCTAAGGCCAGGGGACTGGCTAATGTCCCTGGGCCTCAAAGATGCCTACTTTCATATTCCCATCAGGTGCTCCCACAGAAAGTACCTCAGGTTCAAGTTGCCCTCAGGCCATTATCAGTTCAAAGCAATGCCCTTCAGCCCTAACATCAGCTCCAAGGGTCTTCACAAACTGCCTGGCAGTAGTAGTTGCCTTTTTAAGAAGGCAAAATATTTCCATTTCTCCATATCTGGACGATTGGCTCATAGTGGGTCAGTTTCCAGACCAAGTCAAGTCAGACCTGCAAGTGACCCAGCAAGTGCTCACTTCTCTGGGTTTTCTTCTCAGCCTCCCCAAATCAGTTCTCAAACCAGTGCAACTCCTTACCTTTATGGGGCAGAGCTAGATACTGTCAAAGCAAGAGCCTTTCTTCCCCTGGAAAAAGGCAAGAGTTCTTATAGAACTGACTTCTTCCTTCAGCCTTCAGGTGTCCCGACCAGCAAGGCACTTTCTTCAGCTCTTGGGCCACATGGCAGCTTCTACAGCAGTTTTCCAAGGGGCAAGATTTCAGATGAGGGACATTCAGTTCCATCTGAGGGCCTTTTGGTCGCAAAGGAAGGACCACCTTACCAAACTGATTCCAGTGACTCAGACACTGATCCAAGCTCTTCAATGGTGGCAGGATCAGGACAATTTAAGGCAAGGGGTCCCTTTTGTCACTCAGTCTCATTCAGTGGTCCTTACCACAGATGCTTCTCTTTTGGGGTGGAGAGCTCATCTGGGGGATCTCACAGCCCAAGTACTGTGTTCCCCTCTGGAGTCCCTTCTTCATATCAATCTCCTGGAACTCAGGGCATTGTTTCTGGCCCTGCAAACCTTCTCTCAGTTGGTTCAGAACAAGGTGGTTCAGGTCAGAACAGACAACACCACCACCATGTGGTACATCAACAAGCAGGGAGGCACTCGGTCTACAGCCTTGTGCATGGAAGCCATGAAATTGTGGTCCCTGGCTTATTCCCTACAAACCTCTCTGATAGCAGTCAATCTTCCAGGAAAGGACAATGTGCTGCCAGATGCATTGAGCAGGATCTCCCAGGGCCATCACGAATGGTCTCTGGACCCTCTGGTTTTGAAAGTGATTTTTTCAAGTTGGGGCACTCCAGAGATAGATCTCTTTGGAGCCCCAGACAATCACCAACTTCCTATGTTTTGTTGCAGAACTCCAGTCTTGGGTTCAGTCCCTCTGGATGCTCTGATTTTGAACTGCAAAGGGAAATTTCTGTATGCTTTCCCTCCCTTTCCTCTACTGTTCAAAGTCCTTGTCAAGATAAGGTCACAACCTTGCAAAGTGATTCTGATTGCTCTAGACTGGGTCAGACAGCCTTGGTACCCCTTGTCGCTGTCTCTAGCAGTCCATTTTCCCCTGTCTCTTCCCAGGAATTACTACCTGTTAACATCCTCTCAGGGGAGGATTTGGTACCCCAATCTTCGGTCTCTCAATCTCAAGGCATGGCTCTTGAAGAGTTAGAGTATGCAGATTTGCATCTCTCTCAGGGGTTTCAGGATATTCTCAAAGCTTCTCAAAAGCCCTCCACCAGAAAGACTTATAACTCCAAATGGAAAAGATTCAACATTTGGTGTTCCAAGAAGCATATTCCTCCAGACACTGCTGAACTGTTTACAGTTCTGGATTATAAGGTCCATCTTAATGGCCTAGGCCTCAGACCAGCTACTCTCAAGGTACACTTGTCAGCTGTTTCTGCCTTTTTGTCAGTGAGGAAGTCTTCCTCACTATCATCTCATCATGTGTTCTGTAAATTTTTCAAGGGATTGCTTCATACCAATCCACCCTTTAGGGATCCTGCCCCTGCCTGGGACTTAAATGTTTGCATTGCTCAACTTATGCAACCTCCTTTTGAGCCTATATCCTCAGCAGAGCTTAAGTACTTGACTTGGAAAACTGTGTTTTTGGTAGCCATTACCTCTGCCAGACATATTAGTGAACTGCAAGCCCTGTCAGTGGAATCTGATTTTATCTTTTTCATAGAGAGAAAGTGGTCCTTAGAACCAATAAAAGGTTCTTGCCCAAAGTGGTTTCAGACTTCCACTTGAACCAGTCTATATCTCTCCCAGTCTTCTTCACTGATCATTCTTCCTCAGGAGAGAGGAGGCTACACAGTCTGGATGTTAAAAGATCCCTTAGCTACCACATAGAACATACCAAGGGTCACAGGTTTGATTCCCTCCAGTTATTTCTCACTTATGGGGAAGTGGGAAAGAGCAAACCTGCCACCAAAAGAACTATTGTCAGGTGGATTGTGTCTTGGATACAATTCTGCTATGAGAAACTAGGAAAGATTCCACCCTCAGTCATGAGGGCTCACTCTACAAGAGGTACAGCTGTTTCCCTGGCTGCTGCCAGGGATATCTTTCTGTTAGAAATCTGTCAAGCAGCCACCTGGAAAACAGTCCATACCTTTACCAAGCGTTACTCTCTGGATATCCAGGCTAGGAGCAATGCTCAGTTTGGCACAGCAGTACTTCAGAGCCTATTCCCAAAGTAGGTTTTGTCCCTCCTCCACGGAGGTACTGCTTGGTAGTCTGCAATAGCCAGAATACAGCAAGATTTCATGTTGTTTGAAGAAAAAATTACTCACTTTAGTAATTATGCTTCTTCTAATGGAGTCTTGCAGTATTCGGACCTCCTTCCCTGCCTCCCCTCTCAGAACCTGTTTTTGGGAAGTGGGTGGGCAGGTGCAGTGTTGCACCCTAGAGGTGCTTCTTACACACCCTCCCCCTTTTGTTTGGGTGTTTTGTTGTTATTGTTATCCTTATTTGGATTGGGTTTTGGTTTTGGGTTTCCTGACTTGAGTCTTTTTTGGGAATCCAAAACTCTTTGTTGCCAGTTGGCTAGTAAAAAATGTTACAATTTCCACATGGGATAGTTAGTGAGTTTTTGCTCATAAGAATCTGATGGTTGGGTTCCAAAGGGCTGCAGACAGAGACCTCAACCATGCTTGAGCTCGGCATTCTATGCACAGCATAGAAAGTTAACCCTTTGTTCTCTGGGGCAGTTTAAAGGCTGAAGCTAACTACAATAGTCAGAATACAGCAAGACCCCAACAGAAGAAACATAATTACTAAAGCGAGTAATTTTTTCTTTTAAACCTACTAACAATAAATCCAATAATGTTGTCTCAGTGGAATCAGTGTTGGCAGTAAACTTGACATTCAAATCATTGTGATTCTATAAAATCCACAAATTGGTCACTGTTTCTCTGCCCCCTCCAAATAACTATAATATCATCTATGTACCTTTCCCAGAAGGATATCTGAGGCAGGTATGGGCTTTGACCATGGTCAAACATTATGTCCTCCTCCCACCAGCCTAAATAATGTATGTTGACATAGGAAGGTGCCATGGTGGTGCCTTTCACCCTCCCACAACTTTGAATGTAGTTTTTTTTTAATGAAAAACAAAGTAGAGGTCTAAATAACATAAAAAGCTTTCAAAATGAAATCAGCTGGGAAGAAACTCCTATATGTGTTTGCACCAAGTTGTACTTTTTTGCTTCAACTCCAATTTCGTGTGTGATAAAAGTGTACAATTGTGTAATGTCTATAAGTACACTGATAGAGTAACTACAATCTATTGATGAAGAAATCTACAGACATGGACAGTTTCTCAATTAAAGATCCCTGTCCAGAAATTATAGGACATTCAGGGCAGGTTTTTGTTTGTCTTGTCCTTGTGGATTTGGGGAAAAACTGAAATTGTGGGGGATAACTGGGCAATGGGTCAGCATGAAATCCAGACAAGGGACATGGATGCAAGCTGGTAAGAGGGAGTTTCAGGAGGGATGTGAGAAAGTTTTAATTTACAGAAAAAGTGGTTGAGCCATGGAACGACCTACCAACAGGATGGTGGGTGCAAAAACCATTAATGGGTTCAAGCACAGCTGGGACAGAGTAAAGAGCTTAATAATTATTCAAGAGTGTAGCAGTAAGGCAGGGAATTAGGGGGGAGATGAGGGCAAAGACCCCATCTAGACAATATGTCACAGTGTACAGTAGAGTAATACTGGGCAGAGTGGATGGACCAATGGTCATTTTCTGTCAACATTGTCTACATCTCCATAATTGCAAGCATGTACAGAGTTGAAGGTTTCAAGGATTCTTTTGCAATAATATCCAGGTCATTTCCTGACTAGTGCACTGAATAACTGATTCCCATATACAGTCTCTGTTTTGGTTCATTTCTCCCAGATTTTTGATTTAACATTTGTCAACATTAAACTACATGTACTATTTGCTTGTCCAGTCACCTAAACTGGACTGACATGCTGACAAGAAAAGGGACAGACAAGTATATACCCTCCCAGAACAAAATATAAGTTAATTAAAATTTGTATTCTGCTCTTGCCTGAGTTTTGCATCAGGTAAGCACGTACTTAGTTAAAGTATCTGTGCTTCCCTCCCCACAATTATTTGTTTACATGATGGCGTTATACCCCTAAAAGGCGTTTGTTTGTGGGCAGGGGAGTAACTTACCTTTTAGTAATAAGACACGTGTTTGCTTCCTGACCCATAATTGTAACTACACATCACCCACAGCATAGGTGACTGTGTACAAGTTTAGCATAGAGAGGGAGATAGAAGGAGGTTCAGCAGTGAATAATTATTAGATGAAAAGAGTCTGAAAGAGTGCAACTGGTTCCTTCTTGACAAGGTGTCATCTAAACAAACTGAGATCTCCTCATGTGGCCTCTCATGGGCTGGTAGTACCATCCCTAGGATGGGCCCAGATAATAAGCCATCTTTGGGGAGTTCTGTCCAGTTTTGCATGAGAAAGTGTTTTGTGTGATTTGGGGACTGTGCCCTATTTGCTGTGTATTGGATCCAGGGTCTACCTAGCTGCTTATTGGCTGAGGGTGACCTTGGACCTATATATTTCATGGTATGCTGACTGCACATCTATACCGCCACGGTGAAGACCATCACCATGACAGAATTCAAAGAAAAGTGTCAGGTCACTGTGATTGTTCCTGTAGGCACCAGCGGTGCATCTCCTGGTGTGTCACCACCTCGTCAAGACAACTCCAACTCAGAGTTGTATATCTAGAGACCGGGGTGTGTGGGGGGGTGGACCCTATGGGGGTGTTCAGGGGCACAGCCCCCTGAAGAAAACACACCGACATCCCGACAGTACAATGCTGATACTCGGCATTGTGTCTGTCACTGTTGGCATAGTAGGTGTTGACTCCCAATAGGTAAACCATATTTCATACGTCCTCAGGTCTTCACTTACAGAAGGGGTTCCCCTGCTGCCTTAAAAAGGCAGTGGAGAGGCCCCTCTTTAAAAAAACATTTTCAGATTCTGATGTTCTACTGAATTACACTCCTGTCTCAAACATTCCCTTTCTGGAGAAGGTGATGGGGAAGGTGGTGGTGATGCAGATGGAGGCTTGCCTGGAAAGGTTTGACATCTATGAGCCTTTCCAGCTGGAGCTTCAGCCTTTTCACAGCATGGAGACTATTCTTATAAAGGTGTTGAATAATCTACTTACAGCAAGGGACAGAGCGTACTGATATTCTCTTGTTCCTCTTGCTGTCTTATCAGCATTTGACAAAGAGGGACATGAAGTACTCTTTGAACATTTGAGGCTCTATTTCGAGGGAAATAAATACGGGGAGAGCAGTGAAGGTGGCCTCTCTGAACTTTCAACAAGGAGAAAAAAAATCAGGAGAGGGCAGTGGGTGTGGCCTTTCTGAACTTTTGCAAGGCCTTCAACACTGTGGTATGCAGAAGACTGATAGTGGAACTGAGCAACCTAGGAGGGGGATCCAAAATGGTGAAATGAGTTAGAAATTGGTTAACTGACGGGAGACAGAGGGTGATTGTTAATGGCACTCACTCTAATGATCAGAGAGTGATTAGACAGTTGCCACAAGGCTCAGTACTGGGACCAGTTCTCTTGAATGTCTTTATAAGTGACACTGCAGATAAACTGGAAGGAAAGGTATGCCTTTTTGCAGATGACACCAAAATCTGAAATGTGGTAGACACTCAGGAGAGGGTGGAGAAAATGTGTAGAGATCTTGGAAAACTCAAGAAGAGATCAATAGCATGGCAGTGGGGGTTTCGTATGCATAAGTGCAAAGTCACGCACCTAGGGCATAGGAACCGAGGAGCTAAGTACAATATAGGATGGGAGGAAAGTTCCTGACAGTTACTAACAGGAAAGAGACCTTGTGGTTATCATATTTGATGAACTCAAAGTGGCAGGGCACTGTGACAAAGCAGTGGGTAGGGCCTACGTGATGCTGGGATGCATAGGGATCAGTATCTCCAGCAGGAGGAGGGAGGTGGTGTTGCCACTATATCGTTCATTAGTAAGACTCCGCCTAGAGTATTGTATTTTTTTCTGGAGATTGCACCTCAGAAATTATCTAGACTGGATGTAGCAGTCCAGAGGAGGGCAACTAAAATGGTGCAGGGTTACACCAAAAGCCCTACAAGGAGAGATGGTGGGATCTCAACATATACACTCTTATAGAGAACAGAGTGAGAGGGGACATGATAGAGACCAACAAATACCTCACAGTGGTAAACAGGGTGCAGAAGGTGAGTCTCTTTCAATGAGAAAGAGCACAAGGACCAGAGAGGGGCATGCAATGAAACTGGAGGGTGGGGAGTTTAAGAGGGATGTGAAAAAGTACTACTTCACTAAAAGATCTGTACACCCATAGAACAAACTGCCAGCAGAAGTGATGAAGACAAAAATAGTAGGGGAGTTAGGTATTTGTGGAATAGAGATAGAGGAATATTAGTAAATAGGTAGGAAGGAGGGAGGTTGCCAGAGACCAGTTAGGGTCTACAGAGATAGACTAGGCAGGGACAATCTGAGCAGATTGGGTGGGCCAAGTAGTCCTTTTTTTGCTGGAAAATTCTGTTTCTGTGTGGGGCTTACCCACACTGTGTTGGATTACACAGAGTCCTACGATACCAGGAAAGCACAGCCAGTTGTTCTAGGTAATTCCAATTGCTCAAAAGGCTACGTTCAACTGTGGTATGGCTCAGTGCTCGATCCTGGCCCTTGTGTTGTTTGCCATGTACATGTTGCCACTGGGACAGATCATAACACTGCATGTTCTGGAGTTTCACTGCTATGCAGACTATGCCCAGTTACATCTGATGGGGGTAGGGGTTGCAGGACCTATACTGTGTCACTGTTTACAAGAGATCAACAACTAGATAACCTCCAAATGTTTAATTTTCAGCCCAAGAAAGACTGAACTGTTAATTGTCAAACCAGGTTCCTGTGGCTCTGCAATGATAAGGAGTGAGGCCCTCCTTCTATCTTTAAATGGTATCACCCTTGGAACCATGAATGCAGTTAGAAATTTGTGGGTTTTTATGGACTGCAGGCTGTCACTTGAACAGTATGTGTTGCAGGTCATTTGTTGTGGCTTTTTCCATCTTTGAAATGTCACTCATATCAAACCATATCAGGTGCCTGGTGATCTGATTATGATGGCCCATGCCTTCATCACATCCAGGCTGGATTACTGCAGTGCTCTCTACCTAGGGTTATTTGCATGTCTGAAGCACTACTTGTGGCTGGTCCAGAATGAGGCAGTCAAATTAATCTCTGAAACATCTCAAAGCTGGTGCTTGTTCAGTGGTATATCAGCTTCAGGATAGGCTTGTTGGTATGCAAGGCATTAAAGAGCATGGGGCCTGGCTCCTGGAAAGATCTCCAGAGACAGCATGCCTCTAGCCACTATCTCTACTCCACTGATGCTGGCCTTTTGTCAGCTCTGTGGCCCAGGCTGAAGTTATCCAGAGATAAGGCATTTATGGTAGCTGCATCTGTTCTTTGGAACTCCCTGTCACTTTATATTCTCTCTGTGAGCTCAGTGGAAGTTTCTTAGGGGACCCTAATATTTTATCTTTTTTCAAGCTTATTGTCTAAGCTATGCTAGTGCTGCACTTTATTATACTGTTAGTTAAGTTATAGTGTACTTTTCAAAGCTATTTATTTATTGTTTGATGTTATATTTTGGGTTTATTTTCTTTGTGTATTGTTGTATAGCACCCTGAGCCTCTGGGAAAGGGTGCATAGAGAAATAAACTTGTCTTGCCTTGCAATGCTATTTGAAGCAAAATACGCTAATCCTGTAAGCGTTTACATCTCTCTTCTTCTTTTTGCCTCATGCCGGCAAGTGGCTTGGAGACACTGTGCTTGATTTTCATAGAGTTGTGCAATGCTTGCACCAAGCCCTGCAGCACCACACTTAGGTTTTGGTAGTGCGCTAAACCTCATCACTGCAGCTGCACCCAATTTTAGTACATCGGGCACATTTGTGAAAATTTCCACAGTTTACAGAAGCCTGCACCAAAGATGCGAAAGCTGATCTAACCTGTGGCATTTGGTGCCAGTGTGTGATGATCACGATCTGTGCCCCGAGAATGTCACAAGCCCTGTGTGCCATGTGATCACTGCACCAGGGGCTTGTGGCGTTCTCCAGCATTTGAAAATCGAGCCCACTGTCTTGGGTTCTGGTGTAGATGACTGATGTTTAGAACTGGCCTAGAAGTGGGAGGTCTTCACATACATCACAGTTTAGTACCCTCTTGTGGCCAGCTCACATACTGGACTTGGTATCAATCTTGAAGGAGACCACTACCCCACATCTTTGACATGCATGGTTTGGTGGTGACAAGCTGTCTAAATAGGGATAGGGGTGGGAGGAATGAGAAAAACAGTGGGGAGGATTCTACCCCAAGAGCAGTGAGCACCCAGTTCAGATGTATGAGAAATGGAAAACACCACAGAAAAAAGTTATAAAAATAGTCCTTTTTGTCTTTAGAACTATCAAAAAGAGAACTTAAAATAAATAATGGCAAGAAATGCCCTGTAGTACAACTAACAGAAGTGAGTTTGTCTAATGTCAAGAGAGGAACTGGGTACCTTTCCTGAAGATCCTACATCAGTGGTTACTTAATAAATAAGGCATGACAGACTACAAGTTACTGGAGTATTTAGTCATGCCTCCCATGGTATATCATGAGGCACAGCTGAGTGACTTAACCACATGAAAATTGATAATCCCTACCCACAACCTGAAATGCCTTACTGCCATTATACAATGGACCCAAGTGTAAAATAAATTTACAGTGTTTAATAATGATTTTTATGAATGCCCTTCCATAGCCATGGGTTACTGCAGTATTTACCCACAATATAAATCTTAACTAACCAGTCAGGTTACAAGATGTTTCATGTCCATTGCATGATAAGTGGTAACCTATGATGACTCATATAGTATAACTCATGTCTTCCCATATGGCCTGTAGTGGGTTATTATGCTTGTAGAATTGTTTGTTTATGAGATAATGAATGAATGTAGACATGTTATCATTTGAAAAAAAAAAACACAATGATTTGATTGACAAACCATCATGTGGCAAGACAAATCTTATTGCATGCAAGTGATGTAGATTAACCACTCAGATGATTACTTTCCCCCTGCTATTTAAACATTTGAAATGGATTCCTATTACTGCTGCTTATTAAATTATTTTGTGCCAAACATTTCTGAGTACTAGAAATTACATGGACATATTACTAATTGCATTGTTTTTGTTGCAGATACTGTTACTCTCCGGAGTGATAAAGCAGGAGTAACTCTGATGGCTGCTCATCATGGAATTAATTATTTGTATTATAATATGAAATCATGCAAGGTACTTGTCCATTTAGACTAAGTTCCATTGCCTGACATCTTGCTAGTACAACAAGTAACTTACCATTGACTTTTTGCATAGGTTCAAGTTTCCTCATGGATGAGAACAAGAACATGTGGCATATGTGGGCACAATGATGGGGAAACAAGACTGGAATTTAAGACACCTGATGGATCCTTAGCTAAGAATGCTGTGAGCTTTGCGCACTCTTGGATTACACCTGGAGAGACTTGCTCTGGAGGTATTGAAGTTACAGTAACTTAGCCTTTTGCTTCTATACCATTGCATTAGTGGTTTTCACATACTATTTGAGAATATACTCTTTTATGATCAGTACTTTACATATTAAAGGTATGATTTCACAATTAGCATTTCAGCCACTGGAAAATACAAATGTAGGTCTTATTCAGAAAGAAGGCCAGCACATACCTGATTCATATAAAACCATCCCACACTGTTCTGAGCCCATGGCTCTCCTTGAGGAGGGTTTGTGGGCAGCATTCACAAGCATTGGTTTCTCCCTTGCACTGATGTGGAGATCCATATGGGAAGAGAGGCAGTCTTGGGGCACAGATCACATACCAGGCTTCCAATAGCAAGCTTGACAGGCCACCACCAAATCCCTTGCTCTGCCTAAGCAGGGAATTGTAGAATACACTGTCATTCACAGTCAGGACTGCCATATCCCCCACAGAAACATGTATATTTCTACAAATAAAACAAATAATAGAGTTTCCCCCACTGCCCTATCCTTGTAATTCATACTATGGTTAAGACCTAGAACTACTGTTAAGGTGGGGAGTCACTTGCAGCACCTTGAGAATCATTTAAGGAGAGACATGGGGTATCACAAATATGGCACCCTCCCCCTTGATGTAAATTATGCATCCCCTTTTGCCTGAAGTCAATCATACTTTGCTTCAGGCATGCCACTTAGTTCAATCCAGCTCCTCAGTACACAAGTGGAGAGGGAGGTACTTGGCAGTGATATACTTAGCTGGGGGGTTTGAAGGTGCAAACTTCAGTGTAATGCAGATCTGCAGATGATCACCCTCCATGGCATGTAGAGATGTTACCATCATGAACAGAACACAATAGCCATATCAATCAAAAATGTATATCCATGTATTAAGGATACTAAATGACCTGTGGAAAAAGGTTTGTAATCACTGAGAGTCCTCTAAATGCTCTTCAGGCAATCATCTCTTCCTGGTTTACTGTAAATGCTCACCAGTGAACTATAGTAATTCATGTTAGCCTGAAAGCGTTTAGAGAAATTATTATAAATTTTACTATTTAGGAATTGATTGCAGTAAAACCAAAAAATATACAACACACGGCTAGGCCTTTGCACCTATAAAAATGGGTGTATTATTCACTGTAATGCACACTATTGAATCCATAGCAGCTACAAATTAATCAATTGTCACATCAGTACATTAACCAATCATAACATCACCAATTGTTGACATTTTTAACTTTTTTATCTTTGCCTTAAAACCACATTTTCATATAAAAGATTTTCTTAACAGACTGAGTTCACCCCCAGACAATGCAAATTGTCATTTTAAAAGCAATAGAGTTTCATAAAAATGGTTTCTCAACGGTCTATATTACCTACTCTGTCCAAACACACAAATTCATGTTAAAAAATATATATATACATTCATAATAAAGGGGTTCACAGTAATTTGAGACATCCACTCCCTGGACATCAGTTAGAATCAGACTTTCAGAATAACTGACTGTTCATTCCAATGCAGCTTTCAAACACAATATTTCAAAACAATTCCCAGCAACAGGCTACGCATACTGGATAGTTTCTAGGATGTTACATTTTTTATCTATCTACAAATAACTTTAAAAAATTAAAAGCACTAGCTGGCCCAGTGGCACTGAGGGTGGAGGCACTAGATGCCACACCTTGCGCTACGCCGGTGACCCGGGTTCGGAAACGGACCCATGTAGCCGAGTGTTGGCAGGGGGAGGGAGGATCAAGCATCCCACCAGATGCTCTCCTCCCTCAGGGTTGGGATACCTGGGACACACCAGCATATGACACTCCCATGGACAGCCAGTGGAAGCACCAGTCCTCGAAGAGATGGGCAGCTCCAACACTCGGGGTTGGGGAGGGGGGACATTGTATGGCACATGGGAGGCAAGATGTGCATCAGCACGTCACCTCTTGGGACTGAGTCCCAAGCGCCAGTGTCTCAGGGTGATGGGTCAGGGTGGAACACAGAAACAGGAAAAATTACCCTTGCTGTCCTGGATGATGACCGCTCCGCTGGCCCCAGATCACTGACACCGGGACAGACCCCACTGTGCAGAGAAGGGGAGGAGGCACTGTAGGGGCAGAAGATGGGTCTGGGATCTGGAAGTGAGCATTGAGAGGTCAGAAGGAGAGGATCAAAAGGGTAGGAAAAACAGGAGGAGAAAAAAAAAAGAAATTATAAAAAAAAATAAAAAATAAAGATTAAAAGCACGTTACCTAAAGGATGACACACTCTTTTGAAACTGCTGGGGATTTTCCTCCAACTTTAAATACACTCTCAAAAACAGTGAAAAAATAATAAATCTAAGAGAACATACTGTATCTTTAGCTTCATTAGCACTAATGTGTATAACCACAAAACACCATTTGACAGAAAGAAGCTGCATATGGTACCTTTCAAATTTCCCACATTACAAGGGACATCCTCCATTTACCCCCTCAAATCTGCTCTGTTTTGAATCTGTCAGATATGGAGAAGTATTGCCAGCATAAAATGCTGTACAATCAGACTTTAGAGCAAAACTTTTCAACACTATGTACTTAAGTAAAATTAAATATTGAGCAATGGCACTAGTTTTCTCACTGCTCAGAGCTTGCATCTCCTTAGCTGATGATGTGTCACACATTTTAAAACATTTTGAGTGTCCGTATTTCACATTCCTTGGGCAGCAGGGTAAGAGGTATGGAAGCCACCAACATTCAGAAAATAACTTCCAAAGCTAAATCAGCATAGAAGCTGCCGCAGCATGACACCCACAGCAAATGTGCTAGAAGCTGTCTTTCATCCTCTGACACCGATGCCTCATTCCCATGCCAAATGACTAGGTGAATCACTACCTGCATGTTCACAATTAGCAACCGTAGCAACAATTAATGTTCAATTAACCATAGCAACAATAAACTCATAACTACTTAACAAGCTTAAATCTTGAACTGCTGGCAACATGAACTGTTGGCAACTTTTTAAACTTTCTTAAAAAAGTTTAAAATCAATCCATTGTTTGGATAATTAAATCTATGATATAAAACTAATGCTAGTAATGTGCTGCATATTTGTGGAATAATGCTATCTTGGGAGATTAATGAAACTATAAAACCATACACCATTTGGGCTTGTGGCTTAATAGCTCATTATTCCCCCCATAGCATAATTTCCATGTACGTTACACATTCCTCACATTTATTCTATACATAATATCCAATTAAATTATATGAAGCCAGATAAGTTGTAAGCCTCAAAGAAGTAAAATAATTTTGAAGGATTTCTACCATATAATTATATGTACAGTTATTGTGTCTCTTATGACTGTAAGAATGTAGCTGTGAATCTATTCTTAAGGGTGTCTGGGGAGGGGGGATTAAGGGACATGAACCCATAAGATGCTTGTGCCTCAATATCAGCATACTCAGTTGGACCACAAGGCCTTTTTCTGTGTGCTAAACTCTATGTGTTTATGTTTCTGTGAGTTCTTTGGGTGAGAAAACTGTGAAGTAGAGGTGAGCAGTTTATTTATGTCTTAATTATTTGTTTACGAGATGTCACAGACCACCTGTCCACAATCACACCAATGCCTCCCTCATACCAGCTTGTTACAAACTTTCATACTACAGTAGTTCATCTTGTTCTGCACCCACACTCACCAATCTGTATAATCAGCACAGCACAGACACCTGGACAGGTGAGCCAAGCAGTGGTCCCCTTGAATCGAGCCACAGCCATCTGCTCAAGCCCCGGGTTGAGTGTGATTCTTGCTTTCTCTCTTTATGTTATTGCTTCCTACTACTTAGCTCAGATTACCTATAATTGTGTGTCTCTTCAATTAAATGGGTGCATCAAGAGATACGTCAAACACCTTTTTGTAATGCACAGCTGGTCACTTTTAGCTTAATAAATGGTCAGTGTTTATTTTCAAGACATATTCCTAAGCAAACAAGGATAAATAGTGCAATTAGGAAAAAAGTATGAAAATAAAGGTTTCATGCAATAAACACAAGTACATATTGTGACAGCATCAATGGCTCAGAAGTCACCTGCATAATCACCTCTAGCATCGGCAGACTGGAAGATCGTAGGTTGTATTTCTGTAAAAAGTCTTGCACTGGGCTGGTGGAGCTCCTAGACACTCAGAAGAAGCTATTTTCAAAAAAAGCCAAGTACACAAAACCTCTCATTACACGGACACCTTAAAGTAGTTTAAAAAAATGACATATGTATTGTTAAAAAGCACAAAAAACACCTGATGTGTTTCAGATCAAAATGCAATCCTATTTCAAAGGCCTTTTGAATGGGTTATTTTGGATCCCTAAATGCAACAGGTATTTTTTTGTGCTTTTTGACAATAAATATGTAATTTTTTAAACTACTTTAAGGTGTCCATGTAATTAGAGGTGGTGTGCTCATCTTTTTTTGAAAGTAAGGTTGCAGGTTCTAGCCCTACACCAGGTACTTGGGTTAATACGCAAAACTGATACTGGAGTGCAGTATGAGGTGGTGCTGCACTGTTAAGGTGCCATCCTTCAAATGAGGCATTAAACTGAGGTACCTTCTGTCTATCTCTGGTCACCTTCAGAGTGAAAGTTAATAATCTCATGCCACTTACAGAAGAAGAGTGGGGGAATTTCCCCATTGCCATGGCCAATGTTCCCCCATTTATGTACCCCCGCCCCACTGAGCATACCAGGAAATCAGCTATCACAGCTTACTGTGCCTTTCCTGGTCAAAAAATTACAAATAAACAAACATAAATCTAGAGCGATTTAGGTTAAAACATAGAGATAGAAATATAATATTAGCCAATAAGAAATGGGTAACTAGTACCTATCCAAGATATACCTTCTTTCTTTATTAACAACCCCCACTAGATAGTCTGACAGCTTCAAAACTATATGCCATCCTTGTTAAGTGAAGTAACCAACATGAGGAATGGCCTGATGCCTCAATTCTACTCCTCTCTCCTTCTCTGTCCCTTATAGGCCCATTTTGCTTGGAAAGATCAAAAGGGATCTCTCAGTAAGAGCCATGACTGCCAATGAAGTCAGCAAAGGTACCTTTAAGCTTACTCTTCCGGCACCCCTTCCAGTGAATCAACACCACCATGCTACATCACAGAAAGTTGTGTCACCTCACAGAGACAAAATGTACAGCACATTTGACCTTCAATAAAATTTACACTTAAAACACATTCATTTGGTCAGTACTTCAGCAGTTCAATAAAGCATTACTATAAAGGCATATAGCTGGAACTTACTTTTTTTAATACAAATGATACACATCAATGCCACATTTGATTAAACCTCTTAAGCAATATTTGCCAGTTTAGAAGAGAGACCCAGACAGTATACAATATATAGACAATAGTGGATGGGAATCCATGCACAACCAGCCTGTTTTGCCACAGAGGGGTTCTGATAACTTCTGACCTTGAGCGAGAGAGCTGTGGAGTAGGGGGTCATTTTTTTTATTTTTATTTTATTTTCAAGTCCAAATATCTGGTTAATCCTGCGTTTCCTCATATCTGGTTGATACTGCATCTTGTAAGGCTCTGATGCGACTGTCGCCGCGGGACCGTGGATCCGTCCGTTTCTGCCGCTATGGTAAGTGATGCGCGTGGAACCTCTAGAGGTTTTCAAAATGTTGTTCTGCTGCAGTAGGGTATTATCACATTCCATGACCTTTTGAACTGCAGCAGAACAACATTTTGAGAACCTCCAGTTTCCATTCACAACAATGGTCCACTATACACTATAGACACATTGTCAAGACAATCTAGATTAGTGGAACAATTAATCAAGTACTTAAACTGAATTGTCACGCATGAAGGACTTAAGAAGAAACTTGCATAATAATAAGATACACAGTAACAGTTCAAATAAACATATAAATCACGTTCAAGATTTGTGTTTTTAAACCTGAAACTTAAGTTTAAATGCAAATGTTGTACTTTGAAGAACATGAGAGAAACCCCTGTGTGGAAAATGTACTATGCCAGCTGAACTTAGGTAGCAACCACTGCCAGCAGTGAGGGCCTGCTGTCAGTCATGGGAGCACCCAATTACCCCTCCCAGTGTGGCACTAAAGAGGTAATGTGTGCTAACTCTGGCCTGGCCTTTAAATTGTTTTTATCTTAGGCAATGTCTTATGTCAGGGAAATGTGTTAGTTTCAAAACCATCGTATCCAAATTTTTCTGCCTGTGCCTTGGGGCTCCATGCTGCTTGAACCCACAATTCCCAGGGTACTAAATATCAGACCAACCGACCTGAGAAGGGAGACATGAAGGGAGAGAAGAAAATGTAGAGAAGTGTTGCTGAGGCTCCGGCTGTGACTGGCCAGAAAAGGCTTGCCAAAACTGAGATCAGAATGTGGCACATGGATTCCAGAACCTGAGAAGTGGCACCCACTCCCTCTGTGCTCTGTCTCCAGAGGTTATTACTGGTATCATTGAGACAGCCCATCACTGGGGAGCTGGGAGTCTCCTGCAGTTCCCCCCCTCAAGGGGTTCAGCAGATGGCTTCCATCGCATCCATCTCAATTCAAGCAAAGAATGGATCTTTACTGTTTGACTGCAATCATGGTGACTAATTGTGAGTTAGATCACCCTATCAGTATCTGCCCCATATTCTTCCCATAGGGAAGGGAATAAAGGTAACTATCTGCTTCATATCATGACCATGTGGGTACTGCTGGGTGTATATAATTAGAAGCATATATCCCTTAGTGGTACCTAGGTGTACCATGTAATAATATGTGCATGGAGCAGGCACTCTACTCAAGCCATGAGTAACACAGTACAGTGGGCAGCCAGCATTCATCCTGTCACTGCAAGAGATCTGATAAAACACAATATGTGACACGTTAACCACCAAATGTGACTCGATGGCTTCTGGGCCAACTAATATGGGCCCTATTGAATGTCCCATGACCTTATGGTGCAAACACAATGTCTACCTCACTGATCCAGGCCTGATGTTGTGACATTTGTAAGTAAAATATTTAGGGCCCTGTCACTAAGTGTCAATATCCTGTTTTAATGGTCAAATGCTGGGGTCAGAGACTTAAAGGAATGGAGTGACAATACAACATTACAAAGTATTATGAGAAAATATAGCAAGTTTCCTTAATGTCAAGGTTCCCAGACAACACCAACTCTGTTCTGGTTCTCATTCTCTTGGTCCAGGAGTATGTCCCAACAGAATGTATTGTGACATGCCTGCTTAGATGCTCTGAGTGTCTGAATTGTTCTGGGCCCAATGGAGGTACTGAAAATCTCGCAACAGCACCATGAACCCAGGCTGGCCTCCTGAGAGCACCAGAGAGAGTGGAACTCTGAGACCCCTGTAAGGACTGATCCATCCAGCAGGCATAGTGCCCAAGAATGTCCAAACCCCCATCATTCAGACCACTATACTTGGAGGAGTGACTTACACTTAGAACTTCAGAATTTTTGAACTGTTCGCATTAGACACCCACTTATGGTTACATGAGTCCCTAGAAAGTTTAAAAACATAATGTTGATTGGCCATGAATGATATCATGATGTTTATACATATATCTTAATAACGAACAATTGCTTTTCTTCAGCTTGTACTCTACAGCATGCATTTGTGAAACTGGAGAAACAGGTTCATCTTTATGGAGAGGAATCCAAGTGCTACTCCGTTGATCCAGTCCTACGCTGTTTGCCAGGATGTTCACCAGTTAAAACTATTCCGGTCACTCTTGGTTTCCACTGTCTACCAGCAGGTTAGCTTTTTTGTTATCTGTAAAGAATTCTTCATACACATTATGATATCATTCTAAGTACTATGTTGCCCTGATATATCCTGTCTTGCATACTGAATACTATAGCTGGGGAACCTCCCCTCAAATTATATCTGCTGTTTAAAGTCAGTGTTGTTGTTATACAGTGCACGGCACTGCTTTCATACCTGCAAGGGTCAGTAGTGCTGATGGTTTTCATTTTATTTGCAGATACCACCGTGAGCAGGCCTGAGGGACAGAAAAACTTTGAAAAGAAAGCTGAAGACATGAAAGACCTGATTGATGCCCACACAGCATGTTCATGCAGTGCTGCAAAATGTTCAGTACAGGCCACTGAGGTCTCAGACAGATAGCCATCAATATGATTTCCTTCCATTCATTACCATTACACTTGTGACAATCTCTTTATTTACTGTTGAATGGTTAATTGAAATGCTAAAGGTTATTAAATATAGCAGCATACTGTACACAATATGAATAAGGCAATAAGATCTAGCAGCTAGAGCACAGTATTGAACTATGAAGCAGTAGGTAACATGTTCAAATCCCACCACAGACACCCACTCACTGTGCCACATTGAGCAAGTGACTTGGCCTCCCTTCACTTCAGTTCACCCAGCAGTATAAAAACATGTATAGAAGCAGGACACCACTGTAAATGAGATGTTGCATCTCAGCTAGAATATCCTGGGAAAAATAAATTGAAAAGCAATTGCAATTATCTGTTTATTCAAAATTTCTTCCACTAGACACATTGGGTGTGATTTTCAAAAGGGTTAGACTGACACAAGGGACTTGCATCAAAAGACTGTGATGCAAGGGGTGACTTGCATCATTATTGGTGGCATTCACAATTTTATAATTCAACCTCTGTCAATCCTGATGCAGCTGCATCAAAGCCCCCTTGCATCGTGGTTGCATCAAAAAAAATTTGGCAGCAAGGGGGCTTGTGCCACGGTGGGACTGCAATGTCCCCTTTTTTGGTATTTTTCAAGCCCTGCCATGGATGCAGTAAGGGGTGCCACTTAGACCAGGAGGTTGTCTAAGTGGCACATACCAGTGAGATGGGGCTTGACACAAGGTTGCCATGTGCAGAAGGAGCATGGGAGGTGATATAAGAGGAGTCAGGGGGAGAGTTGGGCATTAATGGGAGTGCTGTGGCAGCCGGTGGGTGTGTTTGCTGTTGTATGTATTTCTGTATTTTGTATTAATACCTACTAGAGTACCACAACTATTATACCTATGTGTTATACTGTAAGGGGGGTCCAGGGTCAGACAGTGCAGCTGCCAGGACTGTGCTCACCTGGTGACATGGCACATTCTGTCCCTGGAACCCCCAGTACAGTATAATTCCTATATGCAGTAGTTGCAGTGCTCTAATGGGGATCTACATACACAAGCAAACACACCCACTGGGTGCCACAGCACTCCCATTAATGCCCAGCTATCCCCCAACTCCCCCTCTGCCATATCCCATGCTCCTACTGCCCTCAGCCCCCTCCTACCCAGCACATTCACCCCAACCCATTCTGTACCCTCTAGCGTTGCGCCAGGCAGGGTGGTGCTGCAGCCATGGAGTGATGCAACTTCTGCTGCTCTAAGAACTCTTTGAAAATCGGCCCATTATGTTGATCCTGTAACTAATAACTTGTACTGCCACTTGTAGTGTGCCTTCTGTATGCCTTTCAAAATGAAACTACAGATGTTTCATTTTTGTGCTTAAGTCTCTACACATTAGTATTATCTGTCCTTTGCTGATACATGTAATGATTGTTCTCTGTACTTGTGTGCCTTTGTACCAATTTTTATTGTTTGTTCTTCTCCCAAGTCATGCCTGAAAATAGGCATTGTATTTGTCTAGTTCATTTACCTAAACTATATAAAACAATAATTATTATTGCACCTTTGCTACACTGTACACTAAGACCTTATAGTACTTATTACAATTAATAAAATACTGAACAACTAGAAGTGTTTGCATTTGTAGAAAACTAACAATATTCTATAAACCACTAAGCTTTCATTTAATATTAGCCTTCAGTATCCAGAAAGTCAGTCAAAAACTCACATCCTCTTGGTTAACAAGCTTTACCAGCCTCTGTCAGTGTTGACACTTTTCCTCCCTTGCAAGTTTATAAACCATGGACACATCTAACTAAAGTATTTGAGGACCACAAAGGAAGGATTATGGTTAGTTGTCCTTATTTTACAGGAACCGCTCTGACTGTCAGTGAAGTGATAACCTAGGTTCAAGATAATGGTGTTTCCTTTTGAAGCACTGAATGATGTGGGGCCACAGTTCCATGCAGATATCACAGAGCACTATTTTCCCCAGTTGTTTGGTGAGATCTGGGAAGGGTAAGCTCATGAAGGTTTCCGCCACTAGATACAGCAATTAGAAAAGTATACTTCTGCAGCAGCGGCAATGCCTTGTGTTTGGAACTCACTCTTTGTTTACCACAGAGAATCAGTGTCCTTAAAAATTTAACAAAGAAAAATAAAGAAAATGTTCATTTCAATATGCTTTTTAGAATGTCTATGGTACTGTAGTTATTGGTACCCTGTTTTTCTTCTTTGTTGAGAGATACCTTGGAAAACATTGGTTAGTCGGGAGCTGCTTAATGTAGATGAAAAACTGATTGACTGACTGATTGATAGACTTATTGATTGAGTGATTCTGTGATTGATTAATTGATTCATTGCCCAAAACATTTTGTTAATGATCCACATTAGAATTGATAAATTCTAAGCATTTTATGTTAAGGAGAACAAAAGAGAGAGAGAACATTTCTACTACTTTACAGTACTTACACAAACAACATGTGCACACCGGCAGGAGGCTGTGATGGGCAGTTTGACTGCTGTAGGGGATATGACTCGACCATCATCCAGAAGGGTGCTCTGGAAGGTTGGGGAATGACCAGTGTGCAGGATGTCCATGGTTCTAACTACAGCGATTGCTTCCCTCAGGACTAAAGTGCAGGAGTTGAGAAGCACCTCAGTAGGAGAAGCAGTCCCATTACCTCAGTGTGTACTATGTGTCTGCTCTACAGGACAGACTGTAGTAGGGAAGATAGAAAGAGAAGGAGGAGTGAGACTGGCATGTGAGATCTCTATGGGTGGCAACCCAACATGGATGCACCAAAGAGGGTTCAGATGGAACCTGGAAGAACAAGAAGCACTTCATAGTCATAGGAGCTCCTTAGTTAAAGGGAAAATATTTACTTGCTACTGTAAACTGGAGGAGATAACCATTCTACATCTCCCAGAAGCAATCATTTAGTGAAAGGGCTGATGTAATGAGAAGAGGTCCCATTACTTGGGGAAGTGGGGATCCTTCTGGGATTATAGCTGGCTGATCACAAAAGATGGCTGGCATCTGAGCAGAGGGGGAACTGGTGCAGTAGGGCAGAAGTTAGATGTCACAATAAGCAGGGTTTTAAACTAGGTAGGAGTGAAGACAGTGACTCTGACACTATGCAGGAGAATGCTCAGTCACAAAAGGATAAGGATGGCTCTCCACAAGGGACAGGAGAGTAAGAAGGGGGCAGGTACAGGTAAGAAGAATGGGGCATTAATCGGCAACCAAAAACAAGACCAGAGGGGATAGCAAGAGCAGGTGGGAATACGATGGATCAGCTATATGTAGCTATGGCTGCAGAGCAGAGAGACACACAAATATAGCAACAGAAACATGGGCTAACCAGAATAACAGCTGAGACCAAAATGGTCCAGGATATCCTCTATTTACAAAGGCAGGACAATGCTAAGTGAGAGAGGGAGTGACAGTGTATGTTATGGAGTCCATATGGGTCTCAGAAGATAAATCTATGTCAGGAGGACAGGGAGTGGAGTTCTTATGACTTCATGTAGTTGAAGAAGGGGGAATAAAGCACAGGACAGGACTAGTCTACAGGTCACCTAACCAAATGGCTGACAGGAATGAGTTGCTAGAACATGAAATCAATGTGGCAACAAGCCAGGGAAGTAATTTAATCATGGGGGACTTCAACCTCCCAGAAATTGACACACAGGGGGCAGGAAACCAAAAAGAACAGAAGTGTGTGTAGATTTTACATAACTGCATTCTCATCCACTGGGTGAGCGAACCAGGTATGGGGATAATCTTCCATCTTGTAATATCCAACTAGGAAATGCTAAGGGATATCATGGTAGAGGGCCCAATAGGACAAAGTGACTACAACACTTTGAAGTTCCACATTGTGCTGGATTGCCTGTATGTCTCCGATTTTAGAAAAATAAATTTGCAAACATTACAGAACTAATAAAAGGTCAACTAGAGACATTCACAAGCTGGGAGTGCATAAAACTAGTGAGCAGCAATAAAAAGGGAAGTTCTAGAAGCAACTCGTGAGTTTAACAACTTTGTCAGCTAGACAAAAAATTATTGGGAATTAATATAGTTGGCCAGACAAGGGAAAGAGGCAACTGGGGAATAAAAATAAGATGTTTGGTCTAGGAAGCATGAGAAAATATGGCCACTAGGGAGAGATGTAAGGAAACAATAGAGAAAAGCAAGCAGATCATCATAAGATGAAAGCAAACATATATGTAAGGACATAGGAAAGGGTTAAGCAAAATAAGACCTTATTAGGGCACATTATTTATTTATTTATTTGAATTTTGGTAACCGGGTATGCCCGCTGATACAGAATATCCCTTTTTCAGGGGAGACCAAGGGGAGGCTACAAGGAGAGGTGCAGAAATACAATGATAACAGCATAAGCGTGTAAGGTACAGAAATACAATGATAACAGTATGAGATAAGTATATAATAACACTTTTACAATAGTTCCAGCTATGACAATAAGACAGAGCATAAATACATTTAGTTACAGATCACTTAATGCCAAGAGAGCAAAAAAAAAATGACAACAGCAATGAACAAGCATTTGTCAATGCCGAATGTTTGCTTGCTGATATTAGCATTGGACATGCAGGAGTTAAACAGATGCAGAATAGGAATTGCAGTGAAGTATTGAACTCATGCCAACCCCACCTCCACCCTGCAGAGATGGACAGGCATTGGGGTTTGCCTTTGGGTCATTGCCCATAACGCTCATGGCATTTCACCTCACCCTGTCCTGCAGACACCGATAAGTGTTGAGGTGTGCCTTGGGGGTGTTCAACTTTACAGTCACCCCATTTCATAAGGACATACGCTGAAATGGGTGCAGTATAGGAGAATGGGTTGAACTCTGGGACCAAAGAGTCCAAGGCACACCTCAATGCCTGTCACTGGCTTCAGGGTGGGAGTGGGGGTGGAATGGCATAAGTATTACAGCCAGCAGTCCAAAGGCATGCCCCTTATGCCTGTCTGTCTGTACAGGGTGAGACATTATGGTTAGAAACCCTAACACCCCAGGCATTTGTTGGTATTTGCACTACAGATTTTCAACATGGCCTTTTTGTGACTCCCACCTCATGAAAGCATTTGGGACCTCTGCACATTAACAGTGGCACTGTGATTTTGTTAATCTGTCCCGAACTTTGATTTCCCACAGTGACCACACCATTCTGTGCCGGATGTGTACACAGTTCAGGCAGGATGTGAAAAATGACAGTTGTACCATCCATAGGGAGGTGTGAATAGATGGCAATGTTGAAAATCTGGAGTGAAAATATTAAAAATGCTTGAATTCCCGAGTGTACAGGGAAACTGTGCAATGCACGCTCATAACATGGTCACTTAGTGGAATTATGCCACCAGATTTTCAACATAGGCATTTTGTGATCTCTGCTCGTGAACAGTGTCACTATGATTTTCTTAATCTGTCCAGAACATTGATTTCCCACAGCAACTGCACCATTGTGCGCTAGATGTGTGAAAACACATTTCAGGCAGGATGTGAAAAATGACAGCTGTACTGTTCATAAGAAGGTGTGCAAAACTGACAATGCTGAAAATCTTGAGTGAAAATATTACAAATTCTCAGAGTTACAAGAGTGCGTGGCAACTGCTCAATGCAAGCCCATAACATAGTCATTTTATGGACTTTTGTCATAAAATTTTCAACATAGGCATTTTGGGACCTCTGCTCATGAACAGTGTCACTGTGATTCTCTTAATCTGTCCTGAACACTGATCTCCCTCAGTGACTGAGCTATTGTGAGCCGCAAGTGGGAAAACACATTTTGGCCAGGATGTGAAAAATGACAGCTGTATTGTTCATAAGGAGGTATGAAAAAATGCCAATGCTGAAAATCTGGAGTGAAAATATTACAAATTTGTGAAGTTATGAGTGTGCGTGGAAACTGCGTAATACACGCTGCTAACACAGTCATTTTTTGGAATGTTTTCACCAAATTTTCAACATAGGCATTTTGGGAGCCCACCTCATGAACAGTGACACTGTCATTTTGTTAATCAGTCCCAAAAGGTCATTCCACGCAGTGACTGTAAATTCACCTTTCGGGACTGAATAACCAGATAACAGTTACTGACTTCATGAGATGGGGTCTCAAGAAGCCCATGTTGAAAATGTGGTGCCAAAATTCACAAAAATGGGCAAGATATCCACCTAAGTTGAACCCCCCCTCCCATTTATGCCATTATACAGCTTACTGGCATTTGTTCAGTTCACAGTCAGCTTTGAAGAGTGCAGATGTGTTCCCGCTCCAGCGAAGATTGTCATGCCAGGCTCTGGAGGTAAGTATGGGGTAAGGGTGTGTGTGTGTGTGTGTGTGGAGGTTGGGTGCACAGAGGGTGACTGCTGGTTGGGGAAGGGGTCACCAGAGACAACAAGAGACTGTTTTCTGTTTTTACAGGGTTTTGAAAAACAAAAGACCTTGTGGGACAGTTTTTCTATTACAGAGACAATGAGCATGCTGGGGTGTGCTCCCAGCATGCTACCTGGGTGTTTGTTGGGGGAGCTGTAGCCAACTGGGATTGGGCACCCCATCAGCACATAAAGAGTGTTTGGGGGACTCATAGGCCGAGGGGGATTGGGCACCCCCCTCGGCACACTACAAATGGGGGGGGGACATTATGCCGATGGGGACTGGGTTCCCCTGACAGCAAATGAACTTGGGAGGGGGCATGCCAATAGGAGAATTGGGCACCTCCATCAGCTTTCATAGGGACTGTGAGAGGCAGACAGTGACAGTCACTGCCATGTTTATTAAAAACAAATGAGGGGGACATTATGCAGAAGGGGATTGGGCTACCCCATCGGCAAATGAACTGGGAAGGGGGCATGCCAATAGGGGGATTGGGCACCCCTGTTGGCTTTCATGGGGATAGTGAGAGGTGGCCAGCAACAGCCACCACCATGTTTACTGAAATAGGTTACCAGACAAGGCAAGTATGATTCACTGTTGGAATCAGGGACCTTCCCAGCAGCAAAAAACAGTTGATTGTTAAATGATGCGGCACTCCTTGATTGCAGTGGTGAGTTTCTTTCAAGTTGGGGGCATGCTACAATACTGCTGTCATCAACAGTGTGCTCCTCTATTGGCACCACAGAGACCAGCCCCAAAATGAACTGCTGGCATTGGCCACACTGCCGCACCTCCACAACTCGATACTACAGCAAGCAACTGCAATATGTTTCTTGCGCGTGCGTACAAGCTAACATAAAAAGGGATAAGTACAAGGCACATAAGCAGTAGATCAAATTGATGCAGCTTGAGATAAATGTATAATAACACTTTTACAATAGTTCCAGCTATTACAATAAACCAGAGCAAAAATAAATTTAGTTACAGATCACTCAACGCAAAGAAAGCAAAAAAGTGGAAACAGCAATGAAAAGGGATACGTGCAAGGCACATAAGCACTGGATACAATTGATACAGCATAAACATGTACAAAAGTAGTAAATACAGTTGAGTGTAGTGTGAGTAATCACTACAAAGCTTAAATTATGGATCATGAGCAGGTGCAGAGCTGGGAGGAGGCAAGGTGGGATTTAAGAGAACACTTGAACATATCTATAGAAGGGCAGGTTAAGACAGCAGATGGAAGCAAGTTCCATAGAGAGGGCCCAGAATAGGCAAAGGCACGCTGACCCTCTGCTAGGTGAAGTTTATGGATTTTGAGCGGTGAAAGGTCAGTTGATCTTAAGGACCTTGACACAGTTTTTCATTGGAAAAATGTCTTGAGGCAGGGAGGAGTGAAAGTGTGAACTAGTTTGTAGGTCAGATATAGGGTGGAGTATTGCAATCTAGCTTCCAGGGAGGGCCAGCCAAGAGATTCAAGGACTGAGCAGTGGTGGTCCCTAGCATAAGCGCCAAGGGTGAAGTGAGCTATCCTGTGGTAAGTTTGTTTGAGCCTGGCAAGGGTGAAAAGACAGATGAGAAAGAGCATAAAAAAGCAGAAGAAAGAGAAATTCTATCAGATTTACTATAATGTAATTTTCTGTTGTTCCCAGTGCTGTCACTGGGTTATTTATGTCATAGTGGGCTAACACATGCATTTCCAATAAGGACCACCCCTCTAAAGATGTGACATCACACAGTCCTCATTTCAAAGACATTTATCTGAAGCCCCTGCTCCATCAGTTCCAGGCCCCATGAACTGGGCTCTTATCTAGCAATGCACCCCAGCCCATTAGTCTGACAATGACCATGGGGATGACAGTGTGGAACCCCTCAGAACATTCTGGGTGTCCTCTCATTGCTTCAGGGATTGGCATACTGATTTTGTAAGTTGGATTGGCATTTGGTACTGCTCCAGTGCAGTAGACCAGTGAGTTAGGAGAAAAAACCAAAGAGGCCTCATGTTAAGTTTTGCCTAGTGGACCATTTCTATGGTGGCCATCAGCAGACTCAGAATCTGAAGGCATCTTGGGTTGAAAATACTTTTTTGACTCTGATATAGAGGATATTCCTCTGGAGACTGCATGCTCCTCTGGGATGAAAAAACAAAACAAAACTTGGGCTAGATCCATTTTGAAATGTTTTTACAAGTGTTCCAAGGACTGTGAGAGTTGAAGGGACCTCTTCTCCATATTCATTATATAACCATGTTCCTGAAGGATATGCAGGATCCTCTGGGCCAACACAGAAACCAACTTCTTCAATGGTGCTCTTATAAAAAGATCATCCAGATATACAGTGAAACGTGCCAGGATTAAACCTGATACTGCAGCATCCTGCAGCAGAGTTACTGCAGTAAACAATGCAGTTTCAATGAGAGTTAATCCCTTTTGTCATGCAGGAAGCTGTGACACTGCACGTCATCCTGATGGGCTTCACTGTACAGTAGACACACATGATGTCTTCCCCCACCAGAGAAGGGCCACAGTGACTACCAGAATCTAGGGAAACAACTATGGGGCTGATGCCCAGCCTGAAAGGGAAAGCCTGGTATTGAAAGTTTTGATTCTGCATTGCAAATCTTAAAACTCTGGTGCAGCTAAAGAACTGGTGCATGCAGATATGCATCTTTTTTTATAATAAAACTTTATTAAAGTATCAAAAGCTTGAAAAAAGGAGGGAACATTCTATGCAAGAACATTCAACATAACAAAAGTAGCAAGGTA
Organism: Neoceratodus forsteri; assembly: GCA_016271365.2. Lineage (NCBI taxonomy): Eukaryota > Metazoa > Chordata > Ceratodontiformes > Ceratodontidae > Neoceratodus > Neoceratodus forsteri. The sequence goes on along the minus strand of CM028136.1, from coordinate 631,582,435 downwards.
CAGAACTATTAAGGAACAGTCATCCATTACAGGCCAATCTGAGATTATAACATATAATATAAATGCCAGAAAAAATGGAACTAGATATTCCCATACACATTATAGAGTGTTACATAAAAATAAACATGCCAACAGGGTTATTAGATAAATTTCCTTAAAGCATAATAGTGAGATCAATTATTTGAGCTTCTGCCAAACCAGATAATAGCTAACTTATAACTGAAAGACAGCACATGAGGACATCATCATGGGACAAAATTAGAATCAGTTTGTAATTTAAATAAACCCCAAAATCTCCAAATACTATCAAAAACATAAAGGAGGTTTAAGTAGTAGTTGGATTGTTTTTTTCAAAAAATAGAGTGAGTTTATTAAAGCTATCCAGAGATCAAGTGAAGGAGACTGCGGCTTAAACCAAAGTTTAGTAATCACTTTTTGGCCCCGTAAGTAAAATTAACAGAAGCTTGAAAGGGAGACCCTTAATTGTCATAGAACTGGGAGGGATGTGAAGAAGGATTAACTTTGGGGAAAGAGGTTGTGGAATATCGAATAATTTATTAATGACTCATAATACTTCACCCCAAAAATGTTATGGATGAGGACAGGATCATAAAATATGTGCCTGGTCTGCCTTTTTCTAAACACAAACTAGCCAGCAGGCTCTTTACCCTTTGTCCTGATAATTCACTTGAACTGCCATTATCCAGAAGAAGTGCATACAGCATTTCCATGTGACTTTCCTAAGGCAGGGTGCCAGGAGAGTTATAAGTTCAAAGAGGATATTTTTCTCATTGGCTCAGGTCACAAATATCCAATATGTCCAGATTCCACTTGCATACTATAGAAGCTGTAGACTCTTTAGATGGATCCCTAAGTGCAGCATATAGGCGACCAAACAAGTGCTCTCTGACTGTGCACTGCTGGTGAGACTGAAGCTGCAGAAATAGGTCTAGAAGGGTATCTGGAAGTGATATACAGTATATTGAGATGGTAGGCATTGATATAAGCCCTAACATGTAAATAATGATAATGACAGGTAGCAGGAAGGGAATACTCTGCTCTCAAGTCAGAAAAGGTTCTGACTCCATGGGCATCAAGAAATTGGTGTAAATATACAAGACCCTGTCTGGCCCATCTTTTTAAAAAAGGGATCTGTATTGGTTAAAGGATTCTGTTGTATCCAAGCTACTGCTTCTAGAAAGGGAAAATAATCCCCTAAATAAGACTGTTGCACTTTATGCCATACATGTAGAGCAGTAGCTGTATGCTGAAAAAATTTAGTTATGGGGAGAACCTGTAGGGGAGAGGAATAGAGTATTTTACCTATATCATGAAGATCATTAAAAACAAACTCTATATCTTTCGAGTGGGCATAATATCCAAGAGAGGTCCAGAGACAAATCAATCTCTGCTGGCTTGCCACAACACAAAGTTGAAAATTTGGGAAATTTAAACCTCTCTTGGCAACAGGTAATTGAAGTATAGCAAACCAAATTCTAGGTCTATGTCCTTGCCAGAGGAAGCAAGACAATAATCTATTCCATTCTTGGAAATAAGTACGACAATAGAGTAGGAGTGTCTGGAGACAGAACAATATTCGAGGTAACATGTTTGGCCAAATAACTGCTATCCTATTTAAAAATGACAATGTGAATGAGGACCACCAGTCTAAGTCAGATGCCAGAGCTGCAGTTAAGGGTTCATAATTAAGAACCTCTAAATGGTATGAGTTTTTAGTCAAGTATATTCCTAAATGTTTCAAGGCATTTCTGTTCCATCGAATAGTTAACTGATCTTTTACCATTTGAGGTGGAGTATAGTTAAAGGTAAGCACCTCTGTTTTATGCTTTTGTAGGCAAAACCCTGCTATCAGTTCAGAACAAGCTAGTATATCCCACATTGTCTGAAGACCGTCAGCAGGGTTTGTAACTTTTAACAAAATATCATCAACGAACAAGGCAATATGGTGATCCCTCCCTACCAGGGGAACTCCTACTGATGGAGAGTGTCAAATATGGGAGGGAAGTGGTTCTCTATAAAAGACGAACAAAACTGGGGACAAGGAACAGCCTTGTCTTGTTCTAGGGCCTAAAATAAAAGGAGAGGGAAGGGACCCATTGACTTTAGGAAAGACTTGAGGAGCATGATATAAGGATTTTAACATGGTAAGAAAGTTTAAAGGAAAATCAAATGCAGTTAATGTGGCCCACAGATAGGGCCACAAGACCCTAACAAAGGCCTTATCCACATCAAAGCTGGCCAAAATGAGGGTATGAATCTTTTCATAACATAATCTAGAAGAAGTTGAGTTCTACATACATTGCCATACAAATGTACATATGACAATGCCAGCAGATAAAGGCCACTTTGGTCTATCAAGTCTGCCTGAACATGCAGTTCTATGTTGTATATACTACAGGCATCTCCATATATATGAAAAAGTTGCAGGGTATGTCGTAGGGTATGTAGGGTGATGTGCTTGACATTTACTAACAAACCCTGCCTGATCCTGGTCCTGTAGGGATGGGAGAAGGCTCTCCAGTGTTGGGGGCCCAGATAGAGGTAAATAATGTATAATCAAAATTTAATATCACAGTAGGGTGATAAGATGCTGGAGAGGTTAGGTTCTTGCCCATTTTGAGAAGTGCTGATATAATGGCATATCACCAAGATGGGGGTGGCAGCTCCCCCACCTGGACAGAACAATAAAGCTGAAATAATTAAGGAAATAGTATATGTTGTACAGTTGGTCATTTATAGAATATGGATGGAAGAACATCCAATCCTGGACATTTCCTAGTTTTAGCAGATTAAATACCCTGAGTGATCTCTTTCAGGGTTATAGAGTTCATGAGAGTATTTATCTGCTCTGACATAAGAGTAGGAAACCTAGCCTATTTTAGAAAGAGTGTGTCTGAGATTCAGAGGGAGCACAGCCTAGTGTATAAGACAAAATAAAAGCATTGAAATATCACTTGAATGTCAACCTCATGATGGGCAATAACATCAGTCTGTGGATTTTGCAACATAGTAATAGGTGCTTGAGCCCTATGCACACACACATGGTGTGCAAGAGTGCAAACTCCTCTAGCTCCCCCTTCATAATGACAACGCCTAAGACAGAATAAAGCATGTTCTACCTTTTGGTCTAGAAGTTTCTGAATCTGTGCTTTGTATCTAATACCTGTTGTTGTTTTACAGAGACATCTCCTTGCATATGAAAAAGTTGGAGGGTATGTGATTTAGGTTGAAGATCTTGCAGTTTCTGTTGTCTTGTTTTGTGACAGGTCGAGGAGTAAGCTATAACAGTGCCCTGGATAATGGCTTTTAATGAGTCCCAAGAATAGCTGGGGATATAGTACCAATGTTGTCCTTGAGAAATTTTGGCATTTGCTGCTCTATTGTAGCTAAAAGATCTGGGTCCCATAAGATTTATGTATTTATTTATTAGGTTTTTGGTGACCAGGTAGGTGCACTAGACAGCTTAGTGCCTATTTGCAGGTACAACACAGGAGAGTACAAAGCACAAGATGCAACAGGATCAAAAGCACAGGTACATCAAGTCAAACAGTAAGCACATAGAGAGCCAAATAGTTCCCGGGGGTGGATACACTATGTACATTAGGAGATATTACAAGTAGAAAAATAGATTACAATAATTAATAGATTAGGATAAGGCAATTGTGAGAATTAATGGTCAGGAATGGTAGAAATGAAAAATATTACAAGTGGACAAATAAGTAGTTAAGCAATAAGGTATGTTGTGACAAGTACATTTTGAGGTGTGAGAATCAAATTAGCAATGTGAATGTGGTTGTGGTTACAGGGGTTGGAAGCAGTTGTAGGTCATGGATTGGATTAGGTGAGTCTTGAAGGATGATTTTAAAGAGGATGTGGGGGTGATGCTGCAAATATTTGGGGGGAGTAAGTTCTACTACTTGGGCGCAAATGAAGAAAATGCCTGCTCACCCATCTTGGTTGAGCATTTGGGTGTTATGAGCGAGACAGAGTCAAGGAACCCAAGAGAGTAGGTGGACTGAGTGCTGGGTAGCAGTGTGATGTGAGTGGCTGGTGGGTTGGCCTGGAGTTGTTTGTGTATAAGTTATACAGTATAATACAACTTAGGGCATAGGCTTGAGAGGCAGAAGGGGATAACAAACCTAAGGTGGAGTAGAGGGAGCAATGGTGCGTGAGACATGCCAGTGTGAGGGCAAAGTGGCAAATGTTATTGTAGATGACATCCCATTTGTGTAAAGAAGTCAAGGGGGTATCTGTGTAGAACAGTGTGCCATACTGTAGTCCGGGGAGAAGGACACCTTGTGGAGTAGCAAGGTGGGCATTTGGGGTGAGTAAGTGTCTGAGATGGTAGGCTAGGCTAATTTGAGAATGTGTGGCTTTACACTGGTTTAAGATGTGGAGATGAAAGTCAAGTCAAGGGTCAAGGGTAACATGTAGGTACTTAAATTCCTTGAATACACAGTGAGAGGAGAGTCATTTAGACACCTGATGTCTAGGGGGTGGGAGCAGAAAGACCTACGTGCCCTGGAGCTGCAACACATCACTTGTGTTTTGGATGCATTGAGTACCAGGTTGTTGACTACTAGCCAGTAGCCAGTTTGGTATGTGGGTAAAGTCCTTTTATACTTGGGAACTGATGAGTTGGGTGCTCTTGGCACTGTGATATAGGGCAATATAATCAGCGTACATTATTACTGAGCAGGAAGTGGAGACGGTTGGGAGGTGATTAGTGAAGACTGAGAAGAGGAGTGGGACTAGAACAGACCCCTGAGGAACACCATGGGTGACAGGCAGTTGGCGTGATGAGGCATCCCCATATCTGACAAATTGGTATCAGTCAGTGAGGTAGTTGGAGAACCAGGAAAGGGCATGGGGGAGACATCAAGGGCTGTTAATTTTGGGTTAGGAGTGAATGGTTGACAAGGTCAAAAGCCTTGGATAGGTCAATGAAGACAGTGCCAATGAGGGAGCCTTTGTTCATGGTAGGTTTTGCATCATTGTGAACTTAATGAAGGCAGTTGTGGTGCTGTGATCCTTTCAGGAACCATGCTGGCAAGGGGTAAGGAGGTTGTGGGTTTGCAGATAGTTTGTTAGCTGGGATTCAGCAACCTTTACATGGAGTTTATTGAGGATGGGCAGGAGAGTGATGGGACAGTATTATGAGATGTCTTTGGGTTCACCCTTTTTGGGGACAGGGACAACCTTAGCAACTTTCCATTGTGATGGGACCACAGCAGTTGTGAGGAATAGCTTGAAGATGTGAGTGATAGGGATGAAGAAAGGCTGAGATACAAGCTTAAGCAGTTTAGCCTCAACCCCATCTGGATCTGGAGCAGTGCCAAGAGGAAGAGAGCTAAGGATATGACAGACTTCTTTTCTGGTGACTGCTTTCAGGTAGCAAGGGGGATGAGTCAGGGAGGATGCACCAGGGTTGTAGTCATGGGCAATGGGAGTGCCGGCAGGGAAGAGGGAGAGATCAGTGAACTGAGGGCTTGATTATTTAGGCCTGTTAGATCGGCACACCTTGCGTCGATACCCCCGACTGCAGCAAACTCAGGTGAGTGCCAGGGATCCCACGTTCGATTTTGTAAAAATCAGGGTTCCAGCGCCAAACTTCCTGAGTTTGCTACACGTCATCCTGTGCGCCAAACAACTGCCACAGAGGCATGAAATGCTGCAGACTGCGAGCATTTCAGGCAGCATTGGTGGCCATGGGGGGGGGACCCACCAACCAATAGGGTCCGTAGAGGGCAAGACGGGATGGGTTGGGGTTGGGGGGTGGCAACAGACCCCAGTGTGGCACTGCCATGGCTCCCTCGTTCCCTCCCTAACAGGTAGTGAGTGGGGAGGGTGGTACTGTGACTTGTGGTGGAGAAGAGAAGGTCCTGGATTTAACCAGCCATGGGACACTTGGCTGGGTGTGGGAGGGCAGTAGATGTCCCCTGGCAGTAGCTGCAATGAGGAGCATGGACCACCTCCCACCATGCAGGGCACTCGGAGTGGTGCATGGGCCATTAACTAGCTCCTAGCTGGTCAAACTCTGGTGGCCTTTGTATCCATTGTCAGGGTTTGCAGAATCCCAACTAAGGGGATACTGCAGTGCTACTCTGGTGTAAGCCCCCTCTGCCTTGCCATACCGGTGCATCCATCACAAAGACAGTGCAAGTCTGGCCACTGCAGGTGGACCCCCAGTTGCTGCAGGGGGCATCTGAAAATTGGGACTAGTGTGCAGTGCAGGGAGGCCCTTGCACCATTTCTCCATGATGCAAGCCCCTTGCTCCAGTCCAGATCCTTTGAAAATCAAGACCTTAGTGTTGAACACATTTGCGATATTGAGTTGGTGCAGTGTACACAATTTATGATCATGTCCTTTTGTGAGGAGCAGGAGGGACCACCAGAAGCCCTTTGATGTGTTCACCGGAACATACTTCGAATGCCAGCAGAGGCAGTGAGTTTTGTCTTGCAGAAGGAGCTTTTGGCTGCACATGTATCTTTTTGCATTGGTTATGCATTTCCTGCAAGTTGAGTCAGTCTTGTGGTTTTGAAGAGGTTTTATAGGTGGCCCAACATCTGTCTCTTTTTTTATAGAGTAAGAGAAGGTCACTGTGAAGCCAGGGGGTGGCAAGGCCTCAAACTTTCCTTTTTGTGATAAGAATTAGCCTATTTTGGAGGTGGGAGATGTGAGACTGGAAGATATCTAAGGCAAGGTTAACATCAGTGGAGGATAAGATTGGGGGCCAGTCAATAAGGTAGAGCTTGGCATTGAGGGTGATGGGGTTAAGGTGTGATAAGTTCCTAATGGTTATAATCTTTGGGGGGGGGCTTTTGGAGACTGTGCTTTCCATAGGCAGTAAGTAGGGAGTGATCACTAATGGTGTCTGGGAGTATTTTGGAGACTTGGATCCAGTCAGGCCATTTAATGAGCATGCAAATGTAATGAGTGAGGAGGATGAACCACAGGGGGGGGTGGGTAGGGCTGGTAATGATACGTGAGCGACAGGCCTTGCTGACACGTACTTCACAGATTCTGGAATTAGGACTTAGCCAATCAAGGTTAAGGCCACCCACGATAATTACTTTGTTCTGGCTGATCAAGGGTAGTATGGTGTCAATGAGGGCAATGTGTCCTGATATGCCACATTTGGGGGGATTGTAAACACAGAGGATGTGAAGTTTTTGGGTATTGCTAATAGTAAGTGAGGCATGGAGTACTTTGCAGGCAGTGCCAGTACCTGCTTGGTGGGAAATCAGGGACAGGTTGAGATGGGGCATGTAGTATATAAGCAGGCCTCCTCCATGTTCAGAGGATGGGCGATTTATACTGAGAAAAGAGTAGTTGTTCAGGTTGCAGAAGGAGTTAGGGATGCTGAATTTGAGCCAGGATTCAGAGATTCCTAGTAGGTCAGGGGAGTAGGGGGAATACCCAGGCCTCAAGGTCAGGTTAGTTTGCTAATAGACTGCGGATACTAAGGTGGGCAATTTTAAGTCCTTTGTGAGATGTCCAGGGTGGGAAAGATAGGGGACCAGGGTTGGGTTCTATGTCTCTGGCCAGGCAGAAATGCATAACTGAGGTCCATAGTAAAATAAGTTTTATTGTTCTACATCAGGTTAGAATGGGCAGGAAGGATTTCCTTCTGGTTTGAGTTTGTATCAGGAACTGCCATTTTAAACTTATGAGTGTATTGGTATTGGGTGGTTGATGGGTAAATAGTAGCAGGTTGCAGTGGCTGAAATCACTACGGGGCAATAAGGAGCATTGGTTAGCTGAACCTGGGTTGAGGGCAGGGAGTCAGCTAGTAGTGGTAACAGAGTTAGTGGGCCATAAAATAGTGAGGTGGTGATACCCACTTGTGCAGCCAACATGGACATAGCTAGACCCATAGTGGGAGAGTGTAAGGAAGGGCAAGAGTGCTGGTAGCAACTCTAGAGTAGGCAGTGATGACTGTGAGCATTCAGAGTAGCAGACAAGCGAGCTACAAACTGAGATGGTCAGAGACTAGGCATTAGACTATGGCTAGGTATACTGTTAGAGCAGGGATAATGGTTTCAAATTGTGGTGGAGTGGTACAGGAGGCAAGCACTACATGAGTCAAGGTGGTTAGCCTATAATGAAAGAGCACTCAGGGTGGCAGGGAGAACTGATGCAATGAAATTACAGGTTATCATGTCAGAGACTAAGGCTAGATGTATGAGCTAAGTAAAGCAAGTGCTAAACTATGCAATTTAACAATAAGCGTTTCGACTCAGGAGAAACAGCACTACAGTTCAGGCTCTTGGTTTGTGTTGCTGGTGAAGAGTTCAGATCATGTGATATACAAAATAGCAGTCAGTAGCACAATGGAGTCACAAAAAGGAGTACTCACTGGCATAGGTGTGCATAAATGTGGATTTGAGACAGAGGGTGCAATAAAAAGGAGCAGTGTGGCTGGCCGACAGCTGGCTCACACAGCTGACACCCACAGCATAAAAATACCATCCAATACTGGCATATTTAATAATAATAAAACCCAGAAGAACCACAGGAAAACAATTTGCCAGCAGGACAATATACCAGTTCCAACATGATCCCAAATAAAGTGAAAGAAATTATCACTAATACCAAATTTCCAAGGCAGGGAGCGATTTAAAAAAACTTCACTCCTGAGTAATGCCAAAAGTTGTAGGGTGTTACATAGGGGAAAGCCAGGTCTAACCTGGGCCCCCTAGGCTCAATAAGTACCAAATCCTGAGTAAAGCCAACATCCATGTATATTGACATGGCAAAGGCTGACCTCGACCTCCTTAGAAAGATGGCAATCTCATTATTGGTGTAGGCCAATACCCAGTCAACTATATAACCCCACAGCAGTCCTCAGAGGACAGCACAGCATCAACTGTCCCACCACCTGAGGGCCAACAGGGTAAGATCCTCGGCCCCCCCAAAACAAATATATATAGACCCCGTGGGAATCAAAGGCCTATGAAGCAACACAGGAGGTTGAGACAGTGCAAAGTAGGCTCAGGGAGTTAGGGAAGATCTGCAGGGAGGAAGGAAGTTCACTGGCCTTCTCAGAGGTGATACCAGTACCAAGGGCCAGCACAGCTAGGAAAAGAAGAATAGAGGATTTTAATGACTGGCTGAGGAAATGGTGCACGGAGGTGAGGTTCATCTGTATTGGGGACTGGGAGGAGACCTAGTCAAACAAAGCACTCTTTCCACCAGATAGGCTACACCTCAGTAGGGAGGGTTTGATGGTACTCAGGGACAAACTGGGTGAATACATAACCACTATACTTAATTTAAACTACGGAGGGGGGTCAGTGGGTGTGCAGGCCTACAAACTCCCAGAGGAGGTGGTCAGTGAATCCCTCCCCCCACAGTGATGGAGGAGGTCTGGAGGGAGGAGGTGGAAGGCGCAAAAACACAGTTAGCAAAGGGTGGAGGGGGTGAGGAACACATAACAAGGGTATGTGGAGGGGGTGCACACAGAGGGGATAAATGTGAATAGAAGAAAAGAGAGAAGAGAAGGAAGGTCAGACTCTAGGTGGAGGGTGGTGTCTCTGAATGCATGGAGTCTTGGAAACAAGATGGATGACCTGCAGGCACTATTAGCAGACAGGAGGGTGGACATAGCTGCAGTAACCAAGACTTGGGCAACACCATGACTGGGACCTTGCAGTCCCTGGATATAAACTATACAGGAGGGACAGGGTAGTTGGGAAGGGGGAGGGATGGCAGTTTATATCAGGGAGGGAATAACTTGCACAAGGGAGGAGTCAGTGGAAGGGGAGGTGGAGGCATTATGGGTTCGGTTAAGGTCCAATAGAGGAAGAAAGGTGAGGTGGGGGGTAGTTTACAGACCACCCAGTCAAGATGAGGAGAAGGACAGGGAACTGCTCTCACAAATATTGGAAACTGTGGGGAAAGGAGAGGTGGTAGTTGTGGGAGACTTCAACCTGCCCAAGGTGGACTGGAACATACCATCCACAACATGTGCTAAGTGTCAAGTGATCCTGGAAGGACTACAGAGTGGGTTTCTGACTCAGGGCTTCACTGAACCAACAAGAGCTGAGGCAATTCTTAATCTGGTGCTCACAAATGAGGAGCATATACAAGAAATAATGGTCGGGGATCTACTGAGTAGAAGTGACCATTGCACAGTGTGGTTCCAGTTGGATATGGGCAAGGAAAGCATCCCAACTGAGACCAAAATATTGGATTTCAGGAGGGCAGACTTCAGGAAAAGGGGTGAAGTGCTAAGGAGCCATCTGGTAGGCATCAGGGCAGATATGGGGTGGACCAAAGGTGGTACATCATTAAGGAAGGAATACTGGTTGCCACAGATGAATGCATTAGGCTCAGGGGGAAGAACACAAGGGCCAAAGTGCCCAGCTGGTTTAGTTCTGGGGTTGCCAAGGTAGTAAGGGAAAAAGGGTTGGCCTATAGAAAATTCAGGAAGACCAAGAGAGAGATGGATAGGGAAAATTACCTAAGGTTGGCTAGTGAGGCAAGTAAGGAAGTGCGGCGAGCAAAGGCACAGAAGGAGCTGCAGATAGCTGAAGGAATTAAGAAGGGAGAGAAGGCTTTCTTTCACTATATAAGTGAGAAAAGGGACAAGAAGGATGGGATTGTTAGACTTAAGAAAGGGGTGGCGTGGGTGGAAGAAAATGGGGGAAAAGCAGAGATACTAGATGAATACTTCTGTTCTTTCACCAGGGAGAAGGACGGACCAGTGCCTTCAGGAGGGAAAAGAATAGTGAGGGGGGGACACAGCTGTAGTGATAGAGGAGGATAGAGTGAGGGAGGGAGGGTCTGCTGGCATTGAAGGTGGACAAATCACAGGGCCCAGAAAGAGTACATCCAAGGATACTAAAGGAACTGGCTGAGGAGCTGGCAGGGCCACTGGCAGACCTATTTAATAGTTCACTAGAGTCAGGCATGATACCGCAGGACTGGAATACAGCACATGTACTGCCCCTCCACAAAAGCAGTCCCAAGGATGATCCAGGGAATTACAGACCAATCAGTCTGACCTCCATTGTGGGCAAGCTCATGGAGACCATACTAAAGGAAAGGTTGGTGGAATATCTAGATGAGCATTATCTCCAGGATGAGAGGCAGCATGGATTCATGGGGAGGAGATCACATCAAACAAATCTGATTGACTTCTTTAACTGTGTCACTAAGATAGCAAACTGGGGCCAAGTGGTAGACATCCTCTATCTTGATTTCAGCAAGGCCTTTGACTCTGTGCCCCACAAAAGGTTGAACAGGAAGCTGGTGGATCTTGGAGTTGGGGAAAAGATGGTCAGATGGGTGGAAAACTGGCTGAGGGACAGAACCCAGTGGGTGGTTGTGGGAGGGGAGAGTTATCTAGCACCAGAGAGATAACCAGTGGGGTCCCACAAGGCTCGGTGCTGGGGCCAGGTTGTTCAATGTCTTCATCAATGACATTGGGAATGGCATTAAGGGAAAAATGTGCCTATTTGTGGATAACACCAAGCTCTGTGGGAGAGTGGACACAGCTGAAGGGATACAGGACCTACAGGAAGATCTAGAAAAGCTGGGGAGGTAGTCCAGGATCTGGCAGCTTGGCTTTAATGCCAAGAAATGCAAAGTTATGCATATTGGAGCCAACAATCCCAGGACAGAGTACTATCTGGGTGGAGTCCGAGTAGCTGCATCAGAGGAGAAGGACCTGGGAGTGATGATCACTAGTGACCTGAAATACTCCACGCAGTGCAAGAAAGCAGCAACAGAGGCAAACAAGATGCTGGGATGCATAGCTAGGGGAATCAGTAGTAGGAGAGAGGGGGTTATACTGCCCTTGTACAGGTCACTGGTAAGGCTGCATCTAGAGTATGGAATTCATTACTGGTGCCCATACTTCTAAAAGGACATAAACCTGCTGGAGAAGGTACAGAGAAGGGCTAAAAGATGATAGCCGGTCAGCAGGGCAAGGCATATGAGGAGAGATTGAGGGCACTGAACATGTACTCCCTGGAAGACAGGAGAGAGAGGGGGGGGGACATGATTGGGACCTTCAAGTACTTGAAAGGGATAAATAAGGTTGATAAGAAGAGTATCTTTAAGCTGAGTGGCAGCCATAACATGAGGGGGCACAGTCTTAAGCTGGAGGGTGGGAGGTTTAGGAAGGAGGTCAGGAAGCACTTCTTCACAGAGAGGGTGGTGGACACTTGGAATGCGCTGTCGGAAGAGGTCATCTCACTGAAGACAGTGGACAGCTTTAAGAGAGGCTGGGATAGGCATAGGAGGAAGGTAAGGATCATGGGTAGGGAGGACGGGAGGAGTGGGGAGGGAGGGCAGGGACATTAGCTCAAGTTGTGGACCCTGCAATATAAGCAGACTTGATAGATCAAATGGCCTTCTTCTGCTGGCTTCTTTGTATGTTCGTATGTTCATATGAGGTATCCAGAAAAAAGGAATCCTGAGTCAAAAAATGCCAAAAACCAAAATAAATTATAGCAGCATGCTACAAAACGTAACCAATATACAGATAAATTACAATAACAAAAAACGCTTCCTGACCTTTATAATACTTGGCCAGTATATAAACTCCTGATGAATTAAAAGAAGTTTCCCTAGCCAAAGGAGGTTGCCCAGAGCTATCAGCCCCCAGCAGATCTCCCACTCCCACCCCGGGATGAATCAAGATGTCCACACCTGCCTATAATCACCTTGCAAAACTGGCGAAAACACATGGCCCTAATGGGATCTCTGGGGAAAAGGGCTAGTAAATGACGTGAAGATATTAAATTTCTACCTCCTTTACAATGCCTTGAAATCACAGTTCCAATGGAGCATGAAATCTTCAACATGATGACAAAAGAGCCCTAAAGAACCTGCAGCAAAAGGCAAAAAAATAGATCAAGGAGCAAAAAAAAGTTCTCCCCAAGAAAGGAAGAAAGAAAGAAAAACAGACCTCAGCACCATCTCTAAATCAGTAGTAGTCAAACTTATCCTAATACAATGGCTTTGACAAAAATACATAAGGTACCATATCAGCTGATGAAAATATATTCAATCTTTCAAATTCAGTAAATATAATGAAATTGCCCAGCCAGTAGCACTGAGGGCTGAGGCACTGGACACCTTACCTCATGCTACGCTGGCGACCCATGTTTAGGAATGAGCACGGGCCACTGGGGGTTGGCAGGGGAGGAGAAGGATTGAGCATCCCAAGGACTGCTCTCCTTCTCCTAGGAGGGAGGTCACCAGTAGCTGATGCTCAATTGGCCCCTAGCGGAGGCAGGGGGACAGTGCACCGTCACTCAAGGAAAGGGGAGGAGAGGAGGCAGATGCTTGGAGGAGTGCATACGAATGTGCGCATGCTCTCTCCATAGGGCATCATTGCACACTTCCTCACCTCAGGGGAGAATATGGAGGAAGGGAAAAAGGCTCATTGGCTGGATGATAGCCGATCCCCGCAGGTACTGCCCCCACTAATAGGTAGTAACCTATGCACTGGATCAGTTCCAGTGGGTTGAGGGATCCCCGCCACCCCTGCCATGGTGGGGACAGCCTTGGAGGAAGCGGATGGTAAGCTGCGAGCAGGAGACGGTGCTGGGGGATCTGGCTTGATGGTGTGCCGAAGGGGAGGTGGATAAACAAATTAACAAAAAAAATATATAAATAATGAAACCACTCAGCTTGGATTACACCTTCACACATCCTAAAAAACAAAAATGCACAATATGAAATAAAACAGAGATAACATCCTAGAATGGAATCTGTTTCAACCAAAATTGAACAGAAGTTCATAATAGGTACAGTATATAGGCTGAAATCATCACTTCAGTGCCTGTGTTAAGGGAGAAGCCAAGCCATAGAAATACTGAAGACGGCATGTGGCCAGGGGAGACAAAAGTACAAAAAGTGGAAATGTTCCACTAACGATATACACCTCTACAATTCCCAGTGCGGCCAACCCTTATAGAAGGATGCAGAGTAACTACCACCACTAGTCCATCAAACCAATAAACATATCAGGGAAAATAATCATAGCCCCTATAGTCTGGCAAACACAAACCTGGTCCAGCCACTCTTGGTACAAGGTGCTGAGTGGCACCACAAATAAGCTCACAAAGCTGGTCACAATCAAGCTGCCACCAAACACCACAAGTACCCTCTAGTGTCTCAGGGAAAGGGGGTAATAAATACTCAATGGAAATTACACTGGCATCTCCATCAGATCCCATTGTTACAGACAAAAATACCAGACCCACTCTGGGGGGGATACAGGAAAAAAGACTTACAGTAAGTCCAAAACCACAACTGACTCGCAGAAGGAATACTGGGGGAAAGACAACCTTTCAGGTGCAACTATAAGGTCTCCTCCTCCTTCTAAAGGTTTGCAACAATGCTTTTATTTCAGAGTGCCTTTTCTGTTTGGTGCTTGTTGTGATGAAGATTTCTTCCACACCTCCTTCTGAAGTGCCCACATTTCCCCCTGTAGCACTTTGATCCATGGGCTCCTCAGGAACTTCATGTTTCTGTTATCTTTGCTCCCGAGCCACCTCCTCTGGGTCCTCATAAACTAACGCGCCTTCTGAGAAAAAATTTGCAGACAAGCTGGGTACGAGGTAGTAAATTTCAATTTATTTGCTCATAGGATTTGTAATGCAGGAGCATAAGCCCTACATCTGGAAAGGAGGGCTGGGGAATAATCATTATCAAAAAACAGATGGTTGCCCTTGTAAGGGATAACTCCTTTTCACCAGGTTCTCTTCAAAAGTTCCTGCTAAACAGCATTATTTAACAAGAATTTGTCAATGCTGAATGTTGATTGCTTATATGTGCAGTTTAGGTATGTGGAAGTGAAAGTACCATGTCTAAGAAATGTCATGTGCCGCCCCCCCCAAGACTTCCACTATGTCTTTCTGTTCAGTATCCACAGAAGAGGGGGATGGGCAAGGGCCACAGCAGTTGCAAAGGCGTGAAGAGGTGGACAATAGTCCATTCACAGGCAGAAGAATCCTGCAGATGGTGAGTAAATTAACGGTGGACAAAGCGAGGGGACCACATGGCATACACCCAAGGATATTAAAAGAACTGTGAAGAGAAATAGCAGTACCTGTGGCAGCCATGTCCAGTGAGTCATTCAACACAGGGGTGGTGCCAGAGAATTGGAGGAAGGCACATGTGGTCCCTCTATAGAAATCCAGCAGTATGGAGGAGGCAGAGAACTATAGACTGGTCAGCCTCACTTCAGAAGTGGGGAAGATCATGGAGACATTGGTTAAAGAAAGGATAGTGGACCATCTAGAAGCTATCGGAGGCCAGGACTGTAGGCAACATGGATTCTCAGTGGTGAGATCATGTCAGATAAATTTGGTTGATTTCTTTGACTGGGTGACAAAGGAAGTAGATCAGGGTGGGGCAGTGGACAGCGCTTACCTTGATGTAAGCAAAGCCTTTGACACCGTCCCACATAGGAGGCAGATAAACTAGCTGAGTAGGCTGGGCATGGGGGAAAGATTGGTAAAGTGGGTTAGAAACTGGGTAAGAGACAGAAGGCAGTGAGTGGTGGTAAATGGGGTGCAGTCTGGGGAGAGGGGGTGACCATTTGGGTGCCGAAGGGATTGGTCGTGGGGCCAGTCCTGTTCAATGTCTTCATTAGTGACATTGCAGAAGGACTGAAGGGAAATGTCTGCCTGTTTGCAGATTACACCAAGATCTGTAATGCAGTGGATACCCCAGAAGGGGTGGAGAAAATGAGGAGGGACCTGGGGAAGGTTGAGAAATGGTCTGAGGACTGGCAATTGAGGTTTAATTCAAAAAAGTGCAAAATTATGCATCTGGGACACAGAAACCCTGGAGAAAGGTACAAGATGGAGGGAGGGAGTTTCTGACAGTCACAAAGAAGGAAAGGGTCCTGGGGTTTCTTATTTTAGATGACCTGAAAATGTCAAAGTGGTAAGGCAGCTGGGAGGGGCAGTGACATGCTGAGGTGCATAGGCACGGGTATCACCAGCATAAGAAGGGAGGTAGTGATACCATTATATAAAACCATGGTCAGGCTTCACATGGAGTACTGTGTGCAGTTCTGGAGGGCGCACCTTCGTAAGGATATTTACAAGCTGGAGATGGTCCAGAGAAGGGCAAATGAGATGGTACAGAGCTTGCAACACAAGACTTATGAAGAGAAATTAAGGGACCTCAATATGTACTCAGTAGAAGAGAGGAGGGAAAGAGGGGATATGATAGAAACATTCAAGTACCTCAAGGGTAAAGATATAAGTACTGAGAAGCAGGAGGCAGCTGCTATAGGCCTATGTGCCAGCTTCTGTGTGATATTCTTTTGTTCTTATAAATCTGTAATCTTCAGTATTTCAGTAACCACATGACCACACTGCCTTCTTTATGCAATTTTATGCTGGCTGATGCCTGGTGTCAGATGGCAGACAGAGGGCTCATCAGCTTGTGTTGCCATTTGAAAAACTTCACAGAGTGTTCTTTTACTGGTAAGCATTTTGGAAAGCTGGTGAAGGTCTCACTTTTTTTTATGAATTTATCTCCTTCTGTCTATCCCCTTTGGTCCCCCCATCCCCACACCCGAACAGACATCAGTGGCCACAGCTGCAGCCTTCTTCTTGCCAAGACGGTGCGTGAGAAACATAGAATTTGAAGGCAGATAAGGACTGCTTGGCCCACCTAGTCTGCCCATTTCCCTACCTGATGGATAAGCTGCAGATTCTAGTTAATAAATAGCTTACTTCCTCCTGCCCCCCAGTAGAATTGCCTTAAGTCTGGCCGTGAGCAGCTGCCTTCACAGTCTGTGAAGTCTGACGTCTTTCAGTGCCGCTTATTGGTCATCTTCCAACACAGGCAAGGTGCTGCTAGCCTAAAACTAACTCAGGACAAGCAGTTTTCAAAGTGGGGAAGAAATGGAGTGAGGAACAATCAAGTACTCATTCAGATGCTGCGTTGATTTTAAGATCAGCATGCTGGTGTGGACACTGCAAATAGAACCCCAGCTCTTTAAGCAGACTTATGAAGAGTAAAGGTACTCAAAGAACTGGGGTTCTGTTTATTGTGCTGTAAGCGGGCTGCATCTAATTTGGTAATTTACTGTACCTTACATCTGGATGTATGGTAGACCCAACTTTGAATAAACACTGCACCTGAATTAACACATGATGCCACAGAAACAGAATTTGACCACAGCCCACCCAGTCTGCCCAAGCGTTCTCTACCTACTTGTAACTCCTGCCTGTATATGTTACTGCATGTCTTATTCTGCCTGTGGCCATCAGGACCTCCTTATGAATGAGCTTGCTTAATAGATGTTTCCTGCAATGAACTTGAACCTACTCCACTTCCATAGCCCTATTGATCTCTGTTGACCCCCCTTCCCCTTTTTCTAATATACCCCTATATTTATCCCATGTATGCTCCATGCTCCTTACCATTTTAGCTTCCACCACTTCTCCTGGCAGTCTGTTCAAGGCATCTACCACCCTTTCAGTAATAAATATTTCTTCACATCTATCCTGAATGCCCCCCCTCAGCTTCATTGTATATCCCTTAGTTTGGGTGCTCATCCTCATTTGAAGAAAACTCCCCAACTGTACCCTCTTTACCCCTGTGAGGTACTTTGTAGGTATTGATCATGTCACCTGTCACCCTCCTCTCTTCCAGAGTGTACATGTTGAGATTCTTCAGCCTTTCCTTGTAGGGATTCCTTTGAAAATTTGGAACCATTTTAGTTGCCCTCCTCTGGAAAACCCCCACCTTATGTCCTTTCTGAAGTATGGACTCTAAAACTGGACACAGTACTCCAGCTGGGGGTATACCAGGGAGTGATACACTGGTAGCACAACATCCCTCCTCCTCCTACTGGAGATGCCACTCCTTATGTACCCCAGAATCCAATTTGCCCTGCCCATAGCCTTGTCACACTGTACTACCATCTTGAGGTCCTCTGACATAATAACCTCAAGGACCTTTTCAAGTCTAGTGAGTATCAGTACCTCCCCCCATTCCTATACCCAGCATCGGGGTTCCTATGCTCTAGGTACATGATTTTACACTTGTTGGCATTGAACCCCAAGTAAGTAAGAAAATGGAACTGATTTAAATGGATTGCAGGCTTTTAAGCAGCTTTTCGGGGAGTGTATATGTGTGTGTATGTGTGTGTGGGGGGGGGGGCTCTGCTACTATAACTATTTGCTTTTGATTTGGAATAATGTGTGAACAGACTAACCCTGCTCCCCATGCCGTGTGCTGCATCGGAGATAGAGAGCCCAAAGAGCATTGGGCCAAGCACTGAGCCCTGTGGCACCCCGTTTGTCACTGCTGTGGGTGCTGAGAGCTACCCCACCACCACCACCCTCTGCACCCTTCCCTGTAACCAGTTCTCTATCCATGTAGTCAGACCACCTTTCACCCACACCCCTCCTTCTCCTCACTCTTCTCCTCCTTGACCTGTTTCCGTGCTCCCAGTAGTCCGCACCCTTTCTCCTCTTTATTCTTACTGGGTGGTGGTGTCTTCTGTATTACACTCAGACCACTCTGACCGCCCCTTTCCAGGGTTACTATGCCTCTGCCTTTACTTATATCTAGGGTGGTGAGGTCATCAGGTTCCCCTGTCCGGACCTTTCTACCAACTTCAGTCTTTTGGCCACCCCCCCCCCCCCCACCATTTGTTTTAATCCATCTTAGTAGAGGTACATCCTTCTAATCCTGCCTTTTTTTTCACATATTTTCTCACTGGGCTATGGTCCGCTTGGTCATCCCAACTGACCCCCCTAGCCCTGTCCCTGACATCAGACCAACCTGCTCACCTCCACAGAGTACCCCCGTGGTGGGGTAGTGAGTAGCTTCCCTGGTGGACCCACCAGAGCAGGATCCGGTTGAGGAGGCGGGGGAGGGTCAGAAGCTTATGCTGCCTGCCTGACTGTAGCACATTTTCCACTTTTCTCCCTTTTGTGGAGTATGGCCGTGCAATGACACTTAGGCACAGCATGCCAATGTCCACCACAGTCCACCACCCTTTACTACACCACTGTAGTAGCACCCACAGACATCACCAGGGGCCGCTACAGAGCAGTGGGTCCTTGTATCCCACCCCAGGATAGGATAGCAGTTATCTTGATGCTCAATCTTATCCCTCCCTTGCCAACCTCTGGCAGGCCAGGCTTGCATCTGAACCCGTGTTGCCAGCGTGGCGCAAGGTGTGGCGTCCAGTGCCTCAACCCCCAGTGCCAGTGGCCTGGCAGCAAAGCTGCCTTTAATATGCCCCTCCTCTTCCTGCTCCAGTGTACCCTCTCCCCCATGTACAAGTCACTATCCCCCTCCCGACCTTACCCCAGTTCGTCACTAACCCATAATGTTTCATGTGGCACCGATCCCTCAGCCACTCGAACTGCTGAAGACTACCCTTCCTCTCCATGCTTGCACATGGTACCGACAGTACCTCCAAGAATGCCACTGACTTCCCCACCCCTTTCACACTGCCTGCCCAAGTACTCAAACCTCCACCTCACCACTTCCACAGTGTTCCCCTCCAAGTCGTTTGTACTCACATGCAACAGTAAATGAGGTTTCTTCCTCCCCCTCGGTGCACGCTTGAGCAGTGCCTGCCCTGTCACTCCTGCAGTAAACCTGGGACAGCTTCAACCCAAATATGGCTGTACCTTTCCCCCTTTTCATCCCATCTCACCTATTTCAGTATGGAATCCCCCAAAACGAGTAACCCCCTGCCCCTTACCCCCTTTCCCTTCTAAAGCCCCTTCCACCACCCCAGTATTCATTCTTCCCTCCCTTACCCCTCAACTGCACCTCTGTGACTTCTGTATCTGTACCCCCCTACTTCCACCTCACCCTTTTTCTCTGCCTTACTGCTCCCATCCCCCATGAACCCCTTCCTTGCCTGACTACTTCCTTCTGGGCTTCCCATGTCTACCTCCCCTCCTCCCCTGCTGATTTCCAACCTCTCTCATATCCCCGCTGTTGTCGATTTAGAGCCCTCATTTCCTTCTACC
Organism: Neoceratodus forsteri; assembly: GCA_016271365.2. Lineage (NCBI taxonomy): Eukaryota > Metazoa > Chordata > Ceratodontiformes > Ceratodontidae > Neoceratodus > Neoceratodus forsteri. The sequence continues at coordinate 631,562,431 of CM028136.1, read as the reverse complement.
CCAATAGTGATGCCCCTCCCATCCTTCCCCTTTCCCGTAGCCTTTTCTCCTTCAGTCACCACCCCTTCTTCCTTACTAGCCCCCTTATACTCTTTTGTCCTAGCCATCTCTTCCCCTACCTCTTGCCATCCCTCTCATGCCCTGCTTGTCCTCCCCTCTTCAGTATGTTCCTGCTCCACCTCTCTGTCCCATAGTAGAGGTTTGAATCTATCCATAGTCAATACCAGTTTTACAACTCTTCCCCCTATCAGTTCCCCCCTCCTACATGTTCCCCTCCATGCCACCCCTGGTCCCTCCCTACCCGGACCATCTGCTCTCTCCCTAGTTCTCCCCTGGTACTCCTCGTCGTCTCTTCCTCCCTCCTCAGGAGGCCCCCCGCCCTCACCTCAGACACCCCTTCCCTTCTCCTCTCTTTTCTGCTAGTGTCTCTGATACTGGGGTCAATTTCAGTCCCTATTTATTCTTCCTCTGTTCCCCTTTGCCATCCCCTCTTCCCCCCATCAGGATGCCTACCATACTCATCTGTCCTGCCACTTACACTCCTCCCTAACCTCTACAGTCCTTCCATCAAACTAGCCAGTCATCTACAGATCATACACCCCCCCATCTTCCAAGTCCAGTCCAGGATCATGGCACACCCACACCCTGTACACCCCTCCACCCTTCCAAAGATACTCGCCCTATTGACATGTGGCACCTGCCCCATTTTGGCCCCCATCTAATGTTACGGGCTCTTACTCCCAGGTTCTGTACCCTACTACAACTGTTAGGCCCCTATTTAGTCAAATTCCTGCCCTCCCTCACACTAGTCCCCCTACTGACCCTGTGCCGACCAGGGTAATTCAGTCTCAAATCTCATCTGTTAGATACTGTATTCGTGTGGAAATCCTAAAGCCTCATTGTCCATTTTTTCACCCCTCAGTTACCATACTTTTTGTTCTCAGCTCTCATATAGTTTCACTTAGCCTAGTTAGAAATCCTGTTGCACTCCAAGTATTACTCAGTTCAGTTAGAGAAATAAACAGAACAAATAAATATGTATTATTACAGTAATCCTAACGTATCCAATCTGCTTTGTCTCCACTCCAGAGACCCTGCTGTAATATAGGACCACAGAGGCCCTGGGCGGGATGGTGGGCAACTGTAAAGTCCTGGCAGAACTCCATTGAGCTCACTCACTCACCCTCTCTCTCACTCGCTTATTCTATTTCTCCTGACGCTGCAGGCTGCCCTTTTGTACTGGACTCCTGCTTGGATTAGTACCTTTTTCTGCCAACAAAGAAATCCGCAGCAGTCCCGACACAGCTCCGTTGAGGTTGCTCACTCCCCCTCTCTCACTCACTCATTCTGTTTCTCCCGGTGCTGCAGGCTGCCCTTTTATACTGGGCCCCTGTCTGCATTTATGCCTTTTTCTGCCCACAAAGAAATCTGCAGCAGTTCCGACAAAGCTCCGTTGAGCTCGCTCACTCCCCCTCCCTCTCTCGCTCTCTTATTCTGTTTCTCCCTTCACTGCAGGCTGACCTTTTGTACTGGGTGCCTGCCTGCATTGGTACCTTTTTTCTGCCCACAAAGAAATCTGCAGCAGTCCCAACACAGTTCCATTCAGTTCGCTCACTATCCCTCTTTCACTTGCTCGTTCTATTTCTCCCAGTCATGCAGGCTGCCCTTTTGTACTGGGCTCCTGCCTGTGTTGATGCCTTTTTCTGCCCACAAAGAAGTTCACAGCTGTCCCAACAGAGCTCCACTGAGGTCGCTCATTCCCCCTCTCTCACTTGCTCATTCTGTTTCTCCTGGCACTGCAGGCTGCCTTTTTGTACTGGGCTCCTGCCTCTACTGGCGCCTTTTTCTGCCCACAAAGAAATCCGAAGCAGTTCCAACAGAGCTCCGTTGAGCTCGCTCACTTCCCCTCTCTCTCACTCGCTTGTTCCATTTCTCCCGGTGCTGCAGGCTGACCTTTTGTTCTGGGCTCCTGCCTGCATTGGCACCTTTCTCTGCCTGGAAGGAAATCTGCAGCAGCCCTGACACAGCTCCGTTGAGCACGCTCACTCGCCCTCTCTCACTCACTCATTCTGTTTCTCCCAGCGCTGCAGCCTGCCCTTTTGTACTGGGCTCCTGCCTGTCTTGGTGCCTTTTTCTACCCACAAAAAAGTTCAGTGCTGTCCCAACAGAGCTCCGTTGAGGTTGCTCGCTCCCCCTCTCTCACTTGCTCATTCTGTTTCTCCTGGTGCTGCAGGCTGCCCTTTTATACTATGCTCCTGCCTGCATTGGGGTCTTTTTCTGCCCACAGAGAAATCTGCAGCAGTCCTGACAGAGCTCAGCTGAGCTTGGTCACTCCCCCTCTCACTCGCTCGATCTTAATCTGTCCCAAACACTGATTTCCCACAGCAACCATGCTATTCTGCGCCAGAAATGCAAAAACACATTTCAGCCAGGATGTGAAAAATAACAGCTGTACTGTTCATAAGGAGGTGTGAAAAAATGCCAGTGTTGAAAATGTGATGTGAAAATATTCCAAATTTGCGAAGTTACAAGGGTGCGTGGAAACAGCTCAACGCACCCTTGCAACACAGTCATTTTATGGACTTCCATCACCAAATTTTCAACATAGGGATTTTAGGACCTCTGCTCATAAACAGTGTCACTGTCATTTTCTTAATCTGTCCTGAACACTGATTTCCCACAGTGATCACGCTATTCTGTACCGGAAGTACGAAAACACATTTCGGTCAGGATATGAAAAAAGACAGCTTTACTGTTCATAAAGAGGTGTGAAAAAATGCCAGTGTTGAAAATCTAGTGTGACAATATTACAAATCTGCTAATTTAAAAGGATGTGTGGGAACTGTGCAATGCACACTTGTAACACAGTCATTTGATGGACTATCGTCACTAAATTTTCAGCATAAGCATTTTAGGACGTTTGCTCATGAACAGTGTCACTGTCATTTTCTTACTCTGTCCCAAACACGGATTTCCCATAGCGACCACTCTATTCTGCGCTGGAAGTGCAAAAACACATTTCAGCCAGGATGGGAAAAATGAGAGTTGTACTGTTCATAAAGAGGTGTGAAAAAATGCCAATATTGAAAATCTGACTTGAAAATATTGCAAGTTCACAGAGTTACAAGCGTGCGTATCAACTGCACAATGCAGACTCATAAAACAGTCATTTTTTGGATTGTTTCTGCCAAATTTGCAAAATAGGCTTTTTGAGAGCCCACTTCATGAACTGCACTGTCATTTTGCTAATCGGTCCTGAAAGGTGATTCTGTGCAGTGACCACAAAATCACCTTTCGGGGCTGAATAACGCCATGACAGTGGCTGAATTCATGAGAAGGGTCCCAAGAACCCCATGTTGAAAATGTGGTGCCAAATTCCAAAAAATGCCTGAGATATGCACCAAAGTTGAAAAAAAACCTATTTATGCCTTTATACGTCTTACTGGCATTTCCTCAGTTCGCGGTCAGCTTTGAAGAGTGCAGATGTGTTCTTGGTCCACCGAAGATCGCTGTGCCGGGCTCTGGAGGTAAGTATAGGTCGAGGGGCTGTGGGAGGTGGGGCACGCAGTGGGTTGCGGCTGGGTTGGGGGCGCAGACAGTGAGGGACCATTTTCTTCTTTTCAGGTTACAAAAAACAGACATCAGAGGATGGTTTTCTTTTAGCAGAGCCTTCCTGGCATTCTGGGGTGGGCTCCCAGCATGCCACCTGAATATTTAGGGTGAGCACTGAGCTGATGAGAATTGGGCACCCCATTGGCACATACTTGGGGTGTCTCATGAGCCAAGGGAGATTGGCCATCCCCCCTCAGCTCACAAGAAATAGGGGGGAACATGCTGATGGGGATTGGGCACCCCCATCAGCAAAGAAAGAAGGGAGGACATGATGCTGAGGGGGACTGGGCACTCCCTCAGCACACAACTGTAACAGAAACCAATGAGGATTGGGCTTTCCATTGGCGAACTGGATCGGGGGAATACTAGGGACTACCCTGCAATGACTGGTTGCTCCCTCATTGCAGCGGATGATGTTGCAATGATGAGGCAGCCCCTGATTGCAGTGGCTGAAACGTTTCAAGGTTGTGGCATGCTGGCTGAACTAGTGTCAGCAGCAACATGCCATGGCATTGGGGAATAGGGGCCAAGCCTTAAAAGACAGTGGAGGCATTGGCCACACCTCCACAACCTGCTTCTGGAGCAAGCTGCAGCAACGTGTTTCTTGTGCATGCGCGCAATCAACATAAAAATGAATAACAATTTAGCAGGGCCACATATTAGGACTACAGGGCTTAGGAGTATGTGCCCAGTGTGCTCTTTCGAATGTGAGCAGGCAAAGATCTTGAATGTTCATTGTTGAGGAGAGAAAGTTTTGTAAAAAGGCTATTATTATGTCTCTACCTTCCTCTCTTTCAGGGACTCCATAAATACAGAGGTTATTCCTCATCACTTGATTTTCAAGGTCCTCACAGTGATCTGCCAAAGACTGTTGGTCTTGTAAAAGTCTCACAAAAGCCCACTCCAAATGGTCAACCCAGGAGTCCGTATCAGAAGCATGCTGCTCCAATCCAATTACTTTATGTTCCAAGGCCACTACAGACTTCTTCAGTTACGCATGCAGAGAATGAATCTCGGCCCACAATTCTCAGCAGTTCCTCCGTTACTGCTGCATTGGTTGGCTGCACAACCTCTGCCATGTCACTACCTGCCATGTTGCATGGCTCCCAACTCAGCAATGGCCTGGCCTGAGAGACACTCATAGAGTCCACTGCCTGACTGCAATTCTTGGGCTTTGAGCCACCACCCATCTGATCTGGTAGCTTCTAGCAGTAGAAATGCACTTGAAAAATTAACTAAAGATCCAAATTGTGAAGCTAATTTCTTATCAAGGTCAGGAGCTCAATACCAGCTCCTTCATACTAGACAGTGACGTCACTGGAAGTCCCATAGATATGCATCTGAAAGGTCTATAGGTGATAGAAAATCCCTCGGCTGCACTGCTGATAAAATTGACTTCAGGGATTCCATTGTGAAACAGACTGGCTTAACAAATTGCTTCAGAGCTTTTAGATCCACGATAGGCTGGAAACTCTCTGACTTCTCGTTGGCTACAAAATAAGTTTAGTAGAGCTCCTGTTCACTTTCTTGTACAGGCAGCAGAATTACTGCTTCTGTGTTTAATAGGAGAGACAGGTTCGGGTCAACCACTTGGCATTTCCCAGGAATCTTTTGAAGTTGGGAATTGGAAAAAGAAGACCCTAATGAGAGCACAGAAGAAAACTCTTTTGTATGTCCCTGCAAAATTATCTCCAACACCAAAACATCTTTTGTGATCTGCGTCCATTTTTTGCAATGTAATGAAGCCACCTGCCCAGGGACAGAAGCTGTGGGCAAGGATAGAGCCACACATCCTGGTGTGAAATAAACACTTCTGCAGTTGTTTCTACTGAAACTTCTTAGGAAAAGTAAACTCTGCCTTGCTGGGCCTTGAAGCCTGGGAATGTGCTTCTGTTTGGCTGGTTTCTAAAACCTTAAAAGGATAGAAATGTTTTGTAGTATGAACTGCTTTTACCATAACCTTTGTTTTTGGCACCAATATTTGAGGTTTGCTGTCTTCCAAAGGTTGGCAGCAAACCCTTGTTATCTTAAATTTGTTTTAGTATTTCTTCCAAACTCTGGGCTGAAGAATATATCCCATGTGAAGGGAACGATCAGAAGATGAGACTTGGAAGTCAAATCCACAAACCAATACCTCACCAATATAGACTGATTGGCCATCACAGCAGTAGCAGAACCTTTAGTCATTTGCTGAAGCAGATCCACCTAGGAATCGCCTAAGAAGAAAGCTTCCACATGTAGTAATGGTCCACTGGTTTACCGGGATTGAGAAAGGGCAAATTCCATTTTGCACATTGTAAAAAACGGTACTGTCAACGGTGTCTGCTAAGCCAAAATCCGGTTTTACCGGTGTTTGGTTCTGTGTACTTTAGTTAACAATTTTTAACTCTGCTAACATGCATTTTAGCTGCTTTGACCTCCACTATTGCACACCCTTCCATCCTTGTACCAATTTAAAGTTATTTTAGGTACAAAATATGATGGCAGCAACAGCACTACAGCCCCCATCCCTGAGGTATGATGGAAACAGCAGCAAGGCCCCCATCCCTCTGGTGCGATGGCAGCACCAGCAACACTACAGACCCATCCCTCTGGTGTGATGGCAGCAGCAGCACTGCAGTCCCTATCCATTAGGTGTGACGGCAGCAGTACCACGTTCCGCATTACTCAGGTGTGATGGCAGTATCAGCACTATGGCTCCTATCCCTCAGGTGGGATAGCAGCAGTACAACATTCCCCATCCACCAGTGGTTAAGGCAGAAGCACTACAGCCCCCGCCTCTCGGGTGTCATGGCAGTATCAGCACTATGGTCCCCATCCCTCTGGGGGACAGCAGCAGTACAACATTTCCCATCCACCAGTGGTTACGGCAGAAACACTACGGCCCCCCGCCTCTCAGGTGTGATGGCAATAGCAACAATGCAGACCACATCCCTCAGGGGTGATGGCAGTGGTGACAGCACTATGATTCCCTTTCTTTAACACTCACACCCCACATTCACAAGTTACAAATGACTTGGTCTCTTTGCTTGTTTGAACTCAGATGTGAATTAATCTGAACCACCACCACTACTAAGATGGACCACATTTGTTTTTTCCTATCATTTAACTGCTTGAATTGGATTTCTGCCTGTGACACCACCGACCAGGGTTTGGGAACAGGTTTGGGTGTTGGAGGACCGGCCGGGGTGAAGGCTTGAGTGTCCAACGACCACTCGCCTTCTCCTGGGAGGGAGGGTATATTCACAGCTCAGCATTTCCTGGCCCCAGGTGGAGGCTGGAGGCATGGCAACATATTGGCCCTCATTGCAGAAGAGAGCGTGATGGATGTCAGCTTGTGCCTTGACATCATGTGGCCTGTCACACTCTCATGAAAATGGAAAAACACCTGCTGGCCACCCTGAGGATGGTTTCTGGTCCCTCCATAAACATGAAGCCCCAGATGCATGTATCTGTTCTGACCCCTACCATGCCTGGGATATTCAGGAAACTCTTTAGGGTGATTGTCTTCCCCTGTTAGCCTCCCACAGGGGTAGGGGCACACCGATGAAGGGTTACTTCAGGTTACCTGGTAGCATGGCCATAAGTGGCAGTGGATGATGGTGGTGGGGACTCAGCAGCAGTGGTAGGGGGACTTGGCAGGCCTGAAGGAGTGGATGGCCAGGGGATAGGAGGAACAAAAAAAAAACTGCCTGAATTTGCTTCTCTGAAATAATGTCTTCACCTAAAAAAACATTCACAAGTGATTAGTGGAGGACCTTCTAATGCATCTCCCAAACATGTGGATGCCTTGTTTTTTTTACTTAGTCTCCATGAAAAGGGTGTCTCTCAGTTTTCATGTCTGAGCTCAGATGTGAATTGAGCACCACTCTGCCCACCAGCATCATACAGCCCCTGGGGCCTTACCTTCCATGTGTCACTGAATGTGCTTTCCATTCCACTGGCCAAGCATAAGTACACTTAAACACATAACATTTGCTTTTTATTAAAGGAGTCTGTCAGAAAACTTTTTGTTGTCACAGAAACTCACACAACAGGTGGGAGAGAAGGTGCAAATGATGAAATGGGCAGGCTAGGTGGGCCGTCAAAGTCTGTTTCTATGTTTCTATCCCATTCACCTAAATAAGTAGTAAGGCAGCTTGTGCCCTGTGAACATACTTTCATTCAGACTCACTTTCAATCAAACAACTGAGGATTTTGGATGGCCTTGCTGATTATAAACTTGAATAAAGTAGTTGGTAACAGTGATCCTGCACTTAGCAATCTATATCCTAGATGTTCATATGCAAAAAATACAAAAAAAACCTGGCTAAAGTCTAAAAACAAGCTTATAAAACACAAAATGTATCTGAACATTTATATTTACCTATACAACATCATTGCAGCCCTAGTATAACTCGGATAAATTACATGGTACCCTGACACTGTATGATGTAGTAAACATATATTGGTATTTTTTTTTATATTTTTTCATAAACTAGGTAAACCCACTAGGCAAAACTGCCTGTTTTCAGAGGTGACCCAGGAGCACTGTGGAGGTTAAGTGCCTTTTGCTCAGAGTCACACAGTATGCAAGTGGAGGTTGTGGGAATCAAACCCAAGTCTTCTAAATGTACTCAGTTCAATCACTGTTTGTTACTCTAACCACTAGGCTATACTGCCAGACATAACACCCATATATAATGTTTTAATATATGATTTCAATAATAGTGCACAGTACCTACAGTGCAAATTATGAACATTGAACTCTCTGCAACATTTTACTAAAACTGAATTATTTCCCTCTCCATCTGCTTATGTTTTCTTACACCAAAGTGGGTGTATAGTTGACAGAGCACTGTAAATAGCCTGAGGTTGCACTACTGCTTGCAATGCCAGGGACTCAGGATCAGAAGTCAATTCCTGTTGCTAGAGGTCTGGCCAGGGAGTAGGATCGAGCACCTGGGGTGCTGCTCTCCTCCTCTAGGGCAGTGGCCTGCAGGTCCTGCTGCTTACTGCCACCTGGGTGACCACAGGTGGTGGTGCAATGAGACTGCAGTGCAATCCTTGAGAGAAGCTAGCCAGGATCTGGAGTAGCGACATGTCTCTATTTGCCCTACTTCCTTGGATCCCCTCCAGTTTTGGTGCCCTCAGGAACAGAGACCAGAAAACCAGTAACAATCACCCCACATTGGCTGCTGGTAGAAGAGACCCAGCTGCCCCAGACTTCATAACCAGTTTCCATGACGGACCCACTGGGCTGCCTGACACACATTAAAGGACTGTGGAGGGGTGACCTGGGGCCCTCTCCCTTCCCACCTGGGGGGTACAACCTAGGAATGATGGGGGCAGGCTCACAGGAGCTCCTGAGCATTACCTGGGGTGAAGCTATGGGATACCCAGCCTAGGGATCTCTGAAAAGTGGAGACTGACACTGTGAGAAGGGGGCATAGAAAGAGAAAATAAAAACATTTAAAAATATGCTGAAATCTTTGGGATCCTGTGCAGAGAAATGCAATTTCCGTGAGTCACCGGTACAAGAATTCAAAATCTGCAAACCAAGCAGGATTCCGTGATTTTTACTGGTGTTACCGGTAAAAAGGAAAACCATTGTCCCTGGTAATGGAATAAGATGGCACACAGGTGAGTTCCTGGACACCTCATCTGCTATAGCTGTCACTCATTCACATAATGCTTGCACTACAAGCATTGAAGCTGATGATACTCTTGAGCACATGCAAGTGACTGCATAAGCACATTTACAAGCTTTTTTTTTAAAGGAATTAGACAGTGGCTTGACACCCAATGCATAATTTGAGGGCTATACTAGCCAGTTACCATTTTTACTTGAAGATGACAGGAGCAACTCTCTGGTCTGGGTTTTATAATTTTTTGCTCTAGTTTAATTTTAAAGAGGGAGTGAGGGACTGGTTTATTTCATTACTGATCATAATTTATTTATTTAGTTTTTGTTTACCGGGTAAGTACACTAGACAAGTTTTATGCCTATTTTCAGGAATGACCCGGGAGAGTACAAAAGAGTACAACAGGTACATTGATACAGTAATTGGTTCAGACGAATACATTCAGGTACAAAAACAGGAGAAAAAACAATTTTTACAGTTTTTACATTTACGTGGAAGGTACACCCAGATACAGTGCTGGGGCAAGGTATAAGTTAGAGATAAATTCAATGACCAACAGGGCTGGTGAGGATTATGAGCATAGTAACATCATAATCATCATAATGCTTATGATAACCTAAGAATGGTTCCCAAATAAGATCAAAATGGTATTTCTCACCTTCCTGAGTGTAAAAAATGATTTCCAGATCTGCACAATCTGTTAGTAGATTTAACCAATTATTAACATAGATTTTTATCCTTCCAATCCTGCAATATCAACTTTTTTTGCATTTATTAATGCAAGGTTGTGAAAGTTGATGCTTTCTCTACTCCAATTCTATGATTGTAAGAAGGCTTCTCCCAATACTGAAATCCCTAGATCAAAAGGGAGGTTCAATCCTAATACTGTAGTAACTATCAATCTTTAACACTATTCCAAGTGTTTTTTAACTCAGGACACGTGGTGAACATATTTAAAAAAGACCCTTGTGCCTCTGTGCATCTGGGGCATTTATCTGTAATTCTACAATGGCAAGAACAATCACTGGGCTCTGACTGGTCAGTCTGGGGCTAGACCCCATGATGTAAACCCAGCACAACATCACCAATGTAGTCCCAGCACACACGAGACTGAATCACACTCACAAAAAAAATCAGTACGTATCCCACGTTCAAGAAAAGTGAAATCCCTGTTTGCAATTGGCTTCCCTTCACTGGCCCCACTGATGTCACACTCCCTGTTTGATGAACATCTATTTCCTATTTGTACCTTAAGTACTTTGGCCACACATAACACCCATCAGTGTTCTATCTGTCCCAACACAATTCACAACTACTGTAGAATATTTTTAACAAACTTAAAAAGAGCTGTAACTGAAATCAGCTTTCTTCCCCCTTGCCAGCATGATCATGAGAGTGCATGCACACCACAGCACTGCACTCACTCCAGTCACCGATCAGCTTAGCGCCATTACAAATGGCCATGCTACTTAGTCACTTAGTTTTAAAATAAACAAGTTTTACACAAACTTAAAAAAGCCGTAACTGAAATTTGTCTTTCTCCCCCCTTGCCAGCATGATCATGCACACCACAGTGCCACGCTCACTTCACAGGCCAATTAGCTCAGCGCCATTATTGATGGCCATACTGCTTAGTCTCTTAGCTTTAAATACACAAAATGCTGAATTCATATAGCGGGATGGCAAGAAGGGGGGGCAGCATATAAATACAAAACATTAATGCCCTAAGACACACAGACACAAACCTGTCAGCAGGAAAGCATAGGACAGCATCTACCAACATCACAGAGCCATGCTCACTCCACTCACATATCGGCTTAGCAGCTACCCTGCTTACCAGTAACAAGAAGGCAGCATGCAGTGGCAGCACCATCTAGGGGGCAAAACAGAAACATTGCACTATTTTTTCAAAACATATCTACTCACTGGAAAACATAGTAAAAATGCATTTTAAAATGATTTTTTTCCTTGTACTTTTCTTTTCTTTATAAAGGAACCATTGTACAATAGGAATAATGCATTCCAGAGTGTGTGTGTTGTGGTGGGATAACATCACTTCTCGGGTGTTCGATGCAATTGGCCTGTGACTCATGCCCAACTACCCAAGGTGTGACATTATCCCAGCAACACACACCCTGTTGTGCATTATTCCTTTATTTTATTATTAAAGTTACGTAGCTTTGCAGGAGTACAGTACACTCCAGGCATGATGTTAAATTGAATTTATTTCATTTTCTGAGACATACAGTATTACTGGTTTAATTTCTGTCCATTTGTGTTCATATAAGTTGGGGCCAACATATTTTTACTAAGTTTGTTTTGATTTGTCCAGTGAGGCAACTTTCTTTTCCTGGAAGATAATGAATAATCTTCCAATCAGTTTTTTATTTGAAGTTTTATTGATGAGAATGTTCTCTATTGGGGTCAATTGAGCTCTACAAGATTTCTTTCTTTCTTTCTTTCTAATGAAATATGTAATTTGGAGATATGCCAGATAATGACCATTCTCTAGCTTACTTGTCTTTAAAATTAGAAAGTTCCATAAAATGTCCATTTTAATAAAGATATCTTATTTGATGTACTTGTTTGCCTCCCAAATACAAATGTCAGGGTTGCTTTTTATCATTGGGATTTTTTCAATATATTTTACCTGTGTGTATATATATATATATATATATATATATATATACATAGCAAGTTTTAGCTGGTAGTTTTGTGGTGGATAAGCATGTACAAAATTGTTTATTGTTCATCAGGTTTAGATGGCATGCTCCTGAAAGATTTCTAAATGGTGAGGCTGCCTCCTCTATTTGTGCCCAGCATTTTTCTTTTTTTTTTTTTTTTACTAGAATCGACCCATCTATTGATCTACTCTATTTGAGCACCTAGGTAGTATCAATATAGTTTTGGTAAACCTCAACTTAAGTGTGAAGTGGGGGCAAATAACTTCTGAAATGAATACCTTGTTTGTTTGTTTTTTACTTTGGCAATCAAAGCTTTTAATTTTAACTTCTAAATTCCTAAAGATTTTTATTGGGATCCATGTAGGAAGGGATTGAAATCAGAATATGAATCTGGAGAGTATGTTCATTTTAATTAAGCACTTTCAACTTTGCCTGTGATATCTTTGCTCCCATAACTGCTAGGAGGTCCAAAGTGAAACATGCCCCTTGGATCACCCCTGCCCTACTGTGGCAACTTAAGCAACACGACAATCTTTCGCACCTTGCTGTTGCTACTGGCCGTTCAGCTGACAGGCAGTCCTATGCTGCCGCCCGCAACCAGTGCACCTGGGCCATCCGCAAAGCAAAGGCGGAATACTACCAAGCCTCTCTTACCTCCTCCTGGGGGAACCCCAGGTGCTTCTGGGACAACGTCAAGCAACTGAATGGTCACTCCCAGTCCCCCTCTCCTTCTCTTCTCAACATCAATGGTACTGTCTCCTCTGACCCTGCCCTCATTGCCACCCACCTCAATAACTCCTTTACCGACCTTAGCTCAGTACTTCCTGGTAACTTTTTCAGTCCACCTCTCCATCTGTACCACCACCCATTGCCGCCCCTCTTTCCACTCGTCGTGTCACCATGCAAGAAGCTAGGCCTTACTTGCTAAAAGCCCTAAAAGGTAACACCATCGGTAATGACTCACTTGATCCCTGCCTTTACGTCCAGGTCCTGGATCAGGTCCTCTCACCTATTACGTGCATTTTCAACAAACACCTGTCTCGGACAATTACCTCTGCCTGGAAGATTGCCACAGTTGCCCTGTCCATAAAGGTGGTGACAGGACTCTTCCGGTAACTACTGACCATCTCAATCTCTCTCCCCTCTCTAAGGCGTTAGAGAAAATTGTGGCATCCCAAGTCTCTGACTACCTCTGTAAGTACAATGTTCTCTGCCCTGAACAACAAGGGTTCAGAGCAGGTCATAGTACCAATACAGCACTCCTGGAATTTTCCAACTTCCTCCATGCCTCCTTGGACTCTGGTGCCCTGGCTGGTGCTATATTCATTGACCTGTCTAAAGCATTCAGATACTGTTTCGCATCCTCTTTGCTCTCCACCCTCGACCTAATAGGCTTTGCCTCAGGACCTGTTTCCTGGTGCACCAGCTATCTCTCCGCCCGCTCCCAATGTGTGAAAGTCAACGGTACTGAAACATGCCCCATTCACTTGGGGTGCCGTAGGCTCAATTCTTGGACCCCTACTATTCTCACTCTTTCTTAACTCCCTACCCAGCAGTTGTACTGGGTAAGATGCTTCTATGCTGATGATGCTGTTCTCATAGCATCCCACAATGACCCCATGCTGCTACAGAACTCCTCCAGCTAGTCTTTGACTCTGCAGCTACCTGGTTCACTGAGCACCGACTTGTTATCAACCTTAAGAAAACAAAAAATGATGCTCTTCTCCCACCCCAAAATAAGTACAGCAAGTTTCCTTAGCTGTCCACTCCACACCAATCTCGTCATTGACCAGGTGCAGTCCTATAAATATCTTGGTATAACCTTTGACCCTGCACTTTCATTCCATGGACATATATCTGCCCTAAATTTGTCGCCAACTCACGGCTAGGCATTCTTTACCGCACAAGAAATGCCTCCCTCCTGATGCCCTCCGCCTGGCTGTCACCTCATCTGTCATGTCTCTCATTGACTATGGCCTTCGGTCTATGGCTCAGCAGATCAGACTGCCCTCAACAAGGTTCGCCTCACAGTTAATAAGGCCTGCAGACTTATCACTGGTGCTCCCAGACTCACTCACACATGTGAGCTGTACACCCTGGCTACCCTACTCAACCTGGAAGAGCGACTCATGTATCAGACATGCCAGCTCACCTTAAAGCCCTGCATGGCCTATCCCCATAGGCCTATCCAACTCCATCTGGCCATCCTGCACCGACTCCTGATCACGCACAGCTCGTCAAGAGCTACCCTAGTTATCCCGAGAGCCAGGACCTCTCAAGGTCAGAGGGCTTTCCCCTACCGTGAGCCCCACTGGTATAACTCCCTCCCTGCCAGTGTCTCAAACTCACTAACCTTAGCTTGCTTTAAGCCCAGGCTCAGAAACTTCCTGCTTAGCTCTCGCAAATGCAACTGCCGCTAGCCTAGTGTAAAAAAATATATACTCTGTTTGACAATGCTCACTGAGCGGCTCCCACCCTTCCTTTTCCTACTAATTCCTCCTCCCCTATCTCCCTCCCTTCTACTCCCACCAGCTCTCCCCCGACCATAAGTTTTGCACCTTTTGTTATCTTTTGCTTCGTTGGAGATTGTATTCTATTGTAACAAAATTGTAATTGTACTGTAACTTTTTTGTTTGTAAGTACTGTGTCCCTTGTACTACTGTTCTGATGTCCTCTTTGTGACGAGGTACCTTTGTAAATGAGCCTCTGGCTCAAAGGTTTCTAAACTGATGTTTAACTAAATAAATAAATAAATACATTTATTCTGCCTATAAGTGTTAGGGGTAATGTTACCCATCTATCTAGATCTTTGTAACTTTTTTGAAGTAATGGATCAAAATTCAAGCTAAATAGATCATCCCTATTTTGAGAAATAATCACACCTAAATATCTAAATTTCAAATTAATCTGGGTTTTGTTAATAATCTGGGGGTTTAGAATAATGAAGTTTTAGTGTATTGGTACTATTTCTGCTTCTGCATAATTGATTTTGTATCCAGATATTACTGAAAAACTGGAAATTAATGAAAATAATGGGATATATAGAAGTCTGGATATTATTTAAGTACTGTATATTAAAACATCATCCGCACATAAAGAAATTACATGACTTATTCCATTAACTATTATTAAATCTATGTCTTTGCTTTGCCTTAGTGCTTGTGGCAATGGTTCAATAAAGATGGCAAATAGAAGACAGGAAAGAGGGCAGCCCTGCCTTGTCCCTCTTTGAAGCTTAAAGGGACACATTCTTGCCTGTTGAGCATCACAGTTTGAATTCCCAAGAAAATCTATTTCAAATGAGGTATTGGGCTCATGTGTAGCTGGAAGCAGTCCTGAGATATAAATGACTGAATCTGTTGAGTAGTAATACTACATTACAGCCATTTTTAGAATCTTGTAGTGTCAGTGACGAACAAGCTGTGCTTAAGTCAATGTAGTTAGGCACAGCTTGTTCATCAGTGACATCACAATGTTCTAAAAACGGCTGCAATGTAGTATTAATATTTACAGACTCAGTCTCATCTGTATCTCTGGGGTGCTTTCAGCAACAAATGAGCCCACTACCTCATTTGAAAGAACTTTTGTGGGTTTTCAGACTGTGACGGCCACTGGGCATGAATATGTCCCTTTAAAGTAAGCAGAAAGTTGGTCATTTGTTCCAATCTGTGCCTTTAGAGTAATATAGATAGATCTTATAAGTTTTTGAAACTTGTCCTCAAACCCAATTTTTTCTAGAACAATAAATAGAAAATCCCAATTAACTCTATAAAACTCTTTTTCTGCATCTACAGTTAAGCAACTAGGCCTGTGTTTTTGTAGTTGGTGAAGTTCATAAGGTTTGGGTTCTATACAGATTTGTCTGCCAGTCTTCTGTCTTTGTTGGAGCCAGTTTGGTCAGGGTGTATAATTTAGTAAGTCTTTTAGCAAGAATCTTAGCAAATATTTTACAGTCTGGGTTTAATAATGAAATAGGTGGGTATGAATCGCATTTCTCTGGAGGTTTTCCTGGTTTTAGTATAATAGATATTATGGCTTCATCAAAGGTAGGTGGGAGTTTACTATCTTTAAAGAAACTATAAAATAACATAAGTAAAAAGGGTATAGTTCATATCTGAAATGTTTAAAGAATTCTCCTGCATATCCATCAGATCCAGTTAATTTACCATTAGATAGTTCAAACACTGTATCATAGATTTCTTGTTCACTGAATTTGAGTTCTAGGGCATTTCTCTCCTCCTCATGTAATTGCTTTAGGTTGATAGATGATATAAATGCATTTATATTGTCAATATTGGATTTCCCTTACATAGTGTAAAGTCCATCATAGAACTTTTTAAGTGTTTCTTTTAAAATGTTTGGATCCTGTGAAATTATTCCATGTTCATCTTCTATTACATTAATTGTGTTATTAGCTTTCTCACACTGTATTTGGTAAGATAGCAATCTGTCTGGTTTTTCTCCTAAAAAATAATACTTAGTTATTGCTCTCATCATAGCATACCTTGCACAGTCCTGCATAATGTGGATAAATTTATATTTTAGGATTAACAGTTTTGCTAAATCTCCCTCAGCTGCTGAAGTAATAAAGTTAGCTTCAGCATTGGTTAATTCCTGTTCTAGCTGGCCTAGAGTCTGAGACTTTGTTTTATTCTTTTGAGAAATATATGTGTAACCCCCCTACAAATGGGGGTTCCTGAAGTCTTCCTTTGGTGTGCCTAAATGCCCACTGCCAGGCAGGTATACTGTGTCTTAGCATTTTAAAAGTGTTTGCATGAGAGTGCCTTAATGCCTCTGTGCTCTGTCTCTTTAAGAGCTGCCTATTTGTGGTGTAAAACTAATCTGGGTAGGGGTCAAGTAGTTTCAGGCTTGAGTCCTGCCCAGGCTGCCAGAGAATCGTTCCATTCTGCCATTGCTATTTGTGCAGAGGGAGCTCTATTAGAAGCTGTACTTATTTGCTGATTATCTATTAGAATAGTAATGATATTGTAGTTTGTCTAACCTGCTTTCTTTGCAGCATGGATAGTTCAGTTTATCACCACCATTTTGGTCCTGGACTGCCAGAATGGGCCAATAAGTACCTTTGGGGACCCTAAAATGGAGTCTGTCCCCAAGGGTCTTCTGGGAGTGAATTTCTGTAGGGATTGTAGTTTTGAGACTTTGGCACCTAAATGCACCTGGAGGAGGAGTCCATGCTTTGATAGACTGATGGATCAGCCAACCAGAACCTTTTGGACCAAAGGTAAATTCCCAAGCTGCCTGCTGCAGTGAGTCAGTCTGGAGGTAGAGTTTGGAGAGTGAACAGCTCAAGAGATTTGAGTAGCTGCTTCTATGTAGTTCATGTGGGAGATTGGTGGAAAGGCTGAGTTTGGCCTGTCTGCCTGCTGTCCCCAGAGAGGGAATCCTTTGAAAGGCTTAGCAATCGGACTGTATCCGAATTGGAGTGTGACAAAGCCACTGAAGAGTGACCAGATTTAAACCTGAAGAAGACTGAAGATTTGTGGTATATGATCCGCCTGTCAGGACATCCAGTTGCCACAGAATTCACAGTTTTTTCTCAGAGACACTGATAATGCTGCTGGACTGCTATCTGAATTGTGGTATGGTGATTGCTTTACTATAAATGTGCTGTTTGCTATTAATGGGTCATGATTTGGTTCCCCACTGTTTAATTGTGCCACGCTTGCTGGAAGCTGCATCCAGCCTTCCCAGACTGATATCTGAACTGTCTTATCTGGCCTGGGCCCCGCCACACTGGCCCAGCCAGCTACTTCAGGTGCAGAGAACACCATCGACGAGAGACCTGCCTGTGATCAGCCCCCTGCTCAACATCACGAACAGGAACAACACCACGGTGAATCATGTGGGCCCTGCTTCTCCTGGCAAACCAGCAAGTCATCCTGCAGTCTCCATTTCATCCATCCTGTGTCCTGTACTGGTTAGCGTAAGTAAACACCAGGGTAGCTCCCTGCAGCAACAGCTCAATCAAAGTGCATCATCTGATTTAATTGTTTTGTCTAATCATTATGAACTGAGCCTCCTATCTCCGGGTTACAAATCATGTGTGGTTGTGCATGCCTTTTCTTTTCATCACAGGGCCCCAACCAGCTGTGACACCAGCCTACCCCGGTCAATGTTCCAGGCTAGCCCACCTTACTTCCAACTGGGTACCCAGAGCGTGTGACTGCGCAGGGACTAAAAGTGCATGCATAATTGCCTGACTAGATCAGTTTTAGAATTAATCAACCTGATTACACCCTTCCCTTGTCCAATTCCCCTGAATAAATCAGCACTAACTCTTTTTGCATTTAATCTGACTGTGGTTCCAGTTTGCACCAAAAGCACTGTACTGTTGTTGCTTGCTATGCCTAACCTTGTTTTACAGGGGGG
Source organism: Neoceratodus forsteri (assembly GCA_016271365.2). Classification (NCBI taxonomy): domain Eukaryota; kingdom Metazoa; phylum Chordata; order Ceratodontiformes; family Ceratodontidae; genus Neoceratodus; species Neoceratodus forsteri. The sequence continues at coordinate 631,544,121 of CM028136.1, read as the reverse complement.
TCTCCAGGATTGAACTGGTGGAACCAGCCCTGGTAGTAAGTGCAAACAGTGTGGGGATCTATATGCTGAATAGGGGCTACTGTGAAAGTGTTTATTGCATATTGTCTAGGCCACTAGATGGGAAAGGGGGGGGGTTACAGTTTCCCAGAGGGCTGTACCCAGATTAGCCTTGTTACTAACTACCCTGTCCTCTGGGTGGAGGAACCTGTTTCAGTACCCAGGCCACTTAACCTGCAACTAGCCAAGCAGGCAGGGGTAGTAGTCCTTGGGATAGTGCCACCTAGGGGTTACATATGAAATGCATATTCCTCTTTTATCAGCCTTCATTTAATCCCAGATTATGCTAATTGGCATTTCCTGTGCTGAATTGTTTGGTAAGAAATCTTTAATCTCCTTTCCTATTAAATTGTTAAAAATCCTATCTCCCAATAACTTTGGGTCAAATGTCCATATTTTGTCTTTAATATATTTTACTCCCTTTTGAATAGTAATAATCAATGGTAAATTATCTGAAAAATTTATGGGGTTGTATTTTATATCAGTTAACAATTAAATATAGATTATATAGTGCAAAATTCCATGGAGAAAGAAAAATTGCAAAATGAATTAGCAGAATTAGAACAATGGGCCATAAAATACAAACTAGACTTCAATGTTGAAAAATGCTCCATAAAGCACTTGGGTACAAATAGTAGCAAAGCAAAATACATGTTTAAAGGGCATACATTAAGAGAAATAACTGGGGAAAAGGACCTTGGAATAATTGTATCAAATGATCTAAGGTACAAAAAACACTGTCATTCAACAGTAAAGAGGGCCAATGCAATTTTAGGTGAATCAGAAGATACATTCAAAGCAGACATAGGAGAGTAATAGTTCCTTTATATGCTTCCCTGGTTAGGTCACATTTGGAGCACTGTGCACAGTTCTGGATGACCTGATGGTGGTGCTGGACCTATCGGGCTTACTGAGAGATTGCATGGATCCAGGAGAGCTGGTACTAGCTAATAATAAGGCAGTGGCAGGGGCCCTAGATTCCATTGCTCCTGTTCGTGTTCATTCTCTCACTCTCCACCCCAGGTCTCCTTGGTTTGATGAGACTCTGAGGGAGTTAAGGAGAGTTGGACGAAGGTTGGAGAGGTGGTGGCGGAGGTCGGGTCTGGATGGTGACTAACTTAGTTTTATGGACCATTATGTGGTCTATCAATCCGCAATCTCTCGTAAGAAGGCAGAATTCCTGTCCAGAGAGATTGTGGCTGCACAGAATAGACCAGCTCAGCTCTTCTGGACTGTGGACAGATTGTGCAATCCAATCTGTCTTTAGCCCAGAAGAGCCTTTTCTCAAGAACGGTGTGAGGGAGTTTGCTCTGTTCTTTGCAGATAAGGTTGCCAAAATCAGATCTAATGTCCGCTTGACCCTCTCCAGTGGGAGTTGTGATGGTCGGCAGGAGATATCGGACACCCAGTATGTGTGGTCTGACTTCAGCCTCCCCAGAATCAGTGACATTGTGATGATCATCCAATCACTGTGTCTGACCAGCTGGTGTTTGGACCCAGGCCCCACACATCTTTTAGTGGGTTGTGTGGATAAAATCAGCCCCATCCTTGCTGAGATATTCTGGAGGTCCTTGGAGAGGGGGATTTTTCCAAATCCTCTCAAGGAGGATGTGGTTCAGCCCCTTCCTAAGAATCCTCCTTGGGACCCGGACTGTCTGGCAAACTACAGGCCTGGCTCTAACTTACCCTTTGTGGGTAAATTTAGTGAGAAGGTGGTCGCGTTGTAGTTGGATGAACATTTGACCAGCCACAATGTCTATGATTCTCTCCAGTCTGGATTTAGGAAAAGGCATAGTACTGAGACAGCACTTGTTCAGGTACTAAATGACCTCCTAATAGTGAGAGATCGAAGGACCTTTTCCGTCTTGGTCCTTCTTGATCTCTCTGCAGCATTTGACACTGTGGACCATGGTGTGCTATTGGAACATTTGCGATCTATCTGTGGACTGTCTGATACAGTCCTCAGTTGGTTTCGATCTTACCTCGAGGGTAGGACTCAGAGGGTGGTGTCCGGGATTTTTTCCTTGGCATCAGTCTCCCTATCCTGTGGGGTACTGCAGAGTTCCATTTTGGCACCCATGTTGTTTGCAGTGTATATGCTGCCATTAGGAGTGATTATTAGGCAGTATGGCTTGGGTTTTCACTGCTAGGTAGATGATACCCAGCTGTACATGTCCTTTGTGCCCGGTCAGGATGCTGCCATTTCGGTCTTTAACAATTGTCTTGCCGAAATCCAAGACTGGATGAATGTGAGTTGGCTGCGGTTGAACCTGGAAAAAACTGAGGTATTGGTTGTGGACCAGGGTCGTTAGGAGGTGGGTTTGTCAGCTGGATCACCCTAGGGTTTATGGCTCAGGGGTGTCCAAATGACTACCTCAAACCGGGTGCAGAACATGGGCATTGTGTTTGATGACTGTCTGACATTAAAATCTCAGTTGTCAGCGGTTGTCAAATCCGCTTTTTACCATCTGAGGAACATCGCCCGAGTGAAGCACCTTGTTTCTCCAGACGATCTTCCTACTTTGGTCCATGCTTTCGTTACCTTCCGCCTTGACTACTGCAATGCCCTTTACCTTGGGCTACTGGGGGTTGAGATTTGCCACCTGCAGCTAGTGCAGAATGCGGCAGCCAGGCTGTTGACTGGTTCTTCTAGGTACAGTCATATAACGCCTGTGCTCCATGGACTGCACTGGCTGCCAGTTTACTGGTGAATCACCTTCAAGGTTGGTTTGCTGACCTATAAGGCCCTACACGATCAGGGACCTGCTTACCTTAAAGATCTCCTTTGTCCCTACTGTCCCCCCCCTCTCCGATCCACTGACGAGGGATTGCTAGAGATTCCCAAGGTTTGTTTAAAAACTTCAGGGGCCAGATCTTTTAGTTTTATGGCCCCAACCCTGTGGAATTCTCTACCTTGTCAGGTGCGAGACTGCCCGACTGTCCAAAGTTTTAAAGGAGCTTTGAAAACCTACCCTTTTAGTAAAACCTATAATGATTTTTGAATATTTTAATGCTGTTTTAACTATTTATTGTTTTATGTAATATTGTACAGGCACCTTGGTTTAAGAAAGGCGCCTTAAATAAATAAAGAGTGATTTGATTTGAGAGTGAGTTCTAGTACCCAAGCACATAAGTCGAAACTAAAATCCTGGAGGGAGTCAAATGCAGGGCCACTAAGTCAGTATCAAATTTAAGCTACCTGTATATGGAAAGGTTAGACATGGTGAGATTATATTCTTTAGAGTATAGAAGGATGTTAGGGGATTTACACCTAATGTATGGTGCTTTTGGTGATCACAATCTATGGGACTGCTTGAGGTTAGAAATCAAAAACCAGTACCAGAACACTAGATCTCATATATTGCAGCTCAAGGGAGATATAAATCATACCAAAAAAGGGCTTTCTGGGTCAATGAAAGAGCAGTGGCAATGTGGAATAATCTTCCACTAGAGGAAGTGGGGAGTAGAAGTATGCTAGAGTTTAAAACAAAAATGGATGCTTACTGCTTGAAGATAAATATTTCAGGATATTCTCTTTAAGCAAAAGGGTGAACTATAAATGGGCATCTGACTTACTTAGCTCATATAACACCTATAAAACATACAAAACCTATACATTAGGTTCTTTGAAAGCAGGCAAAAGTCAATAAGGGAGTGGGAGTTATTTAGAGCTGAGTAGAAAGAATAAGTTTCTGCTTCTGGATAGATATGTCTAAATGGATCTACTACATTAAGTTTTTGCATAACATTTTGAATTACAGTAACACCTTTTTGCTTCCTTTCTATAGAGCCTGGACTTTTACCTAAGTGAGCTAATATCAAATTAAAGTCATGTGCAATCATATACGGATCTGGAATTGAAAAAATCTGAAAAGAATTTCCTAAAAAAATTGGGACCATCTTCATTAGGACCATATACACAGTGGCTATTGTGATTGCTAATAAATTATTATTAAGGTTTATTATAGAGTACATTCCTTCATTGTCAATAAAAAGCTCCATTATGATAAAATTAATTTTCGTTTATTAATATAGCTGTGCCACTGGTTTTAGATAAGAATGTTGAGTACAGGATGTCCCTTTTGTATAAAATACATTTTTAAAGTGCTGAACATCTTTTGCTGAAAAATACGTTTCCCGTAATAAAAAATATCAGTAGATTTCCTTTTACATTGCTTATTGTCCTAATTTTAATTCAGTCATTGGCTCCTTTAAAATTTCATGACATTATATTCACATGTTCCATTTATTGTTTTAAAGTAATTCACCTGTATGTAGTGTCCAACATTTAATAATCCCAGCCAGTGTCCTGTTTTATATTAGTTTCTTGTAGCTTCTGTATGTTCAATATTAAACTAATTATATTTCTTATTCCTGTTTTAGTATTGTATTTTACATAATGATATTTAATCCCCCCACACACACACACATGAAGGCCTAAAGGTCTAAGATAAATTAAAAGAAAGAACCAAAGACTGAGACCCAACTGGGGTCTCAATGAGTCCCTTTTTTGGCCCCCTCATTATTTATTCAAGATGAACCATTGACACTTTGTACCTAGAGAGCTGGTACTCGGTGTCTAAGCTGATTGGTTTTGAGGTTGAGGAATTCCAAGGCTCAGGGAGAATTTAAGCATTCAAATATTACTTCTTGCCCCCCCCCCCATCTTTTTTATTATTATTTATGTTGTATTATTTTCCCATGTCATCTCTTCTTGCAGCCTCTTCTTGCAGAGGGGCAAGAGCTTCAGCCATAGCCATTGCTGAACTGAGTTCACAGGTTCAGAAGATCCACTTGATGTTACTGATGATGGTGGATAAGGACTCCAAGGATTGTTAATCAGACAGATCTTATCACTTTTTCTGCTTTGTTAACAGTTTTGGATACAACCTTTGAGTTAAAAACTCTTTCATTAACTTTGACTGGTGATGTAAAGATTCTAATTCGGTCTTGTAAAATACAATTTTAATTTCACCAGGGAAATCATGCTTAATGTAATACTGTGCTGATTCAAAAAAGCCTTTGCTGCTGCAAAGGCTTTTCTTTTTCCAAGGACTTCTGAGGGGGAATCAAGGTAGACCTATATTGTAATACCAGCAGCATGTAACCCCATCTCTAGTCATGCTTTCCTGAGTAACAGTAGCCTGTGATGATGGCAGCTGCATATGGGCGACCATCATAAGGGTGACCCATATAACGGCACTTGCATCATGGGCGACCGTACCAAGATGGTGAATGCTTCGATTGTGAAGCTAGGATGGGTGACAGGAAGGGAGGGTGGGCAACAGGATGTGGAGGGATGGGGAACAGGGATGTGACCCACAGGGAACCTACTTCCACCGAGCCAGCCATGTGGTGTGGTGGGTAGGGTGCATGGCTCCGATGGAGCAGGTCCCGGGTTTGGGATGAGGGGTGGGTGTTTCCTTTTGCAATTCCTGCATCTGAAGAACTTGTTCTATTTTTTGAGCTGGGATGTGCCCCCCTCCTAACATGCACCCCCCTGGAGTTGAACCTGTGTTTACAGGGTGCAGAGCCCACCCCAGCAGGTGCAGGAGGTGCAGCCCCCTGTGCACAATTCGGTAGTCTTTTTTGCATATCATCAAAATTGTTTTCGGGCGATGCACCAGGTCGCTATAATAGCGATCGCCTTTGTGCAGTTGCTATTATTCTATTCCTTCAGGGATTCCAGCTAGTTTTAGGTTATCTCTGCATGAGCAAGTTTCTATCTCCTCTACTCTTTCTTTTAGTATCTCAAGTTCTTGAGCGTGGGTGTTTACAAGTGTCTGCAGAGGAACTATTTTATCCTCAGCAAGGCAAGCTCTATTTTCAAGCTCTGCCATTTTTAATGCGAAGTCATTAATCTTCTTAGTCAAATCCCTGCCTCATTTCATTTATAAGGGCCTCTTTAATATTTGTAGTATAGCCACTCTCTGGTGAGTGCTGAATTTTCTGTGCCTCCATTGCAATATTCATGTTTTTTTCACCCATTTTAATAACAGTATTCTCAATGCTGGAAAGAGGATGTTTCTCTCCTAAATGTTCAAGGGTAGCTCCTGCTAAACTAGAAATTGTAGTGGTATTGGATTCTGCCTGGATTGCTTATACCTCAGGTGCAGACAGAATCTTATACAGGGAAGCAGCACTTAAGATTTTAGATGTATTCCTCTGCTCTTAGCAGCTTAGGTTTGGTTTTACTGACTCTGTCAGAGAGATTTGTGATGCAATGATGTCTGACTGACTCTTTTTGGGAGTCACAGCCCAGGGGATCCCATTTCTCAGATGTTTTATAATCTTTAAACTGAGCATGCTGAGTTTTCACTAAAAATTCCTCCCTTATATTGTGGTTTTCATTTTGCAATACATCCAAATGGAAATCTGTATAATTAGCTACTGCAGACTCCATTGAGGTTTTGAGAATAATCCTAGGATGAACATTTTCAGTATCTGTCATAGAAGTACACAGTACTGCCTGTGGAACTCTTGTTGAAATGCCTTTTGGGAGATATGGGTTCTGTACAGTTTTTAATAAAGTTGTTGTGGTAGCACAGACAGCAAACAACATAGCAGTCCAAGTTAAAGTGTTAATTTCCTTCTTCTGCCTTTGCTCAGATCAAGTTCAATAAGTTTTGTTTGTTTCAAAGCAACTGACGGACCATTTGTTTTTGTCAGTGTCAACTGCGGTGCCTCAGCCCATGTTTCAGCTTCCAATCTCATCTTCTCTGCATGACCTGAAGCCACCTCACCGTTCTCCACAAAATCCTTTTCCAGCAAAGTGCTGGTAGCATTGTTGTTTCTTTTAAGTCAGCAAGTTAAAAGTGTTAATGTTGCCAGCAGAGCTGATAGAGGGCTTAGGAGAATTAGCATTAAGCTCTGCAGTGTATCAGGCCAATATATTTTTAAAAATAGCTCTTTCTTCTCTGCAGTCTTGTTGTTTGGACTTTTTAAAGTATGTTTTATCAGCTTTAATCAAGGCTTTTGCTTCCTGTGCCCTGTGATGCTTTTTAGACATTCCCAGCATGGGTGTTTGCCACATGATTACTGCTTTCATTTTAAAATACCACTCCGGGTGGCAAAGCAATAACAATCAATGTATAGCAAAAGACTTACCCTTCTGCATCTGCAAGAGCTTCATTCCTTACAACATTTTTCAGTTTTCCTTTCAGCCATTTCTAGCAATCTTGTGTAGTACTAAATCATAGTTAGGACTCTTAATTAAAAGGGTTCTTCTTTATTTTTTATTGTTTGTTCCCTGCCTAGGAGAGCCTCCTCTCAGCTGGTCAGCTTGTCGGCCATCTTAGATCAACCAGCACATTTATAAGCTGACTCTAAACATTTATTATTAGCATCTGTCAGAGCAACTGCTCCTTTTGCTGGGATAATGGTATTTCTTCCCACTGAAGACATAACTGGTGGGGCCTCCAATTTCTTAATTAAACCACTTCACCTGCATTTTAGACAATTACTTTTCTCATCTAAATTGTCTCACTGTTTTGTGGTTATGCCTACAAAATGTTCAAATTTAAGGAAGCATTTAGGAGTTTTCCCTGACATTGAAAAAGTGAAATTCATTTTCAGAAAAGCACAACATTGGGTCTCCAATAGCAGTAAAATCATGCAAGACTTTTCAACTAGAAATGAAGTATATTGATCATCAAATTAAGATAGGATAAATGAAGTGAGTGATTCCTCTATCTATTCCCCTTCATCTTCAGAATCTGCAGGGCCATCTGGATTCTGAGAATTCATAGAACGTTCCTTACCTTTAAAGTCTTTCAGATTGTCTAAATAATGTTACCCTGCCTGGACAGATCTGAGGTCTGTGACTAACTACAAATCAGGAAGGGCATCCTTCTCACCCACATTTAGCAAAGGATATCCCAGTACTTCTGAACATGCTTGTTTTACACCCCTCCCCAAAAAAAGAGAGAAGAGTCTCTTGTAATGTGGGTGTTTTTGCTGTAATGTCTTTTTAAGTCCCAAACAACAGATCTTCTATGTTACAGTTCTCCTTGAGATAGTAGATACTGGATCTGTGTAACTCTGTGCTGCCTGAACCACATTTTAAGCCACATGTACCTGTATGTCTACTGGGCCACCAACAGTCTGGGAGTCAGGACCTGTAGAATTAGCATTGGTCTCTCCAGTACAGCATTAATAGAACATATTGTACAGTACCATACAGATACTGCCTCACACTTTTTGACACCTTTAAAAATTCTTATTCAAAGAAAAGTACAGAGAAATGTGATAGCACCATTCTCTTCAAAAACGGTAAGCAGAATTATATTCATAGCCAAAAATCCTTGCTGTTGCGTCACACCACTGTATCATTCTTTATGCACTTTATGCTGTCTATAGGATCTACATAAATGTTGTGAGACAATTCCTTAACTCATTGCAGTAATTTTGTGAACCTAAATTAAAAATTCCCACAGTTAGACCATGCTTTTGAACCGTTTTGTGCACTCATATCAAAAATATTTCACAACTGCTTGTCTTGGACTAAAAACACTTCCACAAATGATACTAATGCTATAACTACTGAAAATGCTCCATATGCAGCAGAAAAAATGATGCATTGTGTTTGTATCGCTATCTGGAGATGATGGATGAGAAAGATAAAACTCTAAAATTAACTTTAACCACAAAAGGGTTACCAGTTGTGGTCAAAAATACAAAACCACTCAAGCAGAAGAATAATATTTTGAACAACCTTTGCTGAGGAGAAAGACTGAGAAGGCATTGAAAAGGTAAATACTTTTCTAAAAAAGAAAAGGTGTGAAAACATAACACAAGCACCCAGGCTAGTAGACAGGTCATCAGCAACAAAAAATAAAGTATGTATCTAACACCCTTACACTCTTTCGGCCAAAAGGGAAGAACACCCAGATATTCAACAGGTATTGAGGTTAAAAAGCATTAGTTAATTTAGTAATAAAAAAAAGCACATTTTCAAATTATGCTTATTAAATACAAACAAGATTCCCTGCTAAGAGTAACTACAGTGGCATAAACTAAGTTCCAAGTATACATCATGTAGGAGAGCTCTCTGAATTTACTGCTTGCTCATTTGACAAACAAAACAATTGAGAGTTCTAAGCCAACTGTTGCAGAGAAGAGGGAGGAGTCATGGTTCCATGAGGATGTCACTGCCTTTGGGGGTGTTGACTCCTATTAGGAATGTACGTTTTACCTTAGCAGTAAATTACTAGCTCAGTGACAATGTGGAACTGCACAGAAAGATGTAATGAGTGTAATGGAATACAAAGGGAAAGCAAACATATTCAATTAGTGCTTTAGTTCTGTTTATTGTGGATGTTACAGGTCCATTGTCAGATAGTATGATAAGATTTGGGGATTCAGTTAGCCACAAATTAAAGATGGGATGTATATCTGAAGGGAGTCCTGAAGGGTCTGAGGTCCCTAGAGGTAAACAAGTCCCCGCAGTTGAATGTGATGCACCCAAAGGTGATAAGGCAGACAAGGCAGGCCCTGGTGGCACCCATAATAGACCTGTTAAATTAATTACTAGCATAAGCTGTGGTGCCATGGGACTGGAGGGAGGTGAATGTGGCTTCCCTGCATGGGATTAGGAAAAGCTGGGAAATTACAGGCCATTGAATGTGCTATCTATAGCTGACAAGCTACTAGAGGCAATTATAGAGGAGTAGACAATAACATTTCTGACAGTAAATAGACTTTTGGATAGGAATTAATGGGTTCATGAGGTACAGGTCATGTCAAATGATTTTTTAGTTCGGTGACACAAATGGTGGATAGGCCTTTAATTCATTGCCATTTAAGAAAATAGAGAAGGAAGTGGAGGACCTAGGAATGGGGGGAGGGGTGAGTTAACTAAGTGGATAGAAAACTGGCTGACAGATAGGATTCAGAGAGTGGCTCTGAATAATTCACTTACATGTTTCAAAGAGTGTTTCAGAATAGAAAATTCTCTAATGTCAGGGAGTTAAGATGGATGTCTCAGGGGACTGTCCAGGGGTCGGTGCTTTTTAACTTGTGTATAAGATATACAGGGGTGGGGATACAGGAGAAAGTGAATGTGCCTGCAGACATCACCAAACTCTATGGAGAAGTGGAAAATGGGGAACTGGTAGCAGGAAGAGGGATACAGAGGGGTTGAAGAAGTGGTCACCAACCCCAGTTCACCCTTGACCTCATTGACCAGTACAAGTCCCATGACGAAGTCTGGGCCCACTTCAAATTCTCTCTCTCTCTCTCTCTCTGCCTGATCTCCTATCCTACAGGAAGCTCAGAAAATCCTGCATGAAGACTTCTTGTGCTGCAAAAATCACATTATTTTAAAAACAACCTCTAGAATAACCTTAACCCCGGTGAAATTCTGGAAGGTTATTCACTTTCTTTTCTTTTAAGATGGTCCATCTTAGTCAACCTTCAAAAATCTCAAACTGGCCATTCTCATGTACAAAAACAGATTTAAAAGTGACCTACATAGACTTTAATGGCATGTACCCCCCACACTCTCCCTGGTCACACATTATTACATGCCTGAGTGCAGGGGCAGATCTGAGCAACCGGGAAGTGAAGGGATCTGCTGGATACCTGCTGGGGCCAAATTGTGATCCCTTCTATTTTAATACAGAGTTTGCCAAAAAACATAAAGTGACCTCTTAAAGATTTCTGCCATTATGGACTTGCACAGCATGAAAGCCAGACTACATTTTGCATAACATAAACAATCCCTTTAAGGAACCGTTCATCCACCAAGGGTCCCGATCTCAAACTGGAAGAGGCTCAATTAAAAAAGAAATTAGGAAGACTTTTTTCACAGAGCACATTATGGATAGGTAGATTAGTCTACCTAGCAATGTGTTCAATACTGGAACTATTGCTGTGTTCAAAACACAGTGTGACACTTTTAAAGGGGTTATTAGGGAGTAACATATTGTTGAGATTCAGAAGAGACTTGATGGACTTGTGGGGCTCATTTCATGAAGGGTTGTATGTACCGCAAGTCCCAGATGTGCAAAACATATGGTGCAGGGAGCTTGCAGCAGACATGTGGTGTCAATTGCATTTCTGAAGGTATCCAGTGAACAAGGTGAGTGAAATTGGGCACCTACAAAAATGGAGACTCAGTTACGAAGCCTGTGTTCATGGCTACCTAGCAGGGGGTGACCAGATACTGGGGTGGGCAAATAGAGCAACAAGAAGTATGCACATATGCACACATACACATATGCATGGAGGAGAGAAGCAGGGGAGGGGTGGCATGTGGGAGGGGTGTGGTGGGCAGCTTCCAAACTGGTCCACTAGCGTGGTGGGGAGGGTGATCGGCTGGGAGGTGCAGGGTTTTTGTCTGGCGCAGAGTGTTTTTTCCCCCCACAGACAGCTTTGCATTTTATAAGTTTTTCACCCCCCTGAACTTGAGAATCTGTAAGTGGGGGATGAAGGCCCCTGTGGGTGTGTGTGTGGGTGCCTCCCACATTAAAAACTAAACCCGTAGGTCTTGGGCACCCTTTTTGTCCTCGTCGCATGTGTGCTTTGCCAAAATTCATTTTTGGTGATGTACAGTCACCCTAACAGCAATCACTATTTTGTGATTGCCCTTATTACATGGAACCATTCTGAACTGGGTGCACCAGACCCAGCAAGTTAGACCTGCTCCCCCCTCCGGTCTAACTTTGTGTCCAATTGGGATGCATTTTATGGGACTTGTGCAAACCTTTGGAGCAAGCTGCCATAAAATCTGGAAAAGGTAGCAACTGTGCCAGCCCATCTTGAATCTGGCTTCATTACACTAAAGTGCTTTGGCACAGCTGTGCCAAAAATTGCAGAAGATGCAGGGCTTGGTGAAAGCCCTGCATCATCCTTCATGAATTGGGCCCATAGTCTTTGACTGTCCTTGTTCTTTGTTTCTATGGAGACAGATGATACATGTAATAGGGTTTACTAGGGTGTATGAGGCAGAAGTAGACCATAAAGCCCATCAAAGCTGCTCCCTTCCCCCCACTTCTCAATGGTTTGAAGTCAAGTCATCCCTTGCTAGAATTAACTTGTCTAATCTACTGTTAAACATGGTTTTGTTTGAGGCTCAGTAATACAGTTTGGTACGGAGTTCCATACTCTGGACACTGTCTCAGTGTAGGACTGCCACGATTGTTAGTTCTGAATTTGTTTGATGTTATTTCCTTATTGTGTCATCTAGTTACTTACCCCTTTGTTCTGAATTAGCAACCCACTGATGTCAAAAATTCTTGATCTTGTATATCAAATAATAACCTTAGGTCACCTCTGACTCTTCTAGTCTCTAGTCAGTTGTGACACTAGACCCAAGCTTTATCATCTTTCCTCATACTGCAGGTTTTTTCATACCCTAGATGATTTTGGTTGCCCATCTCTGCATACCCTCAGTTAGTCTCATGTCCTTTTTCAGTGAAGGGGACCAGATCTGGAAAGCATAAATACCCTTTTCTGAATATCGTCTTCTCACCTATGATTTGATGAGCAGTGTTTCCCCTAAAACATTTAGGCATAGGGTGACCCCATACTTCTGTTTTGAGCTCTGTTGCTTCTGCAACAAATTCCTTGTAATAATGAACAATTGAGAGATACAGACCCTGTGCCACATTGATTGCTAGGGGCAGTCTGAGTCATTTGGAGGGCATGGCCAGGAGTATGAATAAACAATGCATAAAAAAAACAACATGTGGGCCCAAAATGCATACATGTGTTCTAATGCAAATATGCAAAATCTTAATCTCCAAGTCGCCACCTTAGTGTGACCACCTTTGGAACCATCGATTTTAGGGCAGGGTGCTGGATGTTGCGATTTGGGTGTGAGAGGAACTAATTTGGGGTGGGGCTTTGGGTGACTATTTCTTCCTGAGAATTTTTTTCTGACCACAGAAGTAAGATAATACTGTATTTACTTTAAAAACAACCAGTAAAAACACAGCATGTGCCTTTAAAAAGTATAAGTGTTTATGGTTTCTCTTTTGAGCATTAAATGCAAGGTGCAACTTTACATCTTATACAAAATTTGTTCAAACAGCATTTCCTTAAACTGAACACTCACGTAGACTCAGGGTATAATACATAACTAAGTACAATAATAGATATAAGCATGCTTGCATTTTCTTTTCCTGATGCATCATAACCTTCCACCACCCCATCCACCCCCTCTGTAAAGTGTCATCCAATGCAACAGGATAAAACTATGCTAAATTAATTTTAAGGAACAAAAATATGAGTCATTTTACAGAAAATTGGATCAAACCTACCATTCCCTCAAGATAACAAATCATTAAAAAACATTTCTGAGCTAGTCAGACCCTTTAACAGCAATATCCTATGCAACCTACCAGACAGATGCTTTAAAAGAGAGACAATGTACAGCTGCCTGCTTTGTTCAAAATAGTTTATTCACAAGATTCCACTGGGCTCAGGTACAGTATCTAGTCCCCATCATGCAGTTTGGCAGCATGCCCTAATCAAAAATAATGTCACACCGTTGCACACTCATTTAGTTAGTAGACCCCTACAATTGTAAAAGTGGCCTCCACAAACACCCCAGTGGTGATGACAGATGGTGCCCACCACGGCTATCCCCGGATCCACGTTTTTTATAAGATCAGTGCTATGTGTTGCCAAATGTGATGGAGGAAGCCTTTGTTCTTCACTGTGCAGACAGTACCTCAGTGTTCTGAGAAAAGTAGCATGAAATCCGGGGATAGGCAGCTTATAGTGATCAGAGCAATGTGGCTGGCTGGCACAAAACTGGGAGAATAGAAGGCTCTCTTGAGACAGTGGAACACAGAGGTATGGTTTGGGAATGTCCCAGGAAATTCAGGTTGGGTGGTCACCTTGCTCCACCTTAAACTACCAGTAAATATCATTTTTGCAAAGAAGATGTCCCCCCGTGAATTGTTTCAATTCCCACCACAGCCAACATTAAAAAAAACTGGATGGCTCAAGGACAACTTATTTTTACAACAACAGAGGGACAGAGGCTCTTCCAATTCCAAGAGAACGGTTTTGATTTTTAATCTGTCTACATTTGAGGAAGTTATCCCTATCAGTATTTTCAAATCCTACTCTTTCTTGTTGGTTTGAGCACTCATCTTTTATTTCCAGTTGCAGATGCTAGCTATTTTATTACTGCATTTTGGCAGCAGCTGTTTCTTTCTAATCACAAGCAGTTTGTCACACTGATGGCCCTCCTCCACTGCAACATACCGATCTGTATCCTGAAGATCCCGAAGACAGCCAGTATACTGTACACTCTGTTGCTGCCACAACTGAAGCTGATTATGAGTAACAAAACAGTATTCCACCCCTGATCACTGCGGAGGCACTAGCTGGAAGCCCCAACAATGATGTGATGATGACTAAGCAGGCTCAAATATCTCAAAATCTGATCCTATCTTGATATTTGAATAATAGGATTATCCATATCTGAATCCATATCTGATCCTAATGTCAGATATCATCTGATTAAATTTAGGATTCAGAAACAGTTTAGAAATCGCTTCTTAATCCTGATGAAGTTGGTACAGGTAATGATACAACTATGATGATGGTAATGATACAACTATGATGATGAACACTATGAAGTAGTTAATGTATTATTTCAAACATTATTAAAATTATTTTTATTTAGCAAGTCAGAGACCAATTCTAGCACAATAATTAAGAAATTTCTATTGTCAGTCTTTGAAGTGAACTCCTTGCAGTTATTTGTATTTATTCAGGCCAATCTGCTCTGGGTTCCCCTTTCACTTTTTCATTTTCATTACAACCATAAGTATCTGTTTTCTGCTCACATTACCGTGTGACCATAAATTTTGAAAACAGGTGCTGTTCATATTATGATACATATAGTGCAATGTATATCAAATTTGTTAACCATGAACACAAGAATAAAGACACTGCAACAGTTTATAATTACATGTAAGCAATAAGCCATGTCAATGTGTGCATTACAGGTTTTTAGTGCATGCCCCAGGGATGAATCAAGGCATAAGGCTGAAGGCTAAGTGTCCTTCTGCCCTTGGGAAGTGCTTAACAATCCTGTAATGCACACCCAGGAGTGACTTTTTGTGCTAATAAAATGTCTCACTAATAGTTTTTAAGGGGAATAAAAAGGTTGTCTGGTACCTAACTGTGCAGTGCTAGGAATTTAATGAATGGGCAGGTGACATGTCTTGGACAATGACATTCCTAGATCTTTTTCTTGCTATGTTACTATATACATAAATAATTCTTTGCAAACAACTATGTTCAGGCATCAAGTAGGGTTCAGATTAAACTGACAAAAGTAGAGAAATATGGAAACTCCCCACCCCCACCACCCAGGCAGGAAAAGGAAAAAGTATGTTTTTTGCTGTCCTGGCTCTTGGTGAATCAGGGTGGGATATTCCTTGGGGTTCTCATCCTAGCACTCACCCCACTCTGATAAGCCTCCAAACATACAGAACTGTGTCTCCCCACATGTTGCCAACAACCTGTAGACCCTGCCTGAAGTAAACATATCACGTGCCACATTGTTTGGTCATGGAATGGGATGGACATTACAGCTGAGAAACTCAAGAGAGACCCCACCCCTGATTCACTAAGAGTCAGGACAGCAAAAACTGTACTGTGTTTTCCTTTTCTTGCATGAGGGAGGTTGTGAGTTACGGTAGTCGACCCTAACACCACATCTCCCTGCTTCTGTAAGTTTAATCTGAACCTTCAGTGATGCATTAACACAGTTTTTTGCAAAGAATATCCTTACTTTTTGTGATAGTAGAAACATATCATCATTCATGAAGGTCCCTTTGGGACCTACACGAATACATCCATCAGGGTAGGGAAGCACAGGGCTTTCTGGGCTCTGCACTCCCATTCCTACATAGATCCACACATCCATCTGGCTATGGAAGCACAGGGCCCTCTGGGCCCTGCAATTCCATGCCTCCACAAAAGCAATGTATGTGCTTGGTTGTAACTGCTTTTTGTGGGTCTCACTTCAAAGGAAAAAATATATTATGTGTCACTCTTAACTGCCAGTGGTTCATTGTATATGGCAAAAATGTGTTTTTTGCTTTACCCATAAATCAGTAGATTTTTGTCAGTTTGCTGTGAAATTGGTTATTGTAATAGTGGAAGACGAGACATACCTTTGGTGCATTTTTGATGATGATCACACTTTCATTGTGGATTTTGCACCATGGTGAAGATTGGATGTAATTTGGGGGTGCAGTGTGTGCCCAATGAACGTTTAGGGGGATTATGTGTTAGTGTCGTAGTAGTCATTGACACATTTTTTTAAGATTTTATATATATATATACTGTATATATATATATATATATTCTTTGCAAAAAACTATGTTAATGCATCAGTTAGGCTAGATATCAAACTGTAAAAAGGAGAGAAATACAATGTTAGGGTTTTAACCCTAACACCCCACCCCCTCCCTACACACATCAACTGGTGTCTGGTGCCTTGGGGTCATCAGCCCTAACACTTACCCTATTCCATTAGTACATAAACTGAGATTGGTAAAGTGTAGGAGAATGGGGTGAGCATTAGGGCTGACAACCCCAAGGCACACCCCCAATGCCAGTTGGTGTGTGCAGGGAGTGGGTAAGGTGTTAGGGTTTAAGCCCTAACATTGTATTTTTTGCCTTTTTATAGTTTGATATCAACCCTAGCTGATTCATTAATGTGTTTTTTACAAAGAATTTCCTTACTTTTTGAGATAGTGCAATCATAGCCTTATTTGCCTGTAGGAGCGCTGTGCACTTTGAGCCCTGCGCTCCCATCCCTCCATAGATGCATGTATATATATATCTCTTTGAAAATGCCCTGCACTCTAATTAATAAGACAACAGTGACCAAATTGCCACCATAGCCATCTCTGTACCTGCATCTCATGTACCTGGTACAGAAACATTTCAAAACCCCTCCAATATGTAATTCCATGCAACTAGAATGCCATTCCATGCCACAGGTGCAAAAACACATTTTGACTAGGATTTGAAAAATGACAGCTGTGACATACATAAGGTTGTGCAATAACATGTCTATAAACCCTATGCAGTCCGGATTCAGAGCTAAACATAGCACTATCTTAGCCCTTGCCAAAGTTACTAATGACTGGCAGCGTAATCTTCAGAGCAAAATCTTTATTTGTGCTGCTTTCCTTGATCTAAGACACCATCGACCATAGTCTGCTCCTCTTCTCCCTTCAAACCATAGTTGTGGACCCCTCCTCTCTGCGCTAGTTTACTGACTATCTTACAGAGTGCCTTCAACAAGTTAAAGCCGAAGGAGGCCTGTCCCCCTCAAAACTCTGCAAAGAGGGATACCTCAAGGTTCTATATTAGGGCCCTTACTTTTTGCAATCTACATTAATAACATTGACTACTGTATAAAAGAAGCCAACATCCATCTGTTTGCAGATGATACAGTTCTCTACGTGAGTCGCCCAACACCTGAAGCTGCCTACAGTGACCTACAGTCAGAATTCAACCTTTCGCAAAGCCAACTCCTCCAAAAAAAGCTACTCTTTAACACCAAAAAAACTAAAGCGATGGTCCTCTCCCCTTTCATCCTTACAGTTAACCCTGTGTCAAGAGGGACAGTTCTCCAAATTACCACAGTTCTAGGTGAAAAACTAGAGTTTGTTACAAAATTCAAGTGTCTGGGAGTTTGGATAGACCAAAGACTCTCCTTCATTGAACATATCGAGGACTTGCTAAAACGACTCCGGCAAAGGCTTGGCCTGTTTTTTAGAATCAACCAATTTCTCACCAGAGATGCCAAGAAACAACTGGTCCAATCCATTTTCCTATCATTGGTTGATTATGCTGATTTCCTCTATAGCCAATGCCACAACTCTTACATGGCTAAACTGGACACACTCTACCATCGAGCACTGAGGTTTATAACGGGACTTCCCTTCAACACGTATCACTGCACCCTATATGCAGCAGTGGGGTGGACATCACTAAAGTTCAGACACCATAGAAATGCCACTCTCTGAACCTATAGAGCCATCTCTAATAAGCTGCCTTACTATATCTCCTGCTGTCTTCCCCTTAGTATAATTGGGAAATATGCATTAAGAAGTTACTCAGCTATTACATTTAAAGTACCCAAGCAAAATCCCGCTCCGGCAGGCCAGCCATAAGCTTTGTGCTACCTACTTTATGGAACGATCTACAAAAAAAACTCAAATTAAGCACACTAATCAGTATAAATGCCTTCAAGATGCTTTATTTCTGTGCAATCAGAGAAGTATGTAACTGCTTCACCCACTCAGACCCAGTATCGGTGTCTGCACTGGTATTAGCCCCGCCTAGACCCAATTTTAAATACTGACCCCCCTCAGCTTGCTCCTCACAAACCTAATTGTTCTATCTCTCATCCCCTGTCTTTTCAACACTAGTCCCGTCCATCCCCTTATTCTCCCTTTCCCAACCTCGGATAGGAGCTCACTTCCTCTGGGTTATGACATCCTACCATGCCCCATACTTTGTAGCATTCAATCCCGGGGCTCACACATACTCCTTTTCTCCATCCACCTTCTCTACATTCTGTTTTACCAACTCCTCTCTGTGCACCATGCCCTCCTAGCCTTTCTTCCCCACCTCCCTCCCTTCCCCCCCACCTTCGCCTCTACCTGGTGTATATTTTTTTTCTTCTGTTACTTCCATTACTTCCTTCTGCAATCTTAGATAACCTGCTTTATCTTCCGATAGGCACTTCTATGTATGTAAATACCCTGTAATCTGTATAATATCTGTATAATTCTATGTACATATGAACTTCTTTTTCTTCCTTTCTGTAAACAGTATTATCTGTATTGCCTTATAAATACCTGTGTTGACCTGTATATACAATTGTTCATGCTCCACCCAGGTCCATCTTGCAAATGAGCTTCTGCTCAGCGATGAACGCCTGGTTAAATAAAAACTTGATTGATTGATTGATTGATTGATATTGAAAATCTGGGGTCAAAGTCATTAAATTTTCCAAACTTATGAGCGTGCATAGCAAAATTGCAACACATGGTCATAACTTTGCCATTTTTACATATTTTGACCCCAAATTTTCAACATAGTTTTCTTATGACCCCACCTCATGAGCAATATAACTGTCATTATGAAAATCCTGCCTGAAAGGTGAATTCACCAAGGGACCTCAAAATCACCTTTTGGGTGGGAGTAACATACAGCAGTCATATTGTTCATAAATGGGGTCCCCAAAAGGCTATGTTGAACATTTGGTGTCAAAATATGCAAAAATGGCAAATTGATGCACCAAAGTTGAAAATCCCATTGAAATAAATTGATTTCCCATGTGAAAGAAAATCTTGTTACGTGAGTCGGCATAAGAAACAAGATCTTATTTCATATGACGCCAGTACGAAAAAATAATTTCAATGTTAAATAAAACACATTTTAAGGGTATTTTTCAAACAATAAAGTGCAGAATGCACCTAAGGGGTCCCAATAAGCAAGCTACATGTGTTGGTTCCTCCTCAGAATATCATTTTGGGGGGTTCCAAATACGAAAGAAGATCTTGTTTTGTGAGTCAGAGTACAAAACAAGATTGTGTTTTGTATGACATAGACACAAAAAAAGAATTTCAATTTTAATGAAAACACATTTTAAGGGCATTTTTTTTTAGGTTTTATTTATTAAGTTCTAGGAATACATCTTTGAGCTGGAAGCTCATTTATAAAGATTCCACATCAGCAGAAGATACCATATTACATACATTTCAATAGCAAATAGATAACAGAACATGAATTTCAAAAAATGGAACCGTACAGAGAATATAAGTGCAGTGAAGTATAAAACAGTTAACAATACAGGTGAGTGTAAGGTTACATACAATGCAAGAATACAGCTGTAATACTTGACGTATTAAGCAGAATAACAATTCATTGTCAAGATATAGGGATGGAAAGGGAAGGGGAAGAGATGGAGGGGTGGGAATAAGTGCATCAAGGAGGAGATAAAGAAGATGTGTCAAGGAGGAGGAGATTAGGCTTGGGTAAATGATGGCTCACTGTGGAGGGGTGGGATGGCAAGAGGTGCTGTGGGCAGGAGGAGGGTAAGCAAAGGAAAGAAATAGGGTTAGCAGTCACAGCTGCTTTTGTCCAGTACAGTGCAGAATGTACCTAAGGGGTGCCAATAAGCAATCTACCTGTGATGGTTCCTCCCCAGAATATAATTTTGGGGATTTCCAAATTTGAATTTTTCAGGCAAAACTGAAAACAAGATGGCAGCCATACAAAAAACAAATTTTCCTATATGAAACAGGGCTCCTTTTTCATTTTATACAGCCATCTTTTAGTGCTTTCTGAGCATGCTCAGAACTGATTTTTTTTCACATTTTTAAATTGAAGTAACTTAAAACTAGCTTATTATTTTTTTTTCACCAGAGTAGCAAAAGGCACATCTGTGGGATATTCCCTTTCTGCCCTGAAAATTTCAGACCTAAAAAAAAACTGTCTTGGCTATAGGCAAGTTCAAAGAAAACCCCCAGTAAAGTCAGTGAGTGACAACATGTTTTTTTCACCTCGCTGTGACACAGAAACTGCACATCTAACCAGAACGCAACTTGCCACATCAAGAGATCTACCCCACAGGACAGCACATACCAAATTTTGTGCAAATCTGTTAAACGGTTGCAAAGTAATTAAAGTGCAAAATTGTGAGTTTAACATTGAAGTGTCTACTGAACCCTAACTATAGGGGCATGACCGCACCCCTATAATATTATACAGGCATGGTCGCACCTCTTTATTAGAGTTGTGTAAGCACGTCTATGTTAAAACCAAATATTTGCACCTTAATAACTTTGCACCTGTTCCACTGCTTTACATGAAATTTGGTAAGCACTGCTTCTGTGCCAGGATTTCTTGATCCTGTGAATTTCATGTAGATCAGTTCAAGGGAGACAACATTACAGAGGTGCAAAAAACTCAAAGGTCTCAGTTTTTGACATTTTTAAGATTTTATTTGCAATCTGATAACTAAAAAAAAAAGGTTTTGAAACCTGAAACTTTCAGGTTTGATACAGCTTGGCACAAGGTGTGTGCTTTTGTAGTTTTTAGGTCCCACTGTTAAGTAGTTTTTAAATTATTTAATAAAAAATGTTCTGTTTCTGAGCATACACAGTTTAAAAAAATCAAGATTCTACAGCATTCATAACATAATTTTTGTGAAAGCAGCAGACTTGTACTATAAGACACAGCTGTCTTTAATAAATGACAGCTGTTTTATATAGTGTAACCCCTGCTGCTGTCGCCACTTGCAGATCAGGGATGGGGCTACTGTCATTGTAGCCCCACCATCCTGACTGTGCCTTCAACAGCATCTGTACATTGGGGGCCCTAATCCCCATTGGCAGTGTTGTTAGTTAGTTAGTTAGTTAGTTAGTTTCCTACACTGGGATGCCCACCCCGGTGCTGGATGCCCTCTGTAGCCTATTGTTTCATCTAATTAACCCCCTCCCCCAGCAGAGCGGGACACTGGGGAGCCCACCCCCAGTGTCCTGAAATAAATTAATTTTATATGTATTCTTGCAGGAAAGAAAGCTGTCCCCAGACATCTTTTTCATTTTATTTACACTGAAATAAAGAAAACAGTCCCTCATCATGCTGCCCTTTCCCTCCCCCATCCTGACCCTCCCACTGAGTGCCTATCACCCCCCCCTTACCCTGTACTTACCTCTGGATGTCGGGCACTGTCATCTTCTGTGGACCGGGACATGTCTGCACTCTTTGTACTGAACCACAAACTGAGGAATAAAGCTTACTGCCACTATGTAACATGTACAGTATACTGTACAGTACATGTTACATAGCGATCAAGATTTTAAGGTACACATGTATTACTAATTTGAGACACAGAACATAAGGCTCCATAGGGACTGAATACTGGGAACATCCTGACTTGCTAAGATTACATCATCACATTAGACATTCCCAGCAGTCTTAGGCTCCAATTGGCACTGGGCTCTGAAAATGTTTCCTGGTTTTGGCATTACAAAAAAAACTTGCCAAAAAGGCATTAAAAGTTGGATTTTAAGGTAACTGCTTCTACCATTCAAAACCTCTCCCTGTCTGCTCTGCTTCCACGGGAGGGTTTTTAAAACTGTATACCCCATTTGATGTATGTTTAGGTTGCCTTTAAGTAACATTGTTTGCAGGAATGTCCATTACACCTCTGGGGAACATGCTGCCATACTGTACCAATGAGCTGAGTTCAGGTGTGAACTCAGTAAGCCAGTTTACTGAGACAAGGCTGATGGGAAAGGTGCTGCAGCATGCAGCACCAGTCACAGCCTGGATAGGGACTGAGCAGTGTTTTGGCACAGATGCCACACCCTGTGGTGCATCAGGGAACCTCACCCACAAGGTATCAACATATGTATTGGGATCTGGACCTGCACAAATGAGGACACAGTTCCACTATCCCACTATCACAAAAAGAAAAGAAAAGAAATTAGTTGCAAAAAACTATGTTAATGCAAAGATTATGGTTGTAATAACACACAGCATACAAAGACAAGAAATTAAAAAACATTAGGGATTTGGGTCTCCAGAGTACTGGTGAATCAGTGGTGGGGTCTTACCTGTGGTTATCAACCCTAATGTCTGCCCATACCCTAGATTGGACAAGGTCATATGTGTATGGGCCCTGCATGAAGAAAGGTCTGATAGATTCTGTTGGCCATACTATATCATCATGAGGCACAAGGTTGGAGCTGTATCTTGTGCTTCAAACAGGAGGCTATGGGCTTGGGGAGTGGGCATTAGGATTGACAATCCCAAGTAAGACCCCACCACTGATTCGCTAATCATGTGGAATTACATTTTGGCAGAGTTTTGAAAACTTTCTAAACCAGGTAAATGTGGTGGGGTAATAAGATAGTTATGCTGGCAATTTGGTCACTATTGTCCTATAAATTGGAGTGCAGGGCCCTGCCACAGCAACATACATATACACATCTATGGAGAGAAGGGAGCACAGAGCCCAAAGCTACAGTATATGTAATATGGATATATGTGCTAAACTATACCTGAAGGCTAGTTCTGCCTATCTGACAAAATGTTCTGGTATAGCTTAAATGTATTCAGTTTATGTACAGATTTAGTGCTTTGTATATTTTAATTTTTAGTTTTCATCTGTACTCTATATTGTACTCCCTTTTTCCCCTTTCTCCCAGGATGCATCTCGAAATTAGCTATTGTAGCTCAGTATGTCTTTCCTAGTGAAACATTTCAAATAGAGATAGAGAGAGAGAGAGATAACGATAGAGAGAGAGAGAGAGAGAGAGAGATAACGAGAGAGAGAGACAGAGAGAGATAGAGAGGGATGGATAGAGAGATAAAGAGAAATAGAGATAGAGATAGAGACAGAGAGAGAGAGAGAGAGCCAGAGAGAGAGAGAGAGATAGAGAGATAGAGAGCTACATATAGATATAGATATAGATAGATACGGATATAGATATATAGAGATATATAGATATAGATATATATAGATACAGATGTATATATATATATAGATATATATATATAGATATATATAGATATATATATAGATATATACATATAGATATATTAGAGCAAAAAACTCTGTTTAATGCATCAGTTAGGGTTGTTCCACAGCGACAAAAGTGAGGAAATTCAGTGTTAGTGTTGGCCCTAACTCTCACCCCATCAGACGTGTGAAGAAACAGAGGTGTAGGAGAATGGGGTGAGAGTTAGGACCGACAACCCCAATGCGCACCCCAATGCCAGTTGGGGGAAGGGCTGGGGGGTCCAAGGGGGGGGTTTCAACCCCAACACCGGAATTTCCTCACTTTTGTCGCCATGGAACAACCTAACTAATGCATTAAATGGATTTTTTTGCCTCTAATTTCCCTTTTTTTTGAGAATGATAACGAGAAATAGTGAATGTAATGCGGTGGTGGGAGGGCCCCATGCTCCCACCATGTGATGCGTTGTGACATAGTAACAGGAACAGCAATGCAAACAGAAGTGCTAACAGTGGCACTCATGGTAACGCAAGCGCAAATGAGAACAGAAAGGGTAACGCACATGGTGGCGTAGATGGTAATGGTCCGCCAGATGATGTGTTGTAACATAGTAACATGGTGCCCACAAACGCAAATGGTAATGCACATCATGACGCATAGTGAAACAGAAAGAGAAATGGTACTGTAGACAGAAATGTTAAAAGCAACAGAAAAGCAAGCGCAAATGAAAACGCAAAGGGTAATGCACATGGTGGCGTAGACGTGAACGGTAAGTGAAACGGGTATGGAACTGCAAGTGGAAATGGGAACAGTAACAGTAATGTAAGCACACAGGCTGTTTTTCCCCAAAAGATGCATAGAGAAAGACAGTGAGTACAAAGAATGTATGCATAGTAATGTTTCTCGGAGCAGAAAATTAGGAGTTGGAATACTAAATTGCTTATATCTCAGGAACCGTACAACATAGAAAAAAATTTAAAAGTCATATGATTTATGACTTTCCTGGCTAGTTTTGTACTTAGCCCCTTTAGGGGGCTAAGAATTTGTCTGACGAAAAGTCTGTATCTGGCACGGCGAACACCGTAATGTTATCCAATGGGAAAAATAAAGAAGTTCAGAGTGTCATAAGTTTGGCTCCCTGTAATATTTTTTTCACCAAACCACTAAAAGGCACATCTGTGGGATGTTGGCTGTCTTCCCTCCAAATTTCAGGAAAAAAAGACCAAACCGTTATTTTGCAGCAGGGTGCCAAAGATTCCTGTAATGCGTCGCTCGCCATTAATGTTATCCTATGGGAAAAAGTGTCAACTTTGGTGTGCTGTAACTTTGGCACCATGTAATATTTTTTGAATAAGACACCGAAAGGCACATCTAAGAGATGTTGACTGCGTTCCCTCCAAATTTCAGTCCAAAAGACCAAACCGTTCTTTTGCAGTGGGGTGCCAAAGAATTGCTGTCATTTTCCCACAGCCTAGAAAAGTACTGTAGCAATTTGTGAAATCTTTCGCAAATTCATTCAACAGTGTCATGAGCACGAAAGAACTTTGCGAAAGTACTTTTTCCAGAAATTTGAAAAACATATTTCTGGGGTGTTTTACCCCCAAAATAAAGACATGGCTAGCATCCTCAAGGTCTGACTAGGTGAATACAAAAAGAATTAGGTTGCTAGAGGGTCCCAATTTTAAATGTCAAGCATTTTTCTGATCGCTAACTGAAAACAAAATGGCGGATTTGCGACAGTAAAAGGTCATTGGCGAAAGTAAAACTGCATTTGCGACACTGTCGAACTTTTTGTTAACTTTTGACATTGACTTATAATGGGAACTTGTGTTTTGAATAACTTTTGAACCGTTTAGTATTTTTTCATGAAATCTTTGAAAGGCACATCGGGGACCCTGGCCGCACGTTCCCTGAAGATTTTGGACCAGTCGCGCAAACCGTGCACCCTGTAGGCGCGACAGTAGAATTCCAAAAAAAGCATAAATGCATGTGCAGATCATGCTTAAAAACTCCGCAGCTGTATATCCGACCGGTACAAAACTTGGCAGATCCCAAGGCGTATGGGACTTGATCACATATTCCTAATTCCAGGTAAATCTGTCAAACAGTTGCAAAGTTATTAAGGTGCAAAATTTTGGGTTTAACATGTAAATGGCTCCTCAACCCTAACTATGGTAGCACTACCGTGCTACCATAATATATATTGAGACATTAAGGGTTGCACCTCCCTCCATGGACCCACCCATCATCCCAAGATTGACAGCTGTTGGGGTGTGTCATTGGGGTCGTGAGGCCTAAATGTCACCCCATTCCATGTGTAATCATATTCACAAGCCACAGTAAAGGAGAAAGGGGTGACATTTAGGACTCACAATCCCAATGACACAGCCTGTCAGCTGTCAATCTCGGGATGATGGGCAGGTCCACAAGGGGGGAGGGGGCAACCCTAAACACCTAATTTCCTGACTTTTTGTGTTTGAACTCTAAATGATGCATTAATGAAGTTTTTTGCATAGAATTTCCTTACTTTCTGAGAAAGAATAGAAAAGTAGAAAGTCACGGAAGTTTGTGGGAGTGCAGACTCATCGGGCCCTGCGCTCCCACCAACTTGCAAATTTCTACAGAATTCCACACCTGTTTACATGTTAGACACCTAATGACTGAAAAGTACTTCCATGGCAGTAAGGGTAGCTACCATATAAATTTCAAGCCAGTACTAGAATGGAAAACACTGTCTGTAAAACCTAAACTGCACCACACAATATCTCTGCAAAAAATGTATTGTCTGACATGTAAACACCATAATTCGCATCTACAAGTCATCCTGTCAATACCCTCCAAATTTCAAGTGAAAAGACTAAACCATTTAAGAGATATTTAATTAAAAAAAAATGTAATTTGGCTATCTGGTCCCTCCAAATCTGGCCATCATGTCCCTCCCTCATGATCAAAGATCGCGATCAATAAATCTCACAACCAAAGAATTTGCAGGCTCACAATCAAAGAATAAAAAATAGTAAAACACTGTTTTTAGACAAAAATAAATTAAATCACAGCCATGACTCAATAGAACGAAGCCCCCTGAGCAAAACCCATCCTCATTTCACTTAATAAGGCACCTCTGGGCTGAGAAATTAGATTTTTTCATGTGGCCACCGAGTCACGCCCTTGTGATCTAAGATTGCGGTCAAATAATCTCACGATCAAAGATTTTGCAGGCTCGCGATCAAAGATCATTAGCAAGCTGTGATCAAAGATTTAAAACTTGAAAAGTCTAGTTTTTGACCAAATTGCAAGAAACCACAACCATGACTCGATAGAGCTAAGCCCCTCGAGCAAAACCCATCCAAGTTTTAACTTCAGGAGTCACCTCTGAGCTGAGATATTTGAGTTTTTCTGACCGCAAACTGAAAACAAGGTGGTGGCCGTCATGATCAAAGAATTCCTTGCAATCAAAGATTCTTTGGTCACAAGCCTGCAAATTCTTTGATCGTGAGGAGGGACTAGATGGCCAAAACCCCATTCTTCTTTCGCAAAATAACTATATAAATTTTCCCATTGACTTATAATGGGAACTTAAAAGATTAATAACTTTTGCATGGATTAATATTTTTTCACCAAATGAAAAGTGGCATGTTCCTTGACCCAAGCTCTTTCAGATGAGCCCAGTCACAGTTCAGTACACCTCACAATAGCCATACAGCGCCATAGACAAAATCAAAAAAACTGCCCACATAACTGGCAAAAAGTGCATTTTTCATTGTTTTGTTGCACAAAAAATGTAACTCTGACAGAAACAAAATTTGGCATATCAAAAGATCTACCATACCCCACCACGCATACCAAATTTCAT
Organism: Neoceratodus forsteri; assembly: GCA_016271365.2. Lineage (NCBI taxonomy): Eukaryota > Metazoa > Chordata > Ceratodontiformes > Ceratodontidae > Neoceratodus > Neoceratodus forsteri. The sequence goes on along the minus strand of CM028136.1, from coordinate 631,516,686 downwards.
GCAAATCCATCAAACTGGTCCAAAGTTATTAATGCACAAAATTTTGAGTTTAACATAGAAGTGCCTACTCAACCCTAAATATAGGGGTGTAACCATGTCCCTATAATATATTATAGTGGCATGGTAGTGCCACTACAGTTAGAGTTGAGTATCCCATTTAAGGTTAAAGTGTGAAATTTGTCAGGTTAATAACTTTGCCACCATATGAAGAATTTGCCTGAGATTTGGCAGGCACAGAGCAGTGTCATAGGTCTCTGGATCTGCCAAGTTTTGTACCAGTTGGATATATGGTTGCAGAGCTATAAAGTGGCATTCTGTGTCACATTTATGCTTTTTTGCAAATTCTTTGCTCACACCTACAGGTCGCACAATTTGTGTGACTGGTCTGAAAACTTCAGGGAACATGCAGCCAGGGTCCTCGATGTGCCTTTTGAAGAAGGGTTGTTCCACAGTGACAAAAGCAAGGAAATTCGGTGTTAGGATTGTCACCCCTTGCAACCCAAGCCCACCTCATCCCCACCAATAGACATCGGGGTGTGCGTTGGGGTCATCTGTCCTAACTCTCACCCCATCCCATGTGTAAACAAGCTGAGGTAGTGCAGTATAGGAGAATGGGGTGAGAGTTAGGACCGATGACCCCAAAGCACACCCTGCTGCCTGTTGGTAGGGACAAGGTGGGCTTGGGGTGCAAGGGGTGTCAACTCTAACACCAAATTTCATCTCTTTTGTCACTGTGGAACATCCCTAACTGATGCATTAAACAGAGTTTTTTGCCATGAATTTCCCTTCTTTTTGAGAATGAGCACTATAAATAGTGAATGGAATGTGGTGGTGGGAACGCGGGGCTTTTTAGGCCCTGTGCTCCCACCATATGATTTTTGTCACATAGTAATGCTAATGGTAATGCAAATGTAAGCACAAATGGTAGTTCACATGGTGACACAAACGTAAGTGATAACGTAAACAGTAAGAGAAACTCAAGCACAAACGTTAATGAAAACAGAAATGGTAATGAAAACGGTAATGCAAATGCTAATGAAAACAGAAATGCAAATGGAAACAAAAATAGTAATGTAAACACTAACCCCAACGGAAATGCAAATAGTAAGAAAAATACAAACGGTAACACAAATGCAAACAGAAATGCAAAACGCAAAAGGCAACGGCGCCACAGAAGGAAACAGTAATGCAATCGACAATGGAAACGCAACCAAAAATGCAAATGGTAAGGCCAACAGAAATGCAAATGGTGACGAACACACAAACAGTAATGGTAACACAATTGGAAATTCAAACAGTTACAGTAACAGCAACGATGATGCCAAAACAAACAGTAATGCAAACAGAAACGCAAACGTAAGCGTGTATGGAAACACAAATGGTAATGCACATAGCCACAGTACCACAACTGGAAACACAAATGCTAACGGTAACAGCAACGATGACACCAAAGGAAACACAAATGCAAATGGAAGTGCATATGGAAACACAAATGGTAATGCACACGGTGACGCAAAACAAAACGCAAACAGAAACAGTAATAAAAATGCAAATAGCAACAGTAACACAAATGCAAGTGCAAATGAAAATACAAAAGGGTAACGTACACAGTGGCGTAGACGGGAACGCTAACGCAAATGGTTACGGAAACACAAGTGGAAACGCTAACTGTAACAGTAATGAAAGCACCCTTTTTTCCCCAAAAGCTGCATTGAGAATCAAAGTGAATACAAAGAATGTAGGCATAATAATGGGCCTTGGAGCAGAAAATGAGCACTTAGAATACTAAATTGCTTATATCTCAGGAACCGTATGACACAGAAAAAAAATTTAAATGTCATATAATTAATGACTTTCCTGGCTAGTTTTGGACTTAGGCCCCTATTAGGGGGCTAAGCAATTTTCTGATGAAAAGTCATATCTCAAAGCATTTCCAAGATACAGGCTCTGAAAGGCGCGCGGCGGAGGCCGTAATGTTAGTCTATGGGAAAAATAGTCATCTTTGGAGTATCATAACTTTGCAGCCCTCTAATATTTTTTCACCAAACCACTAAAAGGCACATCTGTGGGATATTGGCTCTCCTCCCTCCAAATTGCAGCCCAAAAGACAAAACTGCTTTTTTGCAGCAGGGAGACAAAGATTTCCTATTCTTTTGGGCATAGTGTCACAAAGTAGTGTCGCAAATCCAACACTTTTGCAAAGAAAATCATGAAGGTGTTGCAAGTGCGACACTACTTTGCAACACCACAGTTTACAAAAATTTGAAAAACATATTTCTGGTGTGTTTAACCCCTCTAAAAAAGATATGGCTAGCATCCTCAGGGCTCGACTAGGTGAACACTAAAAGAATTATGGCCCTAGAGGGTCCCAAATTTAAATGCCAAGCATTTCTGTGACCAGTAACTGAAAAGAAACAGTGGTTGACTCACTACACTACAGGGGTAATTTGTAACACTAAAAACTGCATTTGCGACACTGTTGAACTTTTTGTTAACTTTTCCCATTGATTATAACGGGAAACTTATTTTTTGAATAACTTTTGAACTGTGTAATATTTTTTCACAAAATCTTCAAAAGGCACATCGGGGACCCTGGCTGCATGTTCCCTGAAGGTTTCAGATTGGTTGTGCAAATTGTGTGATCTGTAGGCTTGAGCAAAGAATGCGCAAAAAAGCATAAATATGACTTTATATTGTGCTTTATAGCTCAACAACCGTATATCCAACTGTTACAAAATTTGGCAGATCCAGAGATCTATAGTACCGCTCCACCTGCCAAATTTCAGGCAAATCCATCATATAATTTCAAAGTTATTAAGCTGCAAAATTTCACACTTTAACCTTAAATGGGGTACTCAACCCTAACTATAGTGGCACTACAGTGCCACTATATAAAAATATAAATACATATATATATAGTCCCTCAATTACTGTTGAATGTATGGCTTGTTAAAGGTGATATCTTGGAGGCAGAAGACTAGGTTTGCTGGTCAAGGCACCTAGCTTCACCAGTGCTCTATCCTTCTAGGTTGCTTGAAAGGACAGAGCAAAGAACTTTACCAGAGCAAGGGAAAGGATTAAGACTTCTTTTGGCTAGGCAGATTTACTGTGTGTTGTTATTTTTATTTTGTACTCACATAGATTGTTACAGTTTGTTGCTAGCATTTTATTGCTTTATTTTTCCTCTGAGTCAAATTGTTGTTGCTTGGTATAACTTCTGCTGCATTATTACAAGGTGTACCTACAGGTGTGTGCTAACAGATTACTCCTGTAATCATCTGGTTCAAACTGTCTTTGCAAGGTATATCTTCTGTTACTGCTTTATTTTTCTCAGTAGCAAAGTGTTTCTTACACAGTATATCTTCTGCGTAATTATTACAGGTGGTGCTTTACAGGTTTTACAGATTTATTTATCATTAGGATAAACTTTCAGGGTCACTGTATTCATTGCTGACTGATTGTTTCTGCTCTTACCTCTTTGTTTCTTACGTCCGTGGTTCTTCTTTTTCAGCAGGAGAAGGGCCCAGCCACCCACCCCCATCCCCAACCACACTACACTCCTTTTATAGGGTAGCACAGTCATGACATTTCCTGTGGCAAAGCAGAAAGGGGCAGATCAGTGGGGTATCCACATGGTGACCTCATTTACAGTGGCACTAGTAATTTAACTTGTTATAACAAGTTATACAAAACCAAACAAACAAAACACAAAATCAAACTTTTGCTTACATTTTCTTCCTTCTAATTACTCTGACCAGGTTATAAACCCAGCAGCTTATCTGGAATGGATATCATTAACTGCGGGTACTGCGGAACACTTTTCAGTAGGTCAGTTTTACAGGATTTAGGACACTGTCCTACATGCTGGGCCATTGGAAATCTTAGGGTTCAGCTCCAGACAGCATGGGCAGAGATTGTGCATCTCAAATTTCATATTCAAGAGGAAACATATTATAAGAACCACCCACCATTTCCCCAACATCCAACAGAAGCACCTCGACCACAGAGGGTAGTTGGTCCGGGAGGTTGGCAGGTGGTTAGGAGCGGCAAATCAGGTGCCCCATCACTCAGTGTTCTCCAACATATTACCTCCACAAACCATATAAAAACTATGAACAGGTATCTACCGCTGTCTCTGAAATCAAACAAAGGGGCAGAGGACACTGCAGCAGAGGAGCTAGCACAACAATCTCACCCAAAACAGAAACCAAAACAAAAAAGCAAAAAGGAAATCCAAAAAACTTCTGATCATAGGGGACTCTGTAATGCAGGGAGTAGACACCTATCTCCAGCCAGGGGTAACGATCAGATATTTTGCAGGCCATCAGTGTGGAGAGACACTGGCCGCATTACTAAAATTGTTCAGGAAGCAGGAGAAAACATTGATGTCCTGTACACATAGGAACTAATGATCTCGCCAGCCGGTCAGTTGTTGAAACCAAGGAACACCTGACCAGGCTGGGTGACAAACTATCATCCATTTCATCTGGCATCTCTTTCTCTGAGATCCTGCCAGTCTGTGAGAGGGGGGAAGATGGTCAGAAGATCAGAGAAGGGGAGATAAGGGAGCTAAACATGTGTCTCAAGGGCTGGTGCACATTTGTAAGGAACAGGCAACAGTTTTGGGAGCGGAAGTTCACTAAATTTGATGGACTGCATCTGACTAAGGAGGGAGTCAGTTCATTGGAGCAGAAGTTTGATGTCTTTGCAGAATATTTAAACTAACAAATGGGAAGAGGGGTGCAGCACCCTATACGTTGAATGGGAAGAACACCCCTCCCCCCTCAGCTAGTGGTCAAACAGGAGTTCAGCATGTTTGCAGTTCATTTGCATCACCAGGTAAGGAAAAAGGTCCAGCTCCCCATGCGATGCACAGCGGAAACACCAGACCTCACCCAACAGCTAACACACTGAAATCTGGCCAATGGGAAATCATATATACAAATACTCGCAGTCTGGGAAACAAGATCCCAGACCTGCAGGCAATAATGACAGAGGCTAAATTGGCCATAGTAGCAATTAGCAAGATGTGGTTTACCAGTAACCACACTTGGGAGACTTCAGTACCTGGCTATGTACTGTTCAGAAGAGACCGAGGTGCAAAAATGGGGGTTGCAGTGGCCTTGTATGTCAATGAAAATATCAAAGCTACAGAAATTCAGAATACACATAAGGAGCCAGAAGAACTGTGGGTTACCCTGGAAACAGGAAATGGGACATGGGACAGCCATAAAAACTGGGATTGCTTACAGGCCCCCAGACCAGGGGGAGGACATAGACACATTACTGCTAGAAGATATACAAAATATGACAGTTATAGGGGAGGTTCTGATAATGGGAGACTTCATTATGCCAGATACAGACTAGTCAATACCAGCAGGAACATCTGCCAGAACTAGACACATGGTGGATTCCCTGCAGGGGGAGGGCCTCAAACAACTGGTAACACAACCCACAAGAGATAGGACTATCCTAGATCTAGTACTGACTAACAGGGAAAGGATCACAGATCTCCAGGTAGAAGGTCACCTGGGGGCCAGTGACCATCACATGGTATGGTTCAATTTGGCCACTGCAACTAAATCATCCCATTCCAAGGCAAAAATATGGGACTTCAGAGGAGCTGACTTTGATAAGATGGCCAACAGAGTTAAGCTAGCCCTGGCAAAAAGAAATACAGGTGAGGGGATACAGGCAAAGTGGGCAAGCATTAAGGATGCAATACTTGAGGCAACATCACATTGCATTAGAGAGACAAGAAAGTGCAAAAGAAAGAGGAAACCACTTTGGTTCTCAAAAACAGTAGCAGAAAAGGTCAGAGCCAAAAGGCTGGCCTTCAGGAAATATAAGGAAACACAGCGGGATGAAGATAGGGAGGCATACCAAACTTCCCTAAGGGAAGCAGGGAAGGCAGTAAGACAGGCAAAGGCCCAAACTGAGGAAACACTAGCACAAACAGTAAAAGAAGGTGACAAGTCTTTCTGTAGATACATTAGTGAAAGGAAAAAGTTCAGAGGGGGTATTGCTAAGATCAAAGGAGATAAGGGGGCATGGTGTGTGAGAAAGAGGACCATGTAAAAGCATCTATCCTAAATAGATACGTCTGCTCAGTATTTACTGAAGAGAAGGTAGTGCAGGACCCACAGCTCAGTACCATGGACACAGGAGGGAGGTGAGCACTAGTCACTTCACAAAAGAAAGGGTTCAACAAGAGCTCGATCAACTCAGGGTGGACCAGACAATGGGACCTGATGGCATACATCCCAGGGTACTAAAAGAGCTAAGGGTGGAAGTAGCAGAGCCATTATCAGAACTGTTTAGTGAGTCTCTGAGCACAGAGGAGGTTTCAGAAGACTGGAGAAGGGCTCATGTGATCCCGCTCCCCAAGAGTGGTAGTAGAGAGGAGGCAGGGAACTACAGACCAGTCAGTCTTACCTCAGTAGTGGGTAAGATTATGGAGGCACTCCTTAAGGAAAGGATAGTGCAACACCTGAAATCCACAGGAGCACAGGATCCAAGACAGCATGGGTTTACAAAAGGAAGGTCCTGTTAAACTAATCTGATAGATTTACTTGACTGGGTAACCAGAGTGGTAGACCAAGGGGGAGCAGTTTATGTCACCTACCTTGACTTCAGCAAAGCTTTCGATACTGTTCTACATAGAAGATTGATTAATGGACTTCTGGTTGCGATGGCTGCCAATTGAGATGCGAGTCTTCCAGCTCCGCGAACCCCCCCACTCGAATTTAGTAATTAAAGCTTAAATTTGCATACTATTATCAAGAAAGGTTGCTGAACAAGGAGAGTGTAGCAATATTTGTCCTGACTGTGAATCCCCCCACTCCAAGGTAGCGCTTGAAGCTTAATTTGCGTACTAGTATCCAGGAAGGATGGCTGAATAAGAAGAGAGCTGCAGTAGGTGATCCGCTCGCTAACCCCCCCGCTTGGAATTAGTATAAAAAGTTAAACTCTCACACTCTTACATACTAACATACTATTTGCCAGCAGATTAAGCCTTACGGTCTATCGAGTCTGCTTGAACCTCCGATCCCTAGTTGGGTGCCGAGGCCCTCCCCTCCTTTGTGTTCAGAAACCCCTATCATCCATCCCCACCCCCCGGGACAGGCCATCATCTGATACATTCACTTTCTGTGTCTGTCCCACCATCTCTTGAAGCCCTCCACTGTGGATTTCTGAACCAGCTCGTCAGGCAGTGCATTCCAAGGGTCCACCACCCTCTCAGTGAAAAACCTCCTCCTCTTTTCCCCCCTCATCCTTCCACCTTCCAACTTCAAACCATGCCCTCTGGTGATACGTCCCTGCTTTAGTCTAAAGATCCCCTCCATGTTTACCCTATTTATTCCCTTGAGGTACTTGAAGACCTCAATCATGTCCCCCCTGTCTCTCCTCTCCTCCAATGAAAACAGGCAGAGCTCCTCAAGTCTGTCCTCATACGTCAAATCCCCTAGCCCTCGAATCATCTTAGTTGCCCTCTTCTGTACCCTCTCCAGGAGCTGTATGTCCCTCTTCAAGTGTGGTCTCCAGTACTATACACAGTACTCAAGGTGTGGTCTAACCAGTCCATTGTACAGCGGCAGAATCACTTCCTTGCTCCTAGAGGTGATCCCCCTACGATGCATCCCAACATCCTGTTTGCCTTGCTAGCCGCTCTCCTGCACTGCTCAGAGTTATTCATACATGCATCCCCCATGACCCCTAGGTCTTTTTCTCATTGAGGCCTCCAGCCCCTCCCAGGGTACCCAGGCTTAGAGTCACCAAGATGCAAACACCTTGCACTTGGTGATATTGAAATTTAATTTCCATGTGTGGAGCCCAGCTTTCCAGGGTCTTCAGGTCCCCTTGCAGGGTCAACCTCCCTCTTCTCCCTCAACTACTGCTCCCATCTTGAAGTCATCAGCGAAGAGACTCATTTCACACCCTATTCCCTCCCTGATGTCCGATATGTATGCATTAAACAGGATCGGACCCAGGACCGAGCCCTGCGGTACCCCACTACCAACCTCTCTAGGGTTCGAGAGCTCTCCACAGATCACTACTCTCTGGGTACACCCAGCTAGCCAGTTTTCAATCCATCTGACCATCAAAGGGCCTACTCCTAACCCCAACAGTTTCTCCACCAGACCATTGTGGACCACAGCGGAGAAAGGCTGTGGCATAAGGAAGGAGCTACACTATTTACCCGATTGCAATTCCTGGGTATATGGAAGCTGAAATGAAGCCCCAACGCTCTAAGCACACGCTGCCCACATCCCCAGATAAAACAAAGCTGAATAAGAGGAATAAAATGGGGGAAGGTCTTGAAATGGATCCACCGGCTTCTCAGGCCCTGCTAAAGGAGGCAACCTTTTTTGAGGGACTGGCTCCATTAAAGGAAGCGATGCAAGCAGTTGTAGGTGATTTACAAGAGGTGAAAAATTCCCTGAGCCAATTAAGCATCAGGACAGGGGATAATGAAATCAGGATTTCATCCTTGGATGATTGGATGGCACAAACTGAACCTGAGATGGCTACCTTAAGACAGCGGCTGAAGAAAGCAAAGAAGAAGTTGGAAGACTTGGAGGGCCGATCACGTAGGAATAACCTAGTAATCCTAGGGCTGCTGGAGGGAGAAGAAGGGGCAAATCCAGTGGTATTCATACAGAAGCTGTGCAGTAAAATGGCTGGCCCATCACCGAATGGCCCTGTCTATATACTAGAGCATGCCCACCGATCTATTCAACCTACACCACTGCAGGGGTCCCCTCTACGTCCGCTGATTTTTTGTTTCCTGAATTATCTGGATAAGCAGTATATACTAGACAAAGTCAGAGAAATGAAAGACATTCAGTGGGAAAATAAAAAGATTTGTATTACACAGGATCTACCGAGGTCGGTGAGGCTGAGGCGCACAGAGCTACACCCGGTGGACTCGAAGTTAATCACAGTGGATATAAGATTCCATATGCGGTATCCTGCAATACTTCAAGTTCAGCATGAGGGAAAATGGATACCATATGAATCTCTGTCAGAAGCTATGGCAGACCTAAAGCAGAGGTTTCCTGACCTGTTTAAGTGAAGAGGCCTGCAGAAGTGTGCTGTCTCTACTAGATACTGTGAGTTTCAACTAATTCAATGTGGGACTTTAAGGTTGCATGGGTGGACACGTTATTAATGATAGTGGGGGGGTGTTCAAATTGCATTTAAACTGCAAGAGTGTTTTTTTTTCCTACTTATGATGCAATGCAAGTTTGGTCCATTAATTTGGTTCTTTATAGTTGCATGTTGGTTAGTTAAGGAGATTCTCGAGGGTTTCTCAAATAATATAGTTAAAGACGGGACTGGTCAGACTGACAGGAAAGTGAATTCTGCTTCTAGGACACTACAGTATCACTTTGCAAAGGGAGTAAGAGATGGCATATTTTTCCTTTTTCTATATTTTTCTTTTTTTTTGAATTAATGCTACGGGAGGGGGGAAGAGGAGTGAGGGAAGAGTGCGGGATATCTGGTAGCGAAGTTGGATCGTAACTGATATTTGGGGAGGAGGACAGTCTGTAGGACTGAGGAATGGTGGGTCATTAGTTTGGGGATAATGGGGGGTAAGGGGGGTATAAGTATTGCTAGATTCTTGGGTTTTTGCAGAGAGGGTGGGGGGAGAGGGGGTATCCACCATTCTAGGGGACGAATGGAGGGGAAAAAAGATTATAAACTCAGGGAAAGCACCACACTATAATGAAGCCCAGTTTAAAAGATACAGCAGGGAGATAGGATTCAATCTATCTGACTTGAGCAGACTTCCGATTGACTTCCTTGTGTTTATAGTTAGGGCAGAATGACGAGGTTTGTATCCTGGAATGTGAGGGGAGCTAGGAACAGGGTTAACACTACCAAATTCTGAGGCATCTTGAGTCGCTAAGCAGTAATGTAATCTTTCTCCAGGAAACGCATTTACTGGAGAGAGAAAAGCTTCTGTTTAGAAGATGTCAAATCAGACAAATCCATGCTGCAGGTAATACCATGGCTCAGAGAGGGGTAGCTATAGCTTTTACTCGAGACACAGCCTTTCAGCTGCAGCAAGTGCATATAGATCCGAAAGGTAGGGTTATGCTTTTACTGGGAATATTGAATCATGTGGAGGTGTTATTGGGCTCAATTTATGGGCCTAATAATGATTTCCCTGAGTTTTTTACTGCCCTCTCACAAACTTTAGGATCCTTCCCGAAGGTACCAGTAGTACTGGCAGGGGACTAGAACATGGTGCAATCTCCAGAGTTACATAGGTCAAGCAGTCGGAGTAAAAAATTGCCAACTCCTGCACAGCTAGCACTTAAAGAAGTTATGGCAGACCGCAAACTTATTGATCCGTGGCACTTATTAAACCCCAATCTCAAGCAGTTTACATGTTATTCTGCTGTACACAGATCCCTGTCGCGCATAGACTTTTTCCTAGTTAACAATCTAATGTTGACTGAAATAGCAGGTAGTGGGATTATCCCTAGAACTATCTCGGACCATGCACCTATCTGGTTAGAGGGAACCTTGCCTAAGGATACTGAGAAAGGCAGTAGCTGGAGGTTGAACGTGCAGATGCTTCAAGAGCCAAAAACAGTGGACATCCTTAAAAGGGCCATAGAACGCTACACAGCAGAGAATTCTGATTCCATACAACGTATAGACATGTTATGGAGCACGTTTAAATGTGTTATTAGGGGAGAATGTATACAGTCGGCCACAATTTGGAAAAAGAAAAGAGAGGCCCTTTCTTCTTCCTTGTTAGGCTGAATTCAAAATCTGGAAAATAGGGCAAATCAAATTCCAAGTGAAGAGACCCTGACCCAATTAGCTTTGCTAAGGAATCAATACTCAGAAATTTTAAGGGAAAAGATGCAGTTTGCACTGTTTAGGTCTCACACAAAATATGTAGAACAGGGTAATAGAGCGGGCTGTCTCCTAGCACTGCGACTTAAAAAACAGGAGGAATCTAGAATGGTGGTGGCGGTGAACTCCTGTAATGATGGTACATTGCTTACGAAACCCAGGAAGATTGTTCAAGAGTTTGAGAAATATTATAAAGATTTATATTCCCCCTTAACCTGCTCTCCATCACTGTTAGAAATTAAGAACTACCTACAGTATGCCCATCTCCCCTTGCTTTCCCCGTCGGAAAGAGAGTTCCTGGTTAGGAGGATAGGAAGATAAGAACTGTCAGAGGCCATACACACCCTCCCCGATGATACCCCGGACCGGACGGGTTCCCACCTCGGTTTTATAAAACATTTGAGGAGCAGCTTTCTCCTTTGCTCTTGCAGGTGTTTAATTTTTTCTGCAAGTCAGGGATAACTGACTCAACCCTGCTGGAAGCGTTCATTATGGTGATACCAAAACTGGGTAGAGATCAAACCAAGGTAAGCAATTACTGGCCTATATACCTAATGAACTATGATATTAAGCTGTTTTCCAAAATTCTGGCAACAAGGTTAGCCAAGGTTTGGCAACCCCTGCTCAGATCGGAACGGGTGGGATTTGTGGCAGGGAAGTCTTCCGCAGACCATCTAAGGAAGCTCTTTCATATCTTCTCTGCGTCCAGGCCAAGCCAGCTTCCAATGGTTCTGGTATCCCTGGATGCAGAGAAGGCCTTTGACCGGGTCAGTTGGCCTTTCTTGTTTTCAGTTCTAGAGAAATTTGGTATCCCAGAGGAATTTATTCAATGGATTAAAATCCTGTACACAAATCCTATGGCAAAAATTCTTTGTAATGGGGTTTGCTCCAACTCGTTTCCACTGCATAAGGGCACCTGTCAGGGATGCCCATTGTCGCCAATGTTATTCAGTATATATATTGAGCCTTTACTGTATTTCCTGCAGCATTCCCCCCCTTGGTACAGGGTATTCAGATAGGTAAGTTGAGTCTCTGTTTGTCTGCCTATGTGGATGATATTCTGCTACATCTGATGAACCCAGAGACTTCAATCCCGGCAGCCTTGAGTATTATAGAAACTTTTGGGAAGTTAGCAAACTATAAATTAAACATTGACAAATCCACGGTGATGCCGCTGAAATGTTACACACATCGTACACATATAAATAATATAAATCTGAGCTGGATTCCCCAAATTAAATATCTAGGACTTATTATCTCCAGGGATATGAGGCAGATTAAGAAACTTAACCTAGACTCTTTATTAGGAACTATTAAGTTAGATCTGGATAGATGGGCCCCTTTACACCTCTCGATACAGGGGAGAGTTAGTGTGATAAAGATGAATATCCTTCCAAGGTCATTTTACCCTCTAAACATGCTTAATTTTCATCTTCCACATTCCTGGTTTCAGAAACTACATAGTGTTATTTCCCAGTTTTTATGGAAAGGAAAACCGCCGAGGAGGTCGTACATGAGGTTAGGAGCAGCGAAGCTATGCGGAGGCCTTAAACTTCCCAACTTCTACCATTATTATTTAGCAAGCCACATGGCTAAATATTTAAGTTGGATCTATCCCACCTCCCAGACCCAGAGAAACACCCAGGAGCCAGTGTGGTTACAACTAGAGCGACACTGGATCAAGCAGAGTGGTATAGATCCCTCTGCCCTATTATACACCACGGTTAAGGAGTGTCATCCTTTCCTTAGAGATGAGTTAATTTTAATGTCCATTAAGGTCCACAAGCAACTATGCAAGGCTATTAAATGTAATAATCTTAAAGATATTTCCCAGCCTCTATACTCAAATCCTAATTTTAAAATTAGTGGCCAGTGCCTAAAGCCATATACATCACCCCAAAATCCCAAATTAACAGTCTCAGCCCTCGTGGAGGAAGGTAAACTCAAAGCTACTAAAGAGCTTATATATAAATTAAGCATTCCTGAGAGGCAGGTCTTTCATGGATACCAGGTTAGACACCTGCTAATTACCAAATTGGGGAATGAGAAATGGGATGAGGATCAATCAGGACTCATAGAGGCACTACGAACCTTGGCCTGGCAGCCACAAGTGGTCTCTCAAATCAGTGCAACCCCTATATCCCCTTATTTGTCCTGGGGTGTCTGGCAGGTCAGCATACTGGGCAGAACAATTTCTCACTAAGGATCTAAATTGGGAAAAGATATGGCAGGCAGCATTCTCTTATACCTCCAATGATAATCTTCGGATAATACAATTTTACATATTGCATAATATGTACCTAACTCCCTCCAAGTTAGCAGTCATGGGCAAACTAAGCGATAATATATGTACTAGATGCGGTAAGGCTGAGGGTACTCTGTTCCACATTCTATGGGACTGCCCCAGGGTGAAGGCCTTATGGAAAGAGATACAAGGGAAAATAGACCCCTTACTAGGCCTGAAAGATTGTTTTATACCCGAGACTTGTATAGTTGGGTACTATGCCACTGTGCCTGTTAAAGAGAGACGGTTCAACTTAGCCCTTCTCTCCCACACGGTTAAAAAACTGGTGCTTAAGCACTGGAAGGATTCCACAGAAATCACCTACAATGAATGGTTGAACAAGCTACTTTTCAACCTTAGGGTGGAAAGAACAATTTCATCTTTAAGGCATAATCTCAAAAGCTTCAATAAGAAATGGGGGAGGCGTTATGCGCTGTACATACCCAACAAGGAATAGCTACTTAGGAAAGTAGCTAGTATGATAATACACCCGAACTGGTTTTTAACAGGATACCGGAGTCTATCTTCCTGCGGAGCAGTCCTTCCCTTGTTTTGGTTTTGTTGCAGTTTGTAGGTTAGGTTAGCCTTGAATGGTGATTATGTGAGGGGGTAGAGGGGGGAGGGGGGAGGTTTGGTGCCTAGTTAAAAAGAGGTAACCTATATATATGTGGTTGAATTTATTTCCTATTGTATAGGGTTACGAAAATCTGTACTGTTTTATGTGTTCAACTGTTTGTTTATTCTTTTGTCTTTTCAAAATCTTAATAAAGCATACTAAAAAAAAGAAGATTGATTAATAAGCTGGGTAGGCTCGGGTGGGTCAGAAGTTGGTCAACTGGGAGGCAAACTGGTTGACAGGCAGAAAACAGAGAGTGGTGGTAAATGGTATACAGTCAGAAGAGATGCAAGTCACAAGTGGGGTACCTCAGGGATCAGTCCTAGGGCCAGTCCTCTTCATTATCTTCATCAGTGACATTGCAGATGAACTGGAGGGTAAGGTTTGTCTGTTTGCAGCTAACACTAAGATCTGCAACAGAGTATATGATCCAGATGGGGTGGACAGAATGAGAAGAGATCTGGATAAACTAGCAAAATGGTCAGAAGTGTGGCAACAGGGGTTTAATGCAAAGAAGTGCAAGATCATGCACATAGGAAAGAGAAATCCTGAAGCCACCTATAGGCTGGGAGGGGAGTTGCTGGCAGTCACAAGGGAAGAAAGTGACTTGGGCATTGTCACCAATGACCTGAAATCATCCAAGCAGACCATTAAAGCAGTATGTAAGGCTAGGAGGATGTTAGGGTATATTAGTAGGGGTCTCACAAGTCGGAAGAGGGAGGTAATAATCCCTCTTTACAAGACACTGGTTAAGCCCCATCTGGAGTACTGCATGCAGTACTGAAGGCCACACCTTCACAAGGACATTAACCAAATTGAGGCAGTCCAGAGAAGGGCAACCAAAATGGTGCAGAGACTGCATCAGAAAACATATGAGGACAGATTAACAGAGCTCAATATGTATACCCTAGAGCAAAAAGGGAGAGAGGTGATATATTCAAAACATTCAAACACCTTAAGGGCATTAACAAGGTGAAAGAGTCTAACATGTTTCGACATAAGAAAACTAGCAGGACAAGAGGACACAGCATGACATTAGAGGGAAGCCAATTAAGAGGTAATGTGAGGAAGTTCTTTTTCACAGAAAGGGTGGTGGATGCATGGAATGGCCTACCTCAGGAAGTGATGGATATGAATACAGTGCAGGGCTTCAAACAGGCATGGAACAGGCATAAGGCAGCAATACAGATGAGTATGAATAGATAGGCCATTGACAGAGCAAAGGCCAATGGCACATTTATAAGGTAGAAAAAGAAATGGGCAGACTGGATGGGCCTTGCGGTCCTTATCTACCATCAACTTCTAGGTTTCTATGTTATCTATGTGAATTTTCATTCTTTAAGTTTAATGTATTTTATATGGTCCCTACATTTTTTTGTGGGGGGAGGTTATTATGCGTTAGTGTTGTAATACTCATTGAGACCTTTTTTTATACATATATTTTCCCTTAACTCCACACAGTGATAGAGTTATGGCTTGTTAAAGTTGCAGTGTTATCCTATAGGAATTTTCATTTTTTACTTGTCATGGTTTTGTTATATGGCCCCTAAATTTTTGGGGGGCTTTATTTATTAATGTTGTAGTACCTACTGAGACCTTTTTTCATATGTAGATTATCCTTTAACTCCAAAGACTGACAGACTTAAAGCTTGTTGAATTTGCAATGTTATCCTAAGGCATTAGTATTTTTAAAATGTTTGTGTTTTTATAGGAGCCCCTGCACTGTTTTGTAGGGTAGTATGTGTAATGTTGTAGTACTCATTAAGATCTTTCTTTGGATATATAGGCTGTCCCTTAGAAGCAAATACTGATGAAGTTATGGCTTGTTAAAGTTGAAATGTGGAAATAAAACAAATAGGTTGTCCCTTAATTGCAAATATTGATGGAGTTATGGCTTGTTGAAGTTGAAATATGGAAATAAAACTAAGTCCAAATAATTTTTTCATATGAAGGAATCTTTTTTCATGAGATTGTGTCATTCTCGGGAGAAAAGAGTCCTTCATATGAAAAATCAATGTGAATAAAAACTTTGTCCAAATCCTTTTTTCATATGAAGGTAATCTCATTTTGTATGGCCCTACTCTTAGTTTGTATGGCCATACAGAAAAAGAAAATTGTCTAATGGAAAAATATTCTTTAAATGTGTTAAAAAACACATTTCAGGGTCATTTTTTTTTTTCCAAAAACTGATTGCAGAATCCAGCCAACAATGTCCCAGTAAGCAAGATACATGTATTGATGTGTTTTTAATATATATTTTTTATGGGTTTTTAAAAAAGCTTTTTGGAAAAAGTACAGAAACAAGATGGTCACCATACAAAAAAATTTTTTTTCTCATGAAACATGATTATCTCTGTCATGAACCCACTCCTGAAGGTCAGATCCACTGAGCTCACAGTGCATACCCCTAAGTGCAATCCATGATAGCAAGGGGGAATACAGAGAATACCCTCTTCAGGTCCCTCTATAGTGCTTGCTGGCTTCACAACTGAACACTCACCATGAAGTCCCAGGGTCCCCTCTTTACTCTGGATCTGGGTACAATACCAGACTCAAGTCTTGTAGCCAAATATGTACCCTTCTTGGTTGTTACACAAAGGGGGAAGATCCAGGCACTACAACCTCTTCAGGGTAGCTTTGTAACCCTGATTCTGCCTTCTCCCACAAGGCTTGCAATAACCTGGTTCAAATCCCACCAGACTCTCACTTGAAACTTTGGTATTCTCCCTATTTTATCCAGACTTTCCCTTTTCAGACCCTTTGTTTGATTTGGTAGCTTATGATGGCACCCTTAGCGATAACAGTTTAGTCACAGATGAATACTGAACCTCCCTCAATCACACACACAATTTAAGAAAATCTTGCTCAGGCCAGTTTTCTTAAAAACAAAATGTTTTTACTAAATAGTTACTAATCATATAGTTACAACTAAAAAGGTTTAAATAATCTTTTTGGTCACAGCATAACACAAAAAAGTGAAAATGTACAAAAAACACACTATACAGTTGTCTAACGTTCCACCTTAGTTTGTAGTGAATAGAAATTTGTAAAGAGTAAGTGCAGTCTAGTTCTTAGTCTCTCTGTGGCAGTTTTGTTTCTCTTGTGGTCAGGAGATGCGCGTCTGTTAAAATGCTGAGCAAAAATGAGAGAGAGACCCTGGTTGTCTGGCTGTTTATACAGTGTCAAAAATCTCTGGTCTGTCCTAACTTTTAGGCCAATAGGTATCCCCTTTGTGCTTTCCCAAAATCTTATTTTCCTGATAGCTTTTCGTGTCTCAGTTTCTGACTAGTAACACAATTGACACCACTGTGTCAAGAATTCACACAGGTCTGCCAGAAAGGATGTTCCTGTCCTTTTACCTCATAAGATGTACTTTATTATAACAGTTTCCTGGAACAAAGCATCCTGCCTCTGAAGTGCATGGTTATGACAGGCAATGGATTTTGGCAAAGCTCTGTTAAGTTTCCTGGCAGCAGCTGCCCCTCAGGTCAGAGGAAGGTCAAACATTTTTAAAAGAAATCCAGTCTCTTTCACTATCCTATGCAATCCTTTCATTAATACTGGCATCTTGGTGGCATTTTAAATTTCACAAAATCACATTACAAAAACATATATAACAGAATTATATCTGCAAATATTACACAGCTGGGGCCATTCTAGCCACACCCTCATACGAAACAGAATCTAGTTTTGTATGGCCAAATTATTTTTTTCCTAAGAAACAGCAATCCAAAAGAGCACACTGAACATGTTCAGAACCAAAATTTCAAATCCTTACAACTCTGGAATGGATTAATATGTTTTCAACAAAGTAATGAAAGGCACCACTCCGGGCCAAGCCCTTTCTACCCTGAAAATTTTAGCCCAAACTTCCAAACATCTGGACGCTAGGTGATGACAAAAAAACAGCAAAAAACTCAATTATTTTCACTTTTTTTCACTGTCTAGATCTTGTTCTGCACATCAAGAGACTATGCCCCAGAGACTGTGCATGCAAACTATTGTGCACATTTGTTAAATGAGGGCAAAGCTATTAAGTGCAAAATTAGGGGTTTAACATTAAACAGCTTACTCAACCCTAACTATAGTGGTGCTACTGCACCATTATAATAAATTATAGGGGCATGGTTGCGCTCCTATAATTAGGGTTCAGTAGGTTGTTTAATGTTAAACCCCAAATTCTGTACCTTAATAACTTTGGCATCATTTGACAAAATAGACTAAAATGTGTCATGCAATGAGAGGCTGTCAGAGTCTCAAGACATGGAACATCTTGTATGGTTTTCAAGATACGGAGCACCAAAAAAAAAAAAAAAAAAAAACACTTTTGGTGTCCCTATACTTAACATTGGGTATTTTTTGCTCTCACCTGCAGCCTAGACCATGTAGCATTTTTTTCATGCAGTTTTCAGGGTTGAAGGGGCCCATGCCAAGGCTTTTGGAAGGTTTGGTGAAAAAAAATTGTTATACCATTTAAAGTTACAATGATTTTTGAATTAATATTCCAGTGCAACTGGTAAAAAAATCTATTGTGATTGGTTATTTGCATAACTTACTTGTCATGGGAGAAAACAACACTCGAGATGGCCGCCATTTTCTTTTTACTGTTTCAACTTAGAAACAGTAAAAATACATACAAATTATGTATTTTTTTTAAAAAACACCTGAACCTTGCAAAATGGAACCCATTAAGCTAGATTCTGGTGTTTGCTTTTTCTAAAGTTGTCAGAAATACCTTTTCTGGGCACTCACAAAATCCAGGGTGCCTAACTTAGGGAGAGGAGCCATTCACCCGCATTATCTGTATGAGAAGAGTGAGACTTTGTTGTCTTCTGCAGACGCAGCTGGAACTCCTGCTCTGGGCTGCAGTGAGAGCAGGGACACACCATTTCCCTGGTGTCTAGTGGTGCCCCACCCCCCAAGAAAGTACAGGATTTGATGCAAACATTCCCAGATTTATTCAGTCTCAGAAAAGGAATGAAAACACACTAAAAGGATCAAATTAAGCCTGTTCTGTTTACCTGAAGCCTGGTTCACAGGAAACCAATTTAAGGGCTATCAACAGGGGATCCCAGATTCTTAGACAGTGTTCCTTTAATATAGGACAATGATCCTGTAACTTACTCCTAAGGAGCCCTGCATTTGTCTAGTTCCCTGTAAAAAGTAATAGTATTAGTCTATACTAGCCATTTCCAAGTAAACTTTGCCATTTCCATTTTCCTAAGTTACAGACTTGTCTCGTCCTCCTCATCCTACTCCCACACCTGCTTTGATCTCAGTCATTCCACAGCCACTTGATGCACTCACTGCTGCCATCCCCCATTCTTAGTCACAGAGTCCAGCTGCACACTGGCCTCACCACCATGGCTGGCAACCCCAGCAACACCCACATGGCCAGAGTCGGCCTCCTTCACTAGTCACCCAGAGATGGTCATCTGTCTTCCAGTGCAGAACTTGATTTCTTGGTGCTCAGTTTTGGACCAGATGATGGCATATCTCCATGGCTCTCCCCAAGTGCCACAGCCATGCTATGGCCCTTGTTTACTTGGATGTGGTCCTCCTCCTGGGTCCAGGTCACTGCATATTAAGCACCAAAACCAGATCCCAAGCTCCTGGGCCAACTGGGCTTGACAGAACTTGCCCTGGCAGTGGTGACCCAGCCTGACTCAGGGATCACATGAATAATCCTCAGTGGTGCTGGTGCAGTGGCTGAGTCACCAAAGACGGAGTACACTAATCTGCAACTGATGTCTTCCCAGACAGAGCCAGAAGTGATGAGGAGCAAAAGCCATGGCCAGAGTGCTAGGTGCTAACCTGGGCAGCAGGAGCCACTATCCCCCCCCCCCATCATGGTCAGATCAGATGTGGGTGGTTCTTTTGGGGTGTTTCATAAAATCTGGCACAAGCACTTTTGTTATTTATTTTGCTCCTCTGAATATAACCAGCCAAGCACATAATACGAAAATTATCACATAATCCAAAATGTGTAGAATGCCTCAGAATCAATGTGGCAAACAGCACCTCTTCATTTGCCCGAAAGACCCCTGCCTCTTCCATTTCTGCATTTCTGCAAATATATATAAAATTAAAATAAATACAACTCTTTTCTAGTGAGACTATGTATTTCTACACATGTTTTATGGTTAGAGCCACTTGGAAAGCATAAGAATAGGGTGTTATAATTATTTAAATCTGGTTATCAGTTGCCAAAAAGGCCAAATGTCATTAAGTGTGATACTAATAGGGGTTTCGCTATTGAGAACTGGCTGCATTATTGACTTCTTTTGTGATATCCTTTGTGTATGAATATTAATTTTACTGTGGCGTACTGCACTTGAGGTACCAAAAAGAAATGAGCATCATATGTGCCTGTATTGATTTTTGGCTTAGCAACAAGTGTGTAATGCCTTTTCTAGTGTGCATTTTCTGCATGCATTGTTTTTAAAAAGCATAAAAATCTAAATATAAAAAAATACATGTAATGTGCCTTTAAATACACCCTATGTTATGTGCAGTATTGCCAGCACTGTGTACTTTTCTACACCACATTGTTTTTCTTTCAACATTTTTTTACAATTTAGTGCAAATATATAAATTTTTTTCATCCAAGTTTTGACTTTTCTTCAACATGGGCAATAAGTTGTGGGGCAAGGATGGGGGGGGCAGCTGGAGCCACAAGGAGACAGCTGTACAGTTGATGTAATGGTATAGACCTAAGCTGAACCAGGGAATGTGGGGTAGCATGAGTGACTCTTGGGTATAAAGAATAAATTGTGAAAACAAATGTTCAGTATGCCACTTATTCACAAGGGGTGCTTTCAGCCATCAGCCAATCATATTATCTCCACTGTCTGACAAGGAGTTAATGCTAAACCTGTGAAAAAAAAGGCTGTCAACAATCTCACTGCCTACCCCATATCCCACTCAGCACCCACAATCCCACACCCCCAGTAGAACCCCACACACCCTCCCTCACCTGAACAGGTCACAAGGTGAAGATCCACTCTCCAATTGAAGACACATTTTGCTGCTGGAACTGCCAACTGCAATATGAGAAACTAAGGTACATTCAATGTGTTTCAAAGGGGTTTTCAATTTTGATGCATAACTTCGTAATGTTTGCATATTTTTATCCCAAATGTTCAAAATGTCCTTTTTGGGCCCGCACCTCATGATCAATGGTGATGGAATTATTCAAATGAAGCCCAAAAGTTGATTTCACAGTCGCTTGGTGAAATCACATTTCGGGTGAGATTTAAACATTTTCACCACCCTTATTCATGAGGTGGGGTCATAAGAA
This sequence comes from Neoceratodus forsteri, assembly GCA_016271365.2. Taxonomy (NCBI): domain Eukaryota; kingdom Metazoa; phylum Chordata; order Ceratodontiformes; family Ceratodontidae; genus Neoceratodus; species Neoceratodus forsteri. The sequence goes on along the minus strand of CM028136.1, from coordinate 631,495,611 downwards.
GGCTGTATTGAAACTTGTGAGTTAAAATATGTAAAAATTAGAAAGTTATGTGCATATATTGAAAGTTTACTATGCTAGTTCGTAATTTGAGTAGTTTTAAATATTCTGACCCCAAATTTTCAACATAGCCATTTTTTTACTCCACCTCATGAACATGACAGCTGTCTCTTTTCAAATTCTGGCCAAAATGTGTTTTAATACCTGTGGTGTGTGAAGTTTTGATACCACCATTATATTTGACAACCACTAAGAAAAACCCCACTACTGATTTTCCAAGACTCTGGAGACCCAAAACCCTAATGTTGTTTCCTTTTGAAGCTTTGGGGGGAGGAGTCATTAGGGTTGGAAACCCTAATGCCACATTTTCCTACTTTTGTGGTGTCAAGTTACCCTAACTGGTGCATTAACAAAGTTTGTTTGCAAAGAATTTCTTTTTCATTTTGAGGCAGTGGAGTTGTATCCAATACCTCTCAGCTGCTATGAATATTGGCATAGTACTATGATTTTTACACTGGAATTTACCCTTGCTAAGCAATGGTTTACTGGTGTTCTTAATAATGTTAGCGGTATTTCTGGACACACAAACTATTAAATCACTGAACTAAAAGGCCAGCCCAGTGGTATAGAGGGCTGAGGCATCATGCCTTATTCCTGCCACACCAGCGACCCGTGTTTGTGATGCAAGCAGGTCACCGGGATTGGCCAGGGTGGGAGAGTATTTAGCATCTGGAGGACAACTCTTCTCTCTTGGGGAGGGAGGGACACGGAGGATGACACACCTCTGACTCCTAGTGGGTGTCAGAGTGCCCAGGTCCTGTATGTGAGGGAAGGGGCAGAGCAGTTGGCCAGCATGCTCTGGGCAGAAGCACGCACAGTCCAGACATTGCCTATGCTACATTGCTACACCTCTGGGAGAGGTGCTGGGAGAAAACTGGTGGAGAAAAGCCTGGGTGGTTGGATGACCGCTGACCCCCATAGGCACCACCCCCACACTGGCAGTGACCTCCAGAACCAAATTCATGTCGGCAGGTTGAGGGATTCCTGCTGCCCTGCCATGGGGGACAAGCCATGGAGGAAGACAGGAGGGCGCACTGTAAGTGGGTGGATGGGACTGGGTGTTCGGCAAGTACGTGGGCCACCCAGGAGGGGGAGAAATTGAGTAAGAAAAAAAATCACTGAACTAACTTGATAGAAACATTCCTTAGTACTAAATATACAGGGCCCATTGTTTGTAGAGATATTATTATTTAAAATAAGAAAGTGCTACACATTCTGCCAATTTGCTCTGAACTTTGAAGGCCAGTGCTATGACTTTTTATGCTAAGTTGAGAGGTACATTGTATCCTCACTCAGGCAGGTCCTGAATGCTCTACATGAAGAGTAAACTCCATCTACTTACAGAAGTGCAGGGCCCACAAATTGTGGGCTCTGTAGGTTGGTGCAATTACAGATGTGAAGAATTCATGAAGTTGTCTGGTGGGTCCCTGCACTACTATGTGGCCACAGCTACAGATGCATAGGGCAAAGAGTGCATCTGTCAGCCAATGCACAGGGCCCTCTGCCACCTGAGGGGGAAGAGATGCAGGGCCCTATGACAAGAGGACTGTTGCTTCATGATATGGCACCTAGGCCTGTTCAGACAACCCTGCACCTTTCATTTCCTGGATGTGAGAATGTTGCATAACAGCACCATCCCTCCACCTTCACCCCATCCAACTAGGTCACTGAGCTCACCCGTGAACTCAGCTAACCAGCATGGTATCACAAAGCATACCCATTAGGATCAAGAGTGGCACCATACACAAAATTTGTTAACAATTATTAATTTTTTTTTTATCAATTTTGACTCCATATTTTCAAGATACTCATTTTATGATTCGCCTTATAAACACAACATGTACCATTTATAGCATACTGATCAAAATATCATTTTATACCAGAAGCGTGAAAACACATCTTATCCATGATTTAAAAAATAACACATGCCACATTTATGAGGTGGTGTGGAAAAAATGGCTATGTTGAAAGTCTGGAGTCAAAATAGTGAAAATTAATGAAGTTATGAGTGAACGCTGAAGTACTGCAATCTTCCCTCGTAATCGGGGGCATTTTACCATATTTGTACACTAAATTGTCAGCAGAGCCTTCTTATTACCCCACCTCATGAACCCGGAAATGAAAATGTTCAAATCCACTACAACGTCATTCCGCAGCATCAAAATGTCATTTCGCATCACAAGTATGAAAACAAATTTTGGCCAGGATTTTGTCAGCTGTCATTTTCATGAGGTGTTGAAAATATGGGGTCAAAATATTTAAAATTACCAAACTTACAAGTGAGCATAGTAAAATTTCAACATATAGGCATAACTTTGCCATTTGTACATATTTTGACATCAAAATTCTCAACATAGCCTTATTATGACTCCACCTCATGAACAACAGCAGTGAAAATTTTCAAATCCTGCCCAAAAGGTAATTTTTGCCAAGTGACCATGAAATTGCCTTTTGGGCTTGATTTGCATAATTTGGTGTCATTGGTCATGAAGTGGGTTCCCAAAAAGGCCATGTTGAAAATTTGGGGTAAAAATATGCAAAAATCACAAAGTTATACAATCAATGGTTCCAGCAGTAAGACATTGTTTCAGTCAAAGAGTTGAACTTCACCCTGTGATCTGTGCAGGTGAGTGAGGGTGTGTGTGGGGATGTACAGGGGTGCTGAGTGGGAGGTGCGGGTGGGGTCAGTTTGGTGAGGGATTTTCTTTTTTGCAGGTTAAAAAAACATTGAGAAACAGATTATTTGTTTTATTTCAGATGGGGACGGTGATCAGAGGGTGGGGGTGCCACTAGACACCACAAAAAACAAAAAGTTAACAGGGACAGTGATTGGAGGATGGGGGTGCCACTAGACACCAAGGAAAGACCAAAAGTATAAAAGGGATGGCAATGATAGGGTGGGGGGTACCACTTGACATCAGGGAATGATAAATTAATTACAGAGACTCTGATTAGAGGTTGGGGGTGCCAGTGGACAACAGGGAAATGTAAATTAAGTACAGGGACAGCAATCAGAGGCTGCGGGGTGCCACTAGACACCAGGGAAAGATAAATTAAGTATGGGGATGGTAATCAAAGAGTGGGGTGCCACTAGACACCAGGGCAACATTGCACACAAAAAGGAATGGGAAGGGGGAGTGCCATTAGACACCAGGGAAATGGTGGCTCACTGCAGCCTGCAGTACAAGTTCCAGCTGCAGCTGCAAAAGTCAAGAAAGTCCCATTGTTCTTGTACACAGAACAAGTGTGAATGGCTCCTCTCACTAAGCTGGCACACTGGGATTCAGGTGCCCAGAAAATGTCATTCTGACAACTTAAAAAAAAAAACCACCAGAATGTAGCTAAATGGGTCACATTTAGCTAAATTCAGGTGTTTGTTTTCTAAAAAAAAAAAACATAATTTGCATGTATTTTTACTGTTTGTAAGTTTAAACAGTCAAAAGAAAATGGCAGTCATCTTGACTGTTGTTTTCCCCTATAACAAGTAAATCCTACAAATAACCACTTATGAAATGTTTTTTTTTTTACCTTTCATGATGTTTTTTTTTTTTTTACCAGTCACACAGGAATGTTAACTAAAAAGGCATCATAACTTTATAATAATGTAATATTTTTTCACCAAACTTTCCAAAGGCACACTCTTGGCATGGGCCCCTTTAACCCTAAAGATTTCATGAAAAAATTCCACATGGTCTAGGCTATAGGTGACAGCAAAAAATACCCACTATTAAGGATAGGCAAACCAAATGTGTTTTTTTTTTTCATTTTGTTGCACTTGGTATCTTGAAAACCATACAAGATGCTATCAAGAAACTTCCCCATCTTGAGACTCTGAAAACCTGACTGCACATGCCACGTTTTGGGCTAGTTTGTCAAATAACACCAATGTTATTAAGGTACACAGTTTTGGGTTTAACATTAAACAGCCTACTCAGCCCTAACTATAGGGGCTATAATTGTTTGCACATGCTCAGTTGACCAAAATAATAGCTGAGACAATCTACAAGGCGTTAATCTTTGAAGTTTACAGGTTTTTTAGATGTCATAGAGACATGGGACATTTAGTGGTTTAGTTAATTCATTTTGAAGTTATTAACAATTCATTGTTTGTAAATATTCAGTTCATTGAAAAGAAAAAAAACATTGAAATACCTTATTTCCTTGAATAAAAGCCGCCCTCAAAGAGAAGGCATCCTCAATTAGAAGCCATGGCTTCTAGTCAGAATCAAAGTCATGACAGTTTAAACACTGTGGGTGGGACTCTCCCTGAAGTTTTTCTCTGTAAATATCCTTATTATTGTAGAGTATTAATCTTATTTTCTTAATTAATTTGTTTTACTTATTTTGACCTGATGTACACCAGTGGTAATAAACTTGATCAAATCCAGCATGTGTAATACTTTATTTTTACCACTTAAAATGTGATTTTGCAATACAAGCCATATTCAAATACAGCCTACCCTTGAATGCAAGTCACAAGTAAAAATACATAATTTTAATGGAATCTGCACATGGTGGAAATTAAATATCTTTAATTAAAATATAAAACATTCACACAGGAATTCCTCACAAATGTTTCTGAAAATCTACCTACTGCATGAATGTTTTGAACATCTTGACAACAATTTTCAAAATATTCATACCGCATGATGGTTTTTAAAATCTACTTGCTGCACACTTGTTTTTGTAAAACATTCACACAGAAATCCTTCACAAAGGTTTTGATAATCTACTGGCTGTGTGATGGTTTTCAAAATGTACATGATGCAGGATTGTTTTCAAAATCTACCTCCTGTGCAAAAGTTTCAGTTAGCATTTAATTTCAACCTGACCCAAAAACTTTAAAGTGAGATAAAGAACAGTTACTTACCGTAACAGTGGATCTTTGAGAGACTCTCCTCCATTAGGCCACACCTTTAGAACTCTAAGCCATTGGCATCAGGACCATTCAGAAGCTTTTGCCAGCTGGGGCTGTCCATGATGATGTACAACATCGTTGCCTATATAGTGAGGGGGATCCACTGCACCTCAGTTCCCCACTCAAGACAAGATTAGAGAGTCTCTTACCATGAGGAACCAAGAGACCAAACCAGTACTAGGCACACAAAGAGAGGCATTGTAATGTAAAATAGTAGGCATATATAAGACTCATGGACACCTCCAAACAAGGCAATGGACAAACCTGCCAGCAGATACCGCAAAAAAAGTAAGGGAGGGTGGGTGCACTGTGGCCCAATGAAGGAGATTTGCTCAAAGATCTAAAGTTATGGTAAGTAATCATTCTATCTTTATTGTAGATCTCTCCTTCACTGGGGCACACCTTTGGAATGATTCCCAAGCAGTACTCAAGGTACACAGGAAGGATTGCAGAGTCTAAAATGTAACCAGGACAGAAGGCCTTGCAATACCAGAAGACCAAAGCCAACATGTGTATTAGAGATTATGTATATATAGACTGTAGTGCTTAATAAAATTATGCACAGTACCCCATGTGGCAGCTGCAGAAACATACTGAAAAAAATAAAGAGAAGAACAGCATAAACCAAGTTCAAATGAACTAGAATTTATTAAGGTGACATGAAAAAATGCCAGTCAGCAAACCCTATGTATTGCCTAGGACTAAGCTTCTTCAGGGGGCGTGACTGCTAAGTGTTACACACAGTTTAAATACCCCATTCAATCAGTAATATGCAAAACAGCTAACCAGTGCAAATAATAATCAAGGCAGTGGATACTGTGAGTCAATAAAGTGCACATTTGAAAGACTGTCAAAGTGAACTGTTGCTTTTTGAGACATTTAATGCATGATAAATATGTTAAGTACTGTACATCCAAGAGCTGTAGACAGCAACTAATTCAAAACATGGTCAGATACATCCAAATAGAAGAGCAAAATAGCAATAAAGCTGAACTAGCAGTAGAGGGATTCGAACATGTAGATTAGTAGAACAAAGGTCAAGGTAGTGCACCAGAAATTACAAGTTGGCACTAAAACATCAAAACACTATTAGATAAGCTGAGCCAAATTAAACCCGAACTATGCAAGAAAATTTGTATTATGATACTAAGGGCCAGATATTCAAAACTTAGCCCTGGGGCTAAATTAGCCCTGAACCAGTAGCAAGCTATATTCAAAGGAATAGCCCTGGGGCTAAACCTGCTAAATATAGTGTGCAAAGGAAGCAGTGCAAACAGAGCTGGGAGTGCACTGCTAAAATACCCTGGGAAATAAGACGGCTCTGAATTTAGCATCAGGGAAGTGCAAAAAACAACAGCAGCTCCATGGACACAGAAGTGGAGTAAGGCAGAGTTGAAGTTGGTGGACAATGTGTGTGATAGCAATGAAGTGTTGCACAACAACTGCAAACAACTATGCAGGCCATACACTGCAGAACTGTGCTATGCTTTTGAGAGATTTGCCTGGGGCTAACCCAGTTGCACAATGCTAACACATTAGCCCAGTGCAAACAGGTTAGCCCAGGGCAAAAGTTTGCCATATTCATATAATCTATGCAAATGAGCCTAGTCAGGCAACCCGTGGGAGAAGAGTGACATTTGTATCTCATTATGGCCTGCTTTGCATGTACTCCCATGTACTTTGCGTGACGCTATTGCAAGGAGCTCACAGCAACCCCCTGTTGGTCGGGATGGAAGTACAGGCTGGAAGCTGTGAGCCAGGGTGTGCTCACAACAGCCTCCTGTTGATCGGAATAGATGTTCAGGCCAGATGCTGCAGGAAACAGGTGTTTGCAAGCACATTCAGTGCATACCACTCACCCATGCAACACTGCAATGAGGGACACTGACACTCGGAATGAGGGACACAGCAGCATATATGGAGATACAAGCTCTGAACACTGCGGTGCCATTGCTCTTACTTGTACAAAGTTAACAACTGTATACAGCATCATAGAATGATATGATATTCTGCTGTAATGTATGAATGCACAGCACAGTCCGTGTGTGTGCAGCTCCTATACCATGAGGGATGGATGAGGGAAAAGGGCAATTCAGAGGTCTAAAATGAGGGATATCCCTCAAAATTGAGAGATACGTGGGAGATATACTCTCATTCAATACAAAGGCAAATAATTCCCTGGTAGTATAGTGGCTTCCCCATACCTCTCAATGTCCCTGAATATCAGGGATGTCCGTGATTTAGCCTTACATTATTCCCCTATCCCTCATAAAATCTGTGTGTTCATGACAGAACAATGGGGGACTGGAAGCACAAAATAAGGCCAGACATTAACATTAAAGGCTTGTTTTTCTTCCGAAAATGCATATAGCATGTCTCCCCTTAATCTGACTGCTTTCTGAGTGGACAGTACCACTTTTGCAGATGTGTTCCTGATATGGGGCCTATGTCCCTAAATGTGTTGAAGCATTGTTCCTGATCTATGATGACATGGGATAACAGGTAAGGGCCCCCCATCTCCACATCATGATCTCCGACTCTCATTGCTGACAAATATCATTCCCTTCCCTGGTAGTCTAGTGTTCCCCCCCCACCCCCACATTGCGATCCCGACTCCCTTAGTAGATACAGTACCACATTTCTCTGGTAGTCCACTGGCCCCCCCACCCAGCAGTGCTGACCCCAGCACCTCCCAACCATCACTGAACAGGGCGGCAACTGGCTCAACCTTCCGCTCACCTCTGTGGCCAGCCACCGACTGTGTGATGCAAATGCTTACACATTGTGTTATGAATGGGTGCAGGTACACAGCGCCAATGCTGAAAGGGCTCCTGAATATTGCAGCCTGGCACAAATTTGGTGTTATTCCAATGCAACAGATTTGCACCAGGCGCAAAGCTTTGAATATCTGTCCCCAAGTATCTATCACTTTTAAATGGGTATTCTGGCAAAAATGTACTTAGTCTAAGACAACAGTTGAAAATACATGAGGTCAAAGATTGCAAAAGAGAAAGAACTCCAAATAAACCAAAATAAAACAATAAACACATCCCAGATCAGAGAGCAGCTGTTAACCCAAATTGATAATTCAAAGCCAAAGTCTTAGCAGAGATACTGTATTAAAATGTGCAGCCAGGTGTAAAAATAGAACTGGAATTTAATATCTGACATGACTTTAATATAAATCACAAAAAATACAGCACCCAAACCAAGGACATATATTTAACTAAATTTAGTAGGTAGCATTCAGAAAAAAACTTATGTTCTGCATGTGCTGCTGTGTTTCACATCTCTGATGAAGCAAGGCAGCATCATGTGTGAAACATTAGGGTTTTATCTGAATGTTACCTGCCTCCATATACTGTAATGCCCAGATATTCAGAAATGTGCAATGCCTGGTGCAAGTCTGGCGCAGTGCAAATCTGATACACCATGATGCAACAGGAGTGATAGTCAGAGGTTGCACAGGCCAAACTGTGCCAGCGCAACGCAGCTGAATATGGCACAGTTGCGCCATGGCGCAATCAGAGTTGCACCATGATGCAATCAGAGTTGTGCCATGGTACATAAAGAGATGCTTCAGAGCAACTGTGGGAGCAGAGGAGCAGAGCAACAGAGGGGGGCATGGCACAGAGGATAGCCCCAGGGACAGAGCCGGGGAAGCACAGTGGCAGGCCACAGGAGGCAGTCACTGGCATGGCACAGCAGTGCACCCACAGGCACCCAGACACCCGACCCTAGAACACAACAGTGGCAGAGAAAGCAGGCAACAGGAGGTGCAAACTGCCAATGGAGGGCCAGCAAGGGAGCCCCCCCTGCAGGCAGCTGGCCAAGCCCCTCAGACAATAGCAGGTCACACCCAGGACTAAGCTGCAAAGCACACACATGCAACACAGGCACACAGGATGTCCATACAGTAGGCAGGGACCACACCAGGTGGCAGGGAGCATGGCAGACCACATGGGACAGGCCACACAATGCCAAGCAGGGGCCCCAACACATTGTGCGGATGGCACCTGACCAAGGACCATGGCTGTGAGCCACCACCACACATGCAACTGCCACACACCCCAACAGCTGGCCCAAGGGCACCCCAAGGCACAGACACTGACCTAGGGGATGGACACCACTACATTGGGACACACCACAGCACACAGCAGTGAACCATGGAAGCACAACACATGCCCCTGCACATGCACATGCACACCACATGGACAGACACTGGGCCACTGCAGAATGGCTCCTCATGCCACCTGCAAAGCAGACAGAGACACAGGCAGGTAAGTCAGAAAACATATATTTAAAGGAACTATTTACAAGAACCAGGGGCTGAGAAAGGGTAGGTAAGGTGAGGGAAGGGGACAGGGAACAGGGACTGTGTAGTGGGGGGAGGACTGAAGGGGGAGGTACAGCAGGGGAAACAGGGGCTGAACTAATGGCGGCCCTGTCCGGCCACCCTGGTGTGCTCCCGCTGCCTCCACTCTGCCAAAAGCATCTGCCAGACCTGCATGACTGCCTCCAGTATCATGGAGGCCACCTGTAGGGTTTGGAGCAGCAGTCTTGGTAGCATCGAGCAAGGTGGTCTTCGCCGCTGGACACCTATAACAAGGGACAGGACAGGTGATCAGTGCAATGTCCCAAGGAACCATGCCCACCCACTGTGCGCGATGGGTAGTGGTAACACACCCCTGGAGGGCCCATAACGGCCACCAGCAGGGGGGTGGGCCAATGCCAGTCAACAACTCAGCACACCACAACATTGCACAGAGGTGGACCCTGCCGCACAATGGCCACATGACTGCACAGTGACAGTCACATGGCACAGTGCACTGGCAGCACCACAGCAACAACAGTGGCAGCCGGGCACACGCCCACCCCACTGACAGCCATCACACCTGTTCAATGGATGCGCCACAGTGGCATGCACCATGCACCATGCACAGTGCAACACACACAGGTGCCATGGCACATGGCACAGGCAGGCATGCCCGCACCCACTCCCCCCAAAACCCCCCATGCACAGTGCGAAGGACCATGACAGTACCTACCTGCTCTCTGTGGCCCTGCTGGTGCTAGTCCTACCCCAGCTTGTCCCACTGTGGCCAGCTGCGCTGCTGCAGCAGCCTGGGCCCTCCAACAGTCCTCAGGTCCTGGGAATGGAAAGAAGACAGGTGCACATCAGGAACTGACCACAGCAGCTTTCTCCCATCCCCACCCCTGTACACAGGGTGTGCCCCTGCCCAACGCATCCTGCATGGCTGCATGGCTGCATTTCAATGCAAGCAGAAGCTGGAAATACCACCCCACGATGCACACAATGACAGTGTACCCCTCTGCAGGGCATGGCAGGCAGCCAAGCCAACACCACAGTACAGCACCAGGGCAGACATACAACATGGGATGACTTACCTGACTGTGGCACGGCCTCTCACCTGGCATGTGCCTGTAGCCTTCTGAGGCACTCTGGGTCCTGCTGCATGAGGTCCCCATAATGGTGGTGACACTGCTCCCCAGTCCTGGACATCCCAGTCCTGTGCTCCAGGCTTGTGGTGATGTCCTGCCACACAGTGCCCCTGGCCTGCTGCAGGGGTACCTGCCCAAAGAGCTGGGGGGCATGGGGCTTCTGACATGCCACTAAGTTGGCCACCTCAACAGGCAATCATTTCTATGCCCTCCTTTGCCGTGCCTGTGCCATGTTCTGCTAACTGCGTTCGGTGGTGAAAATGGCAGCCAGAGGCACACGTGTCCACACCATGCACCCACCACACAATGCACAGGAGCATGCGCAGAGCATGCATATCGCACAGTGCCAGAGAGGCATGGAATGGGCGTGGCTACATGGGGTCACAGGGTCAGAGGTCTGACCCAGGGGTCAGGGGTGGATCGGCATTGCGCACATGCTTGATAGGGCACAGCACCCCCTGCATGGCCATGCATGGAGCTGGCCCATGCACAACATACACAATGCCACTGCATCGTGCTGTCCACACACGGTGCATGACTGTTGCCGTGATGCCATTATGCGCATGCACACTGTGGGCCTGTGCACCACCTGTGTGTGCGTGCATTGCACCATCACGATTTGCTCCAGTGCAATCCCATTGCGTATGGCATAATATTGTGATATTCAGACACCACATGCAAATGAGCTCATCAGCCAATGCATGGCACACTGGGTGCATTAGCATGTCATTACTATTGTGCCAAACCTTATTTGCATATGTTGCACCTTATAAGCGCCATGGAACAGCACAGACAATGGACTGGTATTGCAGCCTTTTGAGGTAAGTTGTGCATGACATTGCAGCTCACTGAGAGTGGACAGCACTGCAGAGGGATGGACCAGGGAGATGCTGCCACTGACACACTATGCTGTCCATGTCCACAGGCAGCGACATTTGGGATCATGAGGTGGGTGAGGAGCGTGAGCCTACATGGAAGCACAGGCCCAATATCACAAAGGCTGAGACAGATGCCCTGCTTGAGGCCTACCTAGACATGGAGCCCCTGTTGAGTGGTGCCATGGGCACACCACAGGCCAGAGCTGGTGCATGGTAGGAGGTGACAGCATACATCAACCTGCACAGCAGCCACCAGTGGTCTGCACAGGAGTGTAGAAAGAAGGTGGGGAAGGACAAGAGGTGCATTAAAGAGAAGGTGGCAGCCATTCGTGCATCCCGGACTGCCACCGGAGGGAGGCTGGTGGTTGCGACAATGCTAACACCACAGGAGGAGTTGGTGACAGCCACCATGCACTGCACCATGATGGAGGGTGTGCCTGGAGGTGGATTCCAGATGGGTGGCAGCCCATTACTTGCATGGTAAGTATGTCAGCCATGCACAGCTGTTGGTATGGAGGGTGCGTACATGGGCATGCTGGTGTGCATGCAGCCAGCATGCATGTCATGTGCATGTGTGTGCACCCACGCACATGCCTTGCCACAGGACATGTGCGGTGGCAGTGTAGGGGGCACATGTGGGCACTGTATCACTGACATGCCTTCCTTTCTCTTGCAGCACCAGCACGCCTCCATGCAGATGATGGGGTGCCAGCAGCGGAAGCAGCCGTGGACGCTGGTTTGTCCCAGGAGGACCAGCTGTCCACCTCCACTGGCATCCAGGGGCCTGACAGGCTGCAGCTTACCACCACAGTGCAGGCATATGTCCTGGACCTGGGGTCAGATGAGGCCCTAGATGTGTTCCTGCAGGATGCCAGCCTTGGTGTCCTCTGCACAGAGACACAGATTGGGGGAGGTATCTGACTCCAATGATGACATCACACTTATCCTGGACAGCATGGGCAATGTTGTGGGTGAGACACCCCTGCTGGTCTCTGACACAGGCAGCATGCCTAGCACTCTGCCAGTGGTGGAACAACTGCCTGCCACCACTGCAGGTGCAGCAGTGTGTGCTGCCCCGGCTGTGCCCTGCTGTGGTGATGGTGCAGCCGCACAGGCGCTGGGTGGCACACAGCAGCCAGACGGACAAGAGCGGCAGGCTGTGGGTGCCACCGAGCAGCCAGACCCAGGGTCTGCCGTCGGTGCATCTGTTGTGCCCATTCCCCCTGCAGACCCCACTGTGCAACATCCACCAGAGAGGAGGGCTGTGCAGCATGGCTGGTCACCACATGAGGATTGGCTTCCCACCCTGGATCCCCAGGATGCCAACCCACTGGCTGAGCACACCCATCTGCTGCAAACATCCAAACAGCAACAGGTGCTGCTTGCCACTAGGGTGCATGCACTGCATGTGGAAGTGCACCAGTTAGCTGAGCAGCAGGAGAGGGGCACTGTGCAGATCCTGGTGGGGATGCAGCACATGCAGGAGGCCATGACTGCATCCCTGGATCGCATTGCCTCTGCGATCACAGATGGCTTTGCATTGCTGCCTGCCACAGGGCGTGGCCATGCACAGGTGACCCCATGCAGTGTGCTGTCCACCCCATGATCCCAGTGTCTGGTGACCCCATCTCAATCAACACTGGGCTCTGATGTAATCATCCCAGGCACACCTGGGGCTGGCCTGTTTGGGTGCCTGCACACACCCACGCAAACACGGTCATGGTCCAGCAGTTCCACCCTTGGGGGGCTGTTGCAACCCCCCCATGGCTGATGGGCAGCCTGTGGCTGCCGATCATCCCTGGCATGGCCGTCTCCATGGCCGTGGTGGCCATGGTTCCATGCAGCGATCCTGATGTGTGGGCCACCCTGACCACTGTCTGCCGATGCTGCCCTATGTGCACAAGGGTGGTGTGTGTGTCCCTTCCACTGGTGTCATGCCTATGTGTCGCACCACACACTGCTTGTGTGCATGCTTGCCCAGCCACTGGAACTGTGTGGCATGGGTGTGAAAAGGGCAGGCTAGCACCTGTGCACCGGTGCAATGCATCTGATCCATGACGCACACCAACACCTGCGGGTGTGTGGGTGCGTGTGAATGTGTGTGTGTGTGTGTTGCTGTGAGTGGTTGTGTGCCACTGACCCCCCCTACCCCTACATCATGCCTCTGTGTGTGCATGCCCATTGCCACTCATGCCCCTGCATGTGTGCTGTACCCGTTTGTGTGGCCTATGCATGTGTATCACATCACTTACCTGTGCAATGATGTCCCGGTGGCGTCTCACCTGCTGTAGCAGCCGGGGATCCCTCCACCCAGGGGGTGGCTGTCCACCACCCTCCAGCCCATTGCCTCCATCATCCCCACTACTGTCATCCTTATCAGCCTGGACAGCTATCCCAAGGTCAATGGCCATGTTGTGCAGTATGCAGCAGGCCAGGAATAGACCACAGACTTTCAAGAGGCTGTACTGTAGGGCATAGTCTGACCTGTCTAGGCAATGGAAACATGCTTTCAGCATGCCAAAGACATGCTCAATGATGTTGCATGCATTGGCATGTGCCTCATTGTAGCATTCCTCTGCTGGGGACAATGGGCACTGGTAGGGTGTGAGCAGCCAGGGCATCAGTGGATAGGCACTGTCCCCTGTGTGGATAATGACATGGTTAGCCCTCTGCTATTCTATGCTGCACCCCTTGCCTGTTTCTGGTGCCCACACCAACATGCACACCCTGCCTTCCCCCATCCCAAGGTCTGCTCTGCCCATCGCCCCTTGCCTGTGCCATAATCACCCACTAGGTGGCCCATGGGGATGTCCCCACATTCAAACCTGTGGCACAGTGCAGAGCAGTGCCAGATGAATTCATCATGTGCATTCTCAGACTGTGTGGCACAGGCATTCGTAATGCGCCCAGTGGCATCGCACACCACCTGGCAGTTTATGCTGGGGCTCCCCTTCTGGTTAATGTATGCAACACCCTCAGGGCCAGGTGGCATGCAGATGGCTATGTGGGTGCAGTCAATGGCCCCAATCATGCCAGGCAAACGTGCAACCCTGTGGAAGTCCTGTATGGTGGCTGTACGCTCCACCTGTGTGCTAGGGAAATGGATGTATTCCGAAGCACGTGACAGAAGAGCATTGAGGAACTGCATGAGGAGGTGGGATGTGGCTGACTGGGTTATGCCTGTGGTGTCCCCTGTTGGTCTCTGGACAGTGCCCGTGGTGAGCAGGAACATGATGGCTGTCACCTTCGTCTTTTCCATCTGGTGGGTGCCTGCATCTCCTCACTACACAGCTCACAGAGCTGCCTCAGAATGGCCCTGTTCAGGTGGTACCAGCCCACAATCTCCATGTCGCTGTAATTCTCAAAGGTGGTGCGGGCGCAGTACCACCTGTGTCGGGCATACTACTGACAGGCCCTTCCTCGGCAACATCACTGCTCATCCTGCAACCTCACACCCCTCATTACGGTCTCCATCATGAAGGGTACCATGTCCATGGCCCTTGTTGTCCAATGTCCCCTTGGGTGGTTGGCTGCTGCTGGCTGTGTGCCACCCTGGTGCACTGCCTGTCAGTGTGTGTGTGTGTGTGTGTGTGTGTGTGTGTGTCTCTGTCTCTCTCTCACTCTCTCTGCTTCTCTTTCCCTCTCCAATGCCACCTCTGTCCTTCTCCCTCTGTGTCTGCCTTGGTCTGTATGTCTGTCTCTCTCTCACTCTCTCTGTCTGTCTCTCTCCCACTCCCTCTTGCTCTCACCCCCTGGTGCAAGTGCTGTCTGTGTGTTTGCACCCTGTATTTATAGGAACAAGTCTGCTCAGAGCAACTTTGATTTGCTCCACACTTGCGCCATGGTTGAATATGCCACTGCGCTGGATATTCATGGGCACGCCCCTTGCTTTTGCACATGCATTCATTATTGTTGCGCATTGGCACAATGGATTTTGTGCTGTGCACTGGCTTCCACTGAATATGGCTCCCTGGTGCGATACCGCACTTGTGCCTGCGCAACTGAGTTGTGCCATGCGCAACTGCTCTGAATATCCGGGCCCAAGTATTTTAGCCAGGAGGTTGTTATTAAGCACTTCTGCATGCTTTCTGCAATAAATTTTGTTAAATACATGTCCTTTGTTTGGGTGCTGTACTTTTTGTAAATTTTACTTTTCTGTTATATAGCATCAAACCTTTTTCCCAGTATGGCCACTCCTTTTGTTTTGTCTGTGACTTTAATATGCAGGTACAACAGCTAATAGTCTACTAATTTAAATAAGGTGCTTAAAAAATCATTTATAGAGGCACTTATACTATAATCATTTAGTAATGGGCAAAATGTTTGCCAAACCCTGATTAAGTTTGAAGTTCTGACAGGAGTGCCAGTAGAAGCCATGGTTCCAAAATCAGCCATAAAACTAAACAGAAATGCTCAAATCCCATTTGCTAAGTGCACTCTTACTGTGAGCATATAGCAACAGGCAAAAATTGCCAAACTCCAGGAAAGCCAAAACTTCTGGTGGGAGTACAAGCAAAAGCCGTGGAACCAAAAGTGAGCCTGTTAACCTAATACTGTATTTAGTACAATATAGATGGCTGAAAATGGGGGAAAAAGAGGGAGGCTCTGACCAAAATACAAAAAAGTACAAGAACATAAACACTCAGATATAAAGAGCTGTGATTAATTGAACACTTTAATAAAAAATAGGAGGGGGGAGAGAGCAAAGGATAAGATGTAAAAAAAGGCAACAAAAAGTTCACTACAGAGTATGAGAACAGATAGTAAAGGAATATTAGTGAGAAATTCTTTGGGAGGACAAGTCAGATATAAAAAGAATAAGTCATTGCTAAAGTGCAACATGATTTTATTATATGCAAAAAGGACATACAACAAATTCCATACTTACATTATAAAAGAGGTTTGTAATCAGTCTGGTCATTAGGACCAGCAGGCATAAGGAGACCAGAGTATGGAAGGTTTCGGGACAGGGAGGAGGAGGAGCCACAATGTACGCAGGCGCCAGCTAGGTGATCAGATGCCGCAACCTTCTCCACCCGAGAACACACTGATGGAGTTTTGAATTGAATCCCTTGGTCCACTCGGAACCAGCGTTACTGGCACTGTCGATGGGTAATAGAAGTGATCGGTCAAAAGCAGTATAGCCACATGGTAATTTCAGCAATTTCATTGCTGAGTTTGCCTCCATTTGAAAGAGATCTGTGGGGGGACTCATTTCAGTGGTAGAACCTGGCTTCACGGGTTGGGAGAGCACGCTGAATATGGGAAAATGTAGTTTATGTGCTGCCCAGTAATTTACTCAATTCTCAAAACAGATGTAACTGGACAAGCAGAATTACCAGGAGTTATAAAAACAGCTCTTCCTGGATAGCATGAGGCTTCATTTGAAATTTGACCAGTAAGTCTTCATCAGCTTGTCTCCTTGAGTTTACTTTAGGTGAATGGTAAAATCTGCCTTGATTTCATAAAGAACTGAATTTCTAAAGAGGAAGAGAAAGGAGAGTGCTGTGGAATGGGCCAAATATAAAGAGGGACATTTGTTCACAGGATTTTAGAAGCGTAACAGCCTAAAACCCTTCTTAATAAGGATAACAGTGAACACTGGCAATTTCACACTAAACTGTATTAAGAACACCAGTTTTAGTCGACTGTAGAAAAGGTGGTTTATTTCTGGGCACACAATAGACACTTTGTTTAGAACGGCTGCTTCTTATTAAAATACTAAGCAATTCCTTATATGTCATGCGAAACAAACAAGCAAGAAAAGAAATGACTAAGCAAACTTTTTCAAATAGCTGGTAACAAAGTAAGTAAAAGTCCTGACACAAGAACTTCAGGGAGCACTTGTAAACCTGTGGTACCCTGCTCTAAAAAGTGTTATAAACAGCTGCAACTTTCATTTAAGAACTGTTACAACCATTTGGACCTTATAGACAGTAAAATGCCACCTAAAAAAGATTCAGAGAAGAAAAAGGAAAAACAAGGAAGGCAAGTTAATAATTTGGCCTCCTCCAGTGAAGGGACTCAATTAAGCCAAGATTCAACAGCAGTAAACAATGAACCTGATTTGCCAGTAGAAGAAGAATTGATTGACTGCTTCAGAAGGCAGAGGATCTGAAGGCCCTTTATGCAGTAACAACTAAAACAGATTCCCATTTATTTAGAGGATTCACCCCAGAATGGGCAAAGCAATTCATTCTTAATGTCCCAAGTATTCAGATTTTATTGGCTAAACTACAACCAGTATTGGACACCATGGATAATTTAAACGGTTTGTTACTAACTATAGAGAAAAAGATGGATCAGGGAACAAAAAGGATGAATGAATTAGAAAATAGGGTTCTATGTGACAATGGCGAGCACCGAACGGCGGCCCGCATTATCGCAACGTCAGGGCGGGGGAAAAAAATTTCACCACCCAGACATCCTCGGCACATGGAGGAATGGTGCTGGGGACTTGGTTCTTTTGTTTTCTGTGGGGGGGACTGTGCACACACCCCACACCTCCCTACTAAAGGATTCTCAACTCCAGGGGGGTGCATGTTGAGGGGGGCAAAGGCAACAAAAAAATAAGTGTGGGGCCAGGCACAATAAAAATGCAGTAGTGCCCGGACCCAGACCCGAACCCAGTACCCCACACACCACAAACACAGGCCAACCCGTAACACCATGACGAAGCTTGTCAGCTGACTGCAGCACCACCCCTTACATCCCCTCCACCCCCTCCCAGGCCACACTCACTGTGCTCGCTCCCCCCCCCGCATATGTGTACATATAGTGACATCCTGTCACTGCAGTCGCCTACCCCACCACATCAGGTTGCCTCCCTATCACCATTCGGGCTTTCACCCACGTCACATCGCCATTTTGGACGGCGCCTTAATTCAAGCGCCAATGTCACAGGCTACCGAAAATAGACAATCTCAGTTGGAGGACCTGGTTCAACCAGTGTCAACAGGCTTAAAATCTCTTCAACAGCAGCAAGTGGACTAGCAAAATAAATTAGATGGGTTTGAAAAACCAATCCAGATGCAGAAATGTACGTATATGTGGTATACAACAGGAATGGGAGAAAGAGGCATCGTTAAAATAAATTGTTACAGGAATTTTTTCACATCTATTGGGAGGGGGTGCAGAGCTGCCAATTATTGATAGAATCCACTGGTTGGGACAATCCATGGGGAACATGGGAGTAAGACCAGTTATCATGAAATTTCTCACATTAGAAAGGAAAGACAATACAGTGGTAGCTTACAACAAGAAACCCAACTTTATAAAGAGCAACAGATTTCACTGAAAAATTACTTTTCAAAATGTCTCTGAGACCAAAGGAAAACTTTCAGTAAAGTTCAACAACATCTTTGGAAAAATGGCTTCAAAGCCTATATAATTTATCCTGCAAGACTTGAAGTTTTCTGGAATAATCAAATTAAATTTTATGATTCAGTGTCCGAGGCTTTACAGGATCTTAAATTAAGAATACCAGGGGCCAGATATTCTGAGATTTGTGCCTGGCACAAAACCACTGTGTCATGATTGTGCTGCATTACTACCATGGCACAATATTCAAATGGTGAAATAGTGCAGGTGTTAAAAAATAATGTAAGTAAGGTGCAAACTGAGGGGTGGGGACATGTGTATTGGCACTAAACTATATTCAAAAGAATAGCGCTACACAAGGCCAATTAGCGCCACCCATTGCACGGCTCAAGTTATCACCTTTAAAAGGAAGGTCTCAGCTCAGGGCAAATCACAGAGGGGGGTATGGACACATACCAGGAAGAAGATGGCTATGGCAAACAATACTGTGCTGGCCATACTGATGACTAAGTGCTGGAAGAGGAAGAGAGGGAGCAGGTCCACCCTGGCCCACACTGCAGACCAAGGAGGAGATATTCTGCTCACAGGCTGTGCTGACCCAGAGTGTCTTTTGAGACACTCCCAGATGACTGCCTTGTGGGCTGGTACAGGATGGACCAGGTCCTGTTGAGGCAGCTCTGTGAGCTCCTCCACAATCAGCTGCAGAGGACCACTAGACGCAGTCATGCAATGACCATGGAGGAAAAGGGGATGGCTGCGATGTGTTTCCTCTCCACTAGAGCCTTCCAGACACCAATGTGTGATACCATCAGTGTATCGCAGTCTGCCACCTCACACCTCCTGATAAATTCATCATATTCCCCAACATGGCAGAAGAGCGCAGAGAAACCATGCAGCAATTCTATCAAGTTGCACACCTGCCACCTGTACTGGGTACCATTGACTGCACCCATGTTGCAATCCACACATTGCCTGGTGATGGTGGAGATGTGTACCTGAACAGGAAGGGCTATCACTCCATCAATTGTCAGGTGGTGGGAGATGCAACTGGGTGCATAATCAATGTCTTTGCACAGTACCTCGGCAGTGCCCACAATGCATTTATCTGTCAACAGTCCAGGCTGTGCCAGGAATTTGAAGATGGCTGCATTCCCAGTGGCACATTGTCAGTGAGTACAACCAGCAGGCATGACACAGCCCACTCCTGTAGTGGGACAGTGCAATGAGAATGCACACATGGGTGGTGGTGGGGGGGAGTGTGATAGGCAGACAGCACTGTAGTGCAACAGGCAGTCATGGTGTGTTAGTACCAGCAGGATATTGCTAACACAATGTAATGTGTTCACAGAAAGGGCATCACAACAGACCTTTTCAGGGCCACAGGGAAAACCTCTTCACTCAGAGACGACCTGACAATCTCAGTAATAGATCCAAAGTCTTGATTCTTACATGTAAAGCATGTCATTTAGTAGAGCTGGATAGCAAAGCTATGCTTATGTCTTGCTAATACACAGATAGAGAAGGGAGTCTGGAAGCATGTAACCAGATACCCAGATTGTGTTCTTCCACAGTGGAGGTGAAGCACATACGGTTCTCTCTGTTGATCACAGTGCTCTTCCTCCTCCTTCCCCCAGTGCACTATTGTCCTGCTCTGCACTCACTTCTGGTTCACTTCTAGGTTTAAAGGTAACACTTGTTTTCCAAGTGTGTGGAAGCCTCCCTGCCACCCATTTATATGTTTCTCTAGTGTCTACTGGCACCCTTTGCTCCCATATTCATATGTTTTCCTGGTGTCTTGTGGCACCCCCACCCTCTGACCTCATATTCATATGTTTCCCTGGGTCTAGTGGCACCCCCATGCCCTCTGATCATCCTTCCCGTATTTATATAATGTTTCCCTGGTATCTAATGGCACCCACTTGCCCTCCAATCAAGGATCCTGTATTAATTTCTTTCCCTGGTGTCTAGTGGCACCCCCACCCTCAGATCGCCATCCCCCATATGTGTTATGTTTCCCTAGTTTTTGGTGGCACCCCCACCCTATGATCTCCATCACTATATCCAAATGTGAGATTTAATAAAGGAAACTATCCCTCAATGTGTTTTTAACTTGTAAAACAGAAAATGCTCCCTTGCTGATCTGCCCTCACACAACCTCCACCCATCCCACCCCAACCTCCCACTCAGCACCCACCATGCCACTCACATACACACACACACACACACTTGCTCACTTGAACATGTCACATGGCATATATCCACTCTCTGATCAGAGACACGTGTTGCTGCTGGAACCTTTGACTGCAACATAAAAAACTAAGGTAAATGTGGTTCAATGTGTTTCAATGGGGGGTTGAATTTTTCTGTTTGTTTGTTTATTTGTTACCTGGGTAGGGACACTGGACAGGTCCTTTTTCAGATCCGACCTGGAGACTCTCGACAATTAAACAAGACATGAACAAATTTTACATGCAAAATATTTAAGCAGGTATAACTTTGTTATTTAGCATATTTTCCCCAAATTTTCAATATGGCCTTTTTGGGACCCCATCTCATGACTAGTTGCAGTGGAATTGTGCAAATCAGGCCTGAAAGGCATTTTCATGGTCACTTGGTGAAATCACCTTTTAGGCAGAATTTGAAATTTTCACCACCATTGTTCACGACATGAGATCATGAGAAGGTTAATTTTGAAAATGTGTGGTCAAAATATGTAAAAATGACAGACATGAGTGTATACTGAAAGTTTTCTACACTTGTTCATAACTTTGGCAATTTTAAATACTTTGACCCTAAATTTTCAACATAACCATTTGGCCACACCAGCTCATGAATGTCGTAGGTGTCATTTTCAAATCCTAGCCAAAATGTTTTCTTGCATCTGTGGTGTGAGTGGCATTTCAGTGGTGTGGAATCACATTTTGGCAAGGTATTTGAAAACCTTCACCTGTGGGGTTCATTAGGTGGGCTAAAAAGAAGGCTATGCTGAAAATGTGGTGTACAAATACAGTACAATGTCCAGGTTATGACTGAACATTGCAATATTTCAGTGTTTACTCATAAGTTTGCCAATTTTTAATATTTTGACTCGACTTTCAACATATCCATTTTTTCACACCACCTCATAACCATGACAAGTGTGACATTTTGTAAATCCTGGACAAGATGTCTTTTCACAATAGTGGTGTGAAATGACATTTTGGCAGATCTGCTATAAATGCTACATGTCATGTTTATAAGGGCAGTCATTTATTTATTTTATTTATTTCAGGGAATCAGAAATACCTTTGAGTCAAAAGACTCCTTTACAAAGGTTCCACGTCACGTATAATAGTTACAGAGATACAAAAAACAGTTTGAGCAGAATAAAGCAATACAGACTTATTCACATGGATCCACGCCATATAGTTAGGACAGAGTTCACAATGCAGGTAGTGCATACTAACAATACAATAAATGTTGCAGGGTAAGGAAGCGAAGTAATTTACAGTCCTAGAAGTCTAGCTATCCGAGCTGGTGCGGAGGCGGCAGTTAGCAGGTATCAGGGAGTTACACCCTGAGAAGACGGCTTTAGGAAATGTAGGGAGAGGCCAGCCAGAGGCCGTTGTCAAGGTTGTTAAGGGCAGGGCATTGGTTCAATTACAGCTACAGATACTTATGGCCCAAAGATGTGCACCCAGGAGCGATTTGAATTGACCAATTCTCTGATCAAGATGCAGGGCACTGGGTAGGGAATTAAACCAAAAGGGACTATCTTGAGAATGTGGGTTCAGCATTTAAAAAGTGAATTTGTCAAGAGAAAATGTGTGAAGAGTGAATGTGCAAAGAGTGAATATGTGAAGCATGAATGACCCATATATTTAAAGGGGTTGCACCTGCGCAACCCCAGTAATGCACCCCAGGGTAATATTCAAAAGGAGGACTTGCACAGTGCAAGTCTCGATGTGCCGAGGCATGATGTTAATGTATGCGGTGCATCTGAAGGGGGCATGCCCATGCATAAACAGCACTTCCCAATATTCAGCCTGGGATGTGTGGTGCATCTGCTGGCACAACCCCTAGGTGCGCCACATACCAATGAGCACAGTTGAGCTTGAAAGAAAAGGCTCAAATGCTGGCCACCCACAGGTGGGCTGCTGTACTGCATGGCACAACACAGCAACCGCCAGCAGTGGGTGGCCACCCACCTACCCAGAATACCGTTCACAAGCACTCATATGTATCCTGGTAGTCTAGTGGCACCCCCTCCCTCCTATACCTCTGATTACCATGATTATATGTAAAATAATGTCCCTGGTGGTCCAGTGGTATCCCCTCCTCACCCCAACCCTCAAATCACTGTAATAGTGATGTTTACTATCCTTAGTAGTCTAGCAGCACCCCCTGTGCCACCCGTGACCAGGAGCACCAGTGAACCATATTATGAAAGCACTCTGGTGGTCCAGTGGCCCCCCCACCCTCACAGGCCCCCTGCCCACCCTACACCCCGCCATATTCGTCGGGCAGCTGCAACTCACCTGCATACCATCCAGCCACCCACCAAATGACAGCATACTGTATGAATTGTAAGCCCATTTGTCCACACCATGGACCAATGGCCTTGCAGTGCATACTGTACATGTCACTCACAAATATTTGTATGAAGGTCGTTCATTCACATATTTGTGAGTGACATGTACAGTATGCACTGCAAGGCCATTGGTTCATGATGTGGACCAATGGGCTTACAGTTCATACTGTACACTGTCATTCGGTGGGTGGCCGGGTGGTATGCTGGTGGGTTGCAGCTGCCCACCGATGATGGGAGGGTGCTGCATGGGCAGGGAGCCTGTGAGGGTGGGGGGAGCCACTGGACCACCAGAGTGATTTCATAATATGGTTCACTGGCACTTCTGGTCACAGGCAGGGTGGGGGATATTGCTAGACTACCAGGGATGGTTAACATCATTATTTCAGTGATGGGAGGGTCAGCATGGGGATGGGGGTACCACTGGACCACCAGGGATGTTATATGACATATAATCATGGTGATCAGAGATACAGGAGGGAGGTAGGGTGCCACTAGACTACCAGGGAGGTTTTATTAATTCTAACCACGGTGATCGAAGGTAGAGGAGGGAGGTGTCACTGGACTGCCAGGGAGTGCAGTGTATCTCTATGGTAATCACCTAGGGAGTGGGAGGGGGTACTGCTAGCCCACCAAGGACTGCACCATTCCGGACCGGTGCTTGCCACTCTGGATGTCATCCTCTGGGGGCACTGCATGCTGTGCAGGGTGCTAGACACATTTTGCCAGCCTGCACTGTGCAACGCATGCAAATAGAGTCATAATGACATGCAGATGGCCCCATTTGCACCTTGCATACATTATGGACCCATTTGCATGTCTAGGTCTGAATATCTGGGACTTGCACCCAGCACAGCTACAGTTGTGCTGGAGCATTTCTAGTCCTACCTGTCTGGAGGATCCACTGGCGCCATTGTACATGTGCCCTGTGCATTATGTGCTATATTCAGAGGTGATGTACCATGACACATCTCCTTTGAATATCTCCCTTTCTTGCTACGGCACACCTCACTTGTGCTGTGCCTCCATTTACTCCATTGCCGAGTGCATTCTGAATATTAGGCCCAATGTATACTGAATGTGTGAAGAGTGAATGTCTAAAGAGTGAATGTGCCAGGCCTTGCACTTCTGTAGGCGGACAGAGGTTTCCCATAGTGCATGGCCCACAGGGCCCTGCACATCTGCACCTGTTCACACATCGATCACATCTTCAGCTTTCCTCGGGTCTGAAGCAGACTCTCACTTTTTGTGGCTGCATCAGTACCACTGTTTGCAGCCATATGGGATCTGACCAGAATTAGATTTTTTATTAGCACTTCATTTTCATTTCATTTTTATTTATTAACCCGGTTAGGACTCTAGGTGGAAGCCCTTTTTCAGGACCAACCTGGACATAAAACATAACAAACAATACCAAAAACATGCCAACTTAAAAGAGCATAAGTTACTTGGAAATGCTCTGCTTTTTCAAGGTATGATAGTCACCTATAAAGTATATTCAAAAAATATAAAACAGTACATTGCAACATTGGTACAGAGGAATCCTGTGTTAAAACAGTCAAACCAATCACTTTTTACCATACACATTGGTGTGACTCAATCCATTAATAAAATGATTGTAATATTATCAATTCATCTTAATTTAATTTATATTAATAACACAATTTATAGTCTTATCATTCCAAACTTAAGGACATCTGTGGTAGTGCTTTAACTCTTACATAGCAGCAGCAGTAAAGGTGCTACAACATACAGAGATTTATTGTATGATGATTTACCTAGTCAGTGATTGCACTGCAAGACCCTGCTATCAATTCTACATATCCTGATTCAGGGATATATGTTCCTTTTTCAAGATTAGCCTAATGTGATAAACTCTTGGTTCTACAAGTATAACAAATTCCAGCCAGAAATGAAATACCATTCAAATACACCCTTTTAATCTCTCTTTGTGAGGGGCTTTTCCTTTAGAAACAAAATCATTAACAACCATGAGTCTGTTCCTCTAACATTAAAATTATTGTACTGAAGGAGATTTTCACTATCTGTTTATTTTCTCTATATTCGCTATTGCTGACAATCAGTGACAATAAATGAATAGTGAAAAATAATGGACAGCTAATTGTCAGTGGTACTGTATTGAAAAGTCAGCTGTCCACACTAATTCTATCTCATGTGAATATGTGAAGAAGGTTGACTCCTGCTAAATATAACAGATACTAATTCAATCTGTTGTACAGTAACTTTAGCTAGTTACAAGGCTAACATTGCTGACTCTTACTCATTATCTTATCAGAGCATTTTTCTGTTGCAAAGCTCTAGCCCTTTTGCCTAACAAGACAATACACATTTTTTGAATCATATTCAGAAATACCTTTCATAGGTATTGGTATCTTTGATCTATTAACATATAGTCTATCAATGTCATTTCTATGTTGCATGCATCACTTTGCATATTGTTGCAAAACTGGATAGCTGATTGGCTAGTGAAAATGAAAATATTCATTATATCTGGTATTATACCACAGGTATCTAGTGTAAGCCAAGCAGAACACTGGAAAACTGGCAGTTATTATCCCACAAACTACCATACACACACCCATAGTAGGTTATTCATATTTAACCATGCCCACAGTAGCTTATCTACATTTTAACCATGCCCACAGTAGGTTATTCACATGTAACCACACCCACAGTAGGTTATCTGTATTCCATTCTCTGCTGCCCATATTGCCTGTCCACTCTGGAGTACACTCACACTTGTGCTCGCCCGACATGTTTACATGCAGCCCTTCTACAGTGCAGTTAAGTTTACTACTTATATCTCAAATGGTAGTTAATTTATCTGTGAAGCTGAGTAAAGGAGACCCACTGGGGAGAGTGAGGTTGAGTGAGGAGCAAGACAGGATTTTCTTGATGAAGTGAGCTGGACATGGGGGGAAGACAGACAGAGAGAGAGAGAGAGAGAGAGAGAGAGAGAGAGAGAGAAACAACCTTGTGGATTGGGGACAGAAGGGGTCAGAAACAAAAACAAATGAGAACTGTGTTCTTCTCAATCTGTAGCTTTGAGAAATTATATAGCTCGAGCAGAGTTACAGTGTAAAAACGGGCTTTCAAAAGAAAAGCTGTGACTCAGGGCATGTGTATTACTACCAGCAGTAATGTGCATGCAAATGGTCAAGGCCTTAAAAGTCTGATTTCAACATTGAACACCACTCTTTATTTCATTAGGGGGTTACATAAAAAAATATATGTAACTCCTAGGGGGATAATAGTAATAACATTCATTTAGTTGGAGTATACTCACAATAATGGCATTCAGTGGAGATTAAAGGGACACTGTCAACCCCCTTAGGCCTCAAAGCGTCCCTAGTTTAAAAAACACATTTTATGATTGCCAACATTCTGTAAAGATTGTTCATGTAGCTGGTAGTTCGATTCTGACTCTTATTTTCTTTAAAAAAGTAAAAACAGACTGCCCAACACACTGGTGTTATCACACCAAAACATGTTTGTTTACATTGCTTGATCAGCTCCAAATGCATCTTTCCTGGATTTGGGGAACACCCACAACACAGTCTAGCCCCTCATGATGCATTGGGAGTTTAGGAGGCTATTTTCTAATTAGTGACTGCACTGTTTGGGGGTGTTTCTAGTGTTCAGGAAGTATGCAGTAAGAACAGAAATAGGATTGTAAACAAAACAAGGTTGATTATAAATATACATTAGCATGCATTTCAGTTCCACTAAACAAGGAGACAGACAAAACAAACAGCAACATTAGTGAATTTTGGAGAAGGTCCGCAATCATAGAATGTGGGGTTTCAACTAGAAATAATATGATGAGAAACAGGTTGACAGTGTCCCTTTAAATACCTCATCCTTCATCCTGGACGTTTATTCACCCACAGAAGTGGGTTATTGCTTTGCATACTCCAGCTAAATGAATGTTATCACTTAAATAACCATGTTTCAAGCAATAATTAAACTGGATTTATGTATTACATTACTGCATAAATGTGTCTGAAATACTGCACTGCCACCATGGTACAGTAAATGACACAGTCTCCTGTATGGAGCCACATTTTATAAAAACATTGCACAGAGCTGAGTATATTCTGATGTCCCTCTCTTTGCTTCACATGTTTGTCCCTTTAAGTGGAATAGTGGTTATGTGCAATTATGTTACTTTATATTATCATGAATTAAATTTTTTAAAATATATTTTGCACAGTACATACAATAGCTTGAAAAACCACTGAAATTACTTTAAGTGGTATTATGGGTTACTTGACTGGTCCCCATTCCTCTTTTTCGGTCATTACTGCATTTTGGGGACAAAATAGTCAGTGTCAGTGGCTCAGTAGGTAGCACACTCGCCTCTGAGGCCGGGAGATCGGAGGGCTGTGGGTTCAGTTCCCACATCTGGCACTTGGGTTAATATCCCAGTACTGACACTGTAGTGCAGCATGAGAGGGGTGCTGCACTTCTGAGGTGCCGCCTTTCAGATGAGATGTTAAACCGATGTCCAATCTGCCTGGATTAGTGGTAGTTCAGGTGGATGTTAAAGGTCCCATGGCACTTATCGAAAAGAGTAGGGGAAAGTTTTATTGAAACAAAAGAAATCTTACAGTACCAAAACAAAAGCAATTTGCAAAAACTCATGTGGACTCAAAACAGAAGTAAACAAAAAAAACAGAACTATGCATATCAAGAGGCAAACCATCAGGTCACTGCAAAATCAGAGTCCGTGATCCAAGGAAGAGCTTTCCAAAGTTCAAGTAATGTCTCCTTGGAAAATAATGTACATTCATGTACATAAATGTTAGTTAAATCTGTCATGATTTTCTTCTCAAGCTCTGAATAAGAACAGTTTTTTTGCTGTAGAGTAAACAGACATTGAGCCATCCAAATATTCCATTTAATTACCACAAAAACTAGATTTAATGTGTCCAGAGTCCAAAGGGACCACTGGGGAGAAAAAACACCATACATAATATTCTGGTAAGAAATCGTTTGAAATAATGGAGTGGCCCAGACTCTTGCCAAAAAACCCCACCAGTGCCGAATAAAAGAACACTCAAAAAATAAGTGCGATATAGTTTCCAATTTAGAAATACACAATAGTCTAGAACATTGTCGATCTTGAGACTGCTTGTGTTTATGATTATCTTTGACGTTAATTCTTTCATGACACAACAGCCAATGAAAGTCCCACATGTGAGCAGGCACCCTTTACACCGTAGAATAAAACCAATAGGGAAGGAAGATGTTGGCTAGGGCACTTTTCAAAGGGCAACTGTATTGCACAAATGGTCAGGAGCAGATTATTATATAATACTTTAAGAGAATTCATTAACAACGTCTGGGTAGATATCCTCCACTGTTTCAAACATAAAAACATGTGTTTAATATATACCGGTATACCCAAAGTTTGTTGTATCACAGTTAATGATCACATTCCCATAAATGAAACCATAATCTGCAAGAATCATAGAACCAAAGTTCCCACCCTCTCTGAGTATTTATCAATAGAGGCTGAAGATTTGCAGTCAAAAAAATACATGAAAAAAAATAACAGAGGATTAATCATGTTAACACCCCCCCCCCCAGTAATAGGTAAGTAAGTAACATTCCATTTTACCGCATTAAGCCGGCTTCCCCACAGAGCTTGAAAGAAGAGACTAAGAACTGCAGTTTCTGATTGTTTAGGGATTGGGAATACATAGCTTAAATAAAGAAAAATTAGTAACAGATAAGTCTTGATTAGGAAAACGCGCTTCTTCGGCCCAATTTGCCCCTTATTCCATGAGGCAACCTTAAGTTTGCCTTGTAATTTAGCAGACCAATTAATAAGGTCAGAATCTACAGTCCCAAAATAAACTCCCAAAATGCGTTGAGGCCCCTCAACAAGTTGTAAAGGACCAATATGTGAAAAAGGGGTTATTTTCGATCCTAACTGAATACCAAAACTTTTGATAAAATTTAAACTCGCACCAGAAAAATCACCAAAGGAAGAACATTCCTGGAGGGCAGTAACCACAGAGGCTGCATTAGTCACAATAATGCAGACATTGTCTGCATATGCAGTTGCCTTATACGGCGAGATTAAAGTAGAACTAGAAAGGCATGAATCTGAGGATAAGTATTCAGACGGTGAAGCAAAACATCTAGAAAAAATACATATAACAGAGGGCTCAAAGGACACCCTTGGCGAACCCCTCTTTTTATGGGGATTATAGGTCCAACCCAACCATTCACAACAGGCACAACAGTGGCAGTCCTATAAAAAGTCTTAATCCAGTGAATCATTTCACCAGGCACATGCATAAAATGTAGTGCCTTCCATAAAACAATCATGGTTAACTGAATCAAAAGCTGCCTTCTGATCTACCGATACAATAAAACCCGAAACAGAGTCTGCGTAGCCATGAGAAAATAATTCTCGAGGAGAATCAAATGGTCAGAGATTCTCCTGTTTGGTACAGAGCAGGACTGAGAAGGGTGCAAAACCACTTCAGCTATCCTCATAAGACGTTGTACAATGATTTTCCTTAATAACTTAAAGTCAGTGTTTAGCATACATAAGGGGCGCCAATTCTCAAGAGAATGTATATCTCCTTTCTGTTTATAGATAAAAATCAAAGTACCTTTAGTAAAATCTAAAGGGATAAACTCACTAGCTAACAGGAAGGTAAATACTGAAGTTAATTCAGGGATCAGGTGGTTACCCAGTACCTTATATAAGGCAGCGAGGAGTCCATCTGGACCAGGAGTCCTCCGTAAGAGTAAGGAAGAAATAACTGACTTCAATTCTAACTCAGTAACAGGTATACAGGCCGAGTCAGAACACGGCTGTGAAGGGATAGGGATGTCAAGGTCCCTATACAGCCACCGCAGGATCAACATCTGCAGCTGGAAAGAAAGAAAAGAGGGCAGTTGTGTAACATGTCACTATCCGACAGATGTCCGACTGAGAGGTACATAAGGTGCCATCAGAATCAGCAAGACACAACATATTCTTTTGTGTAATTTGTTGAGAATTTGACTCAAAGGGACAAACAACAGCCCTCATGCCTACCACATTAAATTTGTGTTGATGATAAAGCTGCTGTGATTGTCTAGATTGAAATTTCGACATATCATTCTGAATTAAGTGCAATTGTTGAGAAAGATCTTGTTCTGTCATATAAGCTATTGTCAACAAGGACTGAAAATGTACCCTTTTCTGTAAATATTCCAAATATTCTCTTCAACATTTTTGACGACTATATCTTTTCAAAAAGAGCACCAAATCATGTTTAGTGTCTGTCCACCATGCAATAGGGTCTGCGTAACAAATAAAAATGGATTTCTGGGCCTGAATAAAGGATAAAAGGAACTGCATGAAAGTCGGAATTTGCAACAGAGATATGATAAATTTCCAGAGTCCTGGTCCTTTGTGAGCAGTGTGTAGAAGCAGTGTGTTGAAATCCAATGGATGAATATCCGCGTGGGTTCGAATCCCACTTTTGACACCAGTGTAGAAGCGTGGGAAATAACAGATGTCCAGACCAAAGGTTTAAGATGCATAAAAAACGCAAAGGTATGCGTTTGTCAATTTATTTCCAAAAACAAAACAAAACAAAACAAAAAAATATTCTTAACTTAAAGTTCATAGAAAGGAAAACAATCGGTGTTAGTCTTCACACCCAAAAACAGGAAATACTTCTTTCCACAGACTCCTGAATTGCCTTTTCCTTTCCTTTTGTCTGTACAGCACTTTGTGTGGAAACACACACACAACCTTCTTGCTCTGTGGTCAGTCAATACTGACTCTCTCTCTCTATCCATCTAAACAGGTCTCCTAGTGGAGGGTTTATATACTTTCCAGAAGGGTGTGTCTTGAACTGAGCCCTCCCTATTGTGACATCACATTACCTGAATACTATAAAAGCAGCTATTTTGTAGGCTGCCATCCCTATAGCAGGACCTCAGCAGGAGAAGCAAGACATTCAGGTACACATTCATTTTGTTTTAATACAGAAAGAAAAGAAACACTTGTTAAAGATTGAATTAGAATCTGCAGCCTTGGCAAGGAAAACAGATATGGGGCCTCTATCTATCTTCCTGCAAGGCTTCAGGATTCTATTTGCTTTTAAATGTAAATGCCAGAAAGTAAACATGCATTTATTTAAGACAACAATTTAGTAAATCTTTTTTACACAGTAGTCTCTCTAACATATTTTCTTTATATGTGCTGCATAATGCTTGTTTTAATGAAATTCTCACAGCTAGAATTTCAGCTGACTGCTTTTCAGCTTATCAAGATTTGGATGCCAGATTGTTTTAAAGATAATCAGGGACAGTAAAGAAAGGTTTAAAGATTGCCAGGTTGGCCACCCTGACAAGAAAATTAGGATAGATACGAATATAGAAGCAGACAGGATAGAGTGAAAATTGAAAAGTATGGGGGGGGGCATCTTGTAAATTCTTGATATTTCTCTTCATAACAGGACCCTGTTACACAGTGACACCAGAACCAAGGCCTACGGAAAGCAGTTTATGATCAGAAAATTCCACAGCTTGTACTGTAGCAGAGGTAATTGGGAGTGTGTGGGACAAAAACACAAAATCAATTCTGGTAGCCAGCTTACCCTTTTGAAATGTAGGAGTATGTTTTTTAGTAAAAGAGTAATAGGCATCCGTCAGATGAGCAGTATGAAACAACTTCCCTAATTCATGGGAGTCACAAAACAATTTCTGGGTAGTAGCAAAAGAGCTTTTGTCAAGAAGACTTAAGCCACAGTTAAAGTCACCAGAAAATATCAACTGAAAGGAGGTATGCAAATAAGGGAGGAGTAAAGAAAATAAAGCTATACGTGCAGACTTAATTTGGGGAGCATAAATATTAATAACCTTATAAGGGCAGGGCCCAATTAAAAAATCTAAGACTAACACTCTGCCAGGGGCTACATCAATCAATTTTAGCAAACGAAAATATGGGATATTGAATAAGATCCCAAGTCCAGAACAGGAATCCAGGCCAATGGACCAAAAAGAAGGACCTAGAAGCCAGTCCTGTTGTGCCTGTCAAATCTTGTGGGTGGTATGGAGTCGTGTATCCTGCAACAGAAAGATCCCCATAGGTAAAAGCCGTAAACAGGAAAAAATCAATCTTCTTTTTGCCAGACGCTTAATACTATTCACATTAATAGTATGACAAACAAAGTGATACATAACACAAGGAGAACAGAGACACCTTACAATCTCCTTTTCCCTATCACCTTTTTCCCTTTTAGCTTAACCCTGGCCTTCTGTTTCTGAGAAAGACCAGTACCCATTTGAATCTCAGAATCAGTAATACCATCCAGGAGTGAAGATGCAACAGAGGAAGAGTCAGACTCACTTCCAGCATCATCAGAAACAGTTTGGAGTAGCTCAAAGGCATTAGACAAAACCACAGGAGGGGGTTCCAAAAGCAAAGGAGGCGATGGTAATGCCCGGGGGGTAATTTCTTATAGACCTCCGATGCATAACACTGAGTGGGTACTGGGTGGCATAGTACTCGGGCCTGGAACAGGGTCCAGGACAAGCTGGACAGATTGGACAGGGTCAGGGGTAGGAGGGGTCATCTCAGTAAGTGGTGCCACACAAGAGGCCACCGGGGGTACCACAACCTGATCTACAACAGGATCAGCAACCTGCAATAGAGGACGAGTGACTACTGAAGTCAGCTCTACTAAGTTGGTCCTAAGATGAGCGTTCTGGGCTTGCGTGATTACAAAACGTTGATCAGCACCATCATCATGTGTGGCCTGATTATGAGCAGCCCACGGACAATTTTGAAAAGTATGACCTAGCTCATCACAAAGATTACATTTACACTCATTTAGACAGTGAATCCCCAGATGACTCAATTCTCCACAGGTATTACATTTCAGCTTATCACAGACATTACTAAGGTGAGAGGGGTCTCCACACCAGTAACAAGCTTTTGGTTGTCCAGGGTAAAACAAGGCCCCTCTATCACGACCTATAAAAAAAAGAATTAGGTAGGTGCACTGGACCAGAATCATTAGAGTGTAACAAAACCTTAACCTTCCAACCTCCAGTCCAAATATTCTCCATGTCCAATATTGCCTCAGGCTGACCCTGAACAGTACAACGTTGTTTTAGCCAATAGACAACGTCAGTAACATCAACACCTTTGTTCTGAAACAACACGGTAATATTCTTAAAGGCTGGTTTGGAAAGGGCAATGGCCTTAAACGGGGTCCACAGGACAGTATTTCTTAAGGTATGATATCGTGACCAAAAACGCTCCAAGTCACGAGGAGTTTGGTAGCTGACATCAAACGTAGTTTCGCCGGAAATATGAATCAGTGCATATATTTTGTGAGAAAAGAATTTTAGAGAGTCCTTGAGTAGTGTCCAAGCTACATACACTCGTCCGGTGGCTCAGGTAAACCACCCATATAAGCTAATCAGATCCGACTATGCCGCTTTGCAGCCAGAATTGGAAATTTAAACAATGAGGAAAAAGAACGATTTGGCTCTATTTTCTTTGAGGGGGCTCCACCATTTGCAGTGAGCTGTATTCTGTAATGGTAGTGGAGAAGCAGCACAAATAAGAGAACCCTGCAAAGGTTCCAAGACTGGTGCTGGGTAAGTTCCATTCCTTGAGGAGACACAAGGGGTCAGACATAGGCAGACTTCTGTTTGGTGAATGCTGCAGCTCAGGAAAATCATTGAGACAGGGAGACCGAATAGGGGACGGACCAGAAACCCACTTCCCCTCTGTAGGTTCCTGCAACCAGCCAGCTTCTTGCAATGCTGTTTCTACAGACCAGGTAGGTGTTGTAGCAGGATTGGTATCAAGAGATAGCAATCGAGAGGAAGAGTGTGTCACAACAGGCAAACTAGGCACTGTATGCAATGAAGTCACTTTAGTCTGCAGAGGCAACTGAGAAGCAGTCAGGAGTATTCCAGCAGAGAACTTGCCAGGATGGGCTACACAGGGCGGCACCTCAGCCACTTGAAAAGGCAATGTAGGCTGTTGCAAAGTATTATTGTGGGCTGCAGGAGACATACATCCTGCCAATCTGACTTCACGAATCCATTGCAGTTCTCTGTTCAAATTCTTCTTTGTAATCTCAAATCGACGTTCTGCATCACCCAAACGGTCCTGAAGCTCCTTTTCAGCCAAACAGACAGTAGCAGAGTCAAAAGTGGAACAATCCCTCATTGGGACAGCAAGGGGTAAAGACGTTTGAGAGTCCATGTCAGGGTGACCCAGCAGAGGTTCTAAAGTTGTAACCTGTAGTGTAGATTCATTTTCTGCAGTAGACACATAAAACCAACTTTGCTTCAGTAGTTGAACACGTGGTCTTTACACTCACAGAGGCAGGAGTTGAGACCAGGTCTCCCACCTCCATCGCTACTTCCTCAGTAAGCAAGGGTGCGTCCACCATCTTGGACAGAGGGTCCCCCTCTGAAGAGTAGGGGAATTTCCCTGGTGTCCTGGCCAAGTTTCCCTCATTCACTAAAAATACCACAAACAGCTTAATCTGGTTCAAGGTCAGTTGGCATTCATCTGTATCCCCTTCCCCCAGGTCATGCCTGAAAATAGGCAGGATTTATCTAGTGCACTTACCCGGTCAACAAAAAATAAATAAATATTCTAAGGGGAAACATTTACATGCTGCCTGACCTGTTTCTGTCAAAATTAAGTTAAAATGTCTGACTTAATATAGTGCCACATAACAGTGTTCTAGCTAGACTTTCACTGCTAGTTGTGTGAGGAGCCAAGGCACTCTACTGCCATCTAGTGGAGCAGCTCACTCACACTGTGTAACTTCTTTTAAAGAGATTGATTACCATGGTAACCTGCAGAAATATTGCCAAATGGATGCGCATATACTGTAGGGGAAAAGAAACTGATTTTTTATTCAGAAAATGGCAAGATATGCCTACTCTCCTGTAAGGTGGCTGATCCATGTCCCTCCTTTTCTATTTATTAATACCAGCTGTGGGATTATTTATCAGAAACAACTACAGTTAAAGTCTTGCAGATTACTTAAAAGGAAACATATTCCTGTAGTTCTCATGCTCAAAAAATGAAGTGCTGCTAGTAGGCATATGGTTTGGTAGTAGACTGTCCCTGAAATGAAGACATGAAGGGGGGAGTTTATGTTGCTGCTAGAAAAGGGAAGGTGAGGGCTTTATAGAGTAACCCAAAGGTCTCCCCACAGCCAATAAATGTCCAGGTAGGCCCTGGATCCAGTAGACTGCAGGTGAGATACAGTCTTAAGACCAACCGGAGTACACCATAATCCAAAACTGGAAAAATTCTGTCAAGGACAACCAATTCCCTGGGACCATCCTAGGACTGGTAATTCCTGCCCATGACTGGCCGCTTGAGGAGATCCCAGCCTATGTAGAGAATGCTTCACTGAGGAAGAATCAATTAATCTCATTGCATCTTTCAGCAGAAAAAGACTCATGGACTGCAGACAGGGAGGGTTTAACAACCTGTCTGTGGTATAAAACAGTTAACCCCATCGGTTCTTCCCTCAGCAATTACCTCTGACAGGAACTCTGTCTTTTTCAGTATGACTGTCTGCTGATATTCACCATAGTGAGTTTTCAGTGCCAGTCTGTTATCCAATGAGCAGGGCCTCCTTCAAGAATGCTCCAACCTCTGTTCCTTTGTCTTCTGCTTACTTACCTTCTCACATTACAATGGGGAGTTGCAGCAGGATGTCAAGAAACAAACATAATGGTAACAGGGAGTCAAGAGCAGACGTAAGAGCCATATAATTACCTGGAGTTCCTTTTTCCCATAGGGAACCCATGGCATAATTTGCCATTATAAAGGAGCATTCATAATGGCGAACATGTGCCCGGTTTCCCTCACACGGTGCAGGCACCCCCACCTCTGAAGCTTTTCCTCCTAGCCACTGTCCGACTCGTCTCTCCCCTGATACTGGACTGCTACTCAAACTCTGTGGTAAGTGCCGGGAGGCAGAAACTAATCAAAATAAGGGAAATGCCCTCAAAATGTTGGCTTCACACAAAACTGAATGAAAAAAATGTTAAACAAAAGCGACCGACCGACCATAGAGCGCGCGCTCACACCTAAGCAGACCACGGTCACACAAGAACGTCTTTTTCGTTTTATATATTTGCTGTGGCAAAAAAGGAAATCCCAGCAATTACATAAAATAAAATATGGATCAGGGTGTGTAAACTCAAAGTTTACACACACCCTTGTGTTAGATGCTATGCATAAACCCCTTGAGCTTCGCTCTCTGTGTTTATGTAGCATCTAACCCCTCAGGTGTGTGTAAACTTCTTGTTACACACCTGACCCATACTTTATTCCATATATAATAACAGATTTGGCCTTTATCCCATAGGAAAAGTGTGGCATAATTTGCTGTTATAAAGGAGTGTTTATAACGGCAAACACACACATGGTTGCTGTCACTCTATGCATGCACCCACTGCAGCTCTTCCCTTTGCACCACTGTCCACATTGTCTGTTCACCAGAGACAGAACCACCACTCAGACTCGACGGTAAGTGAATTTTAAACACAAAACCTATTACTGTACTGAGGGAAAAACTTCTTTTGACTGTGACAGAAAGAAAGAAATACAAGAAAATTTAAATAAAAAATGGTGACCACAGATTGCACACTGAAACCGAACTGGGCCACAGCCCCACAGCAACCTCCATTCATGTTATATAATTGCTGTGGTACAAAAGGCAAACCCAGCAATTATATAAATTATAATATTGGGTTGTGTGTGTCAGCTCAAAGTTTACACACACCTTAGGTGTTAGATGATTGCACAAACCCCTCGAGCTTTGCTCTCAGGGTTTATGTAGCATCTAACACCTTGGGTGTGTATAAACTTCTCATTACACACATCACCAATGACTTTATTTTATATGTTATAACCTTCTATTGCCTCCTCAACTACATAGTCACATGCTGTCATCATGCTTGATAGGTTCAAAATGGCCAAGAGTTTGCAAGGCTCCTGTTTACTTTTAGGATGTATTGGACCGGCTCATCAGGGTAAGATATAAAGTGAGGGACCCCAGAGAGGAATGTCCTGGTATTATGATCCAACCAGACAACCAGAAAAATCTTGACCTTGCCCATGTCAAAATACAATGAGAAGATGAGGTCCAAGGTGCAACCATACTTCTGTAACCTCATCAAGGCATTTGACTCAGAGCTACATAGAAGGTTGCTGAAGATGTTAGAAGATCTGGGTGCAGTGAAGGACCTAATTAGATGGGTTGGAAATTGGTTGAGGAAGAGTCCGTAGAGGGTAATGGTAAACTGGGTCAAGTCAGGGGAGAGGGAGGCCACAAGTGTGGTGCTACAGTGATCAGTCCTAGGACCAGTCCTTTTCAATATGTTCATCAGCGACATATGAGATTGAATACAAGGCAATATATGGCTCTTCACTGATGACACTAAACTCTGTATGAGGGTACACAGTGAGGAGATGAACAGGAGATGTGAAGGGACCTGTGAAAGTTAGAAAGGTGGGCCACAACTTAGCAGTTGAAATTCAACCCCAAAAAGGGCAAGGTGATGCACATAGTGTACATAGGTCCCAAGACAAAATACTGGATGTTGTATCATCATATATGTTTGTCACTCTCTATACGCCTGTCAACCGCAACATAACCCCACGGCAGCACAAATTCTGGCATGGCTAGGAAAGGATTTGAACCAACTTACTCTTGGTTTAGAGCCAGCCATTTACGTGTTCTGCATGTTCTAATTACTGGCTGTCCCTTGGAGGGGGGGAGGGGGAGTGTTGACAAGCAACACTTGATCCAACACAAGGGCAGGTGAGCAAGAAGAGAAAAAATGAAAGGTTTTGGTTTTGGAGAGAGTCAAAGAGAGACTGAACCAATAAGGATGTGTTAAGCTGAATGCAATTTCTTTTTTTCTGTCGCAGAAGTAAAGTAGTTTTCATTTAAACTAAACTGGTGTCCAGAGTGTTTTTTTCTGTGAGTGTTTCCAGAGAAGCAGCTCAATTTGCTACCCTGTCACACATGGTTGCAGCAATAAGATCAAACTTCCCTTGTCCCATGATCCCCAGCCCCCAGAAATAACACACACCACAACTTCTAGTTTTGTATGCTCGCTGGCAATATTTATTTACAGGAACACATTAAAGTATTTACATCCCAATATTTCAATATAACACAACAGTGAACATTACAGTTAGACATATTAGTCCATTCTTTGCATTGGACATATTAGTCCATGTCTTCCATCCTGCCCATCTTCCTCTGTTTCGGGTTGCTCTTTGGGGCCCAGAGACTCAGATCTGGCTCACCGCTCCATCACCAGAACCGGGTACCAAACACTTACCCAGACTCCACCCTCCCTGCTAGGTACAGACACTGTGATCTGCCCCCCAGCTCTATACCCCTCCCCCAGTTACTGCCACACCAGGGTTCCTTTGTCCCCAGCTCGTGGTGCCTCCCCCCCTTCCTGTCCCTTCCCCTGCTCCCACCCCCTTTACCCTCCTACTGTCTCCCATCATGAGGCTCCACCTGGTCCTTGGACCCCAGTCACTTTCCCACAGCTTGCCTGGCCTGTGCCGGGCCCCAACCTAAGCAACCACCATTCTTTTGCCTTGCTACCTTGTGTGCCATCCAAAAACCTGCAACCCTATGATACTCTTCAATTGGGATTTAGGAAAAGACATAATACTGAGACTGCTCTTGTCTGGGTTCTAAATGATCTCCTGACAGCGAGGGATCGAAAGGCTCGTACTATTCTAGTCCTTCTTGATCTCTCTGCAGCATTTGACACTGTGGACCATGGTGTGCTTTTGGAACGCCTGCGGTTTTATTGTGGACTGTCTGGTACGGTTCTGCAATGGTTTCAATCTTTTTCTCACAGGGAGGCGGAGACAGAGGGTTATCACTGGAATTTATTCCTCTGACACTGTCTCTTTGCCTTGTGGGGTTCCATGAGGGTTCCATTTGGCACCCATGTTGTTCGCTGTCTATATGCTGCCATTGGGAGACATTATTAGGCAATATGGCTTGGGTTTTCACTGCTATGCAGATGATACCCAGCTATATTTGTCCTTTAGTCCCGGCAAGAAGATGCAGTCTCCATACTTAACAACTGTCTATCCGAGATCAATGATTGGATGAGTGCCAGCTGGCTAGGTTAAACCGGATAAGACTGAGGTGTTGGTGGTGGACCCAGGTCACCTTGAGGCGGGTTGTAGGGCTGGTCTCCTTGCATATGGATCGATGGTGCCCAGCTCGACCTCAGACCGGTCGTAACCTGGCGTTATTAACGACAGTTTGCGCTGAAATTTCAGGTGTCTTCTGCCATCAAATCTTCCTTTACCATCTGAGGAATATTGCTGGGTGAAACACCTTGTTCCTCCGGCCGACCTTCCGACATTGGTCCATGCCTTTGTTACTTCTCGCCTTGATTACTGCAATGCCCTGTACCTAGGGCTGCCGGGGGTTGATATCCGCCGCTTGCAGCTAGTGCAGAATGCAGCAGCCCGGCTTTTGATG
This sequence comes from Neoceratodus forsteri, assembly GCA_016271365.2. NCBI lineage: Eukaryota > Metazoa > Chordata > Ceratodontiformes > Ceratodontidae > Neoceratodus > Neoceratodus forsteri. Next base: position 631,455,846 of record CM028136.1, on the reverse strand, counting down.
GGGACATCTATGAGGAATCATATTACGCCTGTGCTGCGCGAGCTGCACTGGCTGCCGGTTCAGTGACGGATCACCTTTAAGGTCGGGTTACTGACCTATAAAGCCCTACATGAACAGGGACCGCGGTATCTTCAAGATCTGCTTGTTCCCTACTGTTCCTCTCGCTCACTCCGCTCCACCGGCGAGGGATTGCTAGAGGTTCCCAGGGTTCGTTTAAAAACATCGGGAGCACGGGCATTTTCTTATGCTGCCCCTACCCTGTGGAATTCTCTACCTGGCCGGATACGGGTTGCCTGACCGCTGAGAGCTTTAGGTCAGAACTAAAAACTTATTTATTTCAAATGGCATATGGGGAGTGATTTATTGTATTTTATTGTAATTATATTGTTATTGCTGCTGTTGTGTTATATGTATGTATTTTGTATGTATTTAAATTGTTCTATCTGTACAGCGCTTTGATATCGAAAAGCGCTTAAAAATAAATTTTTACTTACTTACTTACTTACCCTCCTCTTCTTGCCAGGGTGGATGGGTGGTGAATTTAATTGGCAAGAAAGAGGCCTCCCTGAGGGTTACCAGCCCTTATATACCCCTTACGGACCCCAGATCAGGACCCCTGTTGGTCCCTCCGGTTGGCCAATGGCCAGTGAACCCTGCACCTTGTCATATTACCCTCCTCTGCCTTGTCATCGTGATATCACTAGGTCCCCCAACCCCCCACCCCAGCCCTTTCCATTGTCTCTTTCTGGCTGGGGCCCATGGATTCTTCTGGCTTGCTTTTAAATGTAGCTTAATTGTCCATGATCCCCCCCCCCCAGCAATAACACACGCCACAATTTCTAGTCTTGGATGCTCACTGGCAATATTTATTTACAGGCACATATTATAATATTTACATCCCAATATTTCAATATAACACAACAGTGAACATTACAATTAGACATATCAGTCTGTACTTTGCATTGGGCATATCAGTCCATGTCTTCCATCCTGCCCATCTTCCTTTCTTGATCCTTCTCCTGTTTCGAGTTGCTTTTTGGGGTCCAGACACTCAGATCTGGCTCCCCCTGCGATCACCAAAACCAGGTACCAAACACTTACCCAGACTCCACCCCCCCACTAGGTATGGACACGGATCCACCCCCCCAGCTCTATACCCCTCCCCCAGTTGCTCACATCCCTGGGTTCCTTTGTCCCCAGCCAGTGGAGCCTCCTCCTCTCCCCCCTCTTCCTGCCACCCTTCCTTCTTCTGCAGCCACCATCTTTCCACTGAACCATCTTCAGCTTGCGATGGAAGATTGGGCTCCCTCCTTGTGGGCTAGTATTTATTTATTTATTTAAAAGTTTTACCAGGAAAGGCATACTGAGCAGACTACCACTCAATTCCAGATACGTCCTCTCAGGCCCCTTTTATTCACTACCCCCACTAGGTCCCCAAAAGTTTGCAAGAACAGGCACATGCTGAATTTCGACAGGTGCACCCATCCGATTGGTATACGTCAGCCTGATCAAATGATATGTACCTACCCATCTCTGTAACTGCCCTAGCCACCTTCCTATTTAGGTATTCTCTCATTGTTTCCACCACCTTGATCCCTTTTACTCCCCTCCACACCTGCCAGGATGTGATCTCTGACTAACTAATCACCATTCCCAGTCACCAGCTCTTCACCTTCTCTAGGTCAGCCACTACGTCTCACATCAGTGATCCCCAAGGCCGTTCTCCTAAATCATTGCCCCCAAGATGAATAATGATGCAGTCAGGCCTGGCCCACCACACCCACAGCTCCTCCAACACAGGAAGCAGTTGGGACCACCTCATGCCCCTGATGCCTTTCCACTGCACTTTCATGTGCTCCATATCCAGGCGCAACTGCATCCCTCTGTTCCTGGTTGCAGCAAACCTCTCCTCCCAATAGATGAACGAGTGTCCCACAATCTACGTCTGCCACTTGGAGCCTGTTATGGAAAGAAAGGAACATGAATTATCAACATCAACACCTCACATACCTTTTATGACAATTGGATTGCCATCGCGCCACCCACTTCACCTCCGCCACCATCTCCCCTCTTGTGTCCACCTCGGATGCCACCCCTATCCTGAACGAATGAGGGGCAAACTCCTTTGGGTCCTCCCCCATGAATACTAGCACCTTCTTCAGGATGGCTCCTACCTAGAAGCCCATCACTTGGGACCCATCCCCATGCTGAAACCAGACCCCCCTCCCTTGTGCCCTGAGATTTTCCATACTCCCCCATGGCCTCGACCGTACACACCCCCCCACCTGGTGCCTGCATACCATCACTGAGGTGCCTCTTCCCCTCTGATCCATCTTGGACCTAGGAAGTCAAATGATCACTGCGTCCTTGCCCCACATGACATCCTTGTATTGCAGTGCCAGAGCAGCCTCTTCCTTTCTGGGAGCCACTACCTTGCCCACCATATGAGGCATATGAGACCGTGCCAAAACACTCCAGGATCCCCTTATTGACTGACCCTTCCATTCAGGTAGGAAAGGTGGTGTATGAGCCAGAAATCTCCAGCCTATGTCTTGGGCACCACTCCCAGTGGTGACACCAGGAAGTTAAGGCACGGTGGCTCCTGCAAAGGCCCCCTCCACCCTTCCTGCCTGAACCTACTTTTTAATCTTTGCACGTACAATGTCCTCTTTCCTCCTCATGAACCCAAGTCCTTTGCTCACATTCCTACTTGTCTCCCCATGACACCCAGCTGAAACCACCCCGGAAACCCTCCCTCAGCAGCTCAGCACCCAGCGCATTAGGGTAGCCTTCCATCCAAGCCTCCACTACTCCGAGTATGATGAGCATGTGAGCTAAGGTGCACCCTCACTGCCCCATGTCCTTCCTCTCCCTAATTCCATCCATAGTTGGAATTATGCCCCCCTTTACTCCCAGTCCCCTCTCTGATCCCCCTGGCCCTCTCGAAAGAGCTGCTCCTCTTGCTGCCCATCTGGTGATGAGGCTTTATCACCTCCCTACCCGCAGTTTGTTGCTGGGTGTGACCCCCACACTGACAGCAAGCACGCCTAAACTTGCAGCTTTGCCAAGTACACAATGCCCTGTTAAATGCCCATCAGGTTTTCACTACAGGGGCCTGAGCAGCCCTTTTTACCTGCTCCATCACTGGCCTGACCACCAGCCCAGAGAGGGTCCTCACCCACAGTCCAGAGTGGGTGCAGCCCACCTCAAATCACCCTTCACTACCATCTACTTCCGAAATGCCTCATCATACTTCAACATGCCAAAATCCAATTTTGCCTCATGCACATCCCTAATGATTGCCATATAAGTCAAAGTGGGATAGTCAGCTCCAGCTGTTTCTCCAGCACCAGCGCGCTGTATATCAGAAAGCCCACTTGCCATGTATAGATGCTCTTTCCCTTATACTTGGCCTCCTATGCCTTATGCCTGACCACCGCTAATTCCACTGCCATCTCCGACTTACCCACCAATTCCTTTTGTTCATATTTTTTGCCTATCTCATCATCCACTAAACCAAAAATATCCACATACTCACCTTCCAAATTATTTCCTTCAGTGAATCAGGAACGTGGTCCCCTAGGGTAAACCCTGGTGGCCCTTCATATAATTTCCTGTTCCTCCCAATTTTTCCACCCCACTAGCACCACCTTTGCTTCCATCCTTTATGGTCTGCAGGGTCTGCTCCATTTTCTTTACCCCTTCTTTCCCCATGTCTCCCAGCAGACCCTCCAAATACTCCTTTAAATCCCTGTCATTGTTTATATCCATATCATCATTACCACCATCCGGCCTTGGCCCCACTGGAGCCAGAGTTGGTTCTAGTACAGGTGCTGGGGCAGGCCAGAGGCTGGGTCCCACCCACCTGGGTCTCTTACTCGGCTTTCCATTCTGATAATGGGAGACTTCAACATGCCAGATAGAAATTGGTCAATACCAGCAGGAACATCTGCCAGAACTAAACACATGGTGGATTCCCTGCAGGAGGAGGGCCTCAAACAACTGGTACAACAACTCACAAGAGACAGGGCTATCCTAGATCTAGTACTGACTAACAGGGAAGGGATCACAGATCTCCAGGTAGAAGGTCACCTGGGGCCAGTGACCATCACATGGTATGGTTCAATTTGGCCACTACATCTAAATCATCTCATTCCAAGGCAAAAATATGGGACTTCAGAGGAGCTGACTTTGATAAGATGGCCAACAGAGTTAAGCTAGCCCTGGCAAAAAGAAACACAGGTGAAGGGGTATAGGCAAAGTGGGCAAGCATTAAGGATGCAGTACATGAAGCAACATCCCATTGTGTTAGACAGAAAAGAAAGTGCAAAAGAAGAAAGAAACCACTTTGGTTCTCAAATAGAGTAGCAGAAAAGGTCAGAGCCAAAAGGTTGGCCTTCAGGAAATGTAAGGGAACACAGCGGGATGAAGATAGGGAGGCATACCAAACTGCCCTAAGGGAAGCAGGGAAGGCAGAAAGGCAGGCAAAGTCCCAAACTGAGCAAACACTAGCATGAACAGTAAAAGAAGGTGACAAGACTTTCTATAGATACATTAGTGAAAGGAGAAAGTCCAGAGGGGGTATTGCTAAGCTCAAAGGAGAAAAAGGGGCATGTGAGGAGGAGGACCCTGTAAAAGCATCTATCCTAAATAGATACTTTTGCTCAGTATTTACTAAAGAGAAGGTAGGGCAGGGCCCGCCCACAGTTCAGTACCACGGATACGGGGGAGGGAGGTGAGCACTACTCCCTTCACAAAAGAAAGGGTCCAACAAGAGCTCGCTAAGCTCAAGGTGGACAAGGCAATGGGACCCGATGGCATATATCTCAGGGTACTTAAGGAGCTAAGGGTGGAACTAGCAGAGCCATTAGCAGAACTGTTTAGTGAGTCTGTGAGCATGGGAGAGGTCCCAGAAGACTGGAGAAGGGCCCATGTGATCCCGCTCCACAAGAGTGGTAGCAGGGAGGAGGCAGGGAACTACAGACCAGCCAGTCTTACCTTAGTAGTGGGCAAGATTATGGAGGCACTCCTTAAGGAAAGGATAGTGCAACACCTGGAATCCATAGGGGCACAGGATCCAAGATAGCATGGGTTTACAAAAGGAAGGTCCTGTCAAACTAATCTCATAGATTTCTTTGACTGGGTAACCAGAGTTGTGGACCAAGAGGGAGCAGTTGATGTCACCTACCTTGACTTCAGCAAAGCTTTCAACACTGTTCCACATAGAATATTGATAAATAAGCTGGGTAGGCTCAGCGTGGGTCAGAAGTTCGTCAACTGGGTGGCAAACTGGTTGACGGGCAGAAAACAGAGAGTGATGGTAAATGGTATACAGTCAGAAGAGATGCAAGTCACAAGTAGGGTACCTCAGGGATCAGTCCTGGAGCTAGTTCTCTTCATTAGTGACATTGCAGCTGGACTAGAGGGAAAGGCTTGTCTGTTTGCAGATGGCACCAAGATCTGCAACAGAGTAGATGATCCAGATGGGGTGAGCAGAGTGAGAAGAGATCTGGATAAACTACCAACATGGTCACAAGAATGGCAACTGGGATTTAATGCAAAGAAGTGCAAGATCATGCACATAGGGAAGAGAATCCCTGAAGCCACCTATAGACTGGGAGGGGAGTTGCTGGCAGTCACAAAGAAAGAAAGAGACTTGGGCATCATCATCACTGATGACCTGAAATCATCCAAGCAGGTCTCTAAAGCAGTAGGTAAGGCTAGGGGGATGTTAGGGAGTACTAGTAGGGATATCACAAGTCGTAAGAGGGAGGTAATAATCCTTCTTTGTAAGACACTGGTTAGGCCCCATCTGGAGTACTGTGTGCAGTACTGGAGGCCACACCTTCACAAGGACATTAACCAAATTGAGGCAGTCCAGAGAAGGGCAACCAAAATGGTGCAGGGACTGCATCAGAAGACATATGAGGACAGATTAATGGAGCTCAATATGTATACCCTTGAGCAAAGGAGGGAGAGAGGTGATATGATCGAAACATTCAAACACCTTGAGGGCATTAACAAGGTGAAAGAGTCTAACATGTTTAAATATAAGAAAAATAGCAGGACACGAGGACACAGCATGAGACTAGAGGGAGGCCGATTAAGGGGGAATGTGAGGAAATTATTTTTCACAGAAAGGGTGGTGGATGCATGGAACAGCCTACCTCAGGAAGTGGTGGCTATGAGTACAGTGCAGGGCTTCAAGCAGGCATGGGATAGGCTAAGGGAGCAATACAGATGAGTATGAATAGATAGGCCACTGACAGAGTAAAGGCTGATGGCACATTTATGAGGTAGAAAAAGAAATGGGCAGACTGGATGGGCCTTGCGGTCCTTATCTGCCGTCAACTTCTATGTTTCTATGTAACGAAGGGTCTGTAAAACCTGCATGTAGGGCTAGACTGGTCAACTACCTAGGGTTTATGTTTTGCCTTTGTCTTGTACATTGTGGGAGGCAAATTGTAAGCACATGCACATAAATTAAGTTTGAAGGAGAAGACAAATTGCCATTTGGCATTCATAATTGCACTAAAGTAATACTATTAATCAACATGCCAAATGTCAGTTCATCTTCTCCAGTCTTAAATCACATGTGTGTGCTTATGATCAGGGCCCCTACTTTTCTGCAGCACAGTGGGACCAAGTTCTGTGGCAAGAATACCATTTGCTGCAGAACTTCTGCGGCGGTGGTTTGTAATTTCTGCAGAAGTTCTGCAGCACAACAAACTACCACATCACAGTGTCAGCTTGTCATCCTGACTTCACTTTCATAGATACATAGACAGTGTCGGCAGATAAGGGCCTATGGCCCACCCAGTCTGCCCATTTGAGCTTATAAGTTCAGTTTATGTTTTCCTAGAAGTCTGTTGCCCCTTACCCCTGACCTCCAGAATTCCTTTATGTCTATCCCATGCATTCTTAAATCCCGTGATTGTTTCAGCCCCCACCACTTCCTCTGGCAGGGTGTTCCCCTTGTCCACCACCCGTTATGTGAAGAAATTCTTCTTCACGTTTCCTCTGAATAGTCCTCCCTCCAACTTCATCTCATGCCCTCTAGTCCTGGAACATTTTTTCGCTTAAAAATGCATGCAGTGGTTATAGCAATCAGGGTGGTGGAAAGCACAGTAACACTAGTTCAAAAAATAACAGACTTATAAAAATAATTTTATGCCTAAAAAAGCAAATCAAATGTCTCTCCCTTAAGGTCCTAGCCTGTTGCATAAATGACATATGTGGAGGGGATCTTATGTGATAAATAAGGTATTTCTATATGCATGCTATCTATCCCACTAATGAGGTTTCCACTGTCTATCACTCATATACAGTATTTGTATGTGCTTTCTACACCACTCATGAGGTCCCCACTGTGTATCACTTATATACTTATACGCAATATGTAACATACATGCAAATGGGTTTGTGTGTGTGTGTGCGGTGAGAGAGACAGAGATAGTGTGTGTGTGTGTATATATATATATATATATATATATATATAAATTTTTTTTTTATTTCCATGAACTTGAATCCTCAATCATACAGGTCCCATTGGAAATTGAATTGCAAAACTAATTTTTCATGTCAACCTGCTTACCCTGACACACTGCGTAACACCATCAGGCCATGACATGCATGTGAACCGATTGTGAGATAGAGCTCTCCAGTCCATCACAATGTGTCCACCATGTGACAGAACACTGCACCATACCTTCCCAGGCTCCGAGCAGTGATGTGTTCCACCAATCCTTGTGCTGCCCAGCCAGCTCCCAGAGCTAATCTCCTGAACCTGAGTTGCTGGCACGGAAACACAGCATGCTACCCTCTGGCCCAACAGCTGTCCCTGCACACAACGTTTCTCCATAACGTTTAGGTGATTCTATCAACCAATGACAATATGTAATCAATAACCCTGGCAAAAATGCTTACAGTGCAATTATTTATTTAACAGGTCTATTCTTTCAACAGGTCTACACATTATTATATTCCACTTTTCTCGGTGTGATTACTTTATTTTCCTTAAAAAATGACAGTTACAGTAAATTTATTTTACCAGTCATTCATTTCAGGTAGCATCTCTATACCTTAAAGGCGCAAATAGGTTTGTACAAAGTGAGGTATGGACTTAACAAGTCTGTGCTATTGACAAGGTTTTGTTTAAGTTGGCCCTAGCGCAATAATGTAAGACTGAAAATTGTATTAGGCTGTAGTGCAGGTTGAGCAAAAATCACCATGCACGATGTGCTGTGCCACCATCTCTGGCAGTGAGAGCTGTGGTAGATAAGTGACTGTTCATTTCTGTTGCAAAATGCAGCCATTTCGTTAGCTAATGTATGATGTTATAGCAATGATAACATCACATTCTGAACATATAGAGGGGTTTTGGATATAAAAAGAGGGAAAGGAAACCAGATTCTATGGATAAACAGAAATATTAATAAAAAATCACCAAGAAGAGTGAATTATGTGGCACCGCAGAAGTTATGTGGTAGATTGCAAGTTCTACGCAAAATTCTGTGGCCGCAGAATTCTAGGGGCCTTGCTTATGATTTGCCTTTCTGTGTGCAAGACAAAGGCAAAACATAAACCCTAGCTAGCTGATCAACCTAACCCTCTATGTGTTGCGTAAAATGTGCATAGCAATTTTTTCGTAGTTGTCTGATTAAAAAATTTAATCAAAGCCAAACCCAAACCACTGGCACTTTTTGTACTTTCTTAATAAACAATCAACTTAAACAATTTAATACAGACATTCTTAACTAGTAACTACTGCACTTGAGTTGTTGTCTGAATTGACATGAATATTTTTTTTTTAATTTGATTTACCAGGAAAGTGGACTGGGCCAAAACCCATTTTCAGCCATGCCTAGGGAAGAGGTAGTAACAGTAGGGTTACATACAACATTTTCCAGTGCAGTACAACACTTACTAAAATCACAATAAGTTATATAATCATACAAATCTGATCTCTCACACTTAGACACATTGGCCCATATATTCAAAGGAGATGCACCCAGCACAACTGAGTTGCACTGGCGCATCTCCAAATTTCACCCCTCGGCCATATTCAAAGGGAGGAAATGCACTGTGCAGTTCCAGCAGGATGATATAGGACACTTTGGAAGTGAAGAAGCTTTGTATCTTGCTTGTGCTCACTTCTGTTGGCCATGTATGAGGAGTTATGTGGAACAGTATTGCAAAACCTGCAACAGATGTGTGAGATGCAAAACTCTGCCACTGAGGGCAGCCCCACTAGTAAACATTGTTATGAGTTCCCCCATGGAATTGGCATGCATAGACTTTCTCAGGCTGGAACCAACTTCTAAGAATATTGCAAACATCTTAGTAGTAACTGACCACTTCTCAAGCAATGCTCAAGCCTAGCCGACAAAGGACAAAAAGGCAACAACTGCTGCAAAAGTCCTAGTAGAAACATTCTTTGTATACTACAGTGCCCTACAGTGACTTCATTCAGACAAAGATCAAGATTTCAAAAGCCACCTAGTAAATGAAATGCTGCTCCTCTGGAGAATAACCAGGGCAAGAACTACTCTGCATCACACTCAATGGGATCCTCACCTTGAACGGGTTTAACAAAACTCTGCTAAACATGCTTGGTAAATTGGACCCAAAGGAAAAGACCAAGTAGATTCAACAAGTCAGTGCACTAGTCCATTCATACAACTGCACCACCAGTGACACCACCAGATTCTCTTTGCATTGCCTAATGTTTGGCCTGGAAGCCTGACTTCCTGTGGACTTGTGTTCTGGTGTGTCTGTCCTTGGAGATAGGCCACAGAATTACCTTTAGTGCTTACAAAGATTGCAAGATCAGTTAGATACTGCCTACAAGCTGGCCACAAAAGCCACAGCAAAGTGTAAAAAGTCAATAAAATAAGTATGACAAAAGAGTGAAGGCACATGAACTGCTGTTGTGTTTTGTTAAGGAATTTAGGACTGCCAGGGAAGCACAAAATTGTTGACTATTAGGCAATACTCCATAAGCTTTAACAGAAAAGGTGTGAGATGTGCATGTGTACAAGTTTCATCCTGAAGGAGAGTCAAGTACAGTAGATAACAGTCTATCAAAATTATTTGCTGCTTGTTGAACAGTTGATCCCCAGAGATGTAGTGAACCCTGTAGAACCTGCAAAACCCTCAACTTCTCAAGCTGCTACATGTAGACAAAATGCAAAGCAATCAGACATTATTCTGTCCACAACTCATGCTCAAGTAGATCAGGAAGATTTGGATTCTGAATCACAAGAAGGGGTATACTACCCTGTTAGACATCTCACCAGATTGTTCGGAGGGTCAAATGGAACCACAAGCAATGTGTCAAATGTGCCAGGTGTTAGGTATGTGATTTAATCCCTCCCTGATTTTCTTCCTCTTTTTTTGTGGTGGGTTTGAATGTTTACAATGTTTTTGTGTTTTTTGCTGTGGTTGTACAGATGTGTCTCTCTCTTTGTGCTATGACAACTCAAACATCAGCAATGTTGACTTCTGAATACAGTTGTCAAAAAATCTGTTTAAAGGCCTGTTGGTGCAGTGGTAGAGCTACCTCTCAAGATGCCAGTGACACGGCTTTGGGAATGAGCCTGGATTGTTGGGGGGTAGGCTGATGGAGGGAGGAGGACCGAACATCCCATAGGATGCTTTCCTTATCCCGGGGGGACAGGATGCTGCATCCTGCTGCAGCACTGTCAGCTGCAGATGTGTGGGCAGTAGGGCGCATGGACATAGGGAGGGAAGGGAGGTGCCACACTGCATATCGCATGAGCGTGCCACTGCATGCTCATGTCAGGGACATGGTCCCAAATTCTGGCATCCCTGTGGGGAGAGGTGGAGTGGCAATGCAGGGGGGATGAAAGATCGGAAAAACACCCTAGCTGCCAGGATGATCACTGACCTCCACAAGTCCTGCACCCGGTGACTCGTGCTCCTCCCAGATCTGGATCCAGACATTGGTGGATTGAGGGACTCCCTGCCACAGAAAGCAAGCCATGGGGTACTCCAGGAGAGGTAAGTTCTGGGGAGAAGTCGGGGTGACAGAGCTGGGAGGATTGACTGGAAGGAGGGCTTGCCAGGGAGACAAGAGGAAAAAACTAAATAAAAAAATCTGTTTAAAGAACAGTTTTAGTAATATTTTTTACTGTAACTAATCACTTTTTCTATTAGTAGTTTTTCTTCCCTCCAGTCTGCCTGATGGCATCTCCCAGCACCAGCACTGACCTTCTGACAGGTGTACTGGTTATGCAACATTTGCTCATGTTAGCCTAAGGTTTGGGGATCTGTCATTCTTATTGTCATATAACAGTATATTGCTAATATAAATATAATAAGTGCTATAGCTTAGCTTAAGAACAGATATGCTGCTATGTATTAATTAGTAAGGATTTGCTAGTTACTATTGGATATCCACTGATCAGTACTTTCTAGCTGTACTTAAAATATAGGACTGCTAAGTTAGAGAAATAATGCAAACAGACTACAGGAAATAATATGTTTTTGTCACATGTAAATGTGCATAGAAGAAAGAAAAGGAAAACATACTTTTCTACAAAGTTAGTTGATAGGAGCTTAGCAACTACACAATAACAGAAGACAGTGTACAGTTTTGCTAATGCAGCACAAAGTACACACCATGTATGGTCATATTCCTGTTTCCTGAGCAAGATAAGAAACAAAAGCACTAGCTAAGAGAGCAAATCTGTATAAATATAGAATCAGTTTTGGGGTCTCATTGTCTCAGAGCCCATGTTATGATTGGAGACTACACCTCAGTTGTTCCCAGGGAGGGTACTAAGTTTTTCCCTGTAATTTGGCATAGCTGTAATAAATACATAATAACAGGAGGGCGCTTTTTCCCATAGGGAAACCCAGTTATAATTATGCCGTTATAACCAGCTGGTTATACTGTTGAACATGCGCCGGGTTTCACTTCTGTGCAATGAACCAGTTTTCGCTTTTCCCTTCCTCTCTCTCTAGCTGCCATTCGTCAGTGCTGCAGTGATCACCACCACTCCGAGTCGGCAGTAAGTTAAAAAAAAACAATCATAATTTGGTTAAAACAGTTTTTTTATTTTAAAGTTTATTGATACATTTTCCACCATAAAAGGCAGCATTAAGTAGGATTGACAAAGGCTCACTGATACTATGTGAGAGATAACTGCCTAACCCACCCTACCCTCCCTTACTGCAGTAACCCAGCCTGATACCCGTCAATGCCGAACTCCTAACTAAAAGCCTTGCAAGAGCATGAAATCTTAGATGGGTTTAGCTTGGAACCAGAGAGATTAATGAGTGAAGGGGATCCCAAACTTTAGTATATGCTGCCAATCTATTATGGAGACTAGCAATCACTTTTTCTGTACGCAGGTTGGACAGAACTTATCTTACCCATTCCTGAAGAGAGGGGGAGGACCTGTCTTTCCAGTGATGAAGAATAATCTTCTTAGCTGATAGGGCAATCAAAGAGATGTGGAACTTTCATACCTTAACTCTGATAAAGGACAGGTCCCCCAACAGACAAATCTCGGGGGTGAAGTATTCGTGGAGGCCCAAAAGGGGGTCTAAGGAAGTTTTAATTGAATCCCAAAAGGGGGAGATTTTTGGGCAGGACCAAAACATGTGAAAAAGTGTACCCTCTTCCTGAAAACATTTATTGCACATGTTAGAATTTAGGTAGCCCCACCTGTGTAATTTGGCCGGGGGATAGTATAGGTTATGCAATATATGGTATTGCATGAGGCGCAGTCTGTCTTGAGAAATAAATTTATGACATGAGTTCCAAAGAGAGTGCCAATCCAAATAAAGTTGAGGGAGAAAATTACTTCAAAATCTTGAAAGCCCAAATGGACCCCCAAACTTTTTGTGAAACAAAACCTGATATAGTTTAGAGATTACACCAGAGGAGCCAGAAAGTGGGGAAACCTCAGGTATCAGAGAAGAAATAGTCTGGGAGGGGGGAGTGCTACCCAGGGTAATTACAAGTAAATGTTTTAATTGTAAGACTTCAAAATGGGAAGAAACCGGGATGAGAAATTTCTTAATCATCTCTTCCACTGATAACCAATGCCCCTCGCCATCAGTAAAGGCAAGGAGCTTCCCCTCTCCCAATTGAGGCAACCAGTGACGGGGAATCTGAATCTTATTAGTAGTAAATGATGGAGAATTCCAAATAGACTGGGTCAGGTCCAGATGAGGAGAATATTGTAAAAAGGAACACATTTGGAAATAGACCTTTAAAGAGGTCATTATTATGGGACAGTCTTCGGTCATGCTTACTTGGGAAAGCTTGAGGAAAATTAATGCAAGGGGGTCAACATTTTTGGCCTTAATTGCATCCAGTTCTATTTTAAGCCAAACCGGTTGTGCTTCTTCTGGGCAGGGAGATACTCATCTCAAACATTTTGCAAGGTGACTAGCCCAGTAATATCAGGCCAGATGGGGAATTCACAAACCCCCCTCCAATTTTGGGGCTGCCAACTTATGATAAGCCAAATGAGGGTACTTGTCAGCCCAGATAAATCTAGTGAAGACACCATGTGCCTTTTTAAACCAGAGTAAAGGAATAAAGGTGCTGAGAAGGGATAATGGGTAGAAGATCCTAGGAAATATGTTCATCTTAATTATATTGATCTGGCCCCATAGTGAAATAGGAAGTTTAGACCACCTGTCAAGGTCATGAGTAATCACCTGCAATAGGGAATCCAGATTCTCTTTAAACCATGTTAGAGGGTTACGGGAAAGTTTAATACCCAGGTATTTAAATGACCTAGAGGTCCAGCATAAACCAAAAGGACTGATGTCACTTTTGAAAATGTTATGGTTTAATGGAAAAAATAGGGACTTACTAGCATTCAATTTATAATTGGACAAGTCACTAAATCTTGTTATTTCCCTTAGCAAAGCCAGAACTGAAGACACCGGATGAGACAAATGTATTAACAAGTCATCCGCATATGCAGTGACTTTAATTTCGTGCCACCCAATTCTCACACCTTGTATAGAAACATTATTAAGAATATTTTGAATAAGAGGTTCCAAATATAAGTTAAATAACAGAGGAGAAAGGGGGTACCCTTGCCTAGTACCTGAGTGAAGCGAAAAGGGTTTAGAAAAAGCCCCATTCGTGGAGATTCTTGCAGTAGGATTTTTATAAAGTGTGGCAATCGAGGAGATAAACAGAGAGGGAAAATGGAAAGCCTCCAGAACTTGGAACAAGAAGTTCCAGTTCACTCGATCAAATGCCTTCTCGGCATCCAAGGAGACCAAGCCCACAGGAAACTTCGCGTCCCTGGTAGCCGAGAAGACATGTGACAAGGTGTGTAAGTTGTCAGAGGATGAACGCCCTTTCATAAATCATACCTGATTTGTGCCTATTAGCCCAGGAAGAACTACCGTTAACCTATTAGCTAGTATTTTGGAGAGAGAATTTTAATATCCTGATTTAAAAGTGAGATAGGCCTGTAACTTTGAACCAGTTCAAGGTCTTTGTCAGGTTTGGGGAGCAGGACAATCAGGGCTTCATAGAGGTGCAGATCTGTTTCCACCCCAGATAAGATGTGCCGAAATAAACGGCCAAGTATTGGTAGTAGGAGGTCCCGGAAGACCTTATAGAATAGAGAAGAGAATCCATCTGGACTTGGGACCTTATCTGCTGGTAGTTCACTAATAACCTTGGCAATTTCCTCCTGGGAGATAGGGATAAACAGAGAATCTCTGTGCTGATCAGAGAGAGGGGACAAATGGGAATCCTTTAAGTAACTCTCTATGTCCTCAGGGCAGGGGGGGATGCTCCATGTCACTGTACAAGTTAGTGTAGTAACTGCCAAATTCTTGAGCTATTTCAGTGGGAGATACTTTAAAAGATCCATTCACCATTGCCCCGATGGAGGGAATAAATCTCATTGATTCCTGTTGCTTGATATGCAGTGCCAGTAGGCATCCCGCCTTTTCCCCCTGATCAGTATAGCTAGCCCTGGTACAGATAATAGCTAGTTCTGCTTTGTCTCAAAGTAACTCCAAGTATTTATCTTTCAGTGCAAGGAGTTTTCGCATATCCTCAACTAAGGGATTAGTCAGGAAATTAACTTCCAGAGATCGAATCTGGGTTAGTAAGGATTTTAGTTCCTTCTCCTGTGCCCTTTTCCTACCAACCGCCATACTGATAAGTATCCCTCTCATGAAGGCTTTGAAAGCCCCCCACAAAATATCCAGCTTTGCACTACCTAACGGGTTTGATGAGAAAAAGGATTCTATTTGCTCCCTTATAAGTTTACAATATATAACATCCTTAAGGAGTTGGTCATTAAGTTTCCATCTGGTTTCCCTATTAGGTAAGTTTAGCAGTACCATATTGCATACTACTAATGAATGATCAGAGATTGGGCCAGGTTGCATCAAGGAGGTCTTAACCCCGGGCAATAGGCACTGAGAAATGAGTATGTAGTCGATGCGGGACTGCGAGCTGTGTGTCATAGACCTGAAAGTAAACTCCCTAGAATCAGAATGTAAAACACGCCAGACATCACAGAGCCCACATTGATCTAATAAGTCGTTAAACGCCTTCTGCCCAAGGGTGACCCCTCCCAGACCTCTACCCGATCTATCTAAATTAGGCTTGAGCACTTGGTTGAAGTCTCCCCCTAAAATAATCTTAATAGGAAGCATTGGAAGAATAATAGATATAAGCCTCATGAAGAATCCTGGGTCATCCAGACTGGGGCCATAAATACTGCCCAATAATATTGGAACAGAACAGAGAATACCTTTAACAAGGGTGAACCTTCCCTCAGGATCTTTAATAACCTGTGTAGAAACAAAAGGAATACCCCTGTTAATCATGAGCATGATCCCGCAGCTATTTGTAGATCCCTGGGCGCTATAAATCAATCCCACCTGCTGCCTCCTTAACTGCAAGGTTTCCATTTCTAATAAATGAGTTTCTTGTAAGAAGGTTATCTGCGAGCTGAGTAAACTTAAATGTTTAAGAGCCTGCTATTGTTTATGCTTCTTTCTGTTCCCCTTAACATTCTAAATCGCAAATGTTATCTCATTAGCCATCCAGTAAAAGTAGTTGGACTCTAAGAAATGCACTCAGCACACGGGATATATATATCCCCTGTAACCATACCCTCAGGGTTACTGCAGTAAAACCCACCCTCCTCCCTAACCCCCAAGATTAAATCCACCATCCCCCTACCCCCACCCTCCAACCATACCCCATAACCACCCTCCTCCACCCTCTAAACTGTCACAAGCAACGTTCAGTACAGTACTGGCGCTTTTCCTTCTACTCCCGCCCCGATAATGTTCCTAATACTAGGAACTATTACACTCAGATATCTACATATTGGGAACCAAACAGTACTGATTATGCCCCAAAAAAGAGAGAACGATCCTGGGCTTTCACCTCGATCCCACCAAAGTATAAACTTGTAGGGAGTTTATTTGAAAGGGGTCTCAGTGAGATCCATGCACCACCCAAGTGCTCATGGTAACAAGAACAGAACCGAGAAAGAAAGCAGGAACCGTACTTGCCACACAAAGCGACCCTAGAGAAACCAATACCAGAACAGGAACCCAGTGAGGGGAAGATAGCTGCAGCACAAATTGAGAGCGAGAACCGAGAAAAAGAAAAATGTCATCACACCACCGGAGGGGAAGGCATAACAAGTGCCTCTACCCAAGAATAACCCGCCTCCCAATGCTCAAGCCCTCCCTGTGAAAATTGACAGTACTGCACTCAAACCGAGTGGTAAGGTACTGTTAAATCCCCCTCGAGTTGGGGGTTACTTCCTCGCGAGTCCCCTGAGATTGGAATGCCCTCTAGTGACTGGTTCCATGTCATAAGTAGGTAAGAATCCAAAAATAGAGAAAGCCCAGGACCATCTTAGTACCAGTCCAGATGAGAGAAATGCAAATCTGATTCGCAACTAAGCTAACTCCCTTCTTACCATGTCCATCACAAAAAAACTGACAAGACTTGGCGCATAGTTCCCCCCCCTTAAGCAGGCCCCAGACCCCAAGTGTCCCTTGCTTCAAACCAGCATGGGCCCCCTGTGAATAGGGCCATGAAAGATGAAAACCTGGATGGCCCATGATGATCCCCCCAGTCCAAATCAACAGGGGAGATTTCCCCAGGTCTTCACACTAGATAGATTTCCTGAAAAGGAAAAACAAAAGTTCCAACTCTTGACTTCATGTATCTCTCCATGCTACAATGCAGCAACTCAAGAGTCCTTAAAAAGATCTGTCAACGTAGACTTAAGGCTCATCAGGGCCGCTTCGGGATCGTCGTAGCTTTTCCAGGATCCATTTATTGAGATCTGTAGTCTGGCCGAGTAGCCCATCCTGAACTTCAAGCCTGCCGCAATTATCTTGGAAACAATAGAGTGGAATGCTTTGCGTTTCATGTGAACCAAGGCAGGCAAATCTTGTGAAATTCTCAGCTTCATGTTTTCCCAGCCAACCTCTTGCAAAGCTCGTACTTTCTGCAGAAAGTGTTGTCTCTCCAAATAGTTCAAAAACTGGCAAATGATGGGGCGGGGGAGATCCCCGGGGAGGGTTTAGGCCATAAGGACCTGTGAGCTAGCTCTATAATATAGCCAGGGCCAAAAGGAGGTGGGCCGGCTACTCGCCCTACCAGCTTCTGAACAAATGCCACAACATGTTGGCCTTCCTCTCCCTCCGGCTGCCCGAAAATCACAACGTTGTTTCTACGGCTCCGGCCCTCTAGATATTCAAGCTTAGATTCAAAACGGGATAATTTCTGATGCATTGAGACCAGATCAGGATCAAGACTTCCAATCTTTCTTTCTATGGAAACTATTCGAGCTGTATTATCAGAAACAGATAGCGAGACTTCATCCAACTTTCTGGAAAGGGATTTCAAATCCGTTGCCATTTCTTTCATTTCCTCATGAAAGGGCTTAAATTCCTCAAGGAACCTGGAAAGCGTTAAAGGTTCCTGTTCACCAAATTGACTCGGAGGATCAGGCCCAGGCCCACCCGAGGCCCTGGATTTTTTAAAGGCCTTCTCAGGAGTAGCTAGGGAGGTATGCTTCTGCTGGGCTTTCTTCATGTAAGCCTCCATGCGCTCAAATTATGCTCAAACCAGAGTGCCACAGTGATTAGACAGCACTGAATCTCGAAAACAAGAGAAAATTACAAATTAGGACGTCCAATAAAGATGATTTAATGATCGAGAGGCAGGAGCTTCTTGAAGGAGCTTCTACTCAGCACTCTGCATCACTTGATCTGCCCGTTAAAAACAGTTTTAAAAGAGGGCTGCTTTAAAAACAAAGAAACAGAAAAAAGGTAACATTTCATTTTCTCCACGAGCTGCTATGGACCACTCTGAAACCAGACCGGTCTGCACGTCAGTGGAGACGTCTGTTAATTTTATATAACTGCTGTGGTGAAAAAACTATCCCCTGCAATTATATAAAATAAAGGATGGGTAGGTGTTCAAAACTCTGATTTTTCACACACCCTCGGTGTGGGATGCCTTAATAACCCCCTTGAGCTTTGCTCTCAAGGTTTATGTGGCATCCCAGGCCTCGGGAGTGTGTAAAATCCTTGTTATAACTACCTATCCATCCTTTATTCTCTATTTTATATACCATTTGTGTGCTGTCTCTTTATGACTTCAGAACTCACTAACAAGGTACAGACCCAGAAATATGTATTAATTTACATTCAGAACCACGCTGGGTGGATGGCCTACCATGTCAGTCATGAGACAGCCTGCAGGGGGTCCCAGCCATGGGCAGCCCAGAATCTTTTTCCTCCATATTCTCCATCTGAGCTGTAATGTCATGATGTGTGTGCCAAGCATACCACACTACAGCCCTGCCCATCATGCACTCTCACTGTGCAGTTTCCTGGCCTCCATCAAGTGGCAATCTCTGCAGTGAGACCTCGTGTGTCCACCTCCCCAAGCAAGGAGAGCTGTCATCAGGCTTTCAATCCTTTCTTACCCAGCTAGCCCTCCTAGTGACCCTAGTCCATTCCCGAAACTGAGTTGCTCCCATGGGGACCAGAAGCACAACCACACCTCAACTGGGTCATAACAACTGATCATTCTTAAGGTTACAGACACATATATTACAGAAAAATAGATCTGTCTGGGTTTTTCTCCTTGACTACAGTTTCAGTGATACTAGAAATTGATATTTCTGTTCTATTTTTGGTAAAAAAAAAATAAATTACTCAACTCAGCCTGTGTTAGCCCCAATAAGTATTTTTTAAAATAAAGTTAATCTAACTAGATCTGCATACACAGTCAATATTTACCCTTAAGAATGGCTTCCTTAGGGCAGCCTAAGAGGGACCCAGTATAGAACGGAACTGGTCACTCCTCTTCTACCCTACCTTTTACCTTTTCAACCACTCCCAAGGCTACCACCAGATAGACCCTGTCTGTTCCCCAAGCACATCACCACAGCCATTCTCTCACTGTAGCCTGAATGGCAAAGCTGAAGTGGTCTTTCCCAATGCCTGACAGGTGTACTCCATCCCAGGCATACATCAGATCAATGGTCAAACTCCTCCTCCCCATTCAAAGACTTCATAAAAGACCCCATCTCAATGTTACCCCATCTCAATGTTACTATGCCTTCCAGCCTTGTCCACTACTTTGTGGTCCCAGGCATGTCACCAGTGGCACCTCTGAACCTTGTTATGAAACCAATGTGGTACTATGCCATCACAGATGCAGATATGACAGGTCGTCCTTTATTGCCTGCAGAGCTCAATCAAGATCCCTTGCCTGGGATCACTGCCTCCCATGTGGATCACCAGCATACCCGAAGGCCTGTCTCACTGCTCATCAGCCACAAGCCTAAGGAGGTCCCTCAAGCCTGTTCCCTGCTGCTCGGGCATCTTATCTGGGCTTCCACAAGCTCAAGGTACAGGTCTCCACCCCTCCCTCTGGATGATGCCTAACTCTCTGCTCCTCCCTATGCATATAGTAGTGCCCGTATGTCGGACCTGCAAAAAGGAAAAAAGAAGATAAGGTATGACATCTGGGGACAGATAAAACTAGTGAAAGCCTGTGACTTCCACTGACCCAGAGCCTGAATTTGCCCATCTCTCAACCCCTATACCCTAGCATTGGTTGCCAGTCCTGTACAAAAGGAGTGTGTCTCATATTCCACTGGCTCTAGCCCCATAGCCCACAAGGCTTTCTGGAGTATATAGCAGAATTGGTGCTGGGTAAGAAGAGTCACTTCCTCTTGTCTGAAGAAGTCCCCCCCCCTTTTCCTGCTGCTATGTACTCCCTAACCCACAGCACTACAGGCCACTCAGACCCTTCTGGAGTTCTAATCATGGAATAACATCCCCAATCTGCCTGGTTAGTCTTAGACCTTTCTAACTGCATAAGCACTCCTACCTTGGTGACTGTGGCATCCATTCAGCTCAACCTTGCCAGTTCAGTGACAGACCCTTTCCTCACCACCAGCTCTAAGACTGGAAATGCTTCACAGAACATGATCAGGAAGTCCATGCAAAACATTCAGGCTCTGCAAGGTGACCAGCATTGTGCCTCATACCACCTCTAACCATACTGAGGGGGAACCAGATATCTTGCATTTGTATGTCTCTGTAACCCCCACCCACCACTGGCTCCGGCCCCTAATACCTTGTTCATGCTAATTTCTTGGCCCACATCGTCTAATCCCATGGTCTTAGAAAACCAAGCTGTTCCCACTAGATGCTGCCCCGCCTTGAATGAAGTCTGCTTTGTGACCACAGTATACCGTCAGATTCCATCCCCAGTGCTCTGGCCATCTCTTCTCAGCCCTAACTCAAAGGAAATGCTCCACCCCTTTATGGTAGCCTTCTCATATTTGATGCTATAGATCTGCTGATAAGATGGCAAGTTTCAGGTTCATCGGGTCTCACAGATACTACAGAACTCAATGTGGCCATAGTCTCTGAGCCTCTGCCACTGAAAACAAAGTGTCAGCTCTCACATTGTCAATACCTGGTACACAGTGGAATATAGTATGGGATTATGACAGCTCAACACCAGAGCAAAATACTTTGTAAGTGCACCCTTGGTAAGGACAGTGTCTTTTTGTGGGTGACTGCTATTTCTTTTTGCTATCCTACAGACCTTGCCTTACAGCTTTGTATGTTTTCAAGCAACATCAACATGCTTTTGATTTGTGTTGAGAAAAAATGTGACAGTTTAAATAACATGCCTTTAAGTTTAAAAAATCATAATGGATTTTGGATAAACTGCTAGCAAATTAATTAGGTTGTGGCTGGTGTTTGAAGCATTTATAAATTGTTCAGTCTGTCTTATAGCATCAAAAACATTTTATCTTCTTAGCTACATCCTTACTCTTCTTTGGCATTACCGGCAAAAGCGTCAGAAAAATAATTCATACCACTGCAGTCTGTAGTAGTGATACGTTTGCAGTGGATTAATTTAGCCTCTACTGTAGCTTCTCCTTTTTTTTTTTTGCAATTTATTTACCCAGGATAACTCAGCAGAGAAGCACCATCTTGTTTCCAGTGGGATCCTAATTCTACCCAATTCTGCAGCAGGCTGGACTGAAGCAGAAAGGTTAAGGGACTTGCCAAAAAGTCATATAGGGCCCTATGCGAAGATGAGCACGGTATGCACAAATCACGAATACCCTAGCCCGCACAGCTACACACCTGCAGATAAGCAAAAGATGAGCAGTATGTACAACTGTGCACCTCTGCCTAGCACCTATCTGCAGCCCTGCCACCTCCCCCCCTGAAGTGCAACTGTGCAGGAGGGCAGTTTGAGGGACACAGACAGGCATTCGATAAGAGGCCTGTCCTGGGTCTCAAAATGGATCCTCTGCTCCATGCAAGCACAGAATTTTGCAAGGGCACAGGACCAGGTTTTTTAAAGTAAGGGTGAGTGCCTGAATGGCTTCCCCCTGATGTCCCTGTCAGCCAGGTGGGCAGGGGCAGCACAGTGCAGGGATATCATGTCCTGCACAGCCAGTTGATGTCATTGGGGGGGCATGTAAAGCATATTATGGCAGGTTCCCTACTGCTGTATCCTGTGTCCCCTTGCCCAGCACTCAGTGCCTTTGTGAATGGGGCAGATTGTAGGCATGGCCCCAGACACACCCCTGGACCGGCAGCACAAACACAAACTATACTGCGCTTCAGGAAAAGAATAGGGAAGGTGCAGTTCTCAAATCCAATTTCCAAGACACAAACAAAGCTGCAATCCTAGTCGAGTATAAAAAAAAAGAACTTACATCAAAATGTAGCTTGCCATTAGATGTTTATTGAGAGAGCCACAGGTGAGCACCTCAAACCTCAGTGCTTCGCATCTCAAATGTGATGCTTTGTCAGGGAGATCTCGTGATGAAGTGCCACGTTTGACACGCGAAGCGCAGAGCTTTGAGGTGCTCACCTGTGGCTCTTTCAATAAACTTCTAATAGCAAGCTACATTTTGATGTAAGTTCTTCTTTTTATACTCACCTTGGAGTTCAGCTTTGTTTGTGTCTGTTGGGACCAGCAGCACACAGCTACATGAGTGATGGTCTCAGAGGTGCTCTGAGGCACTCTGCTCTAAAGATGGTGGAAAGAGATGAGTGAGACACCAAGGTTCGAATTATTGTGGATAAGATAACTGTTACCCAGTCAAGGAGAGGCAGGAGTCGACCTAGAGTTTCAGTGACTGCAGGGCATTTCTTTGGTACCAGTGGGTAGGGAGACACAGTCACAAGAGAAGAAGACACCCAAAACAATAGGGCGGTAAAGAGGACAGAACACTTTTATCTACGACTGCTAAAATTACTTCAAACAGGAATAGCATATGTATTTAGGCCTACTGCCACTATACTTCCATAATTATTCAACAGTTCCTATACTTACTACTAAACTTAGGCAAGAATCAGATGCTGTGTACTACCCACAACAATGTTTGGTTTAACTATGACCACAGAGTTCTACCGAAGTCCAATGTCACCTAAGTCCAGAGGTCTGATGTCTTTGTGTACACTGTCATTCTTCATTGGTAGCTACAAATGAAGTAAAACAGAACTGTAGAACCCTAAACACAATTCCCAGCAAGGACCTTGTAAAGGCCACTGGGTGGTGAGAGGTTTGGTAAACAGATCATATGATTCTTTGCAAAAGCCCACTCTCTCCAAGGCTGCCGGAAAGAAAGAACCAGAGCAACTGGTTCCTGGAATAACCTACTTACAAGCTGTCGGATTCCAGACTGAAGACAAAGGGTTCCTTGGCCAAAACCCACTTTCAGGGCCGCCAAGGATGAGGAGAAACCAGGATCTGCATGGCGACGAATCCACTCGAGGACTACCACAACCTGAATGATGCTGCAGCACTCTAAGGGCCAGCTAGACTCTGAAGGATCTCCAATAGGACCAGGAACCAGAAGAATCTGTAGAGAGGATGGTTGATTCTGCAATCTTGTCACCAGAACCTAGAACAAAATAAAGAAACGGCAGACGCATCCCAAACTGGGCTTTGACAGACTCGACTTTCAGCTAACGACCAGGGGCGCAGACAAGGTTCTCCAGTATGTGCACACTTTTCTGTGGAGGGCGACCAACTTCAGGACATCCGGATCAGGAACCTTACAAAACGACACTGGCATGGCTGTCGTGATGTGCTTCGGAGGACATAACTTCGAGCTGTGGAAAACAAGAAACGGCGGGTACGACTGGTACGACTAGCGACGGACTCGACTTTGGCGGACAATACAGACAAAGGAGACGATCTGATGGTCGATCCCACTTGGGTGAAGAATGACGAACAGATGTTCCCTTCTGGGTGGAGACTGATTCTGAGTACGTAGTATTACAGACCACACTATGGGACTGTAGTGTGGTAGAAGATTGAGACTGTCCCCATATGCTGGTAACAATGTAGCTAAAAGATGCACCTTTCTGCAATGCGAAGAGAACTGCAGAATGATAATATAATTTGCCTGGGGAAGGGCAAATTATAAATTTAGGGGTGATTATTACAGGTGGGGAAATTGTTCAGATGCTATGGGCAACAGTTCAGATGCTTAGGACAATAGTTCAGACAACCAGGGGCAAATAACCATAATCCATTTACACTACCGTCTTGGTGCTTCTTAGCAAGTTCACAGTCTTTCAGATACTTTAGCAACAAACATTTGCATGAACAGCACAGTTGTTAAAGTTACTTTGCAGTATTTATGAGCTGAGCACCCTTGGATGGACCCTTTTTCCTGACTGTAGGGCCTTCCTGAATAGGATCTGGCTGCCCCTGAATGTTTTTCAAGGGATGCCCTAATCACTATACCGAGGGTACCACTTTCCCTATGCTAATTGCCCAGAACACTAAAGGCCTAAATGCCTTACTTGCTGTGGGGCTTATATGCCCTACTAACTGCCACCGGGCTGACTTGTTCTAGTCCAGTAGGTTGGAGCTACCCTTCTACCACTAGGCTGGTTTGCCTTAATCCACTAGGCCATGGCTGTCCTTATCACCTCTAGGCTGGCTTGCCCTAATCCACTAGGCCGGGGCTTCCCTTACTACCACTAGGCTGGCTTGCCTTGAACCACTAGGCCGAGGCTGCCCTTACTACCACTAGGCTGGCTTGCCCTAATCCACTAGGCCGGGGGCTGCCCTTACTACCACTAGGCTGGCTTGCCCTGAACCACTAGGCCGGGGGCTGCCCTTACTACCACTAGGCTGGCTTGCCCTAATCCAGTAGGCTGGGGCTACCCTTACTACCACTAGGTTGGCTTGCCCTAATCGGTAGGCTGGGGCTGCCCTTACTAGCACTAGGCTGGCTTGCCCTAATCCACTAGGCTGGGGGCTGCCCTTACCTTGCTTTACCTTGGGCCTAATGCCCTACATTTACCTCGGGCCTAATGCCCTACTTAGCTGTGGGCCTAATTGCCCTTTAAAAACTAAGACTGGTGCCCTTAATTCAGTGGGCCTGGTGCCCTTCAAAATGGGCCTAGTGCCCTCTTTACTGTAGGCCTAATAGCCCTTTTACAGCTGGGCCTGGTGCCCTTCAAAACAGGCCTGGTGCCCTAAATACAGTGGGCCTGGTACCCTAAATACAGTGGGCCTGATGCCCTAAATACAGTGGGCCTGGATCGCCCCTTTAAATATTTATTAGGCCCAAAAGTGGCAGGGCTTCTTTAAATTTGAAAGGCTCTCTGAGCCTGCTGCCACTCTTTCAGCAGATCGCCACCCTGAATCCCACCCCTTTATGAATATTTATGAGGCCCTTGCTTGGCCTCACTGTGCTAGCCCCTCCCCTTGGGCATCACTGACCTGCCTCCCCACTGAATATTTAAAATACAGGGTCCTACTGACCCGCTGTCCCTGCGGCGCTCCGCCACTGCTCCAGGCGCCTTGTTCGCTAAAGAATAAATAAAAAAACACAGTCTTTGCTTGAAACTTGGGTGGACAGCACAATGCAGGTGCTGCCGCCGACTCACCACTCTGATGAGCTGTTTTGGAGGATCGGGAGACAAACGGGAGGTGGGAGGTGTGCTGGCAGTGGGAGGGAGTGCTACAGGCAGCAAGGGGGATGACTGGGGACCTAGGAGGGTCGACTGCAACTTGCAGCGATGTGGCGCTACTCTGCCACCGATGGGGAACCAAAATTAAACTTAAAATTAAACACAGGGGCTAAAATAAATAAACAAATGGGGCTCTTAAGCCCAAACTGTGGCGGATGGCCGTTTACTCTGTTCGTGGTGCCCCGATGGCATCACCGACCACAACACCGAGCAGCAACAGGCATCTTCAGACAGGGGAGGCAGAGCAGGACCACAGCAAGCCCAGAGGGATGGCTTCAACCCAAGGTAAGCCCCGAACTGTCCCTATGACTTCTGTGTCCTGTCTCCTCAACCTCTGCCCAGGAACAATTGACCAACTGTTGAATATTTTTTTAAACTTAAACCCACCAGGGTTCTAGAGTGGCTGGAGTGGAATGCTGTGCATGAGAAGCTCAGTACAGCATTCCATCCAGGCCATTGTTACTGGATCTACAAGAATTCTGTCTTTTTACAGCATTTTAAGTGCACAGGGCCTTTTCTCTATTATTTAAAGTGTTTCCACACTATAGGGTGGGGAAATTCACATTTAAGGGACCCCTTTATTTATTTACCCTGCAGTCTGTACCTAAGGCAGGCACCCTGGGCACCTGTAAACCCCTAATCTTTTTACTTAATTTAAATTTCTGGGATGCTCAACTTTGGGGCATTACACATGACTGATGCGGGATCAGGTGTGGAAGGGGTATACATTCTTCTGTGCATGCTGCAGGGAATAGGCGTGACCCCCAATGCATGTCTCAGGGAAGTAGGGTTGAATATGTGCTGTGGATTCACAGCATGTAGGCAACCTGCACTTTTGTGCATAGGCTCCATGCTGTGGGGGATACATGGGTCCTCTCATGTGCAGCTCAGGGGTGTAGTGTTGCCTATATGCTGCGGATTTGCAGCACATAGGTGACCCACACCTTTGTGCACAAGCCCCTTAATGAGTATTTGGCTCTGGAAAGATTTGAACCCGAGGTCTCCCAGTTCACATCTGCTTCTACAGTATTTAGCAACATCCTTACTCTTCCCTGGCTTTGACTTGAAAAGTGTTACAGCATTGCAGTCTTTAGTAGTAGTGGAATTAGCAAATTAATTTTTTTCTGATATTTTTATTTGTTTGTAATTCTTGAAAAGGCAAAACACACTGAGCTGTGATAGCTTGTTTCCCATTGTGCGCTCAAGGGTTAGAATACATGGACCTAAGAAACACCTTATTCTTCTACAGTGAGTGCCATGTGATTTTAAACTTCCACCTGAACAGTGACCACAAAAGGGACCATGGTTTAATGCCTCTTCCAAACGAAGGTGCTTCAATAGTGAGGCAACCCTGGTACTGCACTACAGATTCAGATATGGGTATTACCCCTGCATATCTAGTGTGGGGCTGGAACCCTTTACCTTCTCACCTTCCAGCCCCACACTGACTCAGTATACTTAAAGGTCGATTAAAGCACTTTTCCTTTTTATTTTATTACAACTAGGATTACAAGTACCTTTGAGCCAGGCTCTTTTACAAAGCTCCCGCGTCAGAGAACAAATACAATACAAGTTACAGAAATAGGAACAAAACAATAAATAGGTTGGCATATTAGGTTACAATGGTAGATCAATACAACAGCTAGAATAAGTAGAATGTACACATGGTAACACAGAGTAACAGAGGGATAAGTAGGAGGGAGGGAGGGTGGAAGATGAAGATAAATGTGAGGAACTAAGTTGGAGAGGGCAGGAATTGCGGCCAAAGGGCATGGTCATCAACTGGGAGCAGGCTGAAACTAGTCAACAAAAAGGGACAGATCATTGAAGGCTCAGAAAAGGTGGGGGGTGAAGGGGGGAGAGTCAGGAGTGGTGAAAAGAAAGAAGAAATAAAAAAGTAACAGAGGAAAAGGAGGGGGTGGAGATATGATAGGTGATAGTTGGAGGGAACAAAAACGAGAGGGTTGAGGAGATTATAAGTAGCAGTCACAGGAGCTAGAGTTAGTAAGGTGGAGGTGGAGTTTATGTTTGAATGAGCCAAGGGTGGTAGTGGAGGAGATGTCAGGATTGAGACTGAAGAGACTGAAAGGGTAATTATTTTTTGGGTGGGAAGGAGAATGAAGAGGTCCTGAATGTTCTCATCTACTGAAGAAGTTTATAAATTACTTTTAAACTTGAATGTCAATATGCAGAGAGGGAGGCAATGGCATACCACCAAAATGTTGAAACTGATGGTACATCAGTCTACAGCACCATTACCGATCATTTGAAATTCTCTGTGAAAACTGGAAGTGTGCTGTTGGACTAGAAAAAGCTCAAATATCAATCAGTTTATTGCACAAGCTTTGGGCCCTGGCATGCCACACAACATAACATAGTCCCATAAGATCTTTAAACATTTAAGTAACATAATTCCACACTTACACAACACATTCTTACAATAAACCTTGGCAAAGATCAATTAAAACTGGAGTATATCTAAATAACTATTCACACAGTCTTTATGCACCAGTAATATATTTTAAAAATCCCAGTAAGATCTTCTTGGCATTTTAGAGAAGCATCAGTTGTGGCTACTTACATTCCTGCTCTATAATCAAAACCATATTTGAAGCCCAAATAGTTTTCCCTAATACAGTAGACATCCAACCCCTTTTTAGTGCCATTGTACAGACTATTCAGGTTTTAATGGACAGCAGCTGGTTCTTCATCCCCAACTCCATCACAGTGATCCAAAAGAAGAGATGCTGCACTAAACTCATGAATGTTTCTGACAAGGTTAACCCTTATTTCTACCTACTCACAATACTCGGTTCTGATTGCTTACAGTTCAGGGGGAGGGGACTTCTAGTATATATGCATGGAATTGGATGCCTGCCCTAATGCCATACTACATATTCTTTTTTGGGGGGGACAAGCATTGTATAGATATTCATTTTATTTTAAACACTTTTGTTTCATGCTGCATATGTTAAGTGGTAGATGGGAGAAACTGCAATACACATACACACACACACACACACACACATATATATATACACACACACACACACCATTCTCATCCCAGAGCACCTATGTAATATTTAAGTATCCATCTCCAGTGAACTGGTAAGTCTCTAAGAAACATTATGCAGAAAGACACTGAAAGGCGATGAAATGTTAAACCAACTGTTCTACACACAAGTGATTATTAGAGGTATAGTACATCTATGAAACTGTGATTACTAAGTTCGAGTTACAGTAAATGTATGTTTGCATTTTGTATATTTAAACGTAAGCAACTACCTACTTTGGAATTTTTTTTGTACTAAAGGTTGCATACATTTGCAATCCTTCATCATTCTCCGAACCAGGACTAGTGAAATGAGTCCGTTTGTAACTATAGCAAATTATTTAAAAGTTGTTCTGTACAAAATGTTCTGCCTAGCGGGGTCTAGAGGAGGGTAGTACAGCATTTTTATTTACATTAAGACTGTCTTTAACTCAGAATAATTACATTATATGACTTGGGATGACTTCACAAAATTGGAAAAACTAGGTGCATGAGCATTATGCAAAGTTGGCAAAGCAAAATTATACCATGGGGATAATCTCCTCTCTTCTGTATCACAGTGTGCTAAGCATAACCGGTGTTAGGCATCCTTACTACTGAGTATATCTGTGGAACTATTTCACAAAAAGGCCCTTTAGCACAAAGTATATGCACATGCAACCCTCTTGCCTCTGCTATTCATTGAAATGCAAATGAACAGACCATTTTCTAGAGAGAATGGAGATCTATATTGGAACTGATGAATATTTGATTATACAGTTACATAGAGAATAATGCATATGTAACATAGAAACACAGAAACATAGACTTTGATGGCAGATAAGGACCGCTTGGCCCACCTAGTCTGCCCATTTCCTTAGCTATTGGATAAGCTGCAGATTCTGGTTAACCAACAGCCTACTTCCTCCCTCCTACCCCCACTATAATTGCCTTATGTTTGTCCCTTACATTCTTGAATTCCCTCACTGTTTTTTACCCCATTACCTTCTCAGGAAGGTGGTTCCATGCATACACCACCCTTTCCATGAAAAAAAACTTCCTCACTTTGGCCCTGAGCCGTCCCCCTCTATCTTCAAATTGTGCCCACTTGTTCTTGCACATCTCTTTTTCTGAAAGATGCTCCCCTCTTGGACTTTGTTTATTCCCTTAAGGTACTTGAAAGTTTCTATCATGCCTCCCCTCTCCCTCCTTTCCTCAAGGGTATACATATTAAGCTCTTTTAGTCTCTCTTCATATGGCTTTGCTGAGTAATATGAATGACCAATTGCTTGAGGAGATGGATGAGTTGTGAGATGACCTGAAATGGGTAAGTGATGAGTTGGACAGGGAACTTAGGGACAACTGCGAATTGAGCACCATGTATAGAGTGTTACAGAAAGATGCTGCAAAAGTTAGTCACATGGAATGTAAAGACCAGAGGCAAAACTGCGCCATCAGCGAGAGGTTTTGGCCAGTCACGTTAAGGCGTGGGTGGGTTTCATTACATAGCCATCAACCTCATGTCATCTGGAGATGACAACTCTGATGATGACATCTCCCAATACAATGCCCAGTCATGCCCTTACTGTGGTCCAGTATTCCCCTGCCATTCACAAGATGGCAGACCCCCTTGTTATGATAGCACTACTCTATGTCATCAACGTGATGACAATTATCATGTGCAACTCCAAGATGGCGACCTTCTTGATAGGAGGGAGATCTAGGCCTACCAATGACCTCTCCAATTGCTGCCTTGACAAAGGCTGACAAGCAGGTGATTTTTAGAATGATTGAGACTGTCCTCGGCAATTCAGATTTTCCTGAGAGAAGCAAGCAGGCCTTCAAAGCGCATATGAAACAAATGATGAGGGAGGCCGCTTCCCAGGATTCTGTTGTCCATGCTGTGGTCAATGCTGCAGCAGAGGCCACCCTTCACAGTGCACAAGATACCCTTACCCCCGACTGTGTTCCATGTAGTCCCCTTCAGATGGCCCACTCTGTACAGCAGATCACTGATAGCATAAGCAATATGGGACACAATGACAAGCTCAGTTGCCATATAGAGAAAGTACACTCCAAATGTGAGATGCTCAGCCTAGCAGATGTCTACCAGGTACAGATCCTCTGACAGACCATCGATTCCAACCTATGGGCAAAACTCCCAGATGTGGCCCACTGAGACACCAAAGCAACTTTTGATTAGATCACAGCAGAACTCATTCCTGCATACAACCTAGGTTTGGTTGGGGTAATGCTGGCCCACCCCGTAAAATAAAAGGCCAAAGAAATCCCTATGACATTTCATCAGAGGTTGGGGATGGCCTATCGTGCTGGCAAACATCTTGCGGGTGAGGCCACAGATGCCGACCTAATTGAATACAAAAATGTGTTTCTCCAGAATATACTTCTGGCTGTCCGTGAAAAGGTGGAACCAACAATTTTCCCCACCACGGACAAATTTGTGAACGTCCTTTGGAAAACTGAGTGGGTTTACCAGCTCTAAATCCGAGACCTTGGATCTGGTTCAAAAAAGGTGGCCGTGGTACAGTCTACCAGTGAGTCCACAACCCACTACACAGTGGAGGGCAAGGCCTAAGACAAAAAGCCCGCATCTTTGGACAACCGACAGCACTCCCAGTCCAGAGGTGGGAACTGGAACCATAACAAGAACAAACGCAATTGGAATTCTGATTACAATCGGGGCAATCAAAACAGTCAATCAGGCCCTTCCTACCAAGAGATTGCAGAGGAGAACAAAAATCTCCTGAATCATCTTGGTCAAGTTTCATCTGCTTACTCCAGGGGTTTTACAATAGCCCTTCCCTCTTCCATCTACACATGATGGATGCTCTGGAAGATTTCTCTGCCCCACAATGTGTTCTACAGTATGTGGATGACTTATTATTGGCAACTGCCACCAAAGAACAACACTTTGACCTCTTGGATGAACTACTGACCCTCCTATAGAGGGAAGACCTCAAATGCAACCCTGCAAAGGCACAACTTTGCCAGAAAGATGTCATATTTCTTGGCCTACACATAACAGAACAAGGCTGAAGCCCAGCTTGGAAGAAAATCCAAGGTCTACAAGATTTGCCACTACCCACCAGTGTGGCAACACTCAGACATTTCCTGGAAATGGTCAACTATTCCAGGGACTTCATTTGTGACTTTGCACAGAAGGCTGCACCTCTATATGAGCTTCTGAAAAAGTATGTCCCTTGGACTTGGAGTCCCATCCACACTCAGGCTGTGACACTACTGAAACAGGCCTTGGCCTCTGCTCCAGCCTTAATTAACCCCAATCCAGCACTGCCCTTCCATTTGAAATATACCACCTCAGACATTGCTATGTCTGCAGTCCTTGCTCAGAAGGTAGATGATACTCTGAGACCTGTTGCATATGCATCCCAAATGTTGTCACCAGTGGAACAGAAGTACAGTCTTTGTGAAAGAAACCTTCTGTCTACCTACTGGGCTGTCAAAAATTTTCTGTCTATCATTGGGTACTCACCTGTCATTATCAACACAAACCACACACTCACCACCTTTCTTCTATCAGGCAGAGTGAAGGATGGATCAGTATCCAACACCAGACTGACTCACTGGTCTCTTCTTCGCCTCCTGAACTGAGATATTCAGGACCACTCTGCCAAAATGCCATCAATTCTAGCCCATGTACTCCTATACCAAGGAGCACCACACGACTGTGCACTACAACCCTCTGATTTGCCTGAACCAGGTCCTTTTCTTCCTGCTACTTCAAAACTCCTTGCATACACTTCCTTGTGTCATGTCTTCACAGATGGCTCCACCTCATATTATCAAGGAGCACAGGTAGCTGGATTTGGAGTGCTCATTGTGTATCCCAATGGCAACATTGTTGGGATCTCCAAGCATTGCAGTGTTGCATCATCACTGTACGAAGAATTGGCAGCTGTGGCCTGTGCCCTCGAGCTAATACAATATGGTACTGAAGACACCATCATATTCACAGACCCCAACTGGGTCTGTTGCTTTCTCACTGAATTTTAACCCTTCTGGCGGAAGAACTCCTTTGCATCTTCTGATGGCTCCCCAGTGAAATATAAATCACTTGTGGTTTATATTCACAAACTCAAACAGAACGTTGAGCATAAGCTTTTCATCCACAAGGTTAAAGATCACTCTAATTGTGACCCTTATCATTCTTTCAATGATCGAGCAGATATTCTTGCTAAAGAGGATTCACAGGGGGGAGACATGGACAATGGATCACCCCGATGCTCTAGCAGCTGTGCAAATAGTTGTCCTTAAGGAGAAACCAGAACCTTTTGTGCCATAGGACTTGTCCAGTGCACAACACTCAGATCCCCAACTAAAAGAGGTGTTCTGGTTCCTTGACAAAGGAACCGAACAAGACTTATCCACTCACAGTGCCTGCAAGAGACATGTGAGTAGGTTACATTTGTCACAAGATGGCAAATTGATTTGGTATCAGTCAGAGGACTTGCCCTACAAACTGTGGGTAGTCCCTCATAGGATTGATAGGATGTTGTCAGGTACTTTAGCCTGATGGCCATTTTTAACCTGCTCCATCTTTACTTTAAACTGATAACAATGTACTTTACTGTATCTGTCCAGTGCTAATTTAAAATGGTTCATAGTGCTGCTGCAGGAGACCAGAGATTCAGCTAATGCATTCCACTGTGCCACCACATGTTGGGAAAACCAGCCACCTCTTTGGTTTTTGCTGTAAGTTTCCTTTAATTGGTACTCATGACCCCGGTTTATAGTTGTATCAGGTCTTTTTTCGAGACCTATACATTCCCAAAGATCTGGTTCCCTGCATGCCCTGTATACCAAACACAAATCCCCTCTGCATATCCTGTATTGCAGTCTTTCCTCATAGGATAAGTCCCTTATCCCTTTCATCATCTTCATCACTTGTCTCTGGACCCCCTCCATCCTCCCAATGTCTCCCTTTAACCTAGGCTTCCAAAAACTCCCTGCATATCCCATATGTGGGCAAACCAGTGACTCATAGAGTGGGATCATCACCTCTCTAGCTCTACTCCTTATGTTCCTCCTCATGGAAGCCAGGATACCATAGGCCCTTTTTGTAGCTATTGTACAATGACTGGCAAATTCCATATTTTTGGTTATCTAGATTCCCAAGTCTTTCTCTGTGTCTGCAGTTGTCACAATAAGCCCATTTACACTATATTCATAGCTTTATCCTTGAGATCTGGGTTTCTACACCAGGTTCATGATACTCCAACTGGTGGACACCAAGGAGTTGAAAATACACTCCAGAGACTAAAAACTGTTGGTTGGTGGCCTGGCATTACCAAAGATGTCAGACACTACTTCGACAACTGTCTGATTTGTGCTCAGAATAACCTAATACCAACCAAATGAAATGCCAAACTCGTACCACAAAGACATTCTGGCCCTTGGCATGCCATACAGATTTACTTTAGTGGTCCATTGACCAATACCAGCAGGAACAACGCATATGCACTTGTAATTACTGACCAATTTTCAAAGTGGGTTGAGACTTTCCCCACTAAGAGCTGTACAGCCAAATCCACTGCAAAAGTCCTGGTAGAACAAATCTTCTCCAGGTGGGGTCTACCTCTGAAGGTGGACTCTGACAAAGGAACCAGTTTTACAGGTGAGTTAATGCAAGAAACCCTTGAACATCTAGGGGTACACCAGAAGTTCCACATACCTTACCACCCTCAGTCTTCAGGTCAAGTAGAGACAGCCAACAGATGGATTAATCAAATGCTTTCCAAATGTATTGAGGACAATCCCAAGGACTGGGACTCCCTGTTGCCTCTACTCCGTATGGCAATTAGGGGTACTCCCTCAACCACCACCCAGATGACTGGTAGAACTATGAGATTGCTTGAACACCTGTTGTCTGACCTGAACACTCCCACTGCAGACAGAGTGTCTGTAGACAAGTATGTGGTGAAACTCAAAGTTGACATTGTAAAAACCCATCTGTATGCTGAACATTACATGGCCAAGGCTCAGCAACAGTCCAAAATCCAGTTTGACAAACACGCACAAGAAGTGGATTGGCAAGTCGGAGATCAGGTAATGGTACTCAGACTTGTTAACCCTGCACATTCCTTCTCCAATAAGTGGGAATGGCCCTACCCCATTGTCAACAAACTCTGTCCAGCAGTCTATCAAATTAGACTTCTCCAAAACAAGAAACTTACTGAGAAATGGTTGTATGCTAACCAACTGAAGCTTTACAAAGGAGTATAATTACTTTTCCTAACCCTATTGGGCAGAATTGTACTGACTGGCCTTTTCTTTTTCCTTACAGGTAATCCTGCAAGATGGCTATCTTGCACCTGATTCTCCTTATCTTAAGAGCTTTCCTCTGCATCCAAGCATGATGGGTCACCTCCTTCCACATCTAGACCATCCTTCTACTACTACTCCAGAAGGAGTTAGTATTACTGTCCCAAACAAAGTGATAACTGTTCAGGAAGGCAAGGACGCCTACCTCACTGCCTCAGTTGTGGCCCCTGACAAATCTTCCCTACAAACTGAATGGCAAACAGATTTATATGGGCAAACTCTCCATGTCTCCTGATTATCTAAAGGAACCTTCCATGGCTGGCCTAATACCAGAATTTCCCCAAATGGTACTCTGTCCATTTTACAAGCTAATCATAGACATTCTGGTTTATATAACCTTACTGCTTTGATTGACCCTGCCTTTTGTGAGAGGTTCCCTCAAGACTCCACAAAATAAATCTGTACACACAACTATATGGCTACAGCTGCTATGTTTTTGTCTGTTTTACCTCCTACTGAAGCAGAACTTACTGATTGTCCCCCACAGGAACCTGGTCCACTTAGTGGTCTCACTGCAAATTCTATCCCAGGTACACTCATTAATAACTTACAGTTTATGCACATCCCTGTCATTTTCAACCTTACACATTGGAACATGGCAGAATTTGACGTGTGTTCCACTACAAACACTTCTAGGTTTTTCAGCACTATGTTACTTGATAGCCTTGCAGCCTTTCAGACACACATTAAAGATCCTGTAGCAGGTATACATACTGTTGAACACCTAGGTTTATTTAGACATAGGTCTAACCCCTCAAGTAAAAAGAATCCAGCATCATGCAAGAAACGTGCAGACTCTGCTGATGTTACTGGTGCAACTGGCACCATATCCAGACTCTGCGGATCCAGCATTGTCCATCTGGAACAGGGAAGACACTGTTGCCATCAAAAGTCACACATTAAAATTCCAGGAGTCCAAGAAGAATGATATTTTACCCCCACTGTTACATGGTGTGGATGGGATTAGTCTAGAAGAACATTTCACAGTATACAATATGAGAGATATTGCTAAGAGTTTTAATGATACCAAAGATAAACTAAATCAGCTTATTTTCCAGAATAATGAGGCAGACAAGCAATATATTGCCAGGAAACTTCTCTGCTTTGCTTATGACTCTTATGTCATAACCACTGTCAATAATCTCTTCCGTGATTTGGAACCTGGACATATTCCAGATATCATTCATGATAAAAGAATTTCTAAATGGTATTGCCCACATTGTAAATCTACATCCTGTATTACACTGTGTATGTCTCACTCAGTTTCCATTCCTGTTTCTACTGCTACAAATTTAAGATATGCTACAAGACATCCTAATAGAGGACCTTATAACACTGCTGAACATTGTACTGTCTGGGATACTATATTTGTTACTTTTTCTGTATCCTTTCCACGCTTTGATCCTCAAACTGCAATGTTTGATAAGCTTGCCTCTGTTCACTCCATTGGGCATCTCGCTGAAGACATCTACAGAGAATGCATCAACCTGTTGCCTCTTCCGGTATACCACCCAATCCTAGTAGCATGGGTCTCATCTCATACGGACTGCTGTGCATGTAAGGACCATCACTGCTTGTGTCATTGTGATGTTTTTGACATCATTAAGCCGGTATGTGGATACTCACTGGACAGTATTCATTGGTCCTTCACTTTGGACCAGGACATTTCTTCTAAAGACACAGATACCCCTGAAGCATCATCATCAGTACCATCACCAGTGGTGAATACTGGATGTCTCTTTTACACTTTATCAGAAGAGGTTCATCGGCTGAATACAAGACTTACAAATCAATCTTTTACATGCCCAGTTCAACTACAGAAATGGAGGCTACCAACTGTTAAAATGACTTATAATTCTGATGGACAGTACTGCATTGTTACTAATCATAAATCTTTCTCCTATGGTGATAAGCTTTGTGATATTAAGCATCCTAACTTTTGTTTTATTTCTCATCAGACTACTGTAATTGGCCATACAGTGATTACTCCTGTTCCCATTGAGGAACCAGATGTTATTGATGGTGACCCTGAATATTTGCTTGCTCTATCTCAGTATTTGCCTATCTTTAAGGTACACATAGACCCTTTGACATTGACTCTTAAGTCCCTGTTAGAGAGAAAGGATACACACCTCATCCACATCCGTAACAATATCTCAGCAGCCGGAGATGCTCTTAATACCCTTATCCATGATGGTGATTTAAGTAATGCACTTTCTAATACTTGGTTAGAAATTACTTTTAAAGGTTTTGTTATCATACAAGCATTTTTGGTAATCTTTTTGATACTAACACTTTGCTGCCTAAGGTATACTCTCAAACAACACCATGAACAGCTCGAATTCCTTTACAAGGATCGTGCGTTGAGTCTGTAAACAACAGTTTGTTCTCACCACTTTACCATAGTGTTGTTGCCTTTTCAGTAAGGCAACAAGGGGGGAATGTATTTGAGGTCCTTACACCCCGATTGGCATTCCATCTGTACACCTTAGACAAACTATACTATGCATATGTTATACTAACTTATAGGGCATAGATACTTACCATACAAGAGTAAGTGCCAGGGTACATTATGACTGTATTTTACTTCACTTTCTCTATGCATGGAAACTGCACATAGTAGGCCAAGACACCTATGTCTTTGTAATCTTCTGATATAGTTTTATATAGTCGGCACTGCCATCTTTTGGATTTATGTAAAATTGCACCACATCCTGTGTTTTCCATGTACCATCTATGCCGTCATTGTTCTACGATGTAGCTGACTTAGCATATATTGTACAGGACTAGATAACACTGTGAAGCCACCTAACCTTTGGCCAGTAGGGCTTACTTTATGTATCTAGCACCACTTCTTATGACTGGTTAATACAGTAATTATCACAGTATATAATGTAATGTAGTGTGCATTCCCCCTGGAGACCGTCTACACTCCTTGGGGTATTGGGAAATGCTAGGCTTGGCTCCCAGTGTCTTATGATAAGAACTGCTTAGGGAAAACATGATTTCCTTTTGCCATAATAAACTAGATGTAGTACCAATATGCAGTGTATCTGTGACTCATTTGCACCTCTATTATCACAAAGAATTTGATCAGGGCTATCCACCCCAACAATAATCTGCTGCTGCTGCCACTTCTGCTGCTGCCTCCCCCACCTGCTTCCCTCCCCGTGCCACCCCTGACTGATTTCCTCAGAGAAATAATGGAGCTCCTGCTGCTCTTGCACCCACAATTTTGGCTATGGAGCAGCTAGCAAACAGAAGATTGGATCCATGCCCCCACAGACCCAGAAACTCCCTGTTTTAAATCAAGTGGCTGAGAATTACACTGAAACACATTACAAATGAGTTGGTTATCTCCCCACATGCTGCCAGCTACATAATTGGATATCACTGTGAAGTTTTGCAACTTGTACATAATATTTAGTTCCCCTGCAGAGCACTATATCCAACAAAAGGTGTCCATGCTAGGTTGAAATGATCAGGGCTTTGTATGCTTTACATGTAGCCCCCTTGTTCCCAGGGGTTACTAGAATCCCACTTAGAATCAGTGGCAGGGAGGGAGAGGTAGCTTGTGAGATGACAGTTAAATGGATTTTACAGTATCCCACTCTGGTTTCAGTCTCAGCTGAGTTGGAGTGATGATGTCACTTTAGAATTGTCACAGCAGTATAAGCCACAATGGAATGTTAGCTGGGGGAGTTAGCTGTAGAATACTGAGTTAGAGTTCAGTAGTCTGTAGAGTGGAGAGGGGGGAGGAGGAGGAGGAGGCTGCTGCTGGGCAGCTCCTCAGTTTTAACTCTGACAGAGAGCTACCTCCATAGGTTGGGTAGTTTGTTCTCACCCTAAAAGAAGAACACAGAAGACCAGAGAGTGAAGTGATAGAGACCATTCCTAGAGGGTTTTCCAGTGCCCCATCCCTGGAGGGGTGTTGGGGGAATTCCAGGATTCAGGAGCAATCCCCTGGTCCAGCCTTGACTGTGTTGAAACTGTCTGAGATTTATCTGCTCTGTGAGTACCCGAGACTTTTGTGTGGAAAAAGCCCAGGGGCACCTGCATTCCTGTGGCGAGTTTTTCTCTGACAAAGGGACTCTGTCACCAAGACTGTTTCTGTTTAAAAGTGTCTGCCTACTATGGGGTCCAGAGAGAGACTTACCAAGTACAGAACTTTTAGTCTGTTTCTGTTTAAAAGTGTCTGCCTACTATGGGATCTGGAGAGAGACTTGCCAAGTACAGAACTTTTAGTTCGTGTCTGATTTAAAAGTGTCTGCTAAAATGGGAGGGTGGTCTAGTGAAGAGACATTGCCAATTACAGAACGTTTAACTTCATGACACCTCAGAGGTTGAGAAAGTAGTATGTTAAATGTGAAAGACATTTCAAGATAACATCTACATGAGTTTCTGAGAAGGGTGTTATTAACCAGATGAATGGCCGAGTATAAAGTTGGAAGCAAAAGGTGGGAGACCCCCCATCTGGAGTAACCATGTTTACCTCTCTGGGTTCAGTTTGGGCATCTTTGTTTTCTCTCAGTGCATTTGGCCAGTGCCTGAAGAAAATACCCAGATGTGGGATTTTGGATTTTCTGTGAGCCTTAGTGTGCTCTTTGGTGGTAGAGGGTGCCACCAGTAATTCCTCATGAAATATGGGAAAGTCTCCTAATACTAGCCAAGGGTGCCTAGTCAAGAGAAATGTACCAGTTCTGGCCGTGTGTGCCAATCTCCATTCAGAAACAGAGAGTGTTCACTATTTCCATTCAGAACCTGAGGGTTCAGTGTGTGTGTGTGCTCTGTACCTCAGTAATCTGCATTACCAGTGGGAGTAGCCCTGTGGGGGCCCATCTTCGCTTTGTATTATTCTCTGTGTATGTAAATGAAAGCCACACTCTAGAATCCCAACCTGGTTTGGACAGTACTGTTATTGCTTCCACTCTGTCTAGATTTACTTGGGTGCCTCTGACCAGAAGTACAAACCTAGCATAATTCTGAGCAAACGTTTTCTCCAAGGGACCCAGGTTGATGGTTATGATAAATGGTCCCTCCAGGTGTGAGCCAGGAAGTTGCCACACTTGGTTTGCCTGTCTGAGGATGGCAGGCTCTGAAGTAGAAGTAGTGGAAAACAGAACTGTTGTAGTGACAACCCCCATCCCTCTCGTTGGTGCCATGTGTGAGAGGAGCAGCCCTGCTAGTTGAACAAGAGGGGCCGTTTGTGGAGGTTACCTACACATTCGAATATTTTGCATAGTTAAAAAAATGCTTCTTTTGACTTTAATAGTTCTGCCATAAAACAAAGAATGGGTTATAAACCCTGGAGAAAACATACATTCTACTAATAATTGCCCCTGGGTTAGTTGCATAATTGAATACTAAGAAGTTACTCATTAATATGTGGAGCACCGGCAGCACATTGGCAGAGAACTGAGAGAGGGGGAAAAAATGTTTTGTCCGCTGATTTTTACAGCTGTGGGCGAATCCTACAGCTGTTTTGCAATCCTCAACTCTAAAACAGCTGACTGCAGCATGCTTTCATTGGACTTTCAGAAATATCCTTCCAAAAGTCTAACAGAGCTTGGAACAGTCCACTACAGTCAGTCGCTCACTATAGAGCAACAGCTGTACTATTTCGGCTGCTACTTCCATATTACAGGATGAGAACTGTGCATGCGCACCTTGTACGCATGCACAGTTCCTCCAACATTACCATCTTGGGAATGGCAGAATGCCATTCAATGGACCTATGCATGTGCAATTCCATAACTGCCACTATCTTAGAGATTGCACTCAGCGCCGCTCCTTCTCCAGAGCTTTTTTTTCATTGGTAGTTTATGCTCCCATTCTCCCTGTGGCAGCCCCCATCTGATCGACCCCCCACAGCCCCATCACCTGGATCCTCTGGGGGTTTTACCTTAGGTCACCCTGGCTGTAGGGCAGTCACCCAGCCACCGACAGAGAGCCTGCAGAGGGTTGATCCTCATCCTGTCACCGTGAGGGATTTTCCATTTTCTTCTCTCCCCATTGCTGGGGCACAGCACATCAACATGCATACATGGAGGTGTACGCACATTGCTGAGTCCCACAGCACCCACATTTCCATTGGCATCCCTGTCCATCCTGTCCTCAGGCCACCACCTGGGGCAGTCATGGGGTGGGGCAACCAAGCTTCCCTCGTCTGGGAGAGGAGGCTGTCCTTCAGTCGCTCAATACTCTCCCTCTGCTGTCAACCTCCGGTGGCCTATGCTCATTCCTGAACATTGGTAGCTGGCATGGTGCGAGGTGTGGTGTCCAGCTCCTCAACCCTCAGTGCCACCAGGCTGGCACATCTGGAGCTTTTCAAGCTCACCACAGCCATATCAGCTCTGGCTAGAACTTGTTATAATTGCTATTGAACTCCTAATCCAGGCCATTATTGCCTCCCTAAAATACATGGGCTTCCATTTTCAGAAGGTTTGCATGACACAACCAGGTTTGTGCTGCACAAGCTGGAAAGAGCACTGGCTGTCAAGAGTGCAGCCATATTCAAAGGCCAGATATGCATGGCCCACCTCTGACAGCACTATGGTGCACAATAGTGTCCAGCATATATGCAAATGAGGGATCCCTCATGCATATGCAGTGCAGTGCAATATACATAGGTGTCAGAAGCATTAAATGGCTACCTGCTACAGAACAGCTGTGTTCCTGAAATCCTGCCCTTAACAGTGCACAGACAGAGTAAGTCTCATGCACCCCATCCATGCACTGTTAAGGGCAGGTCCCTGGTGATCCAGTGGTCCCTCCCCAATCCCCAATCAATGTCACCTTTAAAATAAACATAACATACCTTTTCCTGGTAGTCTAGTGGTCCCCCCTCCCCGATCCCCAATCTGTGTTGAAATAAAAATCACCCTGATTACCTGGTAGTCTAGAGGTCCCCAATCCCTGATCCCTGATTTGTGCAAAATTAATATTAACCCTCTTTCCCTGGTGGACAAGTGTTCCCTTCCCCCTCCCCATTCCCCGATTGTCATCCTAACCCAAATAAGTAACTTCTCTGGTAGTCTGGTGGCCCCCCACCTCCCCACAATAGCAGGTAGTGACCCACCGCCCCGCTCACCCCAATCCAACCCATGCTGGTGACTGGCACAGCCTTCCTCATACCACCATGCCCAGCTGCTGACTGAACTGTAATTGAGCATGTACAGTACATAGTACGTGATCATTGCTTGACCAGCTGAATATCACCCTTAGAGGTAGCAGCGCTACCCAGTTTGTGCAAAGCTTTACCCCTATGGGTGGTCTTCAGTCCTGACCTCTGGTAACACTGTGCCAAACATTGTGACTGCTTGCTGTGGTCGCTACATCTGATGCTGCACTGGTGACCCAGGTTCAGGAACAAGCCTGGGCTGCCAGGGGTCAGCAGGTAGGGAGAGGATTACGCATCTGGAGGACTGCTCTCCTCTCTTGGGGAGGAAATATTTGCCATCCCACTTGTAGATCACCCTATGGCATAAGCCGGGGTAGATGTGAGCTGGGAGGTATGTCGCCAACATACGTCATTGGTGGGGAGGGGGTTGGGGGTAAAACTGGAGGAAAAAGAAGCCAGCAGCTCCATGATTATCACACTAGTGTCCCGTTCTATCCTCCCAATGTCTGGATTTTGCTCTGGGGTGGGGGGAAGCTGGCACCCCTTTGCCTTGGCCCTGCCGTGAGGGAGGGTTTAGGGGGATGGGGAACAGTAAAGCCAGAGACTGAGTTCCCTCTGAGGGAAGGACTAGAGCTGTCTGCCAGGCTTCACAGGAGAATAAAAATATAACAGAAAAAAAACTCTTCTAATTGAATTTAATACTATCTCAGTTCTATCAACAAACTGGTAAAAATAATCCAATAATATATATTTTCTGCCCCAAAATCTTAGAGACCAGCCTGGAGAATATATATCCAAAGGCCACCTTAAAGTAGCAAATGAATTATCTGGGAATAACTCTGAGCAATAGTATTACAAACATACCTGATCTTAACATCTCACCATTGCTCAGAGAAATAGAAGCTGATTTAGAAAAATTGGGGAACTTAACTTGGGCAGGATTTTCCAAACTCCTAGATCACCACAAGCCACAGTGCACTGATGATATGATGCACGGTGCTTGCAATGAAACTATGCAAAATTATCTGGCAGAGAAACACGGGGAAACTGATACAGCACAATATAAAATATTACATTATTTCTGCTCTTCCCCTTTGAAACTAGAAACAATGGGGCTGCTACCTGATAGGCCTTGTTGGAGATGTTCATA
Organism: Neoceratodus forsteri; assembly: GCA_016271365.2. Taxonomy (NCBI): domain Eukaryota; kingdom Metazoa; phylum Chordata; order Ceratodontiformes; family Ceratodontidae; genus Neoceratodus; species Neoceratodus forsteri. The sequence goes on along the minus strand of CM028136.1, from coordinate 631,412,640 downwards.
GTACCATGCTGACCTTTTGAACATATTCTGGACATATCCAAATATTAATCAGTTTTGGATTCAAATCCAACATATCTGTTCACAAATAGTAAATGTTTATATTCCACTCAAACCCTCTTTACTGAGTCTGGGCATCCTCCCAAGTGAAATCAAAATAGGAAAGGAAAGGAAGGGGGGTATTGTTTATCCAGGAAAGGCACACTAATCCAAAGCTTGTTTCCAGGTGCAATCTGGGAGCACAAGGGAGTTAAGTGACTTGCTTAGGGTCACACAGCATGCAAGTGGGAGCTGACGTGATTCAAACCCAAGTCTTCAGATTCATAGCTCACTGCCAGTATCCACTATGCTATACTGCCTCCTTAAAATAAGTAGGAAACAGGTCTTAGCCACACTCCTTGGAGCCAAAAGATTACTGTTATTAAAATGGAAAACAAATCTAATTCCTTCCATTGAAGAATAGCCAAAATACATAGAAATTACAGCATTAATGAATGAATTAGCTTTAAACTTTATAAACAGAACAGAAAACTTTGGAAAAATATGGGTTCCATTCTTGTAATTGAATAATTAAGTAAAGAAAGGTATCTCACTTTCTACTAGACTCTTAACTTAAGCTATGAAAAGAAAAAGTGATAATTATATTGTTAAATCTTACCTGAATGTGAATAATTTACTATTCTTTTATAGAAATACTATTTATAGTTCAGTTGAAATAGAACTTATAAGTGCTAATGTATGACAACTCTATTATTACTGTTACATTCCAATAATTAACAATCCAGTACTCTCTGCATTGTGTTTGATATCATTATAAAATGAATAAACTTTTTAGTGCCAAAAAAACACATTATACTATTGGTGCTTCAAGGCTCAAACAGTACAATGTACAGTTTCCAAGTAAGACCAAATCTCATTTGGTGTCAAAAGCAGGACATAGAAGGTGAGCAAGAAACTATAGACTATGAGCCCCATATTCAGAGCCAGCTAGTTACGCGCACAAAATGGTACACTGCACAGCTCTGGCGCCATATTCAAACAGAGTGTATGATCTGAACTGACCATGCAATCTGTTTGAATATCAGACCCTGGTCATGTGGCGCACAGCAGGGGGACACCATGGTTGGCACAGTGTGACCAGGTTGTAGGGCTGATAACCACCCATAGGGGTACAGAGTGGCACACACTGGATTGTGCCATGGCCCCCATGGACGATATTCAGCCCAAACATGCAGATGAGCTTATTGGGCATGCACAGCACAATGGGTCCATTTGCATGCCCATTATGGGCTCATCTACATGCAAGCGCTGCCGTGGAGTGTGCTGAGCCGGTCCCCCCCCAGCTCCAGTTCTCCTTGACATAAACATCCCACCCAGTTTTTCTGGTAGTCTAGTGATTCCCACTATCCAGCCCCAATCAAAGTTATGATAATAAAATACCTCCCCCATTCTCCATTCCCCTGGTAGTCTAGTGGTCCCCCCTGCCCTGCCCCAATCAAAGTTATGATAGTAAAATGCCCCCCATTCCCCATTTCCCTGGTAGTCTACTGGTCCCCCTCCCCAGCCCAGACTGAAGTTATGATTTTAAACTACCGCCCATTCCCCATTTCCCCGGTAGTCTTGTGGTCCTCCCTCCCCCAGCCCTGATCCATATAATAATAGGAATGACCCCTGACCCTGGTAATCAAGTGGGCCCCCACCCCATTAGGCAGTAACCCATCACCTTGCATCCCTCCCAACCCAACAGGAGCTGGAGACTGGCACAGCCCACCCACACTGCCATGGCCCAGCTGCTGACAGAACTGAACAGGAGTACGTACAGTATACAGGATGGTCAACCAATGGTTATGTACTGTATACTGTAGTGTTTCTGTTCACTTCATCAGTAATGAATGGTGATATAAGGGAATGTTTTCATCTTTAGTTCAATGAATAGGGGAAAAGAACTAGAGAACATAAGTTCCAAATTAACAGGGCATATTTATAACACTGAATGGAGAAGAAGATTGTTCACACAGAGGGTGGTACAAGTTTGGAACAATTTACCTGAGATGTTAGTCATGAGTGGCAGTTTACAAATGTTGAAATGTGAATTAGATGAGTATCGCTTGGAGGGAGGGAATCTGTGGATACAACCACTGAAATATCAGAGGACAAGCTAGATTGGCATATGCTTCCCCTTGTTTGAAGATCCTATATTCCTTTAAAGTAATTATAAAGTGAATTGGATCAGACCCATACCCAGTTAAGATCGGAGACCCACAAGGTTCTATATTGGGTCTTTTATTTTTAACAATGTTCATGAATGATTTTCTAAGCGTGGGTACATAATGTAAAGTGTATTATTATGCAGATGATGCCATTGTCTTGCTTAGGGCAAGATCACTTGAGGAACTAGAATTCTGTTATCAAGCTATTTTAATAATGTCCCCCAAGTTTGTTGTTGTTTTTTTTTTTTTTTTAGAGCCAGTGGTGTTACATTTGAGCTCTGATATTTAATTTGTATATACTCTGTGCTCCAATTTTCCATCTGTCTGCCCTGTGGTTTGATGTTTAACTTCTGTATGCTGCACTGTTATTTATTTCTCCCTACTTCCTTTATCTTTGGTTAATCATTACACCTACTCATGCATCCCTTTTCACATGCTCCTCCTCTCCCTATATTATTTGTATTACTTGCTTTTTGCTTCCCTCCCATTCTCTCCCCTTCCTCCTTCTTTATCTCCCTGCTCTTTCTACCCCCCTTGTCTCCTTTTCCCCTTTTTGTATCACTCTGCTTACCAGCAGCAGCCTCCTCTTGCCCCTCTGGCTTTACTTAAAAGCTTTCTGGAGGCTAGTGCCCCAATCCCTCATCCCCTCCCTCAACAAACCCCAACTCAGCACCCAACAGCAGTAATGGATTACTTAAATGTCACAGTATAGTGCAGTGGTTTAAGGCTCTGAGCTGCAAATCTGGTGACATCCAGCAGACCAGACCTGGGTTTGAATCCCACAGCTTCCACTTGCATACTGTGTGACCCTGAGCAAGTCACTTAACTTTCCTGTGATCCCAGGTTGCACCTGTAAAAAAGCTTTCAGCTTAATGTGCTACTCCTGGTTAAACAACTAAAAAAAAAAAAAAGAAAATTGCCCTCCTGCACCTCCTACCAGGTAATGTGGTATTGAAACATGATTCCTTCCCACTAATAACTTTGCTGACCATCACCTCAAAGGGTTCAGGGTCCTTCATCACAATATCTGCAGACTCCCCTCTAAAAATTGCTTGCCTGCGACTGTGGGTCTTGAACCTCCAACTTGATGTATTTCTGGTATCCAAGACATGACTCCTTGCGAGGTCTTGTGATACATCCATTTCCATCCCTGTCTGCACTGTCTTCAGACAGGATCATGTCAACTGGAGAGGAGGTGTAGCAACCTTTGTTTTCCTCAATATTTAGTTTGAGGTTGTGCTTAACTGTTTTGCTCTGTTCTAGTTGGCAAAGCCCCAGATGCATCCCTACGAGGTCAGCCTGATCCAGTTTGTTAAGTCTCTTAACTTGTTTACCCTGCTGAATGACCTTCATTGCACTAATTGGACTAACATCTCTCTGTCCACTGGTATTGATGATGCCCTTTCCAAATTTCAGTCTAAATTAATTGCAGTCTGAAATACCCCCCCATATAAGGGTCCATGTTAAAGGCTAACATCTGTCATGAGTTTCAGCTGAGATCAGCGCCTGTCTTATGGCTTGTGACTTTGCTTGGTGCCTCTGCAAGGCATCTGAATCTCCAGTGTATCTGGCTAGATATGAGCAACTCATACTGCTTACATGAAAGCTTCTAGGGTAGCCAAGGCAGAATAGATGTTTATTTGTTTATTGATTTATTTTTTATTCTATTATTGCAAATGTGGTGACCAGGGTAGGCACACTGACCCAAAGTTAGTTTCCAAGTGAAACCCAGGGTGAGGGAGAACAGAGGGAATAGTAAGACTATAACACATCAAGTACAATGCATTCATAGTGTGGTAAAAGCAAGAAGAATTGCTTCCATCTTCAAGAACATTCTTAACTGCCCCTCGAAATTCTGGAAGGTTGCCCATTCACTATTTGATCCCCCATTCAGTCATCATTCCCAGTCTTCAAAGTAGGTTGTTCTTCTGTTTCTGAGTCTACTGGAGTAAGTTCTTCCTTCAGTTATTTGCTCACCACCAGGGCTCTCTCATTACTTCCTTCCAACTCCACCTTACTCGGCATCCCCTTCCCACTTTCCCCACCCTCATCACTCTTCTCTTACCCCTCATACAGCTACACATTCTCAGCCCTTCTAAATGCAGCTGTCCTGATGAACTTGATCCTAAACTCCTCTACCTCTCAATTCCTGCTACAGCCTCTCCATCACTAATCTCCTCAACATTTCTTTCCTGTCTAGTACAGGTCCGTGTGTATAGAAGAGGGTGGTAATGGGAAGTTTCTCCTCGCTCCTAAAGCCCCTACCTTGTGGAATTCCTCAGGATTCGATCCTGTCACCCATGTTGTTCGCAGTGTACATGCTTCCCCTGGGAGATATCATTAGGCATTATGACATAGGGTTTCACTGCTATGCAGATATACGTCATTTGTACCCGGGACACATGGTGTGGTTGAGGTATTGAATGCCTATTTGGCCAAGATCCATGACTGGATGTCCTCTATTTGGCTAAACCTCAAACCAGACAAGATGGAGGTGCTGGTGATTGAGCCTCATCATTGCCAGGGTGAGGAGATAGTTGGGGGGGAGGAGAAAGAGGTGATGCTGGGCTCCTCCCCACTTACTGCTTCAGCTATGGTAAAAGATCTTGGTGTCATTCTAGATGATGGATTGACATATAAGGCTCAGGTGTTGTCTGTGGTCCAGAGTGGCTTTTACCGTCTAAGGAATATCGACTGCATTAAAACCTTAATCCTGCCCAATGACTTGGCCTTACTGGTATATGCTTTCATGACCTCCAGACTTGACTATTGCACTGTTCTCTGCCTTTGGGTTAATGGAGGGGTCCTGCATAATTCACGGCTAGTGCAGAAAATGCAGTATTCAGGTTGCTGACTACCTCAGTAACCTCCTGACTCCTTACCAGACCCAGCACTCTATCTGTTCCTCAGGGGTGGGCCTCCTAGCAGTTCCCAGAGCCTGACATAAATTATCAGCAGATTGCATATTCGAGGTGGCTGCACTGACCCTTTGGAACTTGCTCCCAAGATCCTTGAAGGAGGCCCCATCACTAGAGGCCTTTGAGTGGAGCTTGAAGGCACATCTATTTAGGAAAGCTTTTAATGTTTAGGAATATAAGGTTCAGCTACTGTCTGACTGGTTGGTTGTCTTACGCTGTTTGGTATTATGTTATTTTAATTTTAATTGTATGTGTTTGTTATTATGCTATTGTAATCGTATTTATGAATGCATGTTTAAATATTTTAAGTGATTTTGAAATGTGTTTATTTCATTCTGTCCTTATCCTGTACAGTGCCCTGAGCCTTAGTGAAAGGGCACTTAACAAATGAAGTTTTGCTTGTTGACTAGAAGACACCTCTACTACAGGTAGCAAACACCACATCTCTATATCATTGCTTTAGCCAAACTTTGACAGCACTGTTTCCTCTCCCAGATCTCACCTTTTCTTAACTCCTCCACCTCCTTTCTCATCTCTTGGCGTTTGGTTTCAAGAAGGCTGGCCCTTGTGAGTGTGTGTTTATGTGGCCCATGCTCACAACCAGGTCTGGGGGTGCAGATATTGTCGGCTGGAGATCATGGGGGCTGCTCCACCAAGGCAGATAAATAGCAGTCATTATAAAATTAAAAAATACCCATTCCACTGTCTTATACCAGTGCCAGCTCACTGATACCATCCTGAAAGGGATTATTCAGGATATGATTGTTACAACGGTTGTCAGCATGGCCAAAGTCTTCAACACTGTAGCCAACTCCCTTTTATTAGGCAGTCTCTCGTACAGTCTCTCAAAGCAGGCCCATCAGACCTTGTGGTAAGATGATTCAGCTCCTACCTAGCAGACAGCTCTCATGTAGGACTGGTTTTAGACGCAATGGTGCTACAAGTGAAAATACATGTGGTGCCCTCTTCACTGCTCCCACTACCCTATATTTTCCTCTCTGCTTCACTCCAAATCCAATAAGTGGCAAAAAGTCCACAAATTCAAGGGTGACAAAAATCCCTAACCCCATCTCTGTTCTGGCATGTCCTCAGTGTCACTTCATTCTATTATAGGTAGATGTCTCTCTCACTGCATCTACTTTTTCCTTTTTTTATTCTTTGGGAAGGCCCACTAGGCACAACTGCCTGTTCTCAGAGCAACCTGGGAGCACTGCTCAGAGCCACACAATATGCAAGTGGAGGCTGATGAAAATCAAACACAGGTCTGCTGAATGTACCAAAATTATTCACAGCTCATTATTCTAACCTCTAGACTACACTGCCAGCCCTATTATCACCTACTGTACCCCTCCCTTATCTCCAAATTCAGGTCTAGGAGCCTCCCCAGCTACATAAGCTTACATTTCTTATGTCCCATCCCTCTACCTACCACTTCTGAAACTCTGTCCCCACTCCATACCACATCCCTGCATAGGTGCCAGAACTGGGGGAAAGGAAGCAACCACTCCACTTTTATTTCTGTATGGCAAAAACTAGTATAGAAAAAGTGCCCTTTGTGCCTCATAAGTGCCCTTTGATTCTCAACCCTCAGCTTTTATCATCTTCCGCACCTTGCATCCCTGTTTCTTTGTTTTGCACAGAGATCTCTGTGGGGCAGGCTGCCTTTCATATTTACTCCCATCTTTGGCATAGACCTTCCCCTCCTCCATTTGCTCCTCCTTCTTCTACACTGACCTGAAATCTCTTCGGCATTACCATTCCTCAAATGTCTGTTGCACCTTTTGAATACTGAGTTCTAGATTATTGCTTACAATTTTTTATTGTTTAATAGACTTGCATAATATGCCTCTGGTTGCTTTTTTGTGCATGTGCATAATTTTGTAACTTTTTAGCAAACAATTATACTTTTCATTGTAACCTTTTGTTGCTTTTTTGCACTCTTATTTCCTTTTGTATTACTCTCTACTTACATGCACCGCTTTCATATTTACTTACATCAGCTGTTTAATCTTGTGCAGAAAAACGAATCATGGCACAAACGAGTCAGGAATAAACAGATTTATACTGTGTATACATTCTTTATTACAAATTATCCAAAGCAACAACTTTTTTATTAAGAAGTACAAAATACCCCCAATGGAGTCAGCCCTGTACACCTACATCACAAATGTTTTCTCCAAAATGCTTTCTCAGAAGGGAAATTCTACTGGTGCCATGATTTGATTTTCTCTTCCTGCTACATCTCACAGAGCACAGAGGCCAAGTGGATCAGATTCCAGTTTTATTTTCTATAATATTCTTTTTCTCTTCTGTCCCTTGTTATTTCCATAACTCCATCATCTCATTGTACTATAACACATCTGGAAATTAGCTACTCACAGCTACTGTAAGTATGCTGCTTTTCTAGTGAAATTCTTCAATAAATCAATAAATTAACTGAAAACAATACAAACCTGTACCGTGTTATTTACTTGAACATTAATGACCCTGGATAATCAAATTTAAAAACCATTTGTTAGAGCATATCAGCACATCATCCCTGCTAGCTAAAACAGAGCTAGCAGGGATGGCCAACCGAGTTAAGCTAGCCTTGGCAAGAAGAAATACAGGTGAGGGGGTACAGGCAAAGTGGGCAAGTATTAAGGATGCAATATTTGAAGCAACATCCCATTGTGTTAGAGAGAAAAGGAAGTGCAAAAGAAGAAGGAAACCACTTTGGGTCTAAAAAATAGTAGCAGAAAAGGTCAGATCCAAAAGGCTGGTCTTCAGGAAATATAAGGGAATGCAGTGGGATGAAGATAGGGAGGCATACCAAACCTCCCTAAGGGAAGCAGGGAAGGCAGTAAGGCAGGCAAAGGCCCAAACCAAGGGAACACTAGCACAAACAGTAAAAGAAGGTGACAAGACTTTCTATAGACACATTAGTGAAACGAGAAAGTCCAGAGGGGGTCTTGCTAAGATCAAAGGGGATAAGGGTGTGTTTTAGGAGGAGGACGATATAAAACATTTATCCTAAATAGATACTTCTGCTCAGTATTTACTGAGGAGAAGGTAGGGCAGGGCTCACAGCTCAGCACCATGGAAACAGGGGGAGGGAGGTGTGCACTAGTCCCTTCACAAAAGAAAGGGTCCTACAAGAGCTCAATAAGCTCAGGGTGGGCAAGGCAATGGGACCTGATGGCATACATCCCAGGGTACTAAGGGAGCTAAGGGTGGAATTAGTAGAGCCATTATCAGAACTGTTTAGTGAGTCTCTGAGCATAGGAGAGGTCCCAGAAGACTGAAGAAGGGCTCATGTAATCCCGCTCCACAAGAGTGGTAGCAGGGAGGAGGCAGGGAACTACAGACCAGTCAGTCTTTCCTCAGTAGTGGGCAAGATTATGGAGGCACTCCTTAAGGAAAGGATAGTGCGACACCTGGAATCCATAGGAGCACAGGATCCAAGACAGCATTGGTTTACAACAGGAAGTTCCTGTCAAACTAATCTCATAGATTTCTTTGACTGGGTAACCAGAGTGGTGGACCAAGGAGGAGCAGTTGATGTCACCTACCTTGACTTCAGCAAAGCTTTCAATACTGTTCCACATAGAAGATTGATTAATAAGCTGGGTAGGCTCAGGGTGGGTCAGAAGTTGGTCAACTGGGTGGCAAACTGGTTGACAGGCAGAAAACAGAGAGTGGTGGTAAACGGTATACAGTCAGAAGAGATGCAAGTCTCAAGTGGAGTACCTCAAGGATCAGTCCTGGGGCCAGTCCTCTTCAATATCTTCATCAGTGACATTGCAACTGGACTGGAGGGTAAGGTTTGTCTGTTTGCAGATGACACCAAGATCTACAACAGAGTAGATGATCCAGATGGGGTAGGCAGAATGAGAAGAGATCTGGATAAACTGGCAAAATGGTCGGAAGAGTGGCAACTGGGGTTTAACTCAAAGAAGTGCAAGATCATGCACATAGGGAAGAGAAACCCTGAAGCCACCTATAGGTTGGGAGGAGTTGCTGGCAGTCACAAGGGAAGAAAGAGACTTGGGCATCATCATCACAGATGACCTGAAATCATCCAAACAGACCACTAAAGCAGTAGGTAAGGCTAGGGGATGTTGGGGTGTATTAGTAGGGGTATCACAAGTCATAAGAGGGAGGTAATAATCCCTCTTTACAAGACACTGGTTAGGCACCATCTGGAGTACTGCATGCAGTACTGGAGGCCACACCTTCACAAGGACATTAACCAAATTGAGGCAGTCCAGAGAAGGGCAACCAAAATGGTGCAGGGACTGCATCAGAAAACATATGAGGACAGATTAATGGAACTCAATATGTATACCTTGGAGCAAAGGAGGGAGAGAGGTGATATGATTGAAACATTCAAACACCTTAAGGGCATTAACAAGGTGAAAGAGTCTAACATGTTTTAATATAAGAAAAATAGCAGGACAAGAGGACACAGCATGAGATTAGAGGGAGGCCGATTAAGGAGTAATGTGAGGAAGTTCTTTTTCACAGAAAGGGTGGTGGATGCATGGAATGGCTTGCCTCAGGAAGTGGTGGATATGAATACAGTGCAGGGCTTCAAATAGGCATGGGATAGGCATAAGGGAGCAATACAGATGAGTATGAATAGATAGGCCATTGACAGAGCAAATGCCGATGGCACATTCATAAGGTAGAAAAAGAAATGGGCAGACCGGATGGGCCTTGTGGCCCTTATCTGCTGTCAACTTCTATGTTTCCATGTGTCTATAAGGTTAAGTAAAAATGAGACTGGAGAAATACAGCCTTGATTAAGGAACTGGAAAAGGAAGTTCAAGACAAACTGCAATGTAGTCACTGGATCCCAATCTTCTGACTGTGTTTGCAATGCAAGAGGCTGCCACTCTTAGGTGTAAGACACAGTGGTAACCAATAGGGAGGAAGCAGGTTATGAGAGGCCCAGGGCTGGTCAACCTGTAAGCTATAAACAAAATAATAAAAAAAATCTGAAAATATATAAAATATCAGCAGAACAGTACAGTATCTATATCACTAAAGTGATTAAAGTCTTAAAGTTATTTAAGGGACAACAGATATTTAGCAAGTTTCACAAAGATAATTTGATCATTTAAATTGTATAATTTACTTGAACCAGGTCCATCACTAAATCAAATAAGATTACATGCACTAAACTTGATCACAAAAGCCTTCAAGGAGGTATAAATGTTTTTAAAATTAAACATTTACATATCAAATATTTGCTTAAATTGCAGTTGTTACAGCATACCAGCCCTAATGGCAAAAAGGGATGACACTGGTGGGATGTACAGCTAGTTGTCAACAAAAAGTATGTTGAACGACCAGACAGCGAAACCGTCATGTTGACTGCTTTTTGCAGTCGGCATATGGATTCTTGCGCAGCAACATGTTTTCTTCGGGGGGCTTTGCCCCCTCCACCCTCCCCCACTAACTATAATCAACTCCAAGTTGGAGCTGATTAGGGGGTGCAAGACCCTCAAGAGGCAGTGCCGGGTTCCAGCACTGTCACTACAGCAACCTGGTGCTGTAGTCACTGTAGTGTCAGTCGCCACCGATGTTTCACTGTTGGGTGGGTGAATGACACTGGTGGAACAATAATGTTAAGTAAAAAGGAGATGGGGAAACAGACTTGATTAAAGAACTGGAAAAGGAAGCTGACTATAATGCAAGCTCCGGATCCAGATATTTTGACTGTGTTTTTCACTCAAGAGACTTCTGCTATGGGGTGTAAGCCACAGAGGTAACCAATTGGGAGGAGGTGGGCTGTGAAAACCCAGGGCTGGTTACCTGATAAGCTAAAATAAATAAATAAATAAATACAGAAAGTATATTAAATATTAGCAAAACTGCATCTAGCTCACTAGAATTCTTTAAGAGACAAAACATTATTTTGCAAGTTTACATACAAAGATAATTTACTTGAATCAGGTCCATCACTAGATCAGATAAGATTACATGTCCTAAACTAGGTCACAATAACCTTCACAGTGGTATAAAAGTTTTTTTATTTGTTTGTTTTGTTTTTTAAATTAAAAATATACATATAAAGTAGTCACATAAATATAATAAACATATCAAATTAATTGATGTTGCCTAGCAAAATATATTTTATATCATATATTTTATCTAATGGTGTTAGAAAGTAGATAAATATGAGAGTTTAGCATTGCTTCATTAGAACTGACCAATCAATACAACTTCAGAGGGCCTCAGTGACCTGATTAAAACTGATGACTTAGTTAAACAACTGTGACATGTTAATAATTCATTGCTATAAAAGCACAACAGGATTTACAGGTTACAGCCATCACAACATGAGGGCCATCATATTAGCAGTGACTCTCACATTAGTGGGTAAGTGTATACTTTGTTATAATTTACAAAGTAGAAAATAAAACATTATGATTCCATTATAAACTCTTCCTTTTTAATGTGCTCATTTTATTTTTCCATTTTCAGGAAGTCAGACTAATGTTGGTAAGTCTCCAGACTTGTACTTTTTTATTATTTAATTTTGGGAATTATTAGTCTGGATAACTATATGAACATATAAGTAGCACATTTTCAAGGAAACTCTGTAGAAACAGAACTTGATATGCTTCTTTAACAAATTATAGCAATACATTAGGTAAAGCATTCAGCACATGATACATTAAGTGAGAAAAGATCATTATAAAACAGAAAAAAATGTTCCATGAATATTGGAAAAAAATAGATCTCTCACTATCCTAGATAATGGCTTTATGAATACATGCCAATATATGATTATAATAAATAGTTACCAATGAGCAGTGTTAACATTACAGCATATTGAAATACTTCTGACTAAATGCTGTTGGATGCTAGCTTGGTGTCAGTGATGGTGCTGGTCTACTTGATATCTGAATCTAGTAAGTTCCACAGAAGAGCCTCCTAGTGAGTCAGAGATTTCACCTAATTGACTGTTGGCATTTGGATTTGCAAGTTATCATTGTTAGTGGATCTGGCACTGGCAGCAAAACTGTGGACGTTAACGACTTTGTTAAATAAGGAAATACGGAAACAATTCTTAGAAACTGTTTACAGAAATGGATATTTACATTTTCTTCCCTTATAGTACCAGCCTTTAGTCAAGGCAAGACTTACGTGTACAACTATGAAGGTTTAATCTTAAGTGGATTCCCAGAAAGAGGCTTGGCAAAAGCTGGAGTGAAAATCACCTGCAAAGCGGAAATCAGTGTACTTTCACAACATAATTATCTTCTTAAGGTACTTTCATTCTTTAAATAAATTAAACAATGACAACACATCAATATATATATTTTAATTTACCCAAATTGAACAAGGCTGCATGGTAACTCTATACAAAGCTTTTCTTTATGTCTCATAACAGGAATGAAGTCTGTACTGCATACATTAACATTTTGGATCTTCAGACTGATTTCTGTCTTACAGTTTAGCAGTCATTTCAGTCATAAAAAATGTAAAAGGCAACATTTCTGACAGTTTGCATCAACTTAAATATATTGCTGCACATTGCCTTTTGTTGCCATAACTATAACAACATTTGTGGCACAATAGCACAATGATAGCATAGTGAAAGATTATAGCAGGGACTTAAGAACTGTGCTAAAGAAAAATAACTTATTTTAATTAAGAATGTATAGGATAGTGTATGTTTAACCATACACTACAAGGCTATTCTTCCACTGAGTGGATACAATGCAGTCTGATGACTTTAAGAATGAAGCTCGAGAGGTCTCCAAGTTGGCATTGTATATATGAGGTGAAAGAATAGCCGAGTAGTGTATGGATAACCATACACTGTTCTATATAGTGTATGGTGACTGAAAAAGGAAAAAAAAAAACACTCACTTTTCTATATTTTAGATCAGCTCTGCCGACTGCCCTCGATTAACAACTGCCACAGCTCAGCACATACGCGCGCCACTCTCACACAGCAAGGGACAAATCACAACATCTGCTGGAGTCTCTTGTATTATGACATCCTCACTAACACAGAATGAAAAGTCTTTTTGTGTTAGTGAGGACATCACTACTGCAGCAGAACAGCATTTTATTGTGTATGAATTTCCATACACAAACACATTCCACCATACTCTATAAAGCATTTCCAGTAAATGATGGGTACTTGAACTACAGTATATGTTAACTGCTTTCTACTGATGTCATTTTAAAGGACACTGTAAGATTTATGTAACCAATACTTTCCCTGTTGTGGTGTGCTACATTTTAATGGTGTTTATTTAAGTGATAATGTGGTAGTTGGGTCACTACATAAAGCACTAATGCAATTTTCAAGTGAATAAAGTACAAGGCATAAGGCCAAGTAATTTATCTTCATGAAACTATCATATTACTTACCAAGGATGGAGGCCCAAGTAGTATATTATAAACTATTGTGCTTCATGTGTTTGCTGCTGTGAGTAGAGTGGAGACCAATCAGAATGAAAGAAGGAGGAAAATGTCACTATTGTCAGCCCTCCCAGTGAGCAACCGCACACCGCCTTTCTATTTTAGACTCATCAGTAGAGCCAATACTATTAAGTATGTCAAGACAGTACTGGGAAAGACTAGGATGGCAAGCGATCATATAGACATGAAGTTGCTAGCACTCACATTGGAAGAGGCTTCCCTACCACTTATGAAAATATTCAACAAATCTCTGTGCTTTGGAGTCTTCCCCAACAAATAGAAGCCAGCGCTCATGACACCAGTATTCAAAAATGGTGAAAGAACTAACCTATTGAACTACAAGCTGATATCAATCCTACCACCCCTCTCAAAGGCATTAGAGCAGATAGTCTCGGACCAGTTAACTGACTATCTCCATAAGTACAATCTTCTCTGTCCACAACATGTCTTCCAAAAGCAGCATAGTACCCTTACTGCTCTAGTTGACTTTACCACTTTACTCTATGAATCCTTGGATGCAGGAAAGGTGGTGGGATCTATCTTTATAGATATCACCAAAGCATTTGACACTGTCAGTCTTAGCCTGCTCCTCAAAAACTTTCTCTTAATAGGTCTATCCTCAAACACAGTGGACTGGTTTGCAAGCTACCTCTCTGTCAGGTCTCACAGTGTCAGGATAGTTGGTCTACAATCTGAACCAAAGGAAGTCACCCTTAGAGTACCACAAGGATCTATACTAGGCCCATTACTATTTAGCTTGTTTATGAACTTCCTTCCCGCCAATGCCCGGCTTGTATGGTACTCTATGCCGATGATGCTGTTATCCCGATCCCTGGCAAGGATCTGGAAAAAATCACCACCGACCTCCAAACTAATTTCCAACTGCTTGAGTCATGGTTCATGCAGAACAGGCTCCTGCTAAATTATAAAAAAAAAAGTCATGCTTTTCACCCTGCCTCACAATAAGAATAGACAGGGGCCTCTAATAATTAAGAGCCACAACAGTGAAACAGTAGAGCAGGTCTCCACCTTCAAGTATCTAGGAATACACATTGATGACACACTGACATTCAACATGCATATTGAGCAAGTCATAAAATCAAGCTAGGCATCCTTTACTGGCACAGGCAGACTTTGACATCAGATGCTCTGAAACTGATCACCTATACCTCCTTAATGTCAACAATAGATTATGGTCTGGCTAATTATGGGGCAGGTACTGATACTGCTCTGAAAAGGATAAAAACTCTACTCAACAAGGCCTGCGGGTTGGTTCTTCATGTTGATTATAGGACACACACCTGCTCACTCTACAAGGATACTGGATGGTTCCCACTCCAACAAAGACTGAATTACCAGACCTGCATTCTAGGGAAAAAAAGCTCTGCTGGGCTATATGCCTGACTCCACCAGCAAGCTGTTTTCACCTGCCATGTCCATAAAGAGCACCAGGAGTTGGTTGAGGGGATTGCTACAGGTGCCCAGATGCGTACTACCTTCGGACAAAGATTGCTTATTTACCGAGGCCCAAAATTGTATAATGACCTCCCTGCCACCCTCCAAGATAGCAGAAAAATTGGCTCATTCAAAGAGGGCTCTCTGCTCTTGACTATCACCTATAACTGACTGTGACTGCCCACTGCCACACTAGATCACTTTCTGTATCCTGGCAGGGCCCCATCTCAAGAATTTTATCTGCTCCTTATTTTCATCTCACCCCATAACTAATAAAACTCACCCTCGCCATCTGTCCCACTGGTGTAACTGACAAAGCCTCATCTGGCTGCATACAGTCCTCAGACCTACCCTAATTAACAACTTTATTCCTCCTTACCCTACTCCAACTGCACTTACCCTCTTGCTCAAACTCTATTACACTCTGTCATTTCTTTCCTACTCCCTGACATTTCAAAGCCTTACTGCACTTAGTAACCATAACCTGTAATCTTATAAATACCTAATTACTGTGTAGCATAGCTAATCCACAGTCCATGTATGTGCTTGTGCTCTGTATCCTTGTCTGTAACCAATTGCAACTATTGTACTTGTCATATCCCATTGTTTGACTTGGATACTTCAAAAAAGAGCCTTTCTGGCTCAAAGGTTGTAATCTGAAACTTTCAATAAATAAAAATAAACAAATGAAATAAATATTGGCAATAAAATTACTGTTCTGCATACTGAGCAGTCATTTTATTGAGAATACAATAACTTGTTGTGAGCTTACTAAGGAATAAAGTGTGTGTGTCTTTTCCTATGATTGTATCAAGAATTATTTTTATATTTTAAAAATACACTCTTCTATAATTCTGTAGATCCTCTGGATTTTTCTCAAATCCTAGCTTAATGTAATAAAAAAAAAGTTAAAGAAAATGTTAAAGAAGCTGCTCATTATAACCAGCATTTACTGTTTGACTGAGTTTAAATACATATAGCATCACTCTTATGTTATCTGTCTATAGCCATATTCGTACTGATTCTTGAATATTAGACTGCAGGAAACACAAATCCAAAATACTACTCCTACCAGCTGATATGATGTGCTAGCAGTTCACAGTTACTGTACACTGTCCTACAAGTAGTTTTTATCTCCTCAATATTTTACTTGCTATGGTTAAACAACATTGTTACTGTCTATACACACAGAGCCTTATTAAATTATGTAGAAACAATTAGAAAATTAGATGTAGAAAACTCATAATGTTTAGAGATATAGTCATTCTCATTTATCCCTCATCTTTTCAGGTTGTGGACCCTGAGATAGAGGAGTACAATGGCATATGGCCCAAAGACCACTTTTCTACTGCATTAAAACTCACCCATGCATTGGCTTCCCAGCTTACCCAAACTGTCAAGTTTGAGTACAACAATGGCCGTGTTGGAAATATTTACACCCCTGAAAGTATATCCGACACTGTTGTTAACATCCAGAGAGGAATTTTGAATATGCTACAAGTCACCATTAAGACAACACAAAATGTGTATGATTTGCAAGAGGTATGACTTTAGGACTTCCAACAGCTTTGCCATAAAGGCTTGTTGCATATGTAAGTGTAACAGTCATTCTTGTCATTAATTATACTCTACAGGCTGGAGCTGAGGGAATCTGCTATTCAAGCTATGTTATTCAGGAAGACAGAAAGTCTACTCAAATCACTGTTGCCAAGTCAAGGGACCTAAACAACTGTCTGGAAAAAAATGTGAAGAGCATTGGAGCAGCAGTTAGTCATCTGTGTCCTACGTGTGAGCAGGTATGATGTTTTGCACCAGATCCATAGAATGTGATATACTGTATTTAAAATAATAAAAATAATGATATTTGCTTTCTTCAAACAGAAGGGCATAAACTTGCGAGGCAATGTTGCGTACAGCTATGTAATGAAGCAGAAAGATAGTGGAGCTCTAATTACTGAAGCAAGAGGTCAAGCAGTATACCAATTTATCGCATTTAATGAACAAGCTGGTGCAGGCATAACAGAAGCAAGGTGAGTAGAGCATGCATTCAACTCAGAGGGTTATAGACAATAATGACTTCCTAATTTCAATGTGCATAGTTACCATGATATATTTTGACTGTGCATAGGAGAATCCCTTCTTCGTAAGATCTAAGGGCTGCAGTCCTATTACAAATATTCTTTATTATCTGTCATCCTACACTATAAGGGAAGAGAATTTATGAGCAAAAACATGCAAGTTCCTCTTTGTATTTCTTTATAAAACACTGAAAGCATTTTTCCATAGTCTGCTATACATAATTTGAAAGCCATTGGTAATTAACTATAACTACAACAGAAGTACACACATTACAGCAGTTTGAACCACTGAAATCAGTCCTAAGTGTATTAAAATCAGTCCAAATGTATAATTTTACATGATTATTAAACAAAGTTTATTCAATCTATTTGTAGAGTAGCTGATGTGGTGCCACTACACAATGGCATTAGGGCTGACCTGGGGAACTACTGGCCAGTTAGCTTGACTTCAACAGTGGGTAAGCAGCTGGAATCCATTATTAAGGAAAGGCTGATGAAGCTCCTAGAGGAAAATGGGTTACAGAAAAGTAGGTTGAATGGGTTTGTGGTACATAGCTCTTGCCAGATGAATCTGACTGACTCTTGATTGGGTAACAAAGACTGCTGACAGAAGTTATACTGTAGATGTGATGTACCTGGACTTTAGTATGGCAGTCAACACCTGTCTACATAGAAGACTGTTTAAGGAACTGGCAGACCTGGGTATAGAGGAGAAATGCTCCTGTACAAACTCCACTTACTAGGGGCCGCTGAATCTACCCTGTCCTGATTCAGTAGCTACCTCTCCAACCGATCCCAATCTACCTCCCTTGGCAAAGTTATCTCTTCCCCTGCACTAATCTCTTGTGGCATCCCCAGGGCTCCATCCTAGGACCTCTTCTCTTATCAACCTTTACCAATGACACTCCCTCCTCTCTTCCACACTGTCACTCTGTCATGTATGCTGATGGTCTGGTGCTCTATGCCACCTCACGCTCGATCTTGAAGATTAACTCCCACCTCTCCTCTGCATTCAATACAATCCAACACTGGCTCACCTCTAACTCACTCATTCTCAACTTGCTTAAGACTCATTCCATGCTGTTTGGATGTGCCAGGAAGGTTTGTGCAGAGTCATCTAAGCTTCATGTGATTAGCATTGATGGGTCAATAGTCATGCCCACTGACACCTTCAAATATCTTGGCGTGACCCTTGATCCTGTACTCGATTTCTCTGTGCATATAAACGAGATATGCAGGTCTGTTAATGCCAAGTGAGGCACTGCCTACTGTGTGCGTCATACCCTTACCCCTGCTGCCAGAATCTCTGTAGCATGTGGTATACTGCTTCCTAGGCTCCTATATGCTTTCCCCACTCTCTTGCATGCCAAAGTGGGTATCCTTCATAAGTGGGACACCTCTTATAATAACATCTGCAGATTCACCCTCTCTGTCTCTCGCCTTACCCACCACTGTCTCCTATACTCCACTCTACACTGGCTGTCCCCCAAATTGCAGCGCTCTTTCTTCTCTGGGGTGTTTCATTGACTCCATGAATCGGGCCCCCACCATGACAGTATTGCAGCCATGCTCACCCCCATGACCCATTCCCGAGCCTTGGGGCAGCTCACTTTTGCCCATTTCACCCCTAAATTCTGGAACTCCCTATCTGCCAACTTACGGGGCTCCACATCTCACTCAGCCTTTAAATCTGCACTTTTCTCCCACCTCCATGCACTTGATTCCTGTGTCTGTACCTAATTCTTCTCTAACCTTGTGTCCTGCTTATCTTTACCCTTGCTATACCTAGGTTTCTCTATAATTTGCTGACTCTGCCTCCTGTCTCTAGTATCGTTGTTGCAAATGACACCCTCCCTGGGGGTCATCTCTGTTAAGTCTGTGTTTAAATTACTACTCTGTGATTTCATGTACAGTTGTATTCACCCTGTATTTTGCTTGCCTGTAATTGGAAACTGTATATACCATTTTTTGTAATGTGTTCACTGCTTTGTAAACTGTACCCTCCCGGGTCGTGCTTGGAAATAGGCAGGATTTTTGCCTAATGCAGTTACTCGGTTACCAAAAGCCAATAAATAAATAAACTATCTGGGTTGAAACTGGCAGGGGGAGCACTCACATAGTGTGGTGCTCAATGAGGAGTTTTCAGACATTTGAGAAGTCACTAGTGGGGTGTTACAGGTGTCAGTCCTGTGGCCAGTACTTTTCAATATCTTCATTAGTGATGCAGGTGATGACATCAAGATTTGAATCTTAGCAGATGACACAAAAATATATGAGAGAGTGGATAGCAAAGAAGAACTAAGAATACTGAAGGAGTGTTTGAAGTGGCTTTAGAGGTTGTTCAAGGTATGGTAGCAGAAGTCCAACTGAAGAAGTGCAAAGTTATGTTCATATGAGCAAAGAATCTGAGCATGGAATCTAGGATGAGTGAAGCAGATGAAGTAAGGGACAAATATGGAGTTATGAAGTCTGATATCGAAAACACAAACTGAATAATGGGGCTGGCAGTATAGCCTAGAGGTTAGAGTAATGAGCTTAGAATGAGCTTGGTACATCTGCAGACAGATCTGGATTTGATTCCCACAACCTCTACTTGCATACTGTGTGAATCTGAGCAAATCACTTAACCACCACAGTGCTCCCAGGTCACCCCTGAAAACAGGCATTTGCTCCTAGTGGACCTTACCCAGTTACCAAAAGAATAACAGGACAGTGGAAATGGTCAACAGAATGTTGGGATGCATCAGCATGGGGATCTGCAGTAAATACAAGCAGGTGATATTGCCACCGTATATATCCTTGATTAGACCACACTTAGAGTATGGCATACAGCCCTGGAATCCTCACCTGAAAACAGATAGGGGTAGGGTGGAGTCAGTTCAGAGAAGGCCCACAGAAATTACTCAGGGGCAACAAGGTAGGTCCTACAAAGAATAGCTGATGGACTTTAAGATGTATTCACAACAAACCAGGAGGAAGAGGGGGACATTATAGAACAATTTAAGTTTCTACAAGGGATAAACAAAGTGGAAAGGTTACATTCTGTGTTAACTGAAACACTAGCAGTAACTTGAAGAAACTGGGGGGGGGTTAAGAAGGGCTTTATGTACTACTTTTTTACAGACAGGGTGGTGGACAGGTGGAACAAACTGCCCAATAAGGTCATTCTTGAAAACTCAGAGACAGAGTTCAAGCATAGGTTGGATAGACATATAGATTTTGTAGGGGGCAGCAATGAGGAGGGGATGAAAGTGGAGGGAGGAGATGACTGACCACTAGAGGGCTTGTTCTTATAGATAGGCATGGAAGAGTGCAGACTGGATTGTTGGATTGGCCTTCTCCTGCTGTCAATGTCCATGAGCCAGATTTTTAGATCCCTTGAAAATCCAGCAGCTGTTGGATAAACTCAGCACAAGAGGGTTGTCACTTGCAGAGCCACAGTTTTTTCCACATTTGCAGTATTTTCAAAGGTGGAGCTGGTTTATGAAGAGCTCCACAATTTCTGACAGCTTGCAGCTGCCCGCAGCTGTGGGGAAATGTTACACCTGGTGGAATCAGGTGTAATATCTCCCTTAATTACAGACAATTTTGGACCCCAACTGCAGTAGCAGAGTGGGACTTAATCCCAGTTCATTTTAAAAATCTTGCCCAATGTGTCTATAGTCGGTCATTTGGACTACTGCAGTATAAGACCACAGAGTGATTCTTGCAATAAAGGCCAGGAGAAAGGTTGCAGGAAGGAGCAATATATAGAGATTATACTATGGTACCAATAAAAGCAAGCCTCTGATTGGTTAGCTGGCACTAACACAGCATTGTAAAATCTGATATTACCAATGCAAGACATGCCAACCAACCTCACCCACGACTCCCCAATACTGTATCACTCTGACCCCCATTTTGAAAATGAACTGACACCATATTTCACTTATCACTTAAAAACCGAGCCTAAACTAACACATTATGCAAACAATGAATACCATCTTCAACCTCACACATAATCAGCTGGATCCTAATGTCCCCAAAATTCATCATCAGTCATCTAAAACTACCACTACCTCCCGATATACTAGCACCACAGTCTAGTATATGCACTGCACTGCACTGCATCCCCGCTCCTCAAGTCACTCTCGTACTGCAAGTACAGCCTTCAACCTCTGCCCACTCAAGCTTAAATTCACTGCTGACAAGCCGACCTGTGATACAGGGCACGCACATGTTCATTATCACATTTCACTTTTTTCTACCATCATTTTTCAAACATTTAGCCCTTGTTTTTTAAAAAGAAACAGTTCCCCACCTTCAGTTCCCTATAACAATTCAAATAATACATTACTTCAGCAATGATGCTGACAAGCAACAATGAGTCTCATGGAGCTTCACCGCTGTGCTGACCAGCGACACCATCAGTCTATAGTCTTGCTGCAAATTTTATTCTGTTAAACTACGTATTTTTGTTTATTCCTTTTTTTACTAATTCATCTGAATTCCACTTCTATAAACTGAGCTACAGCTTCCCAGCTGACTTATTAACAGACCATCTTGTTTAATGTGTGAACCGTACTATTTTCTTTCTAGCGTAAGAATACATAAACAAAAAACATTTAAAATATCACAAAAATGCCCTTTTCTTTATTATTTTCTTACAAAAAAATATAGGAACCCGTAGTATAATCCCAATAAACCACTCCAGGGTGTTGGTGATGCTGGGATTTACCCACGCCTGGATGGTTTGGTCACTCAGCCTGCGGCCTCGTGACCGAACCACACCAGGCGTGGGTAAACCAACATCCTGCTACTGTGATTTATAGCTACTATCAATACAGTTGTGTATATTACCAGGGAGTAATAGCATCGAGAGGTTCTGGACACATGAATCTCGAGAGCGAAGCTAGAGAGGTTCCAATGTGTCCAGAACCTCGAGATGCCAGTACTCTCTGGTAATGGACACTCAAAACTATCGGTTATTTTTTTTAATATATGGATGCGACATTTGTTTGGAATTGGTGGTCGACCATTTCAGTGGAGAACTGACTTTGTACTGGTCGACCACCGCACTTTCCTACGCTGTAGGTTCAGCTGTCTGCTCGCTCGTGACGGTTCCCAGCACCTGCCTGTTTTTTTTTATAATTGAGATCCTACCTGCTCTTCAGGACTGGAATGGCAGGATCAACCAGATAGTTTCATTTTCTGAGGGGGAAAAAGTAAAATAAAAAGCAAGAAGTTCGACAACCGAGTTCGCTCTTGGTAAGCGAGAGAAAGGCTGCGATGTTTTTTAAACTGTTCTGCCCACCCACACAGGAAAAGCGGCCAATGAGGAGGCATGCTTATGATGTGGGAGCAGAAGCTATCTTTTCGGAAGCTTGCAACGATACTATTATCACCACAAAACTATGCTACCAACAGTGTTTGACAGTACTATTACCAGTGATTGACAATACTATTATCACTGAACCTTTGAGGGTATTACCGGATTTTTTTTGTATGCTTTACAGACCTATTAAATTGAAGATCCATATATTAAATGTTTATACAATATGTTCTGTAAGGTATATCTCTTACTGCAAAACAGTGCTATTTCATGCAGTTTGGGTGATAGGACTGTGAAGTAAAGATGAGGAGTTCTGTCTGCAAAAACTGTAAGAGATGATGCTCTTATAGAATGAGACACATCATTCACTGCATAAACTTATAATTATTCATTTGAGTTAGCAAAAATAACTTATAATGTTTTACTTCTTTTAATTTAAAAAGGGAATATAACACGCCTCCCCCACTTCTGAAGTGAACTGTTCCATCTTAAAGGATACCTAAACAACATTTTGACAACAAACTATTCAAAAATCGGACTCCTTAGGTGACTAAAGGAAAGGCTGCTGTATTCATTAATGCCAAAACTACATTTATATAATTTACCTAAATGTGGTTCCATAGCATTTGAAAATTGTAAAATCAGCTTTCCAATTAAAAAAAAAAAACTGTCTTACCTGCTTCCTATAATGGACACCAAATGTGTTATGTGATGACATAATTGGAGCCAAAGACAGAGAGATATATGGATATTTAGAGTTTTAACTAGTTCTTTTTTCCCTTTGTATAGAATTGTTTCACTCAAATGGTCAAATCCATGTGCAGTATTTTGTATAATGCACATGTTAGGCTATGGTTCTGTTCATTTTGTTTACTTTAACATGCTGAAGTTATGTTTTAATTCCAACCAACGTTCTCTGTGGCAAACCACAGTGCAGTACAAATCTTGAATAACCTGGTGGTCTAGTGGTTATGGCGGATCCATAATGCTACAATGGGGGTGCTGAGGTGGTGTGTATTCTTAATATACATTTTTTAACATATTTATTAAACCTTAATATTTTCTGCTATTATTTTTTTCTAGTACATTTTTGACAGAACCTACAAATGTAATCCATAGTGTGAATGTAAACATTTGTACAATCAATAAATCAGACTTCTTCAACAAAGTGAAATGCAGCAGCAGCAGCAAGTCCATTATAATGTGTGTGGGGAAGGGGGTTGCAGCCACACCCTTCACCACCCCCTAGATCCACCATTTTTTTTCTAGCAAAGTTCTTGTGCGGTCCAATGTTAGAGTTCATACTTTCTCAAAAATCAAATATACGCTTGTCTTGTATTCTTTTTCCATGGGAAATAAGAAGAAGAAGAAGAATCAGCAGTTGTATAGTGGTTTTTACACACATTGTATCCCAAAGTGCTTTACAAGCAATACTAGACTGGTAGTGAAGTGACTGATCATGTAGTTGCAGCCATTTCAGACATTAATATCCACACACAGCCTTGGACAATTGCATGAATTGGTTTTATGAGAAAAGGAATGTTGGCCAGGACAACAGGGTCAGGTAGTGATAATGGTGCTGTGCTGGAAGCCCCACATCTTATTTCTCACAGTAATCTGCTCATATTTCTCTCTTTCTGTCTTCCCCCTTCCCTGAATATAGCAGTACCTTGCAAGAGTGGCCATCTCAGTCCCCCTCTGGTATTCATTCTTCACTATTCCTCACAACGAAAACTGGTGAGCTCATCACCCTTCTGCATCATGAATGCAAGTATTACAGTCTCCATTGTTTTTTGACATATCAAATATAAACATATCTTCCCAGTAAGTCAGGCTGATAGCAGCTGGGAACAAGGGGAATGATGGGCTTTCCTATTCTTAAAAGATCTAGGCTACCTTTGATTGGGCACTCTAAAATGCATCATTATGCAAGTCATTTAATGGTGCCTCATCGTAGGTGGCTTAGATCTTATATGGGTAGGAAAGCCTGTTTTTCCACTTGTGCCATGCTGCTAGCTGCCTGGCTTACCAGAAGATCATGTTTATTATTAATATATAAAAATAACATGGGGGACTGTACTAATCACATTCATGATGTGTAAGGGTAGTGAACTCACCTAAACTGTTACTTGAATTCAGTGTAGGGAGATTACCCTCTGGTGGGGGGGGGGTGTTGACACTTGTTAGGACAGTACTGAGGGAATTGTGTATAGCTCATTCAAGATTTGGAAGGGTGGTAGCCAGCCAACTCACATTGTGGAGAAGAGCACAGAAAGGTACTGGACAAGAATTGCTGAAAACTGTTCTGTAGGATTCTGCAGAACACGATAAAGGAGTAGACTGACACTGAAAGTCGTGTGGATTTGCTTAAGATATTAGTATGCATCTCCTGCTAATAATACCATTAGCCATTGTAAGTGCAGCCCTTATGAGGCAATGAACAGCAGTTTTTCTGGTGGGTCATGATGCCTATTGCTTGGCCTTCAAGGAAGACCTAGTTGTTGGTTAATGAGGTGGGAAAAAAGCACAGCAGGGGAACTGTGCATACTACCTTCACTGTGCAGAAGGGTGGTGATCCACTCAATGTTTACTGTGGGAGCAGAAGTCAAACATCGAGAAAGTGGACTGAAGAGTGATTTGGGAGGCATTTTTTAACAGTGCCAGCTGATGATGCATATCAGTATAGGTGTATGCAACTCTCTGAGGTACAAGATTACAATCTGAGGTGTGATAATTCTTTTTCATGAGGCTGTAAGCACATATGTGGCCCCAGGCAGTACTAAGGACAGGGTAGGGATGGTGGGGTGTTCAACAGAAGGCAGGCTAGTGAAAGGGGTTCACGGGGAAAAAGAAAGCCTTATTTGTGGATTAACAAGAGAGGATGAGCTTTGGAATTGAACCAGACCAGTACTTTGTTGTGTGACCCTGAGCAAGTCACTAAACTTCCTTGTGCTCGCAGGCCACACCTGTAAACAAGCTTTCAGCTTAGTGTGTCTCTTCTGGTTAACAAAAAAAACAAAAGTCAGGGCATCACATAACCACTAGATCACAGGGTATTTGAAGTGCTGTACTGTATTGCAGTTTGCCAAAGAGACAATCAGCTGGATTGCAAAACATTTTCAACAAGTTAGAGTAAGCAAAATGAACAAAATCATAGCCTAACGTGTACTGATCAAAAAAATCTGTGAGTTTACACATGGTGTTGATCATTCTGGAGCAGCAATTTAAAACAAAGAGGGAAAGAAGAACAAGTCAGCACTATAGAAATATATGTGGGTCTCTGGCTCTGGCTCCGATGATGTCATCATGACTCATCACTTAACACACTTGGCAGACATCTTAGGGAGACACCAAGGCTATTTTCTGAAAGTGAAAGGTTGATGTTTACATTTTTCAAAATCTATGAAACTGCATTTATATTATTTATATAAATGCAGTTTTAGCATAAATGTAAACAGCAGCCTTTACTTAACCATGCTATGAAACCAGATTTTGTAGTTTGCAGTTTTAAAAAACTGCATGTTTAGGTACCTTTTAACACTGCCGCACAATGCAGAAACTCTATGCAGGATGAGAGGTCCTGTGGTTTTGAGTGCTCAGTGTCTAAAATTACTTAAGTGCTTTTTTCGTTAAGATAGTAGAGTGTAAAAAGGACAAAGGGATCTGATTATGAGCAAACGTGCACCACTGGAGTTGCTAAAATAATATAGTTACCAGTTAGTCTAATTTATTAACATTCAGCAATCTGTATCCCTCACTCTTGTTATTCATGGGTATAATGTCACATTTGTGTATAATAAATTTCTGGAATGCTGTTTTTTAAAAGTTCTTGCTGATGCTGTTTTAATTGTGCAGCCACACCTTCTCCTTCTCACACATGTCTTGTATACAGTAGCTGCAGGCCTCAGATGGAGAAACACCTTTCAACCCCTAGAACCACAAACCCATGTATTTCTATGATTTAAAACTTATTTGGTTGAGCCATCATTTTGCTCCAAGTTTACTAATGAATACAGCCTCTGACTCCTGCTGTGCACTGTTTCTGCTCACTGGCCAAGCAACTAGCAATTGAACACTGTTTCTCTCTGCAGTTGTTAAGTGCAATCGGAACCAAAGGTTGTGTTCCACAACAAAGATGGAGAAAAATTGCAGGATCACACAGAAAAATGCATGTAAGACATCTACGGCATTGTGATCATCCAGATGAGAGATGTTGAAAGCTATGCGGTAACGCTGGATATGAAGTTTTATCAGAGGCTTGGAAATGAAGTTGTGCCTTTTATTGTACTTATTTAAAATTTGGTAACTGAGAAAGGCACACTGAGCTGAGGCTTATCTCCAGGTGTGACCCGGGGAGAGGGAAATGGCAGTTACAGTTGGCAAACTTGATAACAAACATGTACATAATAGATAAAATATGTTTCAACTTAACAGGTCACAGAGTGCAACGAATAGAGTTAGAAGTTACTATTTTACAAAGTTATAAATTTACAATTATGAACCGGCGATCGTAATTCGAGCAATCTGATTGGCCGACACCTCTTTAAAGCCGTGATGATATCGGGCTACATCATCACGGCTTTAAAAAAGCTCCGGTGCCACCAGCCTCCTTACTAAGCTACATTAACAAACTCCTCCGACCCCAAACGCTCGCCACATCGCTCGCCTGTAGATTTTTTCAAACTGTAGAAATGCTGAACATCCGTTTACTCAGGACCACATTAAGTCATTCACGAAAGCCTCAAAAACAATATCCAGCTATTTTAAAAGTAACCGGGACCAGCGAACATGTTTCTCACCTCCTGAAGCACGCGCTCGTTTCAAAACGGCAGCGGCAACGCTTCTACACTGACTAAACTCATCCTCGCTCCCGTTACTTCTGAATCCTCATTTATTGATCACCAACTTAATTTTTATTTCATTTACTAAAGCTCACCATGCCTGAGTCCATCGCTCACTACCACATTTATTGGCAGACCTGGCACCACGGACGACTGAAAATACCCTGGCAGATTAGCAGCTTCACACACTAACACAGCTCAGTCACCATGTAGCAGCAGCACCATCTGCTGGACAAAGTAGAAACTGTGCACTTTTTAATTAAAAGGTATACTTCCACATCACAAATACAATAACAAAAAAGTATTTAAACACATTTTTTAAATAAATGAACTGAAACTTTAAGCCAGTTCATGATATCAATAAGTCACTCCAGGGTGTGGTATATGGGATATCGTCACTTCTCGGATGGTTGGACGCATTCGGCCTGCGGCCTCGTGCCCAACCACCCGAGGCGTGACGATATCCCACAATATACCACACCCTGTCGTGCCTTATTGCTTAATTATATCATGGACATAAGTGAACGGCCAATGAAATGGTCAGACTGGCAGTTTACCACCGGTGTAAATCCTCTGATAATCACTGGCTGATGAGGAGGTAATGCTGGTGCTCATCCATATCCAGATCATCTGCAGCCCAGGAATAAATAGAATAAAAATAAAAACACAAAGCAACCTCTTTAAGAGTTGTATTTTATTACTGTAAAAAAAATTAACCTTGGTATAATCGCAATAAGCCACTCGGAGAATGTGGGTTATTGGGGAATTTACCATGGCTGGAGGGGATTTACCCATGAGGCGTACCACTCCAGCCATGATTAATCCCCTGATAACCCACACCCCCTCATGGCTTATTGCTTAAATAAAGTGCAACAGATAGTTTTAAATTGCATTTGATAAGTGGATATTCATGGCTTGGCCAGTTCAGCAAGGCAAGAATTAGGGTTACAGCAGGGGCCATAAGGTAGAGGGGTGGAGTAAAGAGAGCCTAGGGGATGTTTGGCAAATGAAAAAGGGAAGAAACTAGAAGGAATAGATGGATCTAGAATGTGAAATGGGTTAGTAGGGGAAGGGAAGCATAGCATGGGGTGGAGGTTGACAAGGAGGGGTGTAGGTGGGTTAGAGGGGTATTCGGACTGGTAAAGGAAGAAGAGAGGAAGTAAAACAAAGAGGGTGGTAGTATTTAGATGTGAATTTGGAGAGATATAGGTAAGGGGGAGACAGGGAGGTGTAAGTGGAGAAGGAAATCTTGGAACGAAGAAGGTGGGTAAGTTACAGTTAAGGGGAGGGAGGAGTTTCAGTTGTGTTTTGTGTGTGGCTAGGGAGGGAGGGAGTAAAGTGAATGGAGTGGGGGAGGTGATTCCAGAGACCAGGAAGTCTATAGGAAAATGCTATCTTACCAGATTGAGAGTGGGGCTGGGAAAGAAACAAAGTGCATGAGTCATGGGTTCGAAGGTGATAGCCTGATATATGGGGAGATGATAGTAGGCTAGAGTGATGGGGGCAAGGGACCAAACCAGAATTTAACAACAAAGGTGGCACAGTGATTTTGGCATCTGTTCTCTAGGGAGATGAGGAATAGTGCGTGTAAAGGGAACAATGCTGAGTATGAAATGGGAGGTTGGAGGTGAAATGACAGAAAGTATTGTAAATGGGGTCTAATTTGGCTAGAGATGATTTGGGGGCCGAACTGTATACTATGTTAGCATAGTCTAACAAGGGAAGGATTAGCTTGGTTATGAGCTCTTTGCAGACAGGGAGGGAGAGACAATCTTTGATCCTGTGTAATGCACCCAATTTGGTCTGGTGCTCAGAGTGGATGGAAGCTACATGAAGACAGAAGTCAAGCTTGGGGTCAAGCCAGACCCCTAGGTATTTGAAGGATTGAACAGTTTCTATATTTGTCCACAAACTTGAAAGACAGTAGGGACTGGAGTTTAGCAAGTTTCTGGTATGAGTCGAAGGTCATGGCTATTGGTTTTTTTTGTGTTACACTTTGGTAAGTTAACCTTGAACCACTTGAGGATGGAGGTGAAAGCAGCTTGTAAGGATGATTGAATCTCAGTGTTTGAAGGGCCGGAGGTGTAGATTCCTTGCTGAGATACAGGACTAGATGAATGCCAGCTGGCTGAAGTTGAATCCTGACAAGACAGAGGTGTTGGTGGATCAGGATAACAGGATAGAGAGGCCAGTGAATGGCCATCCTTCCAGGCTTTGGTTCGGTGGAGGTCAGCTGCTGACCACTGAAGGGGCTCAGAATCTGGGGGTAATATTTGATGACGAGCTGATGCTTCAGGCTGTGGTGTTGGCCATCATCAAGTGTTCCTTCTACCATTTTAGGAATATTGCCCAGATTAAGTGCCTTGTTCCATCCGGTGACCTGCCAACTCTGATCAACACCTTTGTGACCTCCCACCTTGACTATTGCAACTCTCTGTACCTAAGGCTTCCAGGGGTTGATATCCACCACTTGCAGCTAGTGCAGAATGCAGCAGCCAGAGTGTTGTCTGGGCTATCTCAGACCAGTCATATTACACCTGTGCTGCACAAGCTGCAGTGGCTGCCGATTCAGTGGCGGATCACTTTCAATGTTGGCGTGCTGACCTATAATGCCCTACATGGACAGGGTCCAAGTTACCTACAAGAGCTTCTGCACCCTTACTGCCCACTCTGACCACTCTGCACTGCTGATGAGGGATTGCTAGAGGTTCCCAGGGTTCAGTTGAAGTCATCTGGGTCACGGAGCATTTATGTTTGTGGCCTCGACCCTATGGAATTCTCTACCTCATTGGATATGAGAGTGCCTGACAGTGGAGAGCTTCAAGACTGCACTAAAAACACATTTTTTGGGCTAGACTTCTGCAATAATTCCTAGAGGAATCATCCTATACTGTTATGATGAATGTTTTATCTGTATATTTATGTATTTATTGGTACGGTGCTATGATCTGTGGAATAGCACCTTTTTAGAAATAAAGTTGATTGGATTGGATTAGATGACGGCATCATTGGCATACATGTGTAGTGGTGAATAAGATGTCCTTTTCTTGTATGTTTAGAAAACAGTAATTATAAAAATAAAAATTGATGAGCAAATAAAATTAGTTTTAACACATCCTCAGTTTTTTAATAACCACATAAAGCCTTTGAGGTTTGCTCATGCAGATTATGAGGTCACCACAAGGCTTGCATGTGTACACAACTCATTATTCACTGACCTTCATACATAATTTTACATGTCTCTGTTAAAACCAACACATTGTTCTTTAACTTCACCCCCAAGATATTAATAGTATAATCTTTTGGCTTAAACATGCCTTCCTACTTCCAGCCAATACAAAAATGTTCCTTTCTTGGATAAAGTGGTTAAGTGGTTTGTTGCAACTCAATTTAATGAACCTATATAGACATAGGCAACTGGACAAATAAACATAAATTGGAACTAAATGTGAACAAATGCACCATAATGCATCTGGGAAAACAGAATCATAATATATCTTATAACATGTTAAACAAAATGTTACCTATTACTAGTGAGGAACGTGATTTAGGGATAATCACAACCTCCGACCTGCAATTTAGCTCACATTGTAGTATCATTGCTAAAAAAGCTAATCAAAAATTAAACTGTATACTAAGACATATTAAAAGTAGAGATAAAAAAGTCATCATCCCCTTATACCAGGCATTGGTACGGCCCCATTTAGAGTATAGAGTCCAAGTTTGGGCACCATACAAAAGGGGCAACATTGTTAAACTGGAAAGGATACAGAGAAGGGCTACAAAGTCAATAATGGGATATAGTAATATGACATATTCAGAGAGACTTAGAGATCTAGATATGTTCACCCTAAAATATAGGAGATCTAGGGGGGGATATGTGTATGACTTTTAGAGCATTGCATGATAATGCAATGAGGTCTGATTATGGTCTTACATTACGAGAATCCTTACACAACACTAGGGGCCATCCCTTTCAATTTGCAGCAGATAGATGGAATCTATTAAAAAAAAACACTGGTTTAGTCAAAGAGTGGTTTATTTGTGGAATAGCTGAACAAATGAGGTGGCTGCAAGCACTTCAATGGAGCTATTCAAGAAGAGGTTGGACACTTTTTATTCAAATAAGTATGGGATAGTTTGACTTAAGGCAAGCAACTAAAGGACATAAGTCTGTTCCTGCTTGAAAATCCTATGAAACATATGAAACCTATGAAACCTCCCTATAAATGTGGAATGATTGAAATTTTTAAGTTACAGTAGTGTCTGTATTAATCATAGCAGAGTAGCAATGCTCCTTAGATTGCTGAATGAGTTATTATTACATTCAGATGCTGGTAACTACTCCATCCTAATTATGTAGGTTTTTAATTTCTCAATTTCATTCTGTCAATCAAAATACAGTATAATGTTACAGCACCTTAAACATGAAACTGGGTTGTTGGGCCCGGTTTTAGCATGTTTTAAATATTGCTCTTTATACAGACAATTTCTTTTAGTCAGGAATTCCTCTTCATCTGTTTCAAAATTATCTTCTGGCATACCCCATGGTTCTATTTTAGGGACACTATTATTTGATATTGTCATTTATGTAACACCAGTGGAAATAAAAGTTCCCTGATAAATTTGTACAATACATGTGTACTGATAAATGGCGAGATGAAAAGTGCTATCTTTTTTTTTTTTAATATTATCTTGCAAAGTTAGGGCATGTTACAATGACCCAACATAGCAAGATAATGTTATCTTGCAAAGTAGGATATGTTACAATACATGCTGAACTAATCAGAGTGCAAGTTAAGCAATGCTGATGATATCACAGTAGCCAAGTGCAGCACTAAAGGCAGCAGTTAAAACCAAACAGAAGCAGTTACTGTATGTCTTTATTCAAAAAGCACATTTAAAAGGCATAGCTCATAAACCAATGTCATATAAATGAAATATGCATATGTCTGACTCAAAATTCACAGTTTATCATCACATGTGTGGGGGGAAGGACTTTCACAACTCACTTGTGGCTCCACCACTCATGATTTATGGTCCTTCCCCCTGACATGTGAAGATAAATTGCATATTTTGTGTCAGCCCATAGCATATCTCATATTTATCATGCTATCTAACCTCCAGATAAACATTTATCTAGAGGTTAGATGTGTCACAGTCAGTTTCCTTGATCTTTGCATAGAACAGAACCAGAGGGCAGCTCTCATGCTTCTGATGATGTCACAACAGGACTTGAATGCATTGAAGCCAGCAGTTCAAATCAAGAAAAATTGTAGAATCTTTAAACACAATGTATAAACCATATATAAAATGATTTCACTCAAAACACAAAATATATCTCCATTTGTTAGGGAGCAAGACTTTCATAATTCACTTGTGACTTTACCACTCATGAGTTATGGTCTTTGCCCCCATACTTGAAGATAAATTGCATATTTTAGAGTCATTGTCCAGCAAATGATTCTCCTCATTTTTGACTATGGAGACATTGCTGCTCTTAAGTCCACCCTGACCAGACTGGATTCCCTTTTCCACTCCTTCTGCTGCTTTGTTTCAGACTGCCCAACCTGCACCCACCATTGCTCCCTTCGTACCTCCTTCTCACTTCCCTCTCTTGAAGCCAGTCACCTCACTCATTGTACCTCCTTTATCACCAAATTCTGGTTTGGCACTCTTTCCTCTTACCTCACCTCTCTCCTCTCCCCTTTCCCTTCCCACTACACCCTTTGTAACTCTGGCTTCCACTCCCTAGCATTCCCTACTAGGTCATCCTCACTGGGCCAGGCTGCCTTCTCCTACCACTACCCCAAACTATGGAATTCTATCCCCCTCTGAATCCACTCTTCTCCTCAAGTTCTCTTCTCACTCCAGCAACTGCACCTGACACCCTTTTGTACCTCTCCTCCCCTCCTTCCACTCCCACCACCTCTCCCACCCCTTGTCTCATTCTCCCTCCAACTCTAACTTCTCGCCCAACCTTCTGCTGCTAACCCCTGTTTCCCCCTCTTCAAACAGACTCTTCTTGAATATCTACTCATTAGACTTGATACCACCTGCCTGCATTATCTGCACTTTGCACTTAATTTTTATCCTCGTGTTGTCTTCAGGATGCATCCTGCTATATCCATTCCAGTGAACATATTTTGTTTAAATAAATAAATAAATGTTTCTAGTTATACAATGTTTATATGATGCTTAGTTATGTTTTCATTTGCTATGTAAATACTGTTCCATTTGTTATTCATGACCCTCCTCTACCCCCTTCCCCAGGAAGCATCTAGAAATGAGCTGTTGCCAGCTCAGTATGTTTTTCCTGGTGAAACTTTTGAAATAAATAAATATTTTGTGTCAGGCCATCGCTTATCCCCTATAGAGCTACCAGCTGAGAACTGACATAACACACTTCACCTTTGCTGCTACCAGTCAGCTATGAACTTACCATGAGGCTATTCCTTTTTCCCTCCTGTTATTTACTTGCTCACACAGTTGAAGGGTAGAGATTGCCCTTAACAAAGTGTTCAGACTCACCCAAGGTGTGGATAACCTAGCACACACCTACTCGCTCAATGAGTAGACAAATTGGCTGAACCTCAGGAATAGGATAAACTATCTGATGTGCCTCCTTGGTAAGAATGCTTTGCTTGGCAAAGCTCCCCCCCCCAACATAGGGGACTTACTGCAGGTTAACCACTCTAGTTATCAGACCTGGGGCATGGCCCATGGTCCCCTGTCTGTTCCTTTCATAAAAACCTCATTGGGACAATGGTCCTTTTTGTATAGGGCCCCACTTTGGTTAAATGAAGTCCCCAATTCTTTGCTAAACCTAGATAGTATTAGCTCTTTCAAAATTGACCTCAAACAATTCCTTGCTGAAACTGGATCATGTGAGTGCAGGATTTCGCCTGTCAATTCTGGCCATTCTAAGCCTCAACATATCCCCCCCTTCCCCTAGCCTGAATCATACGCCCAGTGTGAGCTGACTCCACTGACCTGGTGCCTAGCCCTTGTCAGTGTCTTGATGCACTTAATAAATTTCTCCTCTCTTCTTTTACCCTGAGCTCTAGCTACTACCAGTCTTTCCACCCTTACCCTTTTCTCACCTTCCTTTCCTCCTTCCTTCCCATTCTACCTTTCCTCCATTTTAATGCAAATCCCCCACTTACATTACTGTTCTATACTCCACACATACCCCCCACTCCTTCTCACCTAAATTTGATCTCTCCCACTAGTCTCCCCCTAGTCTCCTCCTCCTCCTCCTCATCTAAGCCATCCATCTTCTGGACTGAGCCTACCCTCTAGGCGGCCACCCCCTTGACGGAGCCTACCCACCAGGCTGCCTTGCACTTGTTTTTCAAAACTGGATTATGTGTTTTACTATACCTGTTGAACAACAAAGTGAACATCTGTTAACTTTACTCATTGTGTCAGTGGTAGTCTGAACCTGGGCATCTGCTATAAGTCAACTAATTCATTGCCTGAACAGTGCCATGGTTGGATTATCCCCTACTTGCTACTGTATATGTCAAGTCATTAGTGACTGTACATGGTATTGCCTGAATTATTCCTTTACCTTTGTAAAATGTACTCCCCTCTATTTTTTGGTGAATTGAAGTTCTTATAATATATGTATATATGTATGTATGTATAAATGTATGTATGTATTGTATTGTTTAATACTGATGTGGAACCTTTAAAAATAAGCACCTTGCTCAAAGGTTATTTCCGAACTATGAAATAAATAAATAAAATTTAAAAAAAAGTCCTGGACATAGAAACCCTTGTACTTTTCAAACAATCCTGCTCCTTAACTAGAAGCAGGATCACTTTAGTTCAGTGGTGTATTCCCAGAGATGGAACACAGCTTGCCAATAAAATAAATGACCAGTACCTTTTAACAACAATGCACAATCATCATAGATGGATTTAGAATAAAACATGTAACATCTACTAAATATACAAGATATGCAAGCAGTGTAAGGGGATAAACTTTACACATTAGAGAAACATACACATAAAAACATGAAGAACAGATAATGGCTAAACTTAGCTGAATCCTAAGATGTTCTACCACCCAAGTGTTCTAGAATAGAAGATTTTCACACAGGTGGACTGTCCTAGAGCTCCCATAGAACTAAAAGATTACCCCTCTCTTCATTTGTTCCCTAAAGGAATGCACAGCAAGTTGTGAGACTCTTTCTTGTTTATTTGTTTATTTGTTTATTTGGAAACAATCAGAATTACAACCCTTTGAGTCACAGACTCTTTTGCAAAGGCTCCACGTTGGTTACAAGGGTGGAGGGTAGACAAATACAGTAGAGAACATACATGTAACAGGCAGAATATACATAAAAAAAATCAAAGGAGCAGTCCAGTCAAACTTAGTGACTGTTGAGGAAGTTAGGCAGCAATCTTGGGATACCCAGGCGGGGAATTATAGGAGATACGGGGCCTTGTGTGGCCCTGAGTCGAGAGTAAGGGGGGGATTAACCGGTGAACAGAGTTAGCCAAGAGCCACATATGGCTCTCTCAAGGAGGTGAGCTTTGAGGCCTGTTTTAAGTTGAAAGATGCTGTGGGTCTGTGAGAGGGAGCGTGGTAACGCATTGAGCCAGAGAGGGGCCCGGTATCTGAAGGATCTTTGTCCAAGGGGAAGTTCTACATTGAGGTACAAGGAAGGGGGAGCTTGCGGCAAGTCTTGTATTGCACGTGTGGGGTGCAGAACTGATTAGGGGGAAAAGTCCGACGGGGGCTAGGTGAAGGTGTATTTTTTTTGCAAGGATGCAGGTGTGGAACTGTAATCGTTGTTGGAAGTTTAACCAACCAGATAACGCATATATGTAAGATGCTCAGAGCTCAAACAGGAATTGGGTCTTCTCACAAAAAGGGTCACAGGAGGAAAATACATTCTGACCTCTGCACCCAAAGTTAAACTGTTTTAGATTTTCGCAGAGCTTACAAAAATGGCTCATACCATTTCCTATGAAACTCTCCTGTCCCAACAAGAGGATATGGTAAGTTCAAGGAAGGATAGCCTCCTTCGGCTCTCCGGGAACCTGCCCAAAGACTATGGAAATGCATATGTAATTACTTGCATTAGATTAAGATAGACGTGATGCAAGTTGGTACATACACAACAACTTCACCACATCTAGTTTAATGTGATGCAAGTCATTACACCACATTAAGCCTCAGGTAAATCTGAAGTCTTTTCAAATTTAAAACAACTATGGTTGGTCTTATTCATCCTGTCCTGGTTTGAAGATGATGGGTCTAGCCAGCTTTTGTCCTAGAAGGGTTGCCTTGATTGCTTTCCAATCAAGTATTCAATGGGCTATTTATAGGAGGCCTGAAGTAATCTCTCTGATCAATGTCACTTAAATCTCTTGAATTTCCCAGAAGGTTTTGCAGAATTTAACAGCCTGCCTCAGAACAGGTATACATGATTTAACACAGAGAAACAAATGCTTAATGAACAGCTGACATAACAGGGGCAGGCAAGCCATACAAAGGCATTACTTACCTCATGGTCTTAATATGCAATTTATAAAATAGATATTATTTACTTAAAAGCCTCGGTAGGATCAGCTTGCATTCAGTATCCTACAGAGTCTGCAGCTGCTGCTTCCCTCAAAACACGATTTTGATTATGCTAAGTGGGAACAGAACAGCAGGATGTTAAATAGAAAGTGAAATTGAATGAAGATGAAGGCTGTTTATACTAACTTGAACACAAATTAGTAGACAGCATTCATTTTGGGGGAGGTACAGTAGTAAATTAAACGTGATAATACCCCCAGAAATAAACATGGTACATTGCTACCCCAAAAATAAAAGACAGTCTGTTAAGTTGAATACAGTGATATAAGCAGCCCCCTCCCATGGATTCTACTACACTTTACATTGAACGTGCTGTTTTCCTATCCTTCACTTAGCAACTTTAAAATGATGTCTTGAGTGTGGATCAAAAACTTGAGGTTTGAAAGCCTAATGAAAAAAAGCTGGACATACCAAGTCTTTTGTCTAATAGTTCTTCTGTGAACTTTTTTAAAACTGCTTACTTAGCCCCAGAAAGGGTAGTATCCAGGTATGATGCACCAGCCCCAGATTCACAAAAGTGTCAGTGACTCTGATAATCAATAACTGAAGAATAATTTTTTGTACATCTGTGGAGGATTATGTGACATATATCCAAATGTTCTCTTAGAAGAGCTGCTGCATCAGTATGGGCTACTATTTTAGT
Organism: Neoceratodus forsteri; assembly: GCA_016271365.2. Classification (NCBI taxonomy): domain Eukaryota; kingdom Metazoa; phylum Chordata; order Ceratodontiformes; family Ceratodontidae; genus Neoceratodus; species Neoceratodus forsteri. The sequence goes on along the minus strand of CM028136.1, from coordinate 631,375,162 downwards.
TCCATGCAAATGATGCACAGATGTGTCTGGCAATAAAGTCCCCTGATAGGGCAATGGTTTCTCTTCAATTATGCCTGGATGTCATTCAGAAGTGGATTCAATATAATTTTATATGGCTTAATTCAGCTAACACAGACACTGTTATTTTCTGTCCCCCTAATGAATGCATACTGAATACATGAAATACAATAAATTGTGATTTCCTTTTAATACCACTAAACAAATTGAATCAGCTGTGAAAATGTAGGAGTAATGTTTAATTTCACCTAATCATTTCATGTACACACAAGTTCTGCATTAAGACAACATGTATCTTATGTGAGACGTATCTCCCAGTTACTGTGTAATATTTTCATTTAGCATCTTTGTTACACTTTATCATTAAATCAACTGCAATACTCCAGTTTAGTATACTGTATGTAGGTCTTTTAAAATCAGCCATGTTTAAACTCCAGCAAGTGCACTCATCTCCTGATACAATCCAACACAAGAAATCATAGTACTCTAGTTAGCAACCTTTAGACTGGTTGCTGATGCAACACATTATTAGGTTTAAATTTGTTTTTGGTACATACAATTGAATGGATTAGCTTCCTCTTGTATTTCTTAGTTACTTCATTATTGAGCTTCAGCTTGTTCCTTCAGATCTTCTGCACAGGATTTGCTTGATGTCCCATCCCCACAGCCAGGCTAAAAACACAAAGGGAGTTTTAAGTATTTACATCACAAAATGTTGAAATAGTCTCCCTAGACTTATCTGATCAGATAATCTCCATCAATTTAAATCTCTGGAGCTTGGATGAAGGTGCAGTTGTTTAAAACATACATATTTATCAGACTATGAAGGAAAAGTAACTGTACTGTAATAAACATAAAGTGTAATTATTTAGGAATCAGCACAACCCATTTATCTTGTTGTGTATTGCATAGAGGAGTCTTGTTGCAGTATTTGTACTTTTTGCAGAAAAAAAACAGTAATGCTGTACTTTGAAATGGCTCTTTCAACATCAGGGTTCTGGTGTTCTTCTATCATTTTCTGTTTGAGTACTACACATACTGCACATTAAGTTTTAGATAAATATAATGTAAGTAGCCAAAGTAACCATTAGTATATTGTGTTATTTCTCATATAACATGTTTCTCCTATCTAGCCAGAAACTTGATCTGATTAATGTGAAAAATGTCCCTGTAAGTGCACCTCAGTTTCAACTACAGAATCGAGGAAATCTGATTTATCATTTTGCACCTGATGTCCTTCAAAAGCCTTTGCAGCTAAAAAGGGCTATGCATCCTGAAGCAGAGGTAAATTGAATTAATATGTTATCAGAATAACGCTGTATAGCATTTTAGGCACTGGATTAATTAATATCCATGTAAAAGTCAAAATATACAATTTATGTTCTCAGTAAAGATCTAAATTGATACTCTTGTCACATAAAACCCTATTTGTGCAACAGTCTTGCATACAGTACTTAGGCTAAACCTTGAAATTTGCTGTTTAAAATTTACTGTTTATTACTGTCCATTATCTCGGTATATAGATCGCAGCAACACTACAACACCTAGTGCAGAATAATGTGCAGCAAGTCCACCCTGATGCCCCTGAGAAGTTTTTGTTGCTTACCCAGCTTCTACGTGAACTGAGTTATGAAAGTATTGAGGATATTTGGAAGCGACAGGCAGTGAGACCAGAATACAGGTAATAAGCAATAAAGCTACAGTCAATTTCACTATTAACCATTCACAAACTGTAAAAAATCTTACAGTATGCTTGTTTTGTTTATTGAACATAGACGGTGGATGTTAAATGCCATTCCTGTTGCAGCAACACCTGTTGCGTTGAAATTTATCAGCCAGAAGTTACGGAGTGCTGAGCTTAGCCATGCTGAAGCAGCTGAGGCTCTAATTCATTCAATGTTTATGGCAAAAGCTGACAAAAAGATAGTTGACACTGCTTCAGTGAGTATGCATTTGCCTGAAAACTATTTCAGTGAATGAAAGTTAGATTTGTATGAGAGCTGTATAAAATAAATTAATGAAAGTACAAACATTCCAAACTGTATTATTCAGGTCTCCAATGTGTTTAAGTGCTACTCAGTGCTGAACAGATTAGAAGATATATAACTAGATGGTTAGATAGATAGATTAGACAGATTGATAGACACTATAGAAAGAAAGACACTGTAGAAAACATAGAAATGCGTCAGCACACAAAGGACTTGCAGTCTATCGAGTCTTCCCAGTGCAAACGTACATGCCCTCTTATGGTTCATGTCCCTCTGCCCCATCAGTTGCCACATTTACCAGCCCTCTATGCCTACCACACACTTTTTCAAATTCCTCCACAGTTTTAATGTTGACCACCATCTCTTGTAGCTTAGTCCACCCCTCCAACAGCCTTTCCTTAAAATAATACTTCCTTACATCTTTCCTGAATCTACCTCCCACCTATTTGCTGCTGTTATCCCTTGTGGTTCAATCACCATGGATCCTAAACAGTTCACTTGAGTCCATCTTATTTATGCTCATCATGAATTTGAATGTTTCAATTTCCTTTTCTCTCCCTCCTCATCTCCAGTGACTACATGTTGAGGTTATCCAGTCTCTGTTTGTACTTCTTCTGGTGTTGGCCCAGAGTCATCTTTACCACCCTCCTCTGCACTGATTCCAATCTGTTCACATCCTTCATCAAATAAGAGTTCCAGAACTGCACAGTACTCTAATTAATGACTCAACAGGGTTTCATTCAGTTACAAACTGACCTCCTTCCTCCTACTGCTGAACCCTCAGTCTATATATCCCAGGATTCTGTGTACCTTACCCACTGCTTTACTACATTGTACCAATGTTTTAAGGTTGCTCCCAGTTCACTTTCCTCCAGGTTCTCATTGACTGCTGAAAGGGCTATCATGGATACAAAAGCAGACATTCAGCTGGTTATTGTTGAGAGTGTCAAGAGTGGAGAAAAACAGTTTTTCAGATACATAAGGGAAAAAAGAAAGATGGGAAGGACAATTGTTAAGCTGGTAGAGGGAGGCAGGGTAGTAGAGGAGGATAAGCAGAAGGCAGCTTTTCTAAATGACTGCTTCTGTTCAGTAATCACAAGGGAGGACAGCAGGCCTGTGCTGGAGGTGGCATAAAGGCTGACAAAAGGGGGATCCCAGAAATGAGGTAGAAGTTATTTACTAGTAAAAGGATCAAAAAAGAGAATACAACCCTAAAGACAAATAAGGCCAAGGGGCTAGATGGGATGCATCTGAGGCTGCTCTAGGAACTGGCAACGTAATTAGCAGAACCCCTGATATGGCTCTTCAATTATCTCTATTCAGACAGTAGTGATTCAAAAGACTGGAGGGTAGCAGGCAAAGTTCAGCTCCACAGGGGTGGGGACAAAGAGCAACTAGGTAACTACAGACTTGTCAGTTCTACCTCTGTCATGGGCTGACTGATGTAGAGACTAGCCAAAGAGGACCTAGTGGACTACCTGTGGAAAACAGGCTCCAGCACACTAAACAGTATGAGTTCATGGCAGAGAGGGCTTGTCAGACCAACTTGACAGTATTCAATGACAGGGTAACTAAGAGTGTGGATAAGGGTCATGCAGAAGATCTGCTCTACTTTGACATTAGCAAGGCATTCAACTCAGTACCTCACAGAAGGTTGCTGAAGAAGTTTGAAGAACTGTGTGCAGCCAAGGACATAGTTAGAAGGGTGTGAAGTTGATTTGAAGAGAGACAGCAGAGGGTAGTGGTAAATAGAGTCAAATCAGAGGAGAAGAAAGTCACCAGTAGGGTACCACAGGGATTATCTCCAGTGCCAATCGCACATAGAAACATAGAATTTGACAGCAGATAAGGACCGCTTGACCCACCTAGTCTGCCCATTTCCCTACCTAATGGATAAGCTGCAGATCCTAGTTAACCAACAGCCTACTTCTTCCTACCCCTACCCCCTCGAATTGTCTTATGACTGTCCCATGCAAGCTTGAATTCCACCACTGTTTTTGACTACACAACTTCCTCTGGAAGGCTGTTCCATGCATCCACAACCCACAACATATTGCATCAACCCTAGATAGGTCAGCCAATGCCTATAATCCATTTGGGTCAATACCCCTTAAACAGAGATAGCTGACTATCTCCACAGGGAAGGGACTTTCAGGGGGGCCGCAAAGCTGAACTCCATGGTGCAATGGTCAGACCAAACAACCTGATCAGTCTTGAGGTTTTCAATCTCAAGACACAGCTGGAACACTAGATCGAGTGTGTGGCCATGCTGATGGGTAGCAGAAGCAACCACTTGTGACAGGCCCAGTGATTGCATCACCTGGAGGAGGTCATAACAAAACATAAGGATTTGACATCAACCCAAGCACTGAAGTCCCCCAGGATAAAGCACCTGGGGGACACCAACACCTGGTCGATGACGAAGTCCACTACCTCCTGAAGGAATTCCCTTCCCACCCCAGGGGGGGCAGTGAATGAGGTCAATCCTACAACCTGCACCTGTACTTCCACGCATGGCGACACACTCAAAAGATTGAGTGCAACCAATTGGGTGCACCCAGAAGCCCAGACTGGATCAAAAATCGATGGCCACTCCCCCACCCCTGTGATCCTTCTTCAGACAGTGCACCACGGTATACCCAGTGGGAAGGGAGGCCTCAAAAACAGGTCCCGCATCATCACCCAGCCAGGTATCCATGATGCAAACCAGGTCAACAGAAGAAATCAAGTCAGCAAAAATAGCGGTCTTGTTCCTCATCGACCTGGCATTGCAAAGCACTGTCTGAAGAGGATTAGAGGACACAGTCTGTCCTCTAGCTACCTGCCCACTCTGTCCAGTGGGAACCCTGTGTATGGAGACCAAACATGTCGGGCCTCTCTCTAGGCTCCATTTACACCCAGGGCATCTGCTGCACTGGATAGCCTCAATGCTACTCACCGTCCACTCCTCAGCTGCCCTCGGTACCCAATAAACCAAATGCTTCCTAGTAATACCGACCTACTTACAGCACCTCGCTGCAGTACTGGAAAGTGGAAGGTCAGTAAAGGGGTGAAGGTCAAGGAGACGAGAGGCAGCATAGGTAATATGGGGAAGGCCATGCACCAACACATCTCCCAGGCTGGCAAGACCAGTCCCAAAACAGCACTAGATGGAATACAAGGGTGCCATAAAACAGAGGAACCCTCAGACTTTGACAATCAAATTAAACAGACTCACATACACTCATACATACTGTACATACCAACATCACCCGCTCACCAAACTCCCCACATAGAAACAAAATAACCCCTTAACCTCCTACAATCACAGACCACAACACTCATACAACTATCACAACAGTCTTCAATAAACACTTGCACCACAGTCACACACCATATATCCCAAAATCAATCCCACAGTCACAAATATAAACCTCCCTACAAAAATCCCCTCACCAAATCTCATTTTACAATATATAAATATCATACTGTTTATAGCAGCATATAAAAGTAGTAGGCCAAACTGAGAAGTCACTAGAAGTCTCAAAAATTCTAAATGTTTTGGACCTGAACAAGGGGACACAATTTAAAGATAGAAGGAGGGTGGTTCAGGGGCAATGTGAGGAAGTATTATTTCACAGGGAGGGTAGTGGATGCATGGAACAGCCCTCCTGAGGAAGTTGTGGGATCTAAAACTGTGGGAGAATTCAAGAATGCATGGGACAGACATAAGGCAATTCTTGTGGGGTGCAGGAGATATAGGCTGTTGGTTAACTAGGATCAGCGGCCTATCCTGTAGGTAGGGAAATGGGCAGACTAGATGGGCCTAGCGGTCCTTATCTGCCGTCAAAGTCTATGTTTCTATGTTTCTGAAGGACTCCCACTTCTTCAGGAAGATGATGTAAACAGTCTTTCAGACACTATCTCTCATACATACCTTATGAAGACCACCAGATTTCAACCACTTTATGTGAAGAGTTTGCTCTGTTTTTCGCTGACAGAGTGTCAGCCATCCAGTTGGGGATTCCGCCAGGGAGGCTTCTGCCTCACAGTGGAGGAGTTGGGAGTTCCAGTGGCACTTTGTCTGCCTGGGAGGAGTTTAGGCTAGTGGAAGTATCTGAAGTGACTAAGGTGATCCTGGAGCTGAAGCATACCTTTTACAAACTGGACCCGGCACTGACGCGTTTCTTAATGGGAGGTGTCAATGTCATTGGTCCGGTGTTCACCAGGATTTCCAGGTGTTCAGTGCTGGAGAAGGTCTTCCCAGTTGCTTTGAAAGAAGCACTGGTGAAACCCCTCCTAAAGAAATCTTCCCTCGGCCAAGAAGTCCTGGCGAATTACCATTCGATCTCTAACCTGCCATTCTTAAGCAAGGTTATTGAGAAACTGGTGGCATATCAGCTAGAGGATCACCTGGTGTCCTCAGATATCTATGAGCCCTTCCAGTCAGGTTTTTGGGCTAGACATAGCACTAAAACTGCTCTAGTGAGAGTGCATAATGACTTGCTCAGGGCTAGGGATAGAGGAGACAGGTTAGTTCTTGTGCTCCTTGATCTCTCTTCAGCTTTCAACACTGTGAACCACGTTGTGCTTCTTGATTGGCTCTGTGAGTTTTGTGGACTCAGTTGTACTGTCATAAAATGGTTTGAGTCCTATCTCTTGGACAGAGTGCAGTAAGTGATGATGGGGAATTTCTCCTCCACCCCAATGCCTCTGTCTTACTGAATACCTCAGGGCTTGATCTTGTTGCCAATGTTGTTCGCAGTGTATATACTGCCCCTGGGTGAGAACATTTGACAATACAGGGTGGAGTTTCACTGCTATGCAGACGATACCCAACTGTATTTGTTTTTTGTACCCAGAACATCGGGAGCGGTCAACGTACTTAATAGCTGTCTGGCTAAAATCAGTGACTGGATGGCTTCCAGCTGGCTCAGACTCAACACAGCTAAGTCCGGGCCGGGTCATGGGCATGATGGGTTGCAACCTGGGGCTGACTCTGGACTTATTCTGGGGTCTTCTCCATTGGTTGTTTCTCCAAGGGTGTGAAATCTAGGCATGATCCTTGATGCAGACTGACCTTTGAAGATCAAGTGTCGGCTGTAGTCAGCAGTGGTTTTTACCACTTGTGGAACATTGCCCACATTAAGCCCCTCATTCCACCTGAGGACCTGCTGACACTAGTGCATGCCTTTGTGACATCTAGGCTTGACTACTGCAATGCTCTGTACTTCGGGATCATGGGAGGGACCCTCCACTGGCTGCAACTAGTGCAGAATGCAGCGGCCCAGTTGCTGACTGGCCTTTGGCGGTCCAGTCATGTGACTCTGGTCCTGTGTGCTCTGCACTGGCTGCCAGACAGGTGGACGGTCCTTTTCAAGGTGGGTCTTCTCAGGCCCTGTATGGGCTGGGTCCTGGTTATCTGTCTGAACGTCTGACACCGGTGGCCTCTGCGCTCTCCCTCCACTCCTCTTCAAGGGGCCTCCTGGACCATCCCATGGTTCCACTCAAGACCTCAGGTGATCGGACATTTAGTGTCTCTGGGCCAACTATGTAGAACTTGTTTCTATCTGCTGTCCAGGAGGCTCCCTCCATTGAGGTATTTAAGGGGAGGTTAAAGGCCCACCTTTTCAGCCTGGCATTTGACTGCTAATGTCAAAATATTAGTTATGGCCAGTTTTCTTGAAAAATGATTCCTGAAACCCTATTTTATTTTATTTTATTTTATTTCTTATTTCTTTGTATTATAATTTTGTAATGGTTTTAATGAGTTATTATGCCTTAATTGACTGCTGTTTGATTTTATTTGTGTACGGCTCCCAGAGCCTCTGGGATTGGGCACCTTATAAATAAAGATGCCTTGCCTTGCCAGTCCTTTCAATATGTTTCTCATCAACATAGGAGAAGAATTCAGGGCAATGTGAGTCTCTTTTCAGATGACACAAACCTCTGTGGTAGGGTACACAATGAGGAAGGGGTAAGAGAGTTGCAGAGGGACCTGAAACATTTGGAGAGGTGGACCAAGGTTTGGCAGTTCTAAATCAACACCATAAAGTGAAAGCTGATGCACATAGGTAACAAAACCCCCAGGACAGAGTACTAGATGAGAGGGTTAAGCACTGCACTACTTCTAAGAAAGAGACCTCAGAGTCAACACAAGTGTCTCTGTTTGACAACCTAGCAATGAAACAAGGCCTACAGTAAGGTATCCAATGGGATGTATAGGGAGAAGTTTTGATGGCGAGAAGAAACAAGTTTAGTTCCTCTCCATCAATAACAGGTGAGGCCACTTCTGGAGTACTGTGCCTAGTTCTGGAGTCCTCACCTAAGGAAAGACATAAACAGGCTGGAGACAGTGCAGTGTAGGGTAACCAAAAAGATTCAGGACCAGCAGGACAGACCCTATGAAGATCAGCTTTGGGCACTGAACTTGTATTCACTTGAAGCCAGAAGACAGTGGGGAGATATAATAAAGCTCTTCAAGGTCCTGAAGGGAATAAACAAGGTGAACTGCAAAGAACCATTCTACAGCAATAGTGAATCTAGAACACTGGGACATGCCTAAAAGTTGACATGAGGGAGATTCAAGAGGGATGTGTGAAAGTTGTATTTTATAGGGAGAGTTGTTGACTCGTGAATAAGTCTGTGGGCTGAGATGGTGGGTGTCAAAATCATTAATGGTTTCAAGCACTGCTGTGAAAGTTAAGGGTTTAGTAGTTACTTAGAAGGGTAGCAGTAAGACAGGGAACACATGGATGGATAGTGTAGGAAAAAAACCTTATATAGACAATAGATTTTGGGATATGATAGGTTATTATGGGCAGACTGGATGAACCATTCATCTTTTTTGTGCCATGATTGTCTATGTTTCTATGCTACGCCACCTCGACTTGCAGTCTACCCCTGGGTTTTTGCTATCCACATGCATGATCTTACACTTTTTGGCATTGATGTCTAGCTGCCAGATCCAAGACCCCTCCTTTCAAGTCTCTTCAGTTCCTCAACACAATCGTGGTTTGCGAGCATTCCATCTCTCCCTGAGACCTGAGCGTACAGTGCAATCTTGTAAAAAGTCGGTTTCAACAGAACACCAAGCTGCTGTACTCTCTAAGTCCTCCATTCCATCTTAGATCCCTGCCCCACTGTCCACCATTCCACAAAGTTTGGTGCCATCTGCAAATTGGCCAATTGTCCCCTTGATGTCAGCTCTGATATTGCTGCTGATTAACGAAGAAACATAGAATTTGAACGCAGAAGGTAACCGAGGTCCCTCGAGTCTGCTCTTGCTTTATCTGGTATATACAAAGATGTTAAAAGGAACTGAACTGAGCACCAATCACTGCAGGACCCCACCAGTAGAGATGGTCGAAGTGGCCCCAATAAGCTCATGAAGTGATTCATGGAGTGAAAGGTGAATTAGGTGGGTGCTCTGCAATGCAAAGCGGTACTTGGTATAATGGTAATAAAGTCCATTGAAAACAATGACTTTATGTTACTCTGCCTTCCCAAACCACTACTCCACAATTTTTAAGGCAAAGTACATTTAAAACAATGTACTTCACCACTTTGCCTTGTTTTAAGCTCCAAAGGTGAATTTTGCAGTGATTCATGGGATTTCAGGTCACATGGGCTCTAGATTGTTCTTCACAGCCTCAGTTTGCAGTAGTGTGTGTAGGAAGCTGTAGGAGACAATCTGCTCTGAGAGCTCTCTGCGATTCAAACCTTCTAAAAGCTGTTAAAGAAGCCTTTTTGAGTCATTTTTTTGCTGAAACCTTAGTTCATCGATTATAGGAAACCCTCCTGTGCTCATATCATCGAACAGTTATTGTTTGTGTGTGTAGATTTTGAATGTTAATGTACAACATTCAGTCTGCATACTGAGAGACAGTGGAAGTGTGCTTTGGGGGAGGGGTGTATCTGTGGTGTAGGTAGATTAACTTGGAGAAAAAGTGCTTTCTGTTTTGGTGATATTTTTCTTGTATAACTGTGTTAATGTACACACAGTAATATTTTCAATAATTCTTGCAATTTTTTTTGCTAATTGTTGTGGTGCAGCAGTACATAATTTTAGTTTGTTTAAAATACGTGGTTATATTACTGAAGTTTTCAATTTGCTACGCATTACTTAGTGTGTGTGAGTATGTGTGTGATGCATGTCATCAAATCAGACACCTTTTATTGTGCCACTTAATAATTTCAGCAATGTGAACCTGCTATCCACTGCAGCTGTGTGATTTTTGTACTTCTTTGTGGTATCTTTACTGGTACTAGTACTAGTGACTGTTACTGAAGCAGTGCAGTACACTGCCCCTCCCCCCCCGCAGCCAACCCCAACTGGCAAATGTATTCTTTTCCAGATTTGAATTTCTGATGGTGAGCACTGGTTAGGTGTTGTACCTTTGTGTCTGCATCTCTTCAGTGCACAATGCAATCTTAATCTGCCTGTGCATTTGCATCTCTTTAGGGCCCAATCTCCATCTGTAACTTAAGTCACAGTTGTTTCTTTGGCTTCCCTTCAGAGTACTGGACAGGTGTGGTGCATAATTCTGCATGAACATTGTACCCATTAATATGCGTTTTTAAGTCAGGACCATCATCACAAGTCACTCGTGATACAAATCACGTTCTTCATCATCACGGTCACAATTGCAGTCACAAATCATGATTCACGATCATGTCACGAATCACAACATTAATTTTTTTTACTAGTTACTTGGATGTATTGTAAGCATGTTTTGTAATATCTCTCCAGGCTTCACCACCTCACCATTGTACTCATTAATGAGCATCTTTAAGTCGGGGAGTTTGTGCTATAGCTCATCAGGGAAGTACAGCCATAGGCATTTGCATTCCCAATACAGTTCCATATTTGTTATCTCACACCATTGACACCGAACCATGTTCTTCATCATCATGGTCACAAATGCAGTCACAAATCACGATTCACGATCACGTCATGAATCACAACATTAATTTTTTTACTTGTTACTTGGATGTATTGTAAGCATGTTTTGTAGTATCTCTCCAGGCTTCACCACCCCACCACTGTACTCATTAATAAGCATTTTTAAGTTTGGGAGGTTTGTGCTACAGTTCTTCGGTGAAGTACAGCCATAGGCATTCGCGTTCCTTCCCATACAGCATGTGAGTTACAGTACTATAAGTAGTGGTGGGCGAAATTGCCCCAATTTGCTCCATGAAGTGATTCACTGAGTAATGTGAAATTCCACAATGTGAAGCAGAGTACTTCGCTTCATAATGACGAATGTAAAGTCCATTGAAACCACTGACTTTGAATTATTCTGCCTTCCCCAAACCACTTCTCCACCAGTATTAAGATGAAGTACATTGAAATCAATGTAATTCACCTCACTTCACCCTGTAATTGAGCTCCAAATGAAATTCTGCAGTTATTCATGGAGTGCAGGTCACATGGGCTCTAGATTGTTCGGCACAACCTCAGTTCTGGCCTGAGTAGTGTGTGCGCAGTGGTAGCTGGAGACAGTTTGCTCTCAGAGCTCTGCGATTCAAAACCTCTAAAAGCTGTTTAAAATGCCTTTTTGAGTAATATTTTTTGCTCAAAATTTAGTACATCGATTATAGGAAACCCTTCTGTGCTCATATCATCGAGTGTTTATTGTTGTGTGTGGATTTTGAATGTTAATTTAGAACAGTCAGTCTGTGTACTGTGAAGTGTGCTCTGGGGGTGGGGCGTATTTGTGGTGTAGGTAGATTAACTGGGAGAAAAAGGCAGTCTTTCTGGTTTGGTTATATTTTTCTTGTATAACTGTGTTAATGTACACACAGTAATATTTTCAGTAATTCTTGACTTTTTTTGCTGATTGTTGTGGTGCAGCAGTGTACAATTTGTCTGCTTAAAACATTTGGTTATATTACTAAAGGTTTTCAATTTGCTACGCATTACTTGAGTGTGCTTGTGAGTGTGTGTGTGATGCATGCCATTAAATCTGACACCTTTTATTGTGTTACAGAGTAATTGCAGCAGTGTGAACCTGCTATCCACCGCACCTGCATGAATTTTTTATACTGCTTTGTGGTGTCTTTACTGGTAGTGGATTGTTACTGCAGTGCACTAATACCCCAAATGGCAAAATGCATTCCTTTCCATATTTGGATTTGTGACTTGTGAGCACTGGTTAGGTGTTGTTGTGCCTTTTGTATGCATCCCTTGAGTGTGCAGCGCAATCTTAATCTGTCTGTGCATTTGCATGGCACCATTAATTCTGGGAGACTGCATTTCTTGTTACGCCCTCATTTCACTTCGCCAGCAATGGGGGATTTTCTGGACACAAGACAGTAGCATATTGGGGATGCACATTAATTCTGGTGACTCTGTGTGTGACCTGACCACTGCGTGCATGACTGAGTGCGCCATTAATTCTGGGAGACTTTGCATTTCTTGTTACACTCTCATTTCACTTTATTAGCAGTGGAGAGTTTTCTGGACACAAGACAGTAACACTTTGGGGATGCACATTCATTCTGGTGATTCTGTGGGGGGGGTACTGCCAATATTGTTATCACTCTGCCTTACTTTGTATTTAAGGCGGAATGAAAATGCAAAGTAATAATAACAAGGCGAAGTGAGCGTTTCCTATGGGGCACTCCATGTAGTGAAGTGCCAACACGAAGTGGCCACTTCGCATTCACTTCGCCGGCGGATTTTAAATTTGCTGCATCTCTACCCACTAGTGATCTCTTTCACACCTAAATAGTCCCTATTAACCACCACCCACTGTGTTCTCCCCCTAGCCAATTACCCACCCACTTAGTCAGTATCCCCCCCCCACACACACACACACACACACACACACTAACCAGTGCTCCCCCACCCCTAGATCAACCTGTTTCTTGGCTAATCCCTTGTAGAGAAATAAACTGAACACTTTGATTGAGTCTCCAGATATAGAATATGTTTAAAACATCCTGTCAATCTAATGTATCTACAAAACAGTCTAAAGTTATACTGTGTCTACTAAACATTGTGGAGATATCTTGTAGATATAGTATATCTGTAGGATGTTTACATACCAGTGGAGGTAGTTAACACTGCCTTAACAACTCCTCAAGGTGTGTATAGCAGAAAATGTATACACACATCTTTAGAGTGTGTTATCACACTTATTAAATGTTTTTTTTTCTTGAGGATAAAGGTGAAAATAGACAAGGAAAATCCATGAGTTCTAAACTGTAGGTATAGCAGGATCTTGTTTATTTGCATGTCACTGCTGTGGTAACAACAGCACAGAAGTATTATGTCTTCAGTCATTGTTAAAGTTGCATTCCATTGGTTAAATGTGGGATTATGGCATACTCAGCATAATATTTTTGATGACACATGCAGCTCCAGAATTATCTACTGTGACATATGCAAGATCAAAAATAATATGTTTTTAATGTTGTATGTGTCATTAACACAAATAACAAAATGTATCTAGTACAGTGAAGACCTGCAAGTATAGTGTATATGTGGACCATAACACATGAAAGGATGAGCATTTGATGGGGGATATAGGCATTCCACCTATGTGTGAACTAGATGCACAAGGCCACAGCCTAAGTGCTCCTCAGCATGCACCAAGAGAGTGCTTATATCAAGAATGAACACAGCACCCTGCAGTGTGTCAATGCACACCATAAAATGGCCTGCCATTAAACATTTTGTCTTAAAAAATGCATCGCCATAAATGCATGAGTATTTGGAAGCACAGCAGGGGAACTGTTCAGTTCAATGAGAGAGCAGTCATTGTAGCAACCTTCTTGAACCATTTTATAAATGTGTGTGTTTGTGTGTGTGTGTGCGTGCACATGCATATATGTGTGTGTTTGTGTGTGTGTGTGTGTGTGTGTGTGTGTGTGTGTGTGTGTGCACATGCATATGTGTGTGTGTGTGTGTGTGTGTGTGTATGAAGAACAGTTATGGAAGAACTTACCATAACAGTAGATTTCAAGAGAATATATTCTATTAGGCAATATCTTTGAAACTATATACCGTCAGCATCAGGACCACTCAGAAACTTTTTTTGCTGGCCTGGGGCTGCCCACAGTGACATGCAGTGTTTACACATATGTAATGTGGGTAGTCCCATCACGCCTCAGTCCCCCCCCTAGAAATTAGCCTCAAAGAACCTCTAGCCATGAGGAACCAGGTGATGAGACCAGCACCAGACATACAAGGAGAGTCATGTGGCTGGAGACAGGATGCACAGAGTAAGGCTTTAGGCACAGTATCTTATATAACCCTCACTGAAATCAAAAGGAGGAAGAAGGTAGGGTACAGAATGGCCTAGAGGAGATTCTCTCAAAGATCTACTGTTATGGTAACTTCTTATATAACTGTTCTGTCTTCAAGAATATCTTCTCCATTAGTCCACACCTTTGGAATGATTCCCAAGCAGTACAAGGCAGCAAGGAGGATGGCACAGTATGAGATCTAATCAGGACAGGAGGCCTTGCAGTGCAGCAAGACCAAAACTGGCATGTCTGTGAGAGACAATATCCAGACTGTAATGTTTAGTAAAAGTGTGAACAGTGCTCCAGGTGGCTGCAATGCATATGTCAACAGCAGGGACATTTTAGAAATAAACAACTGAAGTGGCCATACCACCTGTGGAGTGACCACAAAAAACACCAGGAAGTTCCTTACCATAATGCCTATAACAGAACATAATACAATGTACCAGCAATTTGGACAATGTAATGCAATGTGCCAGTCATTTGGGCAGGCATTGTTTGGACACAGGAGCACACTCTTTACCAGGGGCAAAAGAAACCACAAGCTGAGAGGACTTTCTGCAGTCCTTGGTGCTATGAATATAGTATCTTAGTATCCTATGTATATCCAAAGAATGGAGCAGTGCTTCACCCTGGTTGGCATGGATAACAGAAAGGAAGTTGTATTGTTTGATTCAGTATAAATTCAAATACCATCTTTATTAGAAACTTAGGATTCATATGTGAAGAGACCCTTTTTATTAAAAATCAAATGAGGCTCACACATTAAAGCCTGATGCTCAGAAATACTTTGAGCAGAGGTCATTGCAACAAAAAATGATGATTTCCATTACAGGAAAAGTAAGCCATAAGTCACTGCATGCTCATAAGGAGTGAACGTCAATGTCTCAAAAACACAACTCAAGTCCCTAGGTGGGAATAGATTACAGATAGGTTTCATATCAATCACTCAATCAAAATCTTTATTTTACCAAGTGAACATTGTTGAGCAAAGCTCATTTTCAAGATGGACCTGGACAGGATACATAGTCATAAAGTACATTGGATAATAAACAAAAATAGCATAGAATTGCAAAAACTAATTGATACTGTCAGCAAGACTGGACATAATATTTACTAATTGATACTGTCAGCAAAATAAGACATAAAATATGCAGTATATAAACATTTCAGTGATAAATGCACTGGCTGTGCACCCAAGTAAATGTATAAAAGCCTAAAGGTAACAGAGGAGGGAGGAGGCAAAAATAGTTCAGAACCGGATCTCAGGATGGTGTCTGGGGGAGGAAGCAGAGCAACAAAAGGGATGGAAAGGAAGTGTCAGGGAGTGAGGAAGTGGAGAAGTCTAAAAAGTACTGATGCAATGGAGCAATTTTCAGAGCATATACTAGATAGGGGGTAACCGGGAAGGTCAAGGTCAGGTGGTACTATGGTCTAGAGAATGATTCGGTGTTATGTGCGTATATGAAGAATATGCATATGAAGAATACCTCTCAGAAATGTATGGGACACATCCAATTGGGCAACCATATGACCATCAATAGGGTAATTGAAAGCTGATATAGCAGCCAAATGCACCTTAAGAGAAGAATATTTCAGGCCAGAGTCAGTCAGGGAAAGTAAATATTCCAACACAGCATTCACAGGACATGTAAAAGGGTCCATATTTCAGGGAGCAGCTCACAAAGTGAAGCACTTCCATTCAGGGAATAAGTACTGTGTGTGTCTGGTAGAAGGTTTCCTAGCCACAAGCAGAACATCAGCAACCTTAGGGGACACTCCAAAACATCTGATGGCTATGTTTTCAGGAGCCATGCATGTAGGTGTAGGGACTTCAGGTCCAGATGGACCACAGACCCCTTGCCCCGTGACAGTAGACCCCAACACAGAGGTAGGGGGATAGGGGGCTCCACTGCTAGATGTTTAAGGAGTGGAAGTTCTATCCAGTGAGGCCAGAATGGAGCAGTGAAGGATGAGAGTGGCACTCTTTACCTATAGTTTGAGCAGAATGCTCTAAATTAGAAGAATTGGGGGAATGTGTATAGGAATTTCCCTTTCCAGGAGAGGGACAACACATCTCGCCAAAAATCTCCAGGCTATGGAGCAAGCAAGCAGAAACACAGCAGTTTTGTGCTGCGTGGGACACAAAAAGGTCCAGCTCTGGATGACACCATCTTGCAAAAAGAAGAACAGTTCCCATTCATGAACAGTGACTGGGGCCTCCTTAATCTGTCTGCCAAGATGTTTTGGAGACCTGGGAGAAAAATGGCTGACAGCTGAAGGCTATGAGACAGAGCCCAATACCATACCCTCATTGCTACCCCACATAGGGGATAACAGTGAGTGCCCCTTTGTTTGTTGATGTAGTGCATCACACTGACATTGTCCATCTGGAATAGCAGAGGACCAAGGTAGAGAAGATCCTGAAAGTCTCAGAACTTGTACAGGACAGCCTGCATTTCCAAAACATTTATGTGCAGCTCGACCTCCACCTTGGTCTATGACCTTGCATCTGGTAAGGGCCGAGATGAGCACCCCAGCCGAAGCCTGGGGCATACATGGTGAAGATCTGTACAGGAGCTGGTACAAGGAATAGAATGCCTTTCAGTAG
Organism: Neoceratodus forsteri; assembly: GCA_016271365.2. Lineage (NCBI taxonomy): Eukaryota > Metazoa > Chordata > Ceratodontiformes > Ceratodontidae > Neoceratodus > Neoceratodus forsteri. The sequence goes on along the minus strand of CM028136.1, from coordinate 631,358,311 downwards.
GTTCTCACAATCCATCCACCATAACAACACTCTTTTGACTTTGGTGGCATATAGAGATAAAGAAAGCAAGCTAAACAAAAGTAAAATACCAAATGGCAATGGCTAAGTTGATGGCGTTTCCTTCAGCAGGTCCAACAAGGATGATCAATGGTGGGAGAAAAAACTGAGGAGTGATGGGGCCACCCATGTTATATACATGTAGATGCTGCACATGACGTGTAGGTAACCCTCAATTAGAAAAACATTTTCCAAGTGGTCCTGATGCTGCTGACTTATAGTTCCAAAGGTGTTGCCCAATGGACGAAATATCCTCAATGAAGATCTTTAGTGCTAATAATTGGTACAGGATCAAATGCTACCTAGCATTGCAGTCCAGAAAGTGTGGGGATAAACATGTCTATGGTAGGTCTCAACAACTGTGGCCCGCTGGCCCTGTAAGTTAAAATACATAGGGAGGAGTCTGTTCTAAGAGTAGCCCTAAATTCATGTGTATCTGATTCTTGGAAAATGACCCACTCACCAAATGGGGTTTTCAAATTATGTATTGTTTATTATCATATAAAAAAAATCTTCTATTTAGCCCTAGTGTGAAATTATCATCAGTGTTTCACTATATAACAAACTTCTTCATGATGTCTAGGGCTTTAATATTTTTACCTTGAAAATCCCTTTCACATATTACACAATTTTTTTCTTTTAATGCCTTCAGGCTCACCATTGGCACTCCTGATAAGTATTAGCCCCTGATATTTATTGGTTGTGTTTCTTTATCTTCTTTATCCTGAGTCATGAGAAATGGGAAAGGTGCCTGAGTCAGAGCAACAGACTTGTTATAATGGGCATGAGTTTATACCTACTAATGTTTCTAATGGTAGGCATATTGGTGACATCAGAGCATTAAGTATAAGTCAGTAGCTTCTTAGCTTTCCGTGAGGGCAACTAAAATCATGGCATGCAGGTACACCCACTTCATATGTGCATACCAAGGCAGCCAAGCACTAACTTTCAAGGGCAACTTTGATAAGGAAATGTTACTGACAAATAACATCCACACTCTATATCTTGTTAACACGTTATACTCAAGTTCAAGGTCATACTGACATAAAGTACTTCGACCAAGGGGAGAGCTGCTTTTATGTTTGATGACATCACAATGTTCCAGTGCTGAGTTCAGACTTTTACAGCTGAACACTTGAAAAACAGATAGTTATTTTTTCATTATTTTCCTCTCCTAAATGCTACATATTTTAAATGAAAAGGCTGTTTTTTTTATGTCATATAAAAATACTAGTTACATTTTCTTTTTACAAAAAGGAGAGATGCTTTTAAAGGGAAGCTCTTGGCTGTTTGAGATTCAAAAGCCTTTCATCTGCTATACACTTTTCAAATTAAAATAAAAGTATTTTTCTTTCTAAAATAAGTTGATACTATACATTATTAATCTCTGTCATTTATGCTTCACTAGGAAATCCTAACATCTCCACAAGTTCAGAAAACTCCATTTCTTCATAAAATGATTCTGCTTGCATATGGTTCCATGGTCTACAGATACTGCCTTGATTCGAAGTCTTGCCCTGATTCAGCACTCCAGGTTTGCCATTGTTTTACTTCCTTCTAAAATCCTGAAAGCAGAGATGTAGTATTCTTACCTATGCTCCTTTTTGTACAGCCGCTCCACGAATTTGCTGATAAGGCTACAAGCAACGCCTCAGAAGAGGAGATTGTTCTAGCCCTCAAGGCTCTTGGCAATGCAGGCCAGCCAGCCAGCATCAAGCGCATACAGAAGTTTCTGCCTGGATTTGCTGCAAGAGCTTCTCAGCTTTCAGTAAGAGTACAGACTGATGCAACCATGGCACTGAGGAACATTGCAAAGAAAGATCCAAAGAAGGTACAAAAGGAAATACTAGTAAAAAAATACAAATGCAAAGAAAATAGCCATATATATTTTCAAAACCATTATGTATGATGAGAAAGTATAAAAGGTTTCTTTTGTCTCTGAGCAGCATGACTTTACTCGTAAAGTTCCCAAAATTTATAAGCATTTTCTATCAACAAATCTTTTATTATCTTACAGGTACAAGACATTACTGTTCAGATTCTCCTGAACCAAGGTTTTCATCCTGAAGTACGAATGATTGCTGGTAGAGTCCTGTTGGAAAGCCAGCCTCCACTGGCTTTAGTAACAACTGTAGCAGATTCTCTAGTAAAAGAGATCAATTTACAGGTGGCCAGTTTCATCTATTCCTATATGAAAGCCTTGGCGAAGAGCACACTTCCAGATCTCCATGCTGTGTAAGCACAGATTATTTGATATTGCTAATTATTGTTTTTATTATTTTGTTTCTACAGCAATTGTCATGCCTTCCTCATCCCCCACTCAAAGGTTCTGATTACAGTAAAACACTGGATCTCATCAAGAGGGACACAAGTGACTGAGTTACCCAAGTCTACACTAAGTCATTGCTTGACTTTAGGGGACCCTTTGAACATGAGGTGGCCAGCAGTAGACAGGTGTATCAGTTTTGGTTCAAGCCCATCAGGGCTATTTCTCTTGGAAGAATAAAGAGAGAGAGCAGAGACGTTTGTGTTAGCAAGTAAGGAAAAAGAGAAGGCTAATGAAAAAGAAGTAGGAGGGGTGGGTGTAGATCAGAATGAAGGTCAGCAGGGAAAGGGTGGGGCAGAAGAGATGAGGAACAGCAGAGGTGGGAAGAGAAGGGAGCAGTGAGTTGGCACAGGAGGTAAAGAACTAACTGAAAGAGTATGAGCAAACCTTAGATGAGTGGGTGTGGGTAAAAAATAAAATGCAATTGTAGACACATCTGTACCTGCACACACAATACCCCAAAAAACAAAATACAGTGCTAGCATAAATGCTGTAAAAAGTAAATTTATTTTAGTAAATTAAATCACAGCAGTGACTCACCAGAGTCATAAATGGAGTAAAATTAGTCAAAATCATGCTGCAGCAGGTCACAGTAGTTCAAAACATGTGGAAGTGGATCCTAGCAGGTTAAAAAGATGCTGAAACAGGTCACAAGAGGTCAAAGACATGTTGAAGTTCACAGATACTTTAATATTTGTTGTCAGTCTTTTTAAAATGAAAATATTCTTTCTAATGGTTTTCTGTAGGGCTGCTGCTTGCAATGTAGCCATCAAGCTGCTGAGCCCGAGGTTTGACAGGCTCAATTATCGCTACAGTAAAGTGTTCCGCTTTGATGCTTTCAAATGTAAGTAATAGAAATCTTATGATGCTAACTAAACTAAATTCAACCAGTGACTAGTATTCTTAATTTTTACAATGTAAGCTCTTTGTTTAGGTGAATAGCTGATCAAAGTTTCTCGGAAAGCAATTAAAGGATTTGATTCTGAAATCACAATCTAAGATTTTTCTTTTGTATTCTACTGTGTTACATTTGGTACAGTAGATTTTTCACTCCTCTTTATCTGTGTAAGGTATGAATTCAAAAAAAGGAACAGGGTAACATAGGATTGTGATGCCAGTAGTTACCTAGGATCCACATTGTGCATCCCTCCTGCAGCAAGACAGTGAGTATACCAAAATTAAGTATCTGGACACACATCCAGATCCACATTTATTAGCCAAAATGTAAACCTACACAATCTGTATAACTCTCAGTGCCATCTCCTGAATCTGTCTATTCCTGCTTTGAAAGCCTGTGCAGTGCTAGCATTTACAACATCAGTTGGTAGGCTACTCCACATGTTAACTACCCTCTGTGCAAGGCATTTGTTTAACATGTTTCCCCTTTCTGGCCCTTACCCCCAGTTTGCACCCTGCAGTTCAAACATCTGTGTCTATCCCCTTAATATTCTAAACACACTAATTATGTCCCATTTTGGATTTTTCTTTTCTAGGCTGAATATGGTTAGTATATCCAATTTCTCCTCTTTGTAGCTAGTGCCTTTATATCAAGGCTAGAACAAATGGACTTGGTGCTCTCTAACAGAGATGCTGCACACACACAAAAAAACAACCAAAACAGGACAAGAAAGGGTGTGCAAAATAAGTCACACACTGCTACGTTCTGCAGAAAATGAGACGTACAATACTAACACAAAGAAAAAACAGACAGAACTGCACACACGACTCCCTGGGGCCTTGAACTCATGTGAGTTCTCCATCAGGGCAGGGACTGACACGAATAGTCATTCTTAATCAAGGCCCCAAGAATTCCATGGCTCCTCAGCTCTGAAAATTTCCACAGAACTTGCATCATGCCATAAAATATTATAGTGGTGTGGTATCACCACTATAGTTAGGGTTAAGTAACGCAGTAACACCACTGTAATTAGAATTGAGTAGACTGTCTAATGTTAAACTCCTAACTTTGTACTTTCATACTTTCATCCCATTCAACAGATTTGCACAAAATTTTGCATGCACAGTCTCATGGGAAGGTCTCTTGTCATGGCAAGTTCTGTTCCAGTCAGATGTGTGGATTCTGAGAACAAGATAGTGAAAAAAGTGAAAAAAATCAGTTTCTTTTCTGTTTTTTTTATCACCTAGCTCCCTGGTGGTTTGAAATTTTGGTCTTAAAATTTCAGGGTAGAAAGAACTTGGCCCAGAGTGCTGGCTTTCATTGGTTTAGTGAAAAGTATAATAATCTGTTCCAGAGTTATAAGGATTTGAAATTTGGTTCTAAACATGCTCAGTATGCTATTTTGGAAAGCTGTTTCATATGAAAAAAGAATTTGGCAATATGAAAAAGGATTCTGTTTCACATGGGGTAATCCTGTTTTGTGAGAAAAAAATATTTTTTCATATGGCTGCCATCTTGTTTCTGTTTAATTTTTTTTTTGAAAACACATAAAAATTATAACATGGAAAGACACCAACACATTTATCTTCTTAATTGGAACCACATTAGCTGAATTCTACAATTAGTTTTTGGATAATTAATTCAGAAATGCATTTTAAAACATGTTAAAAATATTTTTTGAGCACAATTTTCTTTTCTTATATGGCCATACAAAACAGAAATAGGGTCATACGAAAAAAGATTACCTGCATATGAAAAAAGAATTTGAACCTAGTTTTTTTTTCACATTCTTTTTTTTGTATGAAGGAATCTTTTTTTAATGAGAATGACACAATCTCACAAACAAGGCTTCCTTCATAAAGAAAAAGAATTTAGGCTTAGTTTTTTTCACATTCTTTTTTTAATCATTTTTCATGAAAATGACCCAATCTCACAAAAAAAGATTCCTTCATGTGAAAAAAAAGCTTCTTTATATGAAAAAAGAATTTGGACTTAGCTTTATTTCACACCGTGTTTTTTTTGTATGAAGGAATCCTTTTTGTGAGAATTGCACAATCTCACGAGAAAGGATTCCTTCATATGAAAAAAGAATTTGGACTTAGTCTTTTTCCCCACATTTCAACATTAACAAGCCATAAATCCATCAATATTTGCAATTAAGGTACAAGCTATATCAAAACAGCACTACAACACTAATACATAATGCCCTACAACAAAATTCAGGAGCCATATAAAAAATATAAAAATTAAAAATTACAATTCCCATAAGATAACATTGTAACTTTAACAAGCTGTAAGTCTGTCACTCTTTGGAGTTAAGGGATACTCTATATATGAAAAAAATGTCTCAATGATTAGTACGACAGTAACACATAATATTCCCCCAAAAACTTAGAGGCCAAATATAAAAACACAAAAAAAAAAAAATGAAAAACTCCTAGAGGATAACATTGCAAGTTTAAAAAGCCATAACTCCACAGTCTGTGGAGTTACGGGGGAATCTATGTATTAAAAAAAAGTCTCAATGAGTATTACAACAGTAACACATAATACCCCCATAAATATAGGGGCAATATAAAAAAAACATAATGATTATATAAAACAATTCCCATAGAATAACACTGCCAATTTAGCAAGCCATAACTCCATCGCGCTGTGGAGTGAAGGGTGAATCTATGTATCAAAAAAAGAGTCTCAGTGAGTACTACAACACTAATACACAATAGCCCTAAAACATTCATGGGATATATCAAAAAAAAAAAGAAAATTTCCATAGGATAACATTGCAACTTTAACAAGCTATAAGTCCATCAATAAGTGGAGTTAAGGGACAATGTATCAAAAAATGGTGTCAATGAGTAGTATGACACTAACACTAACTACCGTATACACTCGCACATAAGCTGAGATTTTTATAACAAACCAGCACTTCAGATTTGGGGGTATCATCTTATACACAAGTCAAAAAGAAAAGGGAATGGAGGTCAGGTTGTGAGCGGTGATGAGGAGGACCATGGCCCCACCGACTGGTATGATCAGTTAACAGTTGTCCCCCCCGTCTGCTCCCCTGTTCCTTGCAATAGTACCATTGTACTTCATCTCACTTTCAGACCTTTTGGAACAACTCCCCTACACCATTACTTTCACCACAGCTTCAGACAGATTTGGATGACTGGAGAGCCTATCACTGGAGATGAGCTTTTGGTCTGCGAGTCAATTAAAAAAAGAAAAAAAGGGCAGAAATGAAAGGTCTGAAACATAAAGCCCCAGTTCTGGATGATTCACCATTGACCTCTACCAAATTATGCCCGATATAATAATCTATTCTCCCCACTCCTAGTTGTGGTTCTAGAAGCTCAGGCATAACATTGGTTCCCTCCTGACTTGAAACAGGTGATTAGAACATAACACGAAGCAAAGGGAATGCAGGTCGGGTGGAGTGCGGTGGTAAGAAGGACAGTGACAGTGCATAGTTAAGGGAAGAGCTCTTATTTAAACTATACAGTACTTTCATTCAAAGCTGAACAGCCTCATAGTAAGTTAGGGGAAGAGTTCTTAGTTAAACCATATGAGTTTAAAATAAAGGATGTGCTGAGAATGAAATATTTTTCTGCCAAAAATGCTTGCATTCAGTTCAGAATTTTGACATCGGCTTATATGTGGGTCAGTGCATTTTTCCCGAAAGCAATGCAACATTGGGGGGGGGTCAGCTTATATGTGGATCGGCTTATACGCGAGTATATATGGTATTCATGGGGTGCGCACTGCTCCCCAAAATTACCTCCAGTTTACACCATGGTGCCAAATCCACAATGAAAGCACGATCATCATCAGAAATGCAACAAAGGTGTATCTCGTCTTGCACTACAACCATAGCAAGCTTCAGAGCAAACTGACAAAAATGTACTGACTTATGGGTAACAAAGCAAACACTACATTTTTGACATTATACAATGAACCACTGGCAGTTAAGAGGGACACTCAATATATATTTTTCCTTTGAAGTGAGCCCCACAAAAAACAATTACAACTAAGAACATACAGTACATTGCTTTTCTGGAGGCATGGAGGGACCTGCATTTCCATAGCCAGATGCATGTGCGCTTCCCTTGCCTGATGGATGTGTTCAAACAATGAGGATATGATTTTACTGTATCAAAAAGTAAGGAGATTCTTTGGAAAAAGCTGCATTAATGCATCAGTTGGGGTTCAAATTAAACCAACAAAAGTAAAGAAATGTGGCATTAGGGTTTTCAACCCTAACTCCCCATCCCACCACCAAGCAGGAAAAGGAAATAAATTACAGTTTCTGCTGCCCTGGCTCTTGCCAAATCAGGGGTGGGGTCTTCCTAGGGGTTCTCAACCCTAGCGCTCACCCTGTTCCATGATGAAATAAGGTGGCATGTGATAAGTTTTTTTCAGGCAGCATCCTTGATAACATGTTAGGAGACACAGTTCTGTACATATGAAGGTTATATCACAATGGGTTGAGCATTAGGGTGGAGAACCTTAAGGAAGTCTCCATCCATGATTCACCAAGAGTCAGGGCAGCGAAATCCATAATGTTTTTTCCCTTTTCCTGCTTGGGTGGTGGGGGTGGGGAGTTAGGGTTTGAAATCCTTATTCCACATTTCCATACTTCTGCTGGTTTAATCTGAACTTTAACTGATGCATTAACAAATTTTTTTTGCAAGGAATATATACATACAGTGCAGCAGAAGTCAGTGCTTTTTGTAATTGTTTATTCACATATAGAGTTTTCCTATAGTGTTGGGTCCTTGCCCCTCCTTGTTTGTCAAAAAACCCTCCACTGTGCTCAGTACATGATGTCATCAATTATATCACATAATATTTGAGCCAATGGCTGAATTGCATTCTGGCTGGTCTGCCGGTGCAATGGTAGCACTACCATTTGTGGTGCCAATGGCCCAGGTTCAGGAATGAGCCCGGGGAGTTGGAGGGCCAGCTGGGGGGGGGAAGGCTGAGTACCCCTAGGACCACTGACCTTCTCTGGGAGGGAGGGGGATTGTAGCTCAGAGCTTTGCTGACCCCAGGCAGAGGCTTGGGATATAGCAAGCGTCCAGCTGAGTTGCTGGGGAATCAGCATGGTGGATGTCAGGGTGATGCCTTGACATCTAGGGTGCATGCCATGCAAGAGAAAAGGGAAAAAAACAAGTCTCCAGGCACTGGGTAGATGGAGTGCCAGGTGCAGACCCAAGCAGACAAGAAATTTGGGGTGCACAGGCCCCTACCTCATCCCTGCCTTGAGGGTAGATCCATGGCTACATGGGGGCCAAGCACAGATGCAGATAAGGTCAAGAAAGCAGATACAGACACCATAGGCATCTTCTGAAGATGTGACGCTTGGGGGAATGGAGGGCAGAAAAATAGAAAGTACAAAAAAAACTGCATTCTGACACAGAAATGAATAATTTATGCCACAGAAATTTTAAAAAAATGTGGCCACAGAAGCCTAGAAGCCCTGTCACAAAAATCAGAACTTAAGTGCTGTAGAGAATTTGTGGCCCTGCTCCTAATCCATTAATCTACTTGATGGCCCAGTGCTAAACCTTTTGATCTATTTTAAAGCCCCTTCTGTACTGTGTGGATCAGAACTGGACACAGTACTCCAGCTGGGCTGAACCAAGGCATTTTAGAGGGAGAAGATCACCTCCCTTGGCCTGGTTCTTAACCCGCCACCTCCAGTGCATCCCAGAATTTCACTGTCTTTTGTGTACAGTATGTGGCAGAATACTGCCTGTCTGGTTTCAGCTCATTATCCACAATTATTCCCTAGAACAGGTTGGTTTAGCGGGATCTTCCTTTGGGGAAACTGTTATGTGCTGGAGAGCTGCCTATTTTCATCTATGCACAGAACCTCAAAATGGGCTTTGATTTATTAAAGAACCATTCCATATTTTCTTTCCATAGCTGGACTAATGGCAGGTGCTTCTGAAGCCATCTATATGATCAACAATGCAGCCAGCATCCTTCCAACAGCTCTTGTGTTCAAAGGCCGAGTATTCTTAAAGTATCTTGGAATAGACAATGATTTAGAGGTAAATAAAGTAACTAAAATTTTGTCTTAATAAAAGAAACAGAAGGTTTGCATATGTTTACATTCTGTGATCCTAATCTTTGAATGGTGCAGCAGCTTAATGGTCCCAAAAATGCAAAATAGGTAAATCAAAAAAGTGATAGCTAGAACCAAAAATGAGTGACTGAAATTAATTGTGATTTTCAAGTACTACATCTTATTCCACATGAAAAAATCATGGTACGGCTCCTCCTCTTCAAATATGTCAAAATGCACTGCTGCTTATACCAACATTTCAGTAGATCAATGCCATCTACTATATAGGGAATAGTGGATAGGCAGCCATACACAACAAGCCAATGCTGCCACAGAAGGGTTCTGATTACATCACTTAACTCGAGAGCAAAGCTCAAGAGGTCTGATGTAATCAGAACCCCAAATTGGCAATACAAGCTTTTGTACCAATAATTACCCTTCCACTATTTTTATAGTGTATAGCATGTTTGTTTTTTACTTTCAAATTTCACTTTTTTAAAGAGAAACTAGTTTTGCAGCAATCCACAGCAGCAGAGAAAGCGCCATCAGTTTCAGTTCAGAACTTGGACTGATTGTTGTGTTTGTGATGGAGCAGCATAAAAAACAGGAACCACAAGGATTTCTGATAGCTGGAATGTTGATGTATCTCTGAAATGTAGCATAACATTTCAGCTGAAATGGAAATCCAAACAAAACAAGGGCCAATTATTCACCATAATCCTGTATGCTGTACTTTTGATGCTTTAAAAAAATAAAGGTTTACTTCATGAGACACATGTATGTGCTGACAGACTTTGGACTTTGTTTTCTTGTTTAAGTGCCATGAAGTGTATGATGCCACATTTTATATTTCTGAAATACGCCTCATAAAAATAATATTAAAGGATTGATCTGAGCTATACATCTGGGCTTCATAGGCCAATACCTTATGGCAGCGTTTGCCAATTGCTGCCAAAGTATAATTTTAACTATATCCTTTTAGATAGGGAAGAGACTGTAACTGCAGTCAAATCCACAGCCAGATGATACCTTTTACTTCCTGGTCTGTCAGCCCGGCCCCTGCACTCAGACGTTTTGAGACATCTATTCAGGTAGAGCATGGGGGCGTGCCCAATACAAGTCTATGGGGACATTTTTTCAAAGCCTTTTTATGTAAGTTTAAGCAGCCTTATAGGAAAATGAAAGCCGCCACTCAACTAATAGGGCCCTATTAGTTGAGTGGTGGCTTTCATTTTCCTCTAAGATTGCTTAAACTTACAAAGAAAGGCATTAATAAATTTCCCCATAGACTTGTATGGGGCGTGCCCCTGCACTCTCCCTGCTTAGATGGCACAAATGTCTCAGTGCAGGGGTGGGCCTGACAGACCAGAAAGTGGAAGGGATTAGCTGGCCATGGGTTTGGCTGCATTTGTGATCCCTTCCCTACCTATTCACAAAAATACCACCAACAGCTTAATCTGGTTTAATTTCAGTTGGTTATCATCTGTATCCCCTCCCCCGTGTTACCCATGAAAAAGGGACTTCTAGTCTCAGTGGGCCTACCTGGTCAACAAAATTCAATAAATAAATAAATATAAGGACACAGTTAACAATTAAACTTTTGGAAGCATTTGGCTAATGCTGCCATAAGGCATTGGGCTATGAAGCCCAAACAGAGTTTTCAGTAAGTTGGAAATTCACTTTAAGTTGAAAACACTAATCCATTATATGTGCACTGAAGTATTTTGTCCTTCTGAGGTTCCCATACCAGCACTCTCATGAGATGAAACAAAGGGATTGTTTGGAACAGTTAAGAAGAATTAGAATGCGATCCAAGAGATTTTCAACCGGTGACACTTGGTTCTCAAGAAAGTGTGTGACACCACAAATCTTTTTTGTATTTTATTTAGATGGAATCCTGGGTTTGTAAGAACAGAACATAGCACTGAACCAGGCACCATTAGTTGCAATAACAGTTACAAACCTGAATCCCCACACCAGCCACAGAGTTTAGCTGTTCCTTTATTCACACAAACAGATGTCAACAGACATAAAGCATTGTGGACATGGACATCAAAATCCACGTGAGGAGCTTTAGATGACAAAGTCCAAAACAGTTACAACTAAAAACATAGAAAGTTGTTAACAGAAAAAGACTTATAGTCTAGCACAACTGCACATTTTCTGACCTGAACTGTACCAATCTACTTTTGGCCATGCCTAAGCTGAATGCCCAGCGGCAGCTCAGCCCCTTCCCCTACCCCACCCATTGCCTACCTTTATTTTTGCAAACCCTGAATAGCTGTCCCACCATCACTGAATTTCATGTTTATTCCTCTCTTAGCAGTCCTTTTTATCTATCCACCACCTTTTTAGTGAAAAAGTAAATTTTCATATTCTTCCTGAATCTGCCTGCTACCAGTTTATAATCATGCACCACAGCTGCTGATCCCTCACTTTATTTAAACAGGTCATGACCCTCTATTCTGTTTATTCCCCTCAGATATTTAAGGGTTTCTGTCATGTTCACCTCTCTCTTTCTCTCTTTCTCCTCTTTGCCTTCCAGAGTGCCCTGACATGCTGAGCTGTTGACTTGCGGCTATCACTAATGATGAACATCAAATTATTTTCATTAGTAGTCAGACTGATGTTTTTAACCCTCTAACTAATAACCCATCTTCTGATTTCCTTAGCCTATGTGCAAAACTTTGCAGTTCCTAGCATAACATCAGCTGCCACACCTTGCACTACACTAGCATCTTTTTCATGTCTCTCTAACTGTCCCTAACCCCCTCCTCAGTCTACTGTACCAAAAAGTTTAGTGTCATCTGCCAACTGTCCCTTTCTCCTGCTATGTTACAGATGAACACAAAAAGCTGCACTACGCCCAGCGTTGACCCCTGTGGTACACTTGTGCCCACGCTTGTGACTTAGCAAACCTCTGAATGTTTCCTATTCACTACCACCCTTTGGGTCCTTTCTACCAGCTAGTGTGTTAGCTTCACACCAACCCCTACATTCCCCATCATCTTAATAAGCCTTCTATTGGATAATGAGTTAAAGACCTTACTGAAATCTAGATACAGCACACCCACTGGCTGGACCTTGTCCACTGCTTTCATTACAGAGCCATGATCTCAATCAGGATAATCTGACATGATCCTCCCTTCACAAAGCAATGCTACTTCTAGTCTTGGAGCCCACTGGCTTCAAGAAATTCTACCAGTTTCGAATAGAGCAGAGTGTGCACAAGGAGTGTGGTGCTACTATGCTGAATTTGAATATTTTTCAACAAAAGCAGAGCATACACTAACCTCTTAAATAACAAGGGCACCAGTCTCTAATTTGTAAAAAACATTTATTGCTACATGAGAAATAACAAATCGAGGCACAGCCTGATGCATTTTGGATGTACTCCTTTGATAAAGGACGGGAGTACATCCGAATTGCATCAGGCGGTGCCTAGATTTGTTATTTTCCATGTAGCAATAAATGCTTTTTATGAATAAGAGACCGGTGCCCTGGTTATTAAAGAGGTTAGTGTGTGCTCTGCTTTTGTTGTAAAAAAAATTCTACCAGTTGTTTCTTAATGATAGTCTCTAAGAGTTTTCCACATAGTTTTCCACATTCCGCGGTCAAAAAATAATGCCACGGTTAGTTATGAATGTGAAATAAATGTGGAAAATGCCCCCCCCCTTTTTGTTTTGCTGCTTAAAAGACTGCAATTTAAAATAACTCCAATGTTCTTACTAGCCGTAAAAGTTGGAGGGGTTCTTGATCTCATCATCCAGCTGAATTATGATCAAGCCTGATCACTGTGACAAAGTGACCACCTCCATTAGTCAGGAAAAAGCAACACATTTTATCTTGCCATTTCAGAGCTAAGGTCCCTCTGCTTTCTCTATGTTATGAGGGACCATTCTCTTGGCTTCATTATTTACGTTGTGTGCTCTGGCCAATAAGAGGCACACAGGTGAAAAACATTTTCATTACCTGTATCAACTGAAATTGAGAGGCTTTCACCTATTGGCTGCACCTGTTTTATATTAGTTCAAAAATATACGGAGCTAACTCTTACAGAATGCAAGCCTAAATTCTGCAATATAGTATGTTATAAAAACCAAAAACACAGGAACAGGGTGCTCTGTACATATGTATAAATAGTGCACTTACCTCAGGAGTGGAGGAATAAATCATACAACACAATACACAGACAGTTACCTGCCAGTGTGGTTGAGGTCAGCTCCTAAAATCAAGTTTAAAGTGAGAGACAAAACAGACCACAACTGCAGTCAAAAAATAATGCCACAGTTAGTTATGAATGTGAAAAAAATGTGGAAAATGATGCTCAGCTCTTTTTTTTTTTGCTGCTTAAAAAGCTTGCAATTTAAAATAACTCTAATGTTCTTACTAGTCATAAAAGTTGGAGGGGTTCTTGAGCTAAGGTCCCCCTGCTTATGAGAGACCGTTCTCTTGTCTTCATTACTTATGTAGTGTGCTCTGGCCAATAAGAGACGCACAGGTGAAAAACATTTTCATTTCCTGTATCAACTGAAATTGACAGGCTTTCAACTATGGGCTGCACTTATTCTAAATTCTGCAATATGTTACAAAAACCAAAAACATAGGAATATAAAAAAAGCAAAAAAAGGGGAGCACCATTTTCCACATTTGTTCATATTCATAACTAACAGTGGGATTTTTTGAGCACACTATATAAGTAATGGAGCCAAGAGAATGGTCCCTCAAAAGATGGAGAATGCAGAGGGACCTGAGCTCTGAAATGGCAAGATAAAATGTGTTGCTTTTCCCTGACTGATGGAGGTGGTCACTTTGCCACAGTGGTCAGGCTTGATCATAATTCAGCTGGATGATGAGATCAAGAAACCTTCCAACTTTTATGAATAGTAACAACACTGGAGTTATTTTAAATTGCAGGCTTTTTAAGCAGCAAAAAAGGAGGGCATCATTTTCCAATTTTTTTCACATTCATAACTAATTGTGGCATTATTTTGTTGACTGCAGTTGTGGTCTGTTTTGCCTCTCAGTTTAAAGTTGATTTTAGGTGCTGGCCTCACCCGCACTGGCAGGTATCTGTGTATTGTGTTGTATGATGTATTCCCTCCACTCCTGAGGTAGGTGCACTATTTATATATGTGTACAGAGCACCCTGTTCCTGTGTTTTTAATTTCGGGGTTTAAGCCTCATAATAGCAATCTTGGTTTTCCTCATCTCTCTTCTATATCTAAAGAAGGCCATGTCATTTTTCTTTACTGCCTCAGCTATCCTTAATTCTGTCTCTGCCCATGCCCTCCTTATGACTCTGCTTGACTGCTTCTTTTTTTGTAAATGTGTCTCCCCATTAGGGTGTTTGAAAATAGGTGATTCGATTCCATTGCGAAGACATTGAATTTTCAAAAATTCTAATTCTGGATCCAATTTGTTCTAAAGACAGTTTAAGCCACTGGAATTGGAATCAATGTCAGAACTGAAATTTCAGATTCTGCATCTGACTACTTTTTAAAACTCCACCACCCAGCCTGGGTCATCCCACATACAATTAAACAGACATCCCTTCCCCCCACCCTTGCAGCATCATTCTCCCTCCCCAGTGCTGCATTTTACTGCATTTAGTTTGTTTTGTACCAAAGGTGTAGAAGGTCACCCCAAACTAAATCAATTACTCTGGGAGGGAGAAGAAGGGAGAGAATGGTTGCTACGAGGGTGAGGTAATGGATATGTCTATAGCAATAACATGGGTGGTTGTCAGGGCCAAAAATAGAGTCTTGCAGTACTGCAATGAGGTGGAAGGAGTTTTGGGATGTATTCAGATGCAGAATCAGATTCTGGTCCTCTTTTTTCATGCACTAGTGCCATCCCTGCTGAGATGTCTATGATCCCTAGCAAACAACCAGCTTTCCTCTCAGAATGTTCCCCAGTCACCCAGAAAAAAAACTTTTATTCGACACAGCCCTTTAGTCATGTGTTAAATTCCTTAACTTTCTCCTAACCTGGCTGTCCTCAGCCTCACACAGCACCAGTAGACCTTAGAAAAGGTTACTGCTTCTGTCTCTACCCTCAGCTTCCTGCCTTGGTCCCAGAAGCTCTCCATTACCCTGTCTGTACTGTTGCTCACCAGGTTGTTGTGCCTAAATGAAACTCCATGCTTGGCTTCTCTTCCTAGACTTGGAGCTGGGGGGCAGGGGGAGCACTCACCCCTTCAGTGTCCCTTGCTGTGTAGTGGCACCCCCCTCAGGCTCTCACAAGGCTGCAGCCAATAGTTCTTTTTTAAATGGAGGGGAGAGAATGTTGTTGCCAGTGACTGGGGTCGGGGGCTGGAAAATAGTTTTATATGATGCAGTACATTCAGTACGTAACCATAGTACTTTTCAGTCCAAGACATGGAGGGAATAGAATGTTGCTGCCAAGGCAGGGGGGGCTGGAAAACAGTTTTATGTGGTACCTCCCATAGGGCTATTCAATCTAAGACATGGAGGAGAGAAAATGTTGCTGCCTGGGAGGCAAGAAAATGGTTTTGTATGCTGGTTTAAATACAGACTGAAGCCCACATGCTTTTCAATGCAGGACAGGACATAGAGGGAAGGAAAGTTTAGAAAATGGCTTTAGAAGATACCTTACATTCAGAGTGTGGCTCATAGTGTTTTCCAATCCAGGACTTACTGTAGAGGGACGAGAATGTTGTTGCCAGGGTGGAAAAATGGTTTCATATGGTGCATTCCATTGTGCTTATAGTCTAGGACATGGAGGGTAGATAATGTTACTGTTGGGGAGGAATTGGAAAATGGTTTTATGTGGTGCATTTCATGGTGCTTTTCAATCTGGGACATAGAGGGGTGAGAATATTGCTGCCCGTGTCTGTGGGGTGTGCAGGCACGAAAATGGTTTTATACGGTGCTGTACAAACAGCGTGCAACCCATAGTACTTTTCAAACCAGGTCATTGAAGGGACAGAATGTTGCTTCATGGGAGAGACATGAAAATGTTTTTCTATGGTACTTTTCATAGAGTGTAGCACATAGTGCTTTTCAATGCAGGGCATGGAGGGGACAGAATGCTGCTGCCAGGGTGGTGGGAGGAGGTTCAAAAAATGGTTTTATATGGTATGTCCCACCATGCTTTAAAATCTAAAACATGGAGGGATGAGAATATTGGGTCTGGGGTAGGAGGAATGGGGATGGAAATTTGTTTTACATGGTGCATGTCATAATGCTGTTTACTGCAGGACGTAAAGAGGAGAGAATGTTGCTGTGGGGGTGGGTGGGATGGAGAGGGCTGAATAATGATATTAAATGGTGCATCACATAGTGCTTTTCAATGAAGGACACGTAGGAAAGAGAATTTTGCTGCCTGGGTGGAAGGAAGGGGCTGGAAAATTATTTTATATGGTGCATCCAACAATATTTTTCAATTCAGGACATAGAGGGCAGGCAATGCTGCTTCCAGCGGTCAGGGCAAGTGGGCTTGAAACTGACTATATGTGGTGCCTTGTATACTAAAATAGAGGTCATGCACTGCTGAGTTGCTGTCATTTGGATGAGACATTAAATTGAGGTCTCACTGACCCCACCTTTAGTGCCTGTCCAGGCGGAAGTTAAAGACCCCATGGCACTTATCACAGGAGTAGAGGAGTTTCCCAGGTGCCCTAGCCAACATTCTTTCAGTCAGTAAAACAGGTTGTGTAAACCCCCCTCCTACATACACACACACCACCACCTACACCAGCAGGGCTTCACAGAATACCTGAAAACAGGCTGTTACAGCTCAGTGTGTCTTTCCTAGTCAAATCATTCAGCAAATCAAACAAAAAAAAATATTACATTTTTCATGTAAAATGTGTTAATCTGGTAACTCCAAGGGTATCAGGTACCCATTTTGAAGGAGACCCTAGACATTAGTACAACAAAGACAATAATAATAGTATAAACATACTATGATGACAATATCAAAATACTCATAAAAACAAGTGCAAATTAATTTGTCCATGTAATACTTCAATATGGTTTAAAATACAGAGTCAATATTATGAAATGTTAATGGTAAATTATTGCAAGCAAGATTAAAAGCATTGATTATATAGCAGACTAAGGCACTGACTATGCAGCAGGCTACATCACAATTTTGAACTGGCACTCACTTGAAGCCATCTTGGAGTCCCTGGAAGACTGACCCCAACCCCCACCACCACTACCCCTGCTCAAAAAAAACTGGCTTCACCACTGTCCCTTCCCATGCCTTATTGTTTTTATTAAAAATAAAAATACAGAAAAATGATTGTTCAAAATTATTACAAAAAGTGCTTAAGATACCATTAGGTATTTAATTCAATTATTTTTAAACAATAGCAACTGTACAATGTATTTTTAGATTTACTAGTAACCCTTATAAAATAAACATTTTTAACCGAATCCCTTGTTTTATTCTACTTGTTAACCTCATAGAAATAGTTACAATGTTGCAAACACTTTAACACCAGTAAAAAATATAACTTACATAGTATTGAAGCAGCCTATACATACTTTCAATGTGTGAAGCTACAGAAGCAATCTCTGAACTCTTGTTTTGACCATGATACTCACTGAATTCCCAAGCAGATCCAATAAGGTATATAATAATTTTGTGGCCAACTACTGTATATAGTCATTGTCCTCATCCTTGGGACCATGACTGTAACAGACTGTAGAGCCTTTCTTGCAACCTACTCAATTTGTTGTCTTGACCCAACTGGGCCAATCGGTTTTGGAAAAAATTCTTTAACATATCTTGTTACAGCCTCTATGTCATCTCTTTCAGGATTAAGTGGCATGAATGAGGGTGTCCAGTCTGGCAAATATTGAATTTTAATAATTTCATCCACCTCTTCTATCATGGTTTCAATCTCCTCAGGACAGATATCCATCCAGTGTATGAACCCAAAGGTTAACCAAATCAAAACACACTGGTCCAGGTAGTTACTATGTGATTCCCTCTGCTCAGTATGATCAAGCAGAGAAAAAGAACCTCCAGCTGTTGGTCTTCCCACAGACCATTTTTGCTCCCTCTCAGTCTTTTCTTCCTTTTCCTTCTTGAAGTATTTCATCTCAGCTAGCAATGCTATACCAAAAGCAAATGTCCCTGCCAAAGCCTTCCATGTGACAAGCCCAGCTTTTTTAGAACTTAGCTAGGCTTCCCTCCAAATGGTGGTGGTGGCAATGTAGCGAATGGTCTATGAGCAAATAAAGAATTCAATACTGGCAGTCTTTTGCATATCAAACAGCAACCTCCATGCAACTGTTCAGACAAGCTAACCAGCATCGTATCAATTAACTCCTAAAAAACATTTGCTATCTCTAAATAAAAAGACATATGTAGGTGCTACTAGGCCCCCAACACCAGCAGACCAGACCTGGGTTTGAATCCCACAGCTTCCACTTGCATACTGTGTGACCCTGAGCAAGTCATTTAACCTCCTTGTACTCCCAGGTCGCTCCTGTAAAAAAGCTTTCAGCTTAGTGTGCCACAACTGGTTAAACAACTAAATATATAAGTCAACTTCCTAGGTACCAGCTGTCCCTCTACTTATTAAGCTGAAATGTGTTGCATAATTTAGGGCAAGGTTAAAGCTGGAATGTACTACATATATAGCATAAGGACTTCTATTGTGTATACCTCTTGTATATTTTTTTTCTTTGTTGTTCTTCATTTTATATCTCCTGTCTATGTAATTGTGAACAGTATGTGTATGTGCCTCAGGACCTCCTTGTGAGTGAGCTTGCTCAACGGAGTCTTTCCTACAATAAACTTGAACTTGATCTTGAATAAGTACCCCGACAACCCTCATGGAACCGGAGGCAGAATGTATTGTGTCTTTATTTCATATAATAAAGACAAAAATATATTCCATTAGCAGTGTTGCAAAAAAAAAACTGCTTACTGTAGTCAGATGTAAGTGGCAGACAAATCTCTCCTCCTGACTGGTGGTACATGCCAACCTCCCTGTACCCCTGACTATTAAGTCTCCCAGTACTAGAAACCTCCTCTTACTCCTGTTATGTTCCCCTGCCCAACACATTCTTTAGCAGTGCAACTTCCTGTCCTGGGGATTTCATACCCTCTTCTCTATTATGATCAACAGCCTGAACTGGTTGTGCCAGTAGTGCAAACTGTTTCTACCAGAAAGCCCACAAAAATCCAAAGATCAACACCTATTTTATTAACCCCTGTTATGGAGGTATGTTACCTCTACCACACGCTGATGACAACAGAATATCAGCATTCTTTTCTAACCTTGTGTCTCAAGTTTCAGTGTTTTCAAGATGCAGTTTTCTTTCCCCTTCCTTTGTAGAAACATAGAAACATGAAATTTGACAGTAGATAAGGACCGCTTGGCCCACCTAGTCTGCCCATTTCCCTACCTAATGGATAAGTTGCAGATCCTAGCTAATCAACAGCCTACTTCTTCCAACTTCCACCCCCGAGAATTTCCTTATGTCTGTCCCATGCATTCTTGAATTCCACCACTGTTTTTGACTGCACAACCTCCTCAGGAAGGCTGTTCCATACATCCACAACCCTGTCCATGAAAAAAATACTTCCTCACATTACCTCTGAGCCATCCCCCTTCTAGCTTCAGATTGTGCCCCCTTGTTCTTGCACACCTCTTTTTCTGAAAGATGCTACCCTCTTGGACTTTGTTGATTCCGTTGAGGTCTTTGAAAGTTTCAGTCATGTCCCCCCTCTCCCTCCTCTCCTCGAGGCTATACATAGTAAGATCCTTAAATCTCTCTTGATATGACTTCTGGTGCAGACCCTGCACCATTTTAGTTGCCCTCCTCTGGACTGCCTCCATCCTGTCTATGTCTTTGTGGAGATTGGGTCTCCAGAACTGCACACAGTACTCCAGATGGGGTCTCACCAGCAATCTGTACAGAGGGATAACAAGTTCTTGTTTTCTACTGGTGATGGCTCTCCCTATGCATCCCAGTATCCCACCAGCCCTACTTACTGCCCTCTCATATTGCTTGCTCACCTTTAGGTCATCTGATATGACTACCCCCCCAGGTCCCTTTCCATTTTTGTTGTTGTTAGTATCTCACCCTCCATTGTGTACTCTTCCTCTGGGTTTTTATTTCCCAGGTGCATTACTTTGCACTTCTTAGCAATGAATCTAAGATGCCATACATTTGACCATTCCTCCAACCTTGCCAAGTCCCTTCTCATCCTATGCACACCACCTTGTGTATCAACTCTGTTGCAGATCTTTGTGTCGTCTGCAAAGAGACATACTTTTCCTTCCAGTCCCTCTGCAATGTCACTTATAAAGACATTAAAGAGGACCGGTCCTAGTACTAAACCCTGCGGTACCCCACTAGCTAACCCCCCTTTCTTCAGAGTGGACTCTGTTTACTATTACCCTCTGTGTCCTGTTCTCCAGCCAATGTTTTACCCAAGCTACCATCTTGGGACCCACTCCCAGGCTGGCCAACTTGTATATTAATCTTTTGTGTGGGACTGTGTCAAATGCCTTGCTAAAATCTAGGTAGGCCATGTCTATAGCCCCTCCCTGATCTACTACTTTGGTCACCCAGTCAAAGAAATCTATTAGATTCATCTGACATGACCTTCCCACTGTAAATCCATGCTGCCTTGGGTCCTGCACTCCTCAGGCCTCTAGTTACTCAACAATTCTTTCCTTCAGAAGCGATTCCATCATTTTCCCCAATTACTAAGATTAAACTAACAATTTTGTAGTTTCCTGCTTCTGCCTTGCTCCCACTTTTGTGAAGTGGAATCACATCTGCCCTCCTCCAGTCTTCAGGTACCACTCCATCCTCCCATGATTTATTAAAGAGAGTAGTCAGTGGTGTCACTGGTTCTGCCCTTAGTTCTTTTAGAATTCTGGGATGAATCCCATCAGGCCCCATTGCTTCGTCCACCTTCAGTTTTAAGAGTTCTTTCAGAACCCTTTCTTCTGTGAAAGGGCTGGTATCAACCCCCATATCCAGCGTGTTTCTATTGTTTGGTTTAGGTACCCCCCCTCTACATTTGTGAATACTGAGCAAAGGTACTTGTTTAGTATATCTGCCTTTTCACAGTCACCCTCTGCCCACCTCCTTCCTCTTTATTAAGCCTCACTATCCCTCCCTTAGTCTTCCTTCACTCCCTGATGTACCTATAAAAGGTTTTATCCCCCTTCTTAACTGAGTTGGCTATATTTTCCTCGGTTTGGGCCTTTGCTGTTCTGACTGCCTTTCCTGCTTCCTTTTGCTTTAACTGATACAATTCTCTGTCCTGCTCCTTCTGTGATTCCTTGTACTTCCTGAATGCTCTCTTTTTCTCCCTAACCTTCCCTGTCACCTCCTTTGAGAACCATAGTGGTTTCTTACATCGTTTTGTTTTGTTTATTTGCTTCACACAAAGGCTTGTTGCCTCTGTGATGGCAGTTTTGATTATTCCCCATTGTTCTTCCACACCTCCTTCCTGCCTATTTGCTAGTGCATTCCTTAAGCACTCACCCATTTTGGCAAAGTCTGCCCTCCTGAAGTCCAGTACCTTTGCCTTTGTATGGCTTGACTCTACTGCTGTGTTTATTGTAAACCATACTATTCGATGGTCACTAGTTCCCAGATGGCTACCCACTTCTAAATCTGTAATCCTCTTGCCATCTCCATTTGAGAGTACCTAGTCTAAGACTGCTCCCTCTCGAGAGGGTTCCGATACTAGTTGTCTAAGACATGCCCCCTGTAGGGCATCTAAAATAACCCCACTATTAGACTCTTAGACTTAGGCTCTTCGTGTCTAAATTACTGCTTCTATTTGCAGATACTCCAGTTCCACAGACAACTGACTACTCAACAATTATCCAAAAACATCACACAGTAACTCTGACTGCTCTGATCTATATTTATTTTATTTATTTATTTATTGAAATGTTTCACCAGGAGGGCACACTGAACAACAAATTGTTCATCTCACAGTGCAACCTGGGGGGAAGGGTTACATAGGGTTGTGAAGGTTGATCAGTTACAATAGTACGTGGATAGTACAAATAATACAACATTGTAAGATTGTGCAACAGTTGGAACACAAGGTATTGCACAATAAACAGAAGTGGAACATTGGGTAAATTACATGTCCAAAATCATACAAAAGAACATATAAATGTACAAAACAGTAATAATGTGATAGAATCATTTATAGTCCATGAGTGTACCAGGAGCAGGCTCATGGTAGTACGCAAGTGCTGTTGGAGTAAAAAGGATGGGGTTAGACTGTGCACACTGGTGACCCAGAAGGACAGGAGGAGAAGGGAGGGGGAGAGGCAAGTACTGAATATGAGGAGAAGGGGTAGCCATTTCCTGATTTCCCCCTTCAGGATGTTGAGAACCCTACCAGGGGGATTCATGGTAGGAAGGCAGAAATTGGGGATAGGTATTAAGATGGGTTAAAGCAGGAACAGCTGAGGGAAAGGTAATTGTGTAGGGCAGAGGTAAGAGAGTAGTTGGAGGAGGAATGATGTATTTCAGGGGGAAGGGAATTCCAGATTTCAGTGAACCGATGGGCAAAACCTGTCTGACCAATGAGGATGGAGAGGAAAAGGATCGTCAACATGTGGGCGTCATTTGATCTGAGAGAGTGGGTGGGGGGAGGCGGAGTGTAGAGAGAGGATGAGAGATAGGAGGGGATCCCCCTGAACCAGAATTTGGACATTAGTTTGGCACAGTGAGAGATGCATCTGTGAGACAGTGGAAGGAAGGTTAGAGAGTGATAGAGTTTACAGTGGTGGGAGCGGGAATGGGAGTCAATAGCAAAATGGCAGAAGGAGTTAAAGAGAGTGTTCAACTTGGTCAGCGAAGATTTGGAAGCAGCACCACAGACTAAGTCACAGTAGTCAAAGATGGGGAGTATCATCTTCTGGACAATTTTGTGCCTCGCAGTCAGCAGGATGAAACTACGATTCCTGTACAGAGCACCAAGTTTGGGGTGCAGTTTCTTCAGGATAGCATCAATATGCAAAGAGAAGTTGAGGTGCTGGTCCAGCCAAACTCCCAGATATCGAAATGAGGAGGTGTCCTTCAAGATGGTCCCATCAAGGGTGTGGAAGCTGGGTAGGGCCGGGAGCCTAGAGAGTCTCTGCCTGGTGCCAAAGGTCATTGAGACTGTCTTCTTGTATTTAGGGTTATCTGCATACTGTATCTGCTTCTGCTGGTAGACCTCCACTTCCCTAGCTGATAAAACAATCAGAATTGATGCAGCAAAGCAATCAGGGCCTCATGTTACACTCAAATCTAACAGTGATTTAATATTTCAAAGCATCAGTACGTGTTTTCCAAAAATCTACTCTTGTGACTGGCCTCCTCTGCCAGCTGTTTGTATAATTCTGCCTGAATAGTGTTGCTCTTATGTTCACTGAATGTACGTAACCAGGCTGTAATTCATGGATGTATGCAACCCACTGTAACTCACTGTTATTTTTGAATGCAAGATGCTTGGCCTGATTTGCCTCTTTGTAATTAAACCCAGGTCACCCCTGAAAAAGTGACTCTTCAGTGTGCCTATCCAATCAACAAATTTCAGTAAAAAAACATAAAGAAATAAACTTTCAAGCAAAAATACAACTCTTACTGCTGTGATTTATCTATTTATCTGTCACAATATTTGGATGCATTCATGAGACCATTTGTTAACGAACTGCCATCTTTTGTACAAGATACCAGTGATATGCTTAGAATCTTCAAAAATGTGGTATTGAAACAAGACAGCATTATGGTAACTATGGATGTGGAATCATTATATTCCAATATTCCCCATGATGGGTGCTAAATGCATGGGACCACTTTCTGAACACTAGGGAAAATGAACTCAAATTCAGTATTGAGTTTTTGGTAAAACTATTAGAAATGGTTTTGAAGAAAAATGTTTTTTTATTTAACAAGGAGCTATATTTACAAGTCAAGAGAACAGCCATGGGTGCAGTATGTGCACCATCAATTTATTTAAAAAATACTTTGAGGAAACAAATCAGAACCTAAGGTTTACATATACTGCGTCACAGGAACAAGTCTGTTTTTTGGATTTAAATTTGATTAGAGTTGAAAATAAGTACTGGACCTATCAGGCTTGTCAGATGAATACATGAGTCCAGATGATCTTGTAACAGCCTATAATAAGGCTGTGGGAGATGCTCTGGACATGATTGCTCCTGTTTGTGTTCGGCCCCTCAACCTTCACACAAGGAGTCCTTGGTTTGATGGCTCCTTGAAGGAGTTGAGGCGAGTCAGCCGAAGGATGGAGAGAGCCTGGCAGAAGTCCGGTCTTGATGCTGATAGGCTTAGGTTGATGGCACACTATGATAGCTATCAATCAGAAATCACCCTTAAGAAGGCAGAATTCCTGTCCAGGGAGATTTCTGCTACACAGAATCGACCGGCTCAGCTCTTCCAGACTGTATTGTGCAATCCAGTCTGTCTCCAGCCCAGAGGAGCTTTTTTTCCTCAGTTTATATGTGAGGAGTTTGCTTGATTCTTTGCAGATAAGGTTGCTAGCATCAGATCTGGAATTGGTCTGACCTCTCCTATGTAGGATTGCAGTGGTCGACAGGAAGTGGCATGCACTCGGTCTGCCTGGTCAGATTTCCGCCGGCTAGAGTTCGTTGACATTGTGAAGATCATCCAAACATTGTGTCCAACCAGTTGTAGTTTGGATCTGGGCCCTACACCTCTCCTAGTTGGATGTGTAAATGTTATCTGCCTGATCCTTGCTGACATTGTCTGGAAATCCTTGGTGGGGGTGTCTTTCCTGACATCCTCAAGGAGGCGGTCATTCGACCACTCCTTAAAAAATCTTCTTTGGATCCAGACTGTCTAGCTAACTACCGGCCTATCTCTAACCTGCCATTTGTTGGTAAGGTTATTGAAAAGGTGGATGCCCTACAGTTGGATGATCATCTTGCAACTCACAATGTCTATGATACTCTCCAGTCTGGTTTTAGGAAGTAGCATAGCACTGAGACTGTTCTTGTTTGGGTATTGAATGATCTCCTAATGGCTAAAGATCAAAAGGCATGTACCATTCTGGTCCTTCTTGATCTCTCTGCTGCATTTGACACTGTAGACCATGGTGTGCTGTTGGAGCACCTGTGTTTTTTTTGTGGGCTGTCTGGTACAGTCCTTAAATGGTTCCATTCATACCTTGTGGGCAGGTTTCAGAGAGTTGCCACTGGAATTTATTCCTCTGGTGCTCATTCCCTGCCTTGTGGGGTGCCACAGGGCTCCATTCTGGCCCCTATATTGTTTACAGTGTACATGCTACCATTGGGAGATATCATCAGGCGATACAGTCTGAGTTTTCACTGCTATGCAGATGATACTCAGCTGTATATGTCCTTTCTGCCTGGACAGAATGATGCACTCTCCATGCTAAATAACTGCCTTGCTGAGCTCAGATCCTGGATGAGTTCTAGCTGGCTGAGGCTGAATCCACATAAGACCGAAGTGTTGGTAGTGGACCCTGGTTGTCCGGGGGCAGGTGTGGGGGCTGGACAACCATCAGATTTATTACTTGGTGGTATGTCACTCACTACCGCAGATCGGGTGCATAACCTGGGTGTTATTTTTGATAATGGTCTGACTCTAAAATCTCAGGTGTCAGCTGTCGTCAAATCCTCTTTTTATCATCTGAGGAATATCACCCAGGTGAAACACCTGGTTCCTCCGGAAGATCTTTCGACATTGGTCCATGTCTTTATCACTGCCCATCTTGATTACTGCAATTCCCTCTACCTAGGGCTACCGGGGGGTTGATATCCGTTGCTTGCAGCTAGTGCAGAACGTGGCAGCCAGGCTGTTGACTGGGACTTCTAGAACCAGTCATATTATGCTTGTGCTCCGCAAACTGCACTGGCTGCCTGTTCAGTGGTGGATCACCTTTAAGGTTGGCTTGCTAACCTTTAAAGCCCTACACGATCAGGGACCTGGTTACCTGCAAGATCTCTTGCTACCCTACTGCCCCCTCCGTCCTCTCCGATCCACCGACGAGGGATTGCTGGAGATTCCCAGGGTACATTTGAAGACATCTGGTTGTCGTGCCTTCTCTTTTTCAGCTCCAACCCTATGGAATTCTCTACCTCGTCGGTTGAGAGAATGCCCAACCATCGGTAGTTTTAAAACTGAGTTAAAAACATATTTATTTAACTTAGCCTTCCCTAGTTATGGATGATCTGTTTTAAATGCTCATTTAATTTTATTTATACTTGATGTATCTGTTTTTATGTACAGCGCCTTGGTTTTGAAAGGCGCTATAAAAATAAAGTTGATTTGATTTGATTTGAAAACAGACATTTATAGAAAACCGATGGATGGAAACACACTATTAAGGGCAGAAAGTTGTCACCCTAAACATGTCACGAAAAATCTGCCCAAGGGGCAGTTTTTAAGAATAAAAAGAAATTGTGGGGAGGAGCAAATGTTTGAAGAGGGAGCTGAGAATCTAGGTAATCAGTTAAAACAAAGGAGGTATAGTGCAAAAAGTATGGAGGAGGGCTATAATAAAGATACAAAAGATATCTTAGAGGAAAGAAATGTGGAAAATACAGAAAGCACCCCAAAGAGATTTAATGTTGTATTGCCATACTTGGCTCATTCGTATGAAATTGAAAATATTGTCAAAAAACACTGGCATGTTTTGTTAGGTGATCCAGGCCTAGAGGACCAGGTTCAAGCCCCACCATGGATGCCTTATAAGAGGCCATCTACTTTGGGAGACAAATTATGCCATAGTCATTTTGTGAATAGTTTAGGGGTTACAGAAATAGAAAATAGAAACAAAAGTATTGGATGTTGTCCTTGCAGAAATTGCAATTGCTGTATGAATATAATTCAAGGAGAGACTTTTGCTAATCCAAATACAGGGTATAGTTTTGAAATCAGACAGTTAGTGACATGTGATTCAGTTGGTATTATTTGTCTTGCTACCAGCAAATCTGGGGCATTTTATGTAGGAAAATTAATTAGGACTTTTAAAATTTGGGTAAAGGAACACATCAGAGCAATAGAAAAAAGAGGTTTCATATGCCACAGCGGCACACATTATGAATGCTGGTAGTGTATCTGAACATGGATTTCATTTTATGGGTATAGACAAAGTCAGCCAAAAACCAGGGGGTGGGAATTTTAATGATTTGTTACTCTCCAGGGAAGCATTCTGGATCATAAGTTTGAACGCAACTAAAAAGCAGGGCTTAAATGCAGGGTTTGAGTTGAAGCATTTTCTAAAGAAAAGAAGGCATAAATAATTGAGAATTTGGATTGGTAAATATAGTCAAGTATTAGTATTGGGGTTTGAGTCTATAGGATAAAAATTGATAATGTTATGAATTAAGCTGCTAAATAGGGATTATAATATATATGTGATGAGTTGTTTTTAATTATGTAGTTTTTGTTGCTTATAGATAGTATTTTTAACATTATATGTTATTTATGTATGTCATATGTGTGCTATAATATTGATAGTTGTTTTATATTAGATAAACATTTGTATGTGTGTATATATGTGAGCATTACCAGTGTTAATTATGTAATTAGGTTTATAGCAATTGCTGAGTGGTGGCATCATAATGATATCCATCTGGATGTATATAAAAGCCACACAGAAATAAATGTTTGTAACCTTTGATAAAGGACGGGAGCATGTCTGAAACGCATCAGGCAATGCCTCGTTTTATTCTTTATGTAGGAACAAATGTTTTATAAATGAGACTGGTGCCCTGGTTATCTTTTGGAGATTAGTGTGTGCTCTGCTTCTGTGTTATTTATCTATTTTTTCCTCTTTAAAATACAAACTGATTAGTGTCCAAGTTTATGCTGGTAGACCTCCCCCTTTATTCCATCCAACAGAGCACTCAGACCCATGTATCTCTGTGTTTCTGGAAACACACTGCAAACTTGTCTACAGCTACTGAGGGCATTGGGTAGCACGGTGGTGCTGTTGATTTTGTGCTGTCTGTTCAAGAGGACAATGTCCAGCAGAGTGGCAGTGCCTTTGGTAGGGTGGTATTGGGTGGGAGTGGATACCAGCTGTGAGGTCGAGGGCTGCCATGGCATCCTTGGCTTGGGATGCTGTGCTGGAGAGCCAGTTGATGTTGAGATCACCATAGTGATCTTCTCCAGCTTGTTAGGTAGACTGGCAAGGTGCTCGAGTAGTGACTGAAATGCAGTGTACTGGTGTCGAGGAGAGATATAGGCAGCCATGAATATTAGTGGGGCTCTGGAGGCATAAGTGGTGATTTTTAGGGAGATTGTCTGGGCACCAAGATCCAGTTTTCGTGGTGGGAGGGCAAGCCTGTCCAATGTGTCTCAGAGGTAAATCACACAACTACCCCCACATTTCCCAATTCTATCCTCCTGAAAGTGTGTAACCTGGTAGAATAATAAAGTGATCAAGGTTTTTTTGAGATAGCCATGTCTCCACAAGTGCTAGAACATCTGGTTGGTGTTGGGCAACCCAGCCCTGAAGTTTGGCAAATTTTTTAAGACTACTGCATATATTCAATAAGGTGCATAGGCCAGAAGATGAGGAGGAGTGGTTAGGGCTGGCTATAGTGGGGCCTAGGTTGGGATGGACGTTGCTTGACAGTAGTAGTAGAAGGGAAATGAGCCTGATGAGAGCTATGTGTTTTCTGCATCGGTTGGACAGGGTGATGTGTGTACCCCAGTCTTAGAGGGCTGGGGGGGAGAGGGACAGAAGGTCTGGGATAGCCAGATAGATGGAAGACCATGGGGCATCAGGCGAGGGGTGGGGAGTGGTCAGATGGGCTGCGGGCGCAATGGGGGAGTGCTAGCCACTGAGGATGGGCTGGGGAGTGGTACTTGTGGTGAGTGAGTTTGGGTGGGCAGGCAAGGGTATGGTACCATTTGGGGGGCCGGCCATGCTGAGCGACATTAGTATGAGGAGCACCAGTCAGACAGGCACCCGCTGCATTGTAGTGTCAGTCATGGACTGAGGTATAAAAGGTCCCTAGTGATGTACTGAGATGTGGCAACCACTTTGGAGTAGTGGCAGTGTCACAGGCTCTGGTGCAAAGAGTACGAGGTTCAAGCCCCAGGTCAGGAAACTTGGTGGGGGGCCAACACAAATGGGGCGTGCAGGGTGGAAATGCACATCCAAAGTATGTGGCAAGGGGGTTAGAGTAGGGACCAGCAGTGACTCCTAGGGGGCGCTTTGGGTACTGCACGCAGGGTACTGGGATATGGTCTTGTAGAATACGAACATATGAAATTTTCCAGCAGATAAAGGCCTAGAGGTCTATCAAGTCTGCTCGAATGTGCAGCTAGCGCCCCTTATTCTGCAGCTGCCCCTCCCTTCCACCCTTCCCCTTCATTAACCCTCCCCCTTGTCCTGTCCCATCCTCGTTTGAAGCAGTCCACTGTTCTACTGCATACCACTTCAGCAGGTAACGCATTCCACCCAGCCACCACCCTCTCTGTAAAAAAGTGTCTCCTCATCTCCCTCCTGAACCTTCCTCGCTCCAGTCTCATATCATGGCCCCTGGTGGCCCTCCCCTCCCCTTACTTTGAACAGCCTCTCTGTACCCATCTTGTTTAGTCCTTTCATGTATTTAAAGGTTTCAATCATGTCACCCCTGTCTCTCCTCTCCTCCAGTGAGTACATGTTCAACTCCTTCAACCTCCTCTCGTATGATAAGTCCCCCAGCCCCTTGATCATCTTTTATCGCTCTGCACTGCACCCCCTCCAGTAACTTAATGTCCCTCTTCAGATAAGGATGCCAGTACTGCATGCAGTACTCCAGGTGTGGTCTAACTAATGACCTATACAGTGGCAGAATCACCTCCTCCCTCCTCGAGGATATACCCCTTGCAATAGGGAGGAGTGGAGGAGGGGTAGAGATAGTCAGCACTGGAGAAGGCTAAAGAGGCAGAAAGTTGTGGGAGGTGGCTCAGCACTGCCACATGGTGGCAGGAAAGTATAACCTGCTAATGGGAAAGTGGGGAATATAACTGATGACAGTGTATGCACCTGGGGTCTTTGGGCACCTGGCAGCAATGAAGCAGAGACTGATGGACACAGCTAGTAACTGAGGATGTGGCATATTGCAAATTAGGGGTTGTGTGACTTTGTCATGCCTGAAAGCATGTGAAAGGATGGTTCAGGCCCACTTGGGCATCACATTGATGAGGCAACCCTACTGACACCATCCCTTACAGTGGCAAATGATCTCTACATGGGTGACCCACACCATATCACAACAGCCCATCTAAACAGCAGTTTAGGCTGGAAGTACTGTAAATAGTGTGACATATACATTATAGCTCTTGGTGAGGATGGTGCAAAGACAGTTTCAAAATACAGCAATGTCAAAAGTAGAACCCAGTTCCCATTCTAGTAGAGTATTATTATGAAGCAGTAAAGGCAGTAGATGTTCCTCAGTTCATGCAGTAGCAAACTTAGCAATAATGCTATCATTTTGCTAGCATCAGTAAAGGTGTTATTCTACATCTCTCATGATAAGATGATGACAGAAGTAAACAGCAAATCACTGTCTCACGCTAGCAGGTAGTCCATTGTTGCAACATCAGTCCTGCCATATTCCCACCCCAGATAAAATCCAAGCTGATCCCACCCACAGCTGTAGTTCATCCATGCAGGGCAAACACTCAATAACCGGATGAATTCCAACTGCCTCTGCCACATCACTGAAGTAAAGGTAGGATCAAGGACAGCATGTGAGGGAACCTGTCTTGCAGCTCTGGCACAGGCAGCTCTCCTCCAGACTCCCACTCCAAATAACAAAACTGCAGTCTGACTGATGCACCTCTCAGCCTCAGGCAAACAGCACACAAGGCCCATTCCCTTCAAATGCCACATAGCACAGGGCAGCAGAAGCTCTTAAACCTTAACCCCTGAGGTGCAAAGTGCAACCTCACTGAATTTAGGAACTTGAGATTTCCAAGGCTTACAATAGACTTCAGATTTATGTGGTGCCTTTTACACAGAGTATAGCTAGAAGTGTTTAAAAGATAGCAAATTAGTTATTGATAGTGTAGCAGCTCCAGTCTATTTTTTCTATTCTTCACTGGACCCATGATGCCTAAGGGCTATAACGTCATTCTTTTGTTACAGGTTGCTGTCCGAACAGAAGGGTTACAAGAGGTGCTTTTGAGACATCATGCACCAGTTGTCGGATCATCAGTAACTAACAAAATAAAGCATGTTATAAAAACAGTGAGTTTTTCTAAACATTTCATTTTTCCTGTATGCATGCAACAGAAAGCTATATAAAAATGTTGCCATTGAACCTTTAACAATGTATTGTTTTAGGAGAATTAGCCAGCAGATAAATAGGTTTCCTTGTTGTTGTGAAAATATTTTAAAAGATTGTCACAAGGGGCTGGATTTTCAAACTGTCCCGTATGCCACAAGCCACAGGTGTGCTGAACATATGGCACCTTGGCTTGCAGCATTCTCCCGACAGGTGATAGGTATTTTTATCCTATGTACCAATTGCTACAAGTTAGACCAACTTCTTCTGGTCTAGCTTGCGGCACTCCAGGGTACTCTTTTTATGGGACTTGTGTCACATATTTAGCATAAGCTGCTGTAAATTGGGTAAAGTGTCATAATTGTACCTGACCTACTAAAATTGGGCGCAGTTATGGTAATGGTGTTTGGTGCAGCTGCACCAAAAAAAGGGTTTAATGCAAGCCCTGCATTGCCCTTTGAAAATCAGGCCCAATGTGTTTCTAAGTGCATAGAGAATGCTTATTGGAACGCGACCATAAGTTACATTTCCCTATCTTTCTTTAGCATCTGTCACCCAGCAGGTGTCTGTCTGTCTGCCTATTAGTAAATATAATCTAGAGCATTTAAAAAATCCCATTGAACGTAAATCTTTTAACAGTTATCTGGATGGAAAGAGCTGCCGGCTGAAAAACCTCTGGCATCAGCCTATATCAGAATATTTGATCAAGAAATTGCCTTTGCTGAGCTCAATAAGGAAGTCATTCATGATGTAGTCCAGGTTGGCAAGCTTTCCCATTTCTACCTCTGTCACAGATTACTTATTACTTCTTTGAATATTATCATACAATCTTTCCATATTGTAACATGCTCACAATTTTTTTTCAAAGGCTATAAAGCAATCAGCAGATCCACACTCTTCAGTCCAGCACACTGTAAAGCAACTTCAAAGTGGTATAAACAGACACTGGTCCAAGCCACTGTCAATCGTTGAAGTTCGTCATATTGTTCCTAGCATTGTGGGTCTTCCCATGGAAGTCATGGTACAAGTAACTGCTGTGACAGCTGCTGCATTAAACAGTAAGTCTAAGATACAGTAAGTATTTACACTTTTAAGACCTGCTTTTTTTTTTTATTTCCTACTAGGGTGCTGACAATTTTTGTAAGATAATTGAAGCTAGGTAAATGTCATTTTTGTCTAGTAGCAAACTTCATGGCTTTTCCATTTTCACAATGAAATTTATTTCCAAACTGAAAAGAGGCAAATGTTAAAATCAGCTATTTCAATTCAGTCTGTGTACATGGTAACAGAAAAGATGTGCTATTATGTTCCATACTGGACAAGGTAATTATAGGGATGTGGTAGCATTCCCCTATAGTTAGGGTTGCTGTTAGATCTATGCTAAACAGCTTTTATTTGTGCTTGCACAAAG
The DNA here is from genome assembly GCA_016271365.2 of Neoceratodus forsteri. Classification (NCBI taxonomy): domain Eukaryota; kingdom Metazoa; phylum Chordata; order Ceratodontiformes; family Ceratodontidae; genus Neoceratodus; species Neoceratodus forsteri. Next base: position 631,325,294 of record CM028136.1, on the reverse strand, counting down.
ACAGTTGTCGGATTCAACTGAAATTTTCAGAATCTCTTAACAGTGACAAAATCTAGAATATTTGAAAGTTTCATGTAAATCTGTAAAGTTGTTTTTGAGTTGTTTGGGCCAAAATAAATGTGTATACTCTAGATTTTAGATTTTAGTGGATTTCTGATGAATTTTTCACTTCATCTACATCTAAAGAAAACCTGTGAAACTGAAATGGAAATTGCTGTGGTTTTGTAGTGTGGTAGAAAATATTTTTTTAAGGAGTGAGAAGTCTGACATTTGTGTAGTTTTTTAATATTTAAGTTTTAAAACTGGGTTTTGGCCATAAGCAGTTAAAAATCAGGTATTAGAGTTAGCATACCAGCCGGGCCCACCGGCGCAGCAGTTGGATTTCCACTTGCGATGCCAGCGACCCAGGTTCGGGAACGAGCCTGGGAGCTGGAGGGCCAGCCAGGGAGGGGAGGACTTGAGCGTCCCAAGGACTGCTCATTCTATCCAGGGGGAGGGGGGAACCAGAGCTCGGCTCTTGTCTGGTCCTGGGTGGAGACCCAAGGTACAGCAAGCCCAACGCTCAACAGAGGGGCGACGTGCCAGATGTCGGCGCTTAGTGCCTTGACATCCAGGGACTTGGCACGCCAAGAGAACATCAGGAAAATAACCTCGCAGTCTCCCAGTAGAAGGAGCACCAGGCCCTGACCTTCAATGCCCCTACCTGCCCGGAGACAGCGTTCTGACGAAATACAGAGATGCATCGGGGTGTAAGGGCTCCCACCCTGTACCCACCTGGGGGGTACAACCATGGCTCCATGGGGGATGTACTGCACCGGTCACCAGGTAGGTGAGTGAGAGCTGATAAGGCTGTAGGTGTCTCCTGAAGAGGGGAGAGCTGCGAAGAGGAGGAGAATAAAGAGAAAGTAAAAAAAAAAAAAAAAAGAGTTAGCATACCATACAGCACATGCAGAAGAGTTTCAGTGTTATTGATTGGAATGGTACACAGTTAATGATTCTCAACAGTTTGTATGTTTTGTTTGTCTCTGTCACTTTTTGGCCTTGTCTACAGAGAAAAGTGTAAATGACTTAGGGGTGAAATTTAGCATGGTGTTCTGGATCAATATGGAAGGATTTCCTAGCTGGCTTACAGGGTGGGTTTTGTGTTACTTTTTAAATATTTAAATATGTAAGATGAAGTTGTGGTATGCAGTGTCAGTAACAATTGGATTGTTAATAAGTCTTTTTTGGCTCTGGTGTGGAGAAAATAAATGGTCAGAGACTGAACTGTGTAATTTGGGTGGTCTTATGGTTTGGTGTGGAAGAATTTCCTGGTGAGGTTAGAAGTCACAGTGTTCATTAGTTTTTGAACTATTTAAGTTTAAGTTTAAAAATCAGGTTCTGATCATATGTGATGGGTAAAATCAGGTTTTAGAGCAAAGGTACTGTATTTTCAGAAGAATTTCAACATTGTTCAAAATGTCAGTACTTTCTAAACTTGTATTTTATGTTGTAATGTTAGTCTTTGTGCCATTGTGCAGAGGGAAGAGTACAGAAGTTTAAATTGTGAAAAATGATATGTTGGTATTGCACGGTTTAAAAAGATTCTCTGGGGAGTTCAAAAGTATAAGGTTTTATTAGTTTTTAAGAAAATTAGCTTTAAGGTTTCTGTAGTATTTTTTTCTGATCCCTAGCTATCTATTTCACTGCACCAGTATTTTGTAATTTTATTTTTTTTTAATGTAGAAAGAAATAAAGCTTAAATTGTAAAAACTGATGTGGTGTAAGGTTGTGTTGAAAGATTGCAGGTGGGAGGTTATATCTAAAATGTTGTTTGACATTCACATGGGAAATATTTATGATGAGACATTGTACTTCAATTGGTCAGTATTTTCAGGCAAGGATCTGGATTTTCAAAGCCCTATGAATGCCACAAGGTGGTTGTGGCAAGGTGTTCTACCACAACTTGCACCTTGTAGCAAATGATGCAGCAATACCAATTCAGAAACATGGTCTGTATCTGAATTGGGGCCCACTATGGCAAACTCGCACATTATACCTCTTGCAACATAAATGAGGGTGCACCATATCGCAGGGGGCTTGCACAACATCCCCTTTTCCAGGATTCAAGATGCCCCGCTGTGGATTCAGCAAGAGGCTCAAGATAGGCCATGAATATGCTGGTCTAAGCCCCTTGGACCAGTGCCAGACACTGTGGCCACTTGTTGTTGGGGACCCTGATGGGTTTGTATGGGGGCAGTATGGGCACGGGGTGCTCTAGTGGCAGTTGAGGAGGGGGTTCGCAAGCATATTAGTGAGCCTGCACCCTGTGTGGGTGCTGTTTATAGAGCATGAGTGTCACAAGGAACTGAGAAGGGGGATACAGAGACACACAGTGCCATGCCCCATATGGGCACGGCCTTGTGGGAAGCTGCCAGGGCTGTTCCCAAGTGAGGTCATGATACTGTGTGTCTCTGTACCCCCCTCACCATTCCTTGTATGTGACACTAATGCTCAATAAATGGCACCCCTGCCAGGTGCACCCTCACTAATATGCTTGCCAATTCCAACTGCCACTAGGGCACCTCATGCCCATGCCACCCCGTATCCCGCATGCCTGCAAAGTGTGTGTCACCCTTCCCCAACAATCCTGGCACCACCACTGTTGTGCTGGGCAGAGGGGGCAGCCAGATCACTGTGGCTTTTCCACAGGTGTGCCAATTGCTTTGGTGCACATCTGCGGATGTGGCGACACCCAGTTTTGCAGCACAGAGACCCTGTTCTTCTTGAATATGATGCAGGGTCCCTGATGCAGCTAGAGTGCACCATAGCCCAAGATTGCTGCAGATCTGCTGTGATCTAGGAGCTCTGAAAATCTGGCCCAATTTGTCATTTTTTCCTTTCAGCTTCTAACAAACTCTACATCAAACATAAAGGAAGGATCCTTAAGGAGCATTTGGATGGGATTGGGTCAGGCATGGACGCTGATAGTAGGTGGGAAATCATCAGGAGAGGGGTGAAGGATGCTACCAGCACCTGTGCAAGAGTAAGATGAAAATGCGGTAGGGCCCAAAAACCCTGTTGGTGGACCAGGGAGGTCCAAGAGGTGGTGCAGGGAAAGAAAGCAGCCTATAAGAAATTCAAGTGCTCAAGGAGTGAAAGGGATCGAGGGGAGTATGAGCTGATGGCTAGAAGGGCCACTAGAGTGGTGAGGGTGGCTAAGGCAAGGAAGGAGCAGAACCTGGCCAGGGAAATTAGGAGAGGGAAAAAGGGGTTCTTTAGACACATTGGGGAAAGACGAAGGGTGAAGGGGCAGATTAGCAGGATTAAATCAGGGAAGAGATGGGCACAAGACCCAGAGGAGCAGGCTGAGGTACTAAATGAGTACTTCACCTCAGTTTTCACCAGGAAAAATGGGATGCTGCATCATACATGGAGGACAGAGATAATGAGGAGGGGGCCCTTACCAATCGGCAGGTCTGGGAGAGGGGGGCATCACTGGCAGGTGGGGGAGGGCTAAGCAGGAGAAGAGGTACTGGAAGTGAAATCACAGCAGAGAGAGTGAGGGAAGCCCTCAGCTCCTTAAGACGGAGAAAGCACTGGGGCCGGATAAATTACATCCTAGAGTGCTGAAGGAACTTGCAGATGTCCTGGCGAAACCCCTGGCAGAGCTTTTCACCATCTCTTGAGGACAGGGTGGGTGCCCCAAGACTGAAGGTGGGCATGTAGTGCCTCATCCACAAGGGGGGGATCAAGGGAGGTGGTAGGAACTACAGGCCTGTCAGCCTGACATCAGTGGTGGGCAAGGTGATGGAGGGCATTGTCAAGGAGAGGCTAGGGGGGACCTGATAAGTCAGGGTGCCTGGACGATAGACAGCATGGATTCATCCTGGGAAATCGTGTCAGACAAACCTGGTGGAGTTCTATGACTGGGTGACAAGTGCCTTGGACCTGGGTAGACCAGTGGATGTCCTCTTCTAGAATTCAGCAAGGCATTTGACTCTGTTCCTCACGTGGGCCTGTTGGATAAACTAGGAGAAATGGGGTGGGAAACCAGATGATCCGATGGATAGGCAATTGGCTCCAGGACCGGACCCAGAGGGTCGAGTTGGTGGGATAGTCTCTTTCCCAAGGAGGGTCATTAGTGGGGTCCCACAGGGATCAGTCCTGGGCCCTTCTGTTCAACGCTTTATGTATCCACATAAGGACAGGAATCAGGAGTGAGATGAGTCTCTTTGCAGATGACTCTGAAACTGGGGGCGGTGGATGGGGAGGAGGGGAGGTGGCCCTGCAGGGGACCTGGAGGCTCTGGAAAGATGGTCTAGAAAGTGGAAGCTGAGGTTTAATGCAGGGAAATGCAAGGTACTCCACCTGGGCTAGAACCCCAGGCCAAGTGTACACCCTGGGGGAATACTACAAGTCTCAATGGTGAGAGGGACCTGGGTGGTGGTGGATGTCAAGATGAACAACTCTGAGACTTGTAGGAGGGCAGCAGCCAAGGCCAACAGGATGCTGGGATGCATCGCTAGGATCACCTCAGAAGGAGGGAAGTGATACTCCTCTGTATAACTGTCTTGGTGAGGCCACACCTGGAGTACTGCGTGCAGTTTTGGAGTTCGGACTTAAAGAGGGGATATTAACCTCCTGGAGAGGGTCCAGAGGAGGCAAACCAAAATGATTTGGGGGCTTGGGGACAGGACCTATGAGGAGAGGCTCAAGAGCTAAATATGTACACTTTGGAAGAGAGAAGGGACCGGGGGGACATGATAGAGGTCTTCAGGTACATGAAGAGAGTAAATAGGGGAGGAACAGTGAGGGTGCTTCGAAGGAAGGAGGAGGGGGCCACTAGAGGGCATGGGTGGAAGCTGGAGGGGGGAAGATTCAGGGGAGAAAGGAGGAGGTGCTACTTCACTGAGAGGGTGGCAGAGCCATGGAATGCACTACCTAGGGGGCTGGTGGAGGCAGAGACAGTGGAGGGGTTCAAGAGGGGGTGGGACAGGTACAGGGGAAGGGTTCAGGAAGCAAAATCCAATGCAGCAAGAATATCCGGAACTGGGAAGAGAGAAGCCAGAGAAGGCGAGGGGGACAGCAAGGTCAGCACCCAGGGTGGGGGCTGACCAAACGAGCAGACACGAAAGACCATTAGGCCTATTCTGCTGGCATTTTAGTATGTTAGTATGTTAGTAAAGCTGAAGCACTTATTAGACCAATAGTACATACTTTTTGTTCTTCCATATGGCAAAACTAATTGGATAACATTTAAGTATTTTTAGATTGACAGTTACAGTCTTAACTTCTGTATACTGAAGTGGGCCATGTGTATTTTTATACCAAGCCAATGTACTGTAAGTGAACAGGTCTGTAACTGTCTTTGACTAGTAGCCGTTTAGACACGAACTGTCAGATCAGAATGAAATTTCCAGCAAATGGTATCTGTGTAAGTATCTACAAACCCTGAAAGAGTCATCCTGATCTGTTAAGTAGTTCTTAATTAATAGTGTTCATATCAAAATAATAGCTTAAACAATTTGTCAGTCTTCACTTAATACAGTGGGTCACAAATAGTAGTTAATACTAGAAGAACAAAAAGTATATACTATTAGTCTAATAAGAGCTTCAGTTTTATGTTTAGTGATGTAGAGTTTGTTAGAAACTGAAAGGAAAAAATGACAAATTGCCAGATTTTCAAAGAGCCCCTAGATCACAGCAGATCTGCAGCAATCTAGGGCTATGGTGTGCACGGACAAAACTGAAAACTGCAACATGTGGTATAGGTCACACAATCTACAAACCCCCAAAATGTCACCTTGATCTTTTAAGTAGTTTTTTAGTTACAGGCTTTATGCCAAGATAAAATTTTTAAAGATTTAAGGTCTCCATACTCACAGCCAGCCATGTGCGCCACACAGACAGGAGCACTGCACAGCAGATGCCACACACTCAGCTCAGGGACAATATTCAGCCAGCATGCTCCCATGCAGTGCAACACATAGTTACCATATGCTCTGATTACACAGCACCCCAACTGTTTAAGGCTGACTGGAGTCAGTTGAGACAGACTACCCCAAACAGGATAGTTTCAGGGCTCCTGGGAGTCATATTCAGCCTTAACATGCTAATGAGACCACTAGGCATGCAAGACGCTATGGGCTTTTTGCTTTCCCAGTACGGGCTCATTATCATGCGACATAATGCCACCACACAGGGAATGCAATTGTGCAGAGCTGGCTGCCTCTATTCCTGATTGTCCATTGTGTAAGCTGATGTACAGTCCTGGTAATCTAGTGTACCCCCTCCCAGTCATCCGTACTGTAAGCCTGTATACATCCCTGGTGGTCTAGTGGACCCTCCCAACTGATCATCCACCTTGTAAGCCTGTATGCATCCCTGGTCGTCTAGTGTACCCCCATCATTGATTGCCCATCTTGTAAGCCTGTATACATCCCTGGTGGTCAAGTGGCCTCCCCACTCCCTGATCACAGACCATGCAGCCTGCCTGCCCCCATCCACCAACTCTGGATCCTCTGACCCCAACCCATACCATCTCCCTCATACCATAGCTAATTCCCAAGATGTTGACCAGCACAGCCCTCTACTAACCATTTTTTCTGGCCACCATCTGAATAACAGGCCGTGGACATGGGCCTACTGTAGAATTAGCTGATTTTACAGTAGGCATATGACTGTTTATTGTCATTCAGATGGTGGCAGGCCAAGGTGGAGAGTGGAGGGGTAGTGCCAGCCACCATCTCTGGACAGGTTGGCTGTGGTGCGAGGGGACTAGAGTGGGTTTGGGGTAGAGGTCCAGAGTAGGTGGAACAGGAGGGGGTGGATGGGTCATGGGGCCTGTGATCATGGGGAGAACATTAAACTCCCAAGGAAGGATATCGGCTCACAGGCTGGCTGATCAGGGTTTGAAACCGACTAGACCAACAAGGAAGTATACAGGCTTACATTACAGGTACTCAGGAGTGGTGGTCTGCTAGACCAGTACTCTGGCTTACAGTGCGAGTGATAAAAGGTGGGGGTCCACTAGACAACCAAGGAAGTATACAAGGTTTCAGGGTGGGTGGTTGGGGTTGGGGAGGACTAGACCACCAGGGAAGTACCACAGTATACTGGATGGGTGACCAGGGAGAAACTCTATGCAGGGATAAGCGTTGGATTTTGGCAGCCTTAAAGGGACACTGTCAAGTCTTTCTGCATCATGTTATTTCTAGCTAAAAATCCACATTTTATGATTGTTAATCTTCTCTAAACTTCATTGATGTTGCTGGTTGCTTTATCTGCTTCCTTTCTTAGTGAAACTGAAATGCATGCTTATGGTGCAAATATTCTGAACCTTGCTATTTTTTAAAACCTTGATGTATTCTTATTGCATACTTTCTGAACTCAAGATGTGATAGTCTTCACTGCTCCCACTTCATCATGAGTGACTAGAGTGTGTTGGAGATGTACCCAAGTTCAGGAAAGATGCAGTAGGAATTTATCAAGGACTGTAATCAATTTTTTGTGTGATAACACTATATGGTGGGCAGTCTGTTTTTCACTTTAAAAAAGAAAAAAAAATTAATCAGAATCAAACTACCAGCTATATTAGCAATCTCTTCAGAATGTGACAAGTCCTAACATGTGTTTTTTAAACTAGAGGCACTTTGAAACCTAAGAGGACTAACAGTGTCCCTTTAAGCAGCACTGTGACAGAGGGTGTTTAGCACTGCTAAAACCACTGAGTATACCACTGCACTCTGCATGCAAAGAGGTTCCCTCATTTTCATGGGCCCAGCAGTATTTTCTGTGTGATTACATTGTACAATCGACATTGCACACTGAGAGCTTTTTAATATGGCTCTTGCCCTATCGGCTTACACTATTCTTGGTTAGCAAGGCAATAACATGGTTAGTGCCAAGCTAATCATTCTATTATGGGGCCCAAACATTGTTTTTATGTATCACAAAGGACAGGAAATTACCAACAAATAGCTATAGAACTAGTGCACAAATAATCAGCCCAAAATTCACAAGATATAATAGGGGTGTCTGATCCTATGAACCTTGAAAATTCCATTGTGCTCCACTGAATCATTTTTGAGTTACAAGTTTTAAAAATTTGACAATATTTATATGTATTGCAAAAGTGCAATAGTTACCAACCTGTTAGTTAAAGAATCAGTACACAGATAATGTAGAAATTGACAGGACTTGGTGTGATGTTGTTTTCATGTATTGGGATGGGGCGGTAGTTACTGTCCTTTTGTTACAGAGCCATTACACAAATAAGAGTGATAGTTTCAAGATTATGTAGGAGTGCCTGCACTTATAAACCCTGGAAATTACAGCACAATCTATTAAGTAGTTTTTAGCTTCAGCTACAGGTCTCATGCCAAGACCACAGTACTGAAGATTTGGTGGTTTTCATGTATTGCAGTTTGTCAATATAAACCAAACGGTAGCTACCGAACCAGTGCACAGATTGGGTCCAATGGTTCTCTGGTTGCAGTGGAAGTGACTGTATGCATAAACCCTGAACTTTCAACCTGATCTGTTGAGAGGATTTTGAGTTACAGGTTTCATGCCAACATCATAGTTTTTTAAGATTTGGTGATGTTTTGATGTACTGTAATGGGTTGGTAGTTACTGACTAGTGGTGGGGGAAGTGGGCTCAATCCGCTCAGCGAAGTGATTTGCGGAGCAAAGGTGGATTCGCGGAGTGCTCCACAAGGCAAAGTGGAGTACTGCATTATAATGAGGAACACGGGCGTGCAATGGAAAATAGCTACTTGCCACAACTTCCACTGGTAACTTCTCTTCAATTTTTAAGGCGACATTGGTGGCAGTTCACTACTACTTCGCTTTTTGTATTTGAGCTCAAGGAGGATTTTGCAGTGATTCATGGAGTTCAGGTCACATGGGCTCTATATTGATCTGCACAGCCTCAGTTCGAGGTAGTATGAGTAGGAAGGAGTAGGAGACAGTGTGCTCTGATAATTGTCTGTAAGAATCTTTTAAAAGCTGTTCAAAAAGCATTTTTGCTTTTTTGGGGGGGATCCAACTGTAGTTCATCGATTGTAGGAAACCCTCCTGTGCTCACGTCATCGAGCGTTTTTGTTTGTGTGTGGATTTTGAATGTAAATTTACAACATTGAGTGTGTGTGGTGAAAGACAGTGGTGTGTGCTGTGTGTGGGAGGGGTGTATCTGTGTGTAGGTAGATTTAAGTTTTAGAATTAGTGATTTATTTGTGTTTTGGTAATATTTTTGTTATATAACTGACTGTGTTACTGTACACATAGTGAAATTGTCAGTGATAGTACACATTTTCTTGCTGCTTGTTGTGTGAATGTGGTGCAGCATTTCATAAGGTCAGGTTGTTTAAATTACAAATTTACATTACATGGCACTGAGTACACTGAACTTTTGCATTTGCATCGCATTGCTCGTTCAGCATTGTACACAAAGTGTTCTGTGTGGTGTGTGCAGTGTTACGTGCATCAAATATAATACACCTTTTAAAATTTGTGACACAGATCAGTGTAAGTGCAACTAAGCACAGCAGTGTGAACCTGCTATCCACTGCAGCTGCTTGATTTTGTACTGCGATCGTGTTCTCTGTTCTTAGTGTTGCTGCTTGTAGTGCTGTAAAAATCAGCACTGTCTGTATTCAGTGCCCCCCCACATTAAAAATATATTTTTTACCAGACTGGATAGTTTTTGTGACCCCATCAGCACCACTGGTTACTGAAGTTGTTTTAATTCCATGACAGTGTCACAACACAGTAGTCCCTTGTCTGTTGCTGAAGCCACAGTTGTTTATTTTGCTTCACATCCAGCTAGCGAATAGTGACCCTCCAGTCAGAAAGTGAACGTATCAAAATCTGAATTTGGTAACAATATTTGTGGTTAATCCCCCAACATGCCTGCAAAGAGACATGCAAGTAAAGCTGTTTCTGGCCCTGGCAATGTTGGCAGTAAGAGGGTCTGTGGGCATGATAGTAGTACGCGGATGGAGAAGTGTATTGCTGATGTGAGGAAAGGTATTTCTCCTGCAATGTTTTTTACAGCCCAATCAGTAGCTTTACTGATAGTTGGAGGAGATGATGTTCTCCCAGCCGGTGGTGTTAGTACTGGTGTTAGTGGTGGTGGAGGTAGTATTAGCATTGTTGCATCAAGTTCAAATTCCGACCGGTGTACTGTATCCAAACATATTGAGTGTGAAGCAGTGCAAGTGAGTGACAGCGTAGATGATGTCATACTTCCCAGTAACATCCCATTAACTGAACCTGATTCTGATGATCATGTTAACGATAGCATACAATGTGGTATTCCATCCACTGTGGCACTTAACGTCACTCATTTTCCATGCAACAGTGATTCACAGTGTGGTGAAAAAGTATCAGGTGATGGTGGGGTAGATGCTGATGATGAATGTGATGCTGCTGCTGCTGCTGCTGATGATGATGATGATGTTGCTGTTGTTGTAACATGCAGTCCACATGTTAGCATCCAAGCAGAAGATGCGGATGTGTGTGACAGTGACGTTGATGAATATGATGATGATTTAATTGACCCCAATTGGGAACTGGAGAATAAGAAATTGAAACTGTCTGTGTGATTCACTTCCTTCCTGCCTGGCAAGAGAGCATGTGACTTACAGTACTGTAAGCCATGTGATGTGTGGGGGGGCTGCCAAGTCTGAAACACCAAGTGGATCACTTAGAATCATAATGAGGAATGCAAAGTCCATTAAAACGCCTTACTTCGCGTTGTCATTTAGCCCAATGTGAAGTGGTAATGACAAGGCGAAGTGAGCACCTTGCATTGCCTACTCCACATAACGGAATGGCAATGCGAAGTGCCCACTTCACATGCACTTCGCCAGCGGATTTTAAATTCACTGCATCTCTATTACTGACCTGTAATCAAGAAACCAAGGCACAGATTGAGATGATATTTTCAAGACGTGGTGGGAATAACAGAACCTAGAAACCTTAATTTTGTCCCAATCTACTGAGTAGGTTTTAAGGTACAGGTTTATGCCAAAATAACAGTTTAACAGAAACCACAAAAGTAGTAGTACTGCCAGCTGCAAGTATCAATACAGAATGCACAATACCCAGGGCTTCCAATTTGTACAAAAATACAATCTGGCTGCATGGCAGCACCAATGAGAAAAGGTCAGCACCCACAGGTCTAAACAGTTTCAAAGCAGCTTACAATAAAATCACTCAGACTCCATTTGCATGTGTTTTAACTTTTGCAGTGGATTTTATTAACATACAGTCTTAAAAAGCATACTGCCACCAGTCCATCTCTTGACAACATGTATTGCAATGGATCGGTATTTACTGCCTGTAGTTAAAGAACCAGTACATAGATCAGGCTGAACGTACCAGGATGTAATGGGAGTGACTGCACCTACTGTAAGAGCACTAAACTTTTCAGTCTGATACATGAAGTCATTTTTGAGTTACAAATATAACACCAAGATTATAGTTTTGAACATTTGGCAATGTTTTCATCTATTGTCGTGGCTCAGCTATAGTTTTGGAGTTACAAGTTCATGCCAAGTTTTAAAAATTTGACAATATTTGTATGTATTGCAAAAGGGCAATAGTTAACAACCTGTTATTTAAAGAACCAGAACACAGATAATGCAGAAATTGACAGGACTTGGTGTGATGTTATTTTCATGCATTGGGATGGGGCAGTAGTTACTGTCCTTTAGTTACAGAGCCATTGCACAAATAAGAGTGATAGTTTCAAGATTACGTAGGAGTGCCTGCACCTATAAACCCTGGAAATTACAGCACAATCCATTAGCTATCATGGTATCATGACTGGGGAGCAAGATGGCAACCGGTGTGGGTCTGCCTTGATTTTGCTGCAGCAGTAGTAGTTTTATTTTTCAGTGTTATTTTCGTTTCAAGTCTGTTTTATTTTGTTTTAGTTTGTATTTGCTGTGTTTGTTTTGATTTTCTGATTTTGGATCTGGACACTCCCCCACTGCTGCTACTGTGAGCCATTGTTTAAGCCCCGTTTTTCTCCCCGGAATCGATTATCTATTGGTTCGAAGTACTAGCTGTACATTGTGGCTTCATATAACAATACACTTCTGCATTTACTAAGACTGTGTGGCTGTGGATCTACCAGGACCCTGTGGATTTATCGGGACATTTGGAGATCATACTGGAAGTTTCTTGGATGTGTTCTTCCCCCTTGATGGTGCCCGACTTGGAAAGAGGTGGTGAGCTGGCCTGAGACTGGCATCTGTTTTTTTATCTGCAGACTGTTGGGAAACTGCCAAGAAATGTAGACCTGAGCTGGGCCAAGACTAGTTGCTGCAGCGGGGAGGAGCGCACTGTCTCCTCTTCCAGTGGGTGAGGGGGTTGGCTGGAAGTGCACAGGAGGGTGAAGTTTTTGTCTGCCTCGGGGGGCCTGCAGTTTTGGGATGGTCATTAGGCCACCCTAGGTATGGGGCCCTGACCCTGGGGAGTAGTAGTTCTGGGTGGCTCCAAACTGGTACGGGCCTCGGGGGTTCTTTTCGGCTTTGGTAGCTGCTGCTGGGAAGATTACACATCCTCCCTCGATGTTTGCTGAAGTAACACAAGAAGCAAGTTGCTGATTTTTGAGAGGGGACTGGTGTGCAGCATGAATGCTGTCTGGGGGGCTCGGACTATCGCTAGGGCTGGTCCCATTCCTGGGGTACAGCTGAATTAGTCTATTGCCTGAATTGTGTGGCATATCTTTTCAAACTCTGGATTTCATCTGATTATCTGGACTGGGGAAAAGAAATAAGTACTGGTGACTTAATGGGCTTAATTTCAAGCAGCTCCTTGGTGAGGTCATGAGAGGGCCTCTGACTTGCATATTTTATTTGTAGTTTTTATGCACTGTTGTGAGAGAACAGTGCTTGGACTTTAAATGGTGGTGGTGGAGGTGAGATACCCATTGTTAAAATCCTTTCATATTGATATTTTAATGTGTATTTATTTGTAATTGTATTTGTACTGTAATTGTATTTGGAAAGTGTTAGATGTGGTTGGGTGGGGATTTTTTTTATTTATTGTTATTAGTTTGTTTAAATTATCTGGTTAATTTTGTCTGCTTGTTTATTTATTATTGGTTGGCAGGGGTCTCTCTCCATCAGGCGCTACTCTTCTGTTGAGCTCCGTGGCCTCCATCCCTTTGACTGTCCTCATTTGCCGGCTGAAGTCTATATTCAATGCCATGCATTGGGGATTATTAGGAGAAAGTACAGGGATGGGGGCTGCGGACCTCTCAGGAGAGTGGAACCAAGTGGCTGGATCGAAGTAGTGGGGATTAGGAGATGCCCTGGGGCAAAATGGGTTCCCTATAGGGGTTTTCCCTGTCTGGTTTCCATACCCAAGGGCTCCACTGTATGTGGGCGGATGACTCAGTTGACCTCGGGGTCTCATCCAACCCAGATGGTGTTATGCAATGCCAGGTCTATTAAAAACAAGATGGCAGTGATGGCCGATCTTGTTGGATCATCAAACCTGGTCTGCATCACCGAGACCTGGCTGGATGAAAATTCTGGCCCTATTTTGGAGTCAGCAATTCCGGACGGGTTTTCAGTGATACACCGCCCGAGGTTGGATATTAGGGGTGGGGGAGTGGCCATTGGTTTTAGATTGGAATTGATCTTTGTGGAGGTGCCAGTAGGGGAGACTCGATCCTTTGAATGTATCATGGTTGCAGGTGTGGGGTGCAGGATTCTTATCATCTATTGTCCACCCGGGGGTGAGAAGCAATTCCTGCAGGAAGTCGCAGACTTCATCATCAACATGATGTTGGACTCCCCCAGATGGATGGTGCTGCAGGACTTCAATGCCTGGGTCAACAATGAACTCTCACAGTTTGGTCAAGACTTCCTCCAGTTGATGAATTCGCTGGGCTTCTCACAGGTGACTAACTCTGTGACCCATAGGCATGGTCATTCCTTGGACCTAGTCTTCCTTCTAGGTATGAAGACCTCTGATTTGGTAGTGGAGCCAGTCAGTTGGTCAGACCATCACACCATAAGGCTCAATTTCTTGCCCCCCCATATAGGACTACCCCTAAGGAGATGGTCCAGTACCACCCTTTAATGGGTTGATCCCCGATGGCCTACTGGTGGTGCTGGACCTATTGGGGCTGCTGAGGAATAGTGGTGACCCAGATACCTTAGTCCAGGGTTATAATGACACTGTAACTGAGGCTCTGGATTGTCTCGCTCCTGTCCTTGTTCATCCCCTTACCCAGCACCCTCGGTCCCCTTGATTTGATGGGACCTTGAGAGAGCTGAGGAAAGTGGCATGAAGGCTGGAGCATCGCTGGCATAAATAGGGCCTGGATGCCAACAGACTTAGATTGTTAGCCCATTATAAGGACTGTCAATTGGTTATCTCCCATAAGAAGGCAGAGTTCCTGTCCAGGGAGATTGCTGTGGCACAAAATCGACCGGCTTAGTTCTTCCGAACTGTAGACAGACTGTGCAATCCAGTCTGTCTGCAGTCTCAGAGAGTATTGTTGAAAGGGAAGTGCAATGAATTGGCTCACTTTTTTACCAATAAGGTTGCTGACATCAGGTCTGAGATTTGCATGGGAAGCCCTAATGGGGCGGACGGTGATTGGTGGGAGGTGGCAGCTCCTCTGTCTGCCTGGTCTGATGTCGGCCGCCCAGCGATCAGGGATGCCGTGAAGATTATCCAGTCTTTGCGGCTGACCTGCTGTGGTTTGGACCCCGGCCCAACGTGCCTCCTTGTGGGGTGTGTTGAGACCATTGGCTTGGTCCTTGCTGAGAAAGTCTGGTGTTCGTTAGAATCCAGGGTGTTTCCAGATACCCTGAAGGAGGCGGTAGTGGTACCCCTTCTTAAGAAACCATCTCTCAATCCAGACTGTCTTGCAAACTACAGACCCATCTCTAACCTTCTCTTTATGGGTAAGGTTGTTGAGAAGGTGGTCGCGCTGCAGCTGGAGGATCATTTGACCATCCATGACATCTACGATCCTCTCCAGTCCAGTTTCTGAAAACAGCATAGTACCGAGACGGCCCTTGTTCGGGTTCTCAATGATCTCCTAACAGCAAGAGATCAGAGGAGCCATACCATCTTGGTTCTTCTTGATCTTTCGGTGGAAGTTTACACTGTGGTCCATGGGGTGTTGGTCGGGCACCTGTGGTCAATCTGTGGACTGTCTGGTACAGTCCTCAGATGGTTTCATTCTTTCCCTACTGGCAGGTTTCAGAGTGTAGTCTGTGGAGTTTACACCTCTGGCAAGGTCTCCCTGCCATGTGGGGTTCTGCAGGGCTCTGTACTGTCCCCCATGTTGTTTGCAGTGTATATGCTGCCGTTGGGAGGCATTGTAAGGCAGTATGTACTGTTATGCAGATGATACTCAGCTATACCTGTCCTTTGTGCCCGATCAAGGGGAAGCTGTCTCGAGTTTTAAAGACTGCCTTTCCGAGATTGAGGATTGGATGAGTGCCAGCTGGCTGAGGTTGAATCTGGATAAGACTGAGGTTTTGGTGGTGGACCCGGGCCGTCGAGTAGAGGGGCCGTAGGAGGGGTGAGCCTCAGGGCTTTGGCTCGGTGATCGCCAGCTGACGGCCTCTGAATGGGTGTGGGAGCTGGGTGTGATTCTCGATGACAGATTGATGCTTAAACATCAGGTGTCATCCATTGTAAAGACTGCCTTTTACCATCTAAGGAATGTAGCCTGGATCAAGCACCTAGGTCTGCCTGATGACCCATCAGTTTTGGTTCACGCCTTTGTAACCTCTCGCCTTGATTACTGTAATGCCCTGTACCTAGGGCTATCAGGGGTTGATATCCGCCACTAGCAGCTGGTGCAGAAGCAGCTGCCAGGCTGTTAACTGGGCTACCTCATAGCTGTCATGTCACACCGGTGCTGCGCGATCTGCACTGGCTGTCTATTCAGTAGCGGATCACCTTTAAGGTCGGTTTACTGACCTATAAGGCCATATACGGACAGGGACTGAATTATCTGCAAGATCTTCTTCATCCCTATTGCTCCTCCCAGCCGCTTCGCTCCACTGACAAGGGATTGCTAGACATTGCCAGGGTTCATTTAAAGTCATCTGGGGCCCATGCATTTGAATCTGTGGCCCCGTCCCTGTGGAATTCTCTACCCCGTCGGATACGACAGTGCCTGATGGTGGAGAGATTTAAATCTGCATTAAAAACTCATTTATTTACTTTGGCGTTCCCTGATTTTATTTGATCTACTGCAGATGTTTTTATATGTGTAGTTGTTTTTATGTATTTTATGGTTATGTACTAGCACTATGGTTTTGGAATAGCGCTATTTTATAAATAAATGATGATTGATTGATTGATTGATCAGTAGTTAGTTACTTACTGTACCTGTAGTTATGAAACTGGTAAACAGATTGGGCTGAAATTTCTAGTACACTGTGGGAGTGGCTGGACCTACAAATCTTGACTGTTTCAGCCTGATCTGTTGAAAAGTGTTAGAGTTACAGATTTGATGCCAAGATTATAGTTTTACAGATTTGGCTTTGTTTTCATGAATTTGGACCTTAAGTTCAGTAACCGCTCAGCAACCGCTTCAATTCTCTTCTTCTGCTTGAGGATGAGAGGTGATGTAGCCATGACAGGGGCAGTTAGAGATGGAAAGGAAGTGGGGGGCAGGTGGCAGGGGCCAGATAGCAGGAAGAACAGGGGGCAACATGGAACACGGGAAAATGGGGGTAGCGGGGGATCAGAGCAGGAGGAGGAGGAGGGGGTAGAGGAAGGAAAGCACAAGGAGAAGGACCAGTTGGGAGGAAAGGGCAAGGAGAGGGACCAGAAGTACAAGGAGGATATAGCAAAGGGAGTTGAGGGTTTAGGCCAGGGGAGCACAACAGGCAAGGAGGGGTTGAACGGAGATGGGAAAGAAGGGAGGACGAGCCAGGCAAGTATAGCAGATGGGGGGAAGGACTAGTCACAAGCAGTGACAGGGGGGTAGCTGGGTACAGAAGGATACTCGGGAGAAGAAGAGGCTTAGGATTGGAGAGGAGGGGGTGGCCAGGGAATAAGGAGGGGGTGGCATGTGGCACCCTGATAGGGGGAGAAGCAAGGAGCCGGCTGAGGGGAGATGCCGGTAGAAAGGATGAGGGACATGGAAGAGGGGGAAATGGAGGAAAATGGGCAGTCAGAGTGCTCCTGTTGGGTGATTCCATGATCAGGGGTATCAATTGGGATAGGGAGGGGGAAGCCTGCCCAGTTAGAACAAAATGCTTCCCTGGACTAACGGTGCACAGGGCCAAACATGAGGTATATCAGCTGGCAAAGGATTGTGGAGGTTCCCCGAACATACTGGTCCACCTGGGTACCAATGACATTGAGGGAAATAGTGAGCTAGAGATACAGGCAAGGTTCAAGGAGCTTGCCAGGGTCTGCCATGACATTGGATGTGCAATTTCCTTCTCGGAAATCCTGCCAGTGCCAAGGGCTAGTGGGGAACACAAGAGGAAGATTAGGTAGATAAACCAGTGGCTCAGGGAGTGGTGTGGGACCAGAGGGTATGGGTTGATGGAGGATTGGGGGGAGACCTGGGATGATAAGGGGCTATATGCTAGAGATAGGCTCCATCTCAGTTTGGAAGGGAGGGAAATCCTTAAGTTGAAAATAGAGGAGTTTGTTGGTGAAAGGTGGGGTTTAAACTTGTGAAGGGGGAGGGATGGGAGAAAAGGCTGTCGAGAGGGATCTGATAAAGGAGGGAATCTGTCTCCACCCCCCTGGGAGCTGAAGGAATGCGGGAAAAGGCTGACTGGTAAGGTGCTGACCAGGGGAAGATAGAATCCCCATGGGAACACGAGCAGGGGAAATGGAAGTATAGGGAAAGGGAGGGATGTAGTGCTGCTAAATGCCAGGAGCTTGGGCAATAAAATGCCTGAGCTCCAGGCGATGCTAACTAAGGGAGAGGTGGATGTGGCAGTGGTCACTGAGACCTGGGCCACCACAGGGCATGACTGGGACCTGAACCTGGAGGGTTACACCATGTTCAGGAAGGACAGGGGGGAGGGAAGGGAAGGGGAGGAGGGGTAGCAATAATAGTTAAAAACTGCATTGGCATAGGAGGTATGGAGGAGGCGGAGAGAACTGTGGAGGTGATTTGGGTCACCTTAATAAAAAGGAGGGAGGCAAGAGAGTAAAAATAGGAGTGGTGTATAGACCACCCACGCTGGTGGAGGAGCTGGAGGAGAGTCTGGTGGCAGATGTGGGGAGACACTGCAGTTTGGGCAAGGGAAGGGTGGTGGTGTTGGGGGACTTAAACATGCCAGGAATGGACTGGGAGACTATGACATCCTCAGTGGCCAGGGAACAGAGGTTGTTGTATGTCTTTCAAGACACGTTCCTAACTCAGCAGGTGGGGGAACCAACCAGGGAGGTGCGGATACTGGATGTGGTCCTGGCAGACAGTGACCAGATTGGGGGCCTGGAGGTAAGGGACCCATTGGCGGGGAGCGACCATGCCACAGTCTGGTTCTGCCTGGACCTAGGAGGGGTAGAATGCTACACAAAGATGGTGGTAACTGACTTCAGAGGGGCGGATTTCAAGGAAATGGGAAGGATCCTTAAGAAACATTTGGATGGGATCAGGCCAGATATGGATGCTAACAGTAGGTGGGAAATCATCGGGTGGGGTGCAGGATGCTACCAGCACCTGCACAAGAGTAAACCAAAAATGTGGTAGGGCCTGTAAACCCTTCTGGTGGACCAGGAAGGTTCAGGAGGTGGTGAGGGGAAAGAAGGCAGCTTATTGGCATTTCAATTGCTCAAGGAGTGAAAGGGATCGAGGGGAGTATGAGCTGATGGCCAGAAGGGCCACTAGGGTGGTGAGGGTGGCTAAGGCAAGGAAGGAGCAGAACCTGGCCAGGGAAATTAGGAGAGGAAACAAGGGGTTCTTTAGATACATTGGGGAAAAGCGGAGGGTGAAGGGGCAGATTAGCAGGATTAAAACTGGGGAGAGATGGGCACAAGATCTGGTGGAGCAGGCTGAGGTACTAAATGAGTACTTTGCCTCAGTTTTCATGAAGGAAAATGGGGGGGCTGCATCATACATGGTGGGAGACAGTGAAACTGAGGAGGGAAGGACCCTTACTGATTGGCGGGTCTGGGGAGAGGGGGGCCATCACTGGCAGGAGGGGGGGGGAAGGCAAAGCAGGGGGACGAGGTAGCAGAAGGTGGAAATCACGGCAGAGAGAATGAGAGAAGCCCTTAGGTCCCTTAAGACAGAGAAAGCACCCGGCCAGATAAATTACATCCCAGAGTGCTGAAGGAACTGGAGGATGTCCTGGTAAAACCCCTGGTGGAGCTTTTTAGCATCTCTCTCTGAGGACAGGGTGGGTGCCTCAGGACTAGAAGGTGGTGCATATAGTGCCTATCCACAAGGGGGGATCAAGGGAGGTGGCTGAGAACTACAGGCTTGTCAGCCTGAGATCGGTGGTGGGCAAAGTGATGGAAGGCATTGTCAAGGAGAGGCTGGGGGGGGGACCTGGAAAAGTCGGGGTGCCTGGATGATAGGCAGCATGGATTCATCCTGAGGAAATCATGTCAGACAAACCTTGTGGAGTTCTATGACTGGGTGACAAGTGCCTTGGACCTGGGTAGACCGGCGGACGTCCTCTTTCTTGACTTCAGCAAGGCATTTGACTCTGTTCCTCATGGGGGCCTATTGGATAAGCTGGGAGAAATGGGGATGGGGAACCAGATGATCAGATGGATAGGAAATTGGCTCCAGGACTGGACCCAGAGGGTTGTGGTTGGCGGGACAATCTCATTCTGAAGGAGGGTCATTAGTGGGGTCCCTCAGGGATTGGTCCTTGGGCCCCTCCTCTTCAACACCAACATCTCTGATATAAGGAAGGGTATCAGGAGTGAGATGAGTCTCTTTGTGGATGACTCAAAACTGGGGACAGTGGTGGATGGGGAGGAGGGGAGGGGATGGTGGCCCTACAGGGAGACCTGGAGGCTCTGGAGGGGTGGTCTAGAAAGTGGAAGCTGAGGTTCAATGCAGGGAAATGCAAGGTACTGCACCTGGGAGCCAGAAACCTGGGCCAAGTGTACACCCTGGGGATACTATAAGTCTCAATGGCTGAGAGGGACCAGGGGGCGGTGGTGGATGTCAAGATGAACAACTCTGAGACTTGTAGGAGGGCAGTGGCCAAGACCAACAGGATGCTAGGATGCATTACTAGGGGGATCACCTCCAGAAGAAGGGAAGTGATACTCCCTCTGTATAACTGCTTGGTGAGGCCGCACCTCGAGTACTGTGTGCAGTTTTGGAGGCCACACTTAAAGAGGGACATCGAACTCCTGGAGAGGGTCCAGAGGAGGGCAACTAAAATGATCTGGGGCTTGGAAGACAGGACCTATGGGGAGAGGCTCAAAGAGCTAAATATGTACACATTGGAAGAGAGAAGGGACCGGGGGGACATGATAGAGGTCTTCAGGTACATGAAGGGGGTAAATAGGGGAGGAGCAGTCAGGGTGCTCCAAAGGAAGGAAGGGGGCAACTAGAGGGCATGGGGGGAAGCTGGAAAGGGGGAGATTCAGGGGAGAAAGGAGGAGGAGGTGCTATTTCACTGAGAGGGTGGTGGAACCATGGAATGCAGTGCCCAGGGGGCTGGTGGAGACAGAGACGGTGGAAGGGTTCAAGAGAGGGTGGGACAGGTACAGGGAAAGGATTCTGGAAGCAAAGTCCCATGCAGTGAGAATATCCAGGACTGGGAAGGGAGAAACCAGAGAGGACGAGGGGGGCAGCAAGGTCAGCTCCCAGGGTTGGGGCTGACGAACAAGCAGACACGAAAGACTGTTAGGCCTATTCTGCTAGCATTTTAGTATGTTAGTATGTTAATTAACATAGGTCTGTAGTTATCATCTCAGAAACAGAGTATTCTAATAAGCAGTAAACATATCCACCTTATACGAATCCTTTATTAAAATACTGTACATATAAAGCCTAATCACATGCTAAAACAAGTACAACAAAATAAAAAAAATAGTTTTATTATAATTGCAATAAAACACTCTCAGGAGTTATGTTAACAGACAGTTAAGCAACCTGTATAGG
Source organism: Neoceratodus forsteri (assembly GCA_016271365.2). NCBI lineage: Eukaryota > Metazoa > Chordata > Ceratodontiformes > Ceratodontidae > Neoceratodus > Neoceratodus forsteri. The sequence continues at coordinate 631,304,218 of CM028136.1, read as the reverse complement.
CACATGGCATCAGCTATGCATCGAGTAACATTATTCCCTTACAGGACAATTAATAGAACATTAAGATAACCTCTTGTTGTGCCTTATTGTTTAAATATCAAACTTCTTGTTGCTTGTGTTTATAATAAAAACCTAACTTCTTTACTAAATATTAACTTTAGCATCTTCAGGAAGTTAGTAAAAATGTCTCTATCTAAAAATATAGGTTAAATTATATAGCTATTAATTTATTTCAAATATTGGTGGGATAGGCACACTGAGCCAGAGTTCATTCCTGGTGCGACCCATGGGAGGGATTAAATTTTGGGGCAATTACATAGTTATACAGAGACAGTCAGTTTTCAGTTAGACAGCATTACAAGACAATGAGTAACACACTAATTGCTTCTTACAAAAAATACCTAGGGGAGCAATGAACATTGTTCAACAACTGTACCAAAATATACATAGTAGAGCTATGGGCATTATTCAACAACTGTACCAAAATATACATAGAAACATAGAAACATAGAATGTGACGGCAGATAATTACCGCTTGGCACACCTAGTCTGCCCATTTTCCTACCTAACAGATAAGCCGCAGTTCCTAGTTAACCAACAGCTTACTTCCTCCTACCCCCCACTAGGACTGCCTTATGTCTGTCCCATGCATTCTTGAATTCCCCCACTGTTCTTGACTCCACGACCTCCTCAGGGAGGCTGTTCCATGCATCCACAACCCTCTCTGTGAAAAAATACTTCCTCACATTACCTCTGAGCCATCCAAACTCAATCTTGAAATTGTGCTCCCTTGTTCTTGCACATCTCTTTTTCTGAAAGATGCCACCCTCTTGGATTTTGTTGATTCCCTTGAGGTACTTGAAAGTTTCTGTCATGTCCCCTCTCTCCCTTCTTTTCTCAAGGGTATACATATTAAGCTCCTTTAGTATTTCTTCGTATGTCTTTTAGTGCAGACCCTGCACCATTTTGGTTGCCCTCCTCTGGACAGCCTCCACTCTGTCTATGTCTTTGCGGAGATGGGGTCTCCAGAACTGCACACAGTACTCCAGATGGGGTCTCACCAACTTTCTGTACAGAGAACATAGGGGGATGAGATACTGACAACAGTAAAAATGGAAAGGGACCTGGGGGTAATTATATCAGATGACCTAAAGGTGGGCAAGCAATGTGAGAAGGCAGTAAGGAAGGCTGGGGGGATACTGGGATGCATAGGGAGAGGCATCAATAGTAGAAAACAGGAACTTGTTATCCCTCTTTACAGACAGTTGGTGAGACCCCATCTGGAGTACTGTGTGCAGTTCTGGAGACCCCATCTCAGCAAAGACATAGACAGAGTGGAGGCTGTCCAGAGGAGGGCAACCAAAATGGTGCAGGGTCTGCACTAAAAGACATACGAAGAAATACTAAAGGAGCTTAATATGTATACCCTTGAGAAAAGAAGGGAGAGAGGGGACATGACAGAAACTTTCAAGTACCTCAAGGGAATCAACAAAATCCAAGAGGGTGGCATCTTTCAGAAAAAGAGATGTGCAAGAACAAGGGGGCACAATTTGAAGATAGAGGTAATGTGAGGAAGTATTTTTTCATAGAGAGGGTTGTGGATGCATGGAACAGCCTCCCTGAGAAGGTCGTGGAGTCAAGAACAGTGGGGGAATTCAAGAATGCATGGGACAGACATAAGGCAGTCCTAGTGGGGGGGTAGGAAGAAGTAAGCTGTTGGTTAATTACAATCTGCAGCTTATCTGTTAGGTAGGATAATGGGCAGACTAGGTGGGCCAAGTGGTCCTTATCTGCTGTCAGATTCTATGTTTCTATGTTTCTGTTCTGGGACAGTAACTTTCTATATTCTTCAGTAGCCTCCTTCTTCTTGCTCAGTGTCAGACCACCACCAGCTGGGGGGGGGGGAGAGTGAGCTACTTTTTTCCTTTAGGGTTGACAAAACCAATGTTTCTCTATAATCCTTCCCTTCCTACTGCCAAACAGGAAGTTCCTGTTGACAGTTAAATCCAGTGGCTATAAAAGTAGAACTTGCTTAGGGTGGGTTGGAGGGCAATTAGTAAAAAAAAGGCTAGCTAAGCTCTCTCTCCTCCTACTGGTTTAGCAAAGTAAGTTGATACAGTACCCTTCACAGCACAGAACACACACTGACTTTCTTTCTTTTCTTTCTTTTTTTACACTAAATAAGACCATGTCTACTTCTAATAAAGTATCTGTCTTGCTTAATCTCAACAGACACTGACTCCTGCTGAGATATGAGTGTTAAATTAATAAGAAAATGTAGCTTCTTTTAGTTAGCTGATTTCTGCTCTACAAGCAAGGCTAGCAACAGGAAGTTGTAATTTGAGTCACCTGCTTTTATAGTGTCTAAGCTACACCCTCAATTAAGCTCTCTCTCTCCTCCTACCGGTTTAGCGAAGTAAGTTGATACAGTACACTTCACAGCACAGAACACACACTGACTTTTTTTCTTTTTTTAACCCTAAATAAGACCCCTTCTACTTCTAATAAAGTATCTGTCTTGGTTAATCTCAACAGACACTGACTCCTGCTGAGATATGAGTGTTAAATTAATAAGAAAATGTAGCTTATTTTAGTTAGCAGCTTTCTGCTGTACAAGCAAGGCTAACAACATAGTAGAGCAATGAGCATTGTTCAACAACTGTACCAAAAAATACATAGTAGAGCAATGAGCATTGTTCAACAACTGTACCAAAATATACATAGTAAAGCTACGGGCATTGTTCAACAACTGTACCAAAATATATATAGTAGAGCTATGGGCATTGTTCAACAACTGTGCCAAAAAATACATAGTAGAGCAATGGGCATTTTTCAACAACTGTGCCAAAAAATACATAGTAGAGCTATGGGCATTGTTCAACAACTGTACCAAAATATACAAAGTAAAGCTATGAGCATAGTTCAACAACCGTACTAAAATATACATAGTAAAGCTACGGGCATTGTTCAGCAACTGTACCAAAATATACATAGTAAAGCTACGGGCATTGTTCAACAACTGTACCAAAATATACATAGTAAAGCTACGGGCATTGTTCAACAACTGTACCAAAATATACATAGTAAAGCTACGGGCATTGTTCAACAACTGTACCAAAATATACATAGTTAAGCTACAGGCATTGTTCAACAACTGTACCAGAATATACATAGTAGAGCTATGGGCATTGTTCAGCAACTGTACCAGAATATACATAGTAGAGCTTGGGCATTGTTCAACAACTGCACCAAAATATACATAGTAAAACTACGGGCATTGTTCAACAACTGTACCAAAAAATACATAGTAAAGCTATGGGCATTATTCAACAGCTGTACCAAAATATACATAGTAGAGCTATGGGCATTGTTCGACAACTATACCAAAATATACATAGTAGAGCTATGGGCATTGTTTGACAACTGTACCAGAATATACATAGTAGAGCTATGGGACTTGTTCAACAACTGTACCAAAATATACATAGTAAAGCTATGGGCATAGTTCAACAACTGTACCAAAATATACATAGTAAAGCTACGGGCATTGTTCAACAACTGTACCAAAATATACAAAGTAAAGCTACGGGCATTGTTCAACAACTGTACCAAAATATACATAGTAAAGCTACGGGCACTGTTCAGCAACTGTACCAAAATATACATAGGAAAGCTACAGGCATGATTCAACAACTGTACCAAAATATACATAGTAAAGCTACGGGCATAGTTCAACAACTGTACCAAAATATACATAGTAGAGCTATGGGCATTGTTCAACAACTGTACCAAAAAATACATAGTAGAGTGATGAGCATTGTTCAACAACTGTACCGAAAAATACATAGTAGAGCAATGGGCATTGTTCAACAACTGTACCAAAATATACATAGTAGAGCAATGGGCATTGTTCAACAACTGTACCAAAATATACTTAGTAAAGCTATGGGCATTGTTCAATAACTGGTAGAGAGTAACAATTGCATGCCAACTTGGTTGTGCTCCTTAGTAGATATTAAAAGATAGGATAGATTGGGACAGTCAAAGTGAGGAGGGAAGCAGATTTCAGAGGGATGGGAAGTGGTAAGGAAAAGCAGCTTGACCAAAGCAGGAGTGGGGAAGAGGGATTGAAAGGGTACGGGTGTCTCTGGAATGTAAGGTGTAGGCAGAATCAGTTTGGGAGAAGAAGGCAGGAGAAATAAAGAGGTAAAGAGCCAAACCTATATTTGGCAATAAAAGTTGAGCAGTGGGTCTAACAACATAGAGATAGGGGAAGCAGACATAAGGAAGAATATAGGGTGCAATGGTGTGTGTGGGGGGCATATTCAATGCAAATTGGCAGAAAGAGTTGCAGAGGGTATCCTTTCTGGCAAGAGAGGAGAGAGAGGGGTGGTGTTGTAGATCATATCTGCATAGACAAATATGGGGAGGATTTGTTTGGAGATTAGCTCACCCCAGATAGGAAGGTAGAGGGACTTTGTGTTGAAGTAAAGAGTTCCAAGCTTGGGGTGTAGCTTGAAGTGTAGGGAGTTAATGAGTTGTGAAATCCAATTTACTATCTAGCCAGACTCCCAGATACTTAAATGCTATGACTGTCTCTAGCTGGGTGCCATCAAGAGTAGTGAAGGCGGGTATGGATGGCAGTCTTGAGAGATTCTGGCCAGTACCAAAGGTCATAGATGCCATTTTGTTTTTGTGTGTGTTGACTGTGAGTTGATTTTTCTGGAGCCAATGCAGCACGTTGTGAAAGTCATGCTGGAGTGAGACTTTGACTGCTTCAGCTGACTGGCCAGAAGTATAGATAACCATATCATCCACTTACATCTATATGTAGGATGAGTCACAGGCTGAGGGGAGGTTGTTAAGGAAAATGGAAAATAACACTGGGCCCAGAATGGAATCTTGGGGTACTCTAGCCAAGATAAGGAGTGAGAAGACAGATTGCCGCCCTCCTGAGACTCTTGGCACCCAGTCAGGTAGGACCAGAATCAGCCCAAAGAGGAGGTGGAAAGCCCTGCCATGGTCAGTTTGCTTCAGAGGAGGGGATGGGACACTGAGTCAAAGTCCTTGGCCAGATCAGTGAAAATGACTGCCGTGATATGACCTTTGTCCATACCTGTGAGGATGGAGTCTGTCACTCAGAGTAGGGAAGAGATAGTGGAGTGATCCGTTCTGAAGCCAGACTGGAAGTGGGAGAGGGAGGAAGGAAGAGGAATTGAGAAAGGATAAGAGCCTGGACAGCACAAGGGATTCCTAGAGTTTTGTTAGAGAGGGAAGTAGGAAGATAGGCCTATAATTGCCTGGCATGAAGGGGTTGCCTCCTTTGTGGAGGAGCAGGACCTTTGCTAACTTCCAGGCTTGGGGGACTGAGCAGAGGGAGAAGGATAGGTTCAAGAGGAAAGTTGGGGGGTGGGGTTATGGCTGGTTCTGATATTTGGAGTAGCTTTGGATCAAGGCCGTCCAAGCTGCATTTTGTAATGTTGAGGGACAAGAGAGCTTGTGTGACTTCCTGGTGGGTGATTGTAGGGAAGTCAAACACTTCAGGGTGAGAAGGGAGTGAAGCCGGTGGAGTGACATGGGAGGACACACTTAGTAGGGAGCAGATGGTGAAAAAGTGGTTGAAGAGAGGGATGACTGATTGGGGGTCAGTGATCAGTGAGCCGTTCACTGCTAGGGATGGGGGGAGGATTGGGCAGGGGGGTCAAAGAGGGAGTGCAACACCTTCAAAAATTTGCAGGTTGGCCTGTAGACTGTTCATGTGGAAGTGTGCCTTGGCTGTTCAAACAGCTTTGTTACGTGAGTTTCTGAGAGTCCTGTAGGGCTGGAGATCAACATAATTTCAGGTGTGCCTGGATGTTGCCCATGCCAGATCTCGCATTTTGAACATCTCAGTAAGGTTGGGGGTAATGCATGGGGGGTGTTGTCTCCTGACTCTCATTTTCATCAGAGGAGCATGAGTGTCCCAAGCTCTATTGAAGATGTCCATGAAATTGGACAGGGCTTTGTCTATATCTAGCACAGAGAGCACAGGGGACCAATCGGCATGAGCGAGATCCAATAACAGGGCTTCAGTGTTGAGGGACCTGAGGGACCTGTGCCAGATGTACTTGGGCAAGGAGGGCAGAAGGCAGGCCTTTCTGACACAGTAAATGAGGCAGGTCACTGAATGTGTTGGGGAGTGTTCCGGCTGCTGTGATCCTATGGGGGTGGGAGGATAGCATCCAGTACAAGACAGAATGATTTAAGGTGAGAGGGTTTAGCCTGGTGGTTTCAGTGATGCATTTAGTGAGATTAAGGGCTTCAATGGATTAGACTGTGGGAACTGAAAAGGGGGATAGCCAATTTAAGTTGAAGTCACCAAGGAGGATGAGTTCCCCAGAAGCAGCCAGTCTAACAAGGGAGGAGAGGATGTCAGGGAGGGAGGGGGAAAGGATTTTTGGGTTATGTAGAGAATTCATATGAAAATAGGGGTGGTGGAGGGGAGGGAGAGTTTTAATAGGAGTAATTTTTGGGAGAATGGGAGCAGCTTCTTAGGGATTAGGGAGGAGAAGAGGATAGATGAGTGTAAATAGCTACACCACTGCCATGCTTGTCTTGGTCCTGACAAGCCAGTTGGTAGTCGGGCAGAGCCAACTAGGACAGGATTTGGGTAGAGAGCCATATTTCTGTGATGCAGAGGACATCAGGAGTAGTATGGAAGACCAAACTTTGAGAGAATCAAGTTTGGGAAGAAGAGGTAGAAAATTTGGAGTCCATTGGGTAGGGAGGGGTTGGGAGGAGGGAGGGGAGAGGGGGAAGAAGGAGAGGGGGGGCCAGGGCTGAATTCCACATCGCCAGACAGAAGGAGGATGTGTAGAGGGAAGATAGCGGACAGCCACTTCCACCTTTTGTGGCAACTGAGAGAGTAGCGGGAAGGGGGAAAGGATAGACAACAGCAAAGATGAAGAAATTCCTAGTTTAGAAAGGGGATATGCAGAAGGCTAGGGTGAATTAAGTGAGCAGGGAGGAGGATGAGGGGAGGCATAGGGTTTGCCCAGAGAAGGAGTGGTGGTGGACAGAGGAGGTGGAGCAAGGGAAGGGGTAGAGAGGTCAGGTTGGATAGGAGGGAAGGGTGGTATCGGGGGGAGAGGGAGGGGGCAGTAGGGGTAACATTAGCCTGAGGAGAAGGAGCATGGTGCAATTAAGACATATGACTAAGATGCAATTGTGAGTCAGATAAAAACAGAGTAACTAGGCACTTTAACTGGTAAATAAATAAGTCAGGTAAAACAGCAGTGAGGATGAGCTGTAAATATGGTTCTATTCTTTTAAACAACTTTATACATATGCACACTTAGTCTGTCAAACAAGATATTATACAATGGCTCTGAAAATCCTGAAAGCTGATTGGCTGACTGGCACCTGTCAGCCGTGGTAAATCCTGGCATGACCCATGGAAAAAAGTGCCAGTCAGTCATTTCTCAAATCCCCTTATTTTAAATCACTCCTTCCCCCAAACTTCAAACACAAGCACCACCATATTAGCTCCACATTAAGTCGAGTCACAAACCCTGAACAGTATAAAAATCCTGCCCCAAAGCTACCTGTAAGAAAAAAACATAACTGTCCTTTCTATTCTGTGTATAAAAAAAAAAAAAAAAATCTGTACCTCTTCATCCCCTGAATTGGTATCTCTTCACTCTCTGGTCCCAAGAAAGCCAAAGACAGGACCGAGTGGGCAGTCACAGGACCTACTTTCTTTCCCCAGTCTAGAAGTCAAAGATGGCTGGGGAACGAGTGTTAGGAAGCTTGGCAGCAATGTACACTGCTGTGTATGCACACAACCCGCAAAAAATAAATAAAAAAAAAAAACTGATCTAGTGCTCTGTTGTTGCAGTCCCACTGAGGACTAAGTACAGTAGAGAAGGCTGTACCAGCTCCTAGAACAAAAACGGAGCTGAAACACAGTCAAATGGTAAATGTTTCCCAGCCCCAGGGGAAGCATTGGGGCTGGGAATGGCAAAGCATTACTGCGCATGCGCAGGTACAGCTCAGCCCTAGCAACCCAGCACAATTTTTTAGGGCGTAGCAATATATCAAATAAAAATAAATTAAAATGCCACATCTTACTATCTTATTATTACTAGTTTTCTGTCACAAAAAAGAGGGGGACATTGTATAATAGCAATATACCACTCCAGGGTGTGGGTGATGCTGCGATTTACCCACTTCTGGTGTGGTTTACTTACTCAGCCTGTGGCCTCATGACCGAAACACACCAGGCCTGGGTAAATTCTAGCATAACCCACACCCTGTCATGGTATATTGCTTAAGTGGAGCTTCATAGGGCTGTTAGTTCAGTGCACCCTGCACATCCGACACTAATGGCGAAACACAAAAAAGACCATTAGGTGACAGTCGCTGTAATGGTCCTTGGGTTTTGCTTTCGTTGCCAGCAGTCCCACCCCCACTCCCGGACCAACTCCCAGCCTGGAGTTGATAATCCTAAAGTCCGGGTGTGGTGGGTGCAGCCCCCCACCGAAAACACTTGCTGCATGGGTGGCACAATAGCGATGTCAGTATTGTGCAGTTGCTGTGGGGGAGGTTGACATTTTCACTGTCGACCTCCCTTGGTGCTTCCTACGCAAAACATATAGAGTCTTTCTGAACCTAACTCAGCATTTCCTGACTTTTTGTGTGTGTGCACAACCGTAACACTATCTTAATGTACATTTTGAAAATAATATGGCATTTGAAAAAATTCAGTTATTTCTTTTTAAATGTGTCCAGTCAAAATGTTTACCAAATTTCTGTCATGTGTTGTGATATTTTGAGATTTGTTCTCACAAATGATATCATTTCTCATTTCCTCATTGTACAGCTCAAGTACAGATTAACCCACATCTTTCTGACAACTTCAAGCTTGCTGAGCTATTGGATTCTAACATTCATCTAAACCTTGACGCCATCCCAAGGTACCTGAAGCAAATAGTAGGAAAAGAAAACAGCATCACTTACCATACTTTTATGTAAATTTTCAATACAGTAAATTCTCACGTGTTTACCCTCATTGGAGTCATATTACATTAATATTTTTTTTAGTGTGAGCCTGCATGTAGCAGCACTCATAGGAGTGAAGACACCATACCTTCGAAGCACCAGTGAATTCCAACTGAAGGCTTATGCAACCATCCCACTGAAGTTTTCTGCAAAGGCAAACCTGAGAGAAGAAAACTTAAAGATAGAGATTGACCCGATCCAGCAAGAGAAGGAACTAGTGACAATTAGGTACTGTATGACTGCTAAATGATTATAAAGGTATCTTGAAGCAAAACAGCATGGCAGAGGGAATGTTTCCATTAGATAATTATGCTCCATGCAGAAAATAGCATTAAGTGAAGTCAAGTACCATTTATTATGTAGAAGGGAAGCTGAAGCTACCAAAGTTACACACAGATATGCAGTGTCTGATTTTAATTGTGTGATGCAGTAAGGCAGGTTCATTTTTATTTTATTGTATTTCGAAAAATAAACAGCAGCAACATACACAGTTTCTCAATACATGTGCCTGTTTCTGTAAATGGTAGGACATGTTTGTGATGTGTGTAGTTACAGTGTTGTACTCTCACAGGTTCCAGTCCATCAAGGGACTAGTACTTTCTTTGCCTCTAGTTTTATGAGACAAGGCCAAATGCATGTAGGATGCTGATGGGTGCTGGTGCCCAGCAGATGACCGCATGCTGCAGCACGGCACAATTAATAAAACTAAAGGGTCTTTTGTTTTCCTTTTCTTCTGTTAAATGATTGCCATGGCATTAGTGCCACTATCTGCACTGGGACCAAGCAGCAGAATCCCATATGCCATTGGGTTTAACTGTAGTTGAATGCAATACATAAATATGCATACACTTCATGCTTTTGTTATTTTGACAATGCTGTGCTAAGTGCTTAACTTAGTCTATGAGATACTCCCTAGATGTGATCTCGTTTTGCTGATGGTAGACCTGAAAGGCTTTCTATCTGGCATAAAGCGACTGTGTCATTTGTCAGAAAACTTTGAAAAACATAATATTTAGACACAATTCAGCTTCTATTTTATATATTCCCTGCATATCTCTTCCATTTTATCTTCGCTAATAAGTTAATTTGCATGGAAACATGATCCTTGTCCCCCCTCAAGATCATCTGCTTCTGCTACTTAATGCTTTGCTGAAGTTGTAATCTTCTGTGACATCACAGTTCGTTTTTCTATGGAAGTCATCATGCTGTCACAAAGAGGACTGTGTCTTCACCAAAGGATTAAACCACAAGATTAGGTCAAATGTAAGTTACAAGGACCCTGCTTCTATTTAAATGAACTTAGTAATGATCAATAAAGGGAAAAGAAATATAGCACTGTGAATCTGTAACATAGAAGATGAATTATATTTAAATACTACTTTTTAAAAGGTTGTACAAAAGAGTCAAACTCACTTTAACAAAGGAAATATGTGATTAAGGTTTCATTTCCACGTAGCATTTCTCCACTCTTATCACTCAGCCAGTCTTCAAGCCTGTGGTTGTACTACCTATGGTGGCAACTTGAGCCTCATTCATCTCTAGCCCCTCTATGCCTACTAAAGAGGATCCATGCCACATAGGGCCCAGATGCACCACTGTACTTCATTCTAGTGACAATGGTGTTTTTACTGTACCTCCATTTTCTCAGTCCCTCACATCTCCCCTGACAATAGACAATGCCCCTGACAGACTCAGTTGTCACAACAGGCTTGGGCCCATGCCACCCCTCATCAGAGTGCTGGCTCCTCGATCTACCACTCCCCTGCTTAGGTTGCTTCAATCCTGACTCTTTGAACTTGCTTCAAAACCTGAGTCGCTGGCATAGAAGTGCAACATACTTACACTGGCCATTGGGAAGCCCATGATTAAGTTTTTACCAGTCATTTTAACAATATGCTGCTCAATAGTGCAACAACTCCCACCTCACAATCACCACCATCCCAAAAAGAGTAACAGCATTTTCATTTTTGCAGCTGATGTTTTTATGCCCGCTAACCATCCATTCCAGCTCCTCAGAAGCATCCCCAGTACATTCCCCCCCCTGGCCTCACTTACCTCATTTTCTCTGACATCCATGGGACCATGGTTTACCCCCCAAACAGGTTTGGGGTGGAGGAGATATACCCTTCAACCGAACCATTCATCAAGCTCTGCGAATGGAGGTGGTGGGGCCAACCTGGATATACTATACCAAAGCTTTTTCTCCGGGAGCTAAGACTGGGGCAAATTCCCATCATTTTTTCTTCCTGTCCCCGAGGATGTTGGCACGTTTGGGGGGGACCAGTGCACATATACATGCAAAGCATGTGCAGTGTGGGTCCCCAGCCAGCATCTGCCCCACCCACACTACCCCCTTTCCACACTGCCACCTGTGTTCTTTCAGGTAACAGTAGAGCAGCTGAGTCAGCAACCTTCCCTCACTGGAGGAGATCATTCTCTGGGTTGCTCAATTCTCCACCCCCAGCTCGCCCCGTTGACCCAGGCCTGTTCCTGAACCAGGGTCACCAGTGTCCTACTGTTACAGCGAGGGACCAGCTGGTGGCCGGATTTTCTAATCCCTTGGATACATCTGGGAAGGAGCTGTTAGCAACTCAGTATGTCATTCTGGTAAAGCTTTTGAAATAAAATACACATACATTAATGGTACTGGATATACAGTAATTAAACTGAAACAAATAGTCCTGTTCTTAATCATGTCCCAGGGCAAGCCGTTCCAGACATCAAGCTTTACAAAAGAATCACAGTACCACATTTACTAAATGAAAACAAATGCAAGGATATTCAACTGTAATTAAATTCCTTAACTCAGTTTAATCAGCTGGCTAACAAAAAAACTAAACTACAGCACTGAAAGAATTTTCAACTACAGTAAAGTGCACCATAAATACATTCCTGCCTGTTGATCACCTCAGTCAAAGTACTGTAATTTCAGTGCAGTTATCCTTGTTAATATATCAGGTCTGATTCTGAGCTACAGTTGGTGGCAACACAATATGAGTGTTTTGCACACACATATTTGGGATACTACCAAAAACTGCCATGCTCAGCGTGTTTCACACCAGTCTGGTGCAATTTCATATTATTAGTTCAGATGTGAGCAGGCACAAAAAGGTTTTACACACATTATTATCCTGCTTTACGTCCATAAGTATGACTCTGCATAGAACTGCAAAATGCACATGGTACGTCACAATATGTACAGTATAGCTGTGCATCATTGGTAGCAGGAGGCACATGGCCAACTGGTATCCCCATGCCAATCAAATCCTCTTGTTACAAGCACTCCCCTTATGCCCAGTGAACCACTGAACTGCACACACCTTTGCTACCAGCACTCTCTAGCATTCCAGTGCCCCCTTACTTCTTGACTTTGATGTCATCAGAGCCCAAGCATTTGGCATACCTATTTGGGGCATTTGGAGGTCTGAGCTGCTAGAAGTAACTTCTTCCACTTTGCACATTTACTAGAATATGTTGCCATGTTTTTGCATGTGTCTTGGCTTATAGTAACATTATCTCACTGAGATGTTGCTACAGTAAAGTTGCTTTACTTGCATCTATCTGTCACTGTGTGTATGCTTTATGCGTACCTCTGCTCAATTGTTCCCTTCAAGTGTGGAGCCTGTGAACATAGTGAAGTGCAAAACAGTGATGACAGAAATGGTGACAAAATACAGAGACTACACATACGACGACTAGGGATCCCCCCCCCCAAGTTGTGCCCCTCCTCAGAGTTGGTATATTTAGTAAGGGGCATGTGGGTGGCAAAGCCCTCCACAAGGGGGGGGTGTGGGCAAAGCCCACTGAAGATACAGAGATCATTGTATGTGTTGTCACTATTCTGTGTGCTGTTTTCAGTCATTGCCATTTTAGATTTGCTATTTTGACATGGAACCCTTCAGTGCACTCCTTTTCTTAATGTTTAGTAGTACTAACTACCCTTGAATAAACTGGATCTTATCCACAAGTGCATCTTTTTGTGCTGTTTGCAAACTGGGTAAATATAGTGCATCCAGAAGGGCACATGGACAACAACACATGTACTACAGCGCAGATCCGGAACAGGGTATGGCATAGCACAGCACATACTAGAGCAGAGCAGAGGCAGGCATCATAATCATGCATGGCAGTGGTACAGTGCAATCCCACAATGTGCATGCCAGACACACTACGTGCTACAACTTTGCAGGGCTTCACCGTGCAGGAGGAAGTCATGCACGGCAACACAGCGCATGGCACCACGGAGCCAGGACAAGACAGGAAATCCCACCCTGTCAAAAGAACACCTCAGTTCCTGTGTCTTCTTTCTGGGGTGCATGTGAAACACCCCATACTAAATCTACACAGGAGTCAGGAACCCAGCTGAGCAGCACCTGTAGCACAGCGGGTGTGAGCATGCTGGGGAGCCGCAAGGAGAACCAGCATCAGAGGTTCAAATCTGACATCCACCATCTGCCACAGACAACTCAATTCGCTGTCCACCCAGCAGTCACCTGCCACACCCACAACAAGAAACAACCACCACCATACATGGGAGCCAGCTGACACGGACCTCACCGTACAATGAAGGACCAGCCAGCACATCTCCCGATGCTACTCACCGTACTCCTGGGGCTGGCCATGAGGTAAGTGCAACACACTGGACATGCACACACCACTGGAGCACTCAGTAGAATGTCTTGAGCATAATACCTTTAGCAGGCACAGACACAGGACAGCTAGGGGACCAGAGGGCACGCAGGTGAATGTCTGGGGTAATATATTTTGCAAACACAGACACAGGACAGCCAGAGGACCAGATGGATGGGAAGGGCACACATTAGACTGTCTGGGGTGTACCTGTATGACTGGACACCAGTACAGCACAGCACAAGCACCAGATGGACAGGAAGGGCACATTGTTGTGGGTCCAGCAGCACCATAGGCCTTGCTGATGGCTGTCCCGCCACACAGACCAGCGGTGCCACTGACAGGAGCAGAACCTTGGGCCACACAGGCACGCCTTACCGGTGGTTAATGGATACCTTGTGCCCTCAGCAAAGGCGTTTTCACACAGCCCTGATGGTGTCAGGGACACCCACATGGTATCTTGGCCTGGGCGAGGGCCTGACAGGCCTGCATGTGTTGTCCTGGTTGGCATGCCACACCCACATCGACAGTGGAACACCAAGGAGGGGGTGGCTTTTGCAGCACAGTGTCATTTGTATAGTGTGGGCTGTGTCGTGCTTTGTAGCACCACACCTGCACAGGCTGGAGGGCCACTAGCAAGGTCCATCCATCAGGATGCATCACTGCCCCACCACAGGGTCACACCCACATGCATGCATGCTGTGGCTCCATGAGGCCCCAAGGCTGGTATGGGGAGGCAGTGCCTGTGCTGTCCCTCAGTACCCCGTGATATGCCCCATGCACACACAATGGTGTGCACCTCTGCCCTGCTGTGGACCAGTGCCCTGCCCCAGTGCCTCTGTGTACACCACCAGGATCAACAAGCAACAGGTGCTGCAGTGGTGTGTGTGCACACCAGGCAACAGGTGGGAGCAATCATGCCCACATTGGGGCTCCATAAGGTAGCACATTGCATTGCTGGGTACTAACTCTGTGGAGGCTGTCCATGCATGAGGATGCCTCTGGTGTACATTTGCAGCCAGAAGAGCAAGCCCCTACTTCACCATGTGGGGTACTTGTACCATCATAAATGCATATACCTTGAGTGGACATACTGGAAGTGTGTTGAATGCGAGAAGGCGAAGTGCCCTGCATGTGTGCATACGCAGTCTGAGGAGGTGATGCACTGCACAGATGGGCACGACCACATCCCAGACATCATGGGCATCACAGCCAGGGAAGTCTTGGTGTAAGTGAAGGACCATGCACAACGCACCAATGACCTCTGCAGTGCAATGGTGGTAGCATGCATATCGGGTGTGCCCACATCCATCACTGGGAGACTGCCAGGTCTTTCATCAAACAGACCTGTGCCAGGGCCAGGACAGTGGTGTACAGGTCACCTTCACAACCAATGAACCTGCAGCAGCTTGTGATACCCATGGAGCACACATCAACTGAGACAGGTGTCCCCTTCCTCCTGCTTGACAGTTGCCCAGGGGGACAACAGGTTGTTGGTCTTTGCTACATGGTCCATGCTGGCACACCTGGAGGGGTGTGCTGCCATACTTGCAGATGGAACATTCAGTGTAACCCTGCCACTGTTCCAGCAGGTGTATACAATCCATGGCCTGCTGGAGGGCACCACATTCCCCAGCTGTCTATCTGCTCATGAGTTCCAGGACCACTGCTGCATACACAGCTGCATTCCAGCAGGTGAAGACTCATTTCCCTGGCCTCGCACCTGCGGCTGTCCTCACAGACTTTGAACGTGCGGCCATGTGGGCCTTTGCCAGTGTATTCCTTGGCAGTTGCCAGCAGGGCTGCATTTTCCACCTGGCCAGGTGGTGTGGCACTGTTGTCAATGGATTGATGGTTTTGTGGCCCGCTACACAGAGGACCCTGAGTTTGCTCTCCATGCCCGTATAGTAGTGGCACTTGTCTTCGTGCCATCTGCGGATGGTGCTGATACCTGCAATGCACTGCGTGACATGGAGTACATGAATGCCAATGGTGAACTGTTTCAGCTGATGGACTACTTTGAGGACATGTGAGTGGGTAGGCCTGTGGGCCACTCCGAAAGGCAGAGGCCTCTGTATGACATTCCCACATGGAACGTCTATGATGCCGCACGGGACGGTGCACCCCGGACAACTAATGCCATGGATGCCTGGCACAGGGGATTTGCCACATGCCTGGGGGCATGCCATCCAAATCTGTGGTGGTTCATACGGGCGTTGGGGGCAGAGGAGCTGCTGACTACTGTGAAACTGTCCTAGTTGTCTGCTAGGAACACCGTGCCCACCACTAAGAGGCGCTATAAGGATGCCAGAAGGAGGATTGCTGCCATTGTTGGAGCCTACGGGCAGCAGTCCTCTGTGGAATACCTCTGTGGAATAGCATTTAACCTGTCCCTCCAGGTGTAACGTGACTGTGCTGTTGAGTGCTGGGGGAGGCCTTTTGGGGGTTTGACTATTTTCACTTTCACTGTTGCACTGTACATTTTGCCTTACATGCATGAGTAAACACTATTTGCATGCATATCTGTTGTCCTGCCTCTTGCTTCCTGCCTGCATCAAGTGGGCCTGCTTGCACTGTTTTCCTGTGCAACCATCTGTCTGTTAGCTGTTTTTGTGTTTACTGTTTTGTATGCACTGTTCTGCCTTTAGCTGTTTTTGCATACGACATTATGACCCTGTACCTTTTATTTGTGCATTAGTGCCCCCCACCGATACCACCCTTGTTCCCAGCAAGGCCTGGAATCTTATGGTAATGCCAATCACAGCCACCTTGTTCCAAGTAGTCCTTGGGATCCACAGATCCCCCTTACTCCACGTAGTCCCTGGCATCCAGTGGCCCCCTCTTACCCCTCAAACCCTCGGCACACTTTCCTTTTGTCCAATGCTGTCTCTTTCTCCTCCTTCCTTGCACACCACCATCCCATTGTCAACTTTTTAAGCAGCATCATGTGAGCAGGCTCCTGACACCTTTTCTGAGAATTGTTAATGTCCTTAGTGGGAACTGGAGAAAATTCATGCCAGCCCTAAAAAATGTCTGTGACCACTGAGCCCTGGCAAAAGCAAACATGAATTGGGACCCATCTCCCATTGAAGGTTTGCAGTGTTGCTTTGTAGATGTATTTCTACTTCGTCCAGTGTTATATGAGACAGTTATGTCAAAATGATGGATTTACAGTTATGCAGGTTGGTCACAGCCCTGGATGGCACCATGATCTGATGTGATGTAGTAGAGTATACACTTATAATGTATGAGTAGCCCTTATTACCCACTAAAAGTAAGTTGTTTACAACCTTGTAATACCACTGTTGTGATGTCAGAACCTTATAAACCCCTCTCATCTATGTCATAGCAGTGAGTTTACAAAATGGAATGCCAATGTTATTCAGTATTGTACACACCAAGAATGTAATTACTTAGTCTCAGTACAGTATCCAAATAACATTCCAATGGTCACAGGTTACTGTTATTGAGTCAAGCAAACTCTCCATGTATGATAGAGATATTAACTCTGGTGCAATTTCTGCCCACTGTCATTCCATCCATGTATCCTAATAAATTGTTTTCCTACACAATCATATGGCCATAATGCAGATTCGTTAATAAGGTAAGACTACATTACGTGTGTTCATGGGAGTGGGGGCAACTTCTAATGTCAAGTCCCATGCACTATAAATGACAATGCCTGATGTACGGGTGATAACCATGGTGTAATCACCTCTCATGGCTTCTAGGGCAACGATAAACTTCTTGAGCTGCACTCTCAAGGTTTACTGGTGCCCTAGCAACCATTCAGTGTGACTATACCATGTTTATCACCTATACATCACATATTATCCTCTATATAGTGTATGGTGGAATATTGTTATGCATGAAATTCCATGCTTTGAATATGCTTGTTCTGCTGAAGTAGTTGTGTCATTATGTTGTTTTGTTGCAGTAGTAATGTCACTACTGCAGCTGAACTACTTGGAATGCTGCCACATACTTGATTTCCCCAATCCAATTAACTTGGAAATTGTTTATAAAACTTGAACTTGCAGAAACTTCTGCAGCACACCTAGTCAGTAATTTGAGCATACCACCAACCTTCAAGTGCCCCCCTCAACCATCAGTTCACTGAAACAAAGTGCAATGTCTGAAATAGTCATGGATGCCCATACACTATATAGAATAGCAGATGGGCAACTCTATGCACAACCAGTGTGTTGTGCCACCTCGGGGATCTGATTCCCATGGACATCTCCAATTTACGCTCTTGAGGTCACAGGGAATCAGAACAACTCAGTGGCACAACACATGGCACAACACACTGGTTGTGCATAGTTGCCCATCCACTATGCTATATGTTTTGGGAATATGCTTCTACTGCAAGACTAAATAAGAGTTTGCATTTTCTGAATACTCTGGTAGTGCATTCAAAATTTAGTTCATTGTGAGATTCACACATTGAACTTGATGGATACCACAGAAGAACATCAGCTAAATATTGTATAATGTTCCAATCATTTCATTAGAAAAATTGGCTTTGTTTACACTCTTGTATGCAGCATTCACTGTTTAGCCCTGTATCAATGGCATATAGTAAAAACTATTTATTATTGTCCCTGAATAGTCATGATGCAGACGTGACATAAAATGTATAAAAGTCTTACACCAGCTCTCAAACCTAGCCTCTTGAGTTAAGGCTCATGCTAAATCACACCCAACAAACCTTTAAAACTATTTCCAACTTCATTTTCTCAAGTCTCTGCATCTGTCTACAGGTCCCAAGCTTTTGTTGTATCAGAAAATGTGGCAGATCGGCATTCAGTCAGAATGACTCCATTACTTCCATCAGGAGCAAATATTGTGAAGCAACATTTCCATCCTGGACAGAAGACTTCAGTTGAAACTGCAAGAACATTAGTAATTACAGTCAAATTAAAATATATATACGATTATGTATCAAAATGCTAAATACTTTCAGTGTGGTATTCCACTGCTGATTTTTTTTTTCTGACACAGGCAGGGCCACCTCCTGACATGATGTCCAGTGAGTCTCTAGCAGATTCTAAAGAACATCGCTACCATGGCAGAGCAGCAGCTCAAGCTGCCCATAATATCTGTGTTAAAACAACAACATTTGGAGTTGAAGCCTGCTTCAGGGCTAAGGCTCGAAATGCTGCATTCATTAGAAATTCACACCTCTACACAATGGCAGGAGAACATGAAGCTCAAGTATTTCTTAGACCAGGTATAATATCTCAATTAATTCTACGTGTGCTGCTTTGTAGTTCAGTCTAAATAAATCAGAGCCTCACATAATGTAAATATTTTAATGTCCACAGTACACACTGAAGCATCTATTGACAAAATTCAAGTTGAATTTCAAACAGGAGAAAAAACAGTTTCCAAAATAATTCGCCAGATAACTGGAACAGGCATGAATCTAGTTGGAGGTGAAGAACATAAACACAGAATTATCTTGAGAAAGCAAAAGAAGATCCTGAAAAACAAAAAATATAAGGTAACATATCACAAATTCAAGAAACCAACAATTTTACTGAGCTAATTAAAAATGTAAAAGAAATTGCATTCAGCAGTGTTTGCTCTCTACATGAAAAGATACAATACATGTGATCTTTAAAGAGCTCTATTGTATAATTAAGCAATAATGCCCTCCAGGGTGTGGTATATCATGGGATATCATCATGCCATGGGTGGTTGGGCATGAGGCCATAGGTCGGGTACATCCAACCACTGAGACGTGACAATATCTCATGATATACCACACCCTGGAGTGCATTATTCCTATTATGAACTGGCTGAAAAGCTGTATTAGTAAAACATAAAAATAAAAATATTAAAACATCTTGAAAGTGCTTTTTTGTGGTATTGGAGGGATATGTTTTAGACAAATATTCCTGGGGGGCTCTGGGCAGCAGGTGGCGCTCTTGTAAGGAGGTGCAGCTTTGAACTGTGTGTCACTCTGCTAGTACAACTCCTAGGTCTTCTCTTTGTGTTTGACCCAGTTTTGATGCTTAATCTGGGACAAAGTCAAGCTCTGTGTGGATTTTTTTATTTTATTTTCAAAATCCAATGTTTAAGAAGCCCAATCAGAATGTGAAGAATGCAAGCAGACACTTCCAGTTTTCTGGTGGCAAATTTGTCTAGACAAATCAGTAAGTAGCCTGCAGTGGTTGTTGGAAGGGGAGAGCAAGTGAACAGCTGAATCCATGAAGTGTGAAATGCTGGCAGATAGTTTTTATTTAAGAAAAATAGTAAGGTGGCAGGTGAGGTCCTTCAGGGATATTGAACCATTAACGGCCGTTGCTTGATTTAGTTGTGTCGGAACTGTGCCACTTTTATGTGCAGTGCAGGTTGTTTTCTGCATGCTGTAATCAGTATAAAGCACTTTAAGTGAAGTAACAGGGCCATTTTTGTGAGGGTTTCATCCGGTGATATTTATTATTATTATTTTTTGTTACAATGCCCATTTCGATGCTCACAGAAGGGGTTGCATGCAGCACAGTAAGGGAGGTGAGCTATGCTGCAGTCGAAGGGGCCATGTGAGCTTGTTGCTAGTGAGGAGGCTGGTGGCCGGAGGTTTTTGAAGCCGTGATGATGTAACCAGATATCATCATGGCTTCAAAGAACTTTCGTCTACTCAGCTTTCTGTAGTTATGGTCGCCAGTTCATAATGATACTTAGACCCAGATCATTAATTGGATGTAAAATGTGCAGAAGAACTGTGCAGCTACTCTGTGATGTTGAGGTCAAAGAAGGGTTTAAGTGGAAATTGGGTGTGCATATGTAATTGGGTGTGTGTATGTATGTGTGTTTATGTGTGTGTGTGTGTGTGTGTGTGTATATATATATATATATATATATATATATTAGAGGCAAAAAACTCAATTTAATGCATCAGTTAGGGTTGTTCCACAGCGACAAATGTGAGAAAATTCAGTGTTAGGGTTGAAAACCTCCCTTGGACCCCCCAGCCCACCCCCAACTGGCATTAGGGTACACATTGGGGTTGTCGGCCCTAACTCTTACCGCCTCCCCACACCACCCCATGTCCCATGCTCAAACCCCTAACTCTACATTCCCCCCACCACACACACACACATGCAAGCAGTACAAGACATATCCATCATCATGGTCCAGCAACTGTATGAGTTCTGCTGCCATCAGAGTGCCTTGTGGGTACACACGCATGCTGGGAAACCATGGAAGATGGCCCATAGTAAGCATTTTTTTGTTACAAACATCAATAACAAGATTTTAGCAGATGCCTGTATTCCAGTTGTTAAGAAGTGATAAAACACACAGTATGTCATGTATAGATAGCTGTACTGGAAATAACCCTAGCAACAGTCAATGGATGTTTGCTAATTTTTTTTCTAACAGAGTAAGTCAGTCCTAATAGCAAATGGTAATAATAATAAAAGTAATGTTTTGTAGTATAGTTTACAAGCAACATGTGAAAGCAACAATTGTAGAATCCAAAGCTAACCACAACATGATGGTAATGAGTATTTCAAGTTAACGCAGCAGTATTAGAACATGTGCTAGTTTCATACCTGAGCAATATGTGAAAAGTACTATTTATGTGTCAGCTCTGTCTGTCCTGCTACCACATGCCTATGTGGTGGCAGCGATACCTGCAGCGAGCCAATCGTTGAATTCTGGCACACAAAAATCAATATTTAGAAAGTTTGTGCAGACTAAGTTTCAGTTTATGAGAAAGATATGCCAGCTATAATGTGTCATCATACAGTGCTGGCAGTATAGAGTGGATCATACTGTATTTGTTTTTCCTAACATAGCATTATGTGAAAGGAGTAGAGTGTTGTGATTATTGTGCTTACAGATGTGACTGACTGGTATAGTGTGTTACAATCTTGCATGTGTCATGCATATGTGTGTGTGTGTGTGTGTGTGTGTGAGGGGCATGTGGAGTTAAGGGTTTGAGGATGGGGGCATGGGGTGGAATGGTGGGGTGGTAACCTAACATCATATTTCCACACTTTTGTCACTGTAGAAACAACCCTAACTGATGCATTAATGGAGTTTTTTGCCATGAATTTCCCATCTTTTTGAGAAAGTGTAATATAAATAGTAAATGGTATGTGTTAGTATATGTTGGTGGGAGCGTGGGACCCTTGGGACCCAAGTTCCCATCAAGCTGCCCATTTCTGCATAATGATATGTGTTTGTGGGAGTGCGGACTCTCCAGGCCTTGTGCTTCCACTTACACATAAACATGAAGCCATACAGCAGCCCTATAGGCTAAGGAAGCCTTGTAACACTAATTTGTCCATATCTGGGGAACTGGAGCAGCTAGTAAAAAAATTCAAGTGTGGTTGTAATCATAAGAGTGAATAGTTCTCACAACATAAAGTCAACCGAATCTGTATCTCGCATTGTGTCTGAGATAGGGGCAGCAAAAAGCGCTGTGAATGCTAACTCTGTGGGCATAATAGTGGGCCTCAGACGTGAAAATGAGCAATTGGAACAGTAAATTGCAAATAACTCAGGAACCATACAAGGTAGAAAAAAAAATTCAAATGTCATGTTATTTATGGTCTTCCATACCTACTTCTGCACTTAGTCCTCCTACAGGGAGACTAAGAATATTTGTGACGAAAAGTCCGTATCTCGAACCGTTTTTGAGATAAGGGCTCTGAAAGGTGTCACGGACATCGCAATGTTATTCTATGGGGAAATTTCTGAACTTTGGAATGCTGTAACTTTGGGTCCCTGTAACGTTTTGGAACCAAACCACCAGGGCTTGCTACCCTGCAAATTTCAGCCAAAAGACCAAAACCGTTTTGTTGCAGGAGGCTGGCAAAGATTTGCAGTTATTTTGAGCATACTTTAGCAAAATACTTTCACAAACCATGAAAGTTTTGCAAAATAAATCACAAAACTTTAACATTCGCAAAAGCATTTTGCAAAAGTATTTTTCTCCAAAATTTTAAAAATGCATTTCTGGGTGGTTTAACCCCCCCAAAAAAGATGTGGCTAGCATCCTCAGGACCCGACTAGGTAAACACAACAATCAGTGTTTGCCTAGAGGGTCCCAATTTTAAACACCATGCATTTTTCTGTGTCACTAACTGTGAACAAGATGGCCAACTCATGATAGTAAAAGGGCCATTTGTGACAGTGAAAATGGCCTCTCACAAAAGTTTCATAATTTTTGCTAACTTTTCCCATTGACTATAATGGGAAAGTTGTTTTTTGAATAACTTTTGAATGGTTTAATATGTTTTCACCAAATCTTCGCGCAGCACATCAGTGCCCAAGGCTGCATCTGTCCTGAAGTTTTCAGACCAAATGGTCAAAGCATGTGGGCTGTGGGTGTGAGCAAAGAAACATGCAAAAAGTCTGTTGTTTTGCGTTTTTTTGGCATTCTGTAGCTATGCAATCATACATCCGACCAAAACAGAACATGCCAAATCCAGAGATCTATGGTACCAGACCATGCATGCAAAATTTCAGGCAAATTTGTTGTACGGTGGTGAAGTTATCAAGGTACACAATTTGAGGTTTTGTATTAAAGTGGCTACTCAACCCTAACTATAGTGACACTATCATGCCACTATAATATATATATATATATTTATACCATGGGGTGAGAGCTTTCTCAGTAGGTTATCTTATGTTATTTCCACTGCAGTGAGGATAAATCCTGATGACAACAGCACAGTGAGGATGTTGACATTTATCCATACTTTGCTGATGTCAGCAGTGAGGATACATGCACTGCAGCTTGCATTCTAAAGGAAACTGCTTCAGAAAAAGTTTATCTTTCTCACTGAAGCTGCAACTTACTCAATTAGCTTTGCAAAAGACTCTCACCTATGTCTCATTGTGTTTCTAACATTCCTAGCCCATTACTGTGCTGATCTCAGCTTCAAAACAACCTGAATTCTAAATGAAACTCTTTCACAAAGCAGTTTCTGTTTCTCAGTGCTACCTGCAGCAGTTTGTCTTTCTCACTGAGCCTCTGACTCACTCAATTAGCTTTGCAAAACACACTCACCTGTGTTTCTGATTCCCAGTCCATTCCGAACACACAAACACACACACACACACAGTATGAGCAGGAAATGCACAGAATCAGAAAAAAAATTCCTAAAGTTCTCACCCTTGTGGTATAAATCGCACACGTGATGGGCAGATCATGGGATATGGAAAATATTCTCACTCCTGCAGAGTGAGCTGTGCATTTTCACTCATGCCTTCAGCACTTGTGAGAATACACAGCTCACTCTGCAGGAGTGAGAATATTTTCCATATCCCACTCCTACCCATCATGTATCCCCTATATACAAAATAGGAGTGAGCAAATAACTTATTGCATACAAACATGTATTCTCACTGCAGAGGAATAAATTCATATATAAAATGGGTAAGAAAATCTTGTGTCCTGATTGGCAGAGACTTGGTTCTAGCCATGGCAGTAAAAGAGTACCACCAAAGGCTGAAACAAGTCCCAGCTAACCAGGGCAACTCACAGAATTCATAAGCCATCTATTTCCTAATTTCCATCACAAACATGGCTATAGCTTTTACTCATATATAAAAAAAACTTCAACTAGGCCCTAAAAATAAAAGTCCATTAAATTAAGTGAAGTAAGTAAATAATTTAATGTTATTTACTCTCATGAGCCCCCCTTACACAAATACACAAATTTAGAAAATCGAGTACTATTCAGAGTTCCCATTGCTGGTGTTTCTTTGATGACCATAAAAATTCCCCCTCCTATCCCTACCACTTTGCCAGATAACTCCCTGCTCCTTACCTGGCAACAGATAAAACTGAGGTCCTGGCACCACTTCAGGCCTGTGTGTGTGTGTGTGTGTGTGTGTGTGTCTGCTTGTATGCCAGTTGAACTGTGAATAATTTTGAATTCAAGTATTCCATGTTACCATTCTGTGTGTGTGTGGGGGGGGTGGCATTCTACTACTGGAATAAGGCAGAGCTTTTGAATTTTTCTATTCCATGGTAAATAATTACACAATGTATTGAGTGTGAAGAAATAGATGACTGACAAGTGAAAAACATCTGTGGAGGGACTATTTTACATTATTTGGCAACATATTAGTATATTTTTTGTGACTTGGAAAACCTTTAGAGTGTTCTTTTTTTAAAGTTGCCTATGGGCCCATTTTATATAAGCAATAAGAGATGGCTGGGTGTTGGTAGTACTAAGATACCCACACACTCAGAGGCTGAAAGCACTTGGCCTGTGACCTCATGCTTCACCACGCATCTGGGTGTGCTGGTATCTCTGTACTACCAACACCTAGCCATGTCTTATTGCTTACTTATACCACTGTGGAGACATCATCAAACCTCAAAAACAGCACAAAACACAGTCCTATTGTATAAATCAGATACAATCATCTGATTTAGTGGCCTAGAGCTGAGGTCTGGCTTCCTCCAGCTCAGGTTTCCTCTTCCTACCCCCTGCACTCAATCCACCTTCTCTGTGCTTTCTTCCTCAGCTCCAGCTCTCTACACCCAGCCACAGGACAGCCAGGCAGTGCCACTCAGCTAATCGGGCCTCTGGGGGCAACCAGTTTGTCTTGGAGCTCTCCCCCCTACCCACGACCAGCCTGTTTCACTGCATCTCCTGTCTGTTGAGTGGCACCGTTTGGGCTCTTCCCACCTAGGGGTGGTCATGCTTGTACTTTTACACCTGCCAGAATGGCACCATTTGGCTCTTCCCACTCAGCCCTCCCACCCAGGGGTGGTCATGATTTTATGCCTGCCAGAACCTATCAGCCAACTTTTGCCTGCTTATCCTTGCATATCCTTGCCTCCACTTGGTTTAATCCACCCAGCCCCTGGAGTAACAGTGAAGTTAGCACCTTGCCTTCCCCATTTTGTAACTCCTCTTAAACTACTGCACCATTTTCTTCCAGCTCAAACTCCCCCCACCTTTGCAATCTTCCTTCTCTCCCCTCCAGACACTCATTGTGGTACTTTCCTTAGCAGTGGGGCCATGGGTCTCAAACCTACACTGCATCTTTCTTTCTCACTACTGCAGTCAGGAGCCCTAATCACTAGGCCAACTCTGCCAATACATGCTACTGGTGAGTAGCTAATATAGCTAATATGGCTCAAACAAATGAAGCTGTTCCTGCTCTCCCTACTGGCTGCTTCTATTAAAGGCCTGCTGATACTCTTCCTGTATTCTGTTTTGCTAAATGTGCCATTGTTTATGGTCTGGGTCATGCCTGAAAATGGTCCCTTGGATCAGCGCACCTACCTGGTCACCAAAGACATACATAAATAAGTAAATAAATAAATGTTATGACCGATGGTGGAATATGCAATTTATGTGAATGAGTAAAGCCTGACCTCGGCTACCATCACTTGTGGCTCCACTATGCTCCATCATTCAAGAGGATATCTGAGGTCACTTTCCACTCATTCACATAAATAGTGTATTCCACCACCGGCAATAACGTATCGGGTTGAGTAGCATGTTTAATGTTAAACCTCAAATTTTACACTTTAATAACTTTGCAACTGATCAATGGATTTCCTCAAAATGTGTTATGTGCGATCCTGTGGGGTAGATCTCTTGATGTGGCAAGTTTCGTTTCAGTTGAATGTGCAGATTTTGAAATTTGGACAGTGCAAAAAGTCATAAAGTCACCACTTTTTGCAGTTTTGTTTCCTCATCTCCCTGGGTTCAGACGGTGTGGAATTTTAGTGTGATTTTTTATGGTAGAAACAGCTTCAGTAACAGAACAGGCATGCTTTGTTTTGTGTAAAAATATTAATCTGTTCCAAAGTTATTATGTTTTTAATTTCCCATTGTTTTCAAAGGGAAGATCACTTTTCAGGATAGAGGGAGCAAAATCGACCAAGGATTTGTTCTCATGAAAAAGGATTCACTATTGCAAGACCTGTTCCTTTCTCATGAGAAAAAAAATCATTTTTCGTCAGGGAAAAATCCTTTTTTGCCAGCCGCCATCATGTTTTCTGTTTAAAAAAAAAAATTCAATATCCACAAAAATGACATCCTAGAGAGACCACCACACCTAGCTGGCTAATCAGGGGCCCCCTTAGGTGCAATCTACACTTCAGTGTTGGAGATATGCCCCAGAAATGTGTTTTATTTACTATTAACAATTGTTTTTTGTGACCGTGCGATATGAAAAAAGAAGGTGAGGTGGAATCACAAAAAGACTATGTTGAAAATGTGGGGTCAAAATATGAAAAAATGCCAAAGTTATAACCATTCATTGCAATTTTACTATGCCCACTCATAACTTCTGAAACGTTAAATATTTTTACCACAAAATTTTCAACATAGCCTTCTCATTATCCCACCTCATGCATGTTATGGCTGTCATTTTTTGAATCCTGGCCAAAATATGTTAAAGAAAGCACAAGGAGGAGTAATACTGTATTTTGGATTTGGTCCTTAGTAACATGTAAGCATGGAGAATGTAAAAGTGATTCAACTACTAGGGGCAACTGATCATAATATGACTGCTTTTGAGATCTCTGTAACCGTGAGAAAGCAGGTATGCAATACCCATATAAGGAATTACAAAAAGCTGATACAATAAAGATAAAACAGGTCTTATGGGAATGGAAATGAAAAGAACATCTTAAGGATCTGTTATTGACAGATATGTGGGCCATAATAAATAAGAAATTAGTAGAATGTGTTGAAAAGTATGTACCAAAGGTTAGAAAATATAATGGGAGGGGAAGGATCCCTAAATGGTTCAGTAAAAATGTTCAAAAAATGGTCAGATGGAAGGATAGGGCAGGTATACAGGAAATACAGAAGGAATCAGACTCATAGTGATATGGTAAAGTATAGAAACATGGCAAGACAGTGTAAAATCACTATTAGGAAAGCAAAGTCACAGACCGGAATAAGACTAGCAACCATCAAAAAAGATAACTGCAGGAAGTTCTACAATTATGTGGATAGTTTAAGACATGGGAAAAACACATAGTGGAACTAAAGGAGGGGAATAATGTAATAGAAAATGAAAAGGAAATCGCCAACAAATTTAATGCATATTCTCATAATGTATTCCAGCATGATGGGAATGATAACAATCAAAGGAATGACATGAGACAGCAATAAACCCCTCATAAAAACATTATGGAGTGGGAAGCATGTGAAAAATTGAAAAAAACTAAATAAAAATAAGTCCTGTGGGTCGGATGGAATTCACCCACATTTTTTACATGAAACGGCAGAAAAGTTGGCCGGCCCCTTAACATTATTGTTCAACTTGTCACTGTCTATGGGAGAGGTACTGAATGAATGAAGATAAGCACACATTACCCTTACATTAAACAAACTCTGGTCAGAGCCGATATGTCTGTGGAGAGCTTTTGGATGCTTTTATCCATTATTTCTAATGAATTTGTACAGTGCAGATCTGCTGAGAGGCAGTTTCAATGTGTTCTTTCTTTTATACATTTTTACCATGCATTTTCCTAGAATATGCCTGCTGATTACTATATATTTAGCCTGGATAATTCACCAAAGAAATGGCATCTTATTTTGGGGGTGGTGGAGCACTGGTAGTAGGATGCTGGAATATGTCATTCATAGGCATGAGCTGTGTGCAGGCAATAACACCCAGTGGCCATACACCTCAGACGCTCGCATTCGGACCCATCATCCCGGTGCCATTGCACTGCTCAGTGCAGGTGACAGCTGATGCTGTACCCACTCACACAGGTCCAGAAACAGGCATGTTACATCCAACCTCCCATTCATTTGTACAATCGGGGAACCACGGACACACTATCCATAGCCTGGAGCATACACTGCAAATGGCATTGCAGGATACTGTACCCCATGCACCCAGGATACCTCAGCAGTCTGGAGAGTGGCATGTTACACAGGGGAATTGGGGAGAGTGTGGGTCTGCAGCACTGTATGACAGCAGGAAGATACAGCATCAACAAGGAATTCATTGGAGGTATGTCAATTCCCTCTTACAGTTTGCCAGGGGCATACACACGGCTGCATACACTGGTGGGTCTGCAGCTTGCATAGTGCCCCAATGCACAGTACAGCCACTTGGGTCATTCTGGAGTGCAGGTCCCCAGCCCTGGTCCAGAGCAGTCAGTGGCTGGCTGTGGCAGGGTGTGGAGGGCAGTGCCAGTCTCCACAACAAGTTGGGTATGGGGGAACAGGGGTGTCTATTTATCAAGGCAGTGGGTGGGGGTCCTCTATGCTATGGATATGGACCATGGTTTCCTCTGGTGCAGTTGGGTTCAGGGGGGGCCCTACACTATGGAGCTCTTTGGGGATGGAGTTGGATCGATCAGGGATGGGAGGGGGTACCTCTAGTCCACTAGGGCTGCCAGGCTGTTGTGCATCTGGGTGCACTTCCTTAGCCCGCCTGTGGGTGACTGGCAGGGTAAGGCCAGCTATTCATGGTCCAACTGTGGGCCATGCTGCTCTGGACTGCAAGGGGTACATTCCCACTAAGTATGTTGCAGTGTGGCATATGCATGGGAATGCACACTTGACTTGCAGGCATACTATATGTGTACACCCTGGCCCATTCCCTTGCAGCCAGTGCATCCCACATGTTTGAATATCACACTATGGTGCATTGTTGGAGCTGCATGGCACATCTCCCTTTTCCACCAGGTTGTGCTGTGTATCTCCTTTAAATATGGGGGCGCTGGACTAGGCTACCCTGAAGAAATACATTATCAAAATGGTAAAATCATGGACCCACTGAAAACAAGATATTGCATCTAATCTGGGACAGTCTGAGTAAATACAGCACAACAAAATCAATTGAAAAATGGGCTGTTGACAACCAAATGGAGTTTAATGTAGACACGTGTGTTGTTCTGCATTTTGGACTCCATAATCCACATAATAAATATTATATTTATAATTCATTACTGAAGTCATCAGATGTGGAAAGGGATTTAGGAGTTTTAATTAATACTAAGCTGTCCTCAAAAAATCATTGCACAAAGATAGCAAATTCTGCAAATGGCTTATTAAGACAAATCCAGCGTTCCTTTGTAAATAAGTCCGAACAATGTGTTATGACCCTTTACAGATCAATTATTCGACCTTTTCTAGATTATGGGTCTCCCTTTTGGAACCCACATCTTAAAACAGATATTGACTGTTTGGAAAAAGTTCAGAGACGAGCAACTAGAATGATTCCTAGATTAGCCAAATTACCTTACAAATCAAGACTAACATTGACAGGATTACACTCTCTACAGAAAAGAAGGGCAAGGGGGGATTTATTATTAATACACAAACTGTTAAAAAACCCGGATCTGATGAATAAATGTGGATTAGTTCATGATACCCGACGTATTGTCCCAAGATGCCATAATAAACAACCAATGGTACTTAAAGCCAAGACTAATTTAAGATTAAACTTTTTTTCATTAAGGGCACCGAAATTATGGAACAGGTTACCACAGGTAATAGTGGACTTAGATAACATTGTATCATTTAAAAAGGCTGTAGATAACTGGTTAGCAATGTGATTATAATTTCTGATGTTCCCACTGTATGTGGGGGGAAAATACAGATGGGCCTCGGCCTTCTTTTTTCCCAATAATACCAAGTATTACCAAGTACCAAGTATTACCAAGTAAGTAAAAATGTGTAAATGAAGATCCCTATGACAATGAGATGTAGAAGCTCCCCAGCACTATCTAGGATACAAAATCTAGGATAAGAAATATTTAAAGGAAATCTACTATAAACTGAACTTCACTGTGTTCACTGACATAAACAGTTTCTTTATTGTTTTATAACATATTAGAATGCAGTATGCATTTTTAATGTTGTGGCCATTAGGATGGTAAGTACAGAGTGGGTGTGTGTGTGTGTGTGTGTGTGTGTGTGTGTCCAGGATACAAAATACAGGATAAGAAATATTTAAAGGAAATCTACTCTAAACTAAACTTCACTGTGTTCACTGACATAAACAGTTTCTTGTTTTATAACATATTAGAATGCAGTATTTATTTTGAATGTTCTGGCCATGAGGATGGTGC
Organism: Neoceratodus forsteri; assembly: GCA_016271365.2. Classification (NCBI taxonomy): domain Eukaryota; kingdom Metazoa; phylum Chordata; order Ceratodontiformes; family Ceratodontidae; genus Neoceratodus; species Neoceratodus forsteri. Next base: position 631,273,518 of record CM028136.1, on the reverse strand, counting down.
GTACAGTGTGTGTGTGTGTGTGTGTGTGTGTATGTGTGTGTGTGTGTGTGTGTGTGTGTGTTTGCTGTAGCTCAATATATTTTTTCCCAAAAAGCATAGTAGAAAATGCCTGCTGATTGCTACATATTTAGTATGGGTAGTTCACTAAAGACCTGGCATATGTCTGAGACAGTACTTATCAGATAGTGTTTTTAGAGGTTAAAAAACAGTGTAAATTATAGATTTGCTGGGAAAGGGATGACATTTATGAGATACGAATCTTTCTTGAAAGACAATACATTCTCAAATGAAACTAGTAGGAAGGAGCTGTTTAAATGCTAAGTATTTAAATGTGCAAGTTGTTGCGTTCCGAAGGGGGTAAACACATCTCCAGTTTAATAAGCAACCAATATTTAACAAATATTTAACAAGCTGTTTTAGTTTCCTAATGACATCTGATAAGCAGCTTGGAGTTATGTCGCCAACATTTTTAACAGAAAGAAGGGAGGATTTTATTTAAGTTGGCATGGAAGGATACATTGTAAAGTCCAAAACATGTGTTCCACGATACTCCATTTTCCAGCTACAGATAGCAAGATGGCTGTAGACTCTGCCCACAGCCATAAAAATGGGGATAAGACACAAGTGAATAAATATCACCCAATAAGCATCACCTCTGTAGTGGGAAAAAAGATGGAGGATTTTATAAAAGGACGTACAGAAGACAACCTGCACCAACTAGGGCTGGTGGACATAACTCAGCACAGATTTGCAGAGGGTAGATCATGCATGACAAATCTCTTAACTGTTTTTGAACCCGTGAGCCAGGTACTTGATCAGGGAATGCTGGTTGACATGATATACCTGGATTACTCTAAGTAGTTCAGTTCTATTTCACATACTGTAGAAAGCTTCTGGATATGTTGGGTGAGATGGGAATGAATACTAGCTTAGTAGAGTGAATCAGGTCCTGGTTGAGGGTCAGAAGGCAGAGAGCTGGTATCTGGGGACATTGGTCTGACTCGGGGGAGGTGGGTGGTGGGGTCTCACAGGGGTTGAGTCTGGGACCAATTCTGTTTAGAATATTTGTTTCATCAGTGCAGGTAGAAGATGGGGCCTGGCTTTGTAAATACATGGATGATGAGAAGGTGGGGGACAGAGTTAATAATACTGAGTCAGTAAGAAAATTCAAGAGAGAACTAATTAGGTTAGAGGTATGGACAGTTGAGCACAAATTGGCATTTAATGACATCAAGTGTACGATTATGCATTTTGGTTGTAATAATGGTAGGGCTAGATATACCATCAATGGTATGATAATTATGAATACAGAGAGTGAAAGAGACTTGGGGGTATGGATGACTGACACTTTGAGTTTTGAAAAACATCATAGAGAATGTGTAAAGAAGGCAAACAGGATCCTGGGAAACATACTCAGGAATATAAGGAGTAGAAGTGAGGAGGTGTTGGTGTCTCTGTAAGGTTCTCTGGTGAGGTCAGTGCTTGAATATGGTGCCCCTTTCTGCACCCCTCAAGGTGTAGGACATACTGTAGCCATGGAGAGTGTACAAAGAAAACTAACTAGGAAACTAACTAGGAAAATAAGAAGGGTAAAGGAGAAGGCCTATAAGGATAGACTTAAGGAGCTATGAATGTTTTCAATGTCATATCAAAAAGTAAGAGGGGATTTATGCTATGCATACAGAGCTTGTAATGATGAAATCATTTTTTAAACATACAGTCTCATTACAAAAGAAAACTAAGGCAGGGATATACAGGGGCACTCATATCAGCTTAGAAGGATTTGTACAAGACTTCAAGGTGATGGAAATGGTTTAACCAGAGAGTGGTGAGTGCATGGAATGCATTGCCCAGGTCAGTGGTGGGTGCCACCAATATGGCCTCATTTAAAAACCAGTTAGACTTATATATGGGAGACAAAAAATTAGAATACATCCACTGTTAGTGGCAAGTCTATTTATGGCTTAATAAGCTAATATCACTTGAAACCATAATCTATGAACCCATGAATCTATAAAATAGGTTTTCACACCTGTGGCATGGAATGGCATAGCAGTTGTTGAAAATTACATTTTGACAGGGATTTGAACATTTTCTGTACCAGGTACACAAGGTGGGGAAATAAAATGGCTATGCTGACAATTTGGTCACTGTTGTCCTATAAATGGAAGTGCAGGGCCTTGAGGGACCTGTACTTCCACAGCTACATACAGTACATATAGACATCTACAGAGGGATGGGAGTGCAGGGTCCTTTGGACCCTGTGCTCCTACCGCAAAAAAGGGATACTATTATACTATCTCAAAAAATAAGGAAATAAGTTGCAAAATTTCTTTAATGCTGATTGAAGATTAAGTGCAAAAAGTTGGGAAATGAGGTGTTAGGGTTTCTTTTACCCACCCTCCCAAAGCAGGCAGGAGAGCAGGTGTGGGGTGTGCCTTGGTCTTCTCAAAACTAATGATCACCCCAGTCTCATAAAGTCTACACATTGGACCTTATTTACAGATGGAATGGGGTGAGCTTTAGGCCTGAGAAGCCAAAGGCACACCCCACACCTGCTCTCCTGCCTGGTTTGGTAGGGTGGGGTGGGGTGTTAGGGAAACCTTAACACCTCATTTCCCAACTTTTGTTGCTTTGACCCTAACTGGTTCCTTAACAAAGTTTTTTTGCACCACATATCCGGACTGCCTTGTACAGTATGGGCTGCATGCCCATTGGCTCATGCTCTGAACCAATGAGCATGCAGCCCTACCGAGCTGTCAGTTGGCGGGCAGTGGGGCGGCAGGCGGTGGTGCTGCCACCCACCGCTGATGAGGGAAGCGGGTGGTGGGGCTCCGTGGGTGGGAGGGTGGGGCCACTAGATCACCAGGGATTCTGGACGTGGGAGTTGAGGATGCCACCTGTGATTGGGCTAGTCAGGGGTGGGGGAGTTACTGTATGCCTATGATCGGGCTAGTCGTGGGGTGGGGGGACGATTCACGCTATGCCCGTGATCAGGCTACTGGGGGGGAGTTTACATTATGCCAGATTAGGCTGCTGGGGGGGGACGGAATACTGTTCTGCCCGTGATCAGGCTGCAGGGGGCGTCGGTCCCCGACGGCTGCCACCTGGCAGGGCGCCAGGCGCAAGTCGTCGGGGATCGGTGCACCTGCATACTAATGTCATGCAAATGGGGCCGTAATTAGATGCAAATGGCCCCCCATGTGCCTTGCATAAATTATGGCCCCAGTTGCATGTCCCCTTTGGAATATCACAGGTGCTGTGCATGGCACAATGGAACTTGCACCACCGCATCTGAATGCTTCACTCTAACCACTTGCTGTGGTGCAGTTCCACTGTGCCATGCACAGTGGGTGTGGCAAGGGGGCGATATTCAAAGAAGTTGCTCTAAGAGCAACTCCATTGAATATCGCCCAGGCCACACCCCTGCGCAACTTTTTTGTGCAGTGCAAGGGCTTGCACCACAGAATGGCGCAGTTTGAATATCTGGCCCCATATATACTGGTAGAAGCACAGATTGCTGGAAGCGCAGGGGCCCTTTGGGCCCTACGCTCCTACCAACTTGTCCACGTCTGCTGAACATCACACTACAACTACTGATGATCATACATATTACTGTGAGCATGTATTGGTGGGAACACGGGGCTCTCGGGCCCCACACTCCCATTAGCTTGTTTATTTCTACCTAACATTACAGTTCAATTACTAAATCTCATATGCATTGGTGGGAGCACATATTGCTGGGCATTGCACTGCAATTACTGAATATTATATGTATTCATGGGAGCACATATTGGCAGGAGTGCAGGGTCCTTCAGCCCCACACTCCCACTAACTTGTCCACTTCTGCTTTCGGGCCCCACTCTCCCTCCCACATTGCCCAGCACTCCACAACCACATACATCTGCCATACATTCTTAGCTCTCTATACCTTATCATGAAATCTTCCTACACAACCAAATATATGCTCACCATGCCTTTCACAATGTACAGAAATGTTTTCCCACTAACTATAATGAACATGCACCACAATTCAGCAACTGTAATTGGCACTGACACAAAAATTGACACAATCCAAGATCTATGACTCTTTCTACATACCAAATTTCACGCAAATCATGCACACGGTTCAAAAGTTACTGAAGCAAAACTAACTATATTTTCATTCATTGGAGTAGAATAATTCCATACCTGTTTACATTCCACACACACAACCACTGAAAATTACCTCCATGGCAGTAAGGCTAGCTACCCTATAAATTTCAAGCCATTAGCACAATGCAGAATGCTAGCCACAAAATGTAAACTGCGTCATGCAATGTTACCACAGCAAATTAATTGTCTGACACCTAAATACCAAAATCTACATCTACAGGACATCCCCTCAACACCCTCCAAATTTCAAGTTAAAAGACCAAACCATTTCCGAGATATTTAATTTTAAAGTTTTTGCACCTTTAAAAATGTTTTGATCGTGAGAATCAACTGCTAATATGCGATCAAAGATCATCTTTGCTTGTGAGGGGACATCTGGTGGTGAAAATTGGGCTATCTTGTCCCTCCAAATCTGGCCATCTCGTCCCGTCCTCATGAATGAAGCTCGCGGTCAAAGAATCTCATGATTAAAGAATTTGCAGGCCCACAACAAAATAATTTGCAGGTCCATGATCAAAGAATTTAAAAACATTAAAACTCCATTTTTTGACACAAATACATTAAACTACAGGTATGCCTAGACAGAGGGAAGCCCCCTGAGCAAAACCCATCCTTGTTTGACTTTACAAGTGACCCCTGTGCTGATATATTTGATTTTTTCTAACTTAAAAATCTGGCCATCTCGCCCCTTCCTCACGAACAAAGATCGTGATCAAAGAATCTTGCGATCAAAGAATTTGCAGGTTCGTGACCAAAAAATTTGCAGGCTCACGATCAAAGAATTAAAAATGTTAAAACTCCATTTTTTCACAGAAGTACATTAAACCACAGGCATGACTTGATAGAATGAAGCCCCCTTAACAAAACCCATTCTAGTTTGACTTCATGAGTCACCCCTGGGCTGAGATATTTGATTTTTAGATCTGGCCATCTTGTCCCTTCCTCACGATCAAAGATCACGATCAAAGAATTTCACGATCAAAGAATTTACAGGCTCGCGATCAAAGAATTTAAAAGTTTAAAACTCTATTTTCTGACATAACAACATAAAACCACAGCCATGGCTCAATAGAGGGAACACAAGCAAAACCCATAGTTTTACTTCCAAAGTCACCCCGAGCCGAGATAATTTTTTTTTCTGACTGGAAACTGCCATTGCAATTAATAAATTCTTCGCGATCAAAGATTCTTTGATCATGAGCCTGCAAATTCTTTGATCATGAGGAGTGACCAGATGGCCAAAACCCCATTCTTCTTTCGCAAAATAACCATATAAATTTTCCCATAGACTTATAATGGGAGCTAAAACGTTTAATAACTTTTGAATGGATTAATATTTTTTCACCAAACAAAAAGTGGCATGTTCCTTGACCCAAACTCTTTCTACATGCCAAGCTACAGACTAAAATGCTACACAGTGGCCACACAGTGCCACACGCAAAATCTGAAAAACTGCCTACAAAACTGGAGAAAACTGCATTTTTCAGCATTTTGTTGCACATAAACTGTAAGTCTGGCAGAAACAAAATTTGGCAGATCAAGATATCTACCATGCCCCACTGCACATACCAACTTTCATGCAAATCCATTGAATGGATCCAAAGTTATTAATGTACAAAATTTCAAGTTTACTATAGAAGTGCCTTCATAACTCAAAATATAGGGTGCGATCGATCCCTATAACATATATATATATATATATATATATATATATATATATATATATATATATATATATATATATATATGTGTGTGTGTATATGTGTGTGTGTGTGTGTGTGTGTGTGTGTGTGTATTATGGGGGCATTATGGTGCCCCAATAGTTAGGGTTGAATAGCCTGTTTAATGTTAAACCTCAAATTTTGCATAATAATATCTTTGGCTCTTTTTGACAGAATGAGCTGAAATTTTGTATGTGTTGTCTAAGAGGCAAAGTCTTGATGTGTGGTCATTTTTGTGACAGAAGCTTGTGTGGTTTCTGAGATTTGCAAGTGCCATTTTTAGAAAAAAAATTATCTTCTTCCTATACTTAACATTGTTTTTATTTTGCTGTTGCTAACAACCAACATGGAAAGGATTTATTGCCCCTATCTTGCAGGGGACATGAGTCATGTCCCAAGGCAGTGCATTTGACAGGTCTGGTGACAAAATATCAAAGGGTCCCATAGTTTTTAGGCCTTAAATTTTAGTGTTTTCTGACCTGTGCATGTGCAGTAGAGTTTTTCAGATAATGTTCTACAGCAAAAATAAAACTTTGATGCCACAACTTCCCCTTTTAGCTTTTGCGCCACTTACTTGGTATGGCACCAAACATTTTAATGTGCTGTGCCAACTGCTATCTTGTTGACTTTTTCCTCAAACTAACTAGCATGGAAAATACACAAAAATGCTGGGATTTTAGTAAACAAACATCGAAACTAGCTAAACTGGACCCCTTTAGCTAGATTCTGATATTTGTTTTTTAATATTGTGCCCACCAATATGTGTTCTGGGCATCCAAAATCCCAGGTGCCCAGATTAGAGAGAGGAGCGCTTCCCCAGTTATCTCTGTATGAAAACACTGAGATGTTTTTGACTTCTGCAGCCACAGCTGAAGATGTGCTGCTGGCTACAGTGTTAACTGTGAGCCACCCTTTTCCCTGGTGTCTAGTGGCACCCCTATCCATGAATTGCCATCCTGTAAAGATTATTTTAGTCCCACCCCTCCGCAGCCCATTGTTTATATAGATAATGCCAACATCAAGGGACCCAATCCCCATGTTGGCATTACAAGACCTCCAGCAGTGTGGGACACTGGGGAGCCCACCCCCAGTATCCTGAAATATTTTAGTAGTATCCCGTAAAATGAAAACAATCCCCCGACATCTTTTTTTCTAAACCTGATCAAAAAAGAAAATGGTCCCAAGCTGTCCCTCTACCACATGCCAACTCTCCCACTGAGCACTGACCACCCCACACCCCCCTTTACCCTGTACTTACCACTGGAGGTCATACACTGTCATCTTCTGTGGACCAATACATGTCTGCATTCTTTAAAGCTGAACTATGAACTGAGGAATCAAGGTACTGTAAGTGCCATATAATGTATTTCAATGTCACTTTGAACTTATGTTCATAACTTTGCAATTTTAAGGACTTTTTTCACCAAATGGGACCCTACCTCATGAACACTACAACTGTCATTCCATTAATCAGCATTGGAAGGTGGTTTTATGGTCATTGCACAAAATGACCTTTCAGAATGGGATAATGAAATTTCACCACCAGTGTTCATGAGGTGGGGTCCAAAAAAGGCCATGTTGAAAATTTGGGCCAAGTTCATTGAAATTTTTCTACGTACATGCATAACTTTGGGAATTTTCAATATTTTGACTCCAAATTTTCAACATAGCCAGTTTTTCACACCACCTCATAAACGGTATAGCTGTCATTGTTCACATCCTGTCCAAAATGTGTTTTTGCACCTGTGGTGTGGAATGGTGTTTTAGCACAGATTTGAAAATTTTCACCCATGGGTTTATGAGGTGAGGTCATAAGAAGACTATGTTGAAAATTTGGCATCAAAATACTGTATGAAAAAAATGCCAAAGTCATGACCATTCGTTGCAATTTTGCTATGCCCGCTTGTAACTTTGGAAATTTTAAATATTTTGAGCCTAGATTTTCAACACAGCCTTCTTATTATCCCCACCTCATGTATGTCACAGCTGTCATTTCTCAAATCCTTCCCAAAATGTGTTTTCATACCTGTGGTGTGGAATGGCATTGCAGTTGCACAGAATTACATTTTTGCAAGGATTCTAAAATTTTCTATACTGGGTACATGAGGTGAGGTAAAAAGATTGCTATAATGACAATTTGGTAACTGTTGTACCATAAATGGAAGCACAGGGCATGGAGGACCCTGTGCTTCCACAACTACATACATATATGTATCTATGGAGGGATGGGAGCCCAAGGCCCAGAGGGCCATGTGCTCCCACAGGCAAATAAAGATATGATTATACCATCTCATAAAGTAAGGAAATAAATTGCAAAAAACTATGTTAATGCTCTTGTTAGGAATAAAGCCACAAAAGTAGGTAAATGTGGCATTAGGGTTTTCAAAACTAGCACCTTACACCCACCCTGCACACACCAAGAGGCATCGGGAATGTGCCTTAGGGTTGTCATCCCTAACGCTCACCCCATTCTCCTATACTGTACCCATCTCAGCTTATTTGCTTATGGAATTGGGTGAGCATTAGGGCTGACAATGCCAAGGCACACTCCAGGTGGGCAACCCGTGAAGTGGGCACATGAGGAAGGGTGCCGTCCATTATGGTGACACCTTCCCCATGCAATCCACTCACAGCAATGGACAGGTAGGGCAACCGGATGAGGGAGTGAGTGAACTAGGCAACAGGATGTCACTATACACATGCACATGGGGGTGGGAGTGAGCACAGCAAGAATGGGCTGGGAGGGGGGTGGAGAAGTTGTAGGGAGTGGTGCTGCAGTTGCCAGTTGACCTGTGTTATGGCATCAGGGATTGGTTAGTGGCTGGGGTGGCAGAGATAACATGTTCAGGTCCGGGCGCTGGTGCACTTTTTATTGTGCCTGGCCCAAACCTTTTAATTTTTACTGCTTTCACCCCCCCCGACATGCACCCCCTTGGAGTTGAGAATCCTTAATTGGGGGGGGTGCGGGAGGCAGAAGAAAGCAGTAAAAATATGTCCTGGCACCATTGTGCTGGTGTGCTGGGGTTGCCAGAGTGCTGAAAATGTGTTCAACACTCTGACTGAGTGATAACGGTGATCACCTTTAGGCATTTGCCGTTATCACAAAGACCCCTCCAGGCGAGTGTTGGTGTGTGCAGGGTGAGTGTAGGGTGTTAGCTTTGAAAACCCTAACACCACATTTACCTACTTTTGTGACTTTATCCCTAACAAGAGCATTAACACAGTTTTTTGCAATTTATATATATTATAGGGGTGCAGTTGCACCCCTATAGTTAAGATTCAATGGTCACTTCTGTGTTAAACCCCACATTTTGCCCTTTAATAACTTTGCAGTCATTTGACTGATTTGCATGAAATTTTGCATGTGCCATCAAACACCAAGATCTCTTGATATGACAAATTTTGTTCTGGTCAAATGTGTGGGTGCGGAGATACGGAGTGTCAAAAAAATGTGAAAATTACCATTTTTACATAAATGCTTTGTTACACCATTTCTCAGAAACAGCTTGGGTGTTTGGTCTGCAATTGTTAAGGTATATAGGGCTTGGGTCACAGATGTGCCTTTTGAAGGTCTGGTGAAAAAATATTAATCTGGTCAATAATTATTACATTTTAAAGTGTCCCATTATTTCCTATGGGAAAAGTTAGATGTATTATGCAAAACATATTTCTTGATCACAATTAAGAATCCTCTTTCACAAATTCGGAATTCTCTTTCATTCTGCTACAATCTTGTTTTCAGTTAGTGAGGCAAATAAACTTAAATATTTTGAAAAAACACTGGTAGTTCTTAAACACTAACCATTGTGTTTACCTAATCGGGGCCCAAAAAATCAGATTTTGGAGTCTGTTTTTGAAAATAAGGTGCAGAAATGTGTTTATTTTATACAAGGAATTATTTTGACACAAATTGTGGCAGTCTTTTTGAGAAAGAAGAATCCTGTGTCACAAATTGTGGAAGCGGATTCCTTTGTAGAGCGAAACAGTATTCTTTTTCTGCAATTTGAGGAAGAGGATTTTTATATAGGTATTTCTTTGTCACATCATAAAAAAGAAATGGTTTGGGATTTTGGACTGAAATTTGTATGGTACAAAGACTTTGCCTCAAAGATGTGCCTTTCTCAGGTTTGTGAAAATATATTACTTTCCTATGGAGTTCTGTGACTTTATATTTTGCTTTCTATCCCATAGGAATACATTGCAATGGAAAGTGTACACAGTTGTTTCATTATCACTGCACTGTGAAGAAACGATTTGAAATTTTGGGGTGTAATTTTTAGGGAACAAAGGGTTTGCCTTACAGATGTGCCTTTTGGTGGATTTGTGAAAATACATTAATTTGGTCTCGAGTTACACAGGTTTCTAATTTTGCTGTTTTTCCTATAGGATAACATTGCAATGGGAGGTGTTTCTTTAATGCTGAACACCATGGGAGAGAAGCACAGGGCTCATAGGGCCCTGTGCTTCCATAGGCAAAGAAGGCAACCCCAGGCTGGCTGTGTGACAGCAGGAAAGGTGACATGTTAATCCCATTGCAACAATAGGCTGTTAGATATGTCATGAATATAATAAAAAAATAGAAAAAGGTATCAGAGGGTCCTGTGCATTGGCTGAAAGATGCACTCTTTGCTCTGCGCATTCGTATCTGTGGTCAAATAAAAGCACAGGGGCCACAGGGCCCTGCACTTATGCAGCTCACCAGACAGCTCCATGAATTATTCAGATCCATTCCTGCACAGAAGTGCAGGGCCCTCCACTTCTGTATGTGGATGGAGAGTCATCTTGGTTCAGGGTATCTGAAAAAGAGGAAAGAATATAAGTCAGCAACTACATGCAGTTTCAATACCAAATCACAGATGGAGAGTAGGACCTCAGAATAGTCAATAGTCCAGCTACCAGGCCTGAACCAATGAAGCAGAGCATGCCTAAGCTGGAATATCTTGAAAATTGCTCTGTTACCCAGAAGGAAATAGTCCAGAATGTCCTTTGATGAAATTAAAAACCAGTTAGGGTAACAACACCAGAAAGGTTGGGAAACATGTCATTAGGGTCTCCAACCCTAACTCCCCAGACCTGCATTAATGAAGATTGATTGATTGATTTATTAACATCTCTGATTAATGCCTTTGAGCTAACAGCTCCTTTACAGAGGTTTCACGTCATAGGAAAAAATATACATACAATATAAAGTTAAAATGGCATGTCAATTGTTACATGAAAAAAGATAAGTTACAATACATTATTCATATAATGTGTACAAGCTAAGCAGCTTTCAAATATGTGGGTTACAGATAGGAAAAAGAGAAGTGGGGAGTATAGAGGATGGAGGAGAGCTGAATATAACAGAAAGGTATAGTACCATAAGAGAGCAGCAGGTAATGGGATAATTTAGACTTGTATACAGTGGAAAGGGACTTAAGAGGTATGTAGAGGAACAACTCAGAGGGCATTGTCAGAGCATTTGGAGAATAGGGGAGTGGACCCAGGGGGGAGGTAGGGAAGGGGTAGATTGTGGAAAATGTCACATCAGCTACTGCTGGGGGTGGTTAACAGAAACCAGGAGGGGTTGGGGGAGCAGTGAGTGTGGTGTGAGTGGCCATCAGGGTGAGATTAGAGCAGTGCAGTGGCAGCCACAGACATTGCCAGCTATTTCCTGAAGTTTCTGTGATATTTCTGGAGAAATCTCCTGCTTTCTGCATTTCCACAATAGGGGCAGCAGAGAGGAACTCTTTAGAAAAGTCATGAAATATCTGGAAATAGCTGGCAATGTCTGTGGCTACTACTGTAGGTAATAACCAAGTGCTGCAGTTGAACAGTTGACTCAAAGGAAAGAAGTAGCTGTGTTAGGTGTCACAGTCGCATGTACTGGTAGTGGCAAGATAAGCACGATGTTTAGATTTGAAAGGGCTGAATCACTATCTCAAAACAAAAGGAAATTCTTTGCAGATCACTTCATTAATGCAACAGTTAGGGAAACAACACCACAAAAGAGGGAAATGTGGTGTTAAGATCTCTATCCCTAACTCCCACCCACCAACCCCAGCAGCAAAAGGAAAACAAATTACAGTTTTGGGTTTCTGGAGTCTTGCAGAATCAGTTTCTGGGTCTTCCTTGTGTTGTCAGACCTAATGCCCACCCTATTTCTTGAGCCAACAATGTTACACACAGTAGGGCCCTGTTTGAAGAAAGCTACAATCAACTGTATTGGCAACATGAGGCAAGACAAACTTGTCTACCTTTGAAGAGTGTATCACTATGAGGCATTGACTTGGAGCTGTATCTTGTGCTTTGGGCTAGGGGCTACAGGCTGGGGGATGGGGAGCATTAATATTGATGGTGCTAGATGACAATAGCAAATGCAAAACAGAGAGGGAAAAACAGTGACTGCAATAACAGTGGCAGTACATCAGAGGGAGAAGTAAAAGCAGCTACACAAGCTACTACATGAACCCCACCCCCAACTGGAATACAAACAGACTCCATGTTGCACAAATCAGAGGCACAGCAGCAAAGTTAGAGACAGCACCCAAATGACCAGCGCTGTTTTTGTACCAGTTGCTATTTTCATCCACGCTGTTTTATTCCATGCTGTTATTCCTGTGCTGTTTTCACTGGATACCAGGGTGGACAACCCCAAGGAAAACCCCACCACTGATTTGTCAAGACTCCAGAGACCCCAGACCCTAATGTTTTTGCTTTTGCTGTTGCTTGAGAGTGGTGAGTTAGGATTGGAAACTCTAATGCCACATTTCCCTCCTTTTGTGGCATCAAGCTACCCCAACTGGTGCATTTACAAAGTCGTTTGCAAAGAATATAAAAACTTAGATTCAGGAAATGTTTGCATCTTTGCTGCATCTTAGTACTTGTGTACAAAACAATGCCTGACAACACTGATGAATATTAAACATATAACCATAGAAATTACCAAAACACAGATGAGGAATTCATTGCCTTTGCTTCTGCTATCCAGTCAGTTGCAGCATTCGTGGTCATATTAAATTTATTTTTTTATTTTTCTGTAACCTTAGCCAGAAAAGTGCATTGAGCCACAAGTGACTCAATTCCAGGTGCATCCTGAAGGGAGAGGTTAAAAAAGGAAACAATAATACAAAACAGCACCAAGTTTACAATTACAATTACATGTAGCTGCATTTTAGTATAGCAAAATAAGTAGCATTTGACGTAACATTAAAAGAAAACAGTCATGTACAGTGGCCTGACTATCACATAGCTGGAAAGCCCATGGAAAGTTATGTTAAATGAGGTATTGAGCTTACCTGTTGCCAGGATCAGTCCAGAGATACAGTTGATGGTGTCGGTCATATATTAATACTACATTGCCACCATTTTTGGAGATGTATGGAATCTTGTGATGTCATGTCATGTGCTTGTCTACTGTATATGTAGTTAGGCACAGCTGGTTCTTTCACTCTGTACTACCCATGGTTTCTCTTACTTGCTCTCCATCTTCTTCTGCCTTTGTATCTTACCCTAATCTCTACCTTTCTTATTATTCTCCCCTTTCTGTATTTTTTCTTCTTCCTACCATCTTTGCCTTCACTTCTTATTATACTACACCTATCACCTTGTCATCCTCGCCCCTCCCCATACCCCTATGTTTTTATGCCCCGTACCCCATCCTTACTCTACCATTCCACTACCTATTTTACTATCCCCACCACTTTCAATCACCCTCTGCTTCCAACAGTCTTTTTTGCCACACTTTCCATCACTATGTATTTCCTCCTTTTGCAAGAAGGCCATTATGATTTTATTAGGACACATCCTGTTCATCCTTCCTCCATTTTCTCTATGATTATTATATTGGCAAAGATATTTTAGAACAGACATATTACTAATGTCATCAGCACAGAAGCATACGTTTCAGTTGGTATTAAAGAGGAGGGGTTGCTGATTAAAATGGTGACTAAAAGCAGAGGACTAAAGATTGAACTACGAGGGGTAAATATAAGATGCTGACATTGATGTGGATTCTATCATGTTTACATATTGTGCTCTCTTTGAGAGGCATGTTGCGGTACAGAGTAGCACACTGCAGGCAATGTCTGGGGTGTCTATTTTCTGTAGTACTAGGAAATGAAGGTTTAGTTTAGGTTATTGAATTTATCCAAGGATGGCTGGAAGGTCTGATACGTATTATTGGACCAACATATACAGTATCTTGTACAAAGATGGTGTAGTACACAAGCATTTGGGACCTCACAGGTCCCTTCTTCATGTGAATAGCAAACTGAGCAACATAAGTAGCACTTATATACACTGTGATGCAGTGTTTAAAATAATAATGATAGATGGTTGAAAACAATTTAACAGGAAGAGCTGATTTGCAGGAAGTAAGATATTTAAAGAAGAGGCTAAATGGAAGCTTTGAAGTGGTGATTCATTGCCCACATACCCCCTGTTAAGTTCTTCTCATATATCCTATCTTAATTACTTTGAAACAATATATCACAGTGTATATAGACATTACACTCTGTTTATCTGAGGTCTTTGTGGTTCGGTGTTCTTGACTGGATACCTTTCCAATCACCACTTCAAAGCTTTCATTCAGCCTATATTACAAATATTTTAGTACTTCCTGACAATCAACCCTTCCTGTTAAATTCTTTTCACCCATTCAATCGTGATTATTTTAAATATTGCATCACATTTTATATAAATGTTGCTAATGTTGCTCAGAGAAAACCCAGATTGTATTGTCAAATGATTCATCCCAGTGGCAGCATGTACACCACAAACAGAATAGGTGAGAGGGCCAAATCATGAGACACACTACAGGGCATAGGCATCAGGAAGGATGAGAATGTACCCATCACCACAACCCTCTGCATCCTATCCCTGAGATAGGACACAAACCAACAGATGACAGTGCCAGGGAATCCAATGCACTCCCTCAGGCAATCCAAAAGTAACCCTTGGTCCAAAGTATGAGATGCTGAGGCAAGATCAAGCAGAATAAGAATTGACTGTTCACCCCTGTCTCTTGCCCTGAGAAGGTCATTAAGCACCCTGACTAAAGCTGTCTCAGTGCTATGCTAGTTCTAAAGCCAGATTTCAGGGACTCGTGCTGTGGATACCATGTGCCGAGAGGTGTGCCTCAATCTGCAGGACCATAACCTTCGCAATACCCTTACCTAAAAAGGTAGGTTAGAGATAGGATAATGATTTACTGGACTATCTGGGTCCAACTCTGGCTTCTTCGGGAGGGGCCACACCAGCACATCCTTTAATGATGCTGGAAAGACTGCCTCTGACAAGGAACACCAGATTGTTCCTACAAACACTATCTCCAAAGACCCAATACAGCTCACTAGTAGATGTGTGGGAGCAGAAGCCTTAGCAATAGAATGTCCAGGATAATATTTTTTTGCAACACTACTGGTGCCTGGTGCCATGATGTGGGCTAGAAAGGCAGAAAGAGATAAAGCAGGCAAGAGCATGGTTAAAGGTTTGGCACAGGGAGCTGAAGTACAGAGTCTCACACACTGGAAGGCATCCTGTGGCTGGTTAAGCATATACACTATGAACAAGCTTCATACGTGAATTCAGAATGGGTGGAAGTGCTGACACATGACATAGACTGATAGAGGAGGCTTTACACTAAGATTGGGTGGGTAGGGACAGATGCTCCAACCAGTTAAGGGGGTTAAAAAGGTCAGCTGTAAGTAGCCCAAAATAGGGAGAGGAAGCATCATAGTGGCCCAAAACAGGAAGCATGTATAAAATAGTCTTGTTGAATGACAATGAATGTCAGTAGTATAACTAACAAGACAGATAAACTGGAGGGTGCATTTTAGGACTCATGGAGATCTTATAGAATGTGGGAATTAGCTGGGATGCAGAGGTTGAGGGCACAGTCACTTAAGGATGGACAGGGAGGTCAGAGGAGTAAAGGAAAAGAGGAGTTGCCTTATACTGTATGTTAACCAAGGATATAAGCAAGAAAGAAAGAGGGAGTGAGAAGAGAAGAGTGGCAGACTCTAGACACTGACTCATAACAACACCTAGTAAGACTCAGATTGGTTGCCACATCACAGCAAGACTATAATGTCATACTATGCTATGATAGGAGGGAGTAGAAGAATACATAAAGACACAACTGAAAGTGAGAAGTAAGTAAGGAGGATCATGGTTAGGTAGGCTAGCTATAGAATGGGGGGTGAGGGGGCTCTACCAGGATGAATAAATCCCAATAAAAACAAACTCTGATCAGTGCCAACATGGCTACTATGCTGCTTTAAAGGGACATTGTCCACTTAAAATTATCAAAGTTATGAGTGTACATTGGAAAATGTCAATGTACACTCATAACTTTGTTGTTTTGTAATATTTTTTACCCAAAAGTTTCAAAATAGCCTTCTTTTGACACACCCTCACAAACAAGGGTGGAGAAAATTTTCAAAACGTGCCCGAAAGTTGCTTTGTGCAGCAACAATGTCATTCCTCACCACAGGTGTGAAAAAACAGTTTTGGTCAGGAAGTGAAAAATGACAGTTGTCATGTTCATGAGGTGATGTGAAAAATTGGTTATTTAGAAAATTGTGGTCCAAATAGTGAAAATGACCAAATATATGTGTGAGCATTGCAACATTTCAATGTACGCTCAAAACTTTGCCATTTTTAAATACTTTCATCCAAAATTTTCAACATAGCCATCTTATGACCACACCTGAGGAACAAGGTCAGTGAAAATTGTCATAACCTGCCCAAAAGGTGATTTTGCCAAGTGACTGCAAAAATGTTTTTTGAGCCTGATTTGCATGATTCCACCACAACTGGTCATGAGGTGGGACCCCACAAAGGTTATGTTGAAAATTGGGGTGACGGTATGCAAAACTGCAAAAAAACCCATTGAAATACATGGAACTGCTTTTACTTTAGTTTTCAGATCACAGTTGCCGGTTGGAGGAGCAAGACATGTCTTCAATTGCAGAGTGAATCTTTGTCTTGGAACTTGTTCTGGTGAATGAAGGTGTGTGGTGGGAGTACTGGGGGTGTGGTGTGGTGACTGCTTAGTAGGAAATCAGGGTGAGGGCTTAGATTGGCAAGGACTGCTTTATTTTTTACAGGTTAAAAAAATGAGGGATTGTTTTCTGTATTACAGGTGCCATATGAGGAAGGGGATCAGAGGGTGGAGGGTTCCACTAGATACCATAACATGAATGGGAATGGGGATCACAGGTTGGGGATGCCACTAGACACCAGGAAAACATGAATAGGAATGGGAATAGGAGGGTGGGGGTGCCACTAGACAACAGTTAAACATGAATGGTAATGGGATTGGAGGGTGTGGGGTGCCACTAGACACCAGGGAAACATGAATGGGAATGAGGATCAGAGGGTTGGGGTTGCCACTAGACACCAGGGAAACATACATGGGAATGAGGATCAGAGGGTTGGGGTTGCCACTAGACACCAGGGAAACATGAATGGGAATGGGGATTGGAGAGTGGGGGATGCCACTAAACACCAAGGAAACATGAATGGGAAAGGGAATTGGAGGGTGGTGGGTGCCACTAGATATAGGGAAACATGAACGAGAATGGGGATCAGAGGGTAGGGGTTACCACTAGACAGCTGGAAATGTAATGTTTTCTGATTGCTGGCATTGGATTGCTGAAGTAGAAGTGAACCAGAAGTTAGTGCATGGAGGAACAAAATAGTGTGGGAGAGCCAGAACTGTGGTGAATGTAGAGAAGGCAGAGTGATGTGGTCCAGCTCCACTCAAAGCACTCAGTGGGAGGACGTAGTCTAGGTATCTGGTCACGTGCTTCCAATGTCCCTTATCTCTCTCTCTCTCCTATATCACAGCAAGACAGCATGGCTTCACCCATACAGCCATAAAAATGAAAGCCAGCAACCTCTTGTTCTATAACACGCTGACAGTAGATGAGATTTCATAGATGTGATTGACCCCCAAATCTCAATTTACCATCTTTATATGAGTCAGTGCATTTTCTCGCTCTGAAATGGGACTACTGCAGATAACCTATGACTGGAATTATTATAAATGAGATGAAAAGTAACATTTTTAAATATGTTTAAATATGTTACAAACTACAAGGTACTATAACAGAACATGACTGGTAAATTGCAAATTAATTTAAAAAGGGCAACAACTATGGGGTATAGTATTCTCATGATGGATTCTAATGTATCAAGCATTAACTAGGAGGTAGAAAAAAACTTAAAAAAAACAAGGAGGGATTTCTTGGCAGTAATGAAGGTGTGTTTCCTTCACTAGACTGTCAAGCAATGCGTAAGAGGGGTTCTTGCTATTCTGAGTGGTCGGGATGACAGACTGATATGGGAATAGCTTTACATGCATGCAACTGGTTACGTAACTACCTAAGCAACTGGCATCACAGAACAAAAATAGGGGGCATTCTCTCAGGTCCTCCACCTCTTGTGACAGGAATCTGTCAGGGATCAGTTCTCTGTTTTTTTATAATCAATCTGCCTTCTTTTTGTAAAACTGTAAACATGATCATGTATGCTGATGAAATGGTCAACATTGATTTAAACATAACATAAGGAAATTATAACACTCTGTGTAACTGGTTTGTAGATCACAAACTAATTCTAAATGAGACAAAAACTAGACTAATGCTTTTCAGTGCAGCTCAAAAACTAGCTTAAACCAGAGATGACTCACAGTATCTAACTTTGGTATTCAGGGCAATCACTTTGAGGGACTTCAAACATTCAAATACTTTGTAATGTATAACACTTATTTTGAAATCTAAATTTTGATATTTATATTGCACTGTTAAAAAAATCAATTAGAAACTAAGATTCCTTAACTCAGTGAGGCCCACTGTATGCAGAACCATTACTCACTTCACAGGTTCTTCTCCCTGTGGCAAACTATGTTAATTGCTTATTCTTTGCAGCATTTACTTCTCTGTTATAAAAATATAATTACTGGTAACCCCATTTATCAAATGGATTTTATAATTCTATATAATGTGCAGACTAATAATATGTTGTTTTGTCCTTAGGTTCCCCTACAGAACCCACCATTGTACTTTCTATGAGAATCTGGAAATCCTTAAACCTAAAAACAAGGTCTTGTTTTTGTTGCTTCGAATTGGCCTGTAATATTTTATACATATCTTACTTGTCTCCCTATTTAATAAATTAACAGTCAACCAGACACAACACTGTACTAGACATTTCACTTCAATGAGATTCTTTTGAAGGTGCTGTGAAACCAAAACCAGTGATCACTCCTTCTCAGATATACGACCTCCCTTACTCAACCTTTTGCCATCAAATGTAAACCTTGAAATGTTTCCTGCATGTTTTAAGTCTAAAATCTAGGAAAATCTACTTGCCCTATCAAAATGTCATTGTACCCTTTCTAGCTGAACTTAAACAAAGCTGCATTGTTTTCTGTGTGGTAGTGTTTTTATTTCATACTTTTTTTTTTCTCAGTCTTTTGTAACCGGGGAAGGCCCACTAGGCACAAGTGCCTGTTTTCAGGGGTGACCTGGGAGCACTGGGCAGTTAAGTGACTTGCTCACAGTCACACAGTATACAGCTGGAGGTTGTGAAAATCAAACCCAGGTCTGGTCTGCTGGATGTACCAAGCTCATTCATAGCTTGTTACTCTAACCTCTAGGCTATACTACCAGCCAGTTATAATTTATTGTATTGTCCTTGCATAAACATGTACTGTAGACCATTCACTGTCAAGTGTGACTGAATATGAGTTTTTCCCTTGACTCAACTCCTGGTTAAGCAAACTAAATAAAAATAAAATCACTGAACCAAATCTGAGGTGACATGGGAAAGCCATTTTACCAAAAATAAGACCAGGTGCTAAACTACAAGAAAGCTGATTGTGATAGGCTGAATGAGAGTATTTAAACTAGACTGGTGAACGCAAAGTGTGAGCAGGTGTACCAATGCAAAGTGGGAGGCCCTGGAGTACTGTAGCACATAATGGAGGCAGTGATTAGCTGCACTTCCATGAGCAACAAGAGCAGGGAGATCAGGCAAAGGCCCCAGTGATTGCCCATGGAATTCCAGGGGAACCAATGGAGAAAATGATGGCGTATCATAAGTGAAGGACTCTGGGAAGAAAGCAAGGAAAACAGAGTGTAAAACATTTGCTAAGAAAGCAGGGCCATAGGTCGTCCTTGTGGCACTGAGGATGGATCTGTGTGTTAATATCTCAGAAAAAATATCACAGGACAAAATATTGTGGTCAAAACATTGCAGAACAAAATAAAGTGGTAAAACCTCACAGGACAGAACAGTGCAGGGAGCAGGCAGTACAAGCCATAAGGTGGCAAATGAGCACAGGACACTGGAAGGTTCATTGAAAGGGGGGCCTAACTTCATACTGCTACTCACAGTCCTGCATTGAGGGAGGGCCAACTTTGCACCGGCTTTGCGAAGTTAGAACCCCCCCAATGCAGGACTGTGATCAAGGCACAGTGAAATGGTCGAGGGGCAGCTGTGTGAAATTAGCCCCCCCCCCATGAACCCTCCAGTGTCCTGTGCTGTTTTGCTGCCTTGTGGCTTGTACTGCCCGCTCCCTGAACTTTTCTGTCCTGCAATGTTTTTATCACACTTTATTTTTTTACGCAATGTTTTGACCTCGATATTTTGTCCCACAATATTTTGTACCGTGATATTAACACACAGAACCCTGAGGGTTGAGGTGCTGGATGCCACACCTCATGCCATGTCAGCGACCCGTGTTCGGGAATGAGCACATGCCACCAGGGGATGGCAGGGGAGGAAGAGGATCAAGCATCCAGAGGACAGCTCCCCTCTCCTGAGGAGGGAGGACTAGTGCTCCCACCAAACAACTGCCCCAGGTGGAAGCCTGGTGGCAGTGCGGGACAGTGGGCGCCATGGAAGGGACAGTGCTGCGGGACATCTGTGGATGTGCATATGCCTCCATGTACGCATGTCCTGCGTGTGCACCCCAGCAAAGGGGAAGGGAAAAAAGTGGAGGAAAAATGTCCCCAGCTGCAGAATGATGACCAACTCCTCGCAGGCTCCACACCTAGTGACCGGGTGGGCTCTGGGTAAGTGAGACCGGGGTGATGGGGCTGGTTAGAAGGGAGCAGCTGGGGCAGAGAAGGAGATAAACACCTATATAAAAAAAATGCAGAGCCATGACTGCACAGGTCAAGAGAGAAAGAAAGATCAGACTTAATTTGGGATTAAGAAGGATGATAAACAGTGCCGGCCTTAGATTTTTTATGGGGCCCGCGACACAGGTAAAACGTGGGGTCCCTTATGACTGGCAATCAGCAGTCTGGTGTTTGCTTG
The DNA here is from genome assembly GCA_016271365.2 of Neoceratodus forsteri. NCBI lineage: Eukaryota > Metazoa > Chordata > Ceratodontiformes > Ceratodontidae > Neoceratodus > Neoceratodus forsteri. The sequence goes on along the minus strand of CM028136.1, from coordinate 631,252,330 downwards.
CTGTTGTATTTAACAGCTCCCCTAAGACAAGGTAATTAACAATTCTGCATGAATCTTATTGTAGGAAGCTTCACTCTAGAGTGTTGTCCCCAAACAAGCTTGAAAAGGAGAGTTTTTACCCAATCCATAGTCATTAAGGCATGGTGGTCCTACACCAGTGCTCTATACTTTAGCCACTTACATTTGCAGATTTGTTTAGATCTGTGCAAACAACTTGATCCCTGGATCCTGACACTCCAACAACAACAACACTCCACAGCATTTATTATTGGGAGGAGGGGGAACCAAAGCATCACTGTAATGTAACATGTAACCTGACTGACTTCTGAGTGACATCCCCTTCAACATGCTAAAGTCATACCAGGAAAGGACAAACCCCAGTCATTACCTCACTGACCACCTCTGACCTTTTATCATCCCCACCCTCACACCATCCAGCATGTATAACACTGCACTGTTAAAAGGAAAAAAACACTACCTCTGCTGTCTGAGTCAGCCAGACAGCCAGAAGCTGGTGGTCAGTTGGTCTGGACAAAATATTGACAAAAACAAATTGAAAACAACACAGACAGTGCTGCTGCCTGACTGAATCTGATTTTATCCCTCCCAACTCGACCCCACTTCCCACTGGTCACTGTTAACTTGTGCCCCCAGCACCACGAACAACTCATTTACTACTCACTCGCCAGGGGCAAATGAGACAATCATCACCTGCCCACCACCTCAAGGGTAGACTTGTAGCCCGGCTGGCCTGGGCAGCCTCTGACTGGGCCTTGACCCCCAATTCAATTCCTGTGGCTAAGCTGACTCTGGGTTAATCCTGGTTTGAGCAGGCACTGGCAATGGCAGTACTATTGGTTCTTCTTCTTCCCATCTCTGTCCATCAAGAAAAATTAAAAAAGGAAGGGGCCCAGGTCGCACACGAGAGCCTTTACTTAGCCCTGCCAAACCATGTCACCGACCAACCGATCACCAGCCGCAGCAGCAGCAACACACGCTCTCTTCTCCTCCAAGTCACATTATGGTGACATACGCAGATCCTCTCCTCCTCTGGCTCAGCTCCACCCTCCACTCCACAGCTTTTTTGGTCCACCCTGTGCCCTCTGTCCTGTCCGGGTTGCTGCCATGCTGCTCTGCTCTGTATTGAATGAATGAAACATCATAATGACAGGCAGGGATTGGTCACTGGCAGCCAGCAATTAAAGGAAGAAGGTGGGGGTCATGCCATGCCATGGGATGGGATTGCTTTTGCTGGCAGTGGCATGCCTGCCCCAGCCACTGTGAAAAAAAAGAATACTGGGGAAGAAACAGCGAACAAACTTGAAAAAAAACCACAGGAATTTCAGCCACCCCTGCTCCACAGCTGCCCCGACTGCCCCCTCCCCAAGTCTGGCCCTGATAAATAATTCTCCACATATAGGGAATGAAATGAGAGTCAGGGATATGATGGAGCCCTTGATAGTTGGTAAGAGGGCACCACTGGCTCAGGGAAGAAAACAGCAAAGGTACATAATATGAACTGTGTGCTAATGCTATGCCCGAAAGCCAAGGAGCATGGCCAGCTGGAGAAGGAAGTTATAGGATAGGTGCAGGCTGAACAAGTGGCCACAATTAGTAGTTAGGTATTTAGAGGTATGGCATCCACCCAAGGGCAATAGTGGAGTTAAGATAGGTTCTGGATGGCCACCTCAGTGGTATCTTTCAGGAACATACAGACCTGGACAGTGCCAGATGACTGGAAAAGGGCCTCTGTCATCCCCATTTTAAAGATGGGGGTACATTCTGACCCAGGTACAACAGATCTTTCAGCCTCACTGTATCTCAGTGCTTTGAGATTTACAGTATTTCAAGCAATCATAAATGATTTGGTGCTTCAGCACATACAAGAGAATTGGCTGAACTGTAGTACACAACGTGACCTCATGATAGAAGTATCGTAACCAACAAACCTGATTACCTTTTAAAGGAGGGAACTAGGCGGGTGGATGAGGGCTGTATGGTGGATGAATCTACCTAGACTTCGTCAAGCCTTGGACACCATATTGCATGGAAAACTCAGGCAGGAAGTCAACAAACATGCAATTAGCTCACACAAAGAAAGGGTATACAAGTCTGACTTAACAGTTCCAGAATGCCATGAATAATAGGAGATCTAGAGAAAAAATATTCGGTGGCCATAACAAATCAAAACAAACCTCTGTTCATCTTCAGGTGGCTAGAGCTAGAGCTACTGTCTTAGTGACCCTCTCCCCCCACTGCAGTAATTTCCCATACTCCACTCCCTCTTTTTCCATATCATCTTAAAAAAATGCCAGCTCCTGTTACTGTGCCAGGAGCCAACAATGTATTTTCTAATACACAGAATCTCCTGTCCAACCCCCAGTCCCCAAAATACCTTTCTTTAGTAGTGGACTACTGCCCTTCTGACCCCAAGTCACGATCAGTAGGGGAAGATAGTCCACAACATTTGCCAGTTCAGTCACCCCAATGTCTACAGTACACCCACTGTCATTCATCCCATTGAATCATCTGTCTGACCTAGCAGCTCATGTAACTAAGAGGGAGGTGGCAGAGCAATCTATGTCACTGATGGTGTAGAGCAGCCTGGCACATTGCAGGGGACAGCATTTCTTTGTTTTGCAAACAAACAAGTGTTGGGGGAATAAAGAAGGGATTGTAGAATAGGCAATTGGTGTGAAGGGGTGGCCAAGGGACCAACCCTGACAACCTGGAATGTGGTAGAGAGTTTTAAATTTTTTTTTTGTGTAGTTTGCCACATGGAAATTTTGTCTTGAGTCAAATACTGAGTAATGAAAAATTATGTGTCTAGGGTGCCGAGAAGGAATACTTACTGAGTAATCAAAAATTGTATTTATACACTTACAGTACATCTTGGAGTGTCCAACTAGCTGACTGACAGGTAGACAACAGAGAGTGAAGATGGACTGTCACTATCTAGAGTCAAAGGTTGTTCTCAATGGAATACCCCAGGGTCATTCTGGGTCCCTTGTTCTTGAAAACAAATGAGCAAAAAGTATTTTGCAGAAGGTCACCCTCATGGCCCAGTGGCTGCATGTTGTGCTGCCATTCCAGTAACCCACTTCAGGAGTGAGTTTGGCCATACTGTGGTAGCTCCCATTTGGTAGTGTGCCTTGGCCTGAGAGGGGTGGTAGTGAGCTCTGGTGCCAGAGTGACCACTTTGGCTGGGCAGGGGAGCATGCTGTCACTATGGGGCCACTGTGTGCATTTAAGGCCAACAGATATTGTACTCATGCCAAGGGGATGAGGCAGAAAGGGGAGAAAAAAGGGAAAGGAAAACAACTCCTCTGCTGTCCGAATGAAGGCGAACTGTCTGATTAGGGTATATCTCTACTAGTAAGATGTGTTCCTGGGTGACAGCAGGGGAAGATACATACATTATGAAAAAAGTATCCAATACTAAATATTGCTATAACTGGTCACTCCCTTTATCATATTGATTATCAGTGTAATCAGACATTGTAGTAACCAGGTATGGCATCATACCCAGTTAGTATGGCATTTGGAGTGCTCATGCTTTATTTCCAACTTGTGTTCTGTGCTCATCTCCCTGCACCAGTTATTATAAAAAAATAAAATATAAGTAACTGTGCTTATGAAGTTTTTATACACACACTTTGTGTGTGATGATCGCACAAACATCCCGAGCTTTGACCAAGGTTTATGGAACATCACATGCTTCAAGTGTGCAAAAGAAACTTAATAACACACAGATACTTATGCATTATTCTCTAAATATAAATGGGTATTAAAAGCTTATTTTATTGTGTCTCACTGTCTACAGCTTAGTAGCAATCATCCCACAAGGAATTCCACAAGTTCTAGTTCTCAGAGTTTCAAATCATCAAGCAGTTCTTCCAGTCAATCAAATGAAAGTAAAGAAGGTAAACAGAGGCAGAAGAACCTCAGACCCAACAGCAGGCATGAAGAAAGGGACAACAACACTAAAAATAAAAAGGGCCACCAATACCAGCATAACAAAAGGAGCAGCAGCAGTAGCAGCAGTAACAGCAGCAACAGGAGGAGTAGCAACAGCAGCAGCAGCAGTTCTTCTTCTGGGTCTTCAAGGAGGCATCCACATGGCAAACATCTCAGGAACAAAAGTAGCTCAAAGGTGAGCCAGTCAGCAGTCCAACTGTTGTACAGCAGGAAGTATGGTAACTCAGATTTCTTTTTTAATTTTAGAATTTTTAACTGGGAAGGGTATACAGTGCTGAAGCTCATTTCCAGGTGCTTCCCAGGAGCACAGAAAGGTCAAATGACATGCTGCATTGTATGCAAGTGGTGACTGTGGGTTTCAAACCCTGCTTTGCTGTCTCCATGTGAAATGCAGCAAAGTTTTTCTCCACGGGCAAACATGTGGCAAAGTCATCAAATTCGCATCCATGGAGCAATTTGCGTAATTTTTCAAGATTACCCAAAATTCGCCATTTGTGACTTTGCCTTACTTTGGGGTTGTTAAAGTGAAAACTGCACTTAAAAAAAAACGAAGCAAGGAGAAGTCTCATCCCCCCCCCCCCACAGCTGGCAGGCCAACATCCCTTCCTGGTGTCTAGCACCACCTATTGATCGCCAGCCAAAATAAATCCCTGGTGTCTAGTGGCCCCCCACCACTGCTGATTGCTATCCACAAGCGCAACAGAACCACACTATAAAAAAATACATATATTATTTTCATTAAATTCTTATTCCTGCCCTGGTATCTAGTGCCCCACCCCACCACCCGATCACCATGTCCTGGTGCATAGTGGTGGTCACATATACCACCTGTGCACTCTAAGTCCCACAACAATACTCTATAAAAACAAGATTTACTTTTAATCCCTGGTGTCTAGTGGGCCCCCCCACTCTGTCAGGTAGTGCCTCGCCCTGCTCTCCCACACCCCAATCCTGAGTGGTCCACTAGCACAGCCCTCCACTCACCTTCATGGCTGGCAGCCTGACTAAGTTCAATGAATGAGTGTGTGCTTGAAGAAGCATACGCTTTTTCATTGACAGCTCGCAGTCATTTTCATCAGGTTTACAGGGAGTAGAGAAGGTGAGGGGGCTGGTCCAGTTGCCCATGAGGGGACAGAAGTGGGGAATGGCATTGTGGATCCCAGAGGGGTCCACAAACCCATTTCCCCCATCCCGCCACCCCTGCCAGTGACCGAAGCACCCCCTCACCTTCTCTACAGCCCTAAAAAACTGACAAAAATGGCAGTGAGCTGTCATTCAGTGAATGAGCATGTACTCATTCCTTGAGCTCAGTTGGGCTGCCAGCCATGGAGGGTGAGTGGAGGCTGTGCTGTGTACTGAGTCAGGGGGCGGTGAGGCACTACCAGGGCGAAGGGGTCCATTAGGCAACCAGGGATTAAATGAAAATTTTGTTTTATACACACTGTTGTGGATGTAAAATTGGCAGTGGTGGGGGGGTAATCACAACACACCAGGGTAGGGGTGATTGATGGTGGGGAGCACTAGACACCAGGGAAGGGATAGGGACTTAATGAAAACAATATTTGTTTTTTTATAGTGGGTTGTGTTTGTGGATGGCAAGTGGCAGCTGTGGGGGGGGGGGTGCCACTAGACATCAGGGATTTATTGTGGTCTGAGATCAGCAGTGGGAGGGACTACCACTAGACACCAGGGACAAGTAGTCTTGTGCACGTTAAATCATGGATGACCCCCCGCTCCATGAATTGTAAAATTGAATGAATTGCACTCTGCAAATTGAGCACAATTTGTGAAATTTTCTGCAGAGTGAATTTTGTCAACTTCGCCCACCTGTAGTCTCCAGGTTCACAGCATGTGCTCTAACCTCTGGCTATACTGACTCCCTAAATCCATAACAAGTTGCATTTTGTATATGTGATGGTTTTAAGAAAGTGTGTTGAATGACTTACTAAAATCCATACTGATGTGAAAACAAATGAGGAAGAATGACTTCAGAAAATGCAATGTGTCTTGCCCGTTTAATTTCTTACTAATTGAACTTAGCTGGGTTACTAAAAATGTAAGAAAGAAAATGTAGTTCTAAAATGGTCCTTAACATTATTGTGTAAGTTGCAAATAATTAATTCACTAAAAGGTCAGTAAAGACTGAACACTAGCAGGATGCAGTTCTGTGTTAAGTTGCAGGTTTTCGAATATGCACCACTATTGATATTCAGTAGCTGTTCATGTATCAGTATTTCATTTCATATAGAATGTAACTAATAAGACATGGCAGGATGTGAGTTATATTGCAATAACCACATGCCCAAGTGCTTCATGAAGCACACTGCACTGCCACCAAGTGACTTCAACCAGTGAGCTCAATTCTTACAATACAGCCCACGCCAGAGTGTCTTAGCATCCTTATAAAATTATTTAAATGTATCTTTAATTTCATAGGACTAAAAGATAAAGCATTTTAAATGACAAAAAGGTATGTCATTGAAACATGCAACCAGTTAACCTAGAAGAAAACCAACAGTCTATGTGCTAGTACAGTAGTTGGGCGTGTGTGTGTTTGCGGGGGTAGGTAAAAACAGGAAAGCACAATGAAAAACATGTTTGGCATTTAATTTTGAGCAAAATTACACCAATGACCTAATTTGCATTTCCAACCAATCCAAGCATATTAATGGAAAAGCTAAATGTGATCAAAACCCAGCAGGTTAGTGGTGGTGGTGGTGGTGGTGTGTGTGCGTGTGGGGGAGGGGGGCACAGATCTCCTGAACAGTTTCCCCCAGCCCTGTTTCTAAAACATGAGTTTTTAAGAACTGCAAGAATTTTTTTCTAAAGCAATTTGGACCTGCTTCTGCCCAAATACCATATTTATTTTATCTCATTTTTTCCCCATACTGTTTCCTTTTTCTCATTCCTTCTCTATATTTCATAAGGAGATGTCTACCATGTGGATGGAATGTCTGCAATAGAATGTTATAAATCCCCATCCAATAGCCAATCCAATTTTGCAATTAATAGCATGTGAAACACACTTATAGAGCAATAAGTGTCTTGTGCCCAATGCTGTCTGCTACTAATGCACTGCTGAATGACCAATCAGTGAGTGTCAGTTTGTTTATTTGAGTAAAAAAATCATTGTCACACAAGTTCCGCAAAAATAGGCATTTCAGTTTAATTTCTGAAATCATAGAATTACACAGTTAGACCTTGTCTAACAAAATAATCATTGTTTGTACCCTTCTGATTCCACGGCAACTGGAATCCTTGGGACACACCATTTCTCCAGCAACATGTTACAAAGGAGCAGTCAGTGACAACTAAAGCTGCAAAACAAGTAAAACTCTTCAAAACAGCTGAACCAAAAAAGACAGAACTCGATGAGGCTTTATCATTTATGAATAAGTGCTCCAGGCACATTGGTGCAATACAGTTGCAGTTCAACTTGCATACAGCATGTTCTAGAACAGCTCATTTTTGCTTTGCTGTTGTCACACCCACTGAACGAGTGTGAAACCACTATTATATTGCAACAAATGCCTCCTAAATCCTTAATAACACATAAAAGAATGACAAATTCCATAAAATTCTGCAGGCAGACTTTTCTCTTCCTTCCCCATAAAAAAGGTTCTGTACTGTTTATTGGTTGGTAATTGCAAAACTCCACATGATTTGTTTTTAGTCAGTCCACTTGCCAGATTATTCTTACCCGTTTCGTAATTGTCAGTATTTTACATACACAGTGTGCAAATGGAACATGATTATACAACAATAGTTAGTATACAGAAAATTACTCACTTTTTCATTTTTGCATTATATCTTTTCTACTTCTCTAGGAATTGTCAGGGTCAGAAATCTATAACTATCGCTTCATGTCTACTCATATCCAGCAGGTAAGCAGTTAGTCGCCTTAAAGTTAAGCACAGTACATAGTAACTTACAAGAAAATTATTGTGATGATAGAATAAGCTAAGGTTTCATCTTGTCCACCCCATCTTGTCCCCTGCAGTGATGATGATAGCTTTAGCATGCACTCACATTCAAGCTACCATCTGGAATGTGAGCTCTACTCATGCTGTGTAACACTCCATGCCTTTATGTCTAAGGAATCTGTTTAGTTTTGCTCTGAAAGCTTGAACATTGCAAGCATCCACAGTCTTGAGTATGCTACTCCATGTTAACCACCCTCTAAGTAGATCTGGAAAAGTAATTAGGGGCATAATGAATATGACACAAGTGGAGAGGCTTGGGCAGTTCACTTGCTGTCCCTAGAAAATAAAGACTGAAGGATGATATGACTGAGGTACTACAAATCATGTACAACAACAGACCAGATCAAACTGTTTGAGCCAATTCCAGGCCTACAGAACCAGGGAGCAGGAAAACTGTACAAATAACATTATTATGATGGAATATAGAAATGGTAACATCTCATCTGCTCCTTCCTGTTACATGCCAGTGACTATACCAAGTTTTTATGAACACACCTTCAGGCATACCAGATGGAGTGTTACCACTACTCATTTTGTGTAACTTTCAGTGCCATTCACTCTCACAAGTTTGTCTAGCCCTGGTTTAAAAGCTGAACATTGCTAGCTTTTACAACTTCATTGAGTAGGCTACTCCACATGTTACCTACCCTCTGTGTAAAGTGGCAAAGAAAATTAGAGAGCTAACGATCATGAAATATGAGAAGAAGCTTGGCAAATGGTCTTATTCTCCCTGGAAAATAAAGACAGAAGGATGATATGACTGATACACTAGAAATCAGGAATTAAACTCTGTTTATGTTCGAGACTGCATAAAGGCTACAGAGGTGCAGGGAAGGATAACTGGAACAGAGGCACTGTTGGTCACCCTGGAAAAATGTAAAGACATCATTGTTCATGCAGGAGTGATCTACAGGCCTCCTACACAGGGGGTGGAGGTGGATAGGGAATTGATGTAAGAAATTCAGGGGATGGCACAAAAGGAGGAAGTGGTACTGATGGGGGACTTCAATCTTCTTGATGTGGAATGGAGCCTCCCCACCACATCGTCTACCAGGACTTATTTATTTTATTTATTTAAGAGATTTACCAGGAAAGGCATACTGAGCAGAGTACTGCTCGATTCCAGATGTGCCCTGGGGGTAGGGGGTTACATGGGTGCAGTAATAAGACGAAAACAGTTCATACATAATGTGAAGATTATAACAGACAGTAGTACAGTAGTATAGTTGAAATACAACAAATACATAGTGAGAAAATTGTTATATACAAAATGGGTAAGGTGTACGTACAAATTCACAACAGTAGTAGGTTCAGTAATAAGCATTTAAATAGCACTATGTGACAATTTCGAAAACGGGGCCCAGACTGGAGCAAGTAGCTGATAGAATGGGTAGGAGTTGTGCAAGTAGCTGAAAGATTGGGTAGGAGTTGTGCAGGGAAATTCAGTGATGGGGAAAGCATGAGCATTTGGTAGTGAAATGTGATTTGAGAAGGGCATTCCGTTGGGGAGTACTTGTGGTGTGTCTGATGTCAGCTGCCAGTGAGTTCCATAACTTGGGCAACCTGAAACTGAAAGCTACCTGTCCTGATCGGGTGGATCTGTGTGGAATGTGCGGGAGCCTGGAGTCAATGTTCCTGAGATCGTAAGTAGGTGGGGAGAGGGCGGTTAAGGATGCTGATAGGTAGGAAGGGAGTGTATGCGACCAGAATTTAGAAGTGATTCTAGCACCATGCAGCAATCACCAGTTTTGGAGTGATGGGAGGTCAAGGGACTGGTATAGGTTGCAGTGGTGGATATTGGAGAACAGTCCAAGGTGAACCGGCAGAAAGAGTTGTATAGGTGGTCGAACCTGACTAAGGACGTTTGGGGGGCAGCACCATAGACGACATCATTGTAGTCCATAGTTGGGAGGTTTATTTTTTGAACAATACCTAGTCTGGTTGGTGGAGGGATGCAGTACCTGTTACGATGGAGAGCACCCAGCATGGGATGCAGTCTTTTGTGCAGAGTGTCTATGTGTGCTGAGAAGTCAAAGTACAGATCTAGCCAGATGCTAAGACAGCGATATGTGGAGCAGGCCTCAAGTGGTGATCTGTCCAGAGTGTAGAAAGTGGGTGATTCAGTAAGCCAGGTTAGTTTGGCCCAGGAGCCGAAAGTGAGGGAGACTGTTTTTTTTGTGTTTAAGAATAGTTGGTTCCCGAGGAATCAGTGTTGGATGGAGTCAAAGTCCTTCTGTAGACATGCTGTCACTGCAGTTCCGGATGGGCCAGAGGCAAACAGCACATATCGTCCACGTACATATGGATGGCAGTTTGTGTGCAGACAGCAGGCAAATCGTTGAGGAAGATTGAGAATAGCAGCGGGCCGAGTACAGACCCTTGGGGTACACCACTGGTGACAGGGAGAGGGGTGGATCGAGCCATTCCAATATGGGCTGATTGAGACCTACCTGATAGGTATGAGTAGAACCAGTTTTTTGCTTCTGCAGACAGACCAGTTTGGGCAAGTTTAGACAGCAACAGGGGATGAGAGACTGCGTCGAAAGCTTTCGCCAGGTCTATAAATATGGCTGCGGTTATTTCCTCTTTGTCCATGCCTGTAAGGATGGAGTTTGTGAGGCGAAGGAAGGAGGTGGTGGTGGAGTGATTTTTTCTGAACCCAGCTTGGTAGGGGGTGAAAAAGGATATTGTATCTAGATAGTGGTGTTGCTGGGATAGAACAAGGCGCTCTTGAATAATTTTGGCTAGAATGGGGAGCAGAGATATAGGCCGATAATTTTATGGGGAGGAGAGGTCCCTTCCCTTGGAAAGGGAAATTACTTTGGCTTATTTCCATGCTGTGGGGACTGCTCCTAATTTAAAAGACAGATTATAGAGCATGGTTAGAGGGTGGGCTATGGCCGGTGCTGAGAGTAGGAGCAGTTTGGAATCAGGGCCTGATGGACATTTACCTTTGGATGGGTTTAGTGAGTGTAGTATTTTTAGCACCTGGCCAGGAGGCGACTGGGCGGAGGCGAAGGAGGCCAGGATGGTGCTTTGGGGGCACGGGGGACGTTGAGGGAGCACGAAGGGTAGGGGTGGGGTTGGGAGGAGAGTAGGAGGAAGTAGTGGAGGAGTAGGAATTAAACTCGGTGGCAACCAGACTAGGAGCTTTGATGATTTTACCCTTGTTGTTGAGAGTGGGGGTTGGGTCAGTGGGGTGAGAGGAGATTTTATAGACTTCCAGAACTGAGAAGTGTGGGTGTGGTTTTTGTTGAACGCTGTTTTGAAATAATTTGATTTGGCCTGCTGTATGAGTCTTGTACAGGCATTTTGTAGAGACCAGTATTGTTGCAGGGCCGCATGAGCACCTGTGGCCTTGAAGGATTTCCAGGCACGGTCTCTGGCTCGGAGTTGTTCCATAAGGTTTGTTGTTACCCAGGGTAAGTGGAAACCTCTGACTCTGGATCTCCTTAGCGGGGCATGTATGTCCCAGATGGAGAGAAATTTGTAGAGAAATAGTTCAGGGCCTCATCCATGGAGGTGGCTCTAGGGATGAAAGACCTGTCTATGGTAGGTAAGGTCGTTTAGGACTGATCAGATCAGTGATTTATAAACTCTGCTGTACAGCATACAGGGTGGAGGGGGCCGGAGGTCGGGAGATTTTACGCACTATAAAAATCATATGATGGTCACTATGGGAGTCCGGTAGAAGGCCAGCTTTAAGTATCCTATGAGGGTGGGTAGTGAGTGCCCAGTCCAGTAGTGTGTGTTTATTTGATTTGTGATTTAGGCGGGTGGGTTCCCCTATTTGCTGGAGCAAGTTTAGTGCATTTATTTGGCAACACGTTTTAGAGGCTGCTCAGCCTAGCCAGTTCTGATTGAAATCACCAAGGATGTGGAGTTCTCCACCTTCTGTAAGGGCCCTCAGGTTGCCTAAGTGTTCGAGAATGCTAGTTGGTGGTGTGTCCGGAGGACAGTATGACCCAGCTATGTATACTGAGAAAGAGTGGGGCAGGAGGATTTTGATCAGGAGGGAATCTACAATTAGTATGGGTGTCGGCAGAGTGATTACAGAAAACTGGAGATTTGAGGAGACATACATGGCAGTGCCATCACCCTTCTTTCTCCCCTGTCTGTCTTGGCGGATTAGAAAGAAGCCAGGTATTGAGAATTCCTCGTCCCGGTGATGGGGCTTCAGCCAAGATTCAGTGATGATTATAATATCCGGGCGAAGGGCCAGGACAGTTGTTTGTAGGGCAGCCATTTTATTTGGATGCTACATATATTGAGGTGGACAATTTTGAAACCTTTGAAGAGGTGTGTAGGTAGGTGCGGGTGGTTGGGCAGCAATGGGTGCGGGGTCCTGGGTTCCGTTCAACGTCTCGGCTGTGAAGAAAAAGAAGAAAAAAGGGTTGTGCCTAGTAAGCGCATGAGCTTTACTGGTGCACCCCTGCGAGTGGGATGATTAGAGTTTGTTAAGTTTTCCTTTGGGACTGAAAAGAGTGGGAGATGTAGGGCAGGTGATGCAGCGTGGAAAGGGGGGCAGGATAAAGGCCCCCAGGCTTAGGGATGTCCTGAACTCCTGCAGGTAGTGTCCCTCAGTAAGCTAGTTATGGAGCCCTCCCAGGAGGTGGCAATACTAGACGTGGTATTGACACATGGGGAAAGAGCGATGGATGGAAAAAATTAAAATAAAATAAATAAATGTCTCAGTGGGAGACCACCTGGGAACCAGCGAGCACCATTCTCTATGGTACCATATAAAGACTGGGTTAGAATTGAGCCACTCTAGGACTAGGGTCCTAGACTTCAAAAAGGCCAACTTTAGGGTGATGGGAGAATGTCTAATGGACACTCTGGCTAAGGTGGTTCCATGTCATAATAGTGATCGCTGAATAACGATCGCTGTTACAGTGAGTGTACATCGCCAAAAAAACAAAAAAGGTGAAGTACACTCACAGCAAGGAAACACAGGCAAACACAGAAAAGATTGTTTTGTGGGGGGCTGTGCCTCCCCCCACACCCCCTTTACTAAGGATTACTAACTCCATGGGGTGCATGTCGAGGAAGGAAAGAAACTTTGAAAAAATTAAAAATGACGGAGGAAAAAAAAATAAAAAATACTGTACCCTCCCTAGCCCTGAACCATGCACCCTCCCCACTGTAGCCAGCCACCCTCACCACTCAACCATGGCACCAGCTTAGCAGCCTCATGCCACGCTACCCCTTACATACCCTCCCTCCTCTTTCGGTCTCCCTACTGTTCTTCCTGTCACCCTGTTCATAACTCATCGCTGCCCTTGCACAGTAGCCCACATTTCTGGCACTGAGATTGAGTTGCTCATATTTGAGTCACTCAGCCTCAGTCACCCTTTTAACAGTATACCAGCTAAGGTAAAGGAACTTGAGGGAATTGAAGAGCAGTAGGCAAAGATTAAAGAGGGCATCATAAAGACTACAAATCTATGTGCCAGGCAGGTCAGTGAGAGTGAAAGAAAGAAGATATACAGGCCTCCAGGACAGGGAGAGGAACTGGGCAGGGAGCTAGTGGAAAAAATACATGAGATAGCAATGAAAGTTGAAATTCTATTGATGGGGGATTTCAATATGCCAGACATGGATTGGAACACCAGTGTAGCTGCTTCAGCCAGAAGCAGAGGCATCATTGATTCTCTCCAGGAGGCTGGACTTAGGCAGCTTGTGCTTGATCCCACCAGAGACAGGGCAATTCTTGATCTAGTAATGACCAACGGGGATTGAACTGCAGATGTCCAGGTAGAAGGGCAACTGGGATCAAGTGATTACATTGTGTGGCTCAGCATAGGGACAGAGACTCACTAGAGTCATACTAGGAAAAAGGTTTTGGATTTCAAAAATGCTGACTTTGCTGAAATGGGAAGGGGTATCAAAAAAGCCCTGGAAAGAATGGGGGCAGGAGGGGAGTGGAAGAACAGTGGCAGCATCTAAAGGAAGTCTTACTGGAAATAACAAATCAATGCATCAGATTGGTATCCAAGGGCAAGAGAAGGAGAAAGCCACTGTGGTTCTTCGAGAGAGGTGGCGGAAAAGATCAGGACAAAAAGGAAAGGGTTCAGGAAATATAAGGAGGCCCAAAGGGAGGAGGACAGGGAGGAGTACCTTGAGTGTCTACGGGAAGCGGGAAAGGCAGTAAGGAGAGCAAAGGCACAGACTGAGGAAGGTTTAGCACAGTCAGTTAAGAAAGGGGGAAAGACATTCTTCAGGTACATCAGGGAAAGGAGGAAAAACAATGGGGGGATTGCAAGGCTCAAGGGAGATGGAGGGGATTGCAAAGAGGGTGACATGGAAAAGGCAGAAATACTGAATACATATTTCTGTTCAGTATTAGCAGAATAAGGGAAGGGACAGAGGCCACAGCATTTTCCAAGGGGGCAAAGAGGTGGGCAATAGCCCATTCACATGGAAAAGAGTCCTGCAGGGACTCACTAAATTGAAGGTGGACAAAGAGATGGGACCAGATGGCATACACCCAAAGATATTAAGAGAACTGTGAAGGGAGATAGCAGAACCTCTGGCAGTCATGTTCATTGAGTCATTCAACACAGGGGTGGTACCAGAGGATTGGAGGAGGGTACATGTAGTCACACTACACAAATCCAGCAGCAGGGAGGAGGCATGGAGCTATAGGCCGGTCAGCCTTACGTCACTAGTTGAAAAGATCATGGAGGCATTGCTTAAAGAAAGGATAATGGGGCATCTAGAAGACATTAGAGCCCATGACCATAGGCAACATAGATTCACAGTGGGGAGGTCATGTCAGACAAATCTGACTGATTTCTTCAACTGGGTGACAAAGGAAGTAAATCAGGGTGGGGCAATGAACGTTGCCTACCTTGATTTCAGCAAAGCCTTTGACACCGTCCCACATAGGCGGATGATAAACAAGCTGGGTAGGCTGGGCATGGGGGACAAGGTGGTAAACTGGGTTAGAAACTGGCTAACAGACAGGAGGCAGAGGGTGGTGGTAAATGGGGTGCAGTCTGGGGAATGGGGGGGGGTGACCAGCTGGGTACCTCAGGGATCGGTCCTAGAGCCAGTCCTGTTCAATGTCTTCATTAGTGACATTGCAGAGGAACTGGAGGGGAAAGGTCAGCCTGTTTGTAGATAACACCAAGATAATTAACAGAATGGATACCCCAGAGGGGGTGGAGAAAATGAGGATGGACCTGGAGAAGATTGAAAAATGGTCTGAGGACTGCAAACCGAAGTTTAATTCAAAAAAGTGCAACATTATCCACCTGGGACACAAACCTGGGGAAAGCTACAGAATATGGGGGAGTTGCTGACAGTCACAAAAGAGGAAAGGGACCTGGGGGTTATTTTTTCAGATGACCTGAAAATGTATAGCAGAGTGCTAAGGCAGCTGTGAGGGCCAGTAGCATTCTTGGTGCATAGGCAGGGGTATCACCAGCAGAAAGAGGAAGGTAGTGATGCCATTATATAAAACCATGGTCAGGCCTCACATGGAGTACTGTGTGCAGTTCTGGAGGCCGCACCTTTGTAAGGACATTAATAGGCTGGAGACAGTCCAGAAAAGGGTGACTAACATGTTACAGGGCTTGCAACACAAGACTTACGAGGAGAGATTAAGGGACCTAAATATGTACTTGCTGGAAGAGAGGAGGGAAAGAGAAGACCTTATAGAAACGTTCAAGTACCTCAAGGGTATAAACAAAGTTGGGGGGGTAAACATTTTCCAATACAGGAGGAGCACAAGAACAAGGGGGCATCATGTGAAATTGGAAAGTGGGAGGTTAAGAGGGAATGTGAGGAAGTTCTTCACAGAGAGGGTGGTGGATGCATGGAATGGTCTGCCTCAGGAGGTGGTGGGAGTGAGCACTGTGGATGGATTCAAGCATGCTTGGGACATACATAGGGGAACCATAGAGGTACAGCAGTGGGTGGGTCAGAAACACTAGTCCAGTACAAGGGCTTATGAGCAGACTAGATGGACCAGGTGGCCTGTATCGGCTGACAATTTCTATGTTTCTGTGTTTCTAAGAGGCCCATTTGGTTCTCAAAGGAGGTAGCAGAAAAAGCAAGGGAGAAAAAATCGGCCTTTAGGAGATACAAAATTACCCAAAGGGAGGAGGGACAGAGGAAAGTATCAGGAAAAGCAAAAAGAGGTTGGAAGGGCATTTAGGCAGGCCAAAGCATATGCAATGGAAACATCTGCTAAATCAATGAAGAGGGGGGGATAAGACATTCTTCAGATACATAAGTGGCAAGATAAAGACTAAGGGGGAATAGCTAGGATTAAAGGGGAAAGAGGCGTTTACCCAGAGGTGGACCACCAAAAGGCAGAAATACTGAACAAATACTTCTGTTCTGTGTTCACAGAGGAAGGGCCGGGGAGCAGGCTAGTAATCAAGGAAAAGGCCATCAAGGAAGTGGGAATGGACATGAGTCCTTGCACAGTGGAGAGGATGTTAGGGGAGTTATCCCAGTTAAAAGTGAATAAGGCAATGGGACCAGATGGTGTGCACCCCAGGGTATTCAGGGAACTTAGGGAGGAGTTGTCTGCACCTCTGACAACCCTGTTCAACCTATCGTTGGAAACAGGAGTGGTCCTGAGGGACTGGAAGAGGGCAGAAGTAGTTCCTCTCCACAAAAGGGGAAGCAGAGAGTAGCAAGGTAACTCAAGCCAGTCAGCTTAACTTGGGTAGTAGGAAAAGTTATGGAATCATTACTGAAGAAGAAGTTAGTGGAATACCCAGTGTCAAACGGACTGCAAGATTCAAGGCAGCATGGCTTCATGGGGGGCCTTGTCAGATTTACCCGACTGAGTTTTTTGTTCGAATTACTAAGCTAGTAGATCGGGGGGGGGGAGGAGTCAGAGGATGTTTTTTCAATTTCAATTTCAATTTTATTTTTTACCAGGAAATATACCATTGAGATTCTCATTTGCAAGGTGGTCCTGGAGGGACAGGCAAAAATACACACGAAAAAACCCAGAGTTTATACAGTAGTTCTTACAATACAATGGGTAAAACATAACAAGGTAGACAGTCAAGTTACACAGATTTTACATACCTATATAAGTGCAACAACTATAACAAGAATGGAGATAGGCAGAGGAGTATAAGAAGGAGAGCAGGAGAGCCAGAGGGCAAGAACAGTGGTAAGTGCCAAATAAAATTTCAAAGGAGGACAGAATAGGTGTAACACTGGCAGTTTTCCTTCAACAGGCATTTCAGAAGAAATTTGAAGGAGGACATGCTAACAAAATGGGTCAGTTTTAAGGTACTTTGTGGGAATTCCATAAGGCTAGTAAGGCGTGACTAATACATGTGGTGCCAAAACGAGATCTGACCCTGGAGGTATCAAGCAGAATATAAGCACGTTTCCTAAGGGAGTGTGCACGAGGTGTGAATTACAGATGCTGGATTTGTAGAGAGGAAGTTTGTTGGCGAGGGCTTTGTAGATCCAGATGGGGGCATTTCGTCACCTTCTGTTGGCTAAGTAGGTCCAGCCTAGTCGGATGTAAAGTAAGCAGTGTTGTTTTAAATGGACAGTCAGTCGTGGAACACTAGAAGCGCTGAGTGCTGGAGACCACACATAGGTCAGACATGTTTTAAAGCAAACTTCAGCACAAGGTAACCTGGGCCTTTAGTGATGTGGGGCTAGCCAACCAGTCCATCAATGAGTGCCAAATGAAGGTGACAAACACTCTGAGGAGTTTAGCGGCAGAGGCAGTAGCTGAACATAAGGCAATTAGGCCAAATGGGGCCGTGGCTCTTCAATAAAAACCCCAGTCCCCTGCCATAGGAAAAACAAAGAATCAAAGTGAAAGCACTGTGACCCACATGCAGATTTTATCTTATAGATACATAGATACATAGACAGTGTTGGCAGATAAGGGTCTATGGCCCACCTAGTCTGCCCATTTGAGTTTGTAACTTCAGTTTATGTTTTCCTAGAACTTGTTGTCCCTTAGCCCTGACCTCCAGAATTCCTTTATGTCTATCCCATGCATTCTTAAATCCAGCGATTGTTTCAGCCCCCACCACTTCCTCAGGCAGGGAGTTCCACTTGTCCACCACCCGTTCTGTGAAGAAATTCTTCCTCTTATTTCCTCTGAATCGTCCTCCCTCCAACATCATCCCATGCCCTCTAGTCCTGGAACATCTTTTCTGCTTAAAAATAGTGTATTCTTGTACCCTGTTCCTCCCTGTAAGATATTTGTATGTCTCTATCATGTCCCCTCTCTCCCTCCTCTCCTCCATGGAGTACATGTTCAATTCCTTCAACCTGTCCTCATAGGACTTGTGATGCAATCCATGCACCATCTTTATTGCCCTCCTCTGAACCTTCTCTACCCTGTCTATGTCCTTACATAGGTAAGGTCTCCAGAACTGTACACTGTACTCCAGG
The DNA here is from genome assembly GCA_016271365.2 of Neoceratodus forsteri. Classification (NCBI taxonomy): domain Eukaryota; kingdom Metazoa; phylum Chordata; order Ceratodontiformes; family Ceratodontidae; genus Neoceratodus; species Neoceratodus forsteri. Next base: position 631,233,974 of record CM028136.1, on the reverse strand, counting down.
TGGGGCCTCACTAGTGTCTTGTATAGTGGAATCATGACCTCCCTATTCCTGCTGGTGATGCCTCTGCCTATGCATCCCAGCATCCTATTTGCTTTACCTGCTGCCTTGTCACACTGTTTCCTACCTTGAGGCCATCAGAGATGACAACCCCAAGATCCCTTTCCTGCTTGGTGTATGCTATATCCTCACCCTCAACTGATATATTGTGCCAGGTTTTTGTGCCCCATATGCATTATCTTGCACTTCTTTGCATTGAATTTCAACTTCCAAACCCCTGACCATTCTTCAAGTTTCTGCAGGTCCCTTCTCATTCTGTCTACACACTCTGGTGTGTCTACTCTGTTACAGAGCTTTGTGTCATCAGTGAACAGTGAAATTCTGACTTCTAGGTCCTGCAGAATGTCACTGATGAAGATGTTGAATAGAACTGGTCCCAGCACTGATCCCTGTGGTACCCCACTGGTCACTCTTCCCTCTGTGGAGTGACAGCCATTTACCACCACCCTCTGTGTCCTGCTGCCCAGCGAGTTACCTACCTACCACATTACTGTCCTACCCACACCCATATTCCCTAGTTTGTGTAATAGTCTTCTATGTGGCACAGTGTCAAAGGCCTTGCTGAAGTCCAGATAGGCCATGTCCACTTCCTTCCCCTGATCCACCTCCCTAGTCACCCAGTCAAAAAATTCAACGAGGTTGGTCTGACATGACCTCTCCCTGGTGAAACCATGCTGCCTTGGATCCTGCAGTCCATTGACAACCAAATGTTCCACCAATTTCTCTTTCAGTAGTGCTTCCATGATCTTCCCCACTACCGAGGTGAGACTGACTGGTCTGTAGTTCCCCTCTTCCTCTTTGTTCCCACTTTTGTATAAGGGGACTACATCTGCTGTCCTCCAGTCTTTGGGTACCTCCCCTGTTTCTAGTGATTGGCTAAACAGGATAGCCAGAGGTTCAGCCACCATCTCTCTGAGTTCTTTAAGGACCCTGGGGTGCACCCCATCTGGCCCCATTGCTTTATCAACTCTTATTACTTCCAGTTCCTTCAGGACACTTTCTCATGTAAAGGGACTTGTGTCCATTTCTGCACCATTCTCACCCCTTGTACTCCCTTCAGACCCATTACCCTCATCTTCCTCAGTAAAGACTGAGAAGAAATACCCATTCAGTATATCAGCTTTACTGTTGTCATCCTCCACGCGGCCCCCATCCTCCCCCTTCAGTCTCACTATCCTTCCCTTTGCCTTTCTTTTTTCACTTATGTACCTATAAAAGATTTTGTCCCCTCTACCCACTGATTTTGCAATGTGTTCTTCTGCCTGAGCTTTGGCTTCCCTTACTGACCTCCCTGCCTCCCTTAGCTTCTCCTGGTACTTCTCCCTATCTCCTTCTGCCTGTGTCTCTTTGTATTGCCTGAATGCAATCTTTTTCGCTTTCACTTTCTTTGCTACCTCTTTGGAAAACCATAATGGCCTCCTCTTCCTTTTCCTCTTGCTAACCTACTTAATGCATAATTCTGTTGCTCTTGTAATCCCCATTTTAAATACTGCCCACTGTTCACCAACCCCTGATTCCTGCCCCATTCCCCTTAATGCCTCTTTCATGTATCTCCCCATTTTCCCAAAGTCTGCCCCCCTAAAATCCAGGATACATGTTTTTGTGTGGTTTGGTTCTGCTCCTTCTGTGATTTCAAACCAATCTTGTTGTTTTTATTGTATTTTCTCCTCCACTGTTGGGGCTGGCAGGTGGCTCTGGCCCCTTCCTTGGAGAGGACTCATCTCTCTGGAGGGTTTTCCCCACACCTGCCCCAACCCTCCATAGCCCATTGGTCCTCCCCCCCCCGTGACACGGCCAGTGGTGAGAGGTGCCTGCCTCCCCCCATCCCTGAAAACCAACATGTAGATTGCCAGGGGGAGGCGCAGGTGAAGGCCGCCATCACTGAACCTGCCAGCTCTGACCTTTTCCATTTTCTCCCAGGACCCATGCGCATATCATAGGCAGGGTGATTGTCTCCACCTCCACAGAGGCAGTCTTATGCCCTATGCGTGGGTCCACCCCATTCAAACGTCGCACCTGTGCTAACACCCAGCTTCCGCTGGGTTTCAGTCTACAGTGTGGTACTAAGTCCCCCCACCCCAGAGGAAGGAGAGTTGTCAGTGGACACTCAATCCTTCCTTTCCCCAACTGACTCCCGAGCAACCTGAGTCTGTTCCCAAACCCAGGTTACTGGCGTAGCATGTGGTAAGGTGTCCAGCATTTCAGCCCTCTGTACCACCAGGCTGGCACACCACATGCAGATTTTTAAAACTAGTTCACAGCAACAGCAGTAGCTGGGCTGACCTCCAGAATATAATAAGGCAGTGTGCAAAAGTAATTGAGCAGCACCCAGCAGTAATTAACTATAGGTTGTAGGGACAGCAATCTGAATGAGCATAGAAACTGTACGGAAAGGCAATGCACTGAAAACAGCAGCAATATTTGCTTTGCATAAGTTCAGGAAGCAGGATTGTGTTCCATGGACTAGGTTGCTTAGGTTATTGTGAAGCAGTAAAACAGGGAGCAGTTGTTAGCTAGGCAGCAAAGCTATGAACCATGTGAAATCAATTAAGGGGAGCAAGGCAGCAGATTGCAGTGTGAGCTGAAACAGACAATGACAATAGCAGGGACTGAGGCTTGTTAGGTAGAAAAGCAAGTTGAGCTAAAGCATACAGACAACAATGCAGTGAACAGAGGCCTGCAATAGCAGGTGAAAATGGAGCCTGGAGGTACAGGCACAGGGCAGCATGAGGCAAGGAAACACAGAGTGTAACCTGAAGCACAAGTAGCAATGTATACATAGGGCAATAGAAAGTGCAAAAGAAACAAACAAGGCAAACACAAGGACAGGAGGAAGAATGGAACCAGCACTCACAGAAGCACAGAGCAGCCAGAGACCAGTAGTACAAACCAAAAGCAGGAGAACAGAAAAACAGAAGTCCAGCATAAACCAAGCAGAGTCCAAGCATGCACGGGGGGGGGAGGGGCAAAGTCCCAGTAGGCCACAGGAAAGAAAACAGAACAACAGATCCTCCGGCTGCAAGGGAAAAATGCTTGTGTGTGGAGTGAGGAGAGCAACCTTTAAATAGGCCGAACAGGGGTGTGGCCAGTTGCACTGCCCCCTTGAACTACAGGCTACAGCCTTCCAACTGGAGGACTGGTTGCAAATATGCCAACTGAGTTTCAATGCAAAAAAGTGCAAAATCATGCACCTGGGTCACAGGAACCCATTGGTAACTTGCCAACTGGGTGAGGAAGAGCTTGCAGTAACAAAACAGGAAAGAGACTTGGGGGTGATCATATCCAATGATGTGAAGGTGGCTAGGCAGTGTAACAAGGTGGCAGGTAAGGCAAACAGGATGTTTGGATGCATAGGCAGGGTATCACCAGCAGGAAGTGGGATGTTATTATACCACTGTATAAATCATTGGTGAGACCTCACCTGGAGTACTGTGTCCAGTTCTGGAGTCCCCACCTTAGAAAGGACATAAGCAGGGTGAAGGTGGTGAAATAAGGGTATCCAAAATGGTGCAGGGCCTGCATCAGAGACCCTACAAGGAAAGGCTCAGGGAATTAAACATGTACTAACTAGGAGAAGAGGAAGAGGGGGTGACATAATAGATACTTTCATATATCTCAATGGTATAAACAAAGTGCAGGAGGGGAGCATCTTCCATCAAAAAACATACTCGTGAACAAGGGGTTAGTCTATGAGGCTTGAGAGGGGAGGCTTAGGGGAATTGTGAGGAAGTTCTTCTTCTCTGAGAGGGTGGTGGATGCTTGGAACAGCCTTCTGAAGGAGGTGGTGGGGGAAAAGACAGTTGAGGGTTTTAAGAATGCATGGGATAGGCAAAGGGAATTGAAGGAAGACAATAGTGGAGGTAATCACAGGCCAAGTAAGGACATTAAAGGCAATGTAGGCAGGGAAAATAGGGCAGACTGGTTGGGCCATGTGGTCCTTTTCTGCCATCAACTTCTATGTATCTAAGCTTCTATGTTTCTATACAACAATAGACCAGAGCCAACTGTTGAACAAACTTCAAGACTGCAAAACCAGAGAGTGTGAGTATAAGGAACTTGGGTGGGGGACAGTCAGGAAGAACATAAAAAGTATTTTTTCACCCAGACCGTAATAAGACCATGGAACAAATTACTAGAAGAGTTAAGTTATTGCTGTAAGGATTGTAATGCTGTGAGCCCGAAGGGCTACCTGGTGTAACTTCATCTCACTGTGCCTACTGAGGTATCGCACTAATGGCATCAGAGGAGGTTACACACACACACACACACACACACACACACACATATATACACACACTTATTGCTGTCTTGAATTGAGTGATGTCATAAATATGCAAGTTAGCATTCCCCAGTGATAAATTGTTAATTATGCCCGCCTAGATTTTTATTACTTGATATCAGTGATCACATATTTGATTCTTTGCACGACTTTGTAAAATTTAAAGTTGTTCCAGCCTTTTGGGGACTTCATAGGTCATTTGAAAAGACTATGGAGATTCAGAAAGCTATTTTTCTTCTTGTTTGTATTCTGTTCTTGAAATTACTAATTTTACCACAGAATCGGTTGAGCAGAACAGTTCCCTGGACTCCAACTGTAACCCGTCTCAGCAGCAAGAACATTGGGAGCAGCAGTAGCAGTAGCAGCAGCAGTTGGATGCGCAGCAGCAGCAGTAGAAGCAGCAGTAGCAGCAGTAGAAGCAGCAGCAGCAGCAGTAGCAGTGGAAGCAGCAGCAGAAGAAGAGGAAGCAGCAGCAGTAGTAGCAGTGGAAGCAGGAGCAGCAACTCCTCCAGCAGTGAGTCTGCTCTTCAGGTTAGTGCTTCAGTGAAAAACCTAAGTCTGAAAATCAAGATGCAAGACATTCAATGTTACTGTGCAACATAAATACCATATGGTTAGAAATGAGAGCAATTTAGTGAATATCAAAAGCAGCAAATGTTGATTAATCCTGCACGCACTTTAGTCTTTCTATGAGCCGGTATTTACTGTAGTTATTTTGGCCTTAAGAAAACACCCTTTGGCCTTTTCTGCTGACTGCTTTACTGCCCTGGTGGGGGTGGACATGTTCCAGGGTAACTCCTGTGTCTAGGTGTAGACTGATGTTAGAGCTCACTGGGAGTCACCTTGCAAAATTAACACAGTAGCATGACAAACATGCTGACCCTTCTTACAGAAACAGTTCAAAAGTAATACTCACAGTATACACTCAATACTAAAATGTTAGTTCAAATGTGTGGCTTGTTACTTAGGGGTTAAGGGTATTCCAGAAATTTATTTCATGTATACTCTAGGACTCATCTGGCCATGATTGAGGGTCAGCATGCTCGAGCAATATGTTATACTATGGCCTTACGCACAATCAGCCAAATCTGTGCACGAGTGCATACCTTTACAAGCATTCTCATTTAACGTTACTGTGGGTTAGATGGATATTTTAGGACTCTCCTGTCTCTAGCCACTGAGCACTCTGGTGCTAAGTATGATCACCAGTTAGCCTCTACCTCTTCCATTACTGAAATGGTGATGGCCACGGACTGCCCCCGGGTAACAATAAACCTTTGCCATGGACCACTCTGAGCTAAAATACTGATAGACATACTTTTCCCAAAATTGGTGAGAGTTTGCTCGCTCCAGTAATTAGGGTCAAACACATATTCATACCTGGTTCTGGAGGGAGCAGGGGTCAGGAATGTCTTGCTTACCTCTACACCTCTTGGCACCCTTTGCTTCAATCTCCATCTCCTCACTCCAGCATCTACATGCTGCTGCACATCTGCACAAAACCATGGCCACCTTCAGAGAATCCTCCAGGCCTGAAAGTCATTAGTATGAGTGCTTTGAGGGAATACCCACCTGCAAACTCACTGCTGCCTAGCAAACCTGCCTCTCACTGGCTTGTACCCCTTGTACTCTGTATCTATGTGCAGCCTGGTAGCTGCTCCAGGCAGGGAGGTCCCATGGAGTAGAGGCTCCTCCAGTCCTCCAATGATGCTGTGATGTTCTCCTTGCCCCATGCCACTTGGCCCTCAACCCTCTGCTGTGAAACTCTGCCGGTGGGGCCTGATATAACATTGTAGCCCTCCCACATGCTGGTTCAAATATGGCTGCAGGCTTGGTACGAATTGATTGCTTCTGACCTTCTCTGACTTGAAATACTGACTGATTAACCCACTCCCACCAAAACCCTCCTATCTCTCACAAATGTGAAGCACCCCCCCCCCCACACACACACACACACACATATTCTACTGGTGAAAGCCTATAGGTGCACTGATGCCCACAGCCTTGATGGGCAAATTAATAACAACCATTTCCCTTTTGGGGGAAGGGTTGTTACACTTATATTACAGCAAATCAACAACATGGCTACAGTTGGGCAGAACTGGGAATTTCTATGGAAACTGTTTACATCCTATTTCTGCCTCCTTACCTTTGATTGTCTGGGATCTCCTTTTGCAAACTGTAAGTTCAATACCATCTTGGGTAATAATTTTCTGCATTCCAGGGAGTCATCAGCTAACCATCCTCTAAGGCTCTGCTGGTTTTCCCGACTAAAGCTGACTTTCTCATCAAGGCTGGGATCTGGGGAGGGAAAGGGGAGCAACACATGCTGGAAAAGACAGTATATACTGTGCCTAAGAACTAAGTTGTTGAGACAGTGTAGCCAATTCTTAAGGACAGAGCTACTGAGAAGACAGAAACTCATGACTGAATCCCACCACTTAAATTACTTACTGCCTGACCATTAGAAAATCAGTTAAGCTCCCTGTGCCGAACCCTCACTCTCTCTCTCTCTCTCTCTCACCTTCCTCTCTCTTACCTTCCCTATACTTAACCATCCAAGCTTTCCTTAACCTCCCTCAGTCTCATTTAACCTCCTTGTGTGTGCCTAATGCTGCCTGTCAAGTGTCCATGATTGCAAACTGAGATACACTACAGTATATGTAAAATTTCCTTCCTTCTGTCCATCCATCCATCCTCTTCTCCCCCTGTGACCTATCTGTGGCCTATTTAATCAAAAGTAGAGATTAATAGTGCTTAAAATGCAAAATGAAATTCTGTAAGAAAGGTTTCTTGTTTAATGTTTCCACAATATGAAATTATTCCTCACTCATCCCCTCTTATGCATTTGTTTACAAAGAACGAATTCAGATTGCTCTCTCCCTTCAACAGCAACAGATGGTCTGAGCTGCAGGCAGAAAGCTGTCAGAATTCATCTCACCCCCTCCCTTCAACAGCAATACAAGGTCTGAGCAGCAAGCAGAAGGCTGACAGATTTCAGCTTGCCCCCTCTCTTCAACAGCAACAGACAGTCTGAGCAGTAAGCAGACGGCTGCCAGAATTTAGCTTGTTCCCTCCCTTCAACAGCAACAGATGGTCTTAGCAGCAAGCAGAAGGCTAACAGAATTCAGCTTTCCCCCTCTCTTCAACAGCAACAGACAGTCTGAGCAGCAAGCAGAAGGCTGCCAGAATTCATGTAGCCCCTTTCCATCAACAGCAACAGCCAGTCTGAGCAGCAAGCAGAAGGCTGCCAAAATTCAGCTCGCCCCCTCCCTTCAACAGCAATAGATGGTCTGAGCAGCAAGCAGAAGGCTGTCAGAACTCAGCTCGCCACCTCCCTTCAACAGCACCAGACGGTCTGAGCAGTAAGCAGAAGGTAGTGGATCCCTCTCTTCACTTTTTTGTTGGCAGAGCTGTTTAGACCTTTTTTTTTGTTCCACCTTACCAGCTGACTTTACACTTTTTTCTGTTGGTTTTGCCTGTTACTTTAATTCAGATTGACTTTACACTGTGTTCGGTTGGTTTTGCCTGTTACTTTAATTCTGATTGACTTTACACTGTTTTCTGCTGGTTTTGCCTGTTACTTTAATTCAGGTTACTCTGACTCTAAACTATTGCATTTACTTCTCAGCATTTCACTAGCCATCAGATTGCATTAGACCTAGTCATTTTAGCATTTCTAGAGCTTACTCACTGTGATTCTGTGCATATCTCTTAAGGCTCTATTGAATTTGAATTCTGCCTCTGTTCCTTTGTCCCTCTGTGTCGTTCTGCACATGCTCAGTTCACTGAGCCCTCCTCCCTTTGTCTGTATTCCAGCCTGGCCCCTCTCCCTTTGTTCTCAGCCATGGCATTTAATTTATCTTTTCTCCCTCAGGCTGCCAGAATTCAGGTCACCCCTTCCCTTCAAGGGCAACAGACAGTCTGAGCAGCAAGCAGAAGGCTGCTAGAGTTCAGCTCACTCCCTCCCTTAAAGGGGCACTGTCAGCTTTTTTCCTCCGTTATCATTTATTTTATACTAGTGGCTCTCTAGGCACATATCTGTGTAAATTCTTTAGTAGAATACCCCTGCATAAAAGAAAAAACAATCCATGTACCTGTTTTTTTATAAATTAGCAACCTTTCCATTTCATCCGTCCTGTATTAAATTCCCCTGCCAACTGGAAGCAGATAGGTGGTGAGAAGGCGCCGAGAACGCGCGTCTACCAAGAGCGCTAGTCAGACATCCACATTTTGTTATCCCCATCCCAACAGCCACATAATCCAGTGCAATATATTAGTTTAAGCGGTTCCTGGTATTTGTGACCAAAAACCGAGCACTCATTCAGTTGCAAAATAATATTATAATCCAGTGCGGAATCACGCATGCCTAATAGCACCGGAGGCGCGCCGAACTCACGCATCGCCACAGCACCGGAGGACAGATCCCGCATTACGCGTGAGAATGTACCGCTATTGGCGCATGCGCGCCGGATTCCGCACCAGATTATAATATTATTTGCTACTGAATGAGTGCTCGGTTTTTGTCACAAATACCAGGAACCGCTAAACCAACATATTGCACTGATTATGTGGCTGCTGGGATGGGGATAACAAATGAATGTCTGAATAGCGCCTGCAGACGCGCTGCTCGGCGCCTTCTCACCACCTATCTGCTTCCGGTTGGCAGAGGATTTTAATACGGGACGGATGAAATGGAAAGGCTGCTAATTTATAAAAAAACAGGTACATGGATTGTTTTTTCTTTTATGCAGGGGTATTCTAGTAAAGAATTTACACAGATATGTGCCTAGAGAGTCACTAGTATAAAATAAATGATAACTGAGGAAAAAAGCTGACAGTGCCCCTTTACGAGCCTGTCTGCGAATCATGTATTCTGTTGCTATACTACACTTGTATATCTAATGTAACTATTGTAATTAATGCTTGAGACTGTACTGTGAATTCCTTACTCTACTCCTGTGTACTGTTGCTAATGTCTATTTGTGCAACATATGTAACTACTGTAAAGAAAAAATGTCAATTGTCTTTTCTGTAACTAATTCTGGGTCGCCCCTGAAAAAGGGATCTCTGGTCTCAGTGGGCTTACCCGGTTACCAAAATCTAAATAAATAAAAAATAAACAGCAAACAGATGATCTGAGCAGCAAGCAGAAGGCTGCCAGAATTCATCTCACCCCCTCCCTTCAACAGCAACAGACGGTCTGAGCAGCAAGCAAAAAGCTGTCAGAATTCAGCTCGCCCTCTCCCTTCAACAGCAACAGATGGTCTGAGCAGCAAACAGAAGGTAGTGGATACTTCTCTTCACTTTTTTGTCAGCAGAGCTGCACTGTGCCTGTGCTATATCATTGCTGCTTATGCGGCAACTGCCACACCCACCCCCACACTCCCACTCTGGGCAGACACTACTCTCATACTTAGTCCAGGTCTCATGACCGATCACATGACCCATCCCTCCTGGGACTATCTCCTCACTTTCCCTATTATTTTTTATACTGCTTTGCCACTCGGAGTCACTGTAGGGCATACTAAGGTGCACTGCATCCTTACCATATTTTAACCCTTTCTATATCAGCTCTTAGCCCTGTCCTCTGTTAACTCACTCTTAGCAGACACATCCCAAGTGTTTCTCCTTTCCTCATACCTCCTAAGCCCCAGGATTCAAACCCTCAACCTCCTGCACTGTAGTCAGTGGCCCTATTAGGTCATCCAAGTGGCAACACTTTATCAAAGTTTCTTATACCCCTTAACCCCATTTTGTCCAACCCATTTCTAGACCCTCTTGTGCCACCACCCTCCATCAATTTCCATTACAGATCCTGAGTCACCTGGCTCCACTAATACTCACTATTTAAATCTATACCCTCTTCATCACTAATACTCACTATTTAAATCTATACCCTCTTCATCACTAAGACTCACTATTTAAATCTGCATCAGGGCACTGCTCCACCTGGCACCTGCAATATGCTCTCCTGCTTCACAACTGCCATGTTTTATCCTAAAGGCTTAGTTATATGTGTCCTGATCAAAGTGGCAGTTATGGCTACAAGCCAATACTCGCACTAACCATTTTGGCGCTGCCCCCCACACAACCATGTACCTCCAAGTCTGCCACTATGTGCAATATCACCAGAAACAGCCATCACCTCACCAGACAGCCTGGTCTCTTTACCAGCTTGCTGTACTCACCCACCCTCTCCCTGCTAACCTGCCTTGTCCACCACTATGCTTCAAACTGCAGGGGCCAATTAGTAGGCTCAAACCAAAATACAAGTTTGCAATATTTAAACGCTTCCTGTTAAGGAAGTAATTTGCATTAGTTTGTTAAAAAGGGAAAAAAATTTAATTTTCTGCTGATTTTTTTCTCATTTAAAAAAACTAAAAGATATATAAATGAAACACCACTCATTTTGTAGATATTTTTGTAGTGAACAACTGCCATACTCAAAGTATTATGCTATCATTTTTGTTTTAAAGTTATTCACATTTGAACATGGTTAGTGGAGCTAGAATGCATCTGCTCAGCTGTCATCTCTCTCTCTCTCTCTTCCTTCACTTGACATCATCAAGGCAGCCATTTTAAGATTCTCAGAGCAGGATTCTTAAATTAGGAGAGGCTGTGTTTAAAATGTCAAATGTTATGAAACTGCATTTATCCTTCTTTAATAAATGCAGTTTCAATATAAATGTAAACAACAGCCTTTCTTTTACAAGCCCATGGATTAATTAAAAAAATGTGTAAAAAGATGGTTTAGTTGTCCTTAAAAAAACAGTGAAAAAAATAGCATTTTCAAATCCAAGTTTTCACATCTGTTTCCATTTGAAAGTTTGTGAGATTTTAAACATCAGCAATATCCCTTAAAACACTACCTGCCCAATTTTCTTGTGCAAAAAAATAGTCAAGTAATTCCAAAATAGAGATGTGCGAAGCTGCAGAAATTCACTCATTGAACAAATCTGCACATTTTAGCAAATTAGTGGAGCTGGGGACTGCAATTTGCCTTGTTATTTGCCAATTGGATTGGACAAATTTGCCTGGCAAATGGCCAGTTTGCCTGGTGAACAACAAGGCAAGTTGCATGAAAAGTGAAGATACCAGCCTTCCTAACCTCCTGCTGGCACAATCCTCCCCCTGCCCCTGTGAACATTATGGTGCTGCTCAGAAAAGTTAATCCCTGCCCACACCTCTCTGCCAAATATACTCCATCACCTTCACAAATGACCACCCAGTTTCCACTGTCTTATGCAGAAACACCCAGACCCCTCCCCCCCAGTCTCCAACACCCTCCTTCCCCCACCAGCACCCGAAAATGAACCTGCAAATGAAGAAAATTGTCACCCCAGTGCAGAGCACCTGCTCTGTTCGGTGTTGATTCCCATCTCATAATGGTTTTAATGAATGAATGGTGACATCTTTGCTCCTAATAAAAGTTCAGCCAATCAGGTTTTACTAGGAGCAAAGCTGTCACCATTCATTTGCTCCATTAACAGATGGGGAGTCAGCACTGAACAAAACAGATGTTCTGCTTGAGCAGAGGACCAATTCATTATTGATTTTGTGAGTGCTGATGAGGGAGGAGGGTGGTGGGGAAAAGAGGGTGTTGGGTGTTGGGTTGGGGTCTGGGAGTCTGGGTGTTTGTACAAAAGACAATGGGACTTGAGTGGGGAAAGGTGGGTAAAGTGTATTTGGTGGACAGATGGGGAAGGAATTAACTTCAGTTGCTAGCCCACCAGCTGTAGTAATGTGATGTTGGGTGATGTAAAATAATCATATTTGTGTTCTTGGGTGGGGAGGAGGGGCTGATTTCACAGCACAGTGGATGGAGGGAGGTTTTTCAAATTAAAAATAAATCTGTCAGTGAAGTTTGAAGTTATGCCTCTGAATATGCAAATGGTGGGTTTGTACCAACTTCACAGGTGAATTTAAAATTTGCAGTACTTTTATTCCAATATTCACAATAATTCCTGTCATGCAAAAATGAGTTTCATGTGATAATTTTTCCATCTGTGATGTTTAGCTAAAAAACACTGCAGTACATTACCAGTATTATTATTTCTTTCAAAAGTTTCACCAGGAAAGACATACAGAGTTGGTAACAGCTCATTTCCAAATGTGTAACTGGGGGAGGAGGAAAGGAGGACAATGAAGAACAGTAAGAACAATAATACAGGATCATAAATAACAAGTGTGCAAAGACAATAATTGCATAACATAAAATACAAAACAGTATAATAACATGTTGGAGGATAACAGTATTTACAATTACAATACAATAAAGTGCTGGAGGATAATATTTGCAATGTGCAGAGCCAATACTCAGTTCAGGGTGGGAGCACTGGGAAGGGTGGAAGAGGGGACTGCACTAGCGTAGGCACAGGACAAAGAGGGAGGGTTGTGGGCAGCAGCAAAGGGACAAGTATCAGGGCCAACTACATGACTAAATAGTGAAGTCACAGAGGAGAGTGAGTGGAGGGAAAAGGCAGTGTGGATGTTTAGAAAGAGAAAACTCCATGCTTTGGGGAATCTGAAGAAGATGGCAGCTTGATGGGCAGTAGACTTCCTTAAGTGGTGTGCAAGACAGTGCTAGCCAGACTTGAGTAAAGGGTAAGAAGTAGTAGGGGGAGAAAAGGGGAAGGAAGCAAGGTAGAAAGGGAAGGAGCCCAACCAGTATTTAGAGATGAAGGAAGGTGGCCTTAGAAAACTTAAGCAATACGTCACTGAGATTGACTGGTCCCCCATAAACCACGCTCCAAGCATTGACACGGCGCTCGACCTCTTCACTCAGGCTTTCAACAAGGCCTGTGATCTCTATGCGCCACTCACCAGGCTCCGCACAAAAAAACAAAATGCACCATGGGTCACCCCTTCCCTGCTCCAAAAACTCAGGGAGAGGGACAACCTCTGGAACACTGCTGTGGAGTCGGGCAAGGCAGAAGATAAGCAAGCCTACAATGCTGCACAAAATAAGTGCACTTGGGCCATCCGCAAGACAAAAGCGGACCACTACCAGGCCACCCTTACCTCCTCCTGGGGGTCAGCCCAGATCTTCTGGGATAAAATAAAAGAGCTGAATGGGAAATCACGCTCCCACCCATCCCAGCTCTCTACTGATGGTCCTATTACCATGGACCCCCTTGACATAGCAAACTGCTTTAACACCACATTCACGGATCTTAGTTCTGTCCTCCCCAGCAGTTTTTTGACCCAGTGCCTGAATCTCGGCCCCCTGTCCTACAACGCCCTTGGTTCCACCTACGCAAAATATTCACCCAAGAAGCAAGACCATACCTGTTAAAAGCACTAGGCAGCAATAGCCCCAGTAATGACACTCTGGACTCCAGGATCCTATGCCTAGTCCTGGTTGATGTTCTAGTCCCCCTGAGTGATCAGCTCTACTGATTCCTCTGCTTGGGTCAATTCCCCAATGTCTGGAAAACAGTTATCATCATGCCCATCCACATAAGTGGTGATAGGTCCTCAAACAACAACTATCAGCCAATTCCCATTCTTTTCCAACTCTCCAAAGCAATAGAAAAAGTGGTGGTCACTCAGCTCACCGAGTATCTGACCAAGTATGCCATCTTATGCAATGAACAACACAGTTTCTGCTCAGGACATAGCACTGCCACAGCTCTCCTTGAGTTCTCCAACTACCTGCACTCCTCCCTTGACTCTGGCAACCTTGCTGGAGCAATGTTCATTGACCTTTCCAAGGCCTTTGACACTGTCTGCCATCCTCTCTTGCTTGACTCCCTCTACCAAATTGGCTTCTCCACTAGTTCCCTCGCCTGGTGCTCAAGCTACCTTGCTGCTCAATCCCAGTGCATAAAAATCAATGGGACCCTGTCCAACACCCAACCTGTCCACTCCGGGGTTCCCCAGGACTCCATCCTGGGACCCCTACTTTTCAGTCTCTACCTTAACACTCTGTACAGTGCCTCCTCTGGCAAAATTCTCCTATATGCAGATGATGCAGATGATGCCATTCTCTATGCCTCACACCATCAGTCTGCCTCACCCCAGGACTCTCTCCAGCTCACTTTCAACAAAGCTGAAAAGTGGTTCAAGGATCATAGACTTGTCATTAATCTAAAGAAGACTAAGTCAATGCTCTTCACCCACTACCAAAATAAAGCCAGAAAGGCCCCCCCTCCTTATCCTCCCCAGCACTCAACACCCCTTAAACCAAGTGTCCACCTATAAATACTTAGGGATTACCTTCAGCCCTGCCCTCATTTTCCATGCCCACATTAATGCCCTCTCAACCACCACTAACTCCCAGATTGGCCTTCTCTACTGCCATAAGGACTGCCTTCCTCCTGGTGGATTATGGCCTACCTATATATGGAGCTGCTGATAACACTGCACTCAGTAAAATCCAGCTCTCTATCAACAAGGCCTGTAGGCTCCTGACTGGAGTCTCAAGGCTCATCCATACTTGCCTACTCTACTCCACCACCTACCTCCTCAACCTCAATGAAAGACTCCACTACCAGACCTGCCTACTTGCCAAGAAAATTCTGCTTGGGCTCTGACCCCCACCCCCGGGGTGTCTGCCTCCCTTCAGCATGCCACCCCCACAGTCTCTACCCACAGCTCGGATAAGGCCACCCTACTAGTGCCTAGAGCCAGGACCTCCCTAGCCCAGAGATCCTTCTACTACAGGGCCCTCTCCTGGTTCAGCTCTCTCCCAGTCAACATCTCCAACACCCCCAAAATTGGTCCCTTAAAAAAATTAGCTCTTTGTAACCACCTTTTCAGCACTCGCTGCTGTAAATGCAACTAACTGTTGCTCACTATCACTTCCACTGGGTTTCTATAAACTCATGCCTCCCAGTACACTCCAATCTCGACAATGTCCTCTGGACAGCTCACCCCCATTCCTCCTCACAGACTCCATTGTTCCACTCCCCTTCTAGACATCTGTCCTACATGCTGCACCTGCTGTGATCAGTCTGCTCTGTGTTGTATCCTGGCCATAGGACAGTTTTTTTCCTTAGTCGCACCAACACTGCATGTCATGTATGTTCTCTGCCTATATATTGTAATTATACAGCAGGAGTATATTCTTCCCTAATCTAATTCTTTTGTAACCTATGTACATAGATGTACATATTCTATGTAACACTGTCTGTATGTATCTTGGAACTCTGTATCACTGTTTGTGTCCTCTCTGTGACGAGGTGCCTTTGTAAACGAGTCTCTGACTCAAAGGTTGTAAATCCAACTTGTACAAATAAATAAATACATAAATAAATAAACAAACAATGGGCAAGGTGTCTAGCCTCAAAAGAGTGAAAGCAGAGGAGGAGTACAAGGAGCAGTGGGTGGTGCGGGAGGGGAGGACAGCCTAGGGCAAAGCAACAAAAGGAGTGAAAGAGGGGTTCCAGTCTGGCCATGGTGGACTTGGAGCAGCACTTTATACTATGTCATCATAGTCAAAGATGGGGGAGTATCATCTTCCAAACAATCTCTCGACAGGCAGTAGGTGAGATGCACTCTTTGTTCCTGTAAAGTACACAATGTTTGGGGTGCAGCTTTTTGTGGATGACATCCACATGCACTGAGAAATTGAGGTGCTTGTCCAGCCAGATCAAGGTACTTAAATGAGGAGACTTCCTCAACTGCTGCACCATCAAGGAAGGAGAGGACAGGGGTGAGCCTGGCAAGCCTTTGCCTAGTACCAAAGGTCACAGAGACCATTTTCTCGGCATTTAGGGACACCTAATTTGACAGGAACCAGTGCTGGATGTTGGTAAAGTCCAGCTGGAGGCTAGCCATGAGGTCAGAGGCAGATGAGCCAGAGACAGAAAGTGCTGTTTCATCTGCATACATATAGATGGACACAGAGGGCTGGAAATGGAGGCTATTCAGGAATGTAGAGAAGAGTATTAGGTCAAGAATGGACCATTTGGGCCAGCACAGTGGAGGAGCAGTTGTGGTTCTGCCCTCCATGATGGCTACCCAGGTTTGGGAACAGACATGGGTCACTCGGTGAGTTGGCAGCGTGAGGGAGGCATAAGCACCCAACTGCATCTCTCCTTCTTCAGGGACGGGGTACACTAGTCCCTACTCCAGGGACTGCCACCTGGCACAGATGGGCAATAGTGTAGCAGAACAACATGCTAGCGAGATGGAGGGCTGGAGCATGCATACTGGTGCACATTTTCTGATGCTCCAGCCCATGGAAGAAAATTAGGAGGAAAATGGATGCTGGGCTGTTCCTTGCCATCATGTCCTGCAGACTCTCACACAACTGACATGTCTGGCCACCCACCCACAGGGTTCATCATAAGTGGCGAATAACAATTATGTCAATGACAAGGTTGTTAATGCAGTGGGGGTCTCATTGGGCAGATCCAGAAGGCAAGAAACACAAGACTAGAAGAGAAAAGACCAGACCCTTGAGGGATGCCTTGGCTGATAGAAAGGGGGGGTAAGGATTCTCCAATTGGACAGTCTGAGACCTGCCCTCAAGGTAGGAATAGAATCAACCAACTGATTAATCAGAGAGCCCTGCTGCCTTGAACTTGTCCAGGATGAGGGGTGGGCAAAAGTGTGAAAGACTTTGTCCAGGTCAACAAAAATGACAGAGGTGACCAGGCCCTGATCCATGCCAGATAGAATGGTGCCAGTAAACTGGAAGAGGGAGGTGGAAGTTGAGTAGGAATTCCAGAAGTCAGACTGGAAAGGAGTGAAAAGGGAGAGGTGAGATAGTATAAGGGGATTGTAGATCTTAGTCAGAGTGGTGAGCAAGGAGACAGGGTGGAAGCTGCCATGTGAAGTGAAATCACCCGCTCTGGAAAGGGGATGACTGTAACCTGTTGACATCAGTTGACCTGGCATGCATTACAGAGACCTGGCTGGGGGGGGGTCTCAGGCCCTGTGTTGGAGGCATCAGTCCCGGATGTTTTTTTTTACTGTTCACTGCCCAAGGAAGAAATGCAGGGGAAGGGAATGGCCATTTGTTTCAGGTCAGAGCTGGGCTTGACGGTGCACCCAGTGAGGGATATCCAGTCTTTTGAGTGTGTGGCAGTCCGGGGTGGATTTTAGGGTTCTCCTTTTCTGCCATCCACCTGGTTGTGACAGGAGTTTCCTACAAGAGATGATGGCCTTTGTCATTGAGAGGGTGTTGGAATCGCCAAGAAGGCTCATTCTGGATGACTTCAACACCTAGATGGATGACAAGGCTTTGTCTGGGGCCAGAGACATCCTGTCTAAAATGGAGGCCTTTGGCCTTACTCTTGTAATCACCACCAGAACCCACCTCTCCAGACACGTGCTCGACCTGGTGTTCTCCCTGGGGTTTGAGATTGACACCCTAAAGATTAATCCAGTTGTTTGGTCAGATCATTGTGCCATCAGGTTCAGCTTTCAAGCCCCCCCATTGTCCTTTTCCCTGTGAAAAGGGTACAGTTCCACCCTTTAATAGGGCTATTGTCAGAGGGACTGATGGTGGAACTGGACACTTCATCTATGTTGGAGGCTTGCATGTAGGGTCCAGAGGAGGCTGTGGCAGCCTATAATAGAGCAGTCTTGGGGGGCCTTGGAATGTCTAGCGCCAGCACGTGTACGTATGCTGGTCTCGTGTCCTGGCTCGCCGTGATTTGATTGCAAGCTGAGAGTGCTGAAAACAAGTGGGCAGAGGTTAGAGAGAGGTGTTGGAGGATAACCAGAACCATGGAGGACAGGCTGGTTCTGATGGCATTACGATGATTATCAGAATGCAATCACATGAAAAAAGGCAGCTTTTATGTCCAGGATAATTGCAGCTGGGAAGAACCAACTGGCTAAGCTATTTTGGGTAGTGGATTGGCTTTTACAACCAGCCTGTCTGGAACCCATTAGAGCATTTTCAGCTCACAAATGTGAGAAGTTCACTCGGTTCTTCTTGGACAGTGCCCTCTGTTAAGACTGGGATTTCTCCAGTCACATTGTCACCTTCTGACAGAGTTGAGCCTAGGGGGATGGATGTGCTTGGTCTCCATAGGGAGAGTTCCGACTGGTGATGAAGATAGAGGTCTGTGGGGTGATCTTGCTGCTGAAACCAGCTTTCTGCAGCCTGGACCCAGGCCTTACATGATTACTCATTGACTGTGTTGGGGCTCTGGGCCCAGTTTTTTCAGAGATTGTCGGGTGTTCCTTAGTGACAGAGGATTTCCCTGAGCCCTTAAAACAGGATCTAGTGAGAACATTGTTGAACTAACCTTTTTTGGACCCTGACATCTTGGCAAACTACCGACCTATCTCAAACCTTCCCTTTTTTTGGAAGGTTCATGAGAAGATGGTTGCGCAGCAGCTTGAGAATCACCTCACAGACTTCCAGATTTATGAGCCATTCCAGTCCAGGTTTAGGGCAATGCACAGCATGGAGACCATGCAAGTACAGATGTTGAATGACTTGTTCAGGGTGAGGGATAGAGGACAGTAATTGATTCTCATTCTCCTCGAGCTCTCATCAGCATTTGACACTGTGAATCATGGGGTGTTGCTGAACAGGATGGGTGAGTATGTTGGACTCACTGGCAAGATCATCAACTGGTTTGAGTCCTTCCTCCAGTACAGGCCCCAGAGGGTGGTTTTCTGGAATCATTCCTCAAGCCCAGTGTCCCTGTCCTGTGAAGTACCCCAAAGTTTTTCTTCTCCCCTATGTTATGCGTAGTGTATATGCTGCCTCTGGGTAAGGTCATAAGATGGTATGGGCTGGGATTTCATTGCTATGCCAGTGATACTCAGCTCTACCTGCCTTTCACACTGACAAGATCTGTTGCAGTTGATGTGCTGAATAAGTGTTTGTCTGAGATCCAGGCATGGACATCATTGAACTGGTTGGGGCTCAACCAAGTGAAGACTGAAGCACTAGTGGTTGAGCAGGGTCGAAGGGGAGTGGAGGCTCCTGGTGAGGATTTAGGACTTTTATTGGCTCAGCCAAACTGGGGGCTTCCACCAAGGTGAGAAATTTAAGCATTGTTCTGGACAGTGAGCTGACACTTGACGTTCAGGTGTTGGCCACTGTCTGGAATGTTTTTTACATCTAAGCAATATTTCCCAAATTAAATCCCTTATCCCCCTGACAATCTGGCCACACTGGGGCATGCATTTGGTACCTCAAGGTTCGACTACTATTATGCACTCTACCTCGGGGTCAGAGGGGTGCAATGCGGCACCTGAAGCTGCTGCAGAACTCTGTGGCCAGGCTATTGATGGGTCATTGAAGGTTTCTGTCATATTACGATGGTGCTGTGTGAACTGCACTGGCTGCTGGTGCGCTGGTGCATCTCCTTTGCACAGGCTGGGTCCAAGCTACCTGAAGGAGCTCCTGCATCCCTACACCCCAGGTCTCTCTCTCTCTGGTCTGCAGGAGAGGCCCTCCTGGAGGTCTCCAGAGCAAGACTAAAATCTTCTGAGGATCAGGCCTTTGAAGTGGCCACCCCGATCCTGTGGAATTCTCTGCTGGGTCTCTTCGGGAGTTGCTCTCCCTTGAGATATTTAAAAGGAAACTAACATCTTTTTTCTTTGAACAAGCCTTCAGGGTCTGAGAAACTATTAAATATGACAAGCAGTTTTATGTTTGGTTAATAGTAATTATTTTATATTAGTGAATGTTATTTATTGTTATTTAGTCTTATTTTTATGGTTGTTTTGTGTATTTTTATGTGTTGTTTGTCACTTTTATGCTCTGTAA
The DNA here is from genome assembly GCA_016271365.2 of Neoceratodus forsteri. Lineage (NCBI taxonomy): Eukaryota > Metazoa > Chordata > Ceratodontiformes > Ceratodontidae > Neoceratodus > Neoceratodus forsteri. Next base: position 631,213,950 of record CM028136.1, on the reverse strand, counting down.
GGGCACCCTGAGCCGTCGGAGAAGGTCATCCAATACTAATAAAATCTACTACCTCTACTACTACTACTACTGCTACTATTACCTGTTTCCATGTAGCAGGGATGGAGGCTAAAGAGACTTTAACATGCTGGGAGTATGTTCAGTGTAATACAACTGAACAGGGTGTAGTGCTCTGATCTGATTACACCAGTATGGTGCTCCATTGGTGACTTGATTGGTTAGTTGGTTTGTTGGAGGGTTGTTTTTGGAAAACACTAAACCTCACTGAGAGTTCTTAAAAAAAGAAGACATATCTGACTCCATCTTTTAGTTTATAGACTCTGTCATGTTTGGGAACCTATTTAGTCCAATTGTGCCATATCACTTACTAAATAAAACAAAACATAATTAGTATCCCTTTAGTGAGACTTAAGAACAAAAAAGATTGTTTATTTTTAATTTTGTTTTCTGCAATCTGACTGTATTTGAGATATATTTTCAACATGCAGGCACTGAATGTTCACACTCCAGTCATGCCCAGGGAACACATCATCATTCTGAGTTAGTTAAGCAGTTGACAATTATGGCAACTCTACCTACCTAGGAGCACTAGAATGCCAAATTCCACTTTTCTTGCACACCATTCAAAAACACAAAGTGCATAAACTATGCAAATCACCACTGTTTTATGTTCCCTTCTTAGACTGAATACTCATGTAAAGAAATATGGGATACTAGACTTAACATAGTTTCATAGGCTTGTTTGGAACTCTCAACATACAGTATGCTACATTTGTGCTCCCACCTCTGATCTGTCTGAAAGCAACTGCATCAAAGACTTTGCACCATAGCATAACAGAACCACGGGCACATCAACTACATCAATCTCTCGGGAAACAGAGTAAAACAACTCTTAACAGTCTCTGTATTGTTATATTCCTTCCATTTTAAACAAAGGAAACTGTACAATGCATCACAAATCATTCCATAACTCCACACAATTTTTAGTCTTCTATTGATTTTTATGTGTCCCAAAATATATACTGTAGTTTATTTTAGCAGAAAAGAAACCAAAATATTCAGTTAAGTAAAATGCAACACATAACACTTAGAATTCGTGTACAGACCCACTTAGTTATATACATTTTAAAGAGTCTTCCACATGCGTTCATCTCCTTATGACTTGTCCTCCCTTTATTCTACTTGGTTTGTCCCACTTTGTTCTATCTCGTAAAGTATCAGTGCAATGAAAACTTTTTCCAAAAAGTTGGTTTCAGTAACAGTTAGAAATGACAGGCATGCAAAATCTTTAAGTATCTCCTTTGCTGCATACTGTGCATGTGTTTTTTGTTATGTTCATGGTCCTAACCCTTACCAAGTCTACAATGCTTTTCCTAAGCCAGCTGTGGCAGCCATATTTTTTTTTCTTGAGAAGAAACTAAATTAAAACAGATATAAAACAATCAAATTATCATGGAACTAGAAAATGTTACAACCAAGTAAAACTGGAAGATGCCGGGAATCCTTTAAAGTGAAAAAAGTTAGGGAATCTTTTTTCCCAGTTTCATCGTACTACTGCTTTAAGGCAACCCCTGAACCATTATAATCAAGTTTAGATTCATGGGTTCTCGAGTTTTCTTGTTGTTTCCCACAATGCATTGGTGTTTCATTACTCACTTCTGTCTCTGCTCCTCCTTGTTGAGCTATCACTTCCTAATTAACAGAAACTAATAACTCTTCTGAACTATATGGCTATGTGGTCTCCACCCAAGGACCATTTAAATCTGGGCTGGAGTTGGTTATGTCCTTGTTTGGTTTTTGTTGCCCAAGATTTCTTCTCAAAATCTGTCCGCTCTTCTACTGTGCATCATAAAATATCCAATTCCATGGTCTTAGAACAGTAACTCTAACCAGTATTTGTTCTGTTTGCCAAGGGATATAACTCACTCAGTGAGCCCTCTAAATTAGGGTATGGAAGATTGTATGACATAAACGAACACATAGAAACATACAAATGCACACAATGATGGCAGAAAAAGGCCAATGGTCCATCCAGTCTATCCAGAATTCCTTATCCAACCCAGGGACCTATTGCCTATACAGGGTACTAGCTCTCACTATTGCCACCCCTGTTACCTTCCTTACTACTACCACCCTGCATTAAGAAGAGGTACTTACCATAACAGTAGATGTTTGAGAGAATCTCCACTAGTGAGCCACACTATGGAACTATAAGCCGTCAGCATCAGGAACACCTGGACATTTTCGTAGGCTGGGGCCACCCACAATGACACACTTACTGGCACCTATACAATGTGGGTGTCCCTAGCGTGCCTCAGTTTGCTGCCAGATACAAGCTTGGAGGATCATCGGACCAGAAGGGATGTAAGCTACCAGAACCACACCAGGCACACAGGAGAGGATATGGAAACTCAAGCATGGATACCATAGAAGGTATCAGAGGAGGAACAGCTTCTGAGAGCAGGCAGTATAGTCACCCCTCTCCCAACAAGAGAGGAAGGTGGGAGAGAGAGCTGTGGCTCAATGGAGGAGATTCTCCCAAAGCACTACTGTCACAGTAGGTAACTATTCTAACTTTTTCGAGGATACCTCCTTTCATTGAGCCACATCATGGAATGATTCCCAAGCAGTACTGAGCACTGTGGGTGGATGACAGACTCTAATGATCTTATGAAAGGATGCCCTGCATAACATTCAGGCCAAAGCCAGCACATCCATGAAAGACAATGTCCAGACTGTTGTGTTTAGTGAATGAATCAACAGTACTCCAAATGGCAGCTGCACAAATGTCAGCAGTGAACACATTTTGAAAACAAGCCACTGAGGTAGCCACCCCACAGGTGAAATAAGCAGGAATGAGACCAGAAAGGTGCTTACTTACTTTGTTAATTCTGGTGACAAAACGTAGTACAACTGGCTGGCAATTTAGATGGGCCCACCAGCCCAGGAGCAAAAGCAATAAGCAGCTGAGAGGATTTGTTATAATTCTTTGTATAATCCAAGTACCAATGCAGTGTCCTACAGACATGTAGCATATGTAAAAAAATGCTTTTCACTATCTGTAGCAGATGAAAAGTAAACAAGGTCTATAGTCTGATTTAGTATTCTTTCAAACACATTCTTTAGAAGAAAAAAAAGGACTGGTATCTAAGGTAATCTTATCCTTGTGAAAAATAATAAAAGGAGGCTCAGCCACCAGAGCCTGAAACTCAGAGATGTATCGAGCAGACACCATCGCCACTAGAAGCAGTGTCTTCCAAGAAAGGAATCACAGCTCACAAGTAGCTGCATGATCAAAAAGAGGCACAGTGAATGTCTCTAGGACAAAATTAAAGTCCCATACTGGAAACGGGTCTTGGTCCGGGGGGTTGGGGTGCAGAAGGAGAATACATCTTAGGAATCTGTGGGAAACCTCCAGCTGGGCCACAGCCTTGCCCTCTGTCAGGGCAAGAAAATATGACACCATGGCCATGTGGATCTTTATAAAGGAATACCCAAGTCCTAATGGGGCAAGAGGTAGTCCAGCACTTTAGGAATTGGACACATAAAGGGGTTCAGGGTATGCTGAATACACCACACAGTAAAACATTTCTATTTTTGTGAATAATTATACTGTGTAGACAGCTTTCTAGCCACTAATAGAACATCTGCCACCACCAAAGAAACCCTGAAGTGGGAGAGCTCTATCTCCTCAAGAGCCAGGCCTGAGGGTGCAGGGATCAAAGATCCAGATGCACCAGAGCACCCTGCTCCTGCATCAGAAGTATGGCTTACAGGGGGAAGGGGACAGGAGGTACCACAGCCAATTACTGGAGAAGTGGAAACCAAATGTGTCTGTCCAGCGAGGAGCCACCAGAATCAGGGTGGCCAGATCACACCTTAGCTTGATCAGAACCCTCAGTATTAGAGGGAATGAAGGGAAGGCATACATAAACCTTCATTTCCAAGAGATTGACAGTGCACCTCACCAAAAATGCTCCAGGCCCAGGAGCAAATGAGCAGAAATGTGACAGTTTTGAATTGTTTGGAGACACAAACAGGTCTATGTCTGTACTACCCAATTTTTTTGAAGAGAATGTCCATGACAGAGTCTGAAAGTTTGCCATCATGACACAGCACATGAAACTGACTGAGGTGATTCACCAATGCATTCAGAATCCTGGGAAGGAACAGACCCAGTGCAAAACTCCTATTGTCTCTCTGCAGAGAGGGTACAAATGAACTCCACCCTGTCAACTGATGAAGTACTTTACCAACATATTGTCTGTGGGGATCAACAGTTCATTCCCTGGAAGTAGAGTGGTGAAGGCCTGTAGGCCATGCAGAACAGCCCTCATCTCCACAGTGTTATTGTGAAGCACCATGTACAGAGTGCCCCATTAGCACTGGGTTTTTAAGGGGCCCAGATGAGCACCCCAGCCCAAACTTGAGGCATCTATTATAATCATCAGCAAGGGGAATGGCCTTAGGAATGAGGACCCCATCTCTAGGTTGGAGCAGTCCCCCAGGGATCCATTCTTGGTCCTCTTCTATTCCTGTTTCTTTCTGAACAGCCTGCTTCAGTCTTGCCCAGAACAAATCCTACTTTTTGCTGATGATGCCATAATCCATTCCACCCACAAGGAGCTCCAATCCCTACAAAACAAACTACAGCTGGGCTTCACTTCAGTTGAAAACTGGTTTTGTAAACACAAGTTGGTCCTCAACTATAAAAAAAACAAGACAATGCTTTTCTGCAGCCCTCACAACTAGTACAGGCACCACCCCTGAACATCACAAACTGCAATGGTGCTGCCCTTGAATAGGTGCACTCCTTTAAATATCTTGGAGTCACTATCGACTATGACAGTTGCCTCTCTTATGGTACGCATATCGACAATGTTTCCAAAGCTGCTAATACTCACATCGGGCTGCTTTGCAGACACAGGCATTCCCTTACTCCAGAAACCTTAAGGGTTGCAGTTCAGAGCTCTGTGATCTCTCCTATAGACTATGGCCTGATCATGTACAGCTCTGCCTCTACTACTGCCCTCAGATGCATATCCACAGATCTCAATAGAGCCTGTTGGTTCATTACTGGATCTTACCATCTCACTCACACTTGTGACCTCTATGAACAATCGGGTTTGCTGCAACTCTCACACTGCATCAAGCACCAAACCTGCTTAATGGCAAAGAAAATAACTGGGCTTTGCACCTTCCAGATTTCAAGATCTCCTTTGCCCTACTTGTCATCCTCGCCATACTAGGGATGTGGAAACTCATCTCCTGCAGATCTATCACTGCCATACCTCACAGAGGCAAAGATCTTTTGTTCATAAGGCCCCTACTTGGTTGAATGGTCTCAGCAGTGACATCTCCTCTCTATCCAAGCTAGGACCTTTCAAATCCAGACTACGTCAATTCCTCTCTGCCTGTAGCACCTGCGACTGTTTCCCCTAATCAGTCTTCCTTACCATCAACCTTTTCTGTTGCTTTGCTACTTCTACTTAGCACTTAACTCACCTCTTATCCTATCTCAATCCTCCACCTCCTCTTCCTCTCACTCACCACTGCCATCTCCCCCCCCCTTCCACTGCACTTATCTGTGTGTTCTGACAATGCCGCTGGCAGCTATACCTATTGTGTCCACACCAAATATTGTATTCAATGTGTACCCTTGCAATGCCTCTGACTTTAGTATTTACTGAATTGTATGCATCCATGCTCATGTAACTCACTGTTGACCATTTCTCCTTCCTTTGTACTTAAATGCCCTGTTTTATGTATTGTACATCATCTAACGTGGAACCTTTATAAAAGAGCCTTGGCTCAAAGGTACTTGCAATCCTAGACTTTGATAAAATAAAAAAATTAAAAACCATCAGAGCAGGGAATGAAGTAGAGAAGTAGTGACCTGTATGAGACATTCCAGCTTATCTGAGTGCTGAGCCCATTACCCTCTGCTGAACCATTGAGGAATCCTCATATGGATGTGGGCCAGTGGGCCTACTGGGTCATAATGTCGCATGCTTAATAGTGTATGACATTATGGCTAACCCGGTACAGTGTAGCATGCTAGCGCTACTGGTGCAATACGCGTATACTGCTATGCGGTATTGCCTCAATGCTTCCCCCAAACGAAGGATAAGACCTCTGCTGGGAGTGGGTTCCATTGAGCAGCTGCCATGGCTCACAGGTCTGAGCCACAGCAGTAGGAACCCAGGTGTTGCATCTGGGACTGGGTTTGATTCCCGGTCCCAGACATTTTATTTTTGTCCATTTTAGTGTGCTCCCCGAGGTAACCCCCTGGAGTTGAGAATCCTTAGTGGGGGTTCGGGGGTGCAGCCCCTCATAATGGAGGGGTGTTGGGGTGGCGCCCTCCACAGAAAAAAGACATGCCTCATGGCAGAAATTGCACTGTAATGGCAGCGTGATTTTGCCATGATGCATAATGTTTTGCAACATTATGACCCCATGGCATCAGTGAGATAGTTGAGATGGCAACTGCCATTAGGCATATCGGTGGCTGACACATAATCACTGGAGTAAACCAGCTGTGTCTGACTCATGAGTGCCATGGCCTGGGTGGAGGGCAGAAACACTGACCAAGTCCAGTATCCCGAATGGCACTGATGTACTGAAGCCTCTGGCGGGGTAAGGATTGACTTCAACTCATTGACCAGTATCCCCAGCTGGTCAGACAATTGACAGGTATGAAATAGTGTGTATACAATGGCTTCCCATGATTGGGCCTTTAACAGACAGTCGTCTGTGTAAGGGAAGACATACAGGCCCTCCCTGTGGAGGGTAGCTTCCACTGTGGCAAATACTTTGATAAAGACACATGCTGCAGAATACAAATCAAAGAGCAAGACACATTACTGGAAGTGTGAGCCCTGAAGAGTGGAACACAGGTATTTTATGTTGGATTTACAGATCTTGACATGAAGGTATGCATCCTTCATATCCATTACAACCATTCAATCCCACTGGAGAAGAAGGGATTGAAGGGAGAGACCATTCTGAACTTCTTGTGTTCTACAAAAAAATTCAGTCCCAGAAGGTCTAGTACTGGCCTTTAATTCCCAGTCCATTTTGGAACAAGAAAGTACCAGGAATAATAGCTATGGTTTATTTCTGAAACCAGAACTAATGCCACAGCCCTTTTGCGGAGGAGGGTTCTGAACCAGCAAAAGGGCAAGATGTCCCAGAGGACATCTGTTTGGCAATGCTGGGGGGTAATTGGAGGAACAGAAAGAAGCTCTAGGGTATGACCATGCTGAACCACTTCCAACACCCAAGCATCCTAAGTGGTCTCCCTCCACTTTGGAAGAAAGTGTGAGATGTGGCCTTCCACCAAAACTTCCTGAGGCAGTGAGGCTGGAGGAAGGGGAAGGGATTTAGAAGGTGCCAAACACAGTGGGGTGCCAGTAATGGTTTGATCTTTTGTAAGTCTGGCAAAAGATCTGGAGGCGGGTTTGTAGTCTGGGAAGTGGAAGGTGAGGTCTCTAGGAACCATGACTTGGGCTTCTGGAGTAATGATGGCCTTGACAGGCATAGGGCCTGGGAAAAGAACCACAACCCCTTCCGCAGGGCTTAATGTTGAAGGTGTGGAGGGATCTAAGAGTCATTTTAGGAGACTGTAAATCCCTTGACCCAATACCCCCAATAGTTTTAGTTACCAGTTGCTTTCTATGAAATGTAGCTGTGCTAGAGTAGTCCTTGAACTGCAGTTGTGCTAGATGAATGTTAGGCAGTGTTCTTCAATCCTTGCTGTACTTTTTTCCTATGGCCCTTTATCTGTAGTTCCCCCCTCCAGATCAGATTGCACCCCCCTTTCCCTCTGTTTTGTCAGTCTCTTACCGTATCTTTATCTCTCCCCCTGCAGCTCTAGGCCATTCAGAAGTGCTCACATAGTCAGCCATGGTTGTGAGGGCAAGCTGCTGCCAGGAGTCCTCCCCACCAATGGATTCCCATGTGGTCTCTCTCTACTCCCCCAGGTACGCACTAGGAGCCACTGCAACACCTCCAGCACCTTACTTTGTTCAGGTAACAATGAATCAAACCCTAGACCATTCCCCACAGTGTCCACACTGTCTGGCTTTGCCAACTCAAAATGCTTAAAATTCATGTCCATCAACATACACAGTATGCTAAACAAAATGGATCTACTTAAAGCATAGGTTGCGCAGGTACATGACAATTCACTCCTGACAATTCGTAGCGCGACTACTCGTGCCCGACAATTCACCCCGCTGTCATTACGCTCCTATGACAATTCATGTAATGCCAACTCGCTCCCTCTTACTTGTAAAATACTGTTCCACCATTCAACATGTATTGCTGTAAGCTCGCACCTTCATTTTAAACAAAGTAATTTGCCAATAGATGTAACTGCTTGCCCCATGTTGTTCTCGAATCACTGTTCACCTTATAACTAATCCTGATTGATGGTTGCCAAGAGTAAAGACTTGCTTGTCAGTGATTGTGGGTAATTAGAAAATCTTTAAGTTTCGCTTTTCGCTCGCCCCAGCATTCACTCCTCAGTAATATAATGACTTGCCGGTTCATTTTGTCAGAGCGAGGGAACAAAAAACTAGTAGATGACTTAAATTTCATTTACACCTTTCATAAATTAGGACATATGAATAAGGCAATTTGGCAGTGTGAGCTAGCTGTCCATAAAACAAAGCTGTGCAATGCCATAGTGCACACTAAAGGAATCGAGGACCCAACAATAATTCATCGCTTTTCCATTCATTCGCATGCACCAGATGTTTGTGCAGTTGAAAAAGCCACTGCTGTCAATGCGGCCAAAGACAGAGCTGCATCAACACAAGTTACCACAGCCCAGGTTCTGATTCACTCTAAGTCTTGAATTCCTGCAGAAATGTAAACTATGATATGCAGATGGAACATTCAGCATTTCGCCTCCACTGTTTAAGCAGTTATACGTTCTAATGGGGGAACGGTTTTCTAATGTTCAGCCTGCAATTGATGCACTGTTACCGGGGAAATCAAGGGAGTGTTATGAACGTCTGCTGGCTGCACTTAAAAATATTTGTCCACATCTTAACCCACAGCAGGTAATGACAGACTTTGAGAGGGCGTCTATTGTTGCTTTCCAGTCTGTGTTCCCACAAGCAAAGATATTAGGATGTTTTTTCCATTTTACCCAGTGCATCTACAGGAAAATACAAACAGAGGGATTATCTATCAGATATTCACCGGATTCCGAATTTGCATTAAAATCAAAATATCTGCCTGCACTCACATTTTATCCCCCCGAACAAGTGGTTGCATGATTTGGGGAAATAACAGACGATTCTGCACACATATTTCCTGATGAATTGAAGCCTTTAATCGACTATTTCGAGGATGCTTGGGTGGGGAGGCAAAATAGACAAGGAACAGGATGCAGACAGCCACTGTATGACATACAGTTGTGGAATCATTCCGAAAGCGTATCAAATGGTCGTGGAAAAACTAATAATGTAGTGGAAGCTTTCCACTGTGGCATGCAGACTGGGTTATGCATGTCACATCCAACAGTATGGAAATTTATTGATGGGCTTAGGGGAGTGCAGAGAAAAAGGGATTCAGAAGTGGAGCAGATACTGGCAGGGATTCCACCCACAGCTTCACGGAGAGTGTACAGAGACAATGTTGCAAGGCTCGCCTGTATTTTGGAGAAATGTGCAGATCGTACTACCGAGGAGTTTTTACGAGGAGTAGCACATAGTTTCGAATATTAATGACTGCATTAAACTGTTTTTAAAGTTTTGAAATAAAGTTTTCCTTTAAGAAAATGAAATGAACACTGAACTTGCTATAGAGTGGCTGGGTAACCATGGTAGCTATGGACGTCGACGCCTTACAACGTCATACGCTGAGCCAGATGAGAGTTGCACATAACCTGGTAAGAGATATTTATTTGTTGACTCAAATCACTTTGGGAGCGAATACTGTTCCACCATTCACCATGTATTGCTGTAAGCTCACACAAATCACTTTGGGAGCGAATTGTCATAGGCAAATGAATGTCGCAGGAGTGAATTTGCATGGGGAAGAATTGTCGGGAGCGAGTTGACATGGGGAGAATTTTCGAGAGTGAATTGTCATGTTCCCAGGTTGTGCATATTCTGTTTCTATCTGGTACCTCACTAACCTAATCCCCTTCTCTGCCCCAGCTCCCCCTCCCCACCGTCTGTGGCATCCCTTGCCTACCTCTCCTCTGAACATGTACCCACCTCCTACCTCTGTATGCACTTTGGTCTAAATGTGGGCGTATTTAAGGCCTGCTTCCAGCCATCACTTGAATTCATGTTCCTCAACTTATTGCGTTTTGACAATTCTTACTTGCTGCAATCTGCTCCCCCTTTCCACAAGTAACTGCTGCAATCATTATATATTTTCCTGTTGTTGCTTTTTGATGAGGAACTTTTGTATATGAGCCTTTAGCTCAAAGGTGTTATTCAGAATTGAGAAATAAATAAATAAATTAAATACCAGTTCTGACGTACTGCTGCTAGCCAAAACGTTGCTTAGTTCTTTCACCCCCACCAGTGTAATTTCCTTGCCAGACTATTATGTATACAGGGTAGACTGGCAAACCCGGGGGCAGGGGGTAGCCCTCTATGTCAAAAACAAATTTAAATCTACAATAATCACCTCCCTGTCCATGCAGTCGGACTTTGAATGTATAGCAATCTCCTTGTCCCTCTCCAAGGCTAGGTCAGTTACCATTATTGGCTATTATAGGCCCCCTGTAGGCTGCGCAGAGCTATTACAGTTTTTTGTACAAATTTGCCATTGCATATAACAATGAAATAATAATAATGGGAGACCTGAATTATGATGGTCAGTCCCCAAAATCAGTTGACCTAAAGCAATTCTGTGCTGATCCCACAACTCATCTCTGAACCTACCCAGCCCAATATGCACAGCCTTTTGAATTCATCTATTCTGGATCTCATCCTTACTAACAGACTGCAGAAAAACTTCCTTACCGCTCTCCCCCTAACAATGTCTTTAGTGACCACAATGTAGTTGCCGGTTCTAGGGGTGTACCTAAATCTATTGGTAAGCCATCTTTGATCCGAAAATGTTCCTTCTCCCACATCACTATGCATGAGTATCTTCAAAAACTAGTCACTATCAAGTGGCAGGCTTTTTACTTAGCTCCTACAATCCAGGTAGCCTATGATTATTTTATTCATTAAGTATGGGGTTATTAACCAACTAGCCCGTTATGTAAAGTGAAGAACCAGGAAAAAACTATCCCCATGGTTTACCAAGCAGAACTCAGGGACAGAGACTCGCTCTGGACCAGGTCACAACTCGCCAAATCAGAACGAGACTAGTTAAACTTTAGGCAAAAAAGGAATTGGTGTACTAAATTAATCCAAACAACTAAATCCATCTACTATAAGACCCTTTTGAATAACAATAGACATAACCCCTCTGGTTTCTGGTGAGCCATAAAAAACCTTAAAGGGGTGTCAGCCCCACCATCCCTACCAAAACAGCTCCAAAATGGTACACAGCTGACAACAGACAAGCAGTTGATTCTGGACGAAATCAACCTACACTTTGCCTCAGAATGGAATGCCTTTGACACCTCTGCCTCTGCCAGTTTAACTGTTCCAGCTCTCAGCCTGTTAATACCCCCCCCCCCAAACATCCCATATCTTTTCAACTTTCAGCAGGTCACATATAAGGAGGTGGAACACTTACTTCTCACCCATGACCCAAAAAAGAGTGCAAGAGCAGATAACATTGAGCCACTGTTCCTAAAAATAAGATGACCAATCCTTATCATACCCGTTATGCATCTCTTCAACAGGGTTTTAAATAATTGATTAGCAGTTTTTTTCTTGGGACAATGCTAACTGCACAGAAAGTATTTATATAGGTTTTCTAGAAGTGTTATGTTTGTTAAGCACAGTGAGGCAAGTGCTATGCATTTTCACAATGTTTTAGCACTTTTATGAGCAAAACGCTAATCAATTTTTGGAGTTAAATAAAACCCTGCTTCAGCCTTTCCATATTAAACTGTGAGGTACCATCACTAATTGAAGAAAACATGTATCATTACATTTTTCAAGTCTGGGGATAAAACTTCACCACATAATTATCGACCTATCTCGATCTTATCTCCACTAGCCAAACTGAGAAATTGAGCCATGACCAAATAAAACATTATCTTGAACGCATTCCCTCATCAACCCCATGCAGTCAGGTTTCTGCTCTAAGCATAGCACTTTCTCCATGCTAGTCAAAGTTATTAAAAACTGGCTTACAGCTTTAGACCATAAACATACTGTATACCATAAGCCCAGACCGAGATATAGCCATGCAATCTCTGCAAGATGAGTTTAACTTATTACAAATCAGCCTCCATGCATCCAAGTTACTCTTGAACACTGGCAGAACCAAATGTATGGTGTTCTTGCATAAATCTAACTCCACCTCCCCCATATCTGGCATCAATACACTCATCAACAAAATAATTGAACCTGTATGCACCTTTAAATAACTAGGCATGTGGCTGGACAATAAACTCACATTTAATGTTCAAATAGATGCCCTCTGCAAAGAAGCTATGGCAGAAACTGGGTTTTTACTTTTGTAATAAATCCTGTCTAAACTGAGACAACAAAAAAGTTTTGGTGCAGGCTACATTCCTCCCTTTGCTGGATTACAGTGACATCATCTACAGCGGTGCCAAAGCCACACACCTGGATAGCTTAGATGTTCTTTACCATGGAGCTCTCTGCGTAATCAGTGAGCTCCCTGCCCTAACAAACCACTACCTACTATATAAGGAAGTAGGCTGGCCATCACTTGGAACTAGAAAACTAAGATACTGTACCTAAATCTCTGGACCTTTATAGCCCTATGTAACTCTTTACCAAGGTATATCTCCTCGCTTCTTCACAGGGTCCAAGGCCCTTATGCACTTATGTTGCAGAGTGTCATCATGCTTGATATACTGAGGCACTTCACAAAATATGGGAACATTAGCTCCTGCTGGGCAGCCCCTACATCAAGCAATGCCCTCCAGAAACTACTTAAATTACCTGCCTTGGTCTGTACCTCTCTTTTTTAAACACTTCTGCACCAACACTGCACTGATAAATGTGCATGCCTTTAACACTGCATTCAATAGTGGCATTATGAGTGGCAATCCCTGAGGCTACCTCTCTCCCAAAGTATTAAGCTACTTCAGTGTCTGTTAATCCCAGGTTTTATTTCTTTAAACATCTTGTACCAAACAGATGATGTGAAGATTAAAACTTGTTATCCTTCTCCCAATATATAACAGTTATCTTTCGTATACAGTTTCCCTATGTATCATGTATTATGTTCCATCAGTTGATCATTGTATCTCTATACTGCAATTCCAGATTGTATATAAACATAGAAACATAGAATTTGATGGCAGATAAGGACCGCTTGGCCCACCCAGTCTGCCCATTTCCCTACCTGATGGATAAGCTGCAGATCCTAGTTAACCAGCAGCCTACTTCTTCCTACCCCCAACCCCTAGAATTGCCTTATGACTGTCCCATGCATGCTTGAATTCCACCACTGTTTTTGACTCCACAACCTCCTCTGGAAGGCTGTTCCATACATCCACAACCCTGTCTGTGAAAAAATACTTCCTTAAATTACCTCTGAGCCGCCCCTTCTATCTTCAAATTGTGCCCCCTTGTTCTTGCACACCTCTTTTTTTGAAAGATGCTACCCTCTTGGACTTTGTTGATTCCCTTGAGGTACTTGAAAGTTTCTATCATGTCTCCCCTCTCCCTCCTTTCCTCGAGGCTATACATATTAAGCTCCTTAAGTCTCTCTCTTCATATGTCTTCCGGTGCAGACCCTGCACCATTTTAGTTGCCCTCCTCTGGACAGCTTCCATCCTGTCTATGTCTTTGGAGATTGGGTCTCAGAACTGCACACAGTACTCAGATGTGGTCTCACCAGCTGTCTGTACAGAGGATAATAACTTCTTGTTTTCTGCTGGTGATGCCTCTCCCTATGCATCCCAGTATCCCCCAGCCCTCCTTGCTGCCCTCTCACATTGCTTGCCCACCTTTAGGTCATCTGATATGACTACCCCAGGTCCCTTTCCATTTTGTTGTTATTAGTATCTCACCCCCATTGTGTACTCTTCCCTGGGTTTTGTTTCCCAGGTGCATTACCTGCACTTCTTAGCATTGAATCTAAGCTGCCATACATTTGACCATTCCTCTAACCTTGCCAAGTCCTTCTCATCCTTTCTACCCCACCTTGTGCATCAACTCTGTTGCAGATCTTTGTGTCATCTGCAAAGAGACATCTTTCCTTCCAGTCCCTCTGCAATGTCACTTATAAAGACATTGAAGAGGACCTGTCCATTACTGAACCCTGTGGTACCCCACTGCTAACCCCCCTTTTTTCAGAGTGGATTCCATTTACTATTACTCTCTGTGTCCTATTCTCTAGCCAATTCTTTACCCAGGCTATCATCTTGGGACCCACTCCCAGGCTGGCTAACTTGTATATTAATCTTTTGTGTGGGACTGTGTCAAATGCCTTGCTAAAGTCTAGGTAGGCCATGTCCATAGCCCCTCCCTGATCTACTACTTTGGTCACCCAGTCAAAGAAATCTATCAGATTTGTCTGGCATGACCTTCCCGCTGTGAATCCATGCTGCCTTGGGTCCTGTGCCCCTCTGGCCTCTAGGTACTCAACAATTCTTTCCTTCAGAAGTGATTCCATCATGTTCCCTACCACTGAGGTTAAACTAACAGGTCTGTAGTTTCTGCTTCTGCCTTGCTGCCACTTTTGTGAAGGGGAATCACATCTGCCCTCCTCCAGTCCTCAAGTACCACCCCATCCTTCCATGATTTGTTAAAGAGGGTAGTCAGTGGTGTCACTAGTTCTATCCTTAGTTCTTTTAGAATTCTGGGATGAATCCCATCAGGCCCCATTGCTTTGTCCACCTTCAGTTTTAAGAGCTCTTTCAGAACTCTTTCTTCTGTAAATGGGCTGGTATCAACTTCTGTATCCAGAGTGTTTCTACTGTTTGTTTTAGGTACCTCCCCCTCTTCCTTTGTAAATACTGAGCAAAAATATTTGTTTAGTATCTCTGCCTTTTCACAGTCACCCTCTGCCCACCCTCCCTCCTTTATTAAGCCTCACTATCCCTCCCTTGGTCTTCCTTTGCTCCCTGATGTACCTATAAAAGGTTTTATCCCCCTTCTTAACTGAGTTGGCTATCTTTTCCTTGGTTTGGGCCTTAGCTGTTCTGACTGCCTTTCCAGCTTCCTTTTGTTTTAACTGAATGTATGTATTGTTTTTCTGACCTACCTAGGACCTCCTTGCAAATGAGCCTTTAGTCAATGGACTAAAACAAATAAACGGTAAAACAAATAACAATAACATAAATAAAACAAAATACTGTAGCTCGGTATGAGGTCAAAAAATATAAATTGCTTAACATGATACAAAATGGCCACCCAGATGACAATGAGTTAAAGTATTTTCAACATCATTACCAAACAATTGTTTTCCCCTGAAAGAAACATTTATCACAGATCATTGTACATCAGAGAAAGAAACAGCCATCATTAACCACAAGTGGCAATGGAAGCATATTCCAAAGGCAGCAGCCCTGGCCGTATAATTAGATGCATCATAGACTGCTCCTTGCATGTGCTTACTGGCTCCCAGGCCTTTAGCTACTGGCTGCTGAGCCAGTATTGTATCCTGGCCATCTGTCAATTTTTTTGACTGGATGGCCATAGTCTTCCAATGGCAATTCTAATATTTAATAATATATGCCTGTGAGTTAGCAATTCTTAGGCCCAGGGGAGCAGAGGAAAATGTTCTCTTACCCATCACAGCCAGTTTCCTTGATTCCTTATCAGAAGGAAGAGTGTTCATGTGCTTTGCAGTTTTGGATCTATCATTAGCAGCCATGGTTACTATAGAGTCAGTTTCAGGCTGTCAGAAAGAACATGGCTTTGCAGTAGGGGCTGGATATTGATTATCAACCTTACTGTAAACTGCAGGCAGTTGAGCTGGTCTGTGCTAGACTACCAAGGTAGCATCTTAGAATACAGAATGCCCAGACGGAATAATCACTGTTGGAGAGGCAGAAACCTCAAAAAACTCACAGAGATTTCTCTTTCAGAAATTCTTCTCTTCTACTTTAACCTCCAATTTAGCCTGAACTTGTTGAAAGAAAGCTTCAAAAGAGGCATCTTCAGGGGGAGACCTTGGTGTGTTTTTCATACTATTCTCTGAACAAGAGGACAGAGTGGAGCTTGAGCCCACCACATCTGTCACTTCTTCTTCTTTGTCCATGGCCTCCTCCTCCTCCTCCATGTGTTCTGGATTATACTATATTTATCCTTCTCAGAATGATACACTTTCTAGATCAATTTCAAAGACTTATCCTTGTTTTTCCAAAAGTCAGCTACAGCCGCTGTCGACCATGGGAATCGATGGGCCACTGATGAACCAGGAACAGAAGTAGTTGATGATGGTGAAGCAACCTTCACTGAAACCTGTTTCTCCATTTCATCTCTAAAGCCTTCTTGTGACATCTCTTGGTTGCCTGGTTAAAGTTCTGTCACACTGAGCAAACTTTAACATTGTGGTTTGTACCAAGGCAATGGATACAAACAGAGTGGTCATCATCTTTGTAAATCTTAGCATTGTCACAATGACACTAATGGAATAACAGTTCCTTGTCTTTCAGTGGCAGCATAAAAGTAAGTTTAAAATAACACACTTAAAGAAGTAACAACGTTAATGAATACTTACAAAACTTCAATAGTGATCAGAAGCAGTGAACTGACGAGAGGTTGATGGTGAAAGAAAGAAGTAAGGCATACTGGGGACACCCATGTTATACAGGTGTTGATGAGATGCATTGACGTAGGTGGCCTCAGACTACAAACATTTCCAGGTGGTCCTGACATGATGGCATACACTTCCATGATGTGGCTCAATGAGGGGAGATATCCTCAATGAACATCCACTACACCCTTGACTCTGCCTCAGCTGTGATTGAAACCATTTATGGTTTTCACACCCATTACCTCGGCTGGCAGTCTGTTCCACCACCCTTTCTGTAAAATAAAAGTTTCTCATATCCCTCTTTCTTGAACCTCCCTAGTATCAGTTTCCACTAATGCCCCCATGTCCTTGAACTGTTACTTATGTTAAATAGTTCTGCGTACTTCATTTTGTTTTTTCCTTTCAGGAACTGTAAGGTCTATGTCATATCACCCCTCACTTGCCTGATCTGCAGTGAGTACATGTTCAGTACCTTAAGCTGATCTTTGTCAGATCTGTCCTGCTGGCCATGAATCAGCCTGATCACCCTTTGTTGTGCCATCTGTAGCCTGTCCTTATCTTTCCTTAAATGAGGACTCCAGGAATGGGCAGAGTACTCCAGATTCAGCCTCACCAATGACCTATAAAGTGGTAGTAATACCTCTTTTCTTCTACTATCAATATCTCTTGTAATACATTGCAACATCCTATTTGCCTTACTGTATGCCTTGGTGCACTGACTGGATTGTTTAAGGGAGCCACTAATGATGAGTCCTAGGTCCCTTTCCTCAGCTGTAGTGCTTAGCCTTACACACCCCATTTAGTGTTATGTTCTGGGGTTCTTGTTCCATAGCAGCATCAAGTTGCAATTCTTGGTGTTAAATTTCAACTCCAAACAGCAGATGAATGAATCACCAGTGAACAATAATTACCTAAAAAATGTCATCAAATTTTTTATTAAATTGCTGTGGCCACCAAATTTCTGCCCCAAACATTTTTTTTTCACTTTATCTTTTTATTGAAATATGAGTATATAAGAAAGCCCACATCTTATATAATAGAAGACTATCCTCCACGTAAGGTATAAAATATCACTTAACAAAACACAGTATTTAGGGTAAACATATTGGAGAAGCTGTATATACATGTATTGATAATGAAACACACACCTAGACAGAATGTAAGTGGAGAGCAGAATGGTTACAATCAATAGGGTATTATAGGATCAGAAATTGCAACTATGTACGAAATACATGCTAGGGCAGGCTATGGCAAGGCATTCAGTAAAATTGCAAAAAGTGATAAATGTGGTAATATGAACAATGTTTAGTAGTGGAGAGGTGAAGATAAGAGAAAAGTATGCAAGGAAAGAAAGAAATTAGAAAAAATCAAGGAAGAAGGGAAGAAGGGAAAAAGAGGAGAAATCTGTGCACAAAAGTTTTGAGAATGCCTACTCTGAGAGCAAAATAAGAAGGAGGGCTAAATATCCCTAAGAATTAGGGTCTAGAAGAATTAGGTTCATGTACTTGAGGTAATCCTGCCAACATCTGTCATTTACAGTGATTCGGTTATAAGTAACATGAGATAATCGGTCTAGAGAGGCATACTGAGAGAGGCTTTGAAGAACATCTGAAAGAGAAGGCACCAGAGTTGATTTCCTTTTCATAAGAATCAGACATTTGACCAGAAGAGAAAGTATGTTTAGCCATCTAAGATGTGCATGTGAGAGGAGAGAGCTAGTAGGGATAAGGGGGCCTAGAAGGGATAGCTTGGGGTCAAAAGGTAATTTTTGTCCTGTTACTCTGGAGGCAAGTAAACAGACTTTATGCCAGAGCTTATTAATGGGAGCGTAAGACCACAAGATATGAATTAGATCCCTGTTGGCCAAATTGCAGTGCTAGCAATTATTATTATTTAATAGGCCCATTCGTTGAAGCACAGAGGGGGTTCTATACCACAAGATGTAGGATTTTAGTCTATATTAAAGAACTACAGGCATCTTTAAAAGGTATTATGCGCAATACGCCAAAAATTACTCCATTATGCGTCTGAAATATTGTACTTAAGAGGAGTACTCCATTTATTTTTGACCTGTATAGACTGATCAGGTGGATTATCAATAATGTCTTCGTAAATGGAGCTATTTAATTTTACTGATAAATTAGTCCAGTGCGAGATGTATGGATTTAGAAGAGTATGCCTATACACTAAACTAGGGAGAGAGTTATAAACTGCCCAAATTTGTAAAAACTTCCAGAAGTCCTGTTTAGGAAGTTTCCATGTGACCTGCAAATCTGAGAATGATCTAAGAGTGAGTGAATTCTGGTCCAAGATATCTCCGAGAAAGAAAATGCCTTTGTTCCTCCATGTACGACAGAAAATTTCGTCATCTTCTAGAGTGAGCAGTGGATTGCCCCAAAAAGGGGCATAAAACCAGGGTGTCGGATTGGATTTCAGGAATTTGTGGGTTAGTTTCCAATAAAGAACAGAGGATGATATAGTCCGGTGAGATTTTAGTTTAGAGGAAATGGGATTAAAAATGAAGGAAGTGGGAACACCTCCTGGGCACAATGCAGATTCCATTGCAACCCATAGTGGTGACTGAGGGGAGGGTTTCTGAAACCATTTAATGGTTTGGGCTATTCAAAAAGCCCAGAGGTAGCCTTTGAACCAGGGGAGTCCGAATCCCCCTTTTTTCCAATGTGATCGAAGTTTGTTGTGGTTAAATCTCGGTGGTTTACCATCCCAGATAAAGTTACCTATCAATTTATCAAGTTTAGCAAAAAAGGAGGATGGTAAGACTAAATGAATATCGGCAAAGAGGTAAAAAATCTTGGGAGAAATGGACATCTTAATGGTTGTAATTTCCCCCATGAAACAGAGATTAAGAAACTTCCATCTGTCCAGAATTGTTTTGATGTTATCAAATAAGGGGTTAAAGTTAATGTCCCATATCTTCCCTAAGTTGCTAGTAAGTTTGATTCCTAGATATGTTATACCTTGTGGTGACCAGCGGAATCTAAGAGGTATGTTCATAAAGGCTTTACAGTGGTCATTAAGGGGCAAAGTTTGTGATTGCCTTAATTCAAAGCAAGGCCAGAAATTTTAGTAAAATTATTAAGCAAATCAACCAACAGTGGCCCAGCCTCATTCAGGTATTCAAGTAAGATTAAGAGGTCATCCATGTAGAAGAGAGAAACATATCTTGAATTGCTCACAGGTATGCCCATAGTGCCAGAAGACTGACGTAAACAAGCAGCAGGGGTTCCATGGCTAAAATAAACAAAGAAGGTGACAGGGGACAATCTTGTCTAGTTCCCATTGCTAGATGAAAGTAAGAGGAAAGGGTGAAATTAGTAAGTACTTTAACAACAGGGGAGTTATATAATAGCTTGATCCAGGAGCAAAAAGTATGAGAAAGACCAAAATAAGATAAAACTTAATGAAGGTAGTCCCAGTTTAAGGAATCAAAGGCCTTCTCGAAATCAATAGCTATGGCTGCAGCTGGTTTTCTTGAGGGATTTGGCTTTATGAATTAAATTAAATAAGGAACGTAGGTGATCAGAACCAGATCTATGTTTAACAAAACCAGCTTGTGAACAATGAGTTAGCTTGGGCATCAAGAATTCAAGTTGAGAAGTTAGTAGTTTAACAACTATCTTCCCATCCATGTTTAATAAAGAGTTGGGCCTGTAACTTGTGGGGTGAGTAGGATCTTTTTCTTTCTTAAGGATTAGGGTTATGATTGCTTCAGTGCAAGATGGGGGAAGCTTGCCAGTATTGGAAGCTTTTTGATAAACATTAAGAAGAAGGGGACATAAGGTGTTGGAAAACATTTTATAGAAGTCAACAGAGAATCCATCACCCCCAGGGGATTTGCCGGATTTCAAGGAAGACAAAGCTTTCTGGATTTCCTGAAGTGAGAAGGGTTCATCTAAAGAATTTGTTTCAAGAGTAGAAAGATTAGGAAGATGTAACGATTTAAGGAACTGTTGAATTTGTAAAGTAGATTGAGGATTTGTGTTAGAGTATAGTCTTTGATAAAAGGTTTTCATGATACGGTTTATAGAGGGGTTGTCGGAGTCAATTGTACCCTGTTCATCTTTTAGGCTTAGGATGTGTCATTCCATCTGTTGTGCTTTGATCTGGTAAGAGAGGAGTTTCCCATTTCTATCGCTGTGTTCCCAAAACTTATATTTAAGTTTAAACAAGGCCAGTTCTGTTTTAAGAGAAATTAATTCTGTAATTTTAACTCTAAATTGAAGAATTTCAAGATGAAGTTGAGAGTCAGGACGGTGCTTATTAGAAAAAAGTATAAATTCTCTTTAATCTTAAGAGATTTTTCCAAGTAAGCCAGTTGTTGTTCCCTTACTCTTTTCCTATGTGCAGCATAACTGATAATTTTCCCTCGAGTCATAGCTTTAAGAGCTTCCCATACAGAGGACATAGAAGATTCAGTTGGTGTATTATGAAAGAGGAAGTCCTGAATTTGTGCTTTGATCATGGGTAAGAAATTGGGATTCTTGAGAAGGAGAGGATCCAGCCGCCAGTAAGAAGATTTAGGTGCTAATGGGCCCCACAAAAATTGCAATTTGACAGGGGAATGGTCCAAGATTATGATGGAAGAGATGGATGAATCAACAGTTTTTTCCATTATAGCAGGGGAGGCTAACCAGTAGTCAATTCTACTGTATATCTTATGTAGAGAGGAGTAAAAAGTAAATTCTCTATCACGGGGGTGAAGGAGGCACCATACCTCAGCTAATCCAACATCTTGCATTAGTAATGAGAGGGCTTTCATACTTCTAGGATGGGCCTCTGTAGTGGAGCTACTTCTGTCAATGCTGGCTTCTAAAGCTAAATTAGGATCCCCTTCAAGAACAACTGGTATATTATCAGTGTTAAAGGATAGAAACTGTTGAGCTAAATTATGAAAAAACTACGGGCAATCTGAGTTAGGTGCATAGACATTAACAAGCAGAAGAGGACCAGAGTTGGTATTTAGTTTGACCATTACTCATCTGTCGTCAGTATTGGAAATGGAGTTTACAAGGGACCATTTGAGACTCTTATGAATAAGAATAACAACTCCTCATTTTTTGAGGTATAGGATGATTCGTAGATCTGACTGACCCAATCTTTTTTAAGTCTATGAACATCCTCTACTAATAATTTTGTTTCTTGAAGGAAAGCAATTTGTGTTTTATGTTTTTTGAGATGTAAAAGAATTTGCTTCCGCTTACAAGAAGAATTAAGTCCCTTCACATTCCATGTATATAAAAGTATGTCACTCATATTGTTAGTGTTAAAGAAAGGGAATAATTGCTGGAGTGTGAAGGGGCAAATAAATGAGGCATAGGATGATTAGAATACAATACAGAGAGTTTACGTATATGCAGAAAGTGGCAGGAAAATTCAAGCCAAAAAAGTGAGATGTATGATTCAGTATATGAGTAGCAAAGATATCTTATTAAAGTTAGAATAGAGATGGGGAAGGAGAAAAGTCATTAACAACAACAAGAACAATACTAGTAAGTGAAATAACAAAGAAAACATGTTATGGGTGTGAGGAGATATGAGTCAGCCAACTGGCTAAGAGACTCTCACCACACTTTGGGCATCGATGAAGGGAGGAGACTAGGAAGGACCAGTTATAAATATTGGCCCAAACCTAAATCTGATCCCAGTAATATAATAAAGTAAGTATTCCTGATAAGCTAAACTGAAAGGGAATAATATCAAGAAAGGCAGGGGACTGTAATAACCTCAGCTTAATTCTAAGCTAACAGGGCAAGGTATAAGGATAAAGCTAAACACCAGAACTTATTTATAAACATTAGTAGTAATAGTACAAGATATACCAACTCGAAATAACAGTAAATTAAAGAACCATATATGAGATGTCAGTACAGCCTAGACATAGAGCAAGGAATTCAGGGAGCCAGGTGAAATGCAAATGAACAAATATAAAAGGAAAAGTAGATCATTATCACATTAGAGTATACTTTGCAGTGCAACAGAATAAGTACATAATAAATACAATATTAAGGGGGAAAGAAGAAAGGGGAGGTCAATTTAAGCCCTTACACCCTGAGCCAAATGCAAATTGGGATTATGTGGAGAGGTATAGACTTTGGTGATAACTGTAGATAGAAGAGATAGTCATAGTAAAGATCAGCTCCAAGTACTAGAAAATCTCCTACATAGGTGTTATATGGGGTGACTAGGTCTAGAAGACTAGGCCCAGTGAGCCCCAAAACAGGAGGGACCACACAGCAGTGGATTTCTATAAAAGTTGTAGGCTTCAAGTAAAATAAGGAGCATAAGAAAGATGTAGATTGACTATCCTTTGCAGCAGTACACCAAACATAGCACACCTCTTTGAGTGCTAATGATAGTTCCATATTGTAAACAGGAGGTAGTAAGAATATTGGAGCGTAGGGAAGGAGATACATTAAATGAAGTTGCCAGTAATACTTAACCTGTCATCAGGAGAAGGAAGGGTTAAGTTGCCTTGCAATATATAATAATTCACATATTAAAAAAGAAAAGGCAACAATTAGGATGCAACTGAACAGCCAAAAGACTATAAACCTGATGCATTGCTAAATTGGAGAGTAAAAGGCTAGATACAGATAGCCTGTTTAGTGAGGTAATGTATACGATCTAACGCTAAAATAATGGGTTAGTAAAGCATTGCTGATATACCAAAGTTCCTTTGAAGACCTTTAAGCTGCTTATTTAAACACTGCAAAAAAAGTAAATTGATCGCGCCGCGATGTACAGACTTTGCTTTCTGCACCTGCTGGGAGCAAAAGCAACCAGGTAGCATAGACTGTAGAGTGGGCGGCTAGGCAGAAAAAGTGTACTGGCACTCCTTTTAAGTATCCTGAAAGCAAAACCTACCAAGATATGGCAACTGTGAGCATATTACTGACCATATAAGCTCATGAAACCTTAGATTTATTAGCAGGAATGTGACTATTGATGTTCTTGCTTTTGGTCTTTGCAATATGTTTCTTTTGGGTGGCTCTAAAGATTTGAGAGTGGAACCTGCAACAACTTCTGCCCATGAAGTATCAGCAGAAATACATCCCAGAGGCACAGGGCCCAAATTAGAGGACTGTTAGCCTGAAATTTGCTGGGAAAGATCCTCCTGCGAGGAGTGCATGTCATCCTCCAAGACAGCAAACTTATTGCTCAAGGGAAAATAGGGGTTGATTTGAAGGTGAGAGGCTGCAGCTTGGGTTGTTTGGGGTGAAACCTCGCTAGAACAGCATGAAAATCTTGAAGAATAATGCCCCGATAGAAGCTTCTCTTGCAGCCGTGTTGATTGCCATGGGGTCAAATCAGTTGCAGCGTTGCTGCTTGGGGCTGCAAGTTCTGCAACACTTTCCCCATGTTCCAGTACCTCATCATCCACCCTCTGTGCAGATACCAAAGCTATGTTCAGGTTGTCAATTGCTGCTGAACCTCCCTTGGTAAGATTGCAGAGAGAGACCTCCAGATAGTTGGCTAAGGCATCAGGGGTTTTAAAATCCTTGAAGGAAGAACCTGAGAAAAGGGGTAGTGTTGTGGGGTAACGTAGAGCAAATTTAATGCTTCTTTGGTGGAGGATTTGTTTAATTGGATTGTAGGCCTTTCTTCTAATGGTTAAATCTTTTGAAAAGTCTCTGTAGATGGAAATATTAAACTCTTGCCACTGAAGTTTCCCCATTTCTCTGGCTCGTTTCAGTATTAATTCTGTGTGGGAATAGTTCAAGAAGTGAGAAATGATAGTCCTTGGTCGCTGGTCTGATGTTGGCCTGGGACCCAGAGTGTGGTGAGACCGCTCAATGATTAACATTAGGTCAGGAGGTAGTTTAAGCATTGCAGGAGGCACATGTAATAAAAGCGCAATAGTGTCTCCTAATTATATACCTTCAGGGAAGACAACAAATCGTAAATTGTTGTGATGATTACAGTTTTCAATATCGTCAATTTTGGCTTGAAGGGATTTAATAGTTTGATCTTGATTGAGGACAGTAGCCTGGAGGTCATGAATAGTAGTGGTGTTACAGGCTATTGCTGTCTCATTAAATGCAATTTTCTGGCTTAAAGTTTCAAGAGTGGTTGAATTCTGTTGGGTGGAGATTTTTAGATCATTAATCTCAGCCATCAGTTTAGAAAACATTACTTGTACTCTAGCAAGTGAGCTTTGCTGTACTTGGAGATCTGCCATAATGCTGAAGGATGAGGCCTAGTATACTGCAGTACAGTGTAGAATAATTTAATATAAATAGATGATGGATCAAAAATGATTTGCACACTGTGTCAGGCAGTAAGATTACAAGATGTCACAGGAGTTGGTACCAAAGAAAGGTCTGGTGAAGGCTGGATGAGGTTAGATTGCAGTAATTCCTGCAGAGATTCTGAACTATGCTGCCATTTTCTGCCTGGTCAGGTCACGCCCCCTGCCCCAAATATTTTTGCTGGCTTTATCATGGGGTAGTCATCCAGTAACTCATAAACATATAAAGAACATTTTCCATATAACTGTTATGCAGCACTAAACACCAGCATTGCTTTTCAAAATATGCTTTTAGCTTAGTGATATACATTTTCTCCAAAAGTAAACACAGATATTAAAATATCAAGCTTTGTCAAATTGTCAAAGGCTTTGCAGGTTATAATCACAATTGTGGTTAACACACACAAAGCTATGTGTCTCAGGGAAACATGCAGCCAGAAGTGCTAATCTAACAGCATGTTCCCAGCTAGTGCATCTGAAAGCTGCCACTAATCCAGATGTCTCGGTATGATGATGTCGTGCCCATTAGCATATTCATGACACTACACAGTCAGGAACCTTGGAACACGAGTGAGATGAATGGGTTCCACCTTACAATCTCCTGGAACTCAGAAAAAAGGGTTAACTTAATAATGGAAGTATGATTTTATTTCAATGTTGTGTCTCTTCATAGCTACATTATCCACATACATTATATCCAGAAACATTTTTGTTTTCTGATCCAACTCAAAAGTCTATTTAATAGACTTTTTGCATCTATTTTGGCCATATTATCTAGCAAGTTTATTAGTCAATAATCTGCAGGATTTTCCCAGTCCCCCTTTTTAAAAATAGAAATGATATAACTACCCTTCCAAGTGACTGGTGCAAATCCATACATAACTGCTTTATTATGAAAATCCTTTAATAAGTATGACAACCACTCTACACCCAATTCATAGAATTCAATAGGTATTTCATCTGGACCTGGAGATTTATTATTCTTAAAACTGGCTATTACATTGTTTACTTTTCACTGAGTGATCCAAGTAAATGGTTTTTCGAGTTAATCATTTTCTTTCCCAGAATCATACAATGGATTACAGAAAATACTCCTATAATAATCTGACCGTTTATCCGGTGCAATATAACAATCTATTTGATTTTTGTATTGATCAGTTCTCATAGCAGCCAGTTTCCAAAACTGTTTATTATCTTTTTTTCTTTTACTGTAATCATATTTTCCCATAGTTCTTTCCAATGCATCAACTTTTGAATTTTTACACGGGCCTACTTAATTTAAGGAGATTTGTTCTGGTCAAATTTTTTTTAGTATAACAAACATATTTTGCCAGTTTTTTTTTTATCTTTATAAGTCCTATTGAACCAACTCTGACACTGCACGTTCTTAAATTCTTTCCTCTTTTTATATGACTCTTTAAATGGTTTGTAACAGTTCAGATACAAGAATAGAGAGCTTCTGATTTAATTTCATCTTTTCAAATATGATTTATTTCCTCTCTGTTTTTGTTAATCATTTGAAGCTTTTTTCCCCTTTTGAATTTTGTCTCAGTGGATTTTCTTGTTATTTATCTCTAATGCTTCTTACTATATGCTGTTTGATACATTCATAGTTAGCTTCCTATAAAGTAGAATTGGAAAATAATCACTTTCTGTTCATATAATAACTTTTAAATCCTCATAATTTTGGATCAGTCTTAAGGGTTCCACCATCGGAACATGCCCATCCCAGTGCACTCATCATTAGGACACCTGGGATTTTATTTTGTCTCCCGCTTTTAATGTAGCGGGCTGTGCCCCCCACACACCCCCATATGGGGGGCTGTGCTGTCCATTCCCCCTAACTATGTATTCTAACTCCAGGTCATGGACCTCAGGAAAGGGGTGGTGAATTTTGAAATTTGGTGTGGACAGGTGCACTCAGACTGGTGCAAAGATGGCCGTAAAGGAGTCATAAGGGGATCAAATTATGTAGTCCACTAGTGGAGTACCCCTATGATTTATGCAACTGAATTTTCACACTGAGTGAAATAGAAAACATCTGTTGTATATTATCAAATCTAAACATCCCAGCAGTAATTTAATTTGTTCAGTATTATCAGATTTTTTCTGTTAAGCATCTCCCTATTCCTTACACCTAGTGTTTCAAGCCTAAGTTGAGTTTCTGTGTCTGCATGTAATCCAGAACTACCAAATCTGATGTTGAAGTCTCCTACCAATAGCAACTCTGCATTACTATATGATGTTTGTAAGGACAGAGGGCTCGATATTCAAAAGTTTGCATGGGTGCTAACCGGTGTTTCAATGTTGGTGAAATATGTAATGATTATAAACTGATATAACTGATCCAAAAAATCATGTTGACCAACTCACCAAAGCCATACATGGAAAACTCGGTATCCTCTACAGAATAAAGGACCAGATTATCCCTGAAGCCAGAGTTGCCATCGCAACTAGCATCCTTCTCCCCAAGCTCACTTATGCGGCACCTGTTCTTCAAGGCGTGGCCTCTATGGAACTTGGCAGGCTCCAGACCTTATACAATAAGACTGTCTGATTTGCAACATTATCACACCCTAGGACACACCACTGCGAGGCTCAATCCAAGCTCAGCTGGCCGTCATTGGAAGCCCGCCTCATCTACCCACACTATGTCTCACTTTTAAGCTTCTGGGCCCTTACCTCCCTAGTCTCAAAGGACTAGTTAGTGTCAAAACCAACCTGAGGAGTCTCCGTTCCTCAGGACAAAACCTCCTTGTGGTCCCCAAAACAAAGACTAAAGCTGGGTCCAGGTCCTTTGCTTTACCTTCCCACTGGAACAAACTCCCACTGGAGTAAGGAGGCAGGGTCGAGCCTCTGCTTCGGTCTAGCTCAAAGCACACCTGCTCGCCAGGAGCACTTGCCAATGCATAAGGAACTGACCTTATGCCACGCCCCTCCTCCCTCTCCACCTTCCGTATTGTAAATGCCATTAAGTCTTTCACAGTTATACAGTATGGAATTTGCCTTATGTGTGTTATCACTGTTAAACCATTTGGTATTTACATAAGTTTACAGCTCTGCTTACCTACTTGTACTGTCTGTTTACCTGTATGTTATTTTTACAGCTCTGCTTACCTGCTTTTTCTGTTCTGTTTACCTGTATGTTATTTTTTGCCCCCGGGTCGCCCCTGAAAAAGGGACCTCCAGGGCCCAGTGGGCCTACCTGGTCAACAAAATTCAATAAATAAATAATAAATAAATACTGTGAATTGGTAAACATTTATTAATGTGGCTTTCCTCTATTCCCACCCTTGGTAGAAGAGCTGGGTAGCTGTAGGGAGTAGAAGTCCAGTGCAAGGGTGGGTAGAGTGCCAGAGAAGAAGGAGGTTGCTGGGGTGGATGGAGGGTGAGTTTCTGATTCTAAGAATGAAGTGCTGCAAGAGGAGGGTTTATGAATGGGATGTGGGAGGAGTTATTCCCCCACATTGAACCTCAGGCTTGCAGCGCTCCCATTCAACACTGGTGAAATATGTAGTGCTTATGAATACTGTGAATTGTTAAATATTTATTGATGTGGCTTTCCTCTATTCCCACCCTTGGTAGAAGAGCTGGGTAGCTGTAGGGAATAGATGCCCCCCCAAAATTGCCTCCTCCAACTTTGGAGAGTGTGATCAGGAGAACTCGGGAGAAGGAAAAAAAACCCTTGGGGAAAACCTCTGAGGACCCATGGCTACTGACCTGCTCATCCTCTGAGCAAACTAAGAGGAGATAACAGAAAATAAATTTGTAAGTTCTGAGGTTGGATTGGAGATGTATGCTTCAAAACCAATGATATTTAGCTTCTGAGTCTTTTGATGATGTGCACTGGGATGTTATGATGAGATGCCGAGGATGCAACTCCAGTTCTAAAGGAATGATCAGAATGGGAGTGTGGATCAAGTCTGAGTCTCTGGATGAGAATTCTTATGTGATCGAGGAACCTTTTTTTATCATAGGTATGTTGATGTTGGAGGTTAACAGAGATGAAGGTTTTGACTTTGAATGGAAAAGCATGAGCTTTACTAACTTCGCAACTGGGCACCAGTTGTTTGATGTACTTATGGAAACTCCAGAATGCAGTCTATCAGCTTTTTAGGAAGGCAGAGTCAAGATTTAATTATCTGTTTCTGAAGGTTTGAAATCTTGAGAAAAGTGGAAGAGCATGAAAAGGACATGGGGAATTCTCCTGGGTGGAGAAAGCAAGGCTAATAGCTGAAGAAACCATGAGATTAGAAGTTGGATCAAATGGTTTTGAGTCCAATAAGTCCAGCAGATGGCAAAATAGAGGTCCTTCTATAGGAAGACGATGAAGAGGGTGATGAATGGATGATCATTGAAAGCCCAGTAACAGCAGCCTGATGGAAGGATTAGAGAACAAGATGTGTGATGATGGAGAGTATTTGGAAAGAAAAAACTGAATTACGGATGAATACTGTTTGATGGTACCATAGGAAAGATGCAAGGCTTGATGGCAAAATGTCAGAAACACTAGCACCAGGTTGACTGAGATGATGGTAGAGTGGAAGGATGGTGAGGCACAAAATGAGAGGTACTTATTCCAGGCAGTCAAGTAAGCAGCTCTGGTGGAATGAGCCAATGATGCCCACATGATGAAAGTCACTTGTTGATGGTAATAGCTTATGTCATGATGAGATCGGAGAAGGATGGTGGAGGTGTCATGACTGGATTTGCTGAAGGGTAAAGGCAATGGAATTCCTGAAAACAAAATCGAGAGAGACTGCATCAGCGACTTCATTTCTGACCCCAGGAATATGATAACATGTAATAGTACAGTCATGGATGAGTGAAAGCCAGGTTAGCCTTCGCATAAACAACATGATGGAAGGTGAGGAGGAACAACCTTTATATTAACAATTGCTATGTGGATTCATGGTCAGAAAATATAGATACTGACTGGTGAGACCAAAGATGCCCCCAAACAAATGCAGCAGCCACAATGGGATACAGTTAGAATAACAGAGGCATGGAAGAAAAGTCACTCACTGAAGTTACATCAGGAGGCCATGAGGCAGCAATCCAGGATTGAGCAAAGATGGATGTGTAATTATAAGTTGGAGAGGCATCTGTGAATATCCGGAGATGGATCCTTGTAGAATATTAAATATCCATTCCAGCTGGTGAGAAAAAGAGACCACATGACTTGGTCGGATTTTGCTGATGCTGTGATATGGACATGATGGTGAAGTTCAGAGACAGATGACAGTTGGAGTAAGAGATAAGAAATGAACAAACTACCTTAAGGAATAATCCTCATAGCAAAATTGAGGAATCCCAAAAGAGACAGCATTTCACATCTAGTGCATGTGGATCTGGTAGAGAAGGAATATACCAGCTCTTGGAACCGAGAGAGCTTCTCCAAAGGTAGATGGGCTTCCATACGGTCAGCGTCAATGATGATACCCAATAATTCAGGGGATGTGGATAGTCCAAGTGTCTTCTCTATTGCTAGAGGGATCGACAGATCATCAAACAGCTGGAGGAGAGCAGTCATGCTAGCTGTTGGAGGAGAAGTAGGGGGATCTATGAGGAAGAAATCATTGAGCAAGTGAAGCATAGCTGGTCAATTACAAACATTGAGCATGGCCCAGCAAAGAACCTTGGCAAATAAGTCAAATAGCTTAGGGCTGCTACAGCAGTCAAAGGTTAGGCAGACAGCAAAGTAAAATTTATTTTCCCAGGACATGCCATAAAGGCGCCAGAGGGAAGGATGAATAGGTAAAAGCTTGAAAGCATCAGCTATATCTGCCTTTGAAAGCCAAGAGCCTCAGCCTGATCATTTTGTGATGGTGATAACATCGTCAATATGGGCGTAAGACAAAGAAAAGTCATCGGCAGGAATGAGCGAATTGATGCTAGTTATTGAAGAGCCATGGGGTGCGTACAAATCGACAATGAGTTTTTTCTTGCCAGAGAACTTCTGAGTTGTGATTCCAGTGGGATTGATGCAGTAAATGGGGAATGGGGAGTTGAGGAAAGGCCCCAAAATGAATTGCTTGAGGAGTTCAATCCAGAGGAGGCAATGGATGACATCCGGTCCAAGATGGTGGACTACAGCTTGGCACAGAAGAAGGATGAAGTGGGGAGAATGGAGATGCTGGTATGGAAGCCATGGGTAAAACCCAGCAGGAGATGATGTATCAGGCCAGGAGAATGATGGGTAGCCAGGAAGTGGGCCAGGGCAGGTACATTGATCGGAGTGGAGGGATGGACCGGATGTCATTTGGATGGTTTCTGAGCTTTGGGGCAAATATAGCGAGCATGTGCATCACTGTAAAAACTGCACAAATGCAGGAAGGCACAGCCAGTAGTGGAATGACCTTGGTCCTTGAAATTGTTGCAAACTGATTTGCCCCTGATGTTCTTCATGGGACGGCCATGCTGATCAAGATGAGCATGAGGATTGGAGACAGTGCAAGTCAGGCTGGAGGGAGATGAAGACTCTGGAGGGTAGGAAGGTCTGGACAGCAGTGAGGAAGGGGGAGACAACACAGTCAAAGGACAAAATGGAGCGCAGTGACTGAAAGAACCATAGAGAGAGCAAGAATATGCCTATTGACCAGCACAATGCCGGCAAAGCAGCTCATTGTCCAAGATGGCCCAATTTAACTTCACGTTGTAGTGTGCTAAGGCAGACACTGCCTTGGCCAAAAAGGAGCAATGGTAATCACAGAAGTGTATCTCACTGTAATGCACGCTGAGGTCGATGAGGAAGTAAAGATACGTGTCCAATTCTTCTCTGCAAGCTGGAAAAGCAGAACAGATAATGTCCTGGAACAGGCTGAATGCCAAGACAAACTCCAATAATATAATTTTACTAAACAGTCGGGAGTCCTTAAATTTCAGGATGACTGACGCATCACCACAGGAAATTATATGATTGTACAGGACAACATGGGAAAAAATAAGCAGGGACACTATATTGATATCCTTTCCATCCAGGATGTCTTTGAGGAGGTGGACTGGCACGAGATGAACAGGCGAGATGAATGGATGCTGAGAAAGGGGGACATACTTTGAAGGAGAGCAGATGGCAGCAACAGAGAGGCACCATGACCAGAGGATGGATGACAGCTGGCGGTGCAATGTTGCCCATGAAAGGCTCACCTACCAGCAAAGATGGAGCAGGAGGAGAAGGAGATGAACTGGAGCACTGGCCTCAAGGGAGGAAAGGCGAGACTGGATATCGGCAATGGAAGTAGGCATTTGAGCCATAAAGTCCCGACTCACAGAAAACTGAGAGGAGTCAGGTGGAGGAGCAGGTTGGCTAGGGCTGGGGCGGGTCCCCAGGCTAGAGAAGGAGGCGAGGAATGACTCACAGGGCTCCTTCTTCCAGGCTGCAACAGAATATGAAATACCCCACCTGAAAAGTTCGGACATGAGGTGAGATACAGTCCAGTCCTTGATGGAATGATGAGACTTTGAGGTGCATTTTTGGCAAATGGGTGCAGCTGAAGGAGGCGGATCCAGTGAAGAGACCTCAATGGAGGGAGGATCGATATCCATCATGGTGAGGATGTAATCCTATGGAGGAGACAGAAGCAATGGAGAACTGAGATGGAGCTGCAAGATGCTGACATGTGCCATGGAAGGAAAGAAGGAAGATACTGAATGAAAAGGGGAGGAAAGATATGGGGAAGGCAGGGAGGGAGGAAGAGCCAAGAGAGGAAAGAGGAATGGGGGTGGCAGTGGGAGAAGAGAAGAGAAAAGTGGGGAGAGAAAAGTGGGGTAGGCAAGAGGAGAGAACAGAATGAGGGAATTTTAGCTCACCACTGAAGACAGTATCCAGGTGCAGAGGAAGGCAGCGGGAAGTAGATTCATGTCCGAAAAGGTGAGACGTGGTCCGAAGGTGGGAATGAACAAGATCAAGGAAGACCTGAAAGAAAAACCAGGCAAGTTAATAGGGCAGGAGGAGCAGAGAGGCAAAGAAAGGAGGCTGGCAGAAAGTAATGAGGCAGGATACCAGAAGGACATAAGGGTGGGTCAAGAGGAAAGGTGACTGGCCAATGTGAGACCAGGGATGGGAACACCCAAAGGCTGCAAGCAAGGCCTGAGCTGACTACCCAACGGCTGGTGGACACCAGGACAGAGTGCCACTCGGGAACTAGTACCTCTGGAGGGTGGAAACATAGTACAGAGAGAGACTGTGAATCAGTTGGCAGGATGTTCAGTTGGAGCCGAGTAGGCAGTTAGAACAGGCTGGATGCAACGTGAGCCAAAGGTGACAGGCTGGCATCGATGCTGATGGGATGGTATCCACAAGAGGTTGCCCATGATGTTAGAGTGCACAGATGAGGTAGCAGGAGCTATCCCCACCAGCACGTAGCCAGCCATTGCACCATCCCCACCAGGATAAACCTGCCTACGAGTAGCTAGGATGTTGAAATGGAAGACACGAACATGGAAACATGCAGATTAGGTCAGAAGGTTATCCAGGGACAGTAGGGGAAGATGGATGAAATGGGTGAGTGTGAAGGAAAACCAAAGCCTATTGGCAAAAGCCCAGTGACTTCCCCTACAGATAGGAGTCCCAGGTCAATATACAGGTTCCCGAACTAGTATCCTCAATAAATAAATAAAGAATAATAAATGTTATATACATATTGGCAAGGAGGGAATTGGAAATAAAAACCACAGGAAGAAGAGGAGGACACAGAGAGAAGGACAATGAGGATGACGCAGGGTAGGACACCAAAGCTAGTCCAGATGATAGAAATGGAAAAGCCAGGTGAGGGATGTAGGGGCAGATGCCCAAGCTGGGGAAAAAACAAGGAGGCACTGAGAAAAGGAGCCCAATAGAGTGATGAGAACAGAGAGGAGTGACTCGAGAAGAACCACTGCCTCACAGATAGGAGCATCAGATGAGGCGAGGTCCCATGGATACGCACTATGGCTGAGGTGCCAGACATCAGGAGCCATGGTGCAGGAAAGGAGTTGCAAAAGAAAAAGGGGAGTGACAGATGAATCAAGTGGTAGCCCACAGCTGGAGACTGCAAACAGCAGGGGAGCCTCTCGGGAACAGGCGGAGAAGGGGAAATTGGGAAGACCGTGGTAGCAGCGATGGGACAGAGTCAATGAAATCAGTTGAAATGGGTGAAACAGTCCCCAGCAGGATACTCCAGTACTAGGGGAAAGTCAGACCCGTGACTGCAGACGATGCCCAACAAGACACCGAGCTGTTATGGCAAGAAAGCCGCACTACATGCATGAGAGAGGGGGGATGGGTGCTGCCATAAACCTGTAATGAAAAAGCAGAGAAGAGGGAGGAACAGGACAGAGAACAATGAGGGACAAATGCAAGGCCATGGCTGGAGGGAGAAAACAGGGTGGGGAGACCAGCCAGGAGGAAAACAAACAAAATGGGAAATAGCATACCTCAGAGAGGCTAAACAAGAGAAAATCCTGTTGAATGAAGGTAGGAATTCCAGACAAATGCTGAAAAAAAGGAGAAGCCAGGGATCTGAGTAGCAGGGCAGGGATCAACGATGGGTAATGAGCAAAACCACAGATGGCCAAGCGAGGAAGGAGAGCTAAGGACTAAATACAGAGCAACAAGGAAAACAAATGAAGCACACACCATGCAGGAGCTCAGGGGGAACACTACCAAAATGAGTTCCTGATTCTAAGCTTGAAATGCTGAGAGAGAAGGGTTTATGAATGGGATGTGGGAGGAGCTATTCCCCCACATTGAACCTCAGACTTGCAACCCTCCTAGTGCCTGCATAAACCAGGTTTTGTGCTGCAGCCCAATATTCAAAAGGGCCGGTTGTGCTGGCAAACAAGGTTAGCAGCCAAGCAAACCACACTGTGTGGGAGTATGGAAGTGTGCGGGGGCAGGGACAGGAATATTGGTGCAAGCCAGCATTCACCAGATTTGAACCATTCAAAAGGGTTTAGCATGGTCCTTTTGCACAGCGTAAATATCGTCAAACAAAACCCCCCTCGTAAATTAACAAAATGGAGGCAGTCCAGAGAAGGGCAACCAAAATGGTGCAGGGACTGCATCAGAAAACATATGAGGACAGATTAACGGAGCTCAATATGTATACTCTAGAGTAAAGGAGGGAGAGAGGTGATATGATCGAAACATTCAAGCATCTTAGGGGCATTAACAAGGTGAAAGAGTCTAACATGTTTCAATATAAGAACAAGCATTTGTCAATGCTGAATGTTGTCTTGCTGGCATTGGCATTGGTAGTGCAGGAGTTAGAGAGATGCATAATAGGCATGGCAGTGAAGTATTGAACTGATGCCAACCCACCCCCACCCTGCAAAGACTGACAGGCATTGGGGTGTCCCTTTGGGTGCTTGGTAATGCAGTGCGGGAAAACACTTTGGGCAGGATGTGAAAAATGACCTCTGTACAGTTCATAAGGAAGCGTAAGAAAACACCAGTATTGAAAATGTGGCATGTAAATATAGCAAATTTGTGAAGTTACAAGGGTACATGGGAAATATGCAACGCACGCTTGCAACACTGCCATTTTATGGGCGTTCAGCACCAATTTTTAACATAGGCATTTTAGCACCTCTGCTCATGTACAGTGTCACTGTTATTTCCTCAAAGTGTCCCAAGAAGTGATTTCGCACAGCGACCATGCTATTCTGCACCGGAAGTGCGAAAACACATTTTGGGCAGGATATGTGAAATGACAGCTGCACTATTCATCAAGAGGTGTGGAAAAATAGCAATGGTGAAATCCAGAGTGAAAATATCAGAAATGCACGACGGTACGAGCGTGCGAGCAATCTGCCAATGCATGCTTGTAATACAGTCATTTTATGGAGTATCATCACCTAATTTTCAACATAGGCATTTTAGGACCTCTACTCATGAACTGTGTCACTGACATTTTCATAATCTGGCCCAAACACTGATTTCCCACAGCGACTGCGCTATTGTGCACCGGAAGTGCAGAAACACATTTCGGGCAGGATGTGGAAAATGACCACTGTACTGTTCACAAGGAGGTGTAAAAAAATGACAATACTGAAAATCTGGCATTAAAATATTACAAATTCACAAATTACGAGCCTGCGTAGCAGCTTCGCAACACATGCTCGTAAAACAGGCATCTGTTGGATTTTTTCCACCAAATTTGGAACATAGGGTTTTTGAGAGGCCACCTCATGAATACTGGCACTGTCATTTCCTTAATGGGTCCCGAAAGGTGATTTTGCGCAGTGACAGCGAAATCACTTTTCAAGGCCAATTAACGCCATGACAGTGACAGAATTTATGAGGAGGGGCCCCAAAAACCCCATGTTGAAAATTTGGTGCCAAAATTCCAACAAATATCCGAGATATGCAGCAAAGTTGAAAAAACCCTATTCATTCCATTATACAGCTTACCGGCATTTCCTCAGTTTGTGGTCAGCTTTGAAGAGTGCAGAGGTGTTCCCAGTCCAGCGAAGATCGTCGCGCCAGATTCTGGAGGTAAGTATGGGGTGAGGGGAGGTGAGGGGGGTGTAGGGAGGCAGGGTGTGCAGTGGATAGGTGCGGGTGGGGGGCAGCAGACTACGAGGGACCTTTTTTTGTTACAGGGAAGAAAAAAAAACGAACATCGCGGGACAGTTTTTTTTTTCAGGGACTTGGCATGCTGGGTGGGCTCCCAGCATGCCACCTCACTGTTTTTGGGGTTGCACCAGCCGATGGGGAACTGGGCACCCTCATCAGCAGACAATGGGGCTTGGGGGGTGATGTATGCCAGGGATTAGGTACCCCGTTGGCACACAATGACAACGGGGGCAAGAGTCAGGGGATTGGGCACCCCTCGGCATATAAGAAATTCAGGTGGACTGATTTATGATGACGGGAGTGGGCCCTCTGTTGGCATGCAATGAAAGTGGGGGGGAAAGAACCGAGGGGGATTGGGCACCCCCCTCGGCATATAGGAAATGGGGGGGCTGCTGTATGTCGATTGGGAGTGGGCTCCCCCGTCGGCAAATTTGTGGCCACAGTAAGCCAGCTGGGGGATTGGGCACCCCTGAGGTCAGCCGTTGGGCGGCGACCCGCCATGCTGCTAATGTGGTGAGCACGTAGGAAGGGTCCGCTGCATCTGACAAGCTTTGCTCAGATTGCAGCGGACCTTACCTTAGATGTGCTCACCACATTAGCATGCATGGTGTGGTGCTGCTGATTGGGGAATGAGGGACGCACCTACTCATGCGTGCCCTGCATTCACCTAACAGCAGCTGTGCCTCCAAAGTTGCATTACCGCAAGATGTCGACTTGTGCACAAGCGCGGCAAGCCAACATAAAAATAACAGGACAAGAGGACACAGTATGAGATTAGAAGGAGGCCAATTATAGGGGAATGTGAGGAAGTTCTTTTTCACAGAAAGGGTGGTGAATGCATGGAGCGGCCTTCCTCAGGAAGTGGTGGATATGAATACAGAGCAGGGCTTCAAACAGGCATGGGTCAGGCATAAGGGAGCAATAAAGATGAGTATGAATAGATAGGCCATTGACAGAGTACAGGCCTATGGCACATTCATAAGGTAGAAAAATTGGGCAGACTGGATGGGCCTTGCAGTCCTTATCTGCCTTCAACTTCTGTATTTCTATGTTACTCCATGTAACCATAGCAGCTGTCAGAGGTAATGCAGTCAACTAGCCAGCTGGCCAAAGGGGGAGAAGACCCAATACTGTGGTCCATGGCAGCCCCCTCCACTCTCCAACCCATAGGAAAAAAAAACTCCCTGGTGTTAATAGATCTCTCTGTCCTATCGTCAGCCCATAGGAAAATTAAAACCCTCCCCGGTGCTAGTGATCCCCCCTCCCTCCGATCACCAGTCCACTGTAAAGCTAAAACCTTCCCTGGTGTTCGTGGTCCCCCCTCCCTTCAATTACCAGCCCATAATAAACTAAAAGCCAAAGATACCAGTGCACACCAACATCCCCACAACACAGCATAACATATTTGAACTTTCCACTGCCAAAACTGGCTACATTTGCTTCAAGTTCCATGTGAGGAGTGGGTCCTCTTAGCTTCAGACTGGAATTCCAATTTGAGTAAGCTAAATCACCAACGTCAAAGTGGGACCCTTCGATTTAGTCACTAACTTTCCAGTGCCTCAATAGCTAATGTGTCTAATTGACTCTGTTTATACACTATGCTCCCATCAAGGATTTTACACAGGCGTTTCAAAGGGAGCATGCTAAGAAGGAGCACCGCTGACCCACAAAACCCAAACAAATCCAAAAATATCATGCTCAAACCTTTTATGTTACTTCACACACTGGAATTCACATTTCTTCTAAGGGGTGCTACTAGGTTGTGGCATACAACATACAATTCAAAGACATTAGTGCACACAAACACCCTCCCTCCACACATACACACACACACACACACACACACACACACACACACACACAGCATAACATATTTAAACTTCTCACTGACAAAATTGGCTATATTTACTTCAAGCTCCATGTGAGGAGAGGGTCCTCTTAGTTTCAGACTGGAATTCCAATTTGAGTAAGCTAAATCACCAACGTCAAGGTGGGACCCTTCGATTTAGTCCCTAACTTTTCAGTGCCTCAATGGCTAATGTGTCTAGTTGACTCCTTTTATATACTGTGCTCCCATCCATGATTTTATACAGGCATTTCAAAGGGAGCTTTGCCAGCCAGTATGAAAACTTACACCCCACCCTGGCATTCAGTGCCCCCCCGGCACCAATCCGTTGTACCGCAGATTGCAATTCCATAATCCTTGATGCCTAGGGGGCCCACCACCATACACCAAGCACCCCCCCAGTCATCTTACCAGTAATCTCAGTGCCATGAGTGTGCATATATCAAGCAACGCAGCCCTCCTCATACCTCCTCGGCCAGCCATCAAATGCCCAGGCAGGAAGCGCATGACTTATTTACATGACAGGTTGTCTCATCCTGTCCTAGAAATAAGACATGCATTCCCTGCATGGATGTACAGTGGCCGGCCAAGAAGGTGTGAGGAGGGCTGTTCTAATTAATATGCACACCCATAAGCACTGAGCTCTATTAAGGTGGGTGTTTGGTGCCATGGTGTGGGGTGCCGCAAGATGTCAGGGATTGCGGATTTGTGACCATCGGTACAGTGGATCAATGCCCAGAGGGGGAGACAACTGTAAGTATTACTATTGGCTTGCAGCCAGAAGGAGGGAGGATCACAAGCACCAGGGAGGGATGTACATTTTCATGGGGCTGGTGATCGGAGGGAGAGGAACCACTAGTACCATGGAAGGTATTTTTTTTTACTATTACAGGCCAGTGATTGGTGGGTGGCGGGACCACTAGGCAACAGGAATATCTACACTTGTCTTGAACTGAGGAAGAGGGTGTTGTGCTGTGCTAAACTGCCTCCACTACCCATGCAAATGGGCCCTCGATGGGCATGCAAATGGTCCCTTAGTACCTTGCATGCCCAATGGGCTCATTTGCATGGGTCTCTGAAAATTGCAGATGGCACTCCAGCACTCTCCACTCTTGAGGCCCACGTTGGGTGCCATGTCTGGGCAGTGCTACTTGACTTACCGCTACACTGACATAGCCCTGTATTAATTTGGATAGTGCCAGTGTGCTGCCTGACTGCATATAGCATTCTCTGACCCTAGGGCAATTGTAAAGTGCAGCGCAAACCTTTGCATTCCACTTTGCTCTTTTCTGATAATTGGGCCCAGAGTATCTTGTGTTATTTTACTAAGAATTTCTTTGTTATATATTGGTGAGTTTTTTAGTGGGTTATAGATATCAACCAAGATTAGTGTGGCCTTCAAGATTTGTACTACTAAAATAATGTAATACTACTGTTTTCTTAACTTCCAGATATTCAGACACTTTGATGTAAGTAATTAAACCTCCACTTCCTTCACCCATATTTGTTAACTTTTATGCAGGTGTCTGAAACAACTGAGAACCATTTATGTTTTTATCCATTTGTTCTTTACAATGGCAAGTTTCTTGCAGATTTTTTATATCTACTAATGTAAGAAATTTAGAATATTCTGAATCTATTAGTTCTGAGGGATGCTCAGTAACATTCCAGGATACTATGCCAACATTTTGTTTGCTCTTATTCAAAAACATATTTATACTACTACCCATTTCCCCTTTGTTGATTTGTTTTTAATACCTCATCCTTTTTGCCCAATTTCCCATTTTCATCTATTGAGTCTGGTTGTCAATTATCCATATCAACTAATGTCTGGAAATGATTGCTAACCTTTACATTATACTCAAATTCCAGTTGCCCCCTGCTTACTACCAATTCTTTGTACTTGTCCTTTATTTTTTGTTCATGTAATTGATCAAAGTTAAAGTCAAGTTTATGTCGTGCTCTTAGTATTTTTTCTAACACTTTGTTTTGTAAAGTTAGGTCAATTTAATTTCCCAGTGTCCAACTTTTAAATATTCTTGAAAATGAACTATGTCCTCCATGTAAA
Source organism: Neoceratodus forsteri (assembly GCA_016271365.2). Classification (NCBI taxonomy): domain Eukaryota; kingdom Metazoa; phylum Chordata; order Ceratodontiformes; family Ceratodontidae; genus Neoceratodus; species Neoceratodus forsteri. Next base: position 631,173,377 of record CM028136.1, on the reverse strand, counting down.
ACTTCAGCCCCAGAGAGTTTCCAATCAGGAGGAAGATCATACTTTTTTTAACTTTATTTTATTTTCAGAACCCTTAAGTGCAATACCAAAGACTGACAACACTGTGTCAGGGGTAGTATGCTTTCTTCAGTTTTATACTGAAGTCTTCCTAAGTTTGGATACTTGGCCAATGCTGTAATCAGCTTAAATCTGGACATAGGAGCCAGCCCAGTGGCACTGAGGGTTGAGGCGCTGGATGCCACACCTCGCTCCACGCCGGCGACCCGGTTTTGGGTGTGAACTCGGGCCGTCAGGGGCTGGCCGGGGGAAAGAAGGATTGAGCACCCAATGGCTGCTCTCCTTTTCTGGGGAGGGCTGGGGAGCTTGTCTTGCCGCTCCACCACCACCTTCTGGGGGAACCCGGAGGTGCTGGTGTGGTCGAGATAGCATAGAGGGTTGACACTGGCAGAGGACAGGTGCAGACGCACATCTCGGTGTGTGCCGGCTCGTTGGTCCTCATTGCACGCTGACGTCAAGGGATCAAATCAATGAAGGAAAAATTCCCCAGACAATCCAGGCGACAATCCCCCACTCTGCTTCCATGATGCGAGGGGTCAGACTCTGCTGTGTGCGCACGCTTCCCTGAGGTCCAGGGAAAGGTAAGAGGGGGCCTTCCTTGCCCTGCCCAGAGGGTTAACCGGGAGTAAATTGAGGTAGGTGCACACTCTAAGGCAGACTCCACCATGGACTTGGAAGAGTGGCAAACTTGGAGGATCTGAGAGAAAGGAGGGTCTGGGGGCCGTAGGAGGATAAACAATAAGTAAAAAAAAAAAAAAATCTGGGCATAGCTACTAGATTTCCCATTTCTGATTTCTGATTTTATTTTCATTTTACTGGATAATCCATTTTTAAGTTATATTTTTTGAAATTTTATCACATTACATCAGATAGACCCTATACAAGCCTGATATTATATGCCTTACCGAGACGTGGCTAAAACCTGCCATACCTGATTCTCTATGCCCCCTTCCCCACTATAACCTTCTGAGACTTGACAGAACTGCACCCAAAAGAGGGGGGTGGAACAGCCATCCACTTTAGAGATCACCTTGATGTCTCTGCTGTTAAGACATCTACCCTATGCCACTGTGAGGCACTTCACATCCTGCTCACTCTTGGTACTAAAAAACTTCACATGGTGTGTGTCTACAATCCCCCTACAAATGGACAAGTAGGGTTATATAACTTATTGGAACAAACCACATGCCTTGTCAGAAGGAACGAGGTCCTTATACTTGGGACTTAAACATAAATTGGCTGGGCAGTAACCAATCAGCATTAATGACCAAGTTGCAGAGTTATAACCGACACCAGCTTATAGGTGAACCTACCAAAAATACCCGTCACTCCAACATGTTACTAGACTGGATAATGACCAATCGCCCTGAAAATGTAATTGCCTCTGGAGTACTGCCAGATGCTATCACTGATCACTCCCCAACATACTGTATCTGGGGAAAAGACAGGCCTACGCAGATGGGACCTCGTTTCATTACCTTCCACAACTATGCAAACTTTGACCCTCAGTCTTTCCTGAATGACATTGCTTCTACTGATTGGTCCCCTATTCTCTTATCCAGTGATGCTCAGGCTGCCCTGGACCTGCTCTTGATGCACTTCCTAGAACTCCAGGATAAGCACTGCAAACTCGTAACCCACAGGGTAAAAAATAGACAAACCCGATGGTTGAAAGCTGACCTACTAGCTAAACTTAAGCTAAGGGACAAAAGCTAGCTCCATTATAAAAACTCAAGGCTAGCCTCTGATCTCAACAACTACAGGGCTCTGTGAAATGCCTGCAAAAAGGACATCAAAAATGTCAAAAGCGCATACTGCAAAGACCTACTGACCAACTCCTATGGTGACCCCCCAAACTTTTGGTCACATATTAAATTCTTTCTTGGTTCTAATCTAGCATCCACCTCTAACGACATGTCTCTTGATGGGGTATACTGTAATAATCCCAGAACCACTGCAAACTTCTTTAACTATAAATTATCGGACTTAACCAACTACACCTCCAGTTTCCCTGCCCAGCTAAGTGTATCCACCCGACCTAATGCAAACAGTCCTCAATGTTTTTTCAAGACAATCACAAAATGTGAAGTACTCAGATTGCTAAACAATATCTTGGACTGCACAGCAGCTGGCTCAGATAATCTAGAGCCTAGGCTTTTTAAGATTGCAGCCCCTTTCATCACTGCTCCCTCAGCCAGGATTTTCACGCTCTCCCTGTGCCAGGGCCACATCCCGTACATATAGAAAACAGCTAGAATTACTCCAGTCTTTAAAAAAGGAGATCATAAAGACCCCTCTAACTATAGGCCCATTGCCATCCTATCTGCCCTGAATAAAATTCTTGAGAAGCTTGTAGCTGCCCAGACAATCGACTTCTTACAGAAGCATGATCTACTCACCGTTGCCCAGCATGGTTTCCGCAAAGGTCATAGCATCACTAATGCCCTCCTCCAATTCACATCAGATACTCAAGTGGCTATGGACTCCGGCCTGCTCACCGGTGCAGTCTTTATTGACATGACTAAGATGTTCAACTTAGTTGATCACTCCATCCTTCTAACCACCCTGGGATCACTAGGTTTCTCAACTAACATTGTTAGATGGCTTGGAAACTACCTAGCTGATAGGTCTCGAAGTGTAAAATACAACTCTACCCTCTCAGACAAAACCATCATAAATATCGGGGTGCCACAAGGTTCCATCCTTGGGCCCTTACTTTTCTCTCTTTTTATAAATAACATCTCCACCAACCTCCACAGGACAGCCTCCCTACTATATGCTAATGACATTGTGCTGTATGCTAGTGCTAAAAGCATTGATGACATTAACAAATGACTCTCTCTTGATTTCCAGCTAATACAAAAGTGGATATTTACTCACAAACTTGTATTAAACGAGTCTAAAACCCAAGCTATGCTCTTTGGATCAACTGTGAAACTAAAGCATGCCCATTCTCAATTCAAAGTCACCTCCTTAAATGGGTCAGTAGTTGGGGTAATATCCTCATTTAAATATCTCGGTATTACCCTCAATCCAGCACTAAATTTTGACTTACACATCAATCTAACTTGCAAACAGGTACATGCCAAACTAGGACTAGCCTACCAAACCAGCTATATGATCACTCCCTCTGCTAGGCTTGCCATTGCCCGTGGCATACTCCTACCATCACTTACCTATGGGACTGCAACATATGTTTCTGCATGCAAATCAATCCTTAGGAAATGGGATGTTACATATAACAACATCTGTCACTGTTCCTCCTCCTTACACCGGCTGAAACACCACTGCCTCCTCTATACTGACCTGGGATGGCTTCCTCCTGCTGAACTAAGGCTACATGTTTATGGCTCTGTCATTGACAACACGGTTCTTCTACAAATCCCTAAATCCATAGCAGGCCTTTTCCAAAACCTGACTCTGTGCTATGGATTGTGTTCCATGGTCCAGGCCCCTGTTTTCATCCCCAGACACTGCACCACTAAAGGTGCTAATGCTTTCACCTGCCATGCCCCCAAATACTGGAACTCCCTTCCACTAACCTTGTGACAATCGACATCCCATGTGTCTTTTAAAAAAGGTCTATGTACTTATCTTGAAACTTCTCACAAATGCTCCTGTTTCAAGCCTCCCTAGCCCTTATCACTCCATTCTTACCTCTTCTTTCTTATCTGTCCCCTACACGATAAGCACTTCTCCTTTACCTCCCCTTTGCACTTCTTCTTTACCTCCCCTTTCCTAATCACCTACTTCTATCACCTACTAATATCCCTCCCATAAGTTAACTTTTCAATCCCTTATTAGTGCTGATAATGTTATTATATCATGTTTCTCTCTAAGCAAACTGTGTTTGAATTTTGTTTTTGTACTGCTCCATATTTTTCTGCACTGTTACCAAAACATCTTTGTTTTTAGCTAATTCCTTGCAACCTACCTGTAAACTGTTGTAATGATTTTGTTGTTGTACTTGTATTTGGAATGTCATCCCTGTATTTGATGTTTTGTATCCTCCCGGTTCATGCCTGAAAATAGTCATGACTATGGCTAGCGCACCTACCTGATAAACAAAAATTAAATAACTAAAATATTGTGAGCCACTCTTGCATATTTAACCAAAATCAGGAGATTATGCTTTGTTGTGAGATCATCACATCTTATCACATCATAAGGGCAATAAGCCCCAATAGATCCACACAAATCATATGACAGAACATTTTAAGTATTTCTGGGTTCCCATATTCAGTTCTTTGTAATCCCCTTTATGTGATTATTGCCTCCACTTCTTCTAAGCTATCTGACTTCAAATATTCAGCAATATGCTGTTTATATTCAGAAACATAGAAACATAGAATTTGACGGCAGATACAGACCGCTTAGCCCACCTAGTCTGACCATTTCCCTACCTAACAGATAAGCTGCAGATCCTAGTTAACCAACAGCCTACTTCCTCCTACCCCCCCACTAGAATTGCCTTCTGCCTGTCCCATGCATTCTTGAATTCCCTCACTGTTTTTGACTCTATGACCTCCTCAGGAAGGCTGTTCCATGCATCTATAACCCTCTCTGTGAAGAAATACTTCCTCATGTTACCTCTGAGCCGTCATCCCTCTATCTTCAAATTGTGCCCACTTGTTCTTGCACATCTCTTTTTCTGAAAGATGCTACCCTATTGGACTTTGTTGATTCCCTTGAGGTATTTGAAAGTTTCTATTACGTCCCCTCTCTCCCTCCTTTCCTCCTGGCTATACATCTTAAGCTCCTTTAATCTTTCTTCATATGTCTTCTGGTGCAGACCCTGCACCATTTTGGTTGCCCTCTTCTGGACAGCCTCTACCCTGTCTATGTCTTTGCGGAGATGGGGTCTCCAGAACTGTACACAGTACTCCAGATGTGGTCTTACTAACTGTCTGAACTGAAGGCCAACAACTTCCAGTTTTCTACTGTTGATGCCTCTCCCTCTGCATCCCAGTATCCCCCCAGCCCTCCTTACTGCCTTCTCACATTGCTGGCCCACCTTTAGGTCATCTGATATGACTACCCCCAGGTCCTTTTCCATTTTTGTTGTCAGTATCTCACCCCCCATTGTGTACTCTTCCCCTGGGTTTTTGTTTCCCAGGTGCATTACTTTGTACTTCTTTGCATTGAATCTAAGCTGCCATACATATGACCATTCCTCCAGTTTTGCCAAGTCCCTTTTCATCCTTTCCACTCCACCTTGTATATCAACCCTGTTGCAGATCTTTGTGTCATCTGCAAAGAGACATACTTTCCCTTCCAGTCCCTATGCAGTGTCACTTATAAAGACATTAAAAACTACCTGCCCCAGTACTGAACCCTGCGGTACCCCACTAGTAACCTTCCTTTCTTCACTGTGGACTCCATTTACTATTACCCACTGTGTTCTGTTGTCCAGCCAGTGTTTTACCCAGGCTACCACCCTGGGACCCATTCCCAGGCTGGCTAATTTGTTTATTAATCTTTTGTGTGGGACTGTGTCAAATGCCTTGCTAAAGTCTAGGTAGGCCATGTCCACAGCCCTTCCCTGGTCAACTACTTTGGTCAAGCAGTCAAAGAAATCAATTAGATTTGTCTGACATGACCTTCCTGCTGTGAATCCATGCTGCCTTGGGTCCTGGGCCCCACTGGCCTCTAGGTAGTCAACAATTCTTTTCTTCAGCAGTGATTCCATCTTTTTCCCTACCACTGAGGTCAAACTGACAAGTCTGTAGTTTCCTGCCTCTCTCTTGCTCCCACTTTTGTGAAGGGGAATCACATCCGCCCTCCTCCAGTTCTCAGGTAACACACCATCCTCCCATGATTTATTAAAAAGAGTAGTCAGTGGTGTTACTAGTTCTTCCCTCAGTTCTTTTAGAATTCTGAAATGAATCCCATCAGGCCCCATTGCTTTATCCACCTTCAGTTTTAAGAGCTCTTTCAGAACCCCTTCTTCTGTGAAAGGACTACTATCAACCCCCCATCCAGAGTGCTTCTATTGACTGGATTAGGTATGTCCCCCTGCTTTTCCATTGTGAATACTGAGCAGAAGTATTCATTCAGTATCTCTGCTTTTTCACTGTCACTCTCTGCCCAACCACCTTCCTCTTTATTCAGCCTCAGTATCCCTGCCTCAGTCTTTCTTTGCTCCCTAATGTACCTATAAAAGGTTTTATCCCCCTTCTTAACCGAGTTGGCTATCTTTTCCTCAGTTTGGGCCTTTGCTATTCTGACTGCCTTCCCCACTTCCTTCTGCTTTAACTGGTACAGTTTTCTGTCCTGCTCCTTCTGTGTTTCCTTATACTTCCTGAATGCTGTCTTTTTCACCATTACCTTCCCCACCTCTTCTTTTGAGAACCATAGTGTTTTTTCTTTCATTTGATTTGTTTATTTGCATCACACAAAGGCTTGTTGCCTCTGTGATGGCAGTTTTGATGTTTCCCCATTGTTGCTCCACCACACCTTCTTGCCTGTTTGCTAGTATTTTTCGAGGCACTCTCCCATTTTGACAAAATCAGCCCTCCTGAAGTCCAGCCCTTCACTTTGTGTAGCTTGACTCTACAGCTAAGTTTATCGTGAACCACACTGTTTGGTGGTTACTTGTTCCCAGATGGCTACACACTTCAAGATCAGAGATCCTCTCTCGTCCTCATTTGAGAGTACCAGGTCTAAGATTGCTCCCTCCTGAGTGGGTTCCAAAACTAGCTGTCTGAGGCATGCTCCTGTGGGGCATCAAGAATGGCTCTGCTCTTGGATGTGGCTGCAGCAAAGGTGCTCCAGTTAACATCTGGAATATTCAGGTCCCCCATCAGCAATATCTCCCCTTTCTCTGCCATCCCAAGGATGCCTTCTATAATTTCCTTGTCTATTTCCTCCCCCTGAGATGAAGGTCTGTATACAACCACTGTGCGGATTGTGGAGTCATTTCCAGTCTCCATGGTGAACTACAGTGCCTCCCCTCCTCCTTGTTTTCCCTTTAGTTCTGTTGCTTTGATCCCTTCCCTTACACAAAGAGCTACTCCTCTTCTTCCCTCCCTGTCCCTCCTGTAGATTGTGTACCCTGGTATATTGACATCCCAGTCGTGGTTCTCTGTGTACCATATTTCTGTGACTGCCATGATATCCAGGCATTCCTCTTCCATCAAGGCCACCATTTCAGGGAGCTTCTAACCTAGACTGCGGGCATAGGAACTCATTTCCCTCCATTTTTGTTATGGCTTTATTTCTTTTTGGCCCGTCCCTGTCCTTACTGTCTTTGTCTTTTTCTCCATTTACCCCTGCCCTTCTCCCTATCGACTGCTCTATCTTGGTATTTACCTCACTAACTACCCTGATTTTTGGGGGGGCTAGAATTTCCCTTCTTCTTTTCAGTGCCTCCCCACTTGGCTAGTTTAAATGCTTGCCAATGAAGCATTAACACCTATCACCTAGGATCCTGGTTCCCCTCCTGGATAGATGCAGACCATTGCACATGTATAGGCCCTCATCCTACCAGGTGGCGCCCCAATCCCCAATGAAGACAAATCCCTGAGCTATGCACCAGTTTTTCAACCAGTCATTGAATCCCATGGTGCAGAGTACCCTAGCCTCATCCATGCCATGGACAGGTATCACTTCAGAGAAAGTTACCATGTATGCTACTTGTCTAAGGCCCCTCCCCAACTTTCCAAACTCCTGTTTCACTGCTCTGATCCCATTCTCAGCCAGGTCATTCATCCCTAGGTGGACAATGACATTCAGCTCCCTCCCCCTTGCAGCTGCTCCCATGATCCTGAGGATTCGTTTCCTGTCCCTCCAAGCCATGGTGCCGGGCAGGCACCTTACACCCCTTTCCTCTCCCTTCCCCAGCTCTACCCCCTAACAATTGAGTCCCCCACCAGGAGTTGTTTCCTTCCCCTGTGGGGTCCTGTGCCACCTTCCTGTGGGTCTCCATTGTGGAGGTTCCCAGCATCCTCCTTGTCTCCACTGTGGGTGCCTCCATAGAGGAATCATGCTCCATCAGAGTGGTGAATGAATTGTGGAGAGGTACAACTGGAGGGATGCGCCTCTGTTCCACCACCGTCACCCTCACTGAGCCCACTGTGGTCCAACCACTCTTCTTTCTTGGCAACCTCTGAGGTAGTGGCAGTGGCCTGGGTGGTCCCTGGGTGGGGGAGCAGGTTTCCTGAATTCTTGCCAGGTCAGCATGGAGACGAACAACCTCTTCCCTCAGACTAGGGAGGTGCCTGCAAATAGGGCAGCAATGCAGTCTCTAGAATGTCTCCCAGAAGACTGCTGCTCCACAGCCAGTGCATTGCACCACTCCCCACATGTCTGTGTCCCTTCCTGTTACAGATGCTTTTCTTTTGTTGTTTTTGTTCTTGTTTTAGTGTGTGCAAGCTTGTGAGTGTCTCTACCCTCTATTCAGTGTGCTGTACCTTTAAGGATATGAACAGGTGAGTGTTGTTAGCAGTTTTGGGGAAGTTATATCAGAACCCCTGCTATAAAGAAAGTTATGCGCTTGGGGCGAGTGGGGTATGAGGCAGGGTGGGTGGGAGTAAACCTATGCCGTTCAGAAACAATCAACTACAACTCTAAACCTTCACCCTACAGGAGTAGTGTCAGCTACCACAGCCTCTACACCAGTTATTTTCCATTTTTTTTCTATTTAGTCATTTTGCATGACCCTTGGTCTGTCCAGCCCTTGTTATTTTCTTCATAGGGTCAGCCACTGGTTTATTGTGCAAGGTAGATAAGTTTTTTTTTTCCTTTTATTCTTTTTTCCCCTCTTTTGGGATTGAGTCTTCTGGCACTTCTATGGTTGTAAAATCCAACCTCTGAATTTCATTTTTATTATTGACTTTGTTTGTCTCTTCAAGCATTATGGAGATTAAAGGTTCTTTTTGTCATTTTTGGTTTCCTCTCTAGAATTCAAGTAATTCCTCCAGTCATGCCCCATTAATTGCACCACCTTCTCTTAGGGATACTGTTTCATTTTTTTAATATAACCAACTGCTCTAATATAGCCATTTTTACAACATTTTCATATAAGAAGGGACATTAACTGATCAGTTTCTCTGTTTTGATTTTACTTTCATAAGTTTTTGTTTTATCAGCAATCTCTTTTTATACTGTAATTGCTTCCGGCAGCTCCTGAATTATTTCTGGAATGTCAGTTTTAATTTGTCGGAAAAATCTCCCAATAGAACCCAGCTTCTCTTGGAATTTACTCCTTTCCATTGTTGGATTTCCTAAGTTCTGACAACTATCATGTAGAGATTCTTGCTTAGTTTTCATGGAAACCTTTTGCTTTTCATATGTATTTTTCCATATGTATTTTTCCTTTCCTATTTAGACCCCTCATCTTTAATTATGTACTGTTATTATCCAGTTGACTCTCAAATTTTATTAATGGGATCTTTCCAGGGAGCTATCATTAGGATTCCGATTAGGATTATTTTGAGATTTTATTAAATCCAGAAATTCAGATGTTTGAAGTGGGTATTTTAATTTTTTGTACTTTTATATCAATTATGAGGGTGGAAGTTACAATACCGACTTCTTGGTCCACATCTGCTTTTTTCTCTTTGTTTTATTTTAAATGATTAGCAATGAATGGTTGGCTAGAATCAATCCCTTTAAAGTTGTTATATTCACCTTGCCAATTTTCCTCTCCTATTAATATTTTTTGTGTTTTTCTTTTTTTTTCCTTTGGCCAAACTTAATTTTATGCTTTTTACAGTGTTCACTATTACAGTCCTCCTTCTCCGTTTCTACTTTGCTTAGATTTAAATTCTGTTTAGAATCCTCAAAATCCATTTTTTTGTCAATGTCAAATAATAATTTATTGGAGTATTGGTAATCAGTACTTTAGAGTAAATCTAACCCTTTCACACTCACTTTGCACCTCAATCAATCTTTATCAATCAATCAATCTCTATTTAGCCAGGTGAAACTCCATTGAGCAAGCTCATTTTCAAGAAGGGTCTGGTAGGTACAGAATAAATAATATAGTAGCACAATAGAACATATAGCACAAATGGGCATAGTAATACAATACATAGCAATAAAAGCAAGGTACAAGGATAATCAGTGAGGCCCAGTCGTAAGATGAAGCCTCATCCCAGTAAACAGTACAGTAGAGAGATGGAAGCAAGTCAGCATCAATGTGCCGAACCAGTGATTTTAGACACTGATAGCTCTAGTACAGCAGAGTTGATGCTAGTGACAGTGCAAGCTGGGGGCTCAACAGCAAGTAGAAAGCAAGGATGAATCCAGGAACATGGCTTAGGGTAATTCTAATGAGAGGATAGCAAGTGTATAGGGTTGACTGTAAGAATAGCAATGTATGGCTACAGTTTAGCAACAGGGAGGGCATTGACAATGCTCTGAGAAGTATATTGAATAGAGTGACTTGAATTCCACAAAACTAATAGGATGCACCAATTTTATGGATTTCTGGATGTTGTTCCACAGCTGGGGCAGCACATAGCTGAAGGAGGCTCTGACAAAATGGGAAAACAATTTAGGCATAATTAGTGAGATGTACGAACAGCTTCGCAAGGCATAGTTTTATAAGGTGCAGGAGGGAAGACAGTCAGAAATGTAGGAGGGCAGCATCTTGGATATAGATCTATAGGTCCATAGTATAGCGTTCCTTTGCCTCCTGAACATAAGTGAGGTCCATCCTACTGTGGAATAGCATACACAGTGATAGGTATTATATGCCGCACCTCAGATGAAATGCAAGGCCCTATGATAAAGGGTGTCATGCTTAGATAGGGCAGTTTTGGGGACTTTGCCGTATACAAAGTCTGCATAGTCCAAGATCGCAATGAACGTGGTTTGTACTAAGCTTTTTATGGCCTCCTGGGTAAGCAGATGCTTGATTCTAAAAAAAAGTCCAAGCCTCTGTCTAAGTTTTTTTGAGAGCTCGGCTATATAGATACATAGATACATAGACAGTGTCGGCAGATAAGGGACTATGGCCCACCTAGTCTGCCCATTTGAGCTTGTAAGTTCAGTTTGTTTTCCTAGAAGTCTGTTTCCCCTTACCCCTGCCCTCTAGAATTCCTTTATGTCTATCCCATGCATTCTTAAATCCCGTGATTGTTTCAGCCCCCACCACTACTCTGGCAGGGTGTTCCACTTGTCCACCACCTGTTCTGTGAAGAAATCTTTTCTCATGTTTCCTCTGAATTGTCCTCCTCCAACTTCATCGTGCATGCCCTCTAGTCCTGAAACATCTTTTTTCGCTTAAAAATAGTGTTTTCCTGCACCCTGTTCCTCCCTGTAAGATACTTGTATGTCTCTATCATATCCCCTCTCTCCTCCTCTCCTCCAGGGAGTACATGTTCAGTTTCTTCAACCTGTCTTCATAGGACTTGTGATGCAACCCATGCACCATCTTTGTTGCCCTCCTCTGAACCTTCTCTACCTGTCTATGTCCTTACGTAGGTATGGTCTCCAGAACTGTACACTGTACTCCAGGTGGGGTCTCACTAGTGTCTTGTAGCGGAATTATGACCTCCTTTTCCTGCTGATGATGCCCCTGCCTATACATCCCAGCATCCTATTTGCTTTACCTGATGCCTTGTCACATTGTTTCCCTACCTTGAGGTCATCAGAGATGACAACCCCAAGATCCCTTCCTGCTTGGTGCATGCTATATCCTCACCCCCAACTGATATATTGTGCCAGGGTTTTTGTGCCTCATATGCATTATCTTGCACCTCTTTGCATTGAATTTCAACTGCCAAACCCTTGACCATTCTTCAAGTTTTTGCAGGTCCTTTCTCATTCTGTCTACACCCTCTGGTGTGTCTACTCTTTACAGAGCTTTGTATCATCAGTGAACAGTGAAATTCTGCCTTCTAGATCCTGTGTAATGTCACTGATGAAGATGTTGAATAGGACCGTCCCAGCACTGATCCCTGTGGTACCCCACTGGTCACTCTTCCCTCTGTGGAGTGACAGCCATTTACCACCACCCTCTGTGTCCTGCCACCCAGCCAGTTACCTACCCACCACACTACTGTCCTGCCCACACCCATATTCCCCAGTTTGTGTAATAGTCTTCTATGTGGCACAGTGTCAAAGGCCTTGCTGAAGTCCAGATAGGCCATGTCCACTGCCCTCCCCTGATCCACCTCCCTAGTCACCCAGTCAAAAAAATTCAATGAGGTTGGTCTGACATGACCTCCCCAGAAACCATGCTGCCTTGGGTCCTGTAGTCCATTGATAACCAGATGTTCCACCAATCTCCCTTCAGTAGTGCTTCCATGATCTTTCCCACTACCGAGGTGAGGCTGACTGGTCTGTAGTTCCCTGCCTCTTTGTTCCCACTTTTGTATAAGGGGACTACATCTGCTGTCCTCCAGTCTTTGGGTACTCTCCCTGTTTCCAGTGATTGGCTAAACAAGATAGCCAGAGGTTCAGCCACCACCTCTTAGTTCTTTAAGGACCTTGGGTGCACCCCATCTGGCCCCATTGCTTTATCAGCTCTTATTACTTCAGTTCCTTCAGGACCCTTTCTGTAAAGGACTTGTGTCCATTTCTGCACCATTCTCACCCCTTGTACTCCCTTCAGACCCATTACCCCTCTTCCTTAGTAAAGACTGAGCAGAAATACCTGTTCAATATGTCAGCTTTATTGTTGTCATCCTCCACGCTCCCATCCTCCCCTTCAGTCTCACTATCCCTCCCTTGTCTTTCTTTTTTCATTTATGTACCTGTAAAAGGTTTTGTCCCTTACCCACTGATTTTGCAATGTGTTCTTCTGTCTGAGCTTTGGCTTCCTTACTGACTTCCTGCCTCCCTTTGTTTCTCCTGGTACTTCTCCCTATCCCCTTCTGCTCATGCCTTTTGTATTGCCTGAATGCAATCTTTTTGGCTTTCACTTTCTTTGCTACCTCTTTGGAAAACCATAATGGTCTCCTCTTCCTTTTCCTCTTGCTAACCTGCTTAATGCATAATTCTGTTGTTCTTATAATCCCCATTTTAAATACTGCCCACTGTTCCTCAACCCCTGATTCCTGTCCCATTCCCCTTAATGCCTCTTTCAAGTATCTCCCCATTTTCCCAAAGTCTGCCCCCCTATATGATCAGCAAAAGAAAGTCTGTTGTCAATCCACATACCTAGGTACTTGAACTTGGTCACGTAGTCAAGTGACTCACCAAGCAGGGTGGTGATAGTGGAAATATTGTTGTGCTTAAGGGAGTTTATGGACTTGGTCGTTGGGGATAACAGCATAGCCTTTGTCTTTTTGGCATTCAATAGGAGCTTTTGACTCAGGAGATTCTGTAGCAGCATAAGGAAATCTGCTTGCAAGTCTGAGCAGACACTTTTGGGAGTAGGCCTGGCAGTGTAAAGGACCATGTCATCCGCAAAGAGATGTACAAGGGAAAGTTTTATTCCACGATCGATATTGTTGATATAAAGTGAGAAAAGTAAGGACTCCAAGATGGAGCCTTGTGGTACACCTCTGCTAATCTGTTTTAGAGTGGAGCAATCTTCTACTGCTTTTACTTGCTGCATCCGCAGTGCCAGGTAGCAAGAGAACCATTTTAGGGAAGGTGCATCCAGACCAATGTTGTGGAGAGTAACTAAGAGCAATGCATGGTTGATGGTATCAAAGGCCTTGCTTAAGTCAAGGAATACTGCGCATAGATGATTCTTTAAGTCAAGGGCTCTCTGCCAGTCATTTGTGACTTTAGCCAGAGCTGTGATTGTGCTATAGCATGGCCTAAAGCCTGATTGCACAGGGTTTAGCAGATGTGAGGCATCAGTGTAGTTTCTAAGTTGGTAATTCACTAATTTCTCCAGCAGTTTTGATAGAGTGGGGAGTAAAGAGATTGGCCTGTAGTTATTTGGGTCTCCAGGGTCTCCTGATTTGAAGAGTGGTAAAACCTGAGCAGTCTTCCAGACAGAAGGGAGTTTACTCAAGCTGAGGGACATATTAAAGAGGTGCATTAATGGAGCTGCCAGCACTTGGTGACTGAGCTTTAGGAAAAAAGGGCCAATCAGGTCTGCTCCTGCACTTTTTCTGGCATCCAGCTGAAGGAGCAGATCATCCACTTCCTTGTAAGTTACCAGTTGGAAGGAGAAGCCCGTGACAGTAGTTCTGTGGACAGGGGGAAGGCTTGCTGGTCCTTGTAATAAGAACTGGGTAAGTAGGTTATTTGCAGTTGAAATGTCAAAAGCCATAACTGCGGTAATAAAATGATTATTAAAGCAGTCTAGGATTTCTGCCTTCTCGGTAATGAGGGATCCTCCATATAAGATCTTGGTAGGGAGAGAATCTGACAAAGCATGTCCTTGAGCATCTCTAAGGGTTTGTCAGAACTTGGCAGGGTCCTTGGTGGAGGAGTCCAGAGTTGACTGGAAGTGGTTAGCCTTAGTGTTTCTGACAAGCTTTGTACAGAGGTTTCTGGCTGCCCTAAAATCAGCCCAATCCAACTGAAGCTTTGATTTATATGCTTTCTTCCAGAGCTTGTCCCTGTTGGGCAAAGCTGATTTCAGTTGACATGTAAACCAAGGGAGAGTATTTTTCTTGGTACGTGCTTTGATCAAGGGGGCATGTCTATCAATAGCTCCAGAGACAATAGTATGGAAGTTCTCATATGCTGTCTCCACTATCTAGGCTAGGTAGAAGTCCTGCCATAGCAAGGAGTTTTTTAAGTCCTAAAGGAAGGCTTTCAAACTAAATTACATAAACATAAAGGGGTAACAGACTTCTTGGAAAACATAAACTGAACTTACAAGCTCAAATGGGCAGACTGGATGGGCCATAGGCCCTTATCTGCTGACACTGTCTATGTATCTATGTATCTCCTGATTGTGAACCTGGAATTAGAAATAGGCTTGGGTGCAGCTCTTATGCAAGCAATAAAGCATTGGTCACTGACAGGGTTTGACCTTAACATTGTTTTACTAGCCCTGAACCTAGTGCAAATTGGCCAGGGCTAGTGCAGCTAACCCTCTACTTGTCCGTCTTGACTAGTGCAGATTTTTCATGGCTGTTAATGAAGTTGAAAAAGTCTCTACTTTAGCAGGCTGCAGTCTTTTTGCTAATCTCCCTCAGTGTCCCAGGTGGCCTGGTGTGATTAGCAGCTCATTAAGAGCTGCAGTCATCTGGCAGTTCAAGAGGGGGATCCAACAAAAGACTCAATGTGAGTTTTTATCACTCAATTGCTAGGACAGTCAACTAGTGTGAATGCTGTGATCAAGGGTAGAGTAGTTAAGTCAATAGCTTCCAGTTTGCTGAACTTGTCTTTGATTTGTCCCACAATACTAAGACCAGTGTGCTTCATTTCCCAACCTTTTGAGTGCCTGTATCCAACACTGCAGTGACAGAATGAAATCATGTATACATTGTCTGCCCAGCCAGGAGGTCTGTCCACTCTATACTTTCTCTGGACACTACTTCAGACTAGGCTCTGAAGTGGCCATCCACAGACCCATAGCTGCCATCACTGACTGGTGTAGGGGTTCACAGCTTATCTTAATGGATCACACCAGTCAATGCCATCAATGCAGTTCCACCCAGCTTGTCATTTCATCCTAAAAACAGTGCTTTTGGAGCATGTATGGTACAAGGCAAAACCTTTGTAAAATATATAATTTGAAAGGTTAAAATAGATATTCCTGGTATGCACAGATAATCCAGTATAGAACGAGAGGTAGTACAGCATCATGCCTGTATACTGCTCCCCTCTGACTGATGAAATGATACTGTTATGAAAAATCTGTTTTTGTTAGGGCAGAGAATGTTAAATCAATATTTTTGTGCCTGGTACTTATAAACAGATATGTCAAAGTTTCTTGCATCCCAAGCCCCCTGTGTTTAACTCTCTCCAAAGAAATTCTAGAACTTTCCCTGGCTCACTTTGCAGTGTAAGAAAACTTCCAGAAGTGCATGTCTGGTTAATCACAGGGTGGGGGATGAGAGTGTTTCTCTGCCTGATTCTCTACATTGTCCTGCAGGTTAGGGTGGGACTGTGGTGACGTGCATGGTGATGTTGGCTAATGTGTGTGCAGAGCCAGAACTGCCTGATTGAACATTTGCTATTATGGTATTCTCTGGTTTGGCGGGAAGGGGGTGAAGAAGGAGGAAGCAAGGGGCACATGGTGAAAAAACAATGAAGGTACACACACTGCGTGTGATTGGACTGCAGTTTTTTTTTTTTTTTGCTGGGGCAGGAAGCAGTGTGGGAGCAGGATAAATATGCAATAATCAGAGTATTTCTTGGCTTGCTTTTTTCCTGTATAACTGACCAAAATTGACCATTATTATTGTGGGCTAGTGCAACCATCTGCGGGCTAGTGCAGTTTTCAATCAACTTGTCCGGCTGGCTAGTGCAAAAAAAAGTTAAGGCTGACCCCTGGTCTCTGACATCAGTGAAGATGACTCCAGAATGAGAGAAGAGGTGTGGCTTGTTTACTAGAATAATGTCTAGTAGAAAACTTTAATTTGGGTTCTTTTTACTTGGATGGGTCACTTTTGAGACAATTTGAGTAAGTCCGAATGAGTCACATAGAGTGTTTAAGGGTTTGGAGGAGTCCGAAAACCAATCTTGGTTACAGTCATCCAGGATTATGACTTCTGACTGCAGCACACTAAGAGAGTGGGAAAGGTGACTTAACAGTTGAAGCCCTGCAGAGAGAAGCCTGTTACATCCTATGATGTGCAAGGTCAAGGTGTCTGAGAGTTGGACTTTGATCTTGAGGCTTTCAAACTCTTTTGGCAATGATGAGGCAGCATCGGTAATAGAAACATTATATTTTTCCAATACATAGATGGCAACCCCCCCTACACCTCTAGTCTGTCTGTCTGCATGAAAGATATTGTATTCAGATAAGTTGACCTCAGAGTCCAGGGTAGTGGACTTGAGCCAGGTCTCAGAAACCACCAAGATGTCAGGTTTTGTATGAGTAATCCAAGCCTGAATGGCATCTAACTTACTTAGGAGGTTGTACATATTACTATGGAGGATACTTAGATATTTTAGGTTGATAAGTTTGCAAGGAGCAGAGAAAGAGAGATAGGTAGAGGGAGGCCTGGGTTCAGTTTGATGCTGCCAGAACAGAGCAGAAGCATGACCAGTATCATTTTCAGGGCTCTCAACACAAGCTTAATGGATTGTGCCCGAACCCATTTGTTCTGATGAGGTGAGCAAGGCATATCGTAGTCTAAGTGGAAGCCAAGTGCTCCCAAGGTTGCATGTAGAAGTACTCTGGCCTGATACCGTAAGGGGGAAAGGTGTAGCTGTTGGGATTTGCTATGTCCAATGCACATATTAAACATCTGTGATGGAGTCCTTATGTGCTATGGCAGCAGAAAAAGGTAGGTCAATGATGAGGACATGAAAGAATCAGTAAAGGCGACATCATTACATGGTGGAGCATTCCCAAAGGAAGGATGGTTCCCTATGCAGGAAGCTAGCGAAAAAGGCATAAAATTGGACATAAGGCCTATGAGCAATAAGGGCCACATTCCAAAATGCAGGTCTAGGAAACTTTTGTGTGAGCAGTGCTGGGAGATAACAGCAGACCAGTGGGGAAGTTTTCAGAGATTGAGAGAGAAAGAGGGAGATCAATAAAGGGTGTGGGGGGACAGGTAGCTGTAAGATCCTGAACTCTACAGCTGGGAGCCAATGGGGGCAGTACAGGGTACAAGAGGAAAGAGCTTAAGTGTATTTAAAGGTTGCCTGGGAGGGGGAAGGGGTGGGTGAAAAATTTTGGCAGCAGAAGCAGCAGCAACTGTGGAGGCCGGGGCTATATATAGACCATACCTGATGCTTGTGTTAGGGGGCCAGTGGCAGCAGGCCTCTTGGCACTGAGAGAGGTGCAGATTGGTGTCCAGGCATGCAGGAGGTGAACCGCAGATGGCAGTAGGTAGCCCAGTGGGCTACAAGGACACCTGTTGGAAGAGGGACAATACAGGGATTAAATAGCACTCTGAGGTGGTGGGAGTGAAAATAAAATTAGCACAGAGAAAAGCTACAATTTGTTAAAAGAGGGCCAAATCAGAGGGCAGGAAGCAGACAGCTTGGTGCAAGCTCTGTAACTGAGATTTGTAAAACAAGGGGGTCACAGTTGGGGGGGGGCCAAAACAAAGGGAGAAAATAAATTGGTAGCTGCATTGGATTCATATACAACAAATCCGCTGGCTATGAAGACTTCAGCAAGGAAGTCCTGAAATTCTAAAATCCTATAAATCCTGTGCTCTAATAATCTTAGACAGAGCAACTGAGATACCAAGTTAAGCACAATACAAAAGATTGCTATAAGCAGTGGCACAGAGAAAACTCTGCAGAGCAGAAGCTGTGTGGAACAACTTGGCACACTGAAACTGAAAATCTGCACTAGCTGGGAGACAGGATCCCCATAAGTGCAGGGATTCAGCTGAGTTATAGGAGTGAGAGCAAAAACAAATATTCTTCTTTGCCAGTTCCAGATTGTTTGAACGAGGGCAGCCCAAATTAATTCACTACCTTAATATCTAAGAGCTGAGTCTGGTATCAGGAGAGCAAAATGCCAGTCCATCGGGCAGTCAATCAGGATGCTTCTGCTCAGGAGCAACCAATAGGGACTTTTCCAGGGAAAGGTGTGGATTTTCGAACAATTTGGCAGCAGAAGCAGCAGCAGGAACCGTGGAGGCCGGGGCTGTGTATAGGCCGTACCTGATGATTGTGTCCAGGGGGCTGGTGGCAGCAGGCTGCTTGGCACTGAGAGAGGTGCAGAGTGGTGTCCAGGTGTGTAGGAAGTGAACCGCAGATGGCGGAAGGTAGCCCAGTGGGCTACAAGGACGCCTGTTGGAAGAGGCACAGTACAGGGATTAAATAGTACTCCGAAGTGGTGGGAATGAAAAAAAAATTAGCACACAGACAAAAGCTGCAATTTACAAAAAGAGGGCCAAATCAGAGGGCAGGAAGCAGACAGCTAGGCACCAGCTCTGTAACAGATATTTGCAAAACAAGGGGGTCACAGTCGGAGGGGGGGCAGAAACATAGGGAGAAATTAAATTGGTAGCTGCATTGGATTCAAACACAACAAATCAGCTGGCTATGAAGACTTCAGCAAGGAAATCCTGAAATTCTAAAAACCTGTAAATCCTGTACTCTAATAATCTTAGACACAGCAACTGAGATAGCATGTTAAGCACAATACAAAAGATGACTCTAAGCAGTGGCACAGGGAAAACTCTGTACTCAGTACATCAATACTAGGTGCAAGAGGAAATTATTTACTAATACTAAACTTTTTGTAGTTGATTATCTACACTTTACTATTTTATCCAAACTATGAAATAGTATATAAGGGATATGCAATGGAAACGAGTGGAATACATGATTTATATGCACAAGAGCAGTTTGACCTCAGGTAACGTCACAAGTGGCTTAAACCACGAGTGAGGTGGCTGAGGACAAACTGCTCGAGTGCAGATAAATCAGGAATTCCACTAGTTCTTCATTGCATATCTCATTTATGCAATAGAGATTGAGTGATTTGGATATTTTTTATTTATTTTACTGCTGTTTTCTTACAGTTTGAGTTTTATTTTTATAGAGTTTCTGGGATTATTTTGTGCATTCCTGATCCAGGTTTGGGTGGTTGCTATGGTCACTACCATGGTTGCTGTGGGGGTGTGGTCCTTGATGTAAAGGCAATGTTTGATTGGTTGTTTTTAGTATATGGAAGGGCTGGAGAGTTCTGAAAACATGGCAGCTCTGGTTCCCACTTAACGACTCTTACAGAGAGACAGAGTCACTGTGGTGATTTTTTTTTTATTTCGGTTACTTTTTTTCCTGTTTATTTCTTTGTGTTTTTTTTATCATTGTAAATTATTTATCTAGTTCATTCTGGGCTATCTGATTGTTCCTGTTGTCACTGCTGAGGGAACAGAGAAGTGAGGTGGTGTGTGTGGGGGTGAAGAAAGTAGCAGACTGCAGCAGCAAGCATAACAAGGGACGGTGAGCATTTTTCCAGAGATCAGTTGCTGATGTCGGCAAAGGTGAGGAGCGTGAGATAGATGCATGCAGGAGTGGGTACTGAGCAAATGGTGCTGTTATTATTTGTTTTCATTTTAAAATATTTATTATTGGATAGTTGGTTGATTCTCCATTTGCTGACCTAGCTGGTCCTGGCAAAGTAGATGTAGTCTGTGCAAAGAGAGACAGGAAGCTGTGAGTGGGAGTGGGTAGTAAGCAGGTGCTAGGGGTGGCAGCAGAGGTGACACCCTAGAAACAAGAACTTACAATCATATAGTGTATTGTGGAATGTTGTTCTCCACTGAAATCAGTTAATTGTAAAATGTTGTTCTGCTGCAGTAGTGACATCTGTAGTGCAGCAGAATGACTTTTCATTCTGCTGCACTACGGATATCACACAACACCGACTGCAGCAGAAACGGCAGGCTCAACCAGATAACTGTGGTGGTGGTGGCAACATGATCATCCAAAACTCACAAACTGCAGGATCAACCAGATAGTTCAACATTTAATTAAAAGGCAGGATCAACCAGATACAGAAACACAGAAACATAGACTTTGACGGCAGATAAGGACCACTTGGCCCACCTAGTCTGCCCATTTCCCTACCTACAAGATAAGCTGCAGATCCTAGTTAACAAACAGCCTATTTCTTCCTACCCCCCCACAAGAATTGCCTTATGTCAGTCCCATGCATTCTTGAATTCTCCCACAGTTTTAGACCCCACAATTATACAAATATTACTTACAAACAGGAGAGTCTCCTCACAGTCACCACTTCTCACTAAGTGAGGAATTTGTCTGCCATGTTTTTTCCTTGAAAAGCCCTCCCATACCCGTTCAGCAACCAATTGAAGGTTGCCCTACCAAAATGATGGATGCCTGCTCCATAGAAACCTCAAATCCCCACTCTGACAGCGAATTGAAAAGTTTGTGACCCTTACAAAATCAAATGTATTTTAAATGCTGTAGTAATGTTGAAACTATAATTTATTACCAGTGTTTTCTTATCCTCAAGTGCAGGTTTTTCACCATACACTATATAGAAAAGAACATGGGTCCCGATGCACAACAAGGATATTCACCAACTTTGTGGTTACTATGCCAACTGTATGACCTCTCGAGCTACACTCTTGAGGTCAACAGTCAGCATAGTAACCACTCAGTTGGAGAATAGCCTTGTCGTGCATCAGGAGCCATACACTATCCTATATGTCAGGTCAGAAGTTAATGTTTTAACATTTTTTTTTAAATGTACTGTGTTTAGAGCAATGGGGAGTTTCTTTGAAAAAGAGCACAAGAGACAGGGGTGTTAGATGTGACGGACTTTGTGAGAGAGCGGGTTGAGGGCGGGGAAAGAGTGCAGTGCAGTGTTTCAGTCTGTACATGAGGAAAGATGAAGCAGTGTGGGGAAAATTATTTGGATTTGTATAGTTTCCCTTTTGTGTGTGGGTGTGTCTCTCTTTATTTTTTCATCTCGCTGATATGGTCAGTAAAAGGAGGCAGTTGGAGCTTGGGAGAATGCTAGTTAAAGTGTGTGTAAGAAGGTCCGGTGGGATGGGGGGATGATTGATGGCAGGGTGTTGAATAAATGGTGGCTGACTGATGTTAGGGTGTTGCATAAATCTTAGAATCACTGTTTATTCAACACCAGTGAGAATAAATGAATATATTGAATGGTTTATTCACCCACACCTATTGCATAAATAGATATAAATAAATATATAAATAACAAGTGTAATCAGCCAGTATCCAGTGAATATTGCGACTGAATATGGGCGCCACATCAATACAGTGATTCATATTTGGCAATATATTCCTGGGCTACCCTACAAGGGTAGTGACTGTAGTCGATCACTACTGTACTGGACAGTGACAGGAAGCGAGGAATAGCGAGGGGAGGGGGAGAGACAGGGAATGGTTTTAGGGGGACGGGTATGCCTGCTGCCACCAAGCTAGCCATGTGGTGTGGTGTGGTGGTGTGGGTGGCTAGCTGTGGTGCAGCAGGTACAGGTTTTGGGGCCGGGACCTGGTGCCTAAATCTTTTGCCGCTGCCTGCTGCTCCAGCACTTAATTTTTTCTATGAGGTGAGATTTTTTCCCCTTCCACGACATGCATCCTGCTGGAGTTGATAATCCTTATTCAGGGAGGTACAGGGGGCAAAGCTCCCCATGAGGGGAAGCACAGCAGGCCACAGCCCCTCCCCCCACATAAACACTTATTTTGATTCCGGATGTCGGGTCACCTGAAAGTGTATATCACTAATTTGCTTTTCGGCGATATACACTTGCCATAATAGCAATCAGTATTCTGCACTCATTATTATGACATGAAACCTAATCAGCCAGATACGTTTTTATAACATTATATGGAGGAGAAAAAAATGTACATACCCCAACAACACTATAATAGTACCAAATTTAAAACCTGGCCCTTCTAAAATAATCAAAAACATCAATTTATGTAATTATGTTCAAGTCTGTATGTATCAGGAGACCATCCAAAAAAGTCTGTAATTCTTAATTCTGTAGCTATTCTCTCCCTTTTTTTAACTGAGACCTCATTCAGATGCTCTTATGTCTTCTATAATGTGTTTGCCTTCTGTGTTCTTTATTATTAGCTCTTCTGCTTCTTGGTGTCTTTGTGTTGTCTCCTCCCTTTGGCCTTTGGTCTTCTATCTTGCTCTAGTCTTTGCTCTATGTGTCTTTTCCAGTTGATCTTTCTTAGGCAGTTTACTAAGGTCCAAGTAGTAACAATGGGCTACTCCAAAAGCAGGCTTCCACTCCTTTTGGTTCATAAAGCAGCAGTGCAATGAAATCGGGCAAAAAAATTACCCCACCTTTTTTCACTTTAAAATAATCCAGACATCTTCTAGTTTTATTTAGTGGTACCATTTTCTAATTTTGTCAAAACTTGAAGATTTTATGTATGCTTTAATACAGCTTTTTCTCAAAAAATCAAAATGGCCACAACATTTTGCATAGACATAGCATTGTAGACCTGGCGAGGGTTAGGATAAAAAATAAAAAAGACTCAAAGTAGGCAGCATAGGAGGTGCCTAGAAAGTACATTTGACAGGTATGCTAATATTTTTCTAACTGTAGCTGAAGAAATTTTGGGGGAAACAGTTTTTGTTGCACTACTGCTTTAATAGGTGTGATGATTCAGCCTCCCTGTCTTTTAGAGCATCTCTTCAGCTCTGGGTTTTGCCATGTTGCTACCTCTTCCAGGCCACTACCCCTTGATAAAGCTGATGGGGACCAGTGGGAATATTTGGGGCAGAAGTCTGTTGGCCAGAGCAATTTAATAGAAAATTTGATGTTATATTTTAAAAAGCTGGTGTTCACTGGTGATTCATTCATTTGCTGTTTGGAGTGACTGGTCCATGTTGAATGGTCTCAGTGGACTTAACAAGACTGGTTTGAGACTGCTGATTGTTCTCACATTGTCAGGAGTTAAATTTCAACTACCAAACCTTGGAGCACCTCTCTAGTCTTTGTAGGTCACCCTTCATCTCCTTAATTCCCTCATTGCTATCTACTCACCACAGAGCTTATTGCCAACTGGGAAGGAACACAACTGACCCCAGATTCCTTCTCCAATGTCATTGATGAACATACTGAAGAGTACAGGACACAGGACAAATCCCTGTGACACCCCAAGTGTGACATTCCTCTCTTCTGATCTGACATCATTAATCACAACCCTCTGCTGCCTCTCATTCTACCACTTTCCTACCAATCATACTATGTCTCTTGGCACACCCAGATCCTGCAACTTCTTTAGCAGTCTTCTGTGAGGCACTAAGTCAAAATCCTTGCTGAAGTAGAGTAAATCCATGGCATAGCCCCTATCCTGTACCCTCACTACCCAGTCAAAGTAAACTATCAGGTTGGTCTGGCAAGTCCTCCCTGCCATGAACCCATGCTGTTTATCCTGGAGACTGTTGCTTTCCAGATGGGGAAGAACTATGTCTGATACCCTCAAGTCTTTTGGAACTACCCATCTGTAATGAGCTAGTGAACAGCCCTACCTGGGGTTAAGCTAGTTCTACTGCCAGTTCTTTGAGTACACATGGATGTATCCCATCAAGTTCCAGGACCTTATCTATTTTATTTATTTACTGAAATGTTTCACCAGGAAGGCACACTGAACAACAAGTTTTTTGTCTCCCGGTGCAACCTGGGGGAGGGAGTATTGGGAGAATAAAAATACATAGAGCAGAATACATAACAGCCATTACGCTGTGAGTATACAGGACATAGTACAGCAGTGGTAGTAATACAGGGATAAATACATAATACAGCAATGGTAGGAAATACAGGAAACAGAGTACAACAGGTTAAACAATTGACTGAACATTTAAAGTGCAAGTTCTTTATACATAAGTGCAGTAAGTTCTGGAGTTATGGAACTTATGGCTGCTAGCCCATTCTTGACCCTTTGGCACTGGTGAAGCTGGACCAATATATTCAGTCTCATTTTAACAATTTGGCACCTAAAGCAGCAGTATTTGGTAGTAGAAAAATTAATCATTACGTTTTTTTTTTAATTAATGATGTATTATTGTCAAAACATCAATCTATTTTCTTTTCATTGTATTTCATTCCTGAACTGATATGGGTTTTAAAGTTTTTAAAGTCCATTTTCTCTGTCCTCAGCACCTACATATGAATGAATTAAACATTTTGGTGTGGTGATAGTTGCAGCCAAAGACATGGCCAGATATTTCCTGAAATTTCTATATCTCTAGAGAAATCCCTTGCCTGCTTGCAAAACCACTATGGGCCACCAGAGAGAATCTCTTTAGATATATCGCAAAATATCTGAAAATAGCTAATGTATATGTAGCTGCATCTGTGATGTGAAGTATACCATTAGAAATGAGTACCAGCACCCTCCAAATATATTCACAGTGGCCCCTATTCATGAAACGTTGGGTTGCCTATGTGCCACGTGTATTAGGCACATAGACAACCCTAAATCTGAATGCCATGCAGCGGGGGTCTAGTGGATCCCCAGCAGCATTCACAGCTGGTGTGCAAGCCCAGTGCATACTCAGTCCCCTAACAGTAGAAAAAGCAATGCACCATGGGTGGTCTGGAGTAGTGGCAGGGCTATGCCCACACTCCACATCATTCACTAAGGTGGAGTGTCGGGCACAGTGTGCTGCTGGTTATAGCAGCAGGGATCCTGCTGTAACAGGTTCACGCCCCCACCAATGATGCCCTCTGGCACTGACAGGACAGGGAATCCCCCACCCTAATGCTGTAGCCCTCCTAGCTTTATGGTAGGGGTGGTGGAAACCAGCCAGGCTCTTGCCCATACATTTACAATTCTGGGACCCACTCCTGCCAAGAATCCCCTGCTCACGTGTAGCAGGGGATCCACTATGGGACCCAGCATGGGCATCTGACTGAATGCCCACCTGTGCTCTGTGATCAACTCCTGTGCAGCAGTACTCCACTCCACACAGCTGGGCACCAGAGGTAGAGGCACAGACAGGTGGCTGGCAATGATGAATACTGGCCAGTGCGCGACTGTCTCAAGGTGTAGAGCTGTGCAGGCTCTGTACACACGAATCATGCATACAACCCATACTTTTGTACATAGGGGCAAGAATGAATACAGTATGTAAAGTCAAAAAGTAGCCTCAAGGGAGGGGATTTTTAAAAAATTGCTAGTGGCAGACATGTTGACATGAGCCATTAATTATTAACTTAATAAAAAAAGCTGTTTTAAAAATATCTTAGAGAAATAAAAACATATTGATGAGAAATTTAATTAGGTGAGAATATATTAATGCTAAAAAGAAACTACATGATGAAAATGCTGCTACTTTAATAAAAACATATTTAGAAAACCTCTATCCCTTCCATGGTTACAAGGGATAGTTCCATGCTTATCCCTTTGCCATTCCAGGAGTCAACCATATGTTTAGAAAGTACACCCTAATCTGAGCCCCCAGGTCCCCAAACCCATTTTGTTTAGTAGGTACCCTGCTCTTAAACTCAAATCCTTGATATAGGGGCAAGTAAATCACCCCCTCTCACAGCTCCCCCCCCCTTCAGAATGTTTTTCAAGAATGGAGTTAGTGGATGCAGGACAAGGAGGGAAGGGGCAGAGCAACTCTGTTAGTAGTGTCAATATGACATGAGGTATGGACAACCAGAAGCTGCGCTTCTGCCCAGTCTTCATAACAGAGGAGTGGATGGGCCAGCATGTAACCGCAAGCATGAGGGATAAGTGGATACAAGCCTATTTCCAGTAGATAGAGTCCAGAGAGTCCAGAAGGGATTGAAAGCCCTAAAAGTCAGTGTGGCAATAGATCCAGACAGAATTCACCAAAGAGTCCCAAAAGAACTGAGCACAGTGCTGCTAGCCACCCCTCTGGGAATGCTACTGAGCACCTCACTGGAGACAGTGGCAGTTCCAGAGGATAGGAGGAGGGCCGATGTGGTCCCTTTGCACAAAAGCGGTAGCACAGAAGAGGCATGCAACTACAGGCCAGGCAGCCTCAAACCAGTGGAGGGGAAATTAATGGAGACTGTATTGAAGGAGAGGTTCATGGAGTACCTGGATGCTAATGGGATGCAGGACCACCGGCAGCATGGTTTGACAGAGGGGAGGTTATGCCAAACAAACTTCATAGATTTCTTTGACTTCATTATGAAGGAGGTGAATCAAGGGAGAGCAATGGCTGTGGCCTATGTGGACTTCAGTAAGGTCTTCAATTCTGCACCACAAAAGAGACCAATTAAGAAACTAAGCAGGCTGGGGAGGGGGAGAAAGTGGTAAGCTGGGTATCAAACTGGCTGAAGGACAGGAGCAAAGGGTGGTAGTAAATGGTAGACACCCGGGGGATGGTAGAGTGACTAACAGGGTTCCATAAGGATTGGTGCTGGTACCAGTCCTCTTTAATGTCTTTATGAGGGGTATTGCTGAAGAGCTGGAGAGGAAGGTGTGTCTCTTTGCTGATGATACAAAAATCTGCAACATGGTGACACTCAAGAAGGGGTGAAGAGAACACAAAGGTATTTAGGGAACTAGAGAAATAGTCTAGGGTGGATACCTGGATTTCAATACTAAAACATGCAAGATCATGCACCTGTGGTGAGGAAACCCAGAAGCTGTGTATAAAATGGAAGGAGAATGTGCTACCTCAGGATGTTATTTGTATAGACAGCTTCTTGATATTCAAAAATAAATTAGACTTCCTGATAAAGGAAGGGAGTTTGTCATGGCTTGCCTACTGAGAAATGGGGGAGGGGCAATCATAATGGGCATAATGCCTACTATTGCCCTACTGACTAGTATAACACATAGTATAAGAGAGGTACTTACAGTCACCAAGCATGAAGGAGGCCTCAGGGTCATCATATCGGATAACCTTAAGGTAGCTGGTCAGCAAGGTAGCAGGAAAGGCTAGTTGGATGCTGGGGTGCACTGGGAGGAGGATTTCTAGAAGGAGGAGGGAGATGGTACTGCTTATGTATTGCTCACTAGTGAGGCCCCACCTGGACCACAGTGTCTAGTTCTGGAGGCTGCACCTCCACAAAGACACTGACAGGGTGGAGGCTGTACAGAGGCAACCAAAATGGTGTGATGGACACACTAAAAAGCCATATGAAGAAAGACCACAGGAACTCAACATGTACTCCCTGGAGGAGAGGAGAGGAGAGGAGAGGAGAGGAAGAGGAAGAGGAAGAGGGAGAGGGAGAGGGAGAGGGAGAGGAGATGGAGAGGGGACTTAATTGAGACCTACAAGTACCTCACAGGGGTGAACAAGGTAAAGATGGGGTGTCTCTTTCAGAGGAAGAAGGGACCTAGAAAAACAGGGGCATGCAATCAAGTTGGGGGTGAACTTAGGAGAGATGTGAGGAAATACATCTTCATAGAAGGGGAAGTGGACAACTGGAAAAGCCTGCCAAAGGAGGTAATCGAGGCAAAGACTGTATGAAGCTTCAAGCATGCATTGGATAGGCACAAGGGCAAATTAGATAGAGGAAATGGGGGAGGAAGGGATGCCAGTCACCAAATAGGGTCAAGTATGTCTGAATAGGTAGGGAAAATGGGCAGACTCGATGGTTCTACCGGTCCTTTTCTGCCAAGAAAGTCTATGTTTCTAATTTATTTATTTATTAATTTTGGTGACCGAGTAGGCCCACTGAGCCCCTGAGGTCCCTTTTTTAAGGGCGACCCTATGTTTTATGATAATTTTGCTCAGACCTCATAAAATGATTCCCTTTTACAATACATGGCATCCCTTACATCACTATCAACTTATGGTTCTCACAGACACTTGTTTTGTTCATATCTGCTTTTGTCAACTTCATGTCACATTTTATCCCTATAAATTCTCTTTCAGGGACTCAGAATTCAATTGCTACCTTTGCCACAAAGTTTGAAGTTCCCTTCATAAACCGGATACTTGTATAAAGAATTATGAAACACTGGGTTCAACATGAACGGTTTTGCAGGATTTATTGTAATTCCCACCTTGCATTTCTCTTCTACCTCTGGTCTGCCTAAACACAACTAAATCATGGACCCTGTGCTGTAGTATAAGAGAACTCACTGCGGTATCAGTGCCAACAGTCCTCCTTAGGAACAAAGTGCTATTATTAAACAATACTTTAGCACTCTAAATATTGCATTATTATTATAATTATTTTTATGAAGTACAAATCACAAATGTATTAGTGTTGTACATCACAAAAAGGCAACATCATAAATCCAAATAAAAATGACAAAATAATGAAACCAATCTAAAGTAATAATAAACCAGTTTTAACAGCAATGTAAAGCTCAAAACACTGTGAGCTTTGCAAACATAGAGAGGTAGAAAATCGTAGAGAATTGGTCCAACCAAAAAGAAAAGCCTGCTGCTAAAGTCAACATAAATTTGATTTTGTGACCAGTATCAGAGTAGTGAAGTGGGCAGAAAGGTAAATACCATTTATGGCAAGAAGCAAGATAAGCCAACTGCCCAGTATAGAGCCAAAAAGGTAAAACAAGAATTTTAAACTGAAACCTAAGATAAAGTGGAGGCCAAATCAATGTTTTTGCAAAGGTGAGTACCTGGTGGTGGTTGTAATAATCATCACCAACACTACCTTTAAAGTTTACTTGCAGTATGTATTAAGCATCTTTAGTCTAATTCAGTTAGCAATGCTGAAGGAATGAGCCATAATAGAATTAGTCAGCAATCCTTTAAATGGGCCAATATTGGCCCATAGGAGGGTGACAGTATCTTTTCCAGGTTATAAATATACTGAAGCAAGGATTATTGACTATCATGTTTTTGAGACAAAGGGCACAAAATTAAATAGGGAGGGTAACTTAAACCACCACACTCTCTAAGTCAGCATTTTTGTTATTTAGAGTTTTTCTTTATGGAATTTATAAAAGATAAATGAAGAATTTAATTGAGGATACACAATTCTGCAACATATAAGTTATGCTGGATATGTTTAAATTATCTCAGATAATAAAAAGCACCCTTCAATAAATTGACAGACCCCTTATAAAGACATGTGGTAACTAGGCAAGGAGGGGAATTACCCAGTCAAATGCTATAAAGATGTGGAAAATTGTTTGAAAAACAAAAGAGAAGAAAAAAGCATTAAGGATAGCAGTGGAAAACTGTTACTGATCCCCATGTTCCATTATTTTAGGGTATAACATGGCTAAGCTCTTGTTGCCTATCCTACAGATGCACCAATTCTCTCTTTGAGTACATAAGAAATGTACAGATCTACCCCCACTAATAGTCATATACAAGGATTAATTACTGAGTATCTGTAGCTATATAGGAATCCTAAGAGTGTAGTGGATGATGTCATCAGTGATCTTTCCCCACTTTCAAGAACGTTCAACAAGACATCACCAAAGGTGATTCTTTGTTTACTTTTTTTTATATGACACATTCAAATGGTGCTGTTTTTCCATCATCTTGCACCATCATACTGTATTAGACAAGGTCAGATGGGGCTCATCCAATTGCAGAGTTCCTATCTCTTCATTATCTGGGAAAATGATTATTCATTTCTTTTTAAATATGCTGATTTTGTCAGACTAATCTATGAAATGCAACAGGGATATTTGAAGTGAGGGCATTATGGCTTGTTCAGTGATCTCATTTATTTTGCCAGCATTGTTTGATGTGAAAGAATACACAATTGGGCTATAGCCATATTATATGATGCATGTCTGCCTTGGATTCAACACATATCACAAAGAGATCTGTCTCTAATTCCAATCTTGTGCACATGAGAGAGAGTTCAGTATACTCCATAAAGCAGTTCAAAATATATTAGTCTGTCTGGAATCTCTTGTTCCTGTGGCTGTGTGTAGGGTTTTGGACCACTGATTCTCAGTCACTGTAAAGTCTAGGCTTTCCCAGTAACTGCTCAGAGGCCAATCATATGCATGATGATCAGATCCAATTGGGAGGTATAAAATAGAGGATAATGCATGAGCATCGATGAACAACCATCCTATTATCACTTTGAGTGGTTGCCATAACAACTTAGATTAACCTTGAGAGCACAGCTTGAGAGACTTTCATAAGTTATCATGGCAATCACGAGAAGCAAGAATAGAGTGGTAAATTGATGCCCATACATTGTCTTTTATAGTGCATCGGTCCTTTGAATTTAAACAAAAAAGGACAGGGTCCTTACTTTTAAACTCGCACTGCCGCTCTCTCTGGGTCCAGCTGTAACCACAGTGACCTGTTCAGTAAGGCCGTCAGTTCGCAGCACGTGCATGCACAGAACATTCCTTGTTTTTGTACCATCTATATGATATATCCACAATGGTATAACAACATCATGATGTCACATCAAGGGTATCATACCAGGTCAAAATGCCATATAGACAATGTCACAGGGTAAAACCACAAAACGGCAACAGTGTGAGTTCCTGAGTTGCCTCCCCAGAGGAGGTTATCTTACTAGGGGAGTTTGGGGGGTTCAGACCCCCCCATAATGGGGGGTGTGGGGGGCTACACCCCCTGTAGAAAACAAGTATTCCACTGTATTCATTTCTGATCGCTGTCTTAACAGTGCCACACTGGTTTTGTATGCTACAATATGACCCCATGCAGAGGATATAACAACACTGGGAAATTATAGAGTTTTATGGTTTACAAAGTTTGACCATACAGTATAGTCAAATATTAAATATGTGAAGGATGCAAGTATTTAAACTGCTTCCAAAGTGGGAAGAACTGATGGAGGGCTTCCAGGGGATGATTCCCTATAGGCAGTGGCTAATTTGGAGAAATGAAAATAATTATGTATAGTTAAGAATAAATTTAAGCCTTGCTTATATGATGGTTTGAAATACCTTTCCCTCATAAAAGTCCCACCCTCCACCCCACTCCCTGTTTTGTGTGTCTTTGTAAACAGTGGGGTTAGGGTTGCCACCTATCAAGTTTTTGACTGGATAATCAGGTTTTTAGGGTCCTTATCTGGTCATCCAGTTTTGATTAAATGTAGTCTGATTTTTGGGCCATTTTGAGTGTTCATATACTCTTAAAACTTCTGGGCTATGGAGCATATGGGAGTTAACCTGGTTGTCAAAGAATAAAAATAAATAACTGAATAAATAAATCAAATAAATAACAGTATGAAAATGATTTCCTATCACTAGTAATGTCTATTCCAACATTACAAATGACTTTGGAGGAGGAGCAATATACTCGCCAGTCATAAAAAGGGTGTGGAACCAGAGGCAGAGTTTGGGGCATGGTTTAGCATCCAGTTTTTACCTCATCCAAAGGTGGTGACCCTAAGTGGGGTCCATAATACATTTCCTCATCTACTGTAATATGGGGATTAAAATACAAATGCCACTGAAGGGCAGTCATTGAGGAAATGTTCATACCCACTCTCCCTGAGCCTACACAGGCAGTAACAAAGCCACATCATGTGTGATGTGAATTATGTGTGCATTTTAAATGGGAGATGGGCTAGTTCAGGATCAACACTGCTCTTTCCAGAAGTACCCACTGTGGGATGGAACTGGGATTTGGCAAGAGTTTTGTCAGTTTAATCAGACTGTGAGCTAATGTAAATAATGGTGAAACATGTTTGCCAGTCTAATTCTGTCATTCTATTATACATTTTCTGTGTGTTCAATCTGCCCTCTACTCCCCCCAAAATTCTGATTTTCTCCAATGGTATACAGTATATCCTTTTGAAATAATCTACAGATATCTGAAGTGGCACTATGTTAAAGATATATTTAGCTATGGATCTGCAACAATTTTAACCACTTTCACACAGCTGCAGAGACAGCTGTAGTTTGTTCCAGGAGGTAAGGTTTAAGTTGGTTTATTTCAGCAAGTTAAAACGTTTGTCTCTCACCATAACCTTCAAGCTTCTGCTCTGTAATATATGCAGATATCTTGAGTTTACATGAAATCCATCAACATTGCTGTTGTGAGAACTGTACTTTAGGAAAGGCATAGAAGATATGGAACATTTAAGCATTCTCTCAGTTAACTGAATACCCCAATAAAGTCAAAAAGCTGTCCATTATATATAAGATAATAAGTGGCCATTCTATGGAACATTAACAATGTCAAAACCCCCATTCCCATGCTTTGATATGCCTAGC
This sequence comes from Neoceratodus forsteri, assembly GCA_016271365.2. Taxonomy (NCBI): domain Eukaryota; kingdom Metazoa; phylum Chordata; order Ceratodontiformes; family Ceratodontidae; genus Neoceratodus; species Neoceratodus forsteri. Next base: position 631,140,728 of record CM028136.1, on the reverse strand, counting down.
AACACACAAGACAGCACCCCTACTCAAAATGAAGGAATATTTTGAAACCCAGGTTACAATTTCTTTCTAGATATAGCTGGCAGGCCTACTGTTATCTTGGTGTCCTTTCTGCTTTTTCTTAATTTCTTTTTTTTCCCTCCTTAATACTGCATTATCATTAAGACCATCCACAGACCCCTATTCCCACACTGCTGAGAAACGCAGTACTGGCTCAATGTGCCTTTTGTCTAACCCACATATACTGTGTACATAAGGAAAATACTCAGCTCAGTCACCTTCCAGTGTGTATGCTGAATTCCACTTGGGTAATCAAATTCAGAATGTAGCTTACCTGCCGTACGTACACCCAGGAGGAAAGCATGTATGGTCTCACTGAACCTGGGTGGACTAATCCCTGATGTGTAGAAAGTCCTGATAATTTATCCAATTATATATGGCATGAGGGTGACCCCAGAGGTCTGTTTCTAAACTCCACTAAAACTGTTTTGTTAACTTTTATTGTGATCAGTGTTTCTGTGCAACTGAGCTTAATTAGCAGGAACTTTCTACATAACAGAGACCGTGAGGGTGTACCTCTAGCAGGTAATCACTTTCTAGTCAAAGACTTATTCCTCTGAGCAGAGCCAGCCAGCCAGATGGTGAGGGGATGGAACTGACCAGAACACTCTAGAGAGGAAAGGGGTTATGATACCTAGCTGTTTAGTCACAGCTGGGTTGGGGCAGTATCGTGGCATCATTCTCTTGAGAATTGCCTTTTTCTTGACTATTTTTTCTTCCTTCCTTCAACTTTGGAGGATTGGCATTTAGACAATACCAACAGGCAGGCAATTTAGGGTCTCCCAGCTTGCACACAGAGCCTGCAGATTATACCACTCCATTTGGAATCCATGTGTCAATCATTCAGCGGAAGAGTTATCTCTCATCCTCCCTCTCTATATTCTTGTATGTTCAGTATTACTTCTCTTGTTGTGTCCCACAGTGAATTTGGCCTAACTCACAAAGCCGGGTCACCTGCATAGCACATGTTGCCACCACTAGTACACTATCAGAAGTCAAGCAATGATCACTTTCATAATATGTGGCACCAGCACCACTACACTATCAGAAGCCAAGCAATGATCACCTTCATCACACGTAGCACGAGCACCACTACACTATCAGAAGCCAAGCAATGATCACCTTCATCACACGTAGCACCAACACCACTACACTATCAGAAGCCAAGCAATGATCAGCTTCATAACACATGGCACCAGCACCACTACACAATCAGAAGCCATGCAATGATCACCTTCATAACATGTGGCACCAGCACCACTACACCATCAGAAGCCAAGCAGCAATCACTTTCATAACACATGGCACCAGCACCACTATACTATTAGAAGCCACATAATGATCACCTTCATAACACATGGCACCAGCACCACTAAACTATCAGAAGCCAAGTAATGATCACCTTCATAGCACATGGCACCAGGACCACTACGCTATCAAAGCACAAACCCAGGTCACCTGCATAACAACTGATGCTACCACCTCTCCACTATCTGGTGGCTCCCCACTGTTATCTAACTGTATTATCTTTAATTTTGTTATATTAAATTAATAGTTTTAATTATGTTCTTTCCTGAACTTTCTGCACTTGCTCACAACTCCTACTTACTCTCTGTATATGCCTAATGGCTGCTGCCACTGTTCGTGACTTCTAAACCACTTTAGTATATAATGTAGATGAAAGGTGTTAAATATAAGTAACTGTTTTCCTTCTGTTAATAAAGAATATCTTACTTGTTGATAATTTACAAGCATTTCATCTAGAAACTCAGCTTTGCATAAATTCTCTTCAACTTTGTTTCCTAATTCCAGTTCCTTGGAGACAGCTCACCACCAGTGTGGGCTATTATTGTTCGGGCTATAAGAAGTGATCGCAAACAGCAAGGCTACCAAATCGTTGCATATGCAGACTATAAAAATCCCAAACCCAGAATACAAGTATACACAGTAGAACTCGCTGAATCAAGCACATGGAAGATTTGTGCAGAAGCTGCAATACCCAGCAGTTTTAAGTCTGTGGTAAGTGTTTACAGATTTTTTAAATAAACTTGAAAGTAAACCATTCTGAATATAATATATGTGTCTTGTACCTTGACTTACTCAGGCAATAATGAAATGGGGCCAGGACTGCAAGGACTACAAAGTTGCTGTTAAGGCAATGACCGGTCAGTTTTCAGCTCACCCAGCCATGCAACTCAGGGTGCAGTGGGATCGTGTCCCTCAAGCAGTGAAAACAGCTGCAGGATTGTAAGGCACTTTTTAGTGTATGTCTTTTAGTATTTCGATGTTTTAAAAATACTTATTGTTCTTTTTCCTTTTCTTAGTCTTGTTGAATATGTTCCAGGAGTGGCACTAATGTGTGGTGTTTCTCAAAAACCACAGCACAATCCTTCTCATGAGCTTTCAGCAGTTGTAGCTCTAACTTCTCCAAGAACTGTTGATGTAGTTATCAAAACACCCAGGGTAATGGTGGTTTAATTGACTTCCAGATTAATTAGCTGTTTGAAGGAATGCCACCTTGTCTGAGCTTTCCAATGTGTTCCTTTTTCCATTACAGTTAACTTTCTATGATAGATCTGTACGGTTACCAATTGCCATACCCATAAGTGACAGAACAAGTGGAGATCAGCTACCAGCAGCTGTGTTGCAAGCCTTCAGGAAAGTCCCTGAATTAATAACAACAGCCGATTCAGGTTGGTGCAATCAGCTGATCACACGCAAGACCAGCACAGGTCTTTTTTGATGTCCAGTAAAGTAGAATTTGCATTTTGTGGCTTAAATAAAAACTGAAATCCAATTAAGCATGCATAGAAGTTTCAGAAGATCAGATGAAGCTATAGATGATGGACAAATGTGTTTTACTTCAAATTAAAACTTCTGGTTATGGTTTTAATGGGTTCTTTCTTTTCAACCTCTTTTCAAACAAAATAGTATGCATTATTTGCATATTAATTACATGTAGAATCACTAAAAGTATTTTCATAGGGAGTTTTTTTTGTTCTAAATTTTAGAGCAGGATAGGTTCTTCAGGGTTCTTTGTTAGATCCAGCTCTATCTGTCCATAGATCACAATGTTTCTCTACATAACTGTGATTCATAGCAGTAGCTTGGATTGGAAAAAGAATGAGAATTCAAGTCTTCATCTAGCAGCTCTGCTCACAGTTAAGAGACAGATTAAAACTTCCAAGTTTCTGAAACTTCCAAGTTTCTGTTTCAAAGGTAAATAGTATACTTTGGGTTTGATTCAGAAAGGTTGGTGCAAGCTGCAGCAAAGGCAGCTTGTGTGAACCACTGGTGCACTTGGGACCCTGTGTCTGATTTACTATTGGGTAGGGTCCTGGTGGCAAAGTCCCGCAGCTTGTGGCAACCCTGGCCCTGAGCCAAACCAACAGCGCATAAGGAAGTGTGTCACAAGCCATGGATTGGCTGTGCAGCAGTGGTTCCATGGACAGTGGTCCCTGGTGGCTAGCAACCCCTCTCTAGCCCCATTCTCGGTGTATTAAAAGAAAATTCTGTCCCTGGTAGTCTAGTACCCCCACAGAGTACCAGAGACAGAATTATATTTTAATACATGAGAATCAGGGATGGGGGGGCACAGCACAGTGGCTCAAGGTTCACAACCCTCCCAGAGGATTTCTAAGTACCCATAGACCAGCCCTTGACTGGTCTAATGGTTCTTAGCCATTTGCCCTCTGGGAGGGTTTTGTGAATATCAACTTAGGGGACACAGCAGGCTGCACCTGTCGCAAACCCTGTAGGACAATGCTGCAGCCTATTTTGTGGCACAAGGCTGGTGTAAGCCCCCTTTGGTGCATGCAGCCTGTGTTGGCTGCTTTTCTGAATAGCTCCTGGTGCATCTATTGGTACAAGGTGCCACTTGCGTCATTTATGTTTGATGCAGGCACCTTGTGTCATTCTACTGTCTTTGTGAATCAAGCCCCTTATCTCAAAATCAAACAAATAGAAAGACAAGGAGAAAAATTTAAGAACGATATTTCTGGCATAAAGACTGCAAGTCAAATAATTAGTTCTTGTACGTACCATTAAAAATTTAATTTTAAGAATACCATTTTAAAGACAGGTTTGTATAGCTTAAATACAATATGGCATTAAAGAAAACAAAAAAACTGCAATTTCAAAGAAAGTTTTCTCTTCAGCAGGCTGCCCACATTTTTGATGTTTTCTCTAATAAAGAAGCACATGCCTGTGGTTACTTTTGTGTGTACTAAGACTAGTTACTTCCTAAATTATCTACCATTTCTTGCACATCTACAGCAGGTTGCATCCTCTGAAGAGTTTTTTTTATTATTCAAGTACATGGAAGGAACTATTCTGTATAATGTACAAGCAAAAACTATTTGGTAGTGCAGTTATTTTGGATTATACACAAAGACTAACATAGAAAATGCTGGCAAAAAAGGACCAGTGACCCATCTAGTTTGCCCTGTTTTACCATATCCTACCCTGTGACCTAATGTCTAGGCAGGTTTATTGCCGATTTAAAAAAAATTCAATGATCAAATAAACTTACTGTAACCGTTTCACATTCTAAGTAGTGACATATGATCAGAACCACATTATTCTCTCTAATCAAGGCTATGATACAGGAAGACTATTACTGAAGCTAATATTTAATAGTGTACTTTAGAATTACGGTATTAGTTGTAGTAGTCTGCCACTAACTGTTAGTTACCCTTCTAATGTTTTAGCTGACTGCTCAGTAGACCTGAACACCTTGACAACCTTTAACAACAAGAAACTGGATTATGAAATGCCTGAAGGTTGCTACCACATCCTGGCACAAGACTGTACTCATGATCTCAACTTCCTGGTCATGGTGAAGAAAGCTGAAGAATTTTCTGAGCAGAAAGCAGTTAATATAAAACTTGCTGATCAGTAAGTATCACCATATGTTAAATGCTGCTCAGGAAAAGGGATACATGATCAGAGAATGAATTTGAAGTAGCATGCATTCGGCATATAAACCAAAACCTGGGATGGTCTGTACTCACTGGTACAAGGTGCAGTGCTTGTCAGGAATTTTCTGCCCTTACTTGAAACAACGACACAACGAAAAATGACCCACACTCACTTGGTCAGGTTAGCGTTCAAAAAAATTATGAACCAGGAAAATCCACCTGAAAGATTGTCAGTTTTATTGAAAAGGTATTCTTATTACAGCTCAGTGACTGACAACTAAGGTCTGCTCATGCTCAGACACGCAATACCCGAACACCGCATACCAGATGCCTGCTACTTTGTTCAGGTGGAGCTTCGTCGGGGGGGCGGGTACCTAGTGTGACATGAGTCCCTAAATATTGATGTGTTGATGTTAGTAGACTGTCACATCACTGCATCTTTCTTTTCTTTTTTCTTTTTTTATACCTGATAACTTAAGAGCATTACTGTCCATTTTCACAAGTGGCATCTAAGTAGTTGCTTGCATCAGTAGGCCCAGTGGGACTCAAGCAACACCACCATAATGTTACAAGTGCATAAATAGACACTGATTTGGTCTAATATATACAAAACAAAAGCATTAGAAAAGGTGTTTCTGCAAAAACCAAGGAACATAATACAGGCACAACTCGTTACCATATTTACAGTATAATAGAATTGCATTTTGTGGTTGCTCACAGCTTTATTTCATTAATTTCCACCATTGAAAAGAAATAAGTAAATCTGTAAGACAGCAATAAGTAATAAAAGAGAAAACTGCAAGCCAGAATTGGGAGCTGCCCCCATCATTCTGGCATATGAACCTGTGTATTTGAATGGTGAGTTATGCATGCAATTCCCCATGCTCTCCAAATCTCTTACTGCACCTATGCAGAAAAAGAAAGAAAAAAGACAACTTGAGTTACCATTTCAGGGAAGACATATACTGTATATTGACAAATATAAATAGTATTTCTCTGAACCAGATTAAGCTATTTCTGCTGTTTTAGCCCCATTTAACACTTTTCCCAAGGATACTCCCTTGATGTTTTAAATTTCTAAGTTTTTTAGGCAGGATGTGGGGGGGTATTTTATCTGCATGTTTCCAAGGGGGATTGAGGTCCTATAGGACCTCATGAGCTGCATTCAGAATATCCAGCACTGTGGTCAAATAATTATTTTTGATTACAGAACTCTTAACCAGTGGTTTCAAAATTGAGACATGTAAAGTTCAATGGGTTTAAGAGAGAAGGGGGATTCATAGAAAGGGTTTTAAATTAACTTTAAATTAAACTAGCTAACTAAATTCCAGTTTATGTTCAGACCCTTTGGCTATAGGCTATTAAGAGAAAAATCCAGTAGCTCTCTATTTGTAAGAGCTGATGCAGCCTGTCCCCTTCTCTTTTTCCTACTCTAACCTTTTTCAATCCAATAAATGGAAAATCAATGGGGCTACTGTTATGGTGAAATAAAAAATGTTAATCCTCAGGGCTGTCTGTTGCCTTTTCTAATGTCTGGGCTATGTTCCTGAATCCTCAAAAAAATCCTTCATAATCCTTCATAAAAAGGGTTTTAAATCCCAGTTTATGTTCAGACCCTTTGGCTATAGGCTATTAAGGGAAAAATCCAGTAGCTCTCTATTTGTAAGAGCTGATGCAGCCTGTCCCCTTCTCTTTTTCCTACTCTGACCTCTTTCAGTCCGATAAATGGCAAATTAATGGGGCTACTGTTATGGTGAAATAAAAAATGTAAATACTCAGGGCTGTCTAAGTTGCCTTTTCTAATGTCTGGGCTATGTTCCTGAATCCTCTGCTGGAGAGGACATACAGTCTAACCCAAATAGATTTTATGGCAAGTGCATCGCAAGGCATAGACAATGAAATTTGTACTGCATGAAATGAACTGTTGCACAGTACTTTCACAAGAGCTTAGTGAAAAACGTTTACCTTGGTGACAAAGTGCAAATATGGCAGCTGCCACATTTAAACACACTAGGTGGTTTAGTTGGCAACCATATTGTACTGGTAGCCCTGAATGCAGCAAAGTGACTTTGTATCAGCCTGCCTTTGACACTGGGACCTAATCTGAGTGTTATTCTGGGTTTATTGCCAATACTTTCCATTAATACTGGGTCTACTAACAGTATTTGCCAATACCTGGTTACCATATTGCCTATTTTTCCAGACAGGTGATTAAACTGTGTCACAAAATGGACTGGAGAGTCACTTTCAGACTTCCTAACTTTAGGCTGTAGCAGTGTATCACATTCAAGGGATTTTGCCCTTTCAAATGCAGAGTAAGTCATTTTGACACTGTACTCCTGCTCAATACTCTGTCCCTAAATTTGTTTCATTGCTTGATAAATTCATCAAAATCTGTACAATTGTGGCTGATGTGCAAAAATTGCCTATGGGAAATAGAGTCCTTGAGCAGCTTGGGATGTGCACTACTGGCCAATAACAAGCTATTGGTTGGAGCTGGTTTTCTATAACTCTTTGTTTTCACCTTGTTGTTCGAGTCTGCCATTATTGGGATGCTTAAGAAGTTAATAGACATGGGATCCATGTTGTAAGTGAAACGTAAATTTCTTTACAGTTTTATTACTTCTTGCTATCTTCAGGTTCAGGTTTATTTATCAACAAATGCCATATGTAATTACAATATATTACATCCATTTAAAACAATTGGATAACATGAATACACTCTATATTATAATATTAATAAAAAGTCGAAGTACTCGGCTGTACATTATAACATATCTTAATCTAGTTTCCTTAGATACAATAATCATTCAACTCATCCTCCTTTCCATTATGTATTTTTTTCTTCTCTATCATATTAAGAAGGGAAGCAACAGATTTAGATTTAAGTAAATGTGTAGCCATATGTTTGGTTCCAGCGCCCCTATCAATTTCTTCCTCTCTTTCTCATACAATAGATGTGTGTGTGTTCAGCATATAGCCTGCTAGATACTCAAAGGTGTTTACACAAGAATGCCTGTAAATATTCCACTTGCACCTGATTTTCTAAGCAAATTGTAAGCATGCAGGGCAGAGTAAGTCTTTGGTCATTCTTCAGATTGCCTAGCATTTATATCTAAATATGGCAGAATACATCCAAACTTGATGCATTGTGCTGTAAAGCAGGATAGGCTGTTATAACCCATTCAACCTGCAAGTGACCCAGCACAGTCTCACTGGTGTTAAGAAGAAAGATGCAGCAGGGCCACTTTGGGGCCCCATCCTACAGTTTGAAAGTTCTGTCCCAGATGTCTAAGGAAAGGAATCCATCGTAAATTGTTCAAAATATTTCTAGAATATGAATATTACTTTGACATGGAAAAAGTATAGTAAACCTTAACCACTGCATTTCCTTGCAGCTATTTTCAAAAGTATTTTATCATATGCTGCTAACAAAGCTGAACCTATTACAGTGCAGGCATTATTAAATGCCCCCGAGATACCATACTCAGCTTTCTTAACTCAAGGCATATTATATTTATTTACAGCAATTCTTATTAATGTATACATGTATTTAATTTTTGATAACCAGGTAGCACATCAGACAAGAAATTATCTATTTTCAAGCACAATATAGAAGGGTACAGTTTGGCAAGTACTAGATGGACAACTGGCAATCTGAACAAATTACAGTAGTTGAAAGCAATGATTTTATTTATTTATTTATTTTAAATTGCTTCACCAGGTAAACATACAGAGATACAAAGAATAGTGAGGTGTGGCATCTAGCACCTCAACCCTCAGTGCCAGCAGGCTGGCTAAGCTACAGTGTATTTCCAAGCAAAAGTAAACTATATCATAGCATTTTCTGTAAAAGGAGATGGGACAGACTCCTTTTACCACTACCAGAAGGGTGAGACACCACTTGAGCTGTTCCCTTCTCATTCCATTTATACCCTTGCCCATACTGTACAAGGCCAGGATATGGGAACTCCTATTCACTTCAGAAACTCCTGGCTCTGCACTTCTTTTAAATCTGCCTCACATTTATTTTGGGGAGTGTGATCCTGGAGGCAGAACACAGAGTGACCAGTAAAATATATTACCTGTACATTCCAAAACACAGTCACAGTAGGATTTAAAATAAAATATTTTTAATTGTATCAACACAAGCTACAAGTATACAAATAATATCTGAGGATAAACATTACACTCTAGTGAAATGATAAACAACCAATAGTGAACAACAGAACTACAATGATCAGAACAACTTGAACTAAGCTGAAATGTAAATTGTTTTTCCACACTGCTTTCCATGAAAATAACTTACCACACAAGTACACTTTCCTAGTGACCCACAGCACTAGGACCGATCTTTTTCACTTTCTTCCCAAACAAACACAACATTTGTCAAGGCTTTTCCTGAATGCTGGATGTACACAGCTCTGTATCTGCTAAGAAAGTGAGGGGGGGAGAGAACCGTCTAAGCTCTGCACCCAAGAGATATATTGGCCCTGCAGTTTCTCAGCATTCTCAGAGTTGTCAAACATTATTTTCTGTGATCCCCCCCCCCCACATCTTCTTGAACAGGGTTCGTCTGTCCCAATAACCTCCTAGAGAGAAATTCATAACTGTAGTCACTGAGTTCTTTCAGATTTAAAATGGAGGTAACTAAACTCCTGCACACTCAGACTCACCAGTTCCACTGCCTTTGTGCAAAAAGTCAGTTAAGGATGACACATTGTTAACAAATGTATGTTCATTACCTGAACTCTTACATTGCGTTTGCAGTGATCATCCCCATTTACAAGGAACTGTGGCATTTTTCAGGAATGTTTAATATAAAAGCAAATTGGCTTAAATTTCAGAATTAAAAGACAGTATATAATTTTCCAAAGTGTGCTGAACTGCTAATGCTGTCCTTAAGAGCATAAAAGAAACTCTGCAAGCAGACCAAGGGATTTATTATTTCTGCTAATGGGATACCCTATGGTGGGTAGAGATTCAGTGCAGCAATGTAACAGCAGCATCTTCTACAAGGAGAGGCACAAAGCAGACCTCAGTAATAGAGAATAATGGGTTGGCACACATTAGAGTAGATCAAAGGATGGCCGAACAATCACTGCATTTTCCCATCCTAGAGTCCAGTGTACCACTGAGCAGTAACCAGGTATCAGAATAGTGCAGAGTCATCATCAACAAGTTTATTGTGCGGCTAATAAGCCTTACAATGTAAAAAACAGAACAAGTACAAATCTAAAAAATTACAGTATTATCACATCTATTAAGATAAAACATCTTTGGAAATGGTAAGTTTTAGATCATGACATACAATTGTTATCTTTACTTAAAAATTCAAACGTCATAGAAAGCAGAATACACAGTTCAGACAACATTCAAGTTCTTCCTAATTTTATCTATTGCCAAAAAATATTTGGTAACTCATTCCAGTGACCAAACATCACTTGTATGTAACAAAATGTTGGTTAAAATCTTTTTGTCTAGAACATACATCTCATTCAAAAAAAGACCCAACCAGTAGGTCCTTTGGAGCTGGTACCAAGAACAATCCCATAGTACATGTACAAGATTTTCTTCACCCCCCCCATAGCGCAATCGCAATCCCCAGAAACAAAACCTTCCACCTTATAACGATAAAGCAGGAGATTGCGTTTTGCTTGTTCAAACTTATAATTAGAAAACATGGCTCTCATTCTAGTATCTGTCAGAATTTCCAAGTAAGGTTTAAAACCAAAGTAATAATTATTTTCTGAAAACCATTTTGAATAGTGTGAAGATTTAATTAATTGTAAATCCTTGGTCATCCAATTATTGACAATTTTCTTTGTGATATATAACTTATATTTCAAACTTAGGAGAATACCTTTTTCTGTTATCTATTTGAGATTATTTAATTCATTATCCGTCATTATTTTCATTAAATTGGTATACCATAATTTTTGTTTGATCCCTATATTAAACCGTTTTTCCTTTTCCCTTACCACTATGGATGCCAGAGCTGAAGAGTCTTTTCTACTCAGAGTAAACAAATGACTTTCCTGGATTCCATCAGGGCTTTGAGATTATTAAGTCCCAATTCTGATCTTAAGTAAACTGCTGGACATGAAAGGTCCACCTTTAGCAGTGAACATAAATATTTATGTAATAAGACAAGCATTTTATTTAAATTGGTTATGTTCCATATTTCTGAAGCATAAAGTAGTTGTGAATCAAACTTAGCTTTTATAACTTGTATCAAGGGTTTTAAAGTCATCCCTCCATATTTTAAATTGAAATGTACCAAACCTGCAACTGTGCTCTTTAACTTGTCTAACAAGGTTTGAGAGTGTTTTGACCAGGTTGTATTTTCTTGAAAAGTTACACCTAGATACAGGTATCCTTTAACCCTTTCCAATCTCTCTTTCCCCAGTGTCCAAAGTGTAGAGCTTTTCTTTTGTCCCCTGGAAAAAAAAAACCTTTGTTTTATTCCAGTTTATTTTTAACTTTAAAGCAGAGGACTTTAGAGATATATTGTCAGGGTGGGATATTCAAAAGGGTTGCGCCATGCGCAATAGGGTTTCACCTGCGCAAGTCCGAAATTGCGCCATTCTGCGATATTCAGCAGGAGGCAGTTGCGCTACTGAAAACATGCTGAGCAACAGCGCAATGCAAATGAATGCATGCTGAACTGGAGGGGGAGGAACCATGCATAAACTGCACAGCCCGATATTCAGCCAGGCTGTGCAGAGTTGTGCAGGCACAACCCCCAACCTGCGCCTGCACAACTTTGAGCCAAAAAAAAAAGGAGTAAGTCGAGGGCCACCCACAGGTGAGCTGCCGCATTGTAGGGCGCAACACAGCAGATGCCACCTGTGACTGGCCCTCAACCTACTCCCTGTGTCCCCCCTGCAGCCTGATCGTGGCCAAAAGCAGAAAAGTCCCCCCTCCCCCGACTGGCCCGATAGAGGGCATAAGCTTAAATCACCCCCCACCAGCCCGATCGTGGGCAGCAAGTGTTCCCCTGAACATATCCCTGGTGGTCAGTGGACCGCTAAGCCCGATCACGGGTTGAAGAGTTTAAACCCCTGAACATATCCCTGGTGGTCAGTGGACCAATAAAGCTGATGCGGGCTGCATTATGTTTAACACCCCCACCCCAACAGACCATATCCTGGTGATCTAGTGTCCCACCCACCCACCCATGAAGCCCACCACCCGGCTCCCCAGCGGCTGGCTGCCGGGGGCGAATGAGCGAAACTTCCATGGTGGTGAGACTAGACTCACCAGAATATGATCTTGAGAGTGAAAGGCTATACAGCCATGATGGGCTTGCTCGGTCCCACTGGACCCTGGATATCTAGAGTTAAACTCTTCAGCCTGTGATCGAGCTTATCGGTCCGGGACCTGAGGTATTCTGGGGGTTTCAAACCTCTTCAGCCCGCGTTCGGGCTTATCAGTCCACTGGACCACCAGGGATATGTTCGGGGGGAACACTTTGCTGCCCGTGATTGGGCTGGTGGGGGAGGGATTTAAGCTTATGCCACGATCAGGCCAGTCAGTGGAGGATTTCTACACATTTGCCAGCGATCGGGCTGCAGGGCGTCAGTCCCAATGGCTGCTGCTTAGCAGGCGCCAGGCACAAGTCCTCGGGGATCGGTGCACCTGCATGCTAATGGCATGCAAATGGGACCATAAACAGATGCAAATGGACCCCTGCATCTTGCATGAATTATGCCCCATTGCATGTCACCGCTGAATATTGGAAATTTGCGCGTGGTGCAATGGTACTTGCTACATGAGTTGAATGCTCCACTCTGACCACTTGCGGTGGCGCAAGTTCCACTGTGCCATGCACGGTGGCTGTGGCTGGGGGGTGATATTCAAAGGAGTTGCTCAATAGCGTAACTCCTTTGAATATCGCTCCGGCCACACCCCTGTGCAACTATTTTGTGCAGCGCAAGGGCTTGCGCCACAAAATAGCGCAGTTTGAATATCCGGCCCACAGTGTTTTTTGTAATCCTGCTTTTGATAATGAAAATATGACTATGTCATCAGCAAATGCCAAAAGAGGACATTTGCACAAGTTTATATTTGGTATATTGATAAATTCCTCAGCACTATCTCTCAACATATGATCTATATACAAGACAAACAATAGGAGTGCTAGAACACAACCCTGTCTTACATCCCTATTTATTTTAAAGGAGGAAGAAATGCCTCCTTTTCTACCCAATCTGATGTTAGCCCAGTTAGCCATATATAACTGTGAAATAATTGAAACCAAGTTGTGGTCTATACCCCTGGTTAACAGTATCTTCCACAACAATTCTCTTGAAATGAGATCAGATGCTGAGGAATAATCCACAAAAAGGGTGTACAATGTTTGTCCCCTTATTTTAACATATTTTTCTATTAAAGTGATGTAAAATGAAAATATTATCCAAAGTGGAAGAATCAAGCCTAAAACCCACCTGATAAACGGCGAGGCCTCCAGTTCTTTCCACCTCTACTTTTCATCTTTCTAATATAACTCTTGCAAATATTTTTGAGTTGATATCTAGAAGACTAATTGGTCTGTACATAGAAGGGTCCTTAGTACTACCCTTTTTGTGGATTGGAATAATTGTAGCATCTTGCCAGGAAACTGTTAAATTATTTGAATAAATACGTTTGCTATAATATACTGTAAGAAATCTACACCAAAGAGAGGGGGAAGAAAGAAAAACTTCTGCAGGGATACTATCTGATCCAGGGGCTTTATGCCATTTCAATAGTGCCAAGGCATAATAGAATTCATCTAATGTTATCTTATAGAAACTCTGATTAACCAAAAGTGCCTCTGCAACCTGGTTATCAGGGTCAAAAAAGATAGAAGAAAAGTGAAGAATCCACCTGTCTGCTGTTATATATGTATCTATTTCTGTTTTGTATTAATTATTTCCCTTAGCAACCAGTGTCCAAAAACTTTTAATGTCATTCTGCTGAACAGCTTTTAACATATTCCCCCACATCTTATTATAATAGTCTTACTTTTTATTTTTAATTAACAGTTTATAATTTTTCTTCTCCAGATTAAGTTCCTTTAGATTTTGCTTATTACGAATTAATCTATAGTCTTTAAGTAACCTTTTTATCTGTAATATCCTTTGGTTACATTCTTTGTCAAACCAGTTATGCTCTTTATATGGTTTCACTTGACATTCTAGTGCAGTCCTAAACTTTGAAAATAAATTATTTAAATGCACAGTTAAATTCACCAATTCACTACTTTGTAATAACTTATAATCCAACAAAAGAATGATTCTTGAAGTATCTTATCAATTTTAATCTGCGATCTTTCCTGCCATATAATTCTTTTGTTCATTCTAATTTCTGACATTGACAAAGACGGCAAAGCCACGCTTTCAGTTATTTGTTTTCTTTTTTCTAAAACTAATGGGAGGTGATCACTTTCTGGTCTTAAAGATATATTTAAAGCTTTCCAATAATTTAGTGGGCCAGACCAGAGTATATAATCTACTATAGATGCTCCCCTAGATAAAACAAAGGTATAATAACCCTCTTGATCTGCATTCATTCTACCATTCAGTGGATACAACAAAAATCCAGCATATAAGCAATCAGTTTATTGCCACTATTTATTTTTTGATCCTTAGAATTTCTTTTCAGCATACCTTCATTAAATTGAGAAATGATCAAGTTGTCAACTAGGCCATCGAACATGCCAATACGTGAGTTAAAGTCTCCTAAAACACATCATTTGGACCTTGGATACTCATGTATCAACCTCATAGTATCATGTGTTAAATTAAGCCAACTGTCCTCAGTGTAATATTCTGAATTCTCTGGAGGCACATAGCAATTAATAATAAGAAAGGAATTTTCCCCAATTGTTAGTTCAAGGACAATGTAATTATGGTGCTGAAGTATTTCTTTAACTTTATCAAAGGATCCTATTTTAATAAAAGTTATAAGACCCCCATATGGTCTCCCAAATGTGTTAACTTTTAGACCCTGTATGGAATAGTACTGATAATCATTTAAGATAACTTGATAATTCTCACTATTCCAAGTTTCTTGCAAACAAATGAAATCATGTTGTTCAAGAAATCTTTTACAATCTGGATCATTGATTTTTGAAATCCATCCAGCTATGTTCAAGGTAATAGTGGTGGAACCTTTCATAGAGTCATTATTCTCAGATACTACACTAATCAGACTGTCCTGATGTCAATTTGTTTCATATCCAGCTATAGCTAAAGATCTGTTAGTTGTTGGTACAGTCATTATAACATTTGGTCTGGTTTCAGCTCTCCATTTTAAACCATCCAGGAGCTCATCAGCTTCTACTAAATTCAAATCTATACCATCTAATTTGGTTTGAGTTGTTCATAATCATTTGTGCAAGATAATTAGAGGAAATCCAAATATTAATCTGACTATCCCTATGAGGGCTTGAAGCAATAATATAGCCATGTTCATCTATTGGAATCCTCATAAAGTTAACAAAAAGGTCCCTTAGCGCCTTAGTCAAAGATTCTGAATTGTCATTAAGAAGATTAGACATGCCAAATAGGCATAAAGTTTTTCCCTTGCTACTGTTTTCTGATTCTTTATTAAAAGAGGATCCATTTGGAAATGTAAGCATAACATCCAAATCCTGCATAAAAATTCTATTAATCCATAAATAGTTTGCAACTCTGGGGGTCAGAAACATTACTTCTATAAGTACTGCTCTCATCAAAGGGATACTCTTGACATCTATTATATCTTCCTCTCTCAATTCTGTATCAGACTTATTACTGAGGTAATGCAGTCTTTCTTTTTCATTGACCAGAGGATCAAAGGATCCCCATTTAAGTGGTCCATAAAGTCTAATCAGGGGATAGGTATTAGTCCATTCCTCTTGTAGGTAACCTGATATCTTTGTAGAGGGGGATGGTACACTATAGATATTATTTTCTCTCTTATTGGGTGTAATGCTTGCATTCTTCAAAACAGTATCCCCCTTATTGGTAATTTCTGTAATATGCCCTTGTTCAATACTGTTAGGATAATTCATTTGAGCAGTTAACGTTGAAACTTCCTTGCCCAATAAATCTAATGCTACAAATAAATCCAAGTGCTCGTGATTTATATCAGGATCCTCAGTATTATTAGATTTTACTAGAGGAAAACAAGCTTTTTCCTGTTGATCATATTTACTACATAAGTCCTCTTTAAAGTCTTGCACATCGGTAGTTTTTTTTTTTTAACAATACGTGATCTTTGCCTTGCTCACTTTTGTTGCATAGGTCCCCTTAAATTTTGGACATTCACTAAGTAACTCAACGTTGATGGATTTTTACACTTTGTATTTGTTTGTTTTTGTCTAGTTTTATTTTTTCCCTCTGTTTTTCTTATGGCAAGTTTCAGCTTTGATTGTATTCCCCAGTATTGCCCATGATAACAGAGAATGAAACTACACTAAACTCAGGTCTATTCCAGCCTCTATACATGATTTAATTACAGATTTTTCAGTCTCTGTTAATTAATATAGTATCTCTCTGATCTTGTCCTAAAAAAGCAGTCAAATTATCAATTTTAGCTCTATTTACAGCAACTTCTGTCCTTAAAACCTCCATTATATTCCTATTGATAACCATCTGCTCCAGTATAATTAAATGCGCATCATAGGGATTTTTTAGCAACCCAATCAGATCACCATCTAAGCAAGTCGGCTTAAATGTTCCCTGTATTTCTCGATTCTGACTGTGGAACGTTCCAAAACTGTCTTCTGGATATTGTTTTACACTTCCTACATTCTCCAACAGTTTTAACCCCTCTGTAGTATGCTGTAAATACATGATAACATCATCCAACTTGGTATTTGCAGTGGGAGTCGAAGTAACTACTTGTTCACCTCTCAATGCAAAATGATGTCCCTCTTGTGTTAAATTAGTGACCCACTGATGTGACACATCTTCAAATAGACTTCCAATTCTAATGTTATCCTGGACAGCATGATTATCATCGGAAGTTTCCGTAAACTGCTGGATGTTAAGGGATCTATTGGTAGGACTTCCTGCAAATAGTAAGATGGCCCTTGTGGCTCCAAAGCTCAATAGATCTTCTTGCATAATATCGCGTACTATTCAAGGAGACATACTGGGCTAGTTTCACCTTTGGGCTAAAATGGTCATTTGAGTAATCATGGGCTTTCACTGCAGATGCATCTAAAGGAGTCTTGGAGTGGAGATCCTACTCACTGAAGGAAACAAATGTTCAGTTATTTTAGTGTCTTGATTTTTTAATAGATGGCAATTCATACAAAGGAGAAACATCCTCCTTTTGTTGTATCTGTAAATGTGTATTTACCATAATGCTACAGTCTATTTGGTTACTTAGGCCTAATTAAGAACTTTAAAATACTTTGGATGCTAACAGTAACAACAATCTAAATCAAACATTAAAATATTAGAACAAAAAAACCTAAATGCTCTTAAACAGTGCTGTTCTCAGTTAATTATGACTTAACTATAATGGCATAGAATACCAAATATAGTCAATAGACATATAAACAAAAATAAACAAGTGAGTCAAAAGCCCATTAAATCGAATCAATTTGTAGAATAAAAAGCTTATGACCTTATGTCCATAACAAATAAATCATTCTGTGCTGCAACGTAAAAGAAGATGGGAATCTTGACTGTTCCTTTGCTTTCCTTTTTAAAAGTTCCAGTGGGGAATCATTTGTTCATATATAGATTAAATAAACCAGTCCAAATGGTCTCCAACAGTTCCAATAAGATGTAAATTTATAGCAGTTTTATAGCAGTTTTCACAGCAATTGCCCTCTCCTCTGATCCGCATGTAAGAAACATGACCAGGGTCCCAGGGCACCAACAAAGGTTTTGGCCAGGTATGGCAGTCTGTGAATCAGCAGTCCGAATGCCTTTCACACACGAATGCCTTTCACACACTCCACAAGAGGCGGGCTGCTCCATTGCCTTCAGCACTCCAAGCCCCTCCTGGGGCAGCGAACAACACAGACTGCAATTCCAAATGCTGATGCACAAGATTTCCTGGTAAGAAAAATCTAGTGCAGAGTCAGCTATGTTAAGTCCAACACATGAATGTTATCTGTTCATGCTGTACTTATGAAATGCAATGTAGAAACCCCTCTGGGTCACTGAGCTGAAGAAACCCACCTCTGGATCAGTGGCCTGATAAAAACCACATCTGGACTGCAAGGCTGAAGAAAACCACCTCTGGGTTTCCAGGCTTACAAACAATACCAGCCGTTGCTTGGCTTAAGCAACACCTTTGGATCAGTGGGCTCAAGAAAATTTCCTCTGGATTGCTGAATTGAAGAAAACCACCTCTGAGTTATAGGGCTAAAGACAACTGACTCTGGGTTACAGGGCTGAAAAAAAGCCACCTCGGGATCACTGGGCTGAAAACAGAACCTCTCTGGGTCATGGGCTAAAAGAAACTACCCTTGGATTAGAGGGCTGAATAAAACCATCTTTGGGATACAGGTACTGGTGAAGAAAGACCCTAATCCAAATGTGCATCAATAAAGTCCTAACAAGCCAGTGAGGGTGACTCCTATTTTAACTGACTCACTTCATTAAGTTGGGCTTCAGGAATTGGAGCACTTCTGTATCTGCCCTGTCTAGCTATCACCTGTGCTGAACAGACAACTGACCCCTTTGTTAGCAGACAGGCAGGGAGAGAAACAAATTACTGACTTTCTTTTGTCTCTCAAACTTTGAAATACTCTGGATGGAATATGCAAGGATACTGCTCTAAAAACAGGAGATGTAGTAGATATCTACTGTAGACCACTTGACATGTAACAGAATGCTGCCCTGGAATACTTTGAGTATAATGTAGTGCTGCTCAGAAATAGAAGGAATGTAACAGAACACAGCTCTGGAACAAGTGGAATGACAGGAATATTGTTCTAAAACACTAGAAATGCCAAAACAAAATTGCTGCTCTAGAATACTTGGAATGGAACACTACTCTGGAATACTTGGAATGCACTGAAATGCTGTATTGGAACCATTTGAATGCAACAAAATACTACTCTGAAATGCATGTAATACAATGAAATGCTATTCTGGAACACTTTAAATGCTATAAATTGATGTTCTGGAACACTTACAATACAATGGAATGATATTTTGGAACACTTGGAATGCAACAACTACTGATCTGTAACACTTGAAATGCAATGGAATGCTTCTCTGGAATATTTTGGATCTAAACAAATTTACCAATAGCTCCCCGCATGCATGTAATAAACAAAGTCATTTTGCAAAACTTTGAATTCTTTTAGAAATGTCACTTTAAATATGTGCACTACTCTTGATGTCTCAAATGTAGTGCATGTTTAGCATAGAACAATTCACCTTTTGCAAAAAATTTGTCAAACATGCTTTGCTGGTATAACTGAGCATTGTCTCTTTAAATAGCACTTGTCTGTTGGGAACTCAGAGGGCTAGTGCATTTTCTAGGCATCTTTCACCACACAGAGTCCATTATAAGGCTTTGTTGTCTGGGCACAATCCAAATAAATTAATATAATGAGGCTCCCCACTTGCTTAGGGAATGGTGAATGGCAGAAACTGCTACTTAAAGAGCACCACTTCTGCTATGCCTGTCCTTCCAATTACCCCCACCCTGAATGAGAGGAATTTATAAATCATTGGTCCTGTTGATGAATCCTGGCCACTACCTACTGTCTACTGTCCCGACCGGTCAGGGCTGACTTTCTTCATCCCTCCCTGATCTGGGAGAGGGACAACTGTGGCAGCGGTTGGCTTATACTCCACAAACTCTGAGTGGGCTTTGGTGTCCTGGGGTTCTGTGCCCCCCCTATGGGTGAGCAACTACCATTCACATGGGCAATCTCAGTTCAAAGAAACACATTTTTGATTGTTGTTACTGAGACTGGATGTTTCTACTCCACTCACTATCACCTCTAGGAACACATGCCTAGAGGCAAGAGTCTACCTCTCATGAACTGCTGCTTCCAAACACTGTTGGACTAGAAAGAAGTGTACCACTGGACATTCACTTTCTGATGGAGTTGCAATTCATGCTAAAGGGGCCCCTTCACTGGAAGAGGACAAGGACCATAGCCAAAACTGAAAGGCACTGCAAAACAGAGGTGAGCCTTCACTATGCCTCTCAGTCCCCTGCACCCTTTTTCTTCCCCAGTCTACTCACTACTGCCCCCTAACAGTAGACAGGACAAAGCTCCTAGCTTGACGTTCTGGACAGAATACTCAGAGCCCAGCAAGCCACCAAATGGGCAACAGTGAAAATTCAAAGGTTGCAGTGAGAAATCACTGACTGGAGTTCACAGAGTATTAAAACAATTCTATTTATTTATGTATGTATGTATGCATGTCTTTGATTACAGGGAAAGTGCACTGAACTAATAGACAGTTGTCAGGCATGACCTGGGCCAAAAGATGGCACAATGAGAACATACAATACAAATTATGATGAATTAGAGGGTCAAGTATCAACACACAGCAGGAATACAGAACATGTTAAGTTTTGTACAAGTCCTTAACAAGGGAGAACATATTACAAATTTGCAGGTTAAAGGGAATACAACAATGAGATACTAAATTCAATTGGCAGACACAATATAATAAGTGCTAAACTGAGACATAGCAGAGGAGAGCAGAGTGTAGGTGTCCTCAGGATGGAGAGACATTTTGTCTGAGGATAGTATGGAAGGGGATTTACAACAAGGGAGGAGAAAGAGAAAGATAAGAGAGATCACCCTAGTGAGCATTGGCATTTGGCTGCAGTCAACAACCAGGCTTTGAGATGGGATTTGAAGGTGAGGTGCATGTCAGTTGAGCAGAAGGACTCTGGGAATTTTTGTTCCACGGTGTCTTTAAACCCCTGGTGATCCTGCCTAATGGTTGAGGGGAGACCGGTAAATGAAAGAAAAAAAATCAAACAGGCCACATGACCTGCCAGAAATGTGGTGGCCAGCTAAATGTGAACCCATACTTGGCTCTGCACATTGACCACTCAGTCCCCTGTCTCCTGTCTTAGCAAGCAACCGTTAATTTCTGTATGGTCCAGCAGTACAAACAGGAGGGTACCAGGGAACACTGTGACATGGTATCCCATTATATTGGTGAACCAAACTGAGCAACTCGAATTTGAGTGACTCAATTTGGTCACCTGACGGAATAGATACTGTGTGAGGATGCCGAAGGGAGGGAATGGCAAGTATCCAGCAAGAGAACAGTGAGAGAAAATCAGGAGGGAGGGTATAGTCATGAGGGTTGAATAAGGGGATAAAGTGTGCTACTGAGCCAGTCAACTGGAGTGGTGGATACGGCCACCGCTCGCAATGTCGGTGGCTCCGGATTCAGGAATGGCCCCAGGTATATCTTTTTTTTCGTGTTGTTGATGGGTGTTATTTTTTTGTGTGTGTATGCTGTCCACTGGTTCCCTCAACTGTGGTGCCCCAGTGGTGGTAGCCCCCCTCCCATATATTCCCCTTTCCCACAGTGTCCATGCCCCCCCTGGAGTTGATTATATTGATATGGGGGTGTGGGTGGCTTGCCCCCACAAAGGGGGGTTGGGGGCATATCCCTCTGCATTAAATGTTGGATTACGTTGTGTTGGGCTATCGCTGGAAAGGGAAATGCTGTGGCTGATGCATAGACTATTTTGGAATCAGTGAAGTGTACTCGCTGTTGTGCGAGTCGCCGTTCCATTTTCACTATTACGACATAGACCCCTGTGGCACCACATAATATAGAACACTGTGGGCCACACCTGAAAAATTGTGCCCATTTTGATCACTACACTATAGAAGACAGTAGATGAGATTGAGACAGTTGAAACAAGAGCGCTCAGATAATAAGAATGCAGGGAAAGGAGTATAATGATATTATAGGTTAAATTAACTTAACGTGTTCTCTCTAGAACTGAAACAGCTACATTAGGAGAGGCCATGATAACTAATTTAAAGATCATGACATGACTAATCAAAGTTGATAGCAGAGAAATCAGTGCAGTAACTGGTCATGGTCATCAGAAAAGGCACAAATGGAGGGGTTTGAGATAAATGGTAGAAGGAAATTCTTCACAAACAGGGTTATAAGATTATGGAACATGCTACCAGTTAATGTAGTAAAGGCAGAGAATAAAACATAATTTAAACTGCAACTTGAACTTAATGGCAGAAAAATGAATAAAAAATTATACTGTAGCCATTCAGAATAGGAGAGTTGAACTGGATATGCTAAACAAGTACAGTGTAGGCAGGGAGAGCTCAGGAAGAGCAGAGTAATTTCAGTGTTGGACATCACTCAGGGCGGTCTCATCAGACTCTCTCTTTTTCAGTCCTCAGTCATCTATGTTTCTATATTTTTATGAGTAGAAAGAAAGGAAAACAGTGTGGTTTTATACAGCACCTTTCTTACAAACTATATCCCAAGGTGCATTATACACAAGAAGAGATAGAGGAGAGAATGGTACTGTCATTTTTGGCAGACATAGAGATCAAAATAGCAGAGATAGAGGTTAGAACAATGTTACATATAAGGAGGTTAAGTGAGGCCAGGGCTCCCTCATGATTTCATGTTTTTGGCTTTTGGGGAGCTAATAGCTCTACAATGACTCAGTGTAACATATAAGTTGATGGCAGATAAGGACCACAAGGCCCATCCAGTCTGCCCATTTCTTTTTCTGCCTTATGAATGTGCCATAGGACTTTACTCTGTCAATGGCCTATCTATTCATACTCCTCTGTATTACTCCCTTATGCCTATCCCATGCCTGTCTGAAGCCCTGCACTGTATTCATATCCATCACTTCCTGAGGTAGACCATTCCATGCATCCACCACCCTTCCTGTAAAAAAGAACTTCCTCACATTACTCCTTAAACGGCCTCCCTCTAATCTCATACTGTGTCCTCTTGTCCTGCTATTTTTCTTATATTGAATCATGTTAGACTCTTTCACCTTGTTAATGCCATTAAGGTGTTTGAATGTTTCGATCATATCACCTCTCTCCCTCCTTTGCTCTAGGGTATACATATTAAGCTCCATTAATCTGTCCTCATATATTTCTGATCCTGCACCATTTTGGTTTCCCTTCTCTGGACTGCCTCAATTTGGTTAATGTCCTTGTGAAGGTGTGACCTCCAGTACTGCACACAGTACTCCAGATGGGGACTAACCAGTGCCTTGTAAAGAGGGATTACTACATTCCTCTTCTGACTTGTGATACCCCTATTAATACACCCCAACATCCCTCTAGCCTTACCTACTGCTTTAGTGGTCTGCTTGGATGATTTCAGGTCATCGGTGATGATGACGTCGAAGTCTCTTTCTTAGCTTGTGACTGCCAGCAACTCCCCTCCCAGCCTATAGGTGGCTTTAGGGTTTCTCTTCCCTATGTGCATGATCTTGCACTTCTTTGTGTTAAACTCCAGTTGCCACTCTTCCAAAAATTTTGTTAGTTTATCCAGATCTCTTTTCATTCTGCCCACCCCATCTGGATCATCTACTCTATTGCAGATCTTTGTGTCATCTGCAAACAGACAAACCTTACCCTCCAGTCCTTCTGCAATGTCACTGATGAAGATATTGAAGAGGGCTGGCCCCAGGACTGATCTCTGAGGTACCCCACTTGTAACTTGCATCTCTTCTGACTGTATACTGTTTACCACCACTCTCTGTTTTCTGCCTGTTAACCAGTTTGCCACTCAGTTGACCAACTTCTGACCCACCCAAAGCCTACCCAGCTTATTAATCAGTCTTCTATATGGAACAGTATTGAAAGCTTTGCTGAAGTCAAGGTAGGCACCATCAACTGCTCCCCCTTAGTCCACCACTCTGGTTACCAAGTCAAAGAAATCTATGAGATTAGTTTGACAGGACCTTCCTTTTGTAAACCCATGCTGTCTTGGATCCTGTGCTCTTATGGATTCCAGCTGTTGCACTATCCTTTCCTTAAGGAGTGCCTCCATAATCTTACCCACTACTGAGGTAAGACTGACTGGTCTGTAGTTCCCTGCCTCCTCCCCTGCTACCACTCTTGTGGAGCGGGATCACATGAGCTCTTCTCCAGTCTTCTGGGACATCTCCTGTGCTCAGAGACTCACTAAACAGTTTTGATAATGGCTCTGCTAGTTCCACCTTTAGCTCCTTTAGTACCCTGGGATGTATGCCATCAGGTTCCATTGCCTTGTCCACCCTGAGCTTATCGAGCTTTTGTAGGACCCTTTCTTTTGTGAAGGGACTAGAGCACACCTCCCTCCCCCCTGTGTCCATGGTGCTAAGCTGTGGGACCTGCCCTACCTTCTCTTCAGTAAATACTGAGCAGAAGTATCTATTTAGGATTGATGCATTTACTTGGTCCTCCTCCTCACATGCCCCCTTATCCCCTTTGATCTTAGCAATACCCCATCTGGACTTTCTCCTTTCACTAATGTATCTATAGAAAGTCTTGTCACCTTCTTTTACTGTTTGTGCTAGTGTTTCCTCGATTTGGGCCTTTGCCTGCCTTACTGCCTTTCATGCTTCCCTTAGGGAAGTTTGGTATGCCTCCCTATCTTCATCCTGCTGCATTCCCTTATATTTCCTGAAGGTCAGCCTTTTGGCTCTGACCTTTTCTGCTACTGTTTTGAGAACCAAAGTGGTTTCCTTCTTCTTTTGCACTTCCTTTTCCCTCTAACACAATGGGATGTAGCTTCAAGTATTGCATCTTTAATGCTTGCCCACTTTGCCTGTACCCCCTCACCTGTATTTCTTTTTGCCAGGGCTAGCTTAACTCTGTTGGCCATCTTATCAAAGTCAGCTCCTCTGAAGTCCCATATTTTGCCTTGGAATGGGATGATTTAGTTCTAGTGGCCAAATTTAACCATACCATGTGATGGTCACTGGTCCCCAGGTGACCTTCTACCTGAAGATCTGTGATCATTTCCATGTTAGTCAGTACTAGATCTAGGATAGCCCTGTCTCTTGCGGGTTGTTGTACCAGCTATTTGAGTCCGTCCCCCTGCAGGGAATCCACCATGTGTCTAGTTCTGGCAGATGTTCCTGCAGGTATTGACAAATCTGTATCTGGCATGTTGAAGTCTCCCATTATTAGAACCTCCCCTTTAGCTATTATGTTTTGTATATCTTCTAACAGTAATGTGTCTATGTCCTCCCCCTGGTCTGGAGGCCTGTACACAACCCCAGTTCATATGGCTGTCCCATTTCCTGTTTCCAGGGTGACCCACAGTTCTTCTGGCTCCCTATGTGTATTCTGAATTTCTGTAGCTTTGACATTTTCATTGATATAAAGCACCACTCCACCTCCCCTTTTTGCACTCGCTCTCTTTTGAACAGTACATAGCTGGGTACTGAAGTCTCCCAAGTGTGGTTACTGGTAAACCATGTCTCGCTAATGGCTACTATGTACAGCTTAGCCTCTGTCATAATTGCCTCAGGTCTGGGATCCTGTTTCCCAGACTGTGAGCATTTGTGTACATGATTTTCCATTGGCCAGATTTCGGTGTGTTATTTGTTGGGCGAGGTCCGGCATTTCTCCTTGCGTCGTATGGGGAGCTGGACCTTTTTCCTTACCCGGTGATGCAAATGAACTACAAACATGCTGAACTCCTGTTTGACCACTAGCTGAGGGGGGAAGGGTGTTCTTCCCATTCAACGTATGGGGTGCTGCACCCCTCTCCCCCATTTGCTAGTTTAAATATTCTGCAAAGATGTCAAACTTCTGCCTCAATGCACTGACTCCCTCCTTAGTCAGATGCAGTCCATCAAATTTAAAGAACTTTCGCTCCCAAAACTGTTGCCAGTTCCCTAGAAATTGATGTCCTTTTTCCTGGCACCAGCCCTTGAGTCACACGTTTAGCTCCCCTAACTCCCCTTCTCTGACCTTCCATCCATCTGCCCCCCTCTCCCAGACTGGCAGGATCTCAGAGAAGGAGATATCAGATGAAATGGATGATAGTTTGTCATCCTAGTTCTCCACAACTGACTGGCTGGCGAGATCGTTAGTCTCTATGTGTACCAGGACATCAATGTTTTCTCCTGCTTCCTGAACAATTTTAGCAATGCGGTCAGTGTCTCTCCATGCTAATGTACCTGGGAGACATCTGACCATTACCCTTGGCTGGCGATACGTATCAACTCCTAGAATCATGAAGTCTTCTATGATCAGAAGTTTTCTGGATTTCCTTTTTTGCTTTTTTTGTTTTGGTTCCTGTTTTGGGTGAGTTTTGTTATGCTATCTCCTGTGCTGCAGTGTTCTGCTCTGCAGTGTCCTCTGCCCCTTTGTTTGATTTCAGAGATAGAGGCAGATATCTGTTTGTAGTTTTTATATGGTTTGTGGAGGTGATATGTTGGAGATCACTGAGTGATGGGGCACCCGATTTGCCCCTCCTAACTACCTGCCAACCTCCCGGACCAACTACCCTCTGCAGTCGAGGTGCTTCTGCTGGATGTTGGGGAAATGGCAGGTGCTTCTTATAATATATTTCCTCTTGAATATAAAATTATAGGTGTGCAATCTCTTCCCATGCTTCCTGGAGCTGAGCCCTTAGATCTCCAATGGCCCAGCATGTAGGACAGTGTCCTAAATTTTTATAAAACTGCCCTTCTGAAAAGTGTTCTGTAGTACCTGCAGTTAATGATAGCCATTCCAAATAAGTTGCTGGGTTTATAACCTGGTCAGAGTAATTATAAGGAAGAAAATGAAAACAAAAGTTTGAGTTTGTGTTTTGTTTGTTTGTTTTTGTATAACTTGTTATAACAAGTTAAATTACTAGTGCCCTTGTAAATGAGGTCACTGTGTGCATACCCCTCTGATCCGCCCCTTCCTGCTTTGCTACAGGAAATGTCACGACTGTGCTATTCTATAAAAGGAGTGTAGAGTGGGGTGGTTGGAGATGGGGGTGGGTGGCCAGGCCCTTCCCCTGCCTAAAAAGAAGAACCACGGGTGAAAGAAACAAGGAGGTAAGATATCAGCCAGCAACAAATGCGGTAGCCCTGAAAGTTTATCCTACTGATAGATTAAACTGTAAAACCTGTAAAGCACTACCTGTAATAATTTCACAGATGATATACCCTGTAAGAAACACTTTGCTACAGACAAAAATAAAGCAGTAACAGAAGATATACCTTGCAAAACACAATTCTGAATCAGAAGATTACAGCAATAATCTGTAAGCACACACCCGTAGGCACACCCTGTAATAATGCAGCAGAAGGTATACCCAGCAGCATTTTGAATCAGAGAAAAATAAAGCAATAAAATGTTAGCAACAAACAGTAACAATCCCTGTGAGTACAAAATAAAAATAACAACACTCAGTAAATCTGCCTAGCCAAAAGAAGCTTTAATCCTTTTCCTTGCTCTGGTAAGATTATTTGCTCTGTCCTTTCAAGCAGCCTAGAAGAAAAGAGTTCAGGTGAAGCTAGGTGCCTTGGCCAGAAAACCTAGTCTTCCACCTCCAAGATATCAACTAACCTGACCTTTTAACCCTTCCCTCTGTTGGAAGTTACTGACAGTCTGTCAGTTCCACCCCGTAGATACACACCTAATCCCCTGGAAGAGCTGTGGGAGGAAAGCAATTAGCTTCTTCAATGTGAAAATATGCTATACCTTGCTGAGAAGTTGTAAGTTTCTACTTTCCAGAAATGTATGGTACATCTTCCAAGCAGCTAATGTTATTGAGAACAGCTAATGTTATTCAGAATATCAGCCCTGAAAGTCACATTATGTTTCCACACATAGTAATAGTATGTTAAGAGTTCAGATTATGAGACCAGTTAGAAGAACTGGGGTTCTTCAGCACACAATAAGGATCAATTTCCACCACTGAAGTACAGAAGGACAATGCAAAGCACAATCTCTACAAATAAATAGCCTAATATAAAATGGGTAGGACATATGTTCTGTTCACTGATTGGTTTAGACATTTGCCTACCAATATGATTGTGTCAGCACAATCAATTTGTAATTTATTTATTTATGTATTTCAGAATGTTACCAGGAAGGGCAAACTAAGCTTATAAGAACTCCTTTCAAGAGGCATTCTGGGAGAGGGGGAAATATGGAGCAAGCAAGCAGTGATTCATCAGTACAAAAAGGTGCACTGTAAATCACATTATAGTGCAGTGAATAACAACAATACACCAAAAGTACATCGTAAATCAGATTAAAACAGTATGGTAAAGTGCAAATTTTTTTTTTTATTTAGTTTTTCTTAACCGGGTAAGTGCACTAGCCAACACAAGGACTATTTTCAGACACAACCCGGGACAGTACAACATGATGAACAGGTACAAGAACATTTTGAACAGAAAGAGAAGCAAACAATACATTATATAAGGAGGAAATGAGCAAATGTACACAATGTAAGCACCTTGAGGGAGCTAATTCAACATAACAGAGGTAGTAGGTAGCATTACAGGTTCTCATGTGGTGAAAACAGATTTAACATGGTACAAGTGGAGGGAAACAGAAAGCATAACAGTAAACCACAGTAGACAAGACAAGTAGCAATTATTGAGGTGATAAACACAGGATAATTCAAGCAAATACAGTTTGTATAGAATTGGGTATCAGGTCTAACTCTGAAAAATAAAGTCTTTAGGATTAAAGTGGAGGAGGAGGGCAGGAGGAGACAGTAAGGTAATATAATGAGAAGAGGGTAAGGAAAGGAAGACAGAGTAGCAGGAGTAAGGGAGGACAAGTATAGGAGGGAGGTGAAAAGGTGGAGGACCAGACAAGAGAGAGGCAGGACAGAGGGATCATAGCAGGAAGTGGGTAAGGAAAGGAAGGAAGAGTAGCAGAAATAGGGAAGGACATGTATAGGAAGGAGGTGAGAAGGTAGAGGACCAGGCAAGAAAGAGACAAGGCAGAGGGATCATGGCATGAAAGAGTTAGAGCGGAGATACAGGAGGAGGGAGATAGGGTTTTGAGAGATAGGAGAAACATCACAGGCAGGCAAGCCTATAGAACTTAGGGGAACGAGGTCAAGACATATACAGAGAGGAAGAGAAAAGGAATGAGAGAGCACTGGGGCATGCAATATAATCAGGACTATCAGGTGGGATCAAAACAAGTGCAGGGGCCAGTACGCGATAGATAACAGTGAAGCTCATTCTTAAAACACCGATGAGACCCAGCCAATTTGAGTTTGGGAGTTAGAGTATTCCAGAACTGGGGAGCCGCACACTTGAAAGCCCCAGTGCCTTTAGTGGTAGAGCATCTTGGAACTTGGAGTAGAGAGTTGTCAGCAGATCTCAGACCGTGAGGGACAGAGTGGGGAATTAGAAACTCTGCCAGAGATTTTGGGGCTTTGAGTCTTACAATAGAGTCAGTAAGGGAACCCAGATAATATTGCCTTGTTGCCATGGGGGAGAGCCATCCTAGGTCATCGTAAAGCTAACAGCGGTGCTTTTGTCTTGAGGAGGAGGTTGCATATTGACATATGTTATTGTAAGTGACATCCCATTTCTGAATCGCAGTTTTGTGAGCACTAGAGAGGATGGGGGCACTGTAGGTTAGGGAAGGTAGCAGTATACCCCTAGCAATGGCTTTTTTAGCAGATGGCATTAGCAAGTAACTAGATTTGTATGCTGCACCAAGTTTAATATTTACAGTCTTGCAGATGGATTGAATGTGCCGGCTCAGATCAAGGGATTGGTCGAGCAGGACACCAAGATAGTTAAAAGATGAGACAGTTTCAAGTTTTGTATCACCTAAGTCGTGAACTGTAAGGGAGGAGGGGCACCTACGAAGTTTAGGGGTAAAGCCAAAAAGCATGACCTTGGTTTTCTTCATGTTTAGGACCAGTTTGTGTTCATACAGCCAGTTCTGTATATTTTTGAAATCAGTTGAGAGTGCCGAGTTTAGATTCTCCACTTTGTTATCGCTGGTATAAATGACAAGATCATCTGCATACAAGAGAGATGAGCAACTTTTCAGCGCACAGGGGACATTATTTATAAAGAGAGAGAAGAGGAGAGGACCCAGGATGGAGCCTTGAGGTACACCCATGTTTACTGAGGCAGACTCGGAAATGGCTGAGTTGAATTTAACTGCTTGTGACCTATTGTATAGATAGCTGCTAAACCAGTGTACAACTGGAGAGGAGAAGCCCAGGCTGTACAAGCAGGATAGAAGTAGGAGGTGGTCCACAAGGTCAAAGGCCTTGGTAAGGTCTATAAAAACAGCACCAGTGATTCTGCCTGAGTCCATGTTTCAGAGAATATTTGAGGTAAGTTTTAGTAGTGCAGTAGATGTGCTATGATTTTTCTGGAAACCATGTTGGGCATCAGAAAGGATACCCCACTTTGAGAGAAAGTCATCTGTTTGGCTAGCAACAGCCTTTTCAAGTAGTTTGGACAAAACTGAGAGAATAGCAATAGGTCTGTAATTGTTGATATCTTTTTTGACCCCTTTTTTAAAGACAGGAGTTATTCGAGCAAATTTCCATAGGACTGGGACAGTGCCAGTGGTCAGGGATAATGTATTTATTTTCGCCAGTGGGGAGGCTATGTAGGCAGCAGAAAGTCTGAGTAAGCAGGGTTCGAGGGAGGTCAGATCCGACACTAGTGTTGTCAGATATGGATAAGAGAAGTTTAAAGACCTCTTGTGCAGTAATTGCCTTAAAGTAGAAGGGAGGAGTATGCAGAGATATCTGGGGAGCTGTAAAGGAGCCAAGTGTCCTGTGGGGCCCTCTGTCCTGGAGGGGAGAGGTCTGTGGTGGGAAAGCAGAGATATACAGAGACTGATCTGAGAACTTCTGGTTTAGAGCATTTGCGATGGTCTTTGGATCATTACAGTGCACCCCATTTAGTATCATATCCTTGGGGGGTATGGGACTGGGAGGATCCCAAAAAGGTTTTGATATGGGCCCAAAATTTCCTAGAGTCCGATGCTGAGCTCACGAGCAGGTCCTGACAGTATTTACTTTTGGTTAATCTTATTTTCCTTTTACAGAGATTTCTGCAGGCCCTATAAGTGTTAAAATCAGCCATACACCAAGTTTGTTTGAAACGCTTCCATAGCTTATCCCTTTCACGTAGTTCGGTCAGGAGGTCCTTGTGTAGCCACCCAGTTTGCTTGCCTTTTACTCTCCTGGTGATCTTGGGGGCATGCCTAGACTGGATAGCAGTACATTTTTTTAGAAAAATGTGCAGAGCCTCTTCTACACTGTCTGTGCAGTAAATATCAGACCAATCTACACAAGAAATGTCCTGAAGGAACGCCTTTTCGTCAAGCTGTCCAAAATTTGTGAAGGTAACATAACAAGGTGGAGGAGATGGCGGGGCTCCTGAGGCCCACATGCAGAAAATAGGAGTATGGTCAGTAATAGCATCCGCAAGGTTCCTTGTAGAGATCATATGCTCAGGCCGGGTTGCAAGTAACCAGTCTATGAGGGTACCAGTTTTGGTTGGATTTGGAGTCCTGGTCGGTTCAGTAATCATCTGATGTAGGTTATAGGTGCTGGTCACTGATACCAAGGAACTATGAGCAGGACCCAGCCAATTTAGGTTAATATCCCCAAGAATTATAGCCTGATTTTGGTTTATATTTGAAAAAGTTTTGTCGAGTAGTTCTTGCAATCCAGTCAAGCCGCCAGAGGGAGGATTATAGGCACAAACGATATGGAGCTTCTTTGCCCCTAATGTAACAGTGACATGTAGATGTTCACATAGCTCAGAAGAGGCCGGGTCAAGGACTGTTGTTAGGGTGAGGTGAGATCTATGATAGATGACAACACCACTGCTGCACTTGGTTTTCAACCTATCACTTCGTATCAGAGAGTAGTTGGCTATTGTGCAGAAAGTGTCGGGTATACTGGGTTTTAGCCATGTTTCAGAAAGGCAGAGGATGTTAGGGTTGTAATCTTTCATCCATACCTCCAGTTCATCCTTGTGGCATGTTAGACTCCTGATATTCATGTGGGCAACAAAGAGCCCTTTCCTTGGAAGACCAGATAGGGCTTCGGCAGTAAGTTGAGTGAGAGGGCTAGGATTGACCACAATGTCACCTGCCAGAAGGAGTAAAAGCAGTGCCAAGAAGCAGAGCCTTACTGGGTGAAAGATTTGGATATGAACAAACCTCCTACTCCACTTTTCAAGGCCAAGGAGCATATAATAGGTATAGCCCTTTGGGTACAGGATAAAGAGACAAGTAGCTACCGGCCTGTGTTTAGTAATAATGGAGTTGGAGTAGCGAAAATCCCAGGTATCAGGACCCCAACCTAAAATGGTCATTGGGAATAAGGAATGACATTATGTTCATACTGAATAGAGCAAGTATGATAAGGGGTATACCACCCAGGCAATATTTACCCATAATTCCTTGTACAAGGTACACTTTGGGACAAGGGACAGTATTTGCATGTGGTCTAGTGTATGTCATTATGGATAGATTGAGTGATTGTTGCTTAGAACATGAGGGTAACAATGAGATCAGGGAATTTTGAGTGGGGAAATCTAATAGGCAGCAGTCAGAGGATGCTGGGGCTGGTAAGTAGCAATATACAAGGATACCAAAGAAGCACACAAGAAGAAAATGCCAGGTATTGAGCAGCAACCCCCTTGCAAGGCATGATTTGTAGGAAATAGCACTGATTCAAGAAAATGAAGGACTAGCAGGGCTTGGTAGCCAGTGCAAGCCTTGAGGAAACCAGGCTGTTTTCAGGAAGTAACAGTTGTAAACCCTCCTGGTGGCAATGCAGTATAAGGAGCAAATAGGATTCTGGGGACTTAGTAATATGACAGGCCAAGTCCTATATAAGCAAGTGCCCACCCAGGGTGGGTGAGGTGGGGGGAGGGGGGAGCTGGCGCAAAGCGCCGGCGGGAAGCTAAGCACTGTAAATCACTTTTCCAGTAATGCTTTAGCAGCAGACTAGGCCCCCTAAGGAAGCGCTCAACAAGATTGCAAGAAAAAACAGCTATTTTAAGTATAAGTCAGTACAGACAAGGAAACAGCACTATTCCAACTGATTTCGGCTCACTGCCCGAGGTAACTGCCTAAGCAGCACTACATTCCCTTGGGTAGAGTGGGGATTGAAGGTGATCCAATCAGTAGGCAGCATGAAAGAGGCGCACCAATCAGCAAGCCACCAAAGTAAAGCATAGCCAATCGGATAATCAGCACCTTTTTCGAAGAAACCCCAACAGAGCGCCAGGAGCTGGGAGGATGTACCTTGAATAAAGTTACAGCTTTGCCACCCGCTATGAGGAGATGCAGCCTGCCTCATGGTTTTCAGGCTGGGGAGAAGTCCAAGCGGTGTAGTGCTCCTGCCCCATGGGGGGGAGAGCCTCAGGGGAGCATCGGTGTCATCAGCGAGTTCTGGCCGCACCGCGCTGGGAGCAGGCTCTGGGTCCAAAGCCCCAGTGGGCTTGTGAGGCAACCTACAGGATAGACCAGGGAGAGTGGCTAAGTAGTGGCAGGTAGTGGGAGGAAGTACAGAATTAAAAAAAGAAAGGGGTGTTATCACATCAGAGACAAAAGAAAATGGACGTGCAGTACAAAGTAGGATGGAGAAGCAAGGTAACAGTTGTTGGGGGTGGGGAGAGAGAGAGAGAGAGAGAGGACAGGTAAAGAAAATGGCAGATTAGTACAGTGCAATTTGGGTAACAGTCAGCATTAAATTTTCCTGAGAAAGGTTATTCAATAACTATGAAAACATATGGACAAGAATCACAAAAAGCACTGTAAATCACTTTTCCAGCAACTCTTTAGCAGCAGACTAGGTCCCCAAGGGAGCACTCAACAAGATTGCAAGAAAAAACAGCTATTTTAAGTATAAGTCAGTCCGGACAAGGACCACATTCCCTTGGGTAGAGTGGGGATTGAAGGCGATCCAATCAGTAGGCAGCGTGAAAGAGGCGCACCAATCAGCAAGCCACCAAAGTAAAGCACAGCCAATTGGATTATCGGCGCCTTTTTCAAAGAAACCCCAACGGAGCACCAGGAGCTGGGAGGATGTACCTTGAATACAGTTATGGCTTTGCAGCCCGCTACGAGGAGATGCAGCTGGGCTAATGATTTTCAGGCCGGGGAGAAGTCCAAGTGGTGTAGCGCTCCTGCCCCACGGGGGGGGAGCCTCAGGAGAGTGTCGGTGTCATCAGCGAGTCCTGGCCATGCCATGCCAGGAGCGGGATCTGGGTCCAAAGCCCCAGTGGGCTTGTGGGGCAACCTTGACTAGAGTTACGGCTTTGCCACCTGCTAGGAGGAGATGCAGCTAGGCTCATGGTTTTCAGGCCGGGGAGAAGTCCAAGCAGTGTAGCGCTCCTGCCCCATGGGAGGAGGAGCCTCAGGGGAGCGCCGGTGTCATCAGCGAGTCCTGGCCGCACCGGGAGTGGGCTCTGGGTCCAAAGCCCCGGTTCTACCCTTGTCCCTTTTCTGAGGATATCCTGTGCTACATTAACATTTTTATTTTTAAATGGATGCCTTTTTTCAGTTTGTAAAAAACTGAATGAGTTAGTAGAACCAATTCCAAATATAGAATCATGTTATATTTTTTTCTTTCTGCAGTATTTTGTGTCTCCTATCCTGTCTGTTTTTATTTTTCCACTCTGGTGAACACAGTGCTACCACAATCCTGCTTGCAACCCTGCCTGCTCACTTGATCATCTGCTTGCTCCAGACTCAAGACAAGCACAAGTTAACTATTCTGAGCACTGCTGAGTCAGACAATTTTAATAATTATGATCCTACTCGTAACACTCCTAACTCAGCACTATTGTGCCTCACTGAGTCCTCACAAATTTTTTTAAAAATGTGTCAGATCAGCCAGCCTGGTGGCGCTGAGGGTTGAGGTGCTGGACGCCACACCTCGCACCACGCCGGCGACCCGGGTTCGGAAGCGAGCATGGCGCGCTTGGGGCTGGTGGGGGAGGAGAGGAATGGAGCATCCGATGGACAGCTGTTCCTCTCCGGGGAAGGGAGACCACAACGGTCGGCATCCAACTGCCCCCTGGCAGAGGCTGGAGGTCTGGGATGCCCGCTGTACATTGGGGTAGAGTTGGGGGTAGATGCCCGGACAGGAGAGCATGCTGACACATGCGCACTCATGACTGCTGGCATCACTGCATGCCCTCCAACTCAGGGGAACAGAACAAGGGAAAAAGTGGCACCTACCGTGGCTTGATGGCAGTCTGTGAGTATCGTCAGGCACTGGCACCCGAACTGGATCCATTGGGGTGGGGAGTTAGAGGGGCTCCCTGCCAACCCACTGTGGTGGGTAAGCCACAGGGGTTACTGGGTGCCAGCAGTCCCGGTTGAGATGGGCAGCGGCCGGATCCCCCAATAGCAGGATGCGAAGACTACGGGGGAGCAGTTAAGGTTGCTACAGGAGGATAAACAATATATAAAAAAAAAAAATGTGTCAGATACCTAAAGACATTCATGCTACCACACTGTGCGCCATCATAATGAAATGGAAAGTGAAGGAGGAAGACAGAAGGTGAACCAATGTCTCAACTTGATCTCGAATGACATATTTACAAAATATCCATTAAATTCAATTGCAAACAGTTCAAAGATCCTTATTACTATACAATATTTAAAAAAGGGATCACTTTGGGGAGGTGGAAAAGGGCATGAAAGCACAAGCACCTGGCATGAGTATCATCAACAGCAGGAACACCATATTAGCCCCACCTAGTACCACCAAACTGAGGAGGAATTTCTTTCTATTAATTTGAACAATAACTTATTTGAATTTTTTTTTTTTTTACTTTTGAAATGTTTACAAAAAATTTTTATTTCCTTACAAATGCATTTTATATGCACAAGACAACACTCCAGGTTGTTGGTTGTGCCGAGAAAACTGCACTTGCAGGGGCTGAAGGCTCACTAATATATGCCTCAGGACAAGACTGAATATGATTAAAATGAAATGAAAATCGTTTGAAAGTAAAAATATTTAAAATTGCTTCCTCTCACCTTTAAAAGAACTTTCTGAAATATTTGTACATAATGCTTTATACAATTATTGTGTAAAAGCTATGAGCGAACTAGCTTAGCTGCATTAAATTCTGTTTTTTTTTTTCTTTTAAAGTGATATTGAGATGTATCCCTCAGAGGAATCCATTAGGCTGAAAATTAATGGTGTGGAAAGGCAAATAACTGACCTTCCATATAAAGATGCTTCTGGTAAGTAGATGGGGAATACTTTGAGAAACACATTACAGTGCATTTGCTTCACTGATTAAAGCTGCTTGGCATAGCCAGAAGACTTCTTGCAGGCACTCTAGCCCAGAGTAGGTCTGCAGGATAGAAGTAGAAAAATTACTCGGACAATGATGGACTGCTTTTGTGTGACTCCACTCAGGACTGAAGATAAGGCCAAATACACATTGAACAGACAACAGCAAGTCTGAGGTGCACTCTTAGAAAGCAGGTAAGGAGGTCAAATTATTAGATTCTCAGTACACTCCTAGAAAGACTGCTCAAACCAAGTAAGCATTAATGCCACACAGTGCATTTGCTGTACAAAAATCACAAAAAATGCTAAGTTGTATCAGACATGAGAAACAATGTAGTCTAACAATAAAGTTTAAAAGATAGTGGGGGGGGGATTCACAAAAGAATCTGAAAGTGCAAAACCTTTCCTATGTCCCCAAAAATTCTGTAGCTGCGGAAAAAAAGGGGGACTTGCTCCAAGAGCTATACACAAATCATCTGTATCTGTGGAAAAAATACACTGAGGACTGTGGAAAAAAGTGTAGCTATGGAAAAAGTAATTGATAAGTATGGCACATCCCCTTAAAGACTATTCTCAGCCAGCCCGGTGGCTCTGAGGGCTAAGGCGCCGGGAGATTTCAGCACTTGTGGACTTCCGTAACTTGCCTGTTTTTTGGATTTCCACAACTGTGGAAATTTTCTTTGTGAATATGGTGCAACTAGAGTTCAGCAGTGTTACAAGCCATTTTTCTGCAGCTACGGAAATTTTGGCTCTCTTTGTGAATCCAGCCTTCTGTTACCAGGAGAGCCTTCCTTACCAAACTTCCATTGTAGATTACAAAGGAGTCTAGAGAGGTTATTATACAGAGACTGGTTGTGAACCAAACTCTTAATGGATTCCTACAGCAGGCAGAAGGACTTGGGAAGACAGAAGGAGAAGCTGGTGAGGAGAAATGGTGGTGTAAATAGAAAGTATAAAAAAGTGGGTTAAAGCAGGACCCAAAGAAAAAAGATGCTGATCTCTCCTGGGCCTCTTGGGTGGCTGCACTATATCTGTAAAAGATGGTAAAGTCTGGACCCCACTTAAA
This sequence comes from Neoceratodus forsteri, assembly GCA_016271365.2. Taxonomy (NCBI): domain Eukaryota; kingdom Metazoa; phylum Chordata; order Ceratodontiformes; family Ceratodontidae; genus Neoceratodus; species Neoceratodus forsteri. The sequence goes on along the minus strand of CM028136.1, from coordinate 631,103,487 downwards.
ACAAGATACTGTATTGCAGCTAAACTATCTTGGGCAAATGCATTGTAAGAATGGGCTGGACCCCACTGAAAATGAGTGATTTACTACGTTTCAGATGATCTCTGCTATCCTTGTTAAATACAGTGTAAAAATTCAGTAAAAACAGGACTATACTGCAGTTATCCTATATAACTACTGTGTAAAAATAGATGAAGGCAGGATCTCACTGAAAATGAGATATGCCATTCCAGAAAAATGCTATGTGAAATAGGTGAAAGCAGGATTCCAATGAAAACAGGTTGTAATATCTCAACCATGTTATCCTGGTTAAATGCATTATAAAATTATGTGAAAGCTGGGTTACACTGAAAATGAGATATCACATCTTCTCTGGACTAAGCTAACTTGACAGTATGCAAATGGTGTAAAATTAGGACCCCACTAAAACTAGGTTTTGCATCTCTACTGGGTAACCCAGGGTAAGTGCAGTGTGCAACAGGGTAAAAGCAGAATTGCCCTGAAAATGAGATATTACATTTTGACTAGGAGATACCAGACAAATACAGCATAGTAATGAGTACAAGCAGGACCCCACTAAAAATCACATGGGGCACATGAGCTGGACCCTGGGTAGACACTGTAAAAATGGGTGAAATTAGGACCGAACTGAAAATGAGCTGTTACATCTCAGCTTGCCTATCATGCATGAATGTATTTTTAAAAATCAGTAAAAGCAAGACCTCACTGAAAACAAGACAATTCAAAAGCAGCTACTGTTTGTAGTTATTGTCGGCTCCATGTTATGGAGGGATGGGAAGCTGATCCTAAGGATTGCTAGGGCAGTAGGATGGGAGGAAGAGATGGATAGCATTGTGCACCTGGGGACTAATGCCCTGGCTAGGAACAGGGATGGGATAGTGCAGAGGGAATTTAAGGGGCTGGGGAGGAAGTCTTAGACAGGTAGCTCACACAGTGGCTTTCACCGAGGTGCTGCCTTTCTGTGACAGGGGAAAGGAGAGGGATCTCCTTACCAGGAACTTCAACTCATGGATGAAGAAATGGTCCAGAAAGGAAGGATTCAGCTACATTGGGGACTGGGAACCCACCTAAGAGGATAAGGGCCTATACAGTGGTGATGGCCTGCATCCATCCGGGAGGAGAACCGCAGTCCTCAGTGGACAGTTTAAATGTTACTTCGATGAACATTTAAACTAGTTAAGGTGGTGGTGGAAGGAATCAGGGAGGAAGAAACTGCTATCCCCCCCACACACACACACAGGCTGAAGTAGATAGTAAGGAGAATGTGAGGGGAGAGAAATCCCCCTAGGGTGCAAATTAATAAAGGAAGCAGGGTGGTAGAGATAAAGGGGAAAGAGAATTAAAGCATTAAAAAGCAAGTGGGGAAGGAGGGAGCGCAAAAATGAAAACAAGAGGGGCAACAAGCAGAGTGGAAACAAAACCTGGAAGGCCATGTTTGTAAATGCTAGAAGTCTGGGAAATAAGATTCTCGACCTAGAGGCCCTCATGGCAGAGGCCAACCTGGATACTGTGGCCATTACTGAGTCATGATACACTGACAGCCATGACTGGGACATGGCTATGCCAGGTTATTCTCTGTTCAAGAAGGAGTGGGTGGAAAGGAAAGGAGGGGATGTGGTGCATTATGTAAGGGAAAGCTTACAAGTGATGGAGCTACTGGGAATACAGGGAGAGGCAGCGGTACTGTGGGTCATCCTGGAGATTGGGAATGGAGCCACTATTTGCACCAGAGTGATCTGCAGACCTCCGACACAAGGGGAGGAATTAGATAAGGTACTGGTGGAAACCACTGGCAAGCTGGCAGAAAAGGGTGAGGTTCTGCTGGTGAAGAACTTCAACCTGTCGGATGTAGATTGGAGCCTCCCAGCAGTGCCTTCATCTAGAAGCAGGGACTTCCTAGACTCTCTGCAGGGTGTGTTCCACAGGCAACTAGCCAGGAACCCACTTGTGCTGGGGAAATACTGGATCTGGTACTCTCTAACAGGGACAGTATTGTAGACGTCAAGGTGGGATGCCAATTGGGGACCAGTGACCACCATATGGTATGGTTCAATATAAGGATGTCTGCAGAATTGAACCACACAAGGGCAAGGGTCCTGGATTTCAGGAGGACAGATTTTATAAAGATGAGTCAATGCCTTAGGGATGACCTGGTTGGGAGCTGGCCTACAGTAGGTGGGGTGGAGGAACAGTGGGTAAAGCTAAAAGGGAGCATAGTAGAGGCAACAAACCTCTACATCAAACAAGTGAGCAAAAGCAAGAGGATAAAGAGCCTGCTATGATTCTCGACAGAGGTGGTTGAAAGGGTAAAGGCTAAAAGAGTAGCATTCAGCAGGTATAACAAGACACAGAGGGAGGAAGTGCTGGAATTTTGTGTTTGAAGTTCATTCTTGGCAGAGCATTCACATTAAATATGGTACCCCTACACATCTGAGCCCACCACACTCTCTCCACCCAGCACACAGTATAATAAAACCCTTTCCCTTTCACATGAGACTTCTCATTTTTGAGGGCATGCTGATCTTCTGCTGCTTGCACTGGCCACAAAAACTTGCTGTCTGAGAGACCCTCTCCCATGCCTACTGCTGCTACTGCATCCACCTCTGCCTATCCTCCTGGAGCTAAATTTAGGGCCTGCTGGGCACACTGATCCTCTGTGAATTGCACTGGCTGCAAAAATGTGCTCCCCAAGGGACCTGCTCCCACACCAGCTGCATTTGCTCTTTCCCACAGTATAGGGGTGTTTCCCCAGTGCCATGGTCAACATTTACCCTACCAGTAAAACAGCTTTATGTAAGCCAGCCCAGTATAACACACCTGGCTATCATAGCTAAGTACGACTTTTTTGGCCCCCCAAAACTTTTTTCTATAGAGTTTTTTATGCCCCCAAGTTTTCCCCAGTTTTTACCACCCCCATGCCTCAGTTGCGTGCATGTGGAGGCATGTGCAGGCCATGTTACTGAGGCACTCACCCACTACTTGCTGCCCTCACCCACTGTGCTGTTTACTGGACCTCCACCCAATGGTAGTGGAACTACAGGGGGGGTGACAGAGATCCTCTCCAGGAGAGGAGAACTGCCATTACGGCTGCTCAATCCTGCCCCCCCCCCAGCTGACTGTTGATGACCCTGGCTCATTCCTGAGCCTGGGTCACTGACGTGGCGTGAGGTAAGGCATCCAGTGTCTCAGCCCTCTGTGCCACCAGGCCAGCCGCCCAAAAAAAGTTTAATAAATTAAAACCTCTCCCACATCAGAAAGTACATTCCTCCTTTTAGTCCACCCCTCTATTACTTGGTCCCACATCAATCCCAGCTGGAAAATGTGTTGCCCACACATAGAATGTTCTGTCAATCATTATAATTGTAAACTCAGACTTTACAGAAGAAATTCATAAGGTGGAAAATCAAAATTAAACTTTCACAAGGCACTAGTTTCCACAATGTTCAAAGCTTGTATCTCCATGTTTGCTGATGTGTCCAACATTTTGAGGCTAGTGTCCCATATGCTACCATATTTTTTCCAATATTGTCCTACACTGAGGCCAGTGTTACACAGACATTTTCCACATTTGACAGTGTCAGCAAGTTGCCCCTAGACATCCCAGTCCAGTATGTTTCCTGTTGCTTGTCCACCCAGTGCAAAAAGGGGCCTTGCACCTTGACCCACCCCAAGAAAGCCCAACATCTTTCTCCCTAGTCCATTCTTTCCCCTTCTACTCATACTCACATAAAGACAAACTCATGTCTGTGTTGTAGGTTAGAACAAAAAGACTACACTGATTGAACACAGTGGTCCAGTCTCCCTTTCTTGCAAGTCTGATATAAAAGAGGAGAGTAAGACAACATACTGTACCTCAGACTTATTTTACTGCAACTTGACATCTGCCTATGATCTGATTCAGATTCACTGCAGTCTCCTCTGCTTCCTCTACCTACCTCCAAGTGGCAAGTTTTGGACCATCCTTCATTCCATTATTTACTTGCACACCTGCTGGTCAAACAACAGCACTACACCATAACACCCATGCTCCTAAATGACCAGCCAGCTGAGTACTCCCAGCTTATATTGGCCAGAAGCTTCTGTGCTGCCCTGAATACACTCAAAAAGGTACACACTGAGACAGACCATCACCAGACAGTCTTCAGATTGTGACACCGGGAAAAGTCAGAGAGCTCATCCTGTAGCCCAACTGTAATTAATGGTAAGGTGAGTAATATACAAAGACCAACACAGCCACGGTAAAAAACTGTAATCCTGTGTGTCAAGATGTAGAGTTAGTTATGCCACTGCTTCACATTTACTAATGCAAACACAAAGCCATCACATCAGATTCTAGTTTTACCTGTTCTAGTCTGTAGTTCTAAATCCAGGGAAAGTTTATAAAGTCCCATTTATCACTGCAATCGCCCCAGTCACCAATGCAGTCTCTTCATCCCCACCAAGTTAAAAGCACTCCATGGTGCCCACTTGCAGCCTCTTACCTCTACTGCTAAGCATTTCCTGTTATCCAGTGGCACATACACATACCCCCAACACAAATGTCCAAAATCCTCTCCGAATAGAGATGCTTGGATAGTGATTTTGACTGTCCATATAGGATCCAACAGATAGTACATCTATCTAACTCCAGCTCAAGATTCTATCTGAACCACCAGCCCAGTGGTGCTAAGGGTTGAGGTGCTGGATGCCACACCTTGTGCCACACCGGTGACCTGGGTTCAGGAATGGACCTGGGCCATTGGGAGTTGGCAGGGGATGGAGAGGATTGAGCATCCATAGGACTGCTCTCCTCTCCCGGGGTGGGTTGTGAGGGTTTCTGGTGCAGTAGCGGCCTCTGGTGGAGACTGGATACATCACAAGCACACAGAATATTGTAGTGGGTGGGACGACAGCAGGCTCCAGTGACAAGAGGCATGGTGGAAAGCCATGCAAGGAGTCAGTGCATGCCACAGCCTGAGGGGGAAACACAACAAGGAAACTCCCAGGCTTAGGGAGGTGACAGAGGCCCTAGCAACACAGGCTCACATCCCGTCACTGGACCTGTCAACCACTGGCTCTCCTGAGCCCCTCGACTTGGACCTGGACCATCCCTCTAATTACAGATAGGCTGCCAGGTAGGAGAGGTGGGTCCTCCCCTGAGGGGTGATCCAGGGGGCTGGATAGGTCCATGAGTCCAAGAGAGGGTGCTCAGCAATGTGTCTCCCAGTGGCACGGAGGTTTCAGACTGGAAGTAGAGGTAGTGGCTATGAGGGCACTCCTGAGAGATGCCCTGGTTCCCATAGCAGAAATAGACTGTACAAAAAAAAAATCCTATCCAAACCCCCTTTTGGATTTTTGGATCCCAGGTTGGATAGTGGAATCTGAGGTCTGATAGTGGGATCTGAGGTTGTCTGTCTACCTTGGATCCCAGATAGTCACATTGAACAGTCGGTACTGGATTGGTCAAATACCAGTGTTATCCAATTTCATCTGACATCTGAGAAAATCAATGGTATCCTACTAGCAATGCAACACTGCCTCTGACCTAACTCCCTAACCCTGTTTCACAGTGTAAACACATTAACACTTTCCTGCTTAAGTGATTATTTTTATTCATGTTTTGGCCAGCAACAGACACCTGAACTAAAGTGTATGTTCAGGTGTGTCCCAGGAGTATAGTGAGGTTAGATGACTTACTCAGGTTCACACAGAATGCAAGTGATGACTATGGGTTTCAAACCCAGATCTGCTGGCTCTCTAGGTTCACAGCTTGCTGCACTAACCCCTAGGATGTACTGCCTCACTAAAGGAGGTGCACATTCTTGATGTAAATGTTCAGAACACATATTAGTAAGCTAGATGCTACTAGTGAGAACTAGCCCCACTCAGTAGCTATAGGGCTAGGTAAGTCTTGGGCCTGTATTTTCAAACAGTAATGCATTTTGGCTCGAACAATAAAAAAACTGGTATATGTATTAGATGGTGTAATCTTGAAGTCGGTAACTGAAGAGAAGGATTTAGGTATCACTATTACATCAGACTTCCAATTAAAAAAACATTGTCAACAGATAGCCAAGAAGTCTTAAAGGATATTAAGATGTATAGCAAAACATATTAATAGAAAAGACAGACAGGTGAATTTGCCACTCTGTGATTTACTGGTCAGGCCTCATTTGGATTATGGTGCTCAGTTTTGGGCATCTTGCAATAACACAGAGATTATATCATTAGAGAAGGTGCAACGCAGGGCAGCTAAAATGATATCTGAAGTGAGGAATTTAGAATATAAAGACAGATTGAGTATTTTGAATTTACATGCACTGGCATATTGAAGACTGAGAGGGGACCTTTGTTTGGTCTTTAGTGCTTTTGAAAAAACTTGATTTACGGGACACAATAGGCCTTGAAACAAGGAAGCTATGGTATAGTACCAGGTCACACCAACTGCAGCTGAAAGGTAATCTGAAACATTTGAAGAGGAGAGCAGCATGGTTTTCTGAAAGGGTTGAGTCTGTATGGAACAGTTAACCACTAGAGGTAGTGGGCTCTAGGTCTATGAACAAATTCAAAACAAAACTAGATGCATACTGTAGGGACAATGCAGTTTTGGGGTATAACTTTTAAGGATTGGCAAGCCTTTAAAGGACAATTGTCTGACTTTGCTTGTAATAATTAATAACCTATACAACCTATGAAGTTGCAATCGAAGCAACAGAAAAGCACGCCACCTTTGCATCACAAATCGCAGATGCATCTGCAACAGAAGGTTGCCCTACCATCAGAAGATGGTTGCACCACAATCTGCTGTTCCTGCGCTTGCATCCAGATTAGTGATGCAAAAGTGACACAACTATGATGCAGCCCACATTAAGCTGCAAATATGCCTCCGTTATGATGCAAGTATATCTTCTGCCATGACATGAAGGTTTTGAGGCAGGTATGAAAATATGACACAATTATTTGTTCTATTTGCATGATGCAAATTGTGCATTTTGCTACAATTGCATCATTTGTTAGCACTTTTAAAAGTAGCACCCTCGGTATCTTGTATCTGCCTTTTTCTGCATCCTCTCCAGGGCAATAAAATCCATGGTGAACTTTATTGTATACATTGCTACCTTTCCAAAGCATTAGATATTAACTATATCACATATTTTGATATGTAGTCTGTCCCTCTGCTTATGCAAGACAGTTCAGTACCTTAATTGCTTTATAACTGCAAGTAAGTGCTGCGTTGAGAGTTTCTACTTTCCCTGCAATCTCGTGGCTATTTCCTAGTTGGCAAACTGCATGAGTGGGTCCTATATGTATTCTCTTGGTTCTTTACTCCTCAATTTATGATTTTGTATTTTTTTACATTACACTAAATGTCTTGCTTGGTGGTCTAGTCACCTAACATGCTGTTGTCCAATAAGGCCAGGAAGAAAAGGGCATAACCTCCCAGAATAAAATATAAATTAATTAAAATCTTTGTCCCACACTTGCAAGACAGTGGGTTAAAGTAATTGTGCCCTACTGTTTTTTGTTTGTCTGCTTAATTGCAATACCTTTAAAAGGTATGTTGGGGGAGTCTATAACCATTCAGCAATAAGACATGAGTTTGCTTCCCAAATTCCTTGCTCTTAGTTGTACCTGCACATCACCCATTGCATAGGTGACTGTGTACAAAGTTGTAACTGAGAGACAGAGAGAAAGAGGTACAGTAGGAAATAAATATCAAATAACAAGAGACAGAATGCAATAGAATTAAACATGCTTATCCTGTTAGGAGATTAACATCTTTGTTCTATATGCCTCATGTCAATCTCGTAGCTTGAAGACACTGTGTTGAACTGTGACATGGGAAACCAAGGTTTGAAATGCCCTGAGTGGGGAAGTCTTCACATTCATCACAATATAGTGCCCCTTGTGGCTAGCTCAAACATAAAGGACTTGATAGCAGTCTTGAAGGAGGCCACTCACCCACATCTCTGATATTCATGGTTTGGTGGTGGCAAACTGGCCAGTTGTGGGTGGGGGCAGGGTTATATGAGGGAAGCAATGGAAGGATCCCATTCAGAATGAAGAAGCATGAATACCCAGATCAGAGATATGGGAAATAGAAACCACAACCAAAAAAGGATTATAAAAATAGTCCTTTTCATCTTTATGATTGTCATAAAAAGAACTTAATGCAAATAATACTAAGAAATATTCTGGGAGACAACTAGCAGAGGTGAGTTTGGCCAATGACAGGACAGGAAACTGTGTAACTTTCCTGAAGATCCTACGTCACTGGCTAGTAAGTGATAACCAAGGATGGCTCATGTGGTGCATTTCTTTTTAAATAAAGTTCTGCTGAACATATTTTATAGTCACATTACAAAAGAGTTCAGTACCATATCAAAATATTATATTAGATGTCAGTCAAGAGCAGATATGAGACCTTCCAGTCACAAGGTATTTGCCTTGAGTGGGCCGTCATGCTTATAACAGGATTTGTTTATTTGGAATAATGAGTGGATGAGACATTTGAAAAGCAAGCCAAATTGATTGACTGCTAGTTGTATGGTAAAAGAAATCATATTACATGCAAGTCATATGACAGGAATTATCATTCAGATTGCTACTGTTCTCTCCTGTCATTTAAAAAAAACTGAAATGAATTCCTGCTACTGCTGCTTATTAAGTTACTTTGTTTAAATCATTTCTGAGTAGTAGAAATTTCATGGACAAAATTCTGATTACATTGCTTTTGTTGCAGATACCATCAACCTTCAGAGGGACAAAGCAGGAGTAACTCTGATGGCTGCTTATCATGGAATTAATTATTTACATTATGATAAGAAATTATGCAAGGTACTTGCACATTTAGACTAAGTTCCATTGTTTGACATCTTGCTAGTTTGACAAGTAACTTACCATTGACTTTTTGCATAGGTTCAGGTTTCTTCATGGATGAGGAAAAGAACATGTGGCATATGTGGCCATAATGATGGGGAAACAAAGCAGGAATTTAAGACACCCGATGGATCTCTAGCTAAGAATGCTGTGAGCTTTGCCCACTCTTGGATTACACCAGGAGAGACTTGCTCTGGAGGTAATAAAGTGAACTTGAACTTTTGCTTTTATACCATTATTTAATGGAGAGTCCTGATTATAAAATGGGACCCAGCTTTGCTGAGGACTGTCCTCAGTCAGCCTAGTCTCAAAAATGAGTGTTCAGCACTGTTTTCCTTTTTATGTAGCCTGAGCCTCAAACCATTCTAAATTCTTGTATAAGACTACTATTTTTTCTGTTCTATGTACATTCTGTAGCTCCCAGGAGCATTTGCTGCAGAACAGGATAACTTAGAGTCATGCCAGCATTCCACTGACATTAACAGCACACAGAGATGACTTTACATCATCCAGTCCTCCAACACAGCCTCCTGGGAGCAGCAGAATGTATATATAAATAACAAAATGGCACACTGGTATGGGAATCTGGAGTCTGGTATTGGAACTACTTTATAGAGAAGGAAAACTGTACTAGTTGCTCATCTTAGTCACTGGGCAATTTAAGGGAAATACTCTGTGAGCTGGGGTCCTATTTTATATTCGTGATTCCTCCTTTAAGTAAAGTGGAGCCAAGCATCAGGTTCCCTCTGTTAATTGGTATCTTAAGTAAAGAGCAGTCAAGAATAATCAAGGCCATCACTTTGCACTTTCCTGTCTTTATGCAGTTTGTCAGCTGACAACTACAGCCCACAGGTAGTGCTGTGTAGAATGTTTGAATTCCAATTGAATGCAATGTTTATAATTTCAGAAAAAACTGCCTAATTCACAAGAGATTCCATTAGAAGTGGAATTCTGAAATTTTGAAAGCAGACTGGTTTTCATGAATTAATAATCCACATTTTACATAAACTGTGGATTATTTTTCTGCAGTTCATAAAACATTATTCTGCAGTTCATATGATCCATGTAAAGTTATTCCACTGTTTACATAAAAATAATTTTTGGAATTCAAACGGAAATTCTTTAAAGTGCAAATACCATCTGACATGAATTTCATGGGCAGAATTCCATGTTCTACACACCACTACACAGAGACTAACGGGCTTATGGAGGCACATATATATGAAGCATTATCTCTGTACAGTCCTACCTTTTGACTCCTTAGCAATCATGCAGATGATGATGTATATTTTTTTGGATTTAAAAACAGTTGCACCAAGTGTAAATAAGTATTATAACCAGTTGCAACTGAGAAACTTTAAAAGAGCAAAATTTAAATAGCTTTAGTCGTGATGGACCCTGATGCTGAGTACCACTGTAGTGTTTTTCACATATTATAGAGGAATATACACCTTTAAAATTAGTAGTTTACATAATAAATATATTATTGTTATTTATTATGCTTTTTCTTATTAAAAAGGGAGGGACATAATATGCATCATTCATATATTACCTGTCCATGCTGTTTTTATACTATGTTGCTTCATGAGAAGGGCTTGCAGATGGCATTTACAGGCCTTGGCTACTCCCTTGTGTTGATGTGGATCTCCACATGGAGAGGGGAAAAGTCATGGGTGCATATTGGCCAGATGTGAGGCTTCCATATGGAAGCCCATGTTAGGCCACAGTTGTATCCCCTGCTCTGCGGGAAGGGACTTGTGGAATACACAGCCAAGGGTCCCATATCCGCATAAAGAAAACCATATTTCTAAAAACAAATTATTCAGTTGTTCCTGTTGCCCTTCCCAGTCTTCCTTACCATGGTTGTGGACAGGGATCTACTGATCATAGTGCCTACTGGGCCACTGTGGCATCATTCAGGAAGTGGCAGGGGTTGTTACAGTTATTTTTGCCCCAGTGGTGTAATTTATTCATCTCTGGTGCCCGAAGTCAATTTTACCTGTCATCAGGCATGCTATGTAGTCCAATTATGGTAACTCATACACTTTCTGAGATATTTACAAGATATTTACGAGTTTCCAATACACAACCAACATGAACATTGTTCAGGACAAAATTACCTTTCAAATGAGGGTAGTCACTAATCTGAATTCATTAGATTTTCTTAAATATAGCCATCCAAAAGGTGAAAATTGTGAAGAAAAATTAAAATTCAGATAATCAGATGGCCATAGTTTAAAAAATATAATTATTGCAGCTCAATGAATAGGCTCTTGGAAAGGTATTTTTGTCCTGAACAACTTTCATATGCTTGTTTATGTGTATAACATATACTTTTAGAGAAATTTACATTTGTTTGGCATGACTTCTATGAAAAATTAAAATTTAGGTAATCAGATGACCATAGTTTAAAAAATATAATTAGTGCAACTTAATGAATAGGCTCATTTGAAATGTCTTTTTGTCCTGAACAACTTTCATACTGTTTTTTTTTTGTCTGTAACTTGTATACTTTTATAAATATCTACAATTGTTTGGCGTAACTCCTATTGCACTTCTAAACAGCCTCAGTTTTGCAAACCACTCCACTAGTTAAGTGAAATTCTGGACCAGACCACCTTGTTTATCTATTGTCATGCTTAATTTAAAGTGGACAGTAATTGATTACTTATGTGCAGCTGTTTGGAATGTCTCTATTTTCATAAATTATACTTATAATTCTAAAGGATCCCTATTTAACTGTGTCTGAATAAAAGCTGAAGCTGTTAGTTGTATTTTGTATTGTTTTCTTTGGATGGACGACATTCTGTGCAATTCCTTTCATGGAACCAAGAATTTGGAGTTTTGACTATGTCAATTCATGGTTTCAGAACCATGGACACTGTACTGATACGTTCATGCTAACATTTCTGAAACCATGGTGCTAGAGAAAAACTTGTTGCCATATTGGTCATTGTAACACAAGATCCACAGAAACAGATGAGTTGATACTTTTTAGTGGACTAATAGAGTTGTCACAAAAGAACACAGGTGCTTTTAGCTTTCAGATTACACAGAATCCTTCATCAGAAAATACTGGCCGTTGTTTTAGAAGAACATACGTTCTCAAAACCCAGATCATACAAAAAAAAAACAAAGATGAAAAGTTAAGGACCCCATTGGTTAAAACTGCATTAAAATAAGACAGCATAACAATATAAAGATAGCTAACGTTCCATCAAAAGAAAGCTATCCCAAGGTCAAATGTCACTGACTTGAAAGTTCACTCCCTGAGAAAAGCTATAAACCAACTGAAGCTTCTTTTTTAAAAAAAAATCTGTATGTATGTGCATCTGTGCTAGCATTAGTAAATGACAATGATTAAAAACCACAAGGAAAATAAGCTTAAGAAATACGTAGTAAATAATGTTAAAAGTCTTATGAATATGAAACTATCTACGTGTTAAGTAAAAAATAAGTTAGAAGAGCCTGCCCTATTGTAAATTAAGCATTCACCAGCTGTTTCACACACTTGTGTCAATCAAATGTTATGCAGTGTAAGTAATGTTCAGATACATTTTTCTTAAACTCTGTCTACAATAAGTCCATATTACTCATGAATAGTCAAACTTATACTGTCTTAAACAAGATATATGTGCAATTCTGTAACAAGTGACTGGCACATATGTACATTTAAAACCCAAACCTAACACAGACCCCATTTTAATTGAGATACTGTTATCCTAACATGTCCATGTATCAACATGTGTCCATATGTACCTAATCTGCTGTTGTATTAAATAACAGTTCTATAAATCTAAAACCAAAACAAAACACAACTGACAGCTTCAGCTTTTATTCAGGCAACGTTAAATATGGATCCTTTAGAGGTATGAATATACTTTATGAAAATAGAGACATTTCAAACAGCTGCACTTAAGTAATCAGTACCTGTCACCTTTAACATATTCAGACCCATTGTGTGTTTAGAACGTTGGAGACATAACACCAAACTGCTTTTCTTTGAGAACCTTCCTAAGTCACTGTGCAGAATTCTTAACAAATGTGCACTCATTCCAAACAAATCTAAATTTCTTTAAAACTATTACAGGTGCAAAAAAACAACCAGTCTGAAAGTTGTTCAGGACAAAAAGACATTTCAAATGAGGGTAGTCACTAATCTGAATTCCTTATAGTTTGTAAAATATGGTCATCTTATCACCTGTATTTCCATTTTTGTTTTTATGAAATTCACATTTCTGATGGCTATTTAAAAAAACTATAAATAATTTAGATTAGTGACTACCCTCATTTGAAATGCCTTTTTGTCCTGAACATAAAAATGTAAAATAATGCACTTTGAGCACAGAAATCCAGAGGCAGAGTACAACATGGGTAGAGTGGCACTGACAACATTAAGAAAGCACACATTCAAAAAAAAAAAAAGCTTTTACATACGGTTGATCATTGTTTAACAATATTATGCATCTATGGCTGCCACTGTACATCTGATGCAAATCCATAATCACATCATTCCTCACTTGAAGTGAAGGGGGGGGAGAGCTTGGAGGCCATAATTGACTCCTTCTTTTTGTGTTAAAGGGGTCAGTTTTTTAAAGCAAAAACAAGGAAAGGAGTAATTTTTAAAATGTGCAGATGAGCATGGGGAACCCCTTTTTGTTAGGGCATGCCACCACCAGCAGCTGCCACTTCAAGACTGAAACTACCCCCATCCAATACAATCAGGGCATGCCACCACCAGCAGCTGCCACTTCAAGACTGCTACTACCCCCATCCAATACAATCAGGGGAAAACCAGAAGCAGTCCACCAGCACTGAGATCAATATGGTTAAGGCACATTTACCAGAAATTACTGCTTAGAAATGAATAAGAAAGTGTCTGTGATGACAAGCAAGTCCTAGACTAGATCTTTAGTTTGTTAATAGTCTCCTCCTGAGTCTGATTTTTACAGCTATGTGGGCCAAGCTCCATGGATGTTATGCCATCATCAGATTTATTTAAGAGCACTGTGGAAGCATGCAACTTGACCACTGTCTGATGTTCTGCCACAATGTTCCAGCATAGTTTTCAGTGATTCTGTTTATGCAGCCCTTCCCCTCCGTGGGCCACATAAACATACCCACTTCCTGGCACACTACTTTTCCTTTCCACAATTGCAGAAGTGATGGTCGCTGTGTACAACATGGTAGCGCTGACTTTAATTGCACATGCATGAGTATCGTGCATACGTATGTAATCCCATGCCACTTTTGGCTAGCTGGCTCCTCCTTTAAAAGAGCTACTGTCAACTACATGGCATAAAATTTACTTTTGGCAGAACTACACACATGGTACCACCTCTAACATTGGAGAGTGTACCAGGCTCATTATCTAGAGGACAGGGGTGTGGGGGTGCACACTGAAATGAACCTTTTTATTTACAACCAGGTCCAGGAGAGAGGATGCTAGGTATATGCTAGACCTAACTGCTGAGGGGGCCCCAATAATGTTCACACTAGAAACAATAAGGGGAATGCCCAAAGCAGTAACTGGGATTTTGCAGTATGGTTTTATTTACAGATGTTACTGAAAGCAAGAGTGGTCCCCCAAAGGTTTGTCATTGCAATAAGGGCATATTCTTTTGCAGGACACTTTGCTAGGCAGTACTGTTTTCCACAAAAACATCTCTATCTCTCTTCCAAAGTGTATATCTGTGGAATGTTCCACACACTTTAAACATTTTCCACACATTTCCTTTTCCAAAGTGTATATCTGTGGGATGTGCCACACACTTTAAAATCCTCCTGCTGCATGGTCTTTGCCCAGGGGAACACTGGTGCCTATCCATGAACCAGTTAGCCCCGCCTGAAACTCCAGATGGTGTTCCTCCCACCCTTTGCCCCAAACAGCCTCTGCCATTCCTTCAGGGTTACACCACATGAGTCTCCAGTCCCCAGTGGATTGCTAAAGGCTCCAGACTTTAACTTTACATTCAGCACAGTTGTGGCCAAAGGGTCCTGACCAGTGTGATCTAGCCTTATCTAGGGCACACACACCTCAGACAACTCCCTCAGAGAACAGTCTCAAATTCTGTACTCACAGAGTAGTTGTTCCTTCTTCTCAGTCATGGACAGAACAAAAGACACCTTTCTTTTTCTAGTAGCTGTCAGATTCTGCTCACTGTTCTTCCTTAAGGAAGTTGTGAACTTCAGAACCTTCAGGGCATTGCCCATTGGATCCATAAGAATTGCAGTCCCACTCACTCCTCCTGGAGTGAAACTAAAGAGTCCTGCAGGCAAACGGTCTCCACCACTTCACAGGCAAACTGAAGATTTTACCAAACTAGGGAGAGAAATACCAGGGCTCCCTTTGAAAGAGCCCGAGTGGCAGACCTCCTGCCACTCTGACTGCCACATTTCAACTTACTAATGAACATTCTAAGCTCCTCAAGAGCAGTCAACTCTAAAATGGTTTTGCTACTGCGAGAGTTCTAAATGCCGTAATCATCCTTCTCTCAGGCTAGCTGAGTAAACAATGATGTTATTATGTAGAAAGCCCCTAATGAACTCCCCACCAGCTGCCTTTTCCTACCTGCCTAAGACTAGTGCTAATGGGATTCTAGTAACCCCAGGGTGACTGGGTTGTTACACGTAGTTATGTCAGCACCACCATGTTGTGCAAGGCTGACTCCGGGACAAACTGCACATGTGGGGATCACGCATGCGCAATACTATAATTGCTGCAGTATTACGGCTGACTCCGGTGCAGCGAGAGCACCACATATTCTTTTCGCCACTCTTGCCACTCCTAAATGCTCTCCACAGCTATAATGACTCTGACCAGAGTTTGTTTAAACTTGACAGAAGAAAAATAATTTTGAAAGGATGTCTACTGCTTTTAACAGGTTCAGCCAGAGACAAGTTACAGCATATCCAGATCATGCTATTTTGTGATATATATTAATGTTTTCACTTTTTCTGGTGTGCAGTGGTCACCCCACCCCTGTAGGTTTGAAGCCCCATACCCCAATCTACCCTGCTGCCCCCACTGTGTTCGCCATCCCCATAACACCCCACATACAGTACAAGCATCCCCCAGTGGCAACCAGCAAAGACCCTCTGTGTTCATCTGCAAACTGTCCTGTAAACAGCTGCTTCTACAATAAGCAGATTATCACAAACTGTCAGTTGGTTGCTGACCACAGAGGCGAGGGGTCTGTGCTCATCACTGACTAGGGGGTGGCAGGTTCCTCTACTGTAGACAGAAGATGAGGAGACTGTGGCCACTGTGGGGACAGGGAAAATGGGTTGGGGTAGGAGGTTTCAAACCTATGGGGGTGGGAGGGTGCACTGGACACCAGGGAAAGGTTATAATATTAACAGTGGGGTGATCAGGGTGGGTGGATCACTAGGTACCAGGCAAAATGAGAACATTAACAACAGGCTGATCGGGGTCAGGGGACCACTATGTGCCAGGAAAAGTGAGAACATTAAGGGTGGGTAGACCACATGACACCAAGGACATGGACAGTAAATATTGGTGGGGTGTTTGGGAGTGAAGGGGACCACTGGAGACTAGGAACAATTATTATAGAGCACAGTCGGTAGCCCTGAGTGGCGCTGAGGTGGGGGGGGCCAAATGTGTGTGTTCTAGGGCTGTAATGAGGCCCTAATGGGATGCAATTGACCCCATAGCACCTTGCTAGTATCATGGGGTAATTTGCATCTTTAGGTCTGAATATGGCAGATGGCTCCAGAGGAGCCATTAGTTGGCCCAAACAGACAATTTTGCTCCACAAGACCCTACCTATGGAATTCCTTTATTGCCTCAACCTTGTTCCATACCTTTTTGTCTCGAATGATGTAGCTAATTAATTCCATTCCATAAAGCACCTAACCCTTTTCCCTGACAGTCTGTCACAGTCAAGTTTACATACCTTTAGTAATGCAGGCACACAGTTTTGCCAATGATAGATATGATGTTTTGAGCTGCTGTTGTAGCAAATGACATCTCACTTTTCCAAAGACAAAATTTCAGACATGCAAACAGTACAGTCAAGGGGCTGTTATTGTACTGAAAGGGAATTTCTCTGGTGTTGTGGCCCAAATATTCCAATCAATAAAACAGATCCTGTAAACCCACCCCCAAGGACACACCTGTAAACAAGCTATCACAGGTTAATGTGCCTTTCCTGCTCTCAAAATTATAAATCAGTAAATAAAATATAACCAGCAATTGTTTTTCTTTTCCTAGCTTGCCCAATGCAGCACACATTTGTGAAACTAGAGAAACAGGTTCGTCTTCATGGAGAGGAATCCAAATGCTTCTCTGTTGATTCAGTCCTGCACTGCTTGCCTGGATGTTCACCAGTTAAAACTATTCCAGTCACTGTTGGTTTCCACTGTCTACCAGCTGGTAAGGTGTTTTCTCACCTGTAAAGAATTCTTCTTATACAGAATAATATTGTTTGTATTGTGTTGCCGTACATTACTATGTCATGAATACCAACTGCTGTAGCTGGGGAACCACCCCCAAGAATGTATCTGTTGTTTGAAGTTGGTGTTACTGTTCTACGGTTCACAGCAATGCTTTCATACCTGCAAAAATCAGTAGTGCTGACGGTTTTCATTTTATTTGCAGATACCACAGTAAGCAGGACTGAAGGACAGACAAACTTTGAAAAGAAAACTGAAGATATGGAAGATTTGATTGATGCCCACACAGCATGTTCATGTAGTGCTGCAAAATGTTCAGTATAGGCCACTGAGGCTTCAGACAGATAGCCACCAATGTGATTTCCTTCCTTTCGTTGCCATGACTTTTACGACAATCACTTTATTTACTGTAGAGCTGTTAACTGAGATGGTAAAATTGATGAAATATAGCAACAGACACAACATTAATCTGGCAGCAAGTCCAATGTTTAGGGCACAGTACTGAACTGTGAAACAGGAGGTAACATGTCTAAATCCTACCAGAGACAATGACTTAGTGTGCCACCTTGAGTTAGTGACTTGGCCTTCCTTCACATCAGTTCACCCAGTTGTGTAACAAACGTGTAATCTTAGCTAGACTATCCTGTGTAAAATAAACTGTAAAACCATTGTAATTTTCTATTTATTCAAATGTCTTCTAGCAGACAAATTATGTTGGCATAGAAACAGAGACAATGTCAGCAGAAAAAGACAATAAGTTCATCCAGTCTGCCCAGTTTTGCCAAGCTGTATTCTGTGACCTATTGTCTATATTGGGATTTCATCCTGGTTTCCTCCATGGCTCCTTGCCTTACTGGTATCTTCCTGAGTAACTATTTTCTGACCACATCCCTCAACTACTCTCTCTGGGCAACATCCCCCCTTTACTTCAAACAAGTTTTCTCCGACGTGCGCAAACTCTTGAGGCGTATCCTGGAATCCGAATCCACTGGCTTGGATGGTATACAGCCCAAATTCCTCAGACTTGCTGCTTATGAATTGGCATCTCCACTTGCTAGAATTTTCAGTCTTTCTCTCACCTTTAACACTGTTCCAACAATTTAGAAAATGGCTCAGATGGTGCCTGTGTATATAAAAAAGGGAGTAACATACAGAATAAAGTATGGAGTGGTGTGTATAACTAGAAGTTTACACACATCCAAGGGGTTAGATGCTACATAAACCCCAAGAGTGAATCTTGAGGTTTTTGTGAAATTATCTAACCCCGAGGGTGTGTGTAAACTTTGAGTTTAAACACCACCCCATATTTCATTTTATATAATTGCTTGGGTTTCATTTTTCACCACAGTAATTATGTACAATGAAAAAAAAGACGTCCCTGTGTGGCCATGGTTCACTTAGGTTTGAGTATGTGGTCTGCGGTTGCTTTTATTTCTACATTGCAACTTTTTTAACATATTTATTTGTACTCAGAGCCAAAGGGTTTCTTTTTTAAGTTATAATTTTAGTTTTTGTTTCTGTAGTGACTTACTGCTGAGTCTGAGTGGTGGTTTCATCTGAGGGGAAAGATGAGGCTGCCAGCAGTTCAGGATGCAGAGTTGTGTCGGGCGCATGTGCAGAATGTGGAAAACCGGGTGTGTGTTTGTCATAATAGACACTCCTTTATTATGGCAAATAATGCCATGGCTTTTGCATTGAAAAAATTAAGACCTAGTTATTATAAAATAATTAATAATTACAGACCAATTGCCATACCACCTGCCCTGGGTATGTTTCTGGAAAACAAAAATTGTCTCTTCCCAACTTACCTCCTACTTTACTAACCACAATCTCCTCTCCCCAGCTCAGCATGGTTTCTGCCAGAACCACAGCACCACCACTGCATTGCTTACCCTAAGAAACAGTATCCCTCTCTAGATAAAGGATGCACTTACTGGAGCCATATTCATCGACCTCAAAAATACCTTTGATATGGTCAATCATTCTCTTCTGTTGCAGCAAATGACATCTTACGTGTCAAAGACAAAATTTCAAACATGCAAACAGTACAGTCAGGGGGCTGTTAATGTATTGAAAGGGAATTTCTTTGGTATTGTAGTCCAAATTTCCCAGTCAATAAAACAGGTCCTGCGCAGTTTTGCCATACTATATTCTGTGACTTAATGTCTATATTAGGAGTTCATTCTGGCATCCTCCACGGCTTCTTGCCTTACTGGTATCTCCTGAGTAACTACTGTCTGACCCCTTTCCTCAACTACACCCTCAGGGCAACATCCCCCCTTTCACTTCAAACATGTTATCATCTCCGGCATGTACAAACTCTTGAGGTTTATCCTGGAATCCAATAAATCCACTGCCTTGGATGGTATATAGCGCAAACTTCTCAGACTTGCTGCTTATGAATTGCCACCTCCACTTGCTAGAATTTTCAGTCTTTCTCTCACCTTTAACACTGTTCCAACAATTTGGAAAATGGCTAATATAGTGCCTGTGTATAACAAAGGGAGTAACAAAATAATTAATAACTACAGAACCATTCCCATACCACCTGCCCTGGGCAAGGTTCTGGGAAAAAACTGACTCCTCCCAATTTACCTCCTACTTGACTACCCACAGTCTCCTCTCTACAGCTCAGCATGGCTTCTGCCAGAACCCAGCACCACCACTGCACTATTCACCCTAACTAACAGTATCCCTCTCTAGATAAAGGTGCACTTACTGAAGCCGTATTCATTGACCTCACAAAGACCTTTGATATGGTCAATCATTCTCTTCTCTGTAGCAAGCTAAGTGCTTTGGGGATCTCTGAGCATGCCCTACCTTGGTTCAGGAGTTACCTTACCAATAGACAACAAAATGTCATGTTCGGCTCCACTCTGACAGCTTACTTATCACTACTGACAGCTTACTTATCACTATTGGTGTCCTCCAGGGCTCCATACTTTGGCCTCTCCTTTTCTCACTACATATCAACTCAATTCACTATTGCTTCACTAACAGCGCCTCTCCCCTCTATGCTGATAACCCAGTCTTTTTCACCAGTGCACAGAAAGTAGGTGACATTAATAGTACCCTCTTGGCAGACCTGAAGGCAGTTCAAACTTGGTTCCATGAGAAAAGGATACTAATGAACCCCACCAAGTCACAAGCTATGCTATTTGGAACCCCACACTGGTTAAAAATATACAACTCATCATGGCCTATGATAATCCCCCGAATCTGTAAACTCTTTCCAATACCTGGATGTGATACTCACTCCTTCCCTTGACTTCTCTCAACATATAACATCCATCTGTAAGGCCCCTAACATCAATCTTGGACTTGCATATTGAGCCAGTCCAAATCTTTCCCCATCCACTTTCACTGCAGTAGCCCATGGTCTACTACTACCCAACTTATCCTACAGCCTGTCCATCTATGCTAATGCCTCAAACTCTATCCTTCATAAATGTGTGGCTTATAATAATATCTGTTGATTTTCCCCTTGCATACAATTGTCTTGTTCATTGCTACACTCTGTACTCCAAACTAGGTTGTCCCTCCCCTGCTGCTCTACAGGATCTCTCCTCTGGTAGCATTATCCATAGTGCAGTGCATAACCAAGCACCCCAGTTCATGCTTCTCTTCTGGTAACTTACAAAAATACCTACTCCCTCAAATCCTCTGACCTTGACTTTATATCCATTCCCAAGATTAGGACCAAACACGGTCAGCTGGCCTTGGCTGTTACGGCACCGAAACTATGGAACAGCACACAGCTTACATTAGACACTGTCTGTGCCTTCTGGTATCAATACTGGACATATTTGCTTCAACAAGCAGTATGCTCCTGTTCCTAACCAGTTCCCTCAGTGTTCACATAGCCACCTGTATTTTACCGCTCCTTGCACTTGATTATTCTGTTACCTATTATTATTATCAGTACCTTTGTATTTCTGCCAGTTGCCCTTCTACTATGTTCCCTTTCTATTAGACATGTATCTTATTGCTTTTCTCATCACTTTCAGCTCACATTGTAGCTAAATTCACTGTTCTGTATATAATCTGTACCCCTTTGGAGTCTGTCGCAAATGTTATTGTACACAGACATGTACTCCTCTGATTGTTGTGTTGCTTCAATATTGTTAACACTGTCTGTACTGTAGTTGTCTAAACTGGTTGTACTCTCCCGGGTCATGCCTGAAAATAGGCAAATATTTGCCTACTGCACTTTACCTGGTTAACAAAAACTAACTAAATAAATAAAGCCCTTTACTCTCTCCCAACTAAACCCGTGCTTAAACTAGTTAATGCTTGTTGCACCCACCACATCTGCTGGAAAGCTGTTCCATGGCTCAACACTCTCTCCATAAAGTAAACATTTCTCACATAGCTTCTGAATCTCCCCACACACCACCACTAGCTTAAATTCATGGCCACTTGTTTTCAACCCCTCTATTCCTGCTAAATAGCCCTCACAGTAAACCTTGTTCATTCCTTTCAGGAACTTGAAATGTTACACCTCTGCATTCTGGACTCCAGTAAGTATGTGTTCAGTGCCCTGAGTGGATTCTCATAGGATCTACCCTGTTGGCCCTGAATCATTGTGGTCGCTATATACTGCACCATCTCCAGCCAGTCTCTGTCTTTGCTCAGGTGAGGACTTCAGAACTGGGCACAGTATTCCAGACGGAGTCTTAAAGCCCCACATTGGGCTTGATAAATTCTAGACATTATATGTTGAGAGGAACAAGAGAAACAAATGATTCATATACTGTTTCTGACTATGTACATCCCAACTACAATTTAACTAGTGTTTCCCTGCAAATATTTATGCATGGGATTCCTCAAACCTTTAAGTTTGAGCTCCAGTGCTTCTACATCACCCCTTATCTCAGGAAGAGCCCTCATTCAACAGTCTTGTTTCTGGCACAGCAGTTGCAGGATCATAGACAGGAAAAACAAGAAAGGAAAGAGACCATAGAAGAAAAAAGTACAGAGAGAAAGTCTAAAGACTGGAAGAGAGAAACAGTAGGAGAAGTCAAAGAAGATAGAAGGGGAAGCACAAATCATGTCTAGGGTGCTCAAATATGCTGCTAAAATCAAAAAACCTTGCACTCTAAAGCATTAAACAAATTATAACCCAGGCTGAACAGCCAAGCCTGTCTGGATACTAAACTAGTATTAAGTAAATCATGGAAGTTTAGGAAGAACAATCATTTGTATTGATACAATATAACACTTTTGGTATCCTGTGAAATGGGCAACAGCAAAAAACTGACTGCAGAAATGGTGACAGCGAAACAGCATGGCAAAAAGAGTGACTGGGAAAATCAGCAATCGATGAAATGGTGGTCTACAGGTTTTTAACCCTCCCCAAGTTGAGTCCCCACCCCCTGAGTTGATTATTTATAGTTAGGGGAGTGCAGGGGACAAAGCTCCCTATTGAAACTCACTGTGATCGCCAGCCCACCGGTGCAGCGGTGGGATTTCCACTTGTGACACTGGCGACCCGGGTTCGGGAATGGATCCAGATCATCGGAGGGCCAGCCGGGTGGAGAAGGATTGAGCATCCCTCGGACTGCTCTCCTTCTCCAGGGGGAAGGGGACTGTGTGCTCGGCACAGGAGCGACACCTGGTGGAGGCTGGGTCATTGCCCTAGGACCGACGCAAAGTCGAGTACCTCTGGGGTGGGACAGACGCTGGCGTCATTGCATGTCACCGCCCCAGCTTACAGGGGACAAAATCCTCACACCTGCCACCTAAATGAAGCCCTGTCTCTGGGCTTCGATTAGTCTCCTGGCCCCATGCTCTCCCAAACAGATACCGGTATTGCGGTACCTGTCCCCTCTATGGTGCCAAGTTCCTGCCCCCTTGGGGGTAAGCCAGGGGTAACCGGGGGAGCAAGAAGGGCTTAATGGGTGGTGGATGCATCAGGGATGCTGTGACTAGGGCAGATATACTGACAGCAGGTGAGGGGGCCAAAATAGCAGAATATATAAAAAACCAAAAAAGAAACTCACTGTGATAGTGTTGTTGCCATTTCATCAATCACTGTTATTTCCCAATCACTCCTTGTATTCACGCTGTTCTGCTGTCACCATTTTCTTGTCGTCCTTTTGCAGCCACCCATGTCACATGGAACCAGCGCTTTTCGTACACATTTTACCCAAAGTGATTGCTCAAGCAATGAGAAACACTGGTAGTAAAAGGATTTAAATTGTTTAGTGGCAGTTATTCCACACCACATTCACATGCAGCCGTGACCACATGCCTGAACCATTACAAGAATGTGCATTATGTTATAAATTCATGTTATTTGTAGAAACATATGGTTAGGACTAGTTCTAAATATTATTTGGGGAAAAAAATACTCTCGTACACAAATACAGTCACATGGAATATGTGCTGTCTGTACTTGTGCCATTCTGACACAATAAGTAACTTTACAGATGCAATGAATGTTTCTTAAAGATGAAATAGGAATCTGCTGTCACCTGTGACATAGTTAAAAACAACACTACATTGTGTTTATGGGTAATACATTTTAATAACTAATTCCTGAAGCATACACAGCTTACTCAATATACCATATACTGTATCCTAAAATGAACTGCATGTTTTCTATGTTTATGGTCATACTGTAATTACAGTATGTGAATAAAACATAGCTTCTTATGGTTATAATGAAAATTGTAATGCTGAACTGTTAGGAATTTTGATGAGAGGGAAACTACTCTTTGGAATCCATTACATAAGCAATTAGATCCTTCAAGTAGTACTTATATTCTAAAACTGACTTTATTTTGGTAGTTAATAATCTTAAAGCAGCAGTATAGTGAAGAATGCTTTTAGATATAACTGGAGGAAGCTGATACTTCATGAGAATTGTATGCACGTTTTGTCTATTTTGACCTGTTTGTTGGAATGCATTCGTTTTGTAAAAACTTATACAACCTCTAACCTGGAAAGTTTTGTAAATTAGGTATTTTACCTCCTAAAATCATTTCCAGATGAAAAATGTTTAAAATATATTAACAGTAAATAAATTATCACAAACAAAAATACTACCATGCCATGCGTTGCTTTTCATTTTACTCAATACCTGAAGTGAGATTTGGGGTTTAGCAGTTTTAAAAGCTATTCTCTTGTAATGCACATTAGAATAAAATTAAGCATATTGATGTTGTGTTGTGCTGTTTACCATCAGAAATATATGCTGTGTTACTCCAGTGAGCATATTCAAAGAGTAGCCTCCAGGGAAGCAATTTTTACAAACTGCTTTAAGAGGTCATATTTATTGATGCCTGTCATTAGTTAAAAAAATATAATAAAACATTTTAAAATGAATTGGTGAACCAAAAATAAACTGATGAAATGGAAAGCATTTAATATAATAAAAATGAATGCTCAAATACTGTCATTCGTTTCAAGAGCTTACCATGAATTTGTTTGAGCACCAGGGGTCTGATATTCAAAAATTAGCACAGGCACTGACAGGTGTTTGCCCACGCTAACCATGTTTTGTGCCTGGTTTGTTGGTAGGGTCTATAGTTAGAGACACCTGTAGTAAGGGCTAAAACTGTTAACTGCAGTGGGCTAACATAACACTGTGCCTGTGCAAGTGAAGGGGTCCATCCCCCCCCATATTGGTCTAGCAGCAATTTCAGAGGCTTGCATCTGCAGTAAATGGCACACAAGGTGGTATTAATTACTGCCTTTGAAAACCTAGTCTTAAATGGATGCAAAGCCCTTGTGGTGAGGCAGCTGTACAGCAGCCACCCACCCCCACACTCTAAACCCCCATCCCAGCGAAAAACAGGATGCCTCAGTGTTTAGTGGCAACCCCCACCCTCTGACCTCCATCCCCCCTACTATGGCAGTCTGCCCTGGTGTCTAGCTGCCCACCCACCCACCCTCCATTATCCCGCCCCATACTATGACATTCTACCCTAGTGTCTAGTGGCACCTCCACCCTTTAAACCCCCATCCCCATAGTGTGACTGTCTGCCCTACTGGCAACCCCCATGCACTGATCACACATCTTGGTGAATTTATTAATTCTGTGGTTGCTAGTGGAACCCTGCACCCACTGAGCACCCATCCCAGTGCTACAGTAGAGTTCTTTGTAGCTAGCAGAACCCCTCCACTCTGGCCTCCCAGCCTGGATAGTTCCCTGCCTTCCTGGTGTCTTGGACATATCTTTTGTGTCTAGTGGTACCCCCCAACCACCAGTCACCATAAAGGCCACCAACAGTGGCAGTAGTGGCCAACCCCCCTCATACCTTTGATGACGGGGCCATGAGGGGAGCCCAATATGATGACCAGCATAGCCTTCCTCTCACCTCTGTGGCTGCTTGCCATTTGGGATGACAGGGAGTTCAGGTGCAGTATGTATTGGGCCCCCCACGTGGTATTGGAGGATTGGCCAGGGATGTCCTGGCTGTGGGCAACCATGGAAAGGCCACTGTTTAGCAGTCCTTATGGCAACCAGTAGGGAGCTACCACAGGGCACTAGTGATAGGTCCAGGTACATGGGCAGGGAGCTCAGGGGGACACCCCCAGACATACAGTTTACACTCAAAGCATCGGGGCTAGTCTGTGGTTAGCAGCTCACTCTGCACATTGCTTACTTTTGTAATAAAGCATTTACTTTTGGCGAATACAGAGTGTCTGTGGATTTATCTCCTCAAGTGCAGATAATCCTTGGTTAATCGTTGTTTGTGCACTTTTGCTGTCAGGCTGGCCACCTGTTCTACTTGCACCGGCCCTGCACCATAGTTTCATGGTCTACTTGCAGGAGCCCTTTAACAGATGCCACTGGACATGAGGGAGGCAGAGAATGATCTAGGCTGGGAAGTCAGTGCAGAGACATTCCACTAGCCACCAGGGACTCTGAAGAGGCACCAGAATAGGTGTTTGGTGGGTGTGGGGTTCCACTAGCCTCCCGGTACTGAAATGGCATGGGGTCATATCGCTGTAATCAAAAACAGAGTATCAAACAATGCAGCAGTCAAAATATTGTGCTCCGACATAACGTCTGGCACAATAGCAGCAACACAAGAAATGCACACACCCCATTGAAAAATAATGGGGATTTTGTTGTATGCAGGGGGCTTTGACTCCCATAGCCCCCACACCCCCCAAACTTTAAATAATCATCTCCAGGGGGTATGGGGACTTTGGGGATGGGGAGAAACTCGGGAGGGGGAAATTCATTTTTTGATACAAAGAAATCCTGCAACACCAGGAGACCTGGGCAGAACTGAACCACAGTCCCAAGTCTTTATTGCCACTGTGTCCTGGTGCTTTCACCACTCCAACAGGGGAGCAGCTCAGCCAAGCACAGCAGCACAGGCATCTTGACTTCTTCCCGAACTGTGAGGTCAGCAACAGGGGTAGCGGTAATTGTTTTCCGCTCTTATACCCCATCACTGTAAATGTGTCTGCACTTCACACGGTGCAGTTCTTCATGTGCCATTTTTGAAGCACTGTATTGACCCAATACTGGAATCGATGGATTCACTGGGATGGGTGCTCAGCAAATGAGGGGTTCTACTAGCCACCAGGGAATCGATGGATTTACCGGAATGGGTGATAAGCAGGTAGAGGGGTTCCACTAGACACCAGGGAATTAATAGATTCACAGGTATGGGTGCTCAGTGGGTGGGAGTCCACTAGCCACCAGGGCATAGAGCAGCATTTAGGGGATGGGCATTCGAGGGGTGATGGTACCAAGGGACATGAGGGATTCTATTGCAATCACTGGGATAGGTGTTCAAGAGGGTGCCACTAGACACCAGGGACTATACTGCAAGCACCAGGATGAGTGATCAGAGGCTGGGGGTGCCACTGGACAAAAGGGTATACTTGCAACATCCAAAGACAGCTGGTAAGAAGGTGGAGGGTGCCTCTAGACACCAGAGTAACATTTCCACAGACCAGGGGAAGTGGCTGGACACCAGGGCAAGGGCTACACATTGGTGGGATGGGTGTTCAGTGGGGTGCTGCAAGACACCAGGGAGGATGTCAGGACAGGTGCAAACAGGCCACCACTTAAAATGCAAATGGGCCAATATTGGGCATTCAAATGGCCCCTTAGCACCATGCATGCCAAATGAGCACATCTGCATTGGGTGACTGAATATCACACCGTAGCACCCAGTGTTATCTGGTCTGGGGATGCAATTCCCTATGTTCTGGCTGCAGCTGAGGTCCATGTCAGGGCAGCACAAGCTGACTTAGTGCTGTGCTGTCACAGGCCGATATTCAGTTAGATAGTACCGGTGCACTGTCCAACTGAATATAGCAACCTATGGGTTGGGTATAAGTGCAGTGCAAACCTTTGCACCCCACTTCTGAGCCTTTTTCAGTATCCAGCCACAGATGATTTAAAGATGAACCAGCAATTTCATGGTCCTTTACTAGGGTGCTTCTTTTTTGAAAACATCTCCTGACTGGGGTAGTTCATGCTTAAGACATTTTAGGTTTTTTTTAGTCCGATAATGTTATTATTCACCCATTGCATAAGCTAATTTCTGGACCACAGGTAGGAGATACTACAAACAAATGCCCAAATAAAAATTAGAATCAAACAATTTTTATTTTGGTTTTATTAAACAAAAAATATATAATCTAATAAAAAAGTAGCAGCTATACTGTGAAATAACTACATGAACATATTTACAGTTTCATTACAGATAATGTCCCAGTCAGGCACTTGTGCATCCACTGTTACCATGACTTTTGGTATGAATAAAATAAATAATTTAATTCAAAACAGTTAAGAAAGGTACATTCAATTTACCTCACTCAAGATACGTACTGTAGTAATATAAAACAGACATTACAAGTCTTTGCCACCATGCTTGTATGATTTCCCCCAAACTTGGATCAATATGCCATTATCATAACTTACATCAGGTAGAAAGTATTGAGGCCATTTCTGCCAGGTTTATTATCTTAGAATACTCCACTGGCTTTATGTTTCTGGTTACTGACTAGGTACCTCCTGCTGACAGAAGAAAATGTGTTCTAAAACTCGCTTATGAGACAACACTTTCATAGAAAGTATTGTCCAATGTACTAGTCTACTCTTTCACCTCTTTGTCTTGCAAGACTGCACTGCGGTTGGGCTTCTTGTTGCCATGGGTCACACTTTATGTCAGGCATACCTGTCTTATGTCAGGTCTTTATCATACCCTGGCACCACGAAACAGTAAACATGTACAGTTCCTTACTTGTTTGATTTAGTTGGTTAAGTGAATATAGAAGGATTGATTGGTTAGTTGTGGCCAGACTAGACTGCTGGTACTGAATTGGATTGTTAATACAACAGAGTTCATGAGCATCTTTCTCCTAGAATGGCCTTGTGCGGCAGCTCACAAACTCCCCAATATAGTTTGCAACATCCCTATGCTCTGTTGGCCGTATTTGCTGCTTTTCTCACAAATATTTTCTCCTCCATTTCTGGTGCATGACTTCTGGATCTGGAGACAGTCTTTCTGACTGCAGCTCCATTTTTTCACTATATGAACCTTTTTTTTTCCAACCGTTTTCTGCCATGTCCTGTAGCTTCAGGATGTGTGTGAAACTGCAACTCTTACTTTCTCATTTTTCAGTTTAACTTCAGTCTTCTACCTCAGGATATTTACTTGAAAAACAAATGCCTCACCTGCTACATCAGTCACCACACCTGCTTTGATAAACAAACTTTATATGTGTTCTGGGGAACAGAAATACAAGAGCTGTCTCTTAACTGTCTCTCCCTACAAGCTAACATTCAAAGATCTATAACAAGCTCTGTTGCTATGGTTCTGAGGTTTGAAGAAACTTACTGTTTTTTTTTCTCAAGTAAGAAAGCTAGCCATTACATGCCCCTCCCCTTAGAGAAGTGCAATGCAGTTGCGGATTAAGTAATTTGGGTTAAAATAAAGCATAATGGAATCAGAATGAGAACTCTTTAAACTAGTTATCACTAAGAAAAAAAAACTTCTAAAAATGCAAGATGATCATTTATCCAAAATATTTATCCTTCCTCTGTCTAGTAATTAACATTGTCTTCAATTCTGCAACGATACAACATTAATGAACCAAATTATGACCCTCAGCATATGCAAATTTCTTTAACACTGTACAGGCGACCAGTAAAGTAACTACATACATACTGTTTCAAGTACCTCTGTTTGAGTAACACTTTTGCTAAATACACAACACACCTCTTTACGTCCCCATTTGTGTACACCCATATTCTTTAACTGGGTAAAATTAATTCAGGTTGAATGTGCACCACAATGACTAAATGGTGAACTATAATGCTCACTACTTATCAGCAGGGTTTCTGTCTTATTGAGAATATCTTCCTGCCAGGGTGGTTCAAGCTTTGGACCTATTAGTCTTTGTTTTTGATTTTTTTTACTTCTAATATAGTTCTGAACTACAGTACAAGGGGGCAATGTTATGATTTAAACACTCCGTAAGTTAATTTCTGGACCACAGGCATGAGACACAAGGAAAAATGCTCGGACCCAAAAAAAAACCATCAAACAAATATTTTTAATTTTAGTAAATAAAAATATATAATCAAATAGAAGCACTGCATATATACTGTGAACTAATTAAATTAACATATTTACAGTTTCCTGCCAGGCATGTGTACTTTCAGTGTTACCATAACTAATGTACTCAGCAAATTAGTTTAGTTTAAAACAGCTAAGAAAAGTACATATACCTTCCTCCAAATAGGCAGTGCTTTGCAGTGCTTTAAAGAAAAACTGCATGCAAAATGTTTAAAGGCACATGTTGTGCATTGGGATTTTGTTACTCTAATTGTTTCTGGAAATTCTGTTCTCTGTTTCTGAAGCAAGTTTTTTCCCCTGCCAATTTTATGCCCCCTGGGGGCAGCCATGTAGTCTTCTTTTATTGCATTTGATGCATTTGAATTTTCCCAAAATGCCTCTGGGAATTATGTCAATTAAAAGTACTAAGAATCCCAGGATCCAAATTATAATCTAGTCACAGTATCCAGTGTCACTGTGCTGCTAAGTGTATGCTTATCTACAAGTCCAAAACATTGGATAATGCTCTTTTTGTCCTACAAATGTGTGTGTGTGTGCGCTCGCGCATGCATTCATGTGTGTTTGTACATGTGTGTGTGTTTTCTGCTTTCTGAGTAGTTTGCTTTTGGTGGATTGCAGCCCTCACTCTCATAAAAAGTCTGTACTGTTCTAGCTTGCTTTAGTCTTTACATTCAGTCATCATCTTAAACAGCAGGTGTTTACGTCTTACATTTTGTCCCCCCAAAACATGTATGGCAGCTTACCAGTGCCCAGCTCAAGTGGTATCCAACGTTTCTTTTTCTCATTATGATTTAAAAAATAGCATCACTAGTAAAATCACTGTTTTCAGCCTGCCAGCAAAATGCTCCAACTTCCTTAGTCAGAGACATGCCCCCACGTTGGCACGTTTTGTGATAACTGTTCAAGAAGAGCACAGGAGTGGCATTCCTTTGTCAAAATTGGCAAGCAAATGAGTTAAAAAACAAGTTTAAAAACTGCCCCTATATAGTTTATGGAGCATACCTCCACCCTCTTCTTGAACAGTCGTCACAAAGCGTGCCAGCGTGGAGGCATATCTCTGACTAAAATGTTAGAGCATTTTACCAGCAGGCTGCAAACATTTTTTGTGAGTGATGCTACTTCTTATATCAGAGTGAAAAAAAAGAAACTTTGGGTACCACTTGAGTTGGGCACTGGTAAGCTGCCATATATGTTTGGGGGAGACAGAATGTAAGAAGTTAATACCTGCTCTTTAACCCAACACATTAAAATGAGAATGTCACACAAATCACAAGTTAAATGCCCTCATAAAATCTCAGAAGTGTCTATTTTATCATATTTGTGCCTGCGCAGCCCATCCCTTGCGAATCAGACTTATACCTCATACTGATGTCTGCCTGCCTGATTTTGTGGGAGCGAGGACTGCAATCTGCCAACGGCAAACTGCTTACTAAGAAATGGGAACATTCTTGCTCATTTATAGGACTAAGATCATTTATTCAATGTTTTGAACTTGGAGAAAAGCACAGCACAGTGACACTGGATGCTGTGACTAGATTATAACTAGATTCCTGGGTTGTTATTAGAGCTAACCAATAACATTCCCAGAGGCATTCTGGGAAAATTCTAACGGAGCAAAGGCAATAAAAGAAGCATGCATGGTGACACCAAGAGGTAATAAAACTGGCAGAGAAAACAAACAAAAAAAAACTTGCCACAGATACAGGAAAAACACCACCAGGAACAATCAGAGAAGCAAGAACCCAATGCACATGTGTTTTTATCATTTTTTCATGCAGTTTTTCTTTAAACACAGGCCTTAGAGTTGTTTGCTATCATGAGTTGCATGCTCCCTGCAAGCATGTATCATCATGCCTTTAAGAGTTCAACATATATCTGTTAGGAATTACTGAGGTTACCGTGGTCAGGTTTATTAGCTTAAAATATTCTGCTGGCTTCATGCTTCCAGGTACTGACTAGTTATCTATTCCCTGTTGGTGTAAACAAACACATTTTAAAGCCCTCTTATGGGACTGGACTCTTCTCAAAAGCATTGCACAATATATTAGTACAGTTTTTCACCCCTTTTGGCTGGTAAGACTGCACTGTAGTCAAACGTCTTGATGCCGTGGGTTGCACTATCTGCATGGTGGTCTTCTGTTTGGTTGCTAGTGCACATTGGCCTAAAGAACCAGTGAAAACACACAGTTCTTTACTTGTCTGACTTAACTGGTTATATGAATATGCCAGTATTAGCTAGTTAGTGTGTGGCCAGATTTTGATTGTTAGTACTAAACTTCTGCTGCTAGTACAGAAGGCTTTATTGATGAACTTCTTCTGCCTCTAGGAATGACCTTTTGCTTCATCTCACAACCACCCCCCCCCGTGCAGTTTGCAACAAAGCTGTGTGGATTAAGAAGATTCCAAATTCATGGAATTTTAAATGGAATTCTGTGAACTTCTGTGAAATCTCTTCAGAATTTTGTGGACTTTTTTGAACTGTATTAATTTGGCCATAACTCACCTGTCAATTGAGTTACATATCTGTAATTTGACATGATCACTTGCTGATACATGCTCTAATAGCGTGCCAGACATCTTGACATTAAGATGTATTATCTCAAAATTATAGGTGCTCAAATTCTGTCATTTTATTTTTTGTGAGGAATTTCATGAACATTTTTATCTGCAGGTAACTCAGGTAACTTTGGAGCTAGACATCAGAAACTAGGTACATATATAAATGTAGTAATAACACATAGTGTTTTGATGAACATTTTCAAAATTATACTAAAATAACTAAAATCGAAATTTTGGCAAAATGTCTGGCTACCTATAGCACAGCCCTCTTTACAGCTTGATATTTAATACTTGATGCACATACCTATGTTGCATGCTTCTCTAAATCATGGCACTGTGGAGAAATTTGGATAAGTATTTTTTAAATTACATGGAAATAACTGCAAATTAAATTTGGATCACATGTTTGGTCACCCACAACTCACCCCCTTTCAATCTAGGACTCTGAAATTTGGTACATTATGAAAGCCATTAGTACCTGTATAACTGCCAAATTTGGCATCATTTGGATACATACTGTACTTTGGAAACTAAACCAAAATAACTGATTTTTTTTTATCTAACAAAATTCAGTGGGAATTTTTAAATTAATTGATTTGGTTATAACTCTGCCTCCTATTGATCTAGGGATCTGAGGTTAGGCAAGGCTACTTGCTGCTAGGAGTTCCGACTGTGTCCCAAATATCATGACATTAGGTCACATTGTCTCAAAATAGTAGGTGCTCAAAATCTGTCATTTTATATTATTTTGTGAAGGAAATTTCATGAAAATTTGTATCAGCATATAACTCACACACCTTTACAGCTAGAAATCTGAACATGAATGCATATATAAATGTAATAATAACCCATATACCTACAACATTTTATAACATTTCAAAGAATGCTTTCAAAATCACACTAAAATAAAGACTACATTTTGACACTTTTTGGGTGTAATTATAGCCCAGCGATGTTTAAATCTTGAGACTTAAAACTTGGTGCACATAACCATGTTGCATGTTTCTCTTAATCCTGAAACTGTGGAGAACTTTTGATACAAATTCTTAAAAATTAGATTAAAAAAGCTGAAAATTAAATTTGGATTCAATCTTTGGCCACTCATAACTCAGCTCCCTTTCAGTCTAAGCCTCTGAAATTTGGTACACTTATGCAAGCTATCAGTACCATCTGTCAAATCTAATATTATTTGGCAACATACGGTACTTTAAAAACTAGACAAAATAGCACATTAAACATTTGAGGAAATTCCACAGAATGTGTGTGCAAATTCCACAAAATTCCATGGAATCGGTATGGCAATTCCACAGGCATTTCACCAACAGAATTTTATATTCCACACAGCTCTTGTTTGACACATCTCATTTTACTCTTCTGGCTATCGTTGCTGTCGGTCTGTTGAACATGTTTTCCTCTATCTCACATCCACAGCTTCTGGAGCTGGAGCCTGCACCTTCAGAATGCAGCTCTAGTTTGCCACCATTTAGCCCATTTTGCCCACATTTCCTTCCGTGCAGCTCCAGACTCTTCATTATTTCCAGCTCTTCTCTCTCCTTCTGTTTGACATCTGTCTTCTAACTCAAGATATTTACTTGAAAATGTCTGTTCTGTTTCATCAGACACACCTCCATAAGCATTCATAAACAAATTTTGTAACTATGCAGATCTGTGTTCTGACCAATAGGAAGATACACGTTATCTCAGAAGTGGCTTTCCCTACAAGCAGAACATACAAAAATGTACAGCCTAGCTCTCTTGCTATGGTTCATAAGTTTAAAGAAAGTTTAAAGTAAGTTTTTGTTCCCCTCAGGATGGACAGCTGTAATTTACATTATTAAAAAAATGCTAAAGGAAATTCCTCTGAGAAGTCATCCTTCAGAATAAGAGTGATTTATTTTACTTCTTAGTAGCTAGCTCTGCTATTACATATACCAGATTAGATATGCCTGTATATTGATCGGCATTATGCATTTTTTTTATATGTTTAATGACAAACTGTATTAAACTAGCAAATGTACTATCTGTGATTCTCCAGTATTGGTAGGGTAAGTTCTGAGGTGTACTTTAGAAAAGCACAAAAAGACTCTAATGATTTTTTTTAAGACTGAAACCGGGAAAGACCTCTGTTTAAAACATGTGCATTTAAAATTTATTTCAGGATTTTTCTAGAAAAGCAACACAATATTTCTTTTTTTTATTTAGTATGCCTTTTTCTGCAGTGCCAGACCTTTGAGTGCTCAGCCCCTGACTCCCCCCAACGTCTGCCCACCCTGAGACTTACTTGTTGCAGTGATCTACCCAGGCTGACTCCCTCTAAGTGTGGCCATCAGATAGTGCATCCCCCACAGATGACTGGTCAAAGATACAGGTGGAAACACCACTGGAAGGGCCTCCCTGGCTTAACCCAAGGGCAGAGCCATGGGACCATGTTATACTGATGGAAACTAATTGCTCAGTCACTGGCCAAGTGTCATAGTGGGAGGTGCAGAGCCAGAGAGGCAGGGTGTCATGGACAGAGCTGGCAGTGATTTCTTTTTAACGTGACCTCCCCAGGAAGTGTGGCATGTAGTGATGTAAGGCACAACATGCAATGTCCAACACGCTTCCCTGACAACTCTGCTCTAGTAGCTGTAGTCCCCCCGGCCTCCACCTTGGGGCCAATCATGCACCAGTCGCTCCTCCCCCTCCACCCCAGTGAAGAACAGCAGTCCCTTGGACACTCAGTCCTCCTCCCTCCAGCTGACACTCCGACACTCTGAGTCCATATCCAAACCAGGGGCATCAGCGTCACAGATGGAAATCCAACCACTGTGCCGGTGGGTCGGCTCTGAATTACAGTACTTCTAAACTCAGCATATAACACCCCTCCATCATGGTCAAGCTGCTCTTTCTTCTTTTCTTGATTTAGAGGAGCCATCCATAAAAAATCAAGAATTAATCATCTTGGGGGACATTAGTCTCAACTGGTTTAGTGGTAAAGTTAAAAGTCTTAAATCACTTTTAATTAAGCTTATTATCACAACCTGTCCACACTCAGGATGCAGTCTGTAACAGGTTGGCAATTTTCTCAGGCCTCTACACCTGGAAGGGCACATCAGTAGCTGTCACCACTCAGAAGTGATTCTCTTACCTGGGGATTTTATACAGGTTTTGTATGAGACAAGAGTTAAGGAGTAACCAAAAACGCAATAAAAAGTAATAGATCAAAATGTTACCAAAACGTGCACAGCTGCTTTAAGTTTAAAATCAAAATGTTTTACTTAGCAGAAAGTCTAAGAACTTGATTTAGAACTTCAGATTCTGGAATTCAATGGCCTATGGAACCAGTACATTGTTATGCTTGTGCAAATGTTTTACTTTGTTGTGGCTGTTCATGCTCTCTATTCTATGAGGAATTACCACCCTGTAGGGGAATCAAAGGTGAGGAACCCTCAAAGAGGAATCGACCCTTAGAGGTGCTGAGGGAAAACTCCCTTGGGTAAAGGTACCTTAGGAAGAACCCCCCCCCTTCAGAAGTGAGAGTCAAGCTGCTGGAAGAGGAGGGGAGGGTGGTGGGGCAAAGAAAAAATGCTGCAGAAGGAGGCTGGAAGGAACTGCTTATATACTGTAGCTCAGAATGGGGGCATGGCTGGTTGCTCACCCATTGAACCACAGGCATAGCCTTTCAATTCAATGGCCTTCACAAAAAGGATAGTGTTATGCATGTGCAACTGTTTTACTCTGTTGTGGCTGTTCACACTTTCTATTCCATGAGGAATTGCCACTCTGTAGGGGTACCAAAGGCAAGAAACCCACCAAGAGGGTTTGACCCCTAGAGGTGCCACAGGAAGGTTCCCTTAGCTAAAGGCACCTTAGGAAGGAACCCACAAAAGAGTGTTAGCAGTGATCATTGACAATGAGGTAAAGAAGCAGACTGAAGCAAGAGGCTGCTTGATAAAACGTTGATGAGAAGTACAAGTTAGAAGGATAGCATGGATAAAATGGATTACACTGATGATAACAGGGACTTTCCTAAGGAAAGAGGGTATGACCAGCAGGGTCACCATCCACCTCCATCCAATGGCTGAACTTACCTGAGTAAACTAGGGAATAGTACTAAACCTAAGTATTATGACTTTCAGCATGGAAGAGAGGAAAAAAAAAACCTTGAGGAGGAAATCTCTGGGGATACAAGGCCTAGGTCACTTTCACTCCAGGCTTGGGTTGTTTCTTTAGTGACAGTTTTAGACTGGAATGCCTTCTCACTATAGGAAAAGGGAACACCTCCTTACTCTGCAGGAGAAGGTACGTTAACTTACAGAATGCCTCCTCACACCACAGGAGAAGGAAATGCCTCCTTATATTGCAGGAGAAGGGAACGCCTCCCCACAGTGCAGGAGAAGGGAATGCCTGCTCACACTGCACGAGAAGGGAATGCCTCCTCACACTGCAGGAGAAGGACTTTACTTTCAGAATGATTATACTGCAGAAGAAGGGAACACCTCCTCATGCTGGAGAAGAAGGGCACGCCTCCTCACACTGCAGAATATAGGAATGCCTCCTTACACTGCAGGAGAAGAGAATGTTCCTCACACTGCAGGAGAAGGTAGTTTGACCTAAAGGATGCCTCTTCACACTGCAGAAGAAGGGAACACCTCCTCATGCTGCAGGAGAACAGAAGGCCACCTCACGCTGCAAGAGAATGGAATGCCTCCTCACACTGCAGGAGAAGGGAATGCCTCCTCACAGTGTAGGAGAAGGGAACGCCTCCTGACACTGCAGGAAAAGGACTTTAATGTTTGTCAGCCATTATTACAGCATAGTGTTGCAAGGACCAGTACACCAACAACAGTTTTTGCAACATAGTGTTGCAATGGCTGGTATGCCAACAAACCATTTTTACAACATGGTGTTGCAATGGCCAGTATGCCAGTGCGGCAACCATTTTCACAACATAGTGTTGCAAGGGCCAGTACACCAACAACCATTTTCACAACATACTGTTGCGATGGTCAGTATGCCAACATTATCGACCATTTTTGCAACATAGTGTTGCAAGGGCTGGTATGCCAACAGTCAACTGTTTTTGCAACATAGTGATGAAAGGGCTGGGAGGCCAACACTGTCAACTGTTTTTGCAACATAGTGTTGCAAGGGCCAGTACACCAACAACCATTTTTGTTACAACATAGTGCTGCAATGGCTGGTATGCCAACTCTGTTAATCACTTGTACAACATAGTATAGCAATGTGCAGCATGATAAACAGATAATATGCTGAAGCATGATAAGCAGTAAGAATTGAACAAACAGCTCAGATGAACCAGGTCCCTTATCCAGAGTAAGGCGCTTCCTAGACAAGGTTATAGGACAATCGATGCAAGTAAATAGGAAGGAATACAAGCCAAAAAGTTCATAAGTAATGCCAATTAAAGGTGACATAAATACTCAGAGGATTTTAGCAGTGAAGGCAGTATTCAAACATGAGTTATGTGAACCATATGGGCCACGACTCTCCACTGAAACCCCTCCCCGCATTCTCCACCATAGGAAAACCAAAGAAGCCACAGTAAAGCACTCTGACCCACATGGGGATTTTAAACTAGTTTACAGCAACAGCCGTAGCTGAGCTGACCTCCAGAGTGTAATGAAGCATTTTACAAAAGTAGTTAACAGCTTCCAGCAGTAATTAGTTACAGCATCCAGCAGTAGCTGAGCTGAAAAGTTAAATGAGCATAGGAATTGTAGATATAGGCAGTAATGCACTTGAAAACAACAGTAATAATTAGCTATAGCATCCAGAAGTAGCTGAGTTGAACGGTTAAACAAGCATAAGAATTGTAGGTATAGGCATTAATGCACTTGAAAATAGCAGTAATAATTAGTTATAGCATCCTGCAGTAGCTGAGCTGAACAGTTAAACAAGCATAAGAATTGTAGGCATATGCAGTAATGCACTTCAGAAACAACAGTAATAATTAGTTATAGCATCCTGCAGTAGCTGAGCTAAACAGTTAAACAAGCATCGGAATTGTAGGCATAGGCAATCCCATGGCTTGGCACACTGGCCCCACTCTCTGCCAGCCTCCAGCATCAAACCTGAAGCCCACCCACCCCTCCTGAGGACAGGTCTTCCCTCACCCTGATGGGGCATCCCAGGGCTCAGCACACTGGCCCCGCTCTCTGCCAGCTGCCAGCACCAAACCTGAAGCCCACCCACCCATCCTGAGGACAGGTCTTCCCTCACCCTGATGGGGTGTCCCAATGCTTGGCGCAGCAGCCCCACACTCCACTGGCTGCCAGTACCGAACCTGAAGCCCACCAGCCCATCCAGAGGACAGGTATAAAGTTCCACTCCAAGGAGACAGGCTTGAAAAGCTGCAATCTCATTGGCAAATAGGCTGAGAAGCAGCTCCTAATTGGCTGTCTTCTCCTGTCTAGGCACCATTTTCAAACTGCTGCAGCAGATTTTTAAACAGGACTTTTTTTTTTCTCTTTCTGCTATTCTGAGCCAGCAGAGCCAGCTCTGCCTGCTGTGTGTCTCTGTATAATTTTAACTGTAAATTGCTTGTTACTTAGCTGCTAAAGTAACTGTGTGTGCAGACTGAAACCGTTTAACACAAGCAGCTTAATTTCATTTAATTTCAATTAAAGCTGAACTGCACTGTGCACCCAAGCTACAGCTGCAAAACACAGTCTGCCTGATTTACAGTACTGCTCATTCTTTAATTTAATTTTAATGCAATACTGTTCTCTGAGCAGTAGTGCTGCAGAGTTTAAATGAGAAGTGACTGGACTGCATTTGTTTAGAGCATAATTTTGCTGTTGGAGACTATGGGGAGTAAGGTAGCTAATTTCAGCTCTGAATAGGTAATTTAAAGCTCTTTTAAAGACAACGGTTCCACTGACCCTGAAGAAATATGGATATATATTAAAAACGAAATTCTTGAATTAGAAACTAAATTCATTCCCAACAAAATGACATACAATAACAAGGGTAAAATACCCATTTGGCTGATACCTACTATCTCAAAAGTAATAGCTAGTAAAAGAAGGGCTTTCAAAGCATTAGTGAGGGATAATAATACTGTCAGGAGGTCTAAACCTCACTCTCAGGTTCTCAGCAATATTGGTAATGCAAGGAATCACAGACACATTGCATTAGAGTAATACACTTGTTTATTAGACCTGTGACAGTTCCTGTGGTACGAGTAACATCAGAACTGTCAACGTCACATGTATTACGCTTATGACTTTGATCATCAAGATTGGGTTTTCTCCTGAAGTTGCCTCTATTCTCGGTGGTGTGTACCCCAGCAATAGGGTCTTGAATATGAATCTGAAAAGCTGCTAAACTATCAAGCAATAAAGTACTGTACAATGCTGAAGTGTTAGTAGTATGACACATACCAAATTATTTCATATTCCAGTAAGTTAAGTTAAACAAAACAGGTTTATGCATAAATTATAAGTTGTTAATAAGTGTACCAGGTAGCACAGTGGATGTGAGGCCACTATGAGGACCAGGGATGAGATTTGGACATTCCAAAAGCTGTTTTTCAGTAGGGGGTAACACAGAGGGATACATGGCAGCAGAGGCCATGTTGTGTACAGCACAAAATTTATTGGTGGAGTCCTTAGACAAAGAATTCCAATATGAGGGATCAATTAAGGCAGTGATATTCTATAGACCAGAATGTCTAAGAGCAGTTTGGAGCAAGGACAGAGAACCATTAGGGGATAATTTAGTGTTGGGCCATCCACAGAAAGTTCCCTTGGAGAGCGTGGCCACAGGGAGACTTTATCCTTGCAATGTGGTTTGCCACTCAGTTTGTAGGGTAGATTTGTCATGAGCAACAGCCGAGGCAGTGAGGTAGGTATCAGAACTTTCCTGGAAAGTAATCAAATTGTCAGGTATATTGATAGAAACTCCCTCTGGGGCAGATGTTGGAGGATCAAGGTGAGGAAGGAGGTGCTTTACCGTGCCTTGGATGCAGAGGATAACTCCTGAGATGAGGAGAAAGTGGAACAAGATAGCCATCTTATCAGTGTATCTGCAAAGGAAACTCAAACATTAGTAGGTTAGTACTATTCTGCCCAATGGGGTAAGGAAAAGTAATTATACTCTTTTATACAGTTTCAACTGGTTTGCATGTAACCATTTGTCAGTCAGTTTATTGTTGTGCAAGAGTCTAACCTAGTAGACTGCTGGACTGAGCTTGTTGACAATGGGATAGGGGCTTTCCCATTTATTAGAGAAGGAGTGGGTGGGATGTGTAAATCTGAGAACTGTTACCTGATCCCCGACCTACCAATCCACTTCTTGTGCATGTTTGTCAAACTGTATTTTGGACTGCTGCTGGGCCTTGCCCATGCAATTGGCAGCATACAAGTGTGTGTGTATGATGTCTTGTCTGAGTTTTTCCGTATATTGGTCTACAGACACACGGTCTGTGTGGGGGTGTGCAGGTCAAAAAAAAGGTGTTCAGGTAATCTCATCTGTCTTCCAGTCTTAACCTCGAAGGGTGTTAACTGGTTAGTGGCTTGGGGTGTACCCCAATTGCCATAAGAAGTAATGGCAATAGGGAATCCTAGGTCTTGGAATTGTCCTCAATGAATTTGGAAAGCATTTGCTTAATCC
Organism: Neoceratodus forsteri; assembly: GCA_016271365.2. Taxonomy (NCBI): domain Eukaryota; kingdom Metazoa; phylum Chordata; order Ceratodontiformes; family Ceratodontidae; genus Neoceratodus; species Neoceratodus forsteri. The sequence continues at coordinate 631,062,460 of CM028136.1, read as the reverse complement.
AGCTGTTGGCTCTTTCTACTTCACCTGAAGATTATGGGTTGTAAGGTATGTGGAACTTCTGTTGAACTCCTAGGAGTTCAAGTGATTCTTTCATCAACTCACCTGTAAAACTGGTTCCTTTGTCAGAGTCTATCTGAAGAGGTAGGCCCCCACCTGGAGAAAATCTGTTCCACCAGGATTTTAGCAGTGGTTTTAGCAGTGCATGTTTTAGTGGGGAAAGCTTCGCCCCACTTTGAGAAAAGGTTGGTTACCACAAGAGCATAATTGCTGTTTCTGCTGGTATTGGTCAACGGACCAATAAAATCAATCTGAATGGCATGCCATGGGCCAGAATGTCTTGTGGTAGTAGTTTGGAATTTCATTTGGTGGGGATGGGATTGTTTTGTGCACAAACAAGAAGTTATCTATGTACTGTTTAACATCTTTGGTGACACCAGGCCACCTGGCGGTGGTCTTAAGCCTCTGGAGGGTATTTTCAACTCCTTGGTGTCCACCAGTAGGGGTGTCGTGCACTTGGTGCAAAAATTCAGACCGAAGGTGTCTTGGGACCACCCACAACTTGGTGGTGGTGTCACCTGGTTGATACCAGATGAGCTTGTCATCTGGAGACAAGCGTAACTTACCTTCATGCCTCCAGTAGGGGTTATAGGTAGGTAAGTTTTCTTCAGTGCTCTTGTCAAGGAATCTGAACACTTCTTTGAGTTCAGAATCAGCATGCTGAGCTGCTGAGAGGTCCAAGGGGGAAAAGGGTTCCGGTTTCTTTCTGATTGCTGCTATGTGTACAACCGCTCTAGCTTCCAGATGGTCCATCATCCAGGTGTCACCCCCTTGGGCCCCTTCCTTGGCAAGGGTGTCTGCTGTGTCATTGAAGGCATGATAGGGGTCATGTATTGAATGAGTTTTAACTTTGTGTACATAAAGTTTGTGTGTAAACCTTTGGGCCAGTGAATGTATGTAGATTATCAGTTCTTTGTGTTTCACTGGACTGCCATCAGACAAGAGGAAGGAGTTCTTCTGCCAGAAATGGAGAAATTCTGTAAGAGACCAACAAACCCAGTTAGAGTCTGTGAAAAAGATGGTATCCTCCATCCCATGCTGGATGAACGTGAGGGCACAGACCACCGCTGTCATCTCGGCATACTGTGAGGATACCACACTGCAATGCTTAGAGAATTTAACAGTGTTACCATAGGGGTACATCACCAAGATACCCATCCCTGCAATTTGTTCTCCCTGATAATAGGAAGCTGAACCATCTGTGAAAATACGACACAATGAGGTATTCTCAAGTACAGTATTTGTGGCGTGGCAGGGAGGAAAGGACCTGGATCCGGAAGATCAGGTGGTTGCAGTGTACAGTCATGGGGTTCTCCTTGAAAAAGGAGCCCATGTGCCAGCATGGATGGAATTTTGGTTGGGTGTACCTGTATGTCTCTATCCTGGAGAAGGAGTGACCAGTGTATCATCCTAGTGTTAGAGACTGATCCATTCTTCACTTTGTCTGATAGCAGAAAGGTAGTTGGTGTGTGGTCAGTATTAATAATCAGTGGAGAGTACCCAATGATATACAGAAAGTGCTTGACAGCCCAGTAGGTGGCCAGAAAGTTCCTTTCACAAAGGCTGTACTTTTGTTCCACTGGGGTCAAGAGCTGTGATGCATATGCAATGGGTCTTAGAGTGCCATGAACCTTTTGATCCAACACTGCTGACATAGCTATGTCAGAGGTGGCATACTCCAGATGGAATGACAATGCTGGGTTGGGGCTGACCAGTGCTGGAGCCGAGGCCAGGACCTGTTTCAGTGATGTCACAGCCTGGGTGTGAATGGGACCCCGAGTCCAGGGAATGTCCTTTTTCAGTAACTCATACAGAAGAGCAGCCTTCTGAGCAAAATCACAAATAAAATCTCTGGAGTAGTTTACCATACCTAGAAACCTCCTAAGAGTGGCCACATTGGTGGGCAATGGCAATTCTTGTAATCCTTGTATCTTCTTCCAGGTAGGGCTGCGGCCTTGATCAGTTATTCTCAGGCCCAGAAAGAGTACCTCTTTCTGACATAGTTGTGCTTTTGCTGGATTACATTTGAGGTCTGCTCTCTGGATGACAGTCAGTAGTTCACCCAAGAGATCCAAGTGTTGTTCCTGTGTGGCAGTTCCCAACAGCAGGTTGCCCACATACTGCAAGAGACACTGGGACATAGAGAAACCCTCAAGGGCGTCCATCATGTGCAGAGGGAACAGGGAAGGGCTGTTATGGAATCCCTGTGGTAAGCTGGTCCACGTGTACTGTCTACCTTCAAAGGTGAAGGCAAATTTATATTGACTCTCAAGGGCAAATGGCAGTGACCAGAAACCATTGGGAGATGTCCAGAGCACTGAACCATTTTTGGTCAGGGGTCAAAAGTCGCAGCACATTAAGTGCTGAGGCCACAGTTGGAGCGCAACTGGGGGTGACCTGGTTCAGTCTCCTGTAGTCAATAGTAAGTCTCCAGGCACCTGTGGGTTTCTTCACAGGCCACACTGGGGAGCTGGAAGTAGAAACACATGTTCTGATCACACCTTGGTTGAGGAGAGATTTTATTGTTTCCCTAAGAGAAGGCAAGGCCTAAGGTGGGGAAAGTATATTGCCTTTGCCTCTCATGTGCTGGGCCTGGCACTTCGATGACAGTGTGCATTCTGCCACAGTCATGCTTGTTGGTAGCAAATGCTTCCAAATGTCTTTGTAGAATGGGGAGGAGCTTCAGGAAAAGCTCACTGTTCTTGAACAAATCTATGACGTCATACTCTTAATTGTTGGCAGATATTGTTGCCACCACGTGTGAAACAGGGATCAAAATGGTATGGTACTGGCCCTGAATCTGGATCAGTAGCATGTTGGCTAGACCCACCATACAGCTTTGTGGTGCTAGGAAGTCAGTTCCAATGATACTAGGATGGTCGTGCAAAACCATTAGTTGGAAGGTGTGTGAGGCCTTCAGGTGTCCTAACTCTACAGGCAAAGGTAGAGAACAGTATGCTGGCAACCTTGTACCATCTACTCTTGACATGTTGGTCCTCCATCCAGTGGACCAAGGGGATGTATCTGGGTGATCATAATGTAATACAGACACAGCCACGCCTGTATCCAACAGCACTGTCAGTAGGCGGTCCCCGACCTCGGCCTCAGTGCAGGGCCTTCCGTTTACATCCAACACCAGCTTGTTTACAATCCAGACTGGTGCCTGTAATTGTCAATCTGTGCTAGAGGAAGCATGGAGAGGTTGGACCTGGCTCCAGTGAACCACTTCACCATGCTGCACTGATGCTATATAGTGAGGTGCTTCTGGGTTCAGGCCTGTTTGGGCCTGAGGGCCTGTACTTCCAGTATCACCATATGGCCTATTGGGGCCTGGGTTCCTGGTTGTATGGCTGCAAGGGCCTGAGCTGGAACAGCATCCACTACAGAACGCACTTGCCCAAGGAGCTCTCTGAACTTTTCCAATTCTCTTTGGCTAGATCCCTATACAAAGGACCTAGTCATTGCTGTTGTTTACCCTTGTGATTCTTATGGTGCTTCTTATTCTTATGGTAAGTCCGGTTCCCACCCCATTGTTGTTGTTGTTGCTGCTGCTGCTGTGGTTGTTGTTGGGCCTGCTGGGGATGTTGGTTGTCCGCAGGGAGGGGCTCTTTATGTTGGAACTGCCCTTCCACCGTGTAGTGCATTGTGGCCTCCCGAGTAGGCTCCATGGCAGCTACTTTCTTGGAACTGAAGCCCAGATCATGAATATAGAGTTGATAAAATCTTTCAGTTTTCTGAAGGATGTCAGCAAACCATTCCGTGGTGGGATAAGTGGTTCTCTATCACTGCAGAGATTATGTTCCTAAGGGACAAGGTCTTATATTCGATAAGATCTACATCCACAGCTTCTTGTGTGAGTTGTTTTCCTGTTGGTAGGCCATCCAGAGTCTCTGTTGGTAAGTTGGTGGACTTTCCTTTGCATTCTGTTTCACAGGGTATGCAAGCATCACTCTTACTACACCTGGGCTGTGTGCAGAAATGAGTCTAGCTGCAACTTCAAAGGTGGTGTTGTCAGCCTGGCGGATGGCATCAAGGATTTTCTCCCACAATCCAGGATCGATGGTCTGGTGTAGGAGCTGGACCTGGTAGTCTGTAGTGAGACTAAGCAGTTCACATTTGGCTTGCACCTTTTCCAAGTGACAGCTGAGGTTGTCAGATGGGCTCATCCGACTGATACTGTCAGCTATTTGCTGAACAGAGTAAGCCATTTGTAGGGGATTAGTGGGATGATCAGGTAGATGTGTGTTACCTTGGGTGCCATCCAAGGCTGCCTGAGCTGTGGCCTCCACTATGGAGCAGACTATGCCCTAGTGAGAGCCAGTTTCATGAATAAGCTGTCTAATTTGGCCTTCTAAAACTTGCTTATTCCTCTCTGGAATGGGAACACTATTTACCGCATTGTCAATCATTCTCTCTCTATCTCCTGCGTGTCTTCCACATTAATAATGGCTACCAGTGGTGACATTGTGACTAGGTCTGGGCCTGCTCCCCCTCATCATGGGGGTCACTATGTTGGCATCGCCCATGATGGGTGTCATGACGTCGACGATGTATGACATGGTGTGGGTGTAACGGAGATCCGCCATGTTGTGGATGGTGGGATGGGGACTCTGGGCCATAGTAGGGGTGTGACTGGGTGTTGTTTTGAGAGATGTCATCATCTGAGACCTCTCTTTCAGATGATGTAGTTAAGACAGGGGCTACACCTCCCATTGCCTTAACATGCCCAGCCAGAACCTCTCGCTAATGGTGCAGTTTCGCCATCTTACATTCACATTCTGCATGACTCACATTTGCAACATTCACATCAACCTCTTCTTGTATTTGTTTGTGCAACACTGTACATGGCACTCAATTCGTGATTGTCCCTAGTAGCTGCTTTTAAGTCATTACGTACCTGGTTTATCTTGTCCTTTAGCTCTCCCAACTCCCAACTCAACTGTTCATTTGCTCTACTTAACAAATCATTCATATTCAAAGCCTGTCCCTTATCCTGTCTCATACTTTCACACTCCTGCTTCAACATACAAATTTCTTGCTCTCCTGCCTGTTCAGAATGATGCATAAGTGAATCCTTTTCATTTCACAGAGTTTGAAGTTCAGACTCCAAATTCTGCTGCAGTCTAACACATTCCATTTTCTGCAAACCCATCTCTTGCTTAAGAGATGTTATTTGCAGTTGAAGGGTTGGAAACCTCAATTCAGAGGCTTCTAAAGCAGCACAGAGTGCTGCGACCAACAGCCCTTTAGCTTGGTGCTTATTGGCTGTTTGTCTCATCTCAGTGTACTGGGTTGAGATCCCCAGTATAGGGTTTTTGGATTGACTTGCGTCCCATGCAAAGTCAGCCCATCCTTCATGGGAGGTAAGGAAGTTTGAGACATCGAGTCTCAGTTCTGCACAGATATTTGATATGGTGGCCATTGTGTGGGAGGGAATGAAAAATCAAACTGAAAAAGGGGCCATGCTGTGTATTGATCCACAGCAGGAGCACTTTATACACAGTCTGGCTACTGTGCACTTGTAAGCTTGCAATTCATAACTACCGTGGAATGGGTCGAGTTGGCAATGACCACGCCCAGAGAGCAGCCAGACTTTGCAAGGGGTTACAAAGTGGTCTGAAAATGGGAGAAAGGATGCGGGAATGCACACCTACAGTTCCCATTGGGAACAGAGAAGTTGTAAAGCAACAACCGAAACTCTGTAAACATCAAATATTGCCTGCACGTGGTCGCCAATTGTCAGGAGGTCTAAACCTCACTCTCAGGTTCTTGGCAATATTGGGAATGCAAGGAATCACAGACACATTGCATTAGAGTAATAAACTTGTTTATTACTGCCAAAAGGATAATTACAGTTGCACTAAGCAGCTCTTACCAATACGAACCGGGAGCCAATGTTAAGTGTTCCCTATACCTCGAGGATTCTACGTGTCTCTTGGGGTCTCCGAGGAAGAAGACATAATGTCTCACCTTAGATACCTATGATAATTACTATGGTTACTGTAAGATATAAACATTTCTAGTTACAGAGATGAGCCTTATTGGCTAAATTAGAGGTGGCTCCACGGTCCAAGATAACATTATACAATTTTGTAGTAGTCATCACTTTGTGAAACAAGAGTACAATTCTTACATAAATCATTGTAGTAGTACAAATCACCAAAAGGTGGCAATGCCAACTTATATATCATAATCATTACAAGGACACAGGTGTCCTAAAATCTTGTAAGCAAAAAATACATATGTGTATTAGAAAGCAAAGCATAGAACAATAATATGCATACATATCCTGACATCTGCTCTTGTACTGTAGATGCCCTTAGCCCCATATGTTAGTTTAACATATACCTATGTGCTGGCTGTCTGCGGTGTACCTCTGGGGGTACCAATAAGGGTGCAGGGACCTTGTGTAACAATACTTACAACAAACATAAATATAAAACAACTCTCAGGGAATGTAAAAATAAAATAAAATCTGAAAAAAAAAATTAATTCAAGTTACCCTATACAAAAGATGGAGGCAAGAATTTTTACTCTTATGCCAACAGCAAAAAACAAGCCCCCAAATCTATCGGTCCCCTCAAAATAGGCCCTATAGAAGTTGTGAACTCCCAAGAAATGGCTGAAGAGTTAAATACTGTATGTATTTCTGTTCAGTATATAATAAAGCCAGTCCCACAAACAAAAGCCCAACTGTACATTTCAGTACAATTGATGCAGACATGGTAGAAATAACCAAAATAGAAATTAAAAACCAATTAGATAAGTTACATACAGTACCAACAAATCACCAGGACCTGATAAACTGCACCCTAGATTGATTAAGATGATATCTAATTGGTTAATCGATCCATTATACAAAATTTTCAACTTGCCCCTGTCCACTGGATCCATCCCAAATGATTGGAAATCAGTTATGGTCACCCCTATACTTAAGAAGGGTTATCCTAGCAATATGACAAACTACAGACCAATTAGTTTAACTAGCATTCTAGGAAAGTTATTTGAAACAATTTTGAAAACAAAACTCAAGGAGGATATAGTGAACAAAGAACTAACTGACCCATCACAGCATGGTTTCAAAAACCAAAGATCAAGTCTCACAAGAAATGTGGTATTTTATGAAAATGTAAGTAAACTACTAAATAATTAAATACCAGTAGACATTATTTATCTGAATCTCTCAAAAGCGTTTTATAAGGTGCCTCACAAAACTTTAATTCTTATGAAAATGCAAATGGGGGTTCCCAAAAGTCTTCCTGGAGCTTTCTAAGTGCTCCAAGTCTGGATGGTGTTTGGCATTTAAGCCGTTTCAATAGCACTGCAGTGAGTGCTTTTAGCACCTCTGAGTACTGTCTCTTTAAAAGCTGTCTGCTTGCAGACATTATTAGTTTGTATGGGGGGACTGTGTGTCTCCCTGCTCGAGTCCCGCTCGAGCTGCTGATGAATCGCTCCATTTTTTGCTATCGCTATATGGGCAGAGTGAGCACTTTCCAACGATATAACTGTTTGACAGAAATCATTTAGAGTATTAGTGAAAATGTAGTTTGTTTAACCTGCTTCTTTTGCAGCACAAACTGTTTCTGTGAAGCCCCTCCATTTTAGCTCCGAACTGCTGAGTTGGACCAATTGGGTTAGGGGAGCCCTAAAATGGAGACTGACTGGGCCAATCAGGAAAGGGACTCCCAGCTGGAGCTTGTTGAAAGGGGGCTAAATGGAAGGAGCCTCTGGGAAGTGTAGTTCTGGTCCAATGGCGCCTTTTCTGCACCAATAGAGGGAGCCTGTTATAACTGACAAGGAGGTTCAGCCTACCAGAACCATTTGGATCTAAGGGAAATGCCCTGAACTGTTGCTGGCAAGCCAGATCCGAGGTGACTATGAAGGGAGAAGGAGCCCTGTTGTTCGAGCGGCGAGTAGTTCACGCAGGAAGCGTGTGTGTAGGCCCCCAAGTCGGTCTGCGGCCATTAGTACTTTTTAAATCAGACTGAATCTGAGTGTTGGAGAAGGAAGAAGAAGCAGAAGTGTGGAAACCAGGCTTAACCTGTAGAAGACTGAAGATTTTGCTGAAGTGCGATTGGCCAGTCAGGGACTGAAACGGCTGCGAGTGCTCCCAGGTTTTTTGCAGTGTTTTGAGATCGGAATCGAGGCACATCCTGCCTGGTATAGTAATTTCCTTTACATATGAATGTGCTTGGTGCTTGTGGGGAATCATGATTTTATTTCCCCTTTACTGTGAATTGTGTGTTGAAGCTGAAAGCAGAACCCAGTTTAATTGGACTGAATCCGCCTGTTATCAAAAGCAGCTGGGCCCTGTCAGGAGGGCTTTGTCTTCATACCCTGCTTCCCTGGTAATCCAGCACAAATATTCTCCATCCTGTTCTCAGCTCTGGGTATTGTGAGTACAAATCAGGGTAGCACCCTGCACCTTTTATTTAATCTAAGTGTGCCAACTGATTGCTTTGAGTTTTCTTTCTGTGGACAGAACCATCTGGCTCTGGATTACAATTGTGTGTTGTACATGTACTTTCACCTTGCAGGGCCCCATCCATCTGCACCAGCTAGCCAGCCCTGGGCAACGGACCTGGCTAGCCCCTCCCCCATCCTGGGTACCCAGAGATTTGACATTTGGACCCTAAAGTTGCATGCACAGTACTGTGATTTGTGTGTTTACCGCCAATCAACCTGATTCCCCCTCCTTGTTACCATCCCCTTAAATAAATCAGATCTGTTGTTCTTGAAATATATCTTGCTTGTGGTGTCAGTACCTATAGAAACTATTGCATTGCATTGTGGTTGTGTGCATTACCTAACCTTGTTTTACATTGGATCCTCAGAGACGTGCTGCAGAATCAGCCCCAAGGGTAAGTGGGTACTGTATGTGTAAGGAGCATGCATATGTGGGGTACTGAGAAGGTAACTCCTGTGTACTGTGTGGGCCACTAGTGGGAATAAAGGGGGGTCACAGTGTCCCAGAGGGCCGTGCCTGAGTTAGCTTAACTACTACCAACCCTGACCTCTGGGTGGAGCACCCGTCACTGGACCTAGGTCCCTTAACCTGTCACCAGCCATACAGCCAGGGGTAGTAGCCCTTGGGATAGCACCACCTAGGGGTTACAATAACATGAACAAACTTGGGATAAACAGCATCTTGGTCAAATGGGTAGATGAATGGTTAAATAACTGAACAGAATCTGTTTGTATTAGGGGGCACCAATCATCTTTGGGATATGTGACCAGCTGTGTACTGCAGGGTTTGGTTCTGTGGCCGGTCCTGTGTAATATGTTTGTGTCTAACATGACTACTAACCTACAAAATTGTGCCATAAAGTTTGCAGATGACACTAAAATAGTATCTACAGTTAAATCTGCTGAAGATATAAAAACATAACACACAACCTAAAATTAACTGAAGACTGGGCACAAATTAACGATATGTCATTGAACACAAAAAAAATGCAGAATTATGCACCTTGGCGAAACAAACAGTAACCATCAATACATGCTAAATACGATTAATGAAGAAAAAGACCTTGGAATAATTATATCTTCCGATTTAAGCTTTGGTAAACACTGTGGTCAATTGGTCAACAAAACTAATAGAATAATAGGTTACATAAAGAAGTCATTTATATCTAGAAATAGGGACTGCATACTGTCATTATATAGGGCTTATGTTATACCCCACTTGTATTATTGCTTCCAGTTGTGGAGTCCATATTTGAGGAGGGACGTGAAGAGACTGGAAGGAGTTCAAAGATGAATTACAAAATTAGTTAATAATATGCAAAATAAGACCTATGATCAATGGTTGACGGAGTTGAATATGTACACACTGGAGCAGCGTAGAACAAGGGTGGATTTATTATTAATGTACAAAATATCTTGAGATATGGAACTAATGTCTGAACTGAGCATGACATTTATTTCTAGAGAGTGCAACCTTAGAAGCTATAAGTTCCAACTACCTTTTACCTATCCTAAAAATGACAGAAGATTCTTCTTTACACAAAGAATTATCCCATTATGGAATTCACTTCCAAAACACATAGTTAAAGGTAACCTAAACAAGCATTTTTTTTTTTAAACTGTAAACTCCAAAATCTGACTTCATAGTGAGGTAAAGTAAAGGCTGATGTTTACACGTATGCTGAAACTGCATTTATGTAAATAACATAATTGCAGTTTCATAGCTTTTGAAAAATGTAAACATCAGCCTTTCACTTTCAAAAAACAGCCTTGGCTTCTCCCTAAGATGTCTGTCAAGTGTGTTAAGTGATGAGGCATGATGGCATCATCGGAGCCAGAGCCAGAGATCCACATATATTTCTATAGTGCTAACTAGTTCTTCTTTCCCTCTTTCTTTTGAATTGTTGTACCAGAATGATCAACACCATGTAATACCTCAAGGATCACTGTGATCAGTACACATGTTTAGCTATGATTTTGTTCATTTTCTTTACTTTAACTTGCAGAAAATGTTTTGCAATCCAACTGATTTTTTCTTTGGCAAACTGCATTACAGTACAACACTTCAAATACCTGATGATCTAGTGGCTATATGATGCACTGAATTTTGTTTTTTGTTAACCAGGAGAGACACACTAAGCTGAAAGCTTGTTTACGATGTGGCCTGGAGCACAAGGAAGTTTAGTGACTTGCACAGGGTCACACAACAAAGTACTGGTCTTGTTCAGTTCCAAAGCTCATGCTCTCTTGTTAATCCACAAATAAGGCTTTCTTTTTCCATGTGAACCTCCTGCACCTAGCCTGCCTTCTGTTGAACACCCCACCATCCATACCCTGTCCTTAGTACTGCCTGGGGCCACATATGAGCATGCGGTCTCATGAAGAGAATTATCACACCTCAGATTGTAATCTTGTATCTCAGAGGGTTGTGCACACCAGTACTGATACACATCATTAGCTGGCACTGTTAAAAAATGCCTCTCAAATCACTCTCCAGTTCACATTCTCAATGTTTGACTTCTGCTGCCACAGTAAACATTAAGTGGATCACCACCCTTCTGCACAGTGATGGTAGTATGTATAGCTCCCTGTTGTGTTTTTTTTTCTCATTTCATTTACCAACATCTAGGTCTTTCCAGAGGGCCAAGCAATAAGCATCATGACCCATCAGAAAAACTGCTGTTCATGCCCTCATAAGGACTGCACTTACAAAGGATAACAATATTATTAACAGGAGAGGGCATACTAATACCTTGAGTGAATCAACCTGACTTCCAGTGTTAGTCTACTCCTTTACCTGTGATCTGCTGAACCCTACAGGACAGTTCCCAGCAATTCTTCTCTAGTAATTTTCTGTGCTCTACTCCACAATGTGAGTTGGCTGGCTACCACCCTTGTAAATCTTGAATGAGCTATACACAACTCCCTCAATACTGTCCTGACAAGCGTCAACACCCCACCCCCACCCGAGGGTAATCTCCCTACACTGAATTCAAGTAACAGTTTAGGTGCAGCATTGCCACTCTGAGTATTTGTCATCACTGGCTGCTCTCATCCACAGTCAGGTAGTGATCACATTTCAGATCTCACAGTGATCTGCTCAGCGTCCTCCTTCATGTCTTCAGCAGACCTGAATATAGCAATACCCTGCTGGAATGGCCTCTTCAGTCCCTCTCTGGCACTCATTCTTCTCATCTGCTCCCCACACCAAAAACTGGTGAGTTCACTACCCTTCCGCATCATGAATGTGGTTAGTACAGTCTCCAGTGTTATAATTACATATTAATAATAAACATGATCCTCTGGTAAGCCAGGCTGACAGCAGCATGGCACAAATGGAAAAATAGACTTTCTTATCCATATAAGATCTAATCCACCTATGATTAGGCACTATTAAATGATGTGCATAATGATGTGCAAAACCATCATTTAATAATGCCTAATCAAAGGTAGTGTAGATCTTTTAAGGATAGGAAAGCCCACGATTCCCCTTGTTCCCTGCTGCTATGAGCCTGACCTACTGGAAAGATATGTTTATATTTGATATGTCAAAATAAAACAGGGACTGTACTACCTGCATTCATGATGCAGAAGGGTGATGTGCTCACCAGTTTTTGGTGTGAGGAGGAATAGTGAAGAATGAATACCAGAGGGGGACTGAGAAGGCCACTCTTGCAAGGTACTGCTATATTCAGGGAAGGGGAAGACAGGAGAGAGAAATATGAGCAAATTACTGTGAGAAATAAGATGTGGGGCTGCCAGCACCTGGATCACTACCTGACCCTGTTGTTCTGGCCAACACTCCCCTTCCCATAAAACCAGTTCATGCAATTGTCCAAGGCTGTGTGTGGATATTAATGTATGGAACAGCTGCCACTACATGTTCAATCACTTCACTATCAGTCTAGTATTGTTTGTAAAGCACTTTGGGATACAATGCCTATGAAAACCATTATATAAATGCTGATTCTTATTATTATTTCCCATGGAAAAAAAAAAGACAAGACAAGCATATATTTGAGTTTTGAGAAAGTATGAACTCTAACATTGGACTGCACAAGAACTTTGCTACAAAGAAATGGTGGCTCTAGGGGGTGGTGGAGGGTGTCGCTGCACCTCCCCCCCCACATAATAACGTACTTGCTTGCTGCTGCATTTCACTTTGTTGACGAGGTCTGATTTATTGATTGTACAAATGTTTACTTTCAAACTATGGATTACATTTGTAAGTTCTGTCAAAAACATACTAGAAAAGAATAACAGCAGAAAATATAAAGGTTTAATAAAAATGTTAAAAAGTGCATATTAAGCATGCACACCACCCCATCACCCCCATTGTAGCATCCTGGATCCACCATAACCACTAGACCACCCGGTTATTCAAGATTTGTACTGCACTGTGGTTTGCCACAGAGAAAGTAAGTTGGATTAAAACACATTTTCAGCATGTTTAAAGTAAACAAAATGAGCAGAGCCATAGACTAACATGCATACTGATCTAAACAATGCACATGATTTTGACCATTAGGGTGAAATAATTCTATAAAAAGAGGAAAAAGAACTAGTTAGCACTGTAGAGAGTCATATAGCTCTCTGACTTTGGCTCTGATGATGTCATCACATAATATATTTGGCAGCCATTTTAGGAAACAGGTAAGACAGTTTTTTTTTAAATTGGAAGGCTGATTTTACAGTTTTCAAATACTCTGGAACCACATTTAGGTAAATTATGTAAATGTAGTTTAGCATTAATGAATACAGCAGCTTTTCCTTTAGTCACCTATGGAGTCAGATTTTAGAATAATTTGTTGTCAAAATGTTGTTTAGGTATCCTTTAATTCTAATAACATTGAGATCTTCAAAAATAATTTGGATACCCACTTATTAAAAATATGGTGACCTGTTCCAGTATGCTGGAAGATGTACTCATATGGGTAATTTACCTTCTGTGCATCTACTGTATTCTAGTATAAGTCTAGCTTAGCTTGGTACCTCCCTAACTGAACCTCTGTTAAATCCTACTCCATGATCAGAGTTTAAATAAGAACTGGCTGGATTGCATTTGTTTAGAGTTTGGTACCTGCCTAACTGAACCTCTGCTGAAGCCTTCTTCATGATCAACCTCACTGCACTCCTCCATGCTCAATCGCACCTGATCGCTCTCTTTTGTCCTTACTGCCCTCACACACACCCTCTTGATTTATTCCCCCCCCTCCGCTCTCTAGACCCTGTTGGCTTTTTTTTTCCTGACTCACCCGTCCAAGTCTCTCTTAGTATTCCATGAGTTTCCAAGGCTCTGCCTCCCCTCCCTCCAAGCACTTGAACTCGCTTGCTGCTTGCTATTCCTTACCTTCCCCTGCATAACCCTGGTGCCAAACTCCAGATGCCCCCCCCATTGATCCTCTGTTCCTCTGCCTCTCCACCCATCCTCCACTTCTCTCACTTACTCCCAAACCTTTTGTTTTATCCTCTGGGCACTCCCACTGATTAAGCAAGGCATTAAGTTTCTGTCCCTGACCTCTCCATCTTCTCTTTCCTTTCAGGTCTGCCCTCACTTTGACGGGGCGTCCCATGGCTCAGTGCACTGGCCCTGCTCTCTTTCAGCCACCAATATCACACCTAAAGCCCACCCCCCATCCTGAGGACAAGTATAAAGTTCCACTCCGAGGAGACAGGCTTGAAAAGCTGCAATCTCATTAGCAAATAAACTGAGAAGCATCCCCTAATTGGCTGCCTTTTCCTGCCTAGGTGCCATTTTCAAACTGCTGTGGCAGATTTTTAAACTGTTTTTTTTTTCTCTTTTTCTACTATTCTTGAGCCAGCAGAGCTGGCTCTGCCTGCTGAGTGTCTCTGTATAATTTGTCCCACCCTCCCTCCTGGTCTTGACCTCTATTAAATGCTCTCTCTTCTGGTGCCTAACCTTTAATCTCCTGTTCCCACACCAGAAGACCGCCTCTTATAGTGACAGATGAACATTACTGAGCCTCCATATTCTGTGGTCTGCCTTCCCTCATCCCTGCTTAAACAGCTGTAAAAAAGAGCCTATGGTACATCTCCCTCTGTCAAACAATTCCACATAGCACCAAGCACAATTCCCAAGTGCTCAACTGTTCTCCACTAATTGGCAATGCACAATTTTCCAGTACTATAGTGCTCTTTCCTCATTGGTACTGCAACCTGCAACAGTAGTGTACCCTAGTGCTCAAGTGTTTGCCACTAATTGGTGGTGCACAATTTTACAGTACTTTAGTGCTCTCTCCTCACTGATAGTGCACCCTGCCCTCCCAATGCTTATTTGTGAGATTTCAAGTATTAAGGGGGTGGCGGAAGGTTCATACACTATGGACCCTAAAGTGTACATACATCTCGTAATGCAAGGGATCCTTTTACAACTGTGCCTACTTCTGTTGGGTGTCTTGGTTCAAAAACACCTGGCCCCCTCCCAATACCATAGCAATTCTATCACACACCTGGTAAAGCCGGTACAATGGGAGACATGCAGCTCAGTGCTCCCCCTTGCTTGCCCCATACAGCATCTCCCCTTGCCATTGGCTAACAATTGTACCTCTATCCCATCCATATGGCTACTCCTTAGCCTACAATTTGTGGTGGGTACACCACCTGCTAAGTGCCTCTAGCTGAATCTGTGGACATTAAAGACTAGGTAACTTTTCCCAAAAATCTGTAGAAAACTCATCCTTCTCCTACTATTGTTGTCATGTAACATCCACCCTAACCCTGGCCCTCAGAAAATCCATTCCCAGACTCATACACCCACTGGGCAACTAAGAATTGTGTCTATGAACATAAGTGCCTCCTAGTCAAGTTTACTCAGTTTGAGGCATGGTTGGCACAAACTCAGCCTGATGTCATTGCATTGACTGAAACATGGCTCTCTGCGCATACACCTGACTCAGTAGTATCTGTACCAGGTTACAATCTATACAGGGTGGACTGTTCCATGAAAAGTGGTGGCGGGTGCTTAATCTATATATGCTGCCACCTGCAATTCCACTCAGTTGAATTGACTGATGCCAGCAAGGACTGTGAATGCCATAAAAATCATGATAGGAAATGGGCACAAAGGCCTACAGTCTATAATTCACCTGGATGGCAGCAAGCGGGGTTAGAAGCCTTCATTAGCTTCTATACCCAGGCAAGCCAGAATAAGGAAACCATTGTCCTAGGAGATTTTAACTCCAACTGGCTTGCCAGCTCCAGCACAACACACACAGACCAGGGCTTAACTTCCATGATCATATTCACCACCTATCTAAGGCCCTTAATGTTAGGCTGGGGCTTTTGCACCACTTCAAACACTGTCTAACCCCAGATGCCCTCAGGCTCACTGTCTTCTCCTCAGTCCTCTCTCTCTGCTTGATTATGGTTTATTAATCTATGGGGCAGCAAACAACTCAGCCCTGGTTGCACTCTTTCTCTCCCTAAATAAAGCATGCCATCTCGTACTGGGATGTGACCATCTTACCCTTACCTGCTCACTTTATAATGCTACCAACTGACTTAATCTCGACAACAGAATTAGGTTCCACACCTGCCTTTTGGCTAAAAAAATTGCCCTAGGCCTCTCACCCACTGGACTCGCCCCTTTAATCCATCCAGATCTTAAGGTTAAGCACACCTGTAGCTCAGATAAGCATCTCTTCTCAATTCCCTCCTGCCATACCTCCCAATTCCAAAGGTCCTTCAGCTACAGGGCCCCCTTGTGGATGAACAGGCTACCCACCTCCCTGGTAAACAAACAAAGAATTGGACAATTTAAAACCCACCTTAGGGTCCATCTCTTGTCTTCAAGTACCTGTGATTGCAATTGAACACTGCCCTCTCCCTCCTCCTTCTCCACTGACAATGGCCACTGGCCTGACTCTTCCTCATTTTTTCCTAACCTAAGTCTCTCAGGCATTGTTATATATCTACGTTTGATCTGTACCATGTAAGGCCTGTACTAAGTAACCCTAGTATTTGAATGTTAGCCTTGGCTGTTCTTTGTAACAAACTGAATCTTATTCTCTGAATCAATTGTTGTAATGTTTGTATCTAATCTAAATGACGTGGAACCTTTGTAAATGAGTCTATGATTCAAAGGTACATTCCGAATCCAAATAAATAAATAAAATAAAAATAAATTGTCTCGGGACTATACCTAATGCAGATGATCAAGAGCACCACACGGACAAACTACCATACGGGCACCAGCACCCTGATCGACTGGGTACTAACAACGCACCCTGAAAGGCTAAAGAATGTCAAAGTACTCCCTGACACCATCAGTGACCACTCACAAGTCCATTGTGAGTGGTCCACTAAACAGGCCAAGCCTCCCCCAAGAATGATGAGGAACAGAGTAATTAAGAACAGCACAATGGCCGGCTCAGAAATCATCTTAAAGGGATAGACTAGAGCTTCATTGACTCATGCCCGTCTGTTGACACTGCCCTGCAGCTCCTCATCAGTCACTTCAGTGCAGCAGCAGACAAGTTTTCCTCATACCACAAGAAGATGATCAAAGGAGGTAGCATGGACTAGGTAACCCCCCCCCCCAACTAATTGGCATGATGCAGCAACAGATCTCCTCTGGCACCGAGCCCAGGAAACAGGGACTGCATTGGATGCCCAAAACTATAAAGTGGCCTTAAACAAGTGCACCTGGGCAATCTGGCAGGCCAAAGCCATGTATCATAAGAACCAGCAGTCATAATGCTGGGGGGATGGGAAGAAATTCTGAGCCTCACTTAAAAACCTCGTCAGAACCAGTGATAGGCCCCCTCCATCTATGCTTCAGCACAATGACAAGATCATCCTTGATGAAGCCACAGTGGCCAATGTCTTTAATAAGGCCTTTACAGACTACAGCGCAGTCCTACCCCTAGATTGGCTTCCTATCTTTGTGGTATATGGACCACTGACCACTCGCCCACCCCCCACTCCCAGCACTAAGACCTGTCCAACCTTTTACTTTCGCCAGGTAACCATCAAGGAAACAATAGGATGCAATGGGATAGATATGAAACTGATATCTATTGCCCTTCCTGACATCCTCATTCCCATCACTAAGCTGTTCAACCTGTCCCTGCACCTGTCTGCCTTCCCCTCTCTCTGAAAAACTCCTCTAGTCACTGTCACGCATAAAGGAGGTGATCGACTTCTAGTATCCAATTACAAACCCATTTCTATCTTATCACCGCTCTCTAAAGTGCTGGAAAGAATCATTACTGATCAAATTACAGACCATCTGCACAAATATAACCTTCTCTCTCCTCAACAACATGAATTCTGCAAGCTGCATAGCACCAATACAACACTAGCTGACTTCACTGGCTATGTACATGAGGCTGTTCATCGGGGCTACTTGGTTGGGGCAATCTTTATCTGATCAAGGCCTTCAGCCTTGTGGATCATCAGCTACTGCTCCATGGGCTAAGTTGCCTAAGGCTGACCCCCGCCGTGGTTGGTTGGTTTTCAAGCTACCTGGCCGGGCGGTCTCAGAAAGTTAAAATCAGCAGTGCCATCTCTGACTCTTGTGATATCACAGTAGGGGTCCCCCAAGGCTCTATTTTGGGCCCACTTTTGTACAGCCTTTTGTGAACAACCTCCCCGATGCCTGCCTCACTTCTCAGATCCTGCTATAAGCAGACAACACAATAATTTTCTCCCAAAACACCAACCAAGAAGCTCTCACTAGGGAGTTACAGCACACCTTCAACCTCCTACAGAACTGGTAAAGAGATAGCATGCTAGTGTTTAACAGCAAAGAAAACAAGGTCATGCTCTTTGCTGGGCATCAAAAGAGGAGATCTACTGCACCTCTCTCAATTACCTGTAACCCTAGCACCACCTTGGAACAGGTGTCCTCATTCCACTACCTTGGAATCACAATAGACAAGTTCTCTCATTTGATGAACACATCTGCAATATCACCACTGCAGTCAACAGGAAACTAGGGGCCATTCATAGACTCCGATTCGGCCTCAACCAGAGGCCAGGCTTCTGGCACTTACTGGAACAGTACTAACAATCCTGAACTACAGAAACGTGATTTATGATGCGGCCTTTGATATGAGCCTACTCAGAGTCCACGTAGCCCTCAATAAAGCCTGCAGATTTGTCTTAGGTGCAGATCACCTAACACATACATGCAGCCTATACATTAAGACTAAATGGCTTCCTCTCTCGGATCGCATCAAGTTTCAATCATGCCTTCTAGGGGAAAAAAGTGCTCCTTGGACTTGCTCTCCCACTCCATATAAGCTTTACTCCACCCCGCACCTTCCAAACATGCTACAAGAAGCATCGCTAAGCATGGTCTAGCAGTCCCGTTCAGAACAACTGCCCTGGTGAAATGAGCCTTTGCAGTAAGTGCTCCCACCTGGTAAAATGAGCTCCCCCACTCCACCACAAACCTCCCTCACATTGGTCCCTTTAAGTCTATGCTTTGGAATACTATCTCCCCTCCAGAATGCTGCTACTGTCAGACCTGACCCTGCTGTTGGTAGCCTCCGGCACTCCTGGGCAATGCCCCTGATCACCGTCTGCTGCTCTACAGAACCGCTAGCCCCCCCCAACCTGTCCCATCTGCCCATCTACCTGCCAGTACTCCCTCTGCTCCCTTTCTCCTCCCCCAAGGTGTCCTCTGGAGCCTCCACTCTACCCTCCTGCCACACCTCTCTTCAACTAATCCTGTCTGCTTCTAGACTATTTCATATGACTCTACTGTTCAGGATACTGACACTGATGTATTGCTACCATCTTAATCACTCGTTATACTCTTGTTGACTAATGTTATACTTTTTTTTTTTACTAATGCACTTTTTTTTACAGATGCTGGTATGGGAATTGTATCTCCTTGTTTTCTGCACTCGCACAATGGCTATGTAATACTTGCCTATAATTATCTTATGTTATGCCTTGCCTTATATTCCCTATTAGTGATTACTGTATGTTATTATTTGTTGATATCTGACAATACCTTTCTGGCTAATACTGTATTACCTATCCTGTTTGTACTCCCTTGCCCTTGTTTTTGATGAGGATCCTTTGTAAATGAGCTTTTATCTCAAAGGTTATAATTCTGATTACCCAATAAATAAATAAAATTAAAAAAAGGCAGTAATGCATTTAAAAACAGTAATAATTGCTCAGTATGATTGCATGTAAGCAGGTTTGAATCCATGGAGAAAGTAATATGGAACTGCAGTAGACTCAGGTTTGCTAACCACAGAGTGCAAATAAACATGTTTGAGCAGATGTAAATCCCCAAAAGGGCTGTATGAAAACCAATGGCTTGTGGAAGGAAAAGCATAGTAAATAAAGAACTGCTCGGGCAAGGAAGCAGGAAATAAACATTACTGGAATGCAAGGCTGCTGAGGTAAAATAGACCTAACACAAAATGGAGCAAGGTAAGGTAAAACCAGGAGTAGCTGCTAGCTGAGTAGCAAGGCCAGCACCAGGTGCAATCAATTAAGAGAAGCACAGGAGGCAGTGACTGCAGTGGAAACTGAAACATGCAATAACAGTTGCAGGAAAATTAAAATCAGGTAGGAGCCTGAAGTACAGGCACATGAGAGACATAGTGAAAATAAAGGGCAACAAGATGCTGAGGAAAATGAGAAAACCCCAAAAAAGAATACATGAACCCAAAAATACACAAACATAGGAAAACAGAAAAACTAGCACACAAGGAAGCACACAGCAGCCAGAAGAAAAACAAAAACTAATCAAGACAGGAGAAATACATGAACAGAATCCAGCAGAAACCAAGCAGACCCCAGAGCACAGGTAAAGCTGGGGGGAGGGGGCAAGGCCTCAGCATGCCCCAACGGGATGACGAACAAACAGATTCTCCTACTGGTATAAAAAAAATGCTTCAGAAGGAGGCTGGGAGGAACTGCTTATATACTGTAACTCAGAAGGAGACCTGGCTGGTTGCTTACCTAAAGTTGAACCACTGGTGAAGCCTTTTAATTAGCAGCATGAAACACCCTCTTGTAGTTATTATAAAATGGTGGCTGGAAATTAAGCATTCTGATTTACTGACAGCATTGTAAAAGTATTATGTTAATGGGGGAAGACACTTAAGTAAATAATAGCCATTAGACATTTTGCTATAAAAAACACATTACATTGTAAAAAATACAACAAATAATAACTTTATGGCACTCCTGGTATTGGGTTACCTTTATTAATCTAACCTGGAGGGCAGAAGGTACTTGACTTCACCTCATATTCCAATGGTAGCCAAATCTCTGATTGTATCTTAATGCTTAATAAATGTATTGAACCTGGACTGGTTAGAAAGAATTCTGACAGCCTAAAAATGATGTAATGATTTATGATAATTTATATTATTCTGGGGCTAGAAGATTGGAATGCTGTGGATACAAAACCCAAGCTAGGTACTTGGGGTAAGACCCATAACTGATATTGTAGTAAAATAACAGAAGGTCTGTTGTTCTGATGCTGTTCTCTGGATGAGATCATGAACCAAGGTCCCTTCTGCCCATCTCAGGTCACTGTCCAGGTGGAAATTAAACATTGTATGGCACTTAAGGAAGAAGAGTAGGGAAATTTTATTGAACAATAATCTGCAACAAAAACATAATCAACATACATATGACATTCCCAGAGAACAACAAAGGAGTGAACACTTCGAGAGAGTTAAGTCAATTATCAAAAGAAAGGACATTAAAAAAGTGTAGTCTCCCATCACCTACAATCATAAATACAACAAATCAAACTACTTTCTAATGCACAGAATTAAAAGAAAACATACATACTTCCTCACTCCTGTTATTATTAGACTTATAAATACCTCCTGGGGTTAAATAAGATCCATCAGGAAAGTATCTCTCAGAGAAAAAGATGCCGGAGAACAATAGGACATGCAATGAAGCTGGAAGTGAGTACATTTAAGAGAGATGTGAGGAACTACTTCTTCACTGAAAGAGTGGTGATGCCAGGAACAGTTTACCAGCAGAGGAAATGGGAGCAGAAACAGTGGTTGGCTGCAAGCATGAATGGGATAGGCACAAGGGACTCTGAGCAGGAGATCAAGTAGGGTCTGCAGTGTCAGGATAGGCAGGGGAAAATGGGCAGATGGAGTGGGCCAAATGGCCCATATCTGCCATCAAATTCTATGCTTCTATTATTATGGGCAGTAACTTTACTACACAAGAATGAAGAAGTAGGCTGCTGGTTAACTAGGATCTGCAGCTTATCCATCAGGTTGGGAAATGGGCAGACTGGGTGGGCCAAGCAGTCCTTATCTGTCGTCAAATTCTATGTTTCTATGAATCTACCTACGGAATTCCTTTATTGCCTCAACCTTGTTCCATGCCTTTTCATCTCGAATGATGTAGCCAATTAATCCCTTTCCATAAAGCACCTAACCCTTTTCCCCGACAATCTGTCACAGCCAAGTTTACATACCTTTACTAAAGCAGACACATCAGTTTGCCAATGACAGACAAGACATTCTGAGTTGCTGTTGCAGCAAACAATATCTTAATTGTCAAAGACAAAATTTCAAACATGCAAACAATACAGTTAAGGGGCTGTTATTGTACTGAAAGGGAATTTCTTTGGTGTTGTGACCCAAATTTCCCAGTCAATAAAACAGGTCCTGCCGAGTTTTGCCATGCTATGCAGAACCACAGCACCACCACTGCACTATTCACCCTAACTAACAGTATCCCTCTCTAGGTAAAGGTGCGCTTACTGGAGCCGTATTCATCGATCTCACAAAGACCTTTGATATGGTCAATCATTCTCTTCTCTGTAGTAAGCTAAGTGCTTTGGGGATCTCTGAGCATGTCCTACCTTGGTTCAGGAGTTATCTTTCCAATAGACAACAACATTCCAAGTTTGGCTCCACTCTGACAACTTACCTACCACTATTGGTGTCCCTCAGGGCTACATACTTGGACCTCTCCTTTTCTCATTACATGTCAACTCAATTCACCATTGCTTCACTAATAGCGCCTTTCTCCTCTATGCTGATGACCCAGTCTTCTTCACCAGTGCACAGACAGTAGGTGACATTAATAGTACCCTCTTGGCAGACCTGAAGGCAGTTTAAACTTGGTTCCACAAGAACAGCCTACTAATGAACCTGACCAAGTCACAAGCTATGCTATTTGGAACCCCACACTGGTTAAAAAACCTACATCACTCAGCATGGTCTATGATAATGCCCCCCCCCTTTGAATCTATAAACTATTCATATACCTGGATGTGATACTCACTCCCTTCCATGATTTCTTTCAACATATAACATCCATCTGTAAGGCCGTTAACACCAATCTTGGACTTGCATATTGAGCCAGTCCAAATCTTTCCCCATCCACTTTCACTGCAGTAGCCCATGGTCTGCTACTACCCAAATTATCCTACAGCCTACTCATCTATGCTAATGCCTAAAACTCTATTCTTTGTAAATGATATGTGGCTTATGATAATATCTGTTGATTTGCCCTCATATGCAATTGTCTTGTTTATTGTTGCACACTGTACTCCAAACTAGGTTGGCCCTCCCCTGCTGCTCTACAGGACTTCTCCTCTGGTAGCATTATCCATAGTGCAATGCATAACAAAGCACCCCAGTCCCTTGCTTCTCTCCTGGCAATTTACAAAAATACCTACTCCCTCAGATCCTCTGACCTTGACCTTCTATCCATACCCAAGATTAGGACTAAACATGGAGAGCTGGCCTTCACTGCTACTGCCCCGAAACAACAGAACAGCATACAGCGCGCATTAGACTCTGCTCAGGTACCCGTGCCTTCCGGTATCAGTACTGGATATATTTGCTTCAACATGCAGTACGCTCCTGTTCCAAACCAGTGCCCTCAGTTTTCACCTAGCTGCCTGTATTTTACCGCTCCTTGCACTTGATTATTCTGTTACCTATTATTATTATTATCAGTACCTTTGTGTTTCTGCTAATTATCCTTCTACAGTACTATGTTCCCTTGTTATTAGACATGTATCTTATTGTTTTTCTCATCACTTTCAGCTCACATTGTCACTAAATTCACTGTCCTGTACATAATCTGTATTAATTTGGATTCTATCACAAATTTATATTGTTGTGCACAGAAATGTACTCCTCTAGTTGTTATGTCACTTCTATCTTGTTAACATAGTCTGCAATGTAGTGGTCTAAACTGGTTGTACTCTCCCGGGTCATGTCCCCAAAATAAGCAAATGTTTGCCTACTGCACCTTACTAGGTAAACAAAAACTAAATAAATAAATAAATAAGGCCCTTTACTCTGTTCCAGCTGGGCCTGTGCTTAAACCAGTTATTGTTTTCTGCACCCACCACCTCTGCCAGTAAGCTGTTCCACTCTCTCCATAAAAAAACATTTCTCACATAGTTCCTGAATCTCCCCCACCCCACAAAACACTCCTAGCTTACATACATGTCCACTTGTTTTCAACCCTCTATTCCTGCTAAGTAGACATCATAGTAAACCTTGTTCATTCCTTTTGAGAACTTGAAGTGTTGAACCTCTGCATTCTGGACTCCAGTAAGTACATGTTCAGTGCCCTGAGTGGATCCTTGTATGATCTACCCTGTTGGCCCTGAAACATTGTGGTCACTCTATACTGCATTATCTCCAGCCAGTCTCTGACTTTTCTCAAGTGAGGACTTCAGAATTGGGCACAGTATTCCAGATGGAGTCTTAAAGCCCCACATTGAGCTTGATCAATTCTAGACATTCTATGTTGAGGGGAACAAGAGAAACAGATAATTTGTGTACTTTTTCTGACTATCTACATCCCAACTACAATTTAACCAGTGTTTCCCTGAAAATATTTATGCATGGGATTCCTCAATCCTATAAGTTTGAGCTCCAATGCATCTGCATCACCCCTTGCTTCAAGAAGAGCCCTCATTCAACAGTCTTGTTTCTGGCACAGCATTTGCAGGATCATAGAGAGGAAAAACAAGAAAGGAAAGAGACCATAGAGGAAATAAAGGTACAGAGAGAAAGTCTAAGGACTGGGAGAGAGAAATAGTGGGAGAAATCAAAGAAGACAGAAGGGGACATACAAAACATGCCTAGGGTGCTCAAATATGCTGAAATCAAAAAACCTTGCACTCAAAAGTATTAAATAAATTATGGCCCAGGCTGAGCAGCCAAGCCTGTCTGGCTACTACACTAGTATCAAATCATGGAAGCTTAGAAAGAAGAAGAATTTGTATTGATACAGTATAGCACTTTTGGTATCCTGTGAAATGGGCCACTACAAAATTGTGACTGTAAAAATGGTGACAGCAAAACAGCATGGCAAAAAGTGTGACTGGGAAAATCAGCGACTGATGAAATAGTGACTGTGACAAGCTGGCTTATGGTAGATGGAGAGGTAACATGCTGGGTTTAAAGTTCACAGAAGAAAATGTACTTTTATTGCACCAAATGTAAGATATTGCTCCAGAAAAGCATAATCAGTCAGTTCAACTTCTCCAGCCTGGTCAGGTAACATAAAGGTTAACACAAAACAATTCTTTCAGGCTGACTTGACAAAAGGAATCTTTGAACCACCTAGGTGGACCAGCAGTTTTTTCAGTATACAGTCTCAAACAAAACAAACAGTTTGTGGGCCAGCAGTTTTGAATGCAGTCTCAAATAAAACAGTTTTCCCTTTTAGCCTTATTTGCAGGCTTTTATCAGCAGTACATTCCACTCACTGTTTTTGGCCCAGCTGGCTAGGCTGATCCTTTACCTCAGTATTCTCTGCTCTAGAAATGGTCTCTTTCTCAGGAGCAGGTTTCAACTTCTCCCCAAAGGCTCTCTCCAACAATTAACTATTCTCATTGACTTTCTGCTCTGGTTCCTGTCTTGCATTCTGCCCTCCATCTTGCAGGGTTCTCTGCCTAGGAGTATCTCCTCCCTGCAGCAGTTTCCAGCTTCTGACTAAATCATTGCTGGATTCTCTCTGCCTTTCAACAATCCTTCTAATCAGCAACACCTGGGGAGGCACCCCCCCCTTTTCTGTTCATGTTGCATTCTCTGCATTTCCTCATCCTCAGCCAAGGTGTTAACCTCTTGTTTCCCAGGGTAGTGTTTACACTGTTACAGTGACCTACAGGTTTCTACCCCTTCCCAAGTTGTGTCCCCCCTGAGTTGATTATATATAGTTAGGGGAGTGCAGGGGACAAAGCCCCCTGTAGAAACTCACTGTGATAGTGTTGTCCCCGATTCATCAGTCGCTGTTACTTCCGAATCACTCTTTGTATCAATGCTGTTCTGTTGTCGCGGTTTTGTTGTCACCCTTTTGCAGACACCAATTTCACATGAAATCAGTGCTTTTCATACACATTTTATCCCAAAGTGTTTTCTCAAGCAATAAGAAACACTGGTAGTAAAAGGATTTAAAATGTGTAGTGGCAGCCATTGCACTCCACATTCATATGCAGCCGTCACCAGCTGCCTGAACCAATACAAGGGTGTACATTATGTGGTTTCTTAGCCACTCCACCACAGGAGTGGCCCAGCCAGGTACAGCAGCACAGACTTCTTGACTCCTTCCTGAACTGTGAGGTCAGAGACAGAGGTAGCGATAATTGCTTTTTTCTCTTATACCCCTGTGGCTGTAAATGCATTCATACTTCACACAACATGGTTCTTCATGTGCTGTTTTCGAGGTGCTATATTGACCCAGTACCAGAATCAATGGATTCACTAGGATGGGTACTCAGCAAGTGAGGGGCTCCACTACCCACCAGGGAATTGATGGATTTGCTGGGATGGGTGATCGGCGGGTGGAGGGGTCCACTAGCCACCAGGGAATTGATAGATTCATCAGGATGGGTTCTCGGTGGGTGGTGGTCCACTAGCTACCGGGGTATACACACATTTTGGGGATGGGCATTCAAGGGGTGATGGTACCAAGGGACAAGAGGGACTCAATTGCAATCACTGGGATGGGTGTTTGGGGGGGTGTCACTAGATATCAGGGACTATACTGCAAGGACCAGGATGAGTAATCAGAGGCTGGAGGTGCCACTGGACAAAAGGGTATACTTGTGACATCCCAAGACAGCTGGTCGGAGGATAGAGGGTGCCTCTAGACACCAGGGCAACATTTCCACAGATCATGACAGGGGATCAGAGGGTGGGGGGTGTTGCTAGACACCAGGGCAAGGGCTACACATTGCTGGGAATGGGTGTTCAGGGGGATGCTGCAAGACATCAGGGATGATGTCAGGACAGGTGTACATTTCTGGACCACAGACATGAGACACAAGGAAAAATGTTCAAACCAAAATAAAAATCAAACAAGAATTTTTAATTTTAGTAAATAAAAATATATAATCAAATAGAAACATGGCATATACACTGTGAACTAATTAAATTAACATATTTATAGTTTCATGACCAGGTAGTCTCATAGTCAAGCATGTGTACTTTCAATGTAACCGTAACTAATGTACTCAGCAAATTAGTTTAGTTTAAAACAGCTAAGAAAAGTACATATACCTTCCTCCAAACAGGCAGTGCTTTGTAGTGCTTTAAAGAAAAACTACATACAAAATCTTTAAAAGCACATATTGTGCATTGGGTTTTTGTTACTCTAATTGTTTATGGCATTCTTTTCTCTGTGTCTGTAGCAACTTTTTTTTTCTCATGCCAGCTGTATGGCCCCTGGGGGCAGCCATTTAGTCTTCTTTTATTGCTTTTGACAAGTTTGAATTTTCCTAGAATGCCTCTGGGAAAGATATCAATTAGACCTGCTAAGATCCCAGGATCCAAACATATAATCTACTGTAGTCACAACATCCAGTGCCACTGTGCTGCTCAGTGTATGCTTATCTACAAGTCCAAAACATTGAATAATGGTCTTTTTGTCCTACAAATGTGTATGTGTGTGCGTGCGTGCGTGAGTGTGTGTACATGTGTGTGTGTTTTCAGCTATCTGAGTAGTTTGCTTTTGGCGGATTGCAGCCATCACTCATAAAAAGACTGTGCTGTTCTAGCTTGCTTTAGTCTTTACATTCAGTCATCATCTTAAAGAGCAGGGCCCAGATATTCAAACTGTGCCAGGCTGTGGCACAAGCCTGGGCGCAGCGCAACTTAGCTGCGCAGGGGTGTTGACTGGGTGATATTCAACGGAGCTGCGCCATGGCTCAGCATCATTGAATATAGCACCCTGGCCACCCGCAGTGCACATGGCACAGTGGCACTGCGCTAGAGCAAGTGGCCAGAGTGGAGCAGGGGGATGTGCTAGCGCAAGTTCCATTGCGCCATGCACAGCAACCACGATATTCAAAAGTGCACATGCAAATGGGGCCATAATGTATGCGAGGCACAAATGGGGCCATTTGCATGTCATTATGGCCCCATTTGCATGCAGGTGCACCAATTCCTGATGACTTACACCTGGCACCCTGCCAGGCAGCAGCCATTGAGGACCGACGCCCCTTGCAGCGTGGCAATGTGCCCCACAGCCCGATCGAGGGCTTCAGTAATAAAGAGACCCCATATCCCTGGTGGTCCAGTGATCGCCGTCAGCTCATCATGGGCTTAAATAAAATAAATAAAGAATCCTATATCCCTGGTGGTCCAGCGGACCCCTCCCCACCCACCACTGATCCCCACTGCCCCTCCCTCCCCAGTCAGCGGGTGGCAGCACCCCCAGCCTGCCACCCTGCCGCCGCCATCTGGACACCATCAGTAGGGGTGCCGCCCATTGGTCCACAGCATGAGCATGGGCCGCAGCCATACTGACTACACATCTCCAGATATGTGAATGGGATCCATTCACATATCTGAATGTGTAGTATGGTATGGGCTGCACGCCCATAGGTTCATGCTGTGGACCAATAGGTGTACAGTCCTACCGACAGTATCAGGACAGCGGAGCAGCGGGCGGCAGATGGTGGGTGCTGCCACCCGCCACTGACTGAGGGGAGCAGGGCGGTGGGATCAGTGGGTGGGTGGGGGTCCACTGGACCACCAGGGATATAGGAGTCTTTATGTATTTTACTGAAGCCCGGCAATTGAGCTGACAGTGGTCCTGGGGACCACCAGGGATATAGGAGTCTATTTTTATTTTGCTGAAGCCCGCGATCAGGCTGACAGTGATCCACTGGACCTCCAGGGACATTGGAATCTTTATTTATTTTACTGAAGCCCGAGATTGGCCTGACAGCGATCCACTGGACTACCAGGGATATAGGAGTCTATATTTTCATAACAATGCCTGTGATCGGGCATGGGGAGGTGCCACCATGGAGGTGCAGCTGGAGCTCGGGTGGCCAACCACAGGTGGAAGCTGCCGTGTTGCACCCTGCAATATGGCAACTCACCCATGGGTGGCCGGCCACTGCTCCTCTTTTTTTGGATCAACTTTGTGCAGCGCAGTTAAGGGTTGCACATGAAAGGCTCAGCACATCCCGGGCTGAATATCGGGATATGCAGAGTATGCATGGGCATACCCCACCATCTGCGCCTGCATACATTACTGATGTGCTCCGGCACATCGGGATTTGTGCCAGGTGCAATTCTCATTTGAATATCATGCCGGGGCCCATCAGTGGGTTGTGCATGGTGCAACACTGTTGCACCATGCATAACCCTTTTGAATATCTGGGCCCAGGTGTTTACCTCTTACGTTCTATCCCCCCAACACATATATGGCAGCTTACCAGTGCTACCAGGGGAGCTCAAGTGGTACCCAAAGTTTTCTTTTTTCATTCCGATTTAAAAAGTAGTATCACTCATAAAATCACTATTTGCAGCCTGCTGGTAAAACGCTCCAACTTCCTTAGTCAGAGACATCCCCCACACTGCCACTTTTTGTGATGACTGTTCAAGAAGAGCACAGGGGTGGTATTCGTTTGTTAAAATCAGCAAGCAAATGTATTAAAAAACAAGTTTAAAAACTGCACCCATTATAGTCTATGCAGTGTGCTCCCACGCTGTTCTTGAACAGTTGTCACAAAACGTGCCAGCATGGGGGCGTGTCTCTGACTAAGAAAGTTGGAGCATTTTGACAGCAGGCTGCAAACAGTGATTTTATGAGTGATGCTATTTTTCAAATTGGAATAGAAAAAGAAACTTTGGGTACCACTTGAGTTGGGCACTGGTAAGCTGCCATATATGTTTGGGGGGGACAGAATATAAGAAGCATACACCTGCTCTTTAATCCAACGCACTAAAATGAGAATGTCACCCAACTCACAAGTTAAATGCCCTCATAAAATCTCAGAATTGTCTATTTTATCATATTTGTGCCTGCGTGGCCCATTCCTTGCAAATCAGACTTTTACCTCATACTGATGTCTGCCTGCCTGATTTTGTGGGAGCGAGGACTGCAATCTGACAACAGCAAACTGCTTACTAAGAAATGAAAACACTCTCACTAATTTATAGGACAAAAAGATCATTTACTCAATGTTTTGAACCTGGAGAGAAGAACAGCACTTACCAACACAGTGACACTGGATGCTGTGACTAGGTTATAACTAGGATTCTGGGTTTTTATTAGATCTAACCAATAACATTCCCAGAGGCATTCTGGGAAAATTCTAACAGAGCAAAGACAATAAAAGAAGCATGCGTGATGACTCCAAGAGGCCATAAAACTGGCAGAGAAAACAAAACAAAAAAAAAAACTTGCCACAGATGCTGGAAACACAACACCAAGAACAATCAGAGAAACAAGAACCCAAAGCACAAAATGTGTTTTTCTCATTTTTGCATGTAGTTTTCCTTAAACAGGCCTTAGAGTTGTTTGCTATCATATGTTGTATGCCCCCTGCAAGCATGTATCATCTTGCCCTTTAAGAGTTCAGCATATATCTGTTAGGAATTATTGAGGTTACCGTGGTCAGGTTTATTTTTAGCTTAGAATATTCTGCTGTCTTCATGCTTCCAGATACTGACTAGTTATCTATCCCTTGTTGGCTAAAACAAATACATTTTAAAGCCCCCTGATGGGATTGGACTCTTTTCAAAAGCATTGCACAATATATTAGTACAGTTTTTCACCCCCTTTTGGCTGGTAAGACTGCACTGTAGTCAAGCTTCTTGATGCCATGGGTTGCACTTTCTGGATGGTTGTCTTTTGTTTGGTCTCTAGTGCATCTTGGCCCCAAGAACCAGTGGAAAAGCACAGTTCTTTACGTGTCTGACTTAACTGGTTACATGAATATGGCAGTATTGGCCAGTTAGTCTGTGGCCAGATTTTGATTGCTGGTACTGAACTTCTGCTGCTAATACACCAGGCTTTATTGATGAAGTACTGCTTCCAGGAATGACCTATTGCTTCATCTCACAACCCCCCCTCCATACAGTTTGCAACAAAGCTGTGTGGAATAAGAAGATTCCAGATTCATGGAACGTCAATGGAATTCTGTGAACGTCTGTGAAATTTCACAGAATTGCATCAGAAGTTTGTGGACTTTTTTGTAATTTATTAATTTGGTCATAACTCAACTGTCAACTGAGTTAGAGATCTGAGATTTTTCATGATTACTAGCTGATACATTATCTAACAGTGTGCTAAACATCTTGACATTAGGATGCATTATCTCAAAATTATAGGTGCTCAAATTTTGCCATGTTATTTTGTGGGAAATTTCATTATCATTTTTATCTGCAGGTAACTCAAGTAACTTTGGAGCTAGACATCTGAAACTAGGTACATATATAAATGTAGTAATAACACATAGCATGTTGATGAACATTTTCTAATTCATTCTAAAATAACTAAAATCGAAATTTTGGCAAAATGTTTGGCTACCTTTAGCACAGCCCTCTTTACAGCTTGATATTTAAAACCTGGTGCACGTACCCATGTTGCACACTTCTCTAAATCATGGCACTGTGAAGAAATTTGGATAAGAATTTCTAAAATTACATGTAAATAACTGCAAATTAAATTTCGATTACATGTTTGGCCACCCACAACTCACACCCTTTCAATCTAGGACTCTGAAATTTGGTACATTATGAAAGCCATTAGTACCTGTATGACTGCCATATTTGGCATCATTTGAATATATACTGTACTTTGAAAACTAGACCTAAATAACTGAAATTTTTAATTTGACAAAATTCAGTGGAATTTTTTTAATTCATTAATGTGGTTATAACTCCACCTCCTATTGAGCTAGGGATCTGAGATTAGGCAGCACTACTTGTTGATAGGTGTTCCGACTGTGTCCCAAATATCATGACATTAGGTGACATTGTCTCAAAATAATAGGCGCTCACAGTCTGTCATTTTATTTTTTTTGTGGGAAATGTCATGAAAATTTGTATTTGCATATGACTCACACACCTTTACAGCTAGAAATCTGAACATGGATACATATATAAATAGAATAATAATCCATATACCCGCAACATAAACATTTCAATGAATGCTTTCAAAATTATACTAAACTAAAATCTAAATGTTGACACATTTTTTGGGTACCAATAGCACAGCCTCACTTAAAGCTTGAGACTTAACACTTGATGCACATAACCATGTAGCACGTTTCTCTAAATCCTGAAACTGTGGAGAACGTTGGATGCAAATTCTTAAAAGTAGATTGAAAAAGCAGAAAATTAAATTTTGAATGAAACTTTGGCCACCCATGACTCAGCTCCCATTCAATCTAAGCCTCTTAAATTTGGTACACTTATGCACACAATCAGTACCTGTATATCTGCCAACTTTAATATTATGAGACTACATACAATACTTTAAAAACTAGACCAAAATATCAGAAATTTAAAATTTAGGGAAATTCCACAGGATATTTGTGCAAATTCCACAAAATTCCATGGAATAGGGATGGTGATTCCACAGACATTTCACCAGCAGAATGTTATATTCCACACAGCTCTAGTTTGCAATATCTCTTTTTGCTCTTTTGGCCATCTTTGCTGTCAGTCTGTTGAACATGTTTTCCTCTATCTCACATCCACAGCTTCTGGAGCTGGAGCCAGCACCTACAGAATGCAGCTCTAGTTTGCCACCATTAAGCCAGTTTTGCCCACATTTCTTTCTGTGCAGCTCCAGACTCTTCATTATTTCCCACCTCTTCTCTCTCCTTCTGTTTGACTTCTGTGTTCTAACTTTAGATGTTTACTTGAAAATGTCTGTTCTGCTTCATCAGACACACCTCCACAAGCATTCATAAGCAAACTTCTTAACTATGCAGATCTGTGTTCTGACCAATTGGAAGATACATGTTATCTCAGAAGTGGCTTTTCCTACAAGCAGAACATACAAAAATGTACAACCTAGCTCTATTGCTATGGTTCATATGTTTAAAGAAAGCTTAAAGTAAGGTTTTTGTTTCCCCTCAGAATGGATAGTTGTCCCTTACATTATTAAAAAATGCTAAAGGAAGTTCTTCTGTGAAATCATCCTTCAGAATCAGGGATTTATTTCACTCTGTGATTTATTTCACTTCATAGTAGCTAGCTCTGCAATCACATACACCAGTTTAGATATATATTGATTACCATTATATATTTTTTTGATATGTTTAATGACAAACAGTATTAAACTAGCAAATGTAGTATCTGTGATATCTGTTATTCTCCAGTATTGGTAGGGAAAGTTCTGAGGTGTACTTAATGAAAGTACAAACAGACTCTAATGATTTTTTAAGACTGAAACAGGGAAAGACCTCTGTTTAAAACATTTGTATTTTAAGTTTATTTCAGGATTTTTCTAGAAAAGCATTACAATATATATTTTTTAATTTTTCTAAGAAAGCCGAAGCACACACACACCCCAATAAAAGTTTTATTACACCAACTGCTCCACCTGATGCGTTTCGGACAAAGGTCCTTTATCAAAGGCTAAAAACATTATAACATACATGTCAGTTTAAATAACAAATCACCTATTACATCATATTGACGAAATACAAATTAATTGGTTCAGCAATAAATTATTTAAAACACCATCACCCTTAAAACCATAGTACCATATCAATGAAATGTCAAAAATTAAGCTTTGAAGCATCAAACAACTTTTGCTTTAGGGCAGACCACAGTTGCCTTCTAAAATATCTTTGAGGTGTTACTTTATATAAATGCAATCAGATCTGCCCCATACCATAAGTTTCCCAAGTTATAATAATTTGATGAAGCAGTCTATTCTTATAAGTTTGTAAATACATTCTTCACCATCAAAAACTGAGATTCACAATGGGACCTTTTTAAATTTTTCACGACGGTTCTGAAACCAAATCTGAATTTGAATTTATATTCATTTCCACACTACCAATTCTGCTAAATTAAATATCTCATATTATGAATAATTCTATCTACATTCCAGATAAGGTTTAAGCTCCAAATGTGCATTAATACCCGTTTTTTATAGGCATTTAGTCGTAAGATCCATTCATTTTCTTTTCTCAGAATTTTATTTCAATAATTACCACCTCTCGGACAGTGAAAAACTTTTTCAATGCCTAAGAATTTAAAATTATGTATCTCCGGTTTTTCCTTGTTCTCTAAAACATGCACTGCCGTTGCATAAGTTAAATCATGTTTATTTATGGCTCGAACATGTTCCAATACTCTAATCTTGAAGGCTCTTTCTGTTTTTCCATCGTAAAAAGCTCCACAACTGCACTTTGCTAGATAGATGACCCCCTGTGTGTTACATGTGATTAATTGTCGAATAGTAAAGATTTTCCTCTTTCGGCAAACTACACTAAAATCCTTCTCTTTTGCAATATAATCACAAGCACTACAATTTTTACACTGTAAGCAACCTGTGTAATTTCCTAACCAACTATTGGTGTGTCCCACTGTGGATGTAAAATGACTTCTCACCAAGGAATCTTTTAGTGTAGGAGCATGTCTATAAGTCAAAATCGGGAGCCAGAAGGAAACTTCTCGTAACCCTGGTTCAACAGCTAACACTTGCCAATGTTTTCTTATTACTTTCCCTATCTCCCAGCTTTGAGCACTGTAAGTTGTGGTGTGTGTGTGCTTCAGTTTTCTTAGAAAAAATATTTATTTAGCTGTAGCACCACTGTCACCTTGTGCATGGTTCATGTGTGAAGATATTTTTTTAATTTAGTATGTTTTTTCCTGCAGTGCCTGACCTTTGAGTGCTCAGTCCCCAACCTCTGCCCACCCCTGAGACTTACTTGTTACAGCGATCCACCCAGGCTGACTCCCTCTAAGTGTGGCCATCAGACAGTGTGGCCCCCATGGATGACTGGTTGAAGATCCCAGTGGGAACACCACTGGAAGGGCCTCCCTGGATTGTACCAATGGAAACTCATCGCTCAGTCACTGGCCAAGTGTCATGGTTGGAGGTGTGAAGCCAGAGAGGCAGGGTGTCATGGAAAGAGCTGGCAGTGACTTTTACTAACAGTGAGCTCCCCAGGATGTGTGGCATGCAATGGCGTATAGCACAACATGCAATGTCTGGCAATCTTCCCTGACAACTCTGCTCCAGTAGCTGTATTCCCCCTGGCCTCCACCTAGGGTCAATCATACAACAGTTGCTCCTCCTCCTTCTCCTCCTCCTCCCCCCCCCAGTGAAGAACAGCAGTCCCTAGGGCACTCAGTCCTCATCCCTCCAGCTGGCACTCCAACACTCTGAGTCCATATCCGAACCAGGGGCATCAACATCACAGACAGAAATCCAACCACTGTGCCAGCAGGTCAGCTCTGAATTACAATACTTCTAAATTCTACTTATAACACCCCCCCATGGTCAAGCTGCTCTTTCTTCTTTTCTTGATTTCGAGGACCCATCCATAAAAAATCATCAATGAATCATCCTTGGGGACATTCATCTCAAATGGCTTGGTGGTAAAGCTAAAAGTCTTAAATCACTTTTAATTAAGCTTATTATCACAACCTGTGCATACTCAGGATGCAGTCTGCAACAGGTTGCCAATTTTCTCAACCATCCACACCTGGAAGGGCACATCAGTAGCTGTCACCAGTCGGAAGTGATTGTCTTACTTGGAAACTTTCTCAGTCAGAATCATACCAGAGCCACTGCTCACACTATACAATGCTCATTTGTCTATGGGCAAATGGCCTTCTTCTGTCACTCAGTCCTTAGAAAACACTTCACTTCTTAGAATATCATAACTGTAGCTACCTTCTCCCCCTTCAGAGATAGATCATGTACAAATAACTCGAAGAAAGTGTAGAAGAAAGTGTAGAATGGCAATGCCTCCTTCTAGGCATGTAAAGTGTGCTGCCATCTTTTGGATGGCAAAAACACAATGCTTTCAAGGGGGTTGCCACTAGTATGCATTATGGTATTGGGTGTGTCTGGCTCCAAAAAACCTTTGATGCTCACTGTACTGGTCTTCTGGCCCCCTCAAACTTCAGATCCAGGCCAGGGAGCAAAGTCAGGACTGTAGCAGCAACAAAAAGCTGCATCGACTTGCACAAGCATCTTTCTGAGTAAACATGAAATGAAAAAAGACAAGTGCTTATCCCCTGTAAACAGTGCAGGAGCTGCCTGTGATAGTTCACTGGTCTAGATGTAGGGAGAGTACTAATCTTGAGCGAGGCTGATCCTGGGACTAGAAGGGCTGTTCAGTTGCAGGGAGCCAAAGGGTGGTGGTCAAAGGGATGTGCTAGCTGCGGGGGTGCTGGCTGACTGGTCTGTGGGTGAGAAGGGTGGTGGTGGGAGGGGAAGTCTAGCTGTAGGCAGGGAGGTCACCTTGGGGGGATGCAGGTTCAGGGGTTTCAGTAGTGCAGGGAGAGAGCTCAACTCAGGCTGGGGGTGATGCAGGTTCAGGGGTTTTAGTAATCTAGGGAGGGAGCTCAACTCAGGCTTGGTGGAAACTGATAGGGTGTTAGCATGGGAGGGATGTTCTAGCAGAAGGGTGAGTGGTTAGCATGGTGTGGGTGGCTTGCCTGCAGATAGGGTGGTCCGGGGGAATGGGTCTAGCTTCAGGGGTGGTGGGGTACTTTAACAGCCCTCAGACCAACCTCCTCCAAGCTTAGCACTGGAGCTGGAGCAGCCCCTGTACAAGCCCACTAGCCCACCACTGTCCCTGAAGCTAGACCAGTATCTCCCTATCTTGCATCAGTGAGTGAAGTTGAGGGATTCTACTGCATGATTAAAGGCAAGTTTCTCAGCTTAGTGCTCTTGCTAGCCATTTATAGGATATGTGAATTATTGGGGGAGCCGAGGCTTCAGTACCACATTGCAGCATACTCATAGGGATCCTGTGCAAGTCACCTGGGGTGGGGGGGAGAATGCAGAGCTGTACACAGAGACTCAGTTGTGATTCCAACTCCTCAGTATGTGACCCCTGAGTTTCTTCAGATGCAGCAACCATGGTGCAAAAAGTTAATAAGGGCTATTAGCAATCCCTCTGAGGCAGCACATCCTGCCATCCACAATATGGCAGTGCACTTTAAGTGCCTCAAGAGGGTGCACTGCCATTCTAGTTTTTTTTTTCAAGTTCTGTGGTCATGTCACTGGTCTGTGGGTGGGAATGGTGGTGGTAGGGGGATTCCAGCTGTAGGAAGGCTGGTTGGCTGGGGTGATTCAGCTTCCTGGACTGTAGTCATTCAAGGACCAGGCTGGCCAAGCTGCAGGTAGGGCCATAGGCTGTGGTGGGTATTTTAGCTATAGGGAGAGTGGTGTGGGTGGCTTCTTCATGTGCAGGCAGTGTGGTTTCTGGGGGGGCAGCTGCAAGCAGGTGCTCTTCTTGGTGGACACTAGTCTAAGGGCAGGAATGGTGAACAGGTGGAGTGTTCTAGCTATAAGGGGTGTTGTGTGGCTGGTCCATGGGGGAAGGGATAAATGGTAAGGGGTAGAATCCAGCTGTATGGATGGTGGTTGGCTGGGGGGGTGCAGGTTCAGGTGTTGTAGTTGTCCAGAGTGGGTCATCAGCTTGAGGGAGGCTCATCCAGATGCAGGTGGTTGGGGGGGTTCTAGCAGGAGGGATAGTGGTCAGTATTGTGTGGGTGACTCTTCTGCAGTTGGACAGGGTGGTCCAGGGGGTCTCGCTGTAGAAAGGGTGATTAGCTCAGGGCACGATGGCCCAGTGGTATAGTTTGCTGGGAGGGTGGTCGGGGGTTCCAGTTGCAGGTGGGGTTTGGGCGACTGGTCTGTGGACAGGAAGGGTGGTAAGGGGTACAATCCAGCTGTAGGAGGATTATCAGCAGATGCATAAATTTGGGTGCTGTAGTTGGCTAAGGAGGGTGCTCC
The DNA here is from genome assembly GCA_016271365.2 of Neoceratodus forsteri. Classification (NCBI taxonomy): domain Eukaryota; kingdom Metazoa; phylum Chordata; order Ceratodontiformes; family Ceratodontidae; genus Neoceratodus; species Neoceratodus forsteri. Next base: position 631,024,756 of record CM028136.1, on the reverse strand, counting down.
GCTTGGGAGAGGGAGGTGAGCTCTGGGGGTGTTCTAGCTGTGAAGAGAGTGGTCGCCATGGTGTGAGTGCTTGTCCGTGGGTGGGATATGTGCTCCAGAGTGGGGGGCATCCAGCTACAGAGAGGGTCCAGGGGCTGTGGTGTGATCTAGGGTAGGTGATCAACTTTGTGAAGGATGGTTTTGGGAGGAAGGTTGGTTCAGGTGCAGACGCGGTGGAGGGGTGTGCTCTAGCTACTGGGAGATTGTCAATAGGTGGCTGGCTCATGGGCTTGAAGGTGGTCCATGGGAGTTAATCATCTGGGGGTAGAGATTTGTCTGGGGGCTGGGGTGATTTAGCTCCAGGTAGGGTGCTCAGCTTGAGGGGAAGGTGCTGGTATGTAGATGGGACTGGGAAGGATAGTCCTGGGGTAGGGATGGATATGCTGGTCCATAGTTGTCCACTAGTATTGAGAGTGTTTAGCTGGAGACAGAGGCTGTAGCAAATGGGAAATTAGCAATGGCCACAGGGAATGTGTTTTAATTAAGGGGGCATAACTCAGACAAGCTCAAAAAACTACTGTTTGCTGTCCACCACATACGCAGCCCATCTCCACAAAAGCAGCTAACATTTACCCTCCACTGCAGCCTCTGTCTCAGGCAACTAGTCACTTACTTTATAAAAGTAACTGTTGATAATGTATAAACGCAATATAATACAAGTGACTGTACTTGTGTGGGACAGTGGCCAGCAGCACAGATGAGCAGAGGGTGACTGCCATGTGCACTGCTCCCAGTGTGCTGTGCCAAGTGCTCTACTAACACCATACTGTGTCACGTGCAATACCGGTCACTGTGTTGTGCATGCTTGACTGTCACCACACTGTGCCATGTGACCTCTTGATGTTGCACTGTGCTGTGCCACATGCACTATCATCACTGCACTGTTGTACCTGCACTGTTGTCACATGCATTGCTGTCACATGCACTGTTCATGCTGTCTGCAATTAGGGCCAAAAGGGAATCCTATAGGAATTATAAAAGAACTCAGGAAGACACTGCATCAGAAGCTTACATAGATACATAGATACACAAACAGTGTCGGCAGATAAGGGCCTCTGGCCCATCCAGTCTGCCCATTTGAGCTTGTAAGTTCAGTTTATGTTTTCCTAGAAGTCTGTTGCCCCTTACCCCTGACCTCCAGAATTCCTTTATGTCTATCCCATGCATTCTTAAATCCTGTGATTGTTTCAGCCCCCACCGCTTCCTCTGGCAAGGTGTTCCACTTGTCCACCACCCGTTCTGTGAAGAAATTCTTCCTCACGTTTCCTTCAGAAGAACAAGGAAGCAAAGAGTATGGTGAAATCAGCTAAGGCAGTAATGAAGCTCCAGCTGGCAGAAGGGGTTAAATAGGGGAGCAAGCAACTTTTTTGATATATACAAGAAAAAGGAAAGAAAAAAGGAGGAATAGTTTGGCTCAAAGATGGTGATAGAGTAGTGGAGGAGGATAGTCAGAAGGCCACTGTTCTGAATAACTTTTTTTGTTCAGTGTTCACCAAAGAACACATAGGCCCTGTACCAGACAGTGGCGTCAAGGCTACTGGCAAAGATGTCCCACACATAGAAACACCACCAATCACCAGCAGTAGGGTTAGGAAGGTTCTGGATCAACTCAGAGAGGTCAAGTCACCAGGGCCTGATGGAATACACCCGAGGGTGCTAAAGGAACTAGCAAGTGAACTGGCAGATCTCTTAGCACATTTATTCAGCAGATCACTTCAGACAGGGGGTAGTGTCGGGGGACTAGATAAAAGCTGATGTAGTGCCTCTTCACAAGGGAGGGCGTTAGGAGGAAGCAGGCATCTACCGACCAGTTAGTCTTATGTCAGTAGTGGGGAAACTGATAGAAACCTTAATAAAACAGGACTTGGCAGAGTACCTAGATAAGAATGGTCTGCAGGATGACAGGCAGCATGGGTTTGTGGCAGGAAGGTCATGCCAAGCAAACCTAATCATATTCTTTGGCTGGATCACTAGGGAACTAGACAGAGGTCACCCACTGGACCTCCTCTACTTTGATTTCAGTAAGGCCTTTGACTCGGTGCCACATAACTGCCTGCTGAAAATGTTGGAGGACCTGGGTGTAGCCAAGAGTATAGTCAGCTGGGTAGGTAATTGGCTTAGGGACACAAAACAGAGAGTAGTGTTCAACGGGGGTGAAGTCTGATGAAGGTGCATTCACTAGTGGTGTGCCACAAGGCTCAGCGTTGGGGCCAGTCCTGTTTAAGGCCTTTATCAGTGACATCAGCATAGGTATTCTAGGCAAAATTGCCCTATCCATGGATGATACCAAGCTAGGAGGAAAGGTAGACAATGAGGAGGTGGTTAGGGACCTACAGAAAGACCTACAGAGAGCTGGCCTGGTGGCGCTGGAGGTTGAGGTGCTGGTCACTACACCTCATGCCACACCAGTGACCCAGGTTCAGGAATGAGCTCGGATTGCCAGGAGTTGGCAGGGGCAAGAGAGGGTTGAGTGTCCGGAGGACTGTTCTCCTCTCTCGGGGGGGGGTTGTCGTCCCACTCATTGACTGCCCTTTGGCGGTGGCTCAAGGGCAGTATGGGTCAGGAGGCAAGTGCTGGTGTCCCTACATCTGTGGGAGGCGGATGGGAGCAACAAGGAGGAAAAGGGAGCTGGCGGGCTCCATGATGGCCCCGCGTCCCTTTGTCGCCCCCGAGCTTCTGTATTATGCTTTGGTGGGGAGGGAGAAAGCCAGGGCTCTCCTCCCTGGCCCCGCTATGGGGGAACTGCCGGGGATCAGCATGAACAGGGATGTGCAGGGCCAGAGGAAGAGTCCCTCCGAGGGAGGGCCACAGCTGCCAGCCAGGTTCAAGGAGCAAAAAAATATAATAGGAAAAAAAAGACCTACACAGGCTGGAAAGATGGTCTAACATCTGGCAGCTGATGTTCAATGCAAAGAAATGCAAGGTACATACTAACATAGGAAAATACCAGCAGAAACAGGCCTCATGGTCTGTCAAGTCTGCTCAATTGTGTTGCTAGGTAATGCATTTGGGTAAAGGGAATACAATAACAGAATACTACCTCAACTGAGTCCAGCTCAGCACCACGCAGGAAGAAAGGGACCTGGGTGTCATCGTAAGCAACACCCTTAAACAGACCAGCCAATGCAACACAGTTTATAGCAAGGCCACCAAAATGCTAGGGAGAGGATTCAACAGCAGGAGAAGGGAGGTGATACTGCCACTCTACAGGTCCCCAGTAAGGCCCCATCTGGAGTACTGTGCCCAGTTTTGGAGTCCACATCTGAAGAAGGATAAAATTAGGTTAGAGGCTGTCCAGAGAAGAGGATTAAAAATGATTCAGGGCCTTCAAGGGCACTCGTACAAGGAGCATCTGGAAACATTAAATATGTTCTCACTGGAGACAAGGAGGGAAGGGGGGGGGACATGATTGAAACATATAACTTCCTGAGAGGAATAAATAAGGCACCATCCTCTGACTTGCTCAACAGAGTCTCCGATGCATATACTAGAGGGCATGAGTGAAAGTTGGGGGGGGGAACTTTAAGAGGAAGCTTAGGAAACACTATTTTACAGAAAGAGTCATGGAACCATGGAATAAACTAACAGCTGAGGTAGTGGAAGCAAAGTCCATAACATCATTCAAACTAGGGTGGGACAAGGCTAATGCGAGATTAAAGGCAACAAGAGAAGTAGGAGGAATTAGGCAGAAAGGGGGGTTAGGTCCTTGGATCTGAGTAGATCCAAGAAACACATGGGCAGACTAAATTAACTCTTGGTCTCCTTCTGCCATCTCTTTTTCTATGTTTCTTGTTACTGCATGCACTGTCATGTGCACTTCTGATACTGCACTCTGCAATGTGCACTGCTGACAGCACTGCAACACATACACTGCCAACACTGCACTTTGCTACATGTAGGCTGTCACTGTGCCATTTGCATTGCTGGCACAATGCTGTGCCTCATGTAACTGTTGATGCTGCACCATGCCATGTGCAAGCTGTCACCACACTGTGCCACATGCACTGCTGTCACACTGAACCACATGACCTGTCAACACTGAACACCGCACTGCCCTATGCCTCGTGTGCTTCTGGCACTGCACTGTGCCATGTGCAGTGCCATGACTGCACTGCACCACAAGCACTGCTGAAAGCACTGTTTGACATGCACTGCTGACAGTACTGTGCCACGTGCACTGCTGACAGCACTGTGACACTGCATATTACCACATGTAGGCTGTCACCACACTGTGCCATGTGCACTGCTGTTGTCACACCACTGACACTGCACTAGTGTTCTACATGTACTGCCATTGCTGGGCTGTGCCATGTGTCCTGCCATCGCTGAACTGTGCCATGTGCCTCACCAAAAACAGCACGCATGTTCCAAAGTTGACCACAGTCTGGGAATGTGGATGAGTCGCTCCTGGTGCCTGCCAGTGAGATAGTCTGGGCACATGACATGGGAACCCACACCCACTGCCAACACTGTGCAGTGCCACATGCACTACCAACACCACACAGTGCCACCTGCACTGCTGCCACCTTGCTGTACCACACACACTGCTGTTATTGTGCTGTACCATGTACAATGCTGCCACTGTACTGTCCCATGTGCACTGTCATCACGGTGTGTTGCCACATTCATTGCCATCACTTCAGTGCCACGTGTACTGCTAACTTTGTGCTGTGCCATGTTCATTGTGGATTCTGTGCTGTGCCATATTCACTGTAAAACACACACTGCAATGTGGTTTGCTATCACAGCATTACTACTACATGCACTATCATCACTTTAGCTCCAAAACAAAATGGCTCCACTGCACAGAGGGTGCTAGCATCAACACATTGCTAATAGAATAAACAAAAAACTGCACTCCTCAACCTTAAAGGGACCCCCTGAGGATGTAATGAATATGAAACCGGTAGGGGTTTTTGTATGATCCTACATGCTCCTGTGTAGTATGCTGTTTAAGGCAAATTTTGCCTGACTTTCAAAATAAATTATATTTTGCACTTTAAGGTTGAGGAGTGCAGTTTTTTGTTTATTTTACTATCATCACTTTGCAGAGCCACATGCACTATTGTCACTGGGCAGTGCCACAAGCACAGATGACTTGGTGCTGTGCTACATTCATTGCCAACACCACACAGTGCCACATGCACTGCCACCACTGTGTGTTGTCATATGCACTGCCGATATTGTTAGGTACCATGTGCACTGCTGACTCTGTGCTGTGTCACGTTTACTGCCAACACCAAAAACTGCCATGTGCTCAGCCTTCACTGTGCATTGTTACATGAAATGCCATCAGTGCAGTGCTACATCCACTGTTGATTCCATCCTGTGCCATCTTCACTGCCAACATAGTGCCATATGGTTAGCCATCATTGTACATTACCACATACAGTGCCATTACTGTGCAGTACCATGTGTATTGCCGACTCTGCTGTGCCATGCTCACTGCCAAAACCACACTGTGCCATGTGCTATGTCATCATTGTGCACTGCCATGTAAACTGCCATCAGTGTTGTGCCACATTCACTGTTGACTTTATGCTGTGCCACGTTCACTGCCAACACACAGTACCACATAGTCTGTCATCACTGTGCATGGTGACACATGCACTGCCAACACCACACTGTGCCACATGCATTGCCTGTCACTGCAGAGCATGTACAGCTGTCACTGCATTTTTCCACCTGCATTTTATTTATTTATTTATTTAATTCATATATTGGATTTACTTCCATTGCTGTACTGTCCCATGTGCACTGCTGACACTGCACTGCACTGCGCCATGTGTATTGCAAATACTAAACTGTGTTGCACATGCTTCTTTCACTGCACTGCTGACAGAACACAGTGGTCAGTGCACTGTGCCATGCATATGTCTGTTACTGCACTGATGCCACATGTATGTCTGTTATTGTACTGGGCAACATGCACTGTCATCACTGCACTGTGCCACATACACTGCTGACAGCACTGTGCCACATGCACTGCCAGCACTGCATTGTGCCACAAGCACTGCCTGTCACTGTTGTGCATGTACTACTGCCACTGTATTGTGCCACGTGCACTGCCATCACTGCATTGTGCCAAAAGCACTGCCAACACTGCACTACACTGTGCCACATGCACTACCATTGCTGTGCTGTGCCACATGCACTGCTGTCAGTGAACTGTGCCATGTGCCTCACCAAAACAGCATGCATGTTCTTCAGTGGGCCTCAGTCTGGGACCATGAATGGGGTCGGCCCTCGTGACAACCGTTATCCAAGCATGTGACTCAGGACTTCATGCCCTGCCCTCATGGTGGCTTTTAATTTGGCTTTGATGAGTTCAATGCATAGGAGGATTGGGGGGGTCATCCTTCATAGAATTGAAAAAAAAAAGGATTTTTCTAGTTCTGTGTCTGCACATGACATGAGACTACAACCCCCTCTGGCCACACTTCTGCACAGTTCTGCTTTGGTGAGTTATTGGCAGCACAGTCCCAAGCCCCCCCAACCTGGCCTCATGGTCATTCCCCACTCCAGACCACAGTCCTAAGTATGTTCTGTGTTTTTGGTTTTGGGTGTCTAATACTTGAAATGGTGTTGGAGAAAGAGCCTTACCAGTGCTAGATAAGGTGTCAGAAGCAGAAGGTAATATCTGGGCTGGGACAAGACCTTGAAGCCAGACTGTGATGGCATTAAAAACACCCTTCCTCCACACTATAAATAATGTCAGCAATACTTGAGTTACAAGGGGGATGAGTTACAAGGGGGATTGGTGAAGTGTGGAACACCGGACCCAAACTGATAAAACTGGACTGTTTTAGTTCATCAGTTCAAGCTTGTCAGGATTTCATGTAGGAGAATGGGTATAGGTGAAATCTGGACTGCCAGACTTGGACAAGACCAAAACGGTAAAAGGTCTGGCAGCATGAATTTATTTACTTTATTAATTATTTATTAGTTTTCAGAAATACCTTTGAGCCAGAGGCTCGTTTACAAAGTTTCCATATCATCATAGGTGCTGCATTTTGGGATGAAGAACCCAAGGAGGAGTTACCAGCTAGGGGGAGTGCAGCTAGCCCAGACAGAGGAGGAGAAGGATCTGGGGGTGCTCATTACAGGGTCAATGAACAACTTGGCACAATGTAGGAAGGCAGCTGCAAAAGCCAACAAAATGCTGGGTTGTATTGCAATGGGTATATCCTCGAGGAGAGAGGAGGTGATTCTGCCACTGTATAGGTCATTAGTTAGACCACACCTGGAGTACTGTGTGCAGTACTGGCATCCGTATCTGAAGAGGACATTAAGTTGGAGGGTGCGGCGCAGGCGACAAAAAGATGATCAAGGGGCTGGGGACTTATCATACGAGAGGAGGTTGAAGGAGTTGAACATGTACTCACTGGAGGAGAGAAGAGACAGGAGTGACATGATTGAAACCTTTAAATACATGAAAGGAATAAACAAGATGGGTACAGAGGGCTGTTCAAAGTAAGGAGGGAGGGCCACCAGGGGCATGATATGAGACTGGGCGAGGAAGGTTCAGGAGGAGATGAGAGACACTTTTTACAGAGAGGGTGGTGGCTGGGTGGAATGCGTTACCTGCTGAAGTGGTATGCAGTAGAACAGTGGACTGCTTCAAACAAAGGATGGGACCAGGACAAGGGAGGGTTAATGGAGGGGGAAGGGTGGAAGGGAGGGCAGCTGCAGAATATAAAGAAGGTGCCATTCGAAAGCAGAGACTTGCTAGACCTCTAGGCCTTTATCTGCTGACAAATTTCGTATGTTCGTAAGTTAGTGCACAAAAACATTGAGCTTGGCTTGTTTTAAAATAAATCAATTTATTCAACTGACAGAATAAAAAAGGAGTAGGAGCACCCCTAACGCAAAAACGCCGAACGTTTTCACGTCACACTGACGCTTTCTCAAAGTGTACACCTGTGAATACACACCTAATTTAAAAAGACCTAACTTAAAGTGACAGTGCAATACACCTGTATAAATAGTTACAAAAACACTACAATCAAATCTGAACAATATAAATAGAAGTATCTCTCTCTATTAATCACCAAAATGAACACCTAAATAAAAATAATAAACATAAAGGAAAGGGGGGTGGGGGGAGAAGGGTGGGGGAAAGGAATGGAAAAAGAAGAAAAAGGGGAGGGGTGGGGGTGTGAAGGGAAAATAATACACAACATCAATAACTTTCAATATATTATATTATTCATTTCAAATCCAAATGTCTTTATATTCAATAGAGCTCATTATACCTTCTTTAAACTTTTTTCAAAAAAGGGGTCAAACTGAACATAGCATTCAAGCCCATTACTGAGTGTGCTCATAAATCAAATTGCCATTTGCTGTCAGCTTTAAGCAATCTGTTGTTAATATCTCCACCTCAAATATTAGGGGATATTTTCTCTAAACCCTAAAATTTGAATTTATGACCAATTCCTTTCTGAAGTACATGAACAGCGAGTGTATTGGTAGTATCCTTATTTTCAATACTACGCAGATGTTCTGACATCCTATTTTTTAACATCCTGATTGTTTTTCCTGCATAAAAGCAATGACAAACACAACTAGCAACATAGATCACAGTGGAAGTAGAACAACTGATAAAATGTCTGTTTTTGAAAATCTGTCCAGTAACTGGATGCTTGAAAAAAGTACCTGACTGTACAAAAGTACAGAAAGAACAGTGTCTACACTGAAAAGTACCACCAGGTAGAGGCACATTTGGCATGTCCGAAGATGCTGTGTACAAACTGGAAACAATCCGATCTGCCACATTCCTGCCTCTTCTATATACCATTCTGGCTGGCTTTACGTCATTTTTCAATTTCAGTTCCAATGTCAATAAGTGCCAGTATTTATTCAAAATCTCTTTAACTTTATGAATTTGTGGACTAAATTATGTAACAAAGTTAAAGGAAAACTGTTAATTTGTTATATTAATATTAATTTTCTTTAACAAAGCATTCCTATCCATCAATTCAACAGAATTTCTAGCTGTATCAATGATATTTGTATTGTAACCTCTTGCTGCACATCTCTTAGACATGTCTATAGCTTCTGATCTAAACTCATCAATAGATGTGGTATTTCTTTTAAAGTGCATAAACTGACCCTTGGGGCTATTTTCTATCATGTGCCTTGGATGGCAACTATCAAATTGTAGCAAAACATTCCTAGCACATGGTTTACGATATATCTTACATAAAAACATAGAAACATAGACTTTGATGGCAGATAAGGACCACTTGGCCCATCTAGTCTGCCCATTTCCCTACCTAGAGGATAAGCTGCAGATCCTATTTAACCAACAACCTATTTCTTCCTACCCCCCAAAAAAATTGCCTTATGTCTGTCCCATGCATTCTTGAATTCTCCCACAGTTTTAGACCCCACAACCTCCTCAGGAAGGCTGTTCCACGTGTCCACCACCCTCTCAGTGAAAAAATACTTCCTCACATTGCCCTGAGCCGTCCCCCATCTATCTTCAAATTGTGTCCCCTTGTTCTTGCACATCTCTTTTTCTGAAAGATGCTACCCTCTTGGACTTTGTTGATTCCACTGAGGTACTTAAACATTTCTATAATGTCCCCCCTCTCCCTCCTTTCCTCAAAGCTATACATATTAAGCTCCTTTAGCCTCTCCTCGTATGGCTTCTCTTGCAGACCCTGCACCATTTTAGTTGCCCTCCTCTGAACTGCCTCCATCCTGTCTATGTCCCTGTGGAGATGCGGTCTCCAGAACTGGTGTGCAGTACTCCAGATGGGGTCTCACCAACTGTCTGTACAGGGGAATAACAACTTCCTGTTTTCTGCTGGTGATGCCTCTCCCTATACATCCCAGTATCCCCCCCAGCCTTCCCTACCACCTTCTCACATTGCTTGCCAACCTTAAGGTCATCTGATATGACTACCCCCAGGTCCCTTTCCATTTTTGTTATTGTTACTACCCCCCTAATGTGTAATCTTCCCCTTGGTTTTTGTTTCCCAGGTGCATTACTTTGCACTTCTTAGTATCCAAACCCCCCTTTACCATTCTTCAATATTAATAAATCCAAAAATGAAATCTCTTGGGCATCACTGTTCAAACTAAATCTCAAATTTTCATTAGTAGACTCCAAATAGGAAATAAAAGCAGGCAATACCAAAGGGGCCCCCTCCACACCAAAAAACGTCATCAATAAAGCATTTATATATTGAAAGATATTGTCTAAATGGATTAACTTCAGACAACACATACTATCTCTCCCAATTGGCTAAATAAAGATTTTCATAGTTTGGTGTGAAGGAGGCCCCATTGCTGTTCCTTTAAGCTATAAATAGAACTTCTTGTTAAATACAAAGTAATTGGATTTTAAAACTTTTTCAGTAAGAGTTAACAGACATTCAATAAATCCACTGGTATATGCTGTTTGCTCATAAAAAATATTACTTAGGGCCTCTAACCCCCCCCCCGGTGAGGAATGTTAGTATATAAAGAGTTTATATCTAGAGTTACTAGATAATCCTGCTCCTCGACCTTAAAATTCTGCAAAATCTGTAACATCTGTAATATATCTCTAAAGTTCACTGACCACAATGGCACCAAAGGTTTAATATACTGATCCACAAACTTAGCCAAGGGTTCAGTGACAGACCCAATGCTTGCCACAATAGTACATGCTGGTGGATCCACCAAAGTTAAGGTAAGGTAAGCAATCGAGCCAGCCATTTTGTTTTTGTTCTTAGCTGTAATTTTTTTTTGTTTGTTTTGGCTCAAACTGTTTTTTCTTAGGTGGGGGTGGTATAAGGACATTGGTTGTTAAATTACTAGCTGTTTGTCTTGTTTCCATCTTACTCTTTCCAAAAAGATTAGCAATAAATAGATATTATATCCCACACTCACTTAAACAGTTAAATGATCAGGGAAAGGAAAGAAAAGAAGAAAAAAATCTAACAATATATCACTAAAAAATGTTTAGAAAATGTATTACTCAATTCTAGAATATTCAAACAGTCCTTTGTTTAAAAGTTCAGGAGGTAAAAAAGAAGATATGGTGGCAAGTGTTTCAATACTTCTCCAGCTTTCCCCACATTTGTGCCTTCCTCTGCAATTCTCCAATCGATGTTTCCAGTTCCAGTTGCAATTACAAGGCCCAATTTAGAGCCACTGGGAACCCACACTGGAGGCTTCAAGGGAACAATTATCAGTTTATTTCAAGGCCTCCAGTCTATGTCCTGGGTCTTTTGAAAATATCTTTTGAAATATCGATCAAGGTAAATGCTTCTTTGGATTTTCCTCCCAGGCTATCACTAATTTTAAAAAGGAAGAAACAGGGGAAAGCTCAGTATCATAACCCTTGTATACTTCGATCCCCCCTTTAAAAACCCCATAAAATCTAAGATTAAGTCAAGATAGTAATTTAAAATCTATACCTAATATCACACCAACAACAGGCTATTCTTATACTATATACTATAAGAAGATAAAATTAAACAGTTAATCTTAACTTAGACTTACTCTTCCGTGATCAAATAAGTAAGTATGGAGCTATCTGATGGACACAGTATAAGTATAATAAAATTCCCCAGCAGCACAAATGCACATGCTAATTGCTACGGAATTATAAAATATATCACTGCTTGCAGTAACTCAAGCGCTCCTTTCCGGGTAAAAGGAAGAGGTGAAAAAAGCTACTAGACAATTAAATAAAACAATTATTACTGCAGCAACATCAAATGTGAGTAGCATCAAGCAATATCCAGCTAGAAATCTGAATAACAATACCAAATTATGCAGAGCAAAGCAGGGCCACCGCTTTGTCTCGCTGAGTGCAGCACCGAGTCAAAAGCAGAACTTATTTATTTGCTTTTGTTTACCAGGTAAGTCACACTAGACATCCATGTGCCTATTTTCAGGTGCGACCCAAGAGAGTTATAGACTTGAATTTTACAGGTACAGTGACTAATATAACTTTTACAAACAGTGAAGTGACTAATACAACTTTTACATACAGTGAAGTATCAGAATACACAGAGGAATGACGGTCAGTAAAGAACAACACATGAGCCCGGGGCTGGTTACAGGTGGCCCGGGAGAATTAAGAGCTAGGCCATACATAGACAGTGAGTGATGGCAAAGAACCTGCGGTTGCGCAATATATACCCCGGGGTCAGAGGACCTTAATTAGCATATGGCACAACATTACAAATGTTTAAAAGTAAAAAGAAAAGTAAAAATACAGACCTAAATATCTAAAGAAAAAGATTCATTATTAAGATATCAAAATAAAAAAAAAATCAAGCCTTTAGCAGCACGCAGACTGGGTCCTTATAACAATAAACAGGTGATAATCTGGTAAGTGAAAGCTGGCTTTCCTTCCTCTGCTGAACTAAGTCCTGATATCGGAGCACACAACACACAGGACAACTAGAGCTTTTGGATTTTTTCTACTGTAAAGAAACGTTTTTAAAAGAAAAAAGGTAAAAAATCAAATAAAAAAGTTTTAAAAAACACAACATATTTAAGAGTGACTTCCCTTACAGATCACAGGTCACTGTTGAAATCACAGAAACATAATCACATACAATTTCTATAAGCTGTCAGTAAATACAGTTCAGGTCCTGTTCAGGGTGATAAAATTAACAGAGAGAAACTGAGAAAAAAAAGAGTAGGCTCTTTCCACAAGCTTCGTTGGCCGTTCCGACAGGCCGTCTGAGTCCACCAACAATCCGGGTCAGGCTATGAGACCTCCCTTCAGGATATCCTCATCCACCTTCACCTGTCAGTAAAACAGAAAGAAATGGCAGAGACTCCGCAGCAGGCTGCCGACAATAAGCTGGTCTGGAAAGGAGATAACTAAGGTACAGGTGGCATACCTTTTCTTACATAAATAAGAGCATTTATCTCCCTGCTTCTCAGTCTTCCTCCTCAAGGCCTAAGTGCACATAGCCAGGCTGCCGTTCTTTCTCAGTACTCACTACCCAGTCCCCTCTCAATCGCAGGTGTCAATGGGGTCCATGTTTTGTGGAAGGTGTCTATGTGCCCATTTACAGCTAGCTGACACCTTTCCAGTCTCATACAAATGAATAAGCTGTTTAGCCAATGTGTAATGCTGGGGGGATAGAACTGTCCCAATGTTGGGCAATAGTTTACCTGGCATTAATCAGAGCTATATTCCACAGCCTGTTAGGCAGGTGGACCAAGAGCCACCTGCTAGAGGGGTTACCATCATAACTGAAACCTAACATAAACTTCGAAGGCATCCTCACTAAGGTCATTGATAATACTATCTGCATAATGGAGTGGCTTGCAACCCAAAAGGAGGATACTCTAGGGCACATTAGGGCTATATGTAGAAAATCATTAGGATGAATTGGGCATTTTGGACATTTATCTGATATGGTTGGAGTAAACCTATGTAATCTACTGGGGATGTAGTATGTTTGGTATACAACATTCATTTGTATTCTTCTGAGCTTATTTGATACTGAATAATCCTGTATGTTTTTAACCACATTGGCCCTCATTTCATCACTTACTTGTATCTGTAGGTCATCTCCCCATTTCTATTTGGTCTTTATCTCTGGTTCTGGAATGGCACCCAGGAACAGCCTAATAGAAAGATGAGGTAATGGAAAAGCCTGGCTGTGGCCTATAGATTATCTCCTCTATGGGAGACAGAGATGGGTCAACACCTACAATTAGAGACTTTAAATTAGTAATGTGTGAGTGCTCAGATTCTGGCATTCTCAGCTGCTCACCTAATTGATGAAAGATGTTTAAGGTGCCCCCATAGTATAGGTCCCCTACTGTTTTAATCCAATTTTTCTGCCAGTTGTGCATTGCCTGATGCAGGAACACATTATACTCCTTAAGTCCTAGGAATCCCATGCACAGATTAGCATTATGTGATATGGTTGGCCTGTGCTTTATAAATTTATGTACTCCCACCCACAATAGAGCCAGGAACTGAATTAAAGGATTTTTATTTCTGGGAGTGCTGAGCATTTCAGTGATGGGGATAGTAGACCCTGAATTAGCCCTCCCACAATGTGCTCTTTATCTAGCTTCAGCCATGCTGGCTTTATGATAGTGTTAGGCTTGCTTAGAAAGGCAAGTTGGGCTGCCCAGTAATAGAATTTAAAGTTCAGTAGAGCTAAGCCCCCTTATTTGATCGGTTGTTGGAGATTTTTTTTTTGTTTTATTCTTGCTACTTTCCCATTCTACATAAATCTATTTAAAATTGCATCTAATTGTTTGAAAAAATATTCAGGTACTCTGATAGGTAGGTTTTGAAATAAATATAGGCATCTAAGGAGCACATTCATTTTGATTGAATTGGCTCACCCTATTAAGCTGATGGGCAGTCCCTCCCATCTGTCACAATCCTGCTTTATCCCATTCAAATCAAATCAAATTATATTTTATTTGCAAAAAGCGCCTTTCGCAAAACCAAGGTGCCTGTACATGAACTAAACGGACATAATAATAATAAACAATAAACAATAATAAACAATCATTGCAAATCAAAAAAAACACAGGCAGTAGGGAGGGCTGGGGGTATACTGGGATGCATAGGGAGAGGCATCAGCAGCAGAAAACAGGAAGTTGTTATCCCTCTGTACAGACAGTTGGTGAGACCCCATCTGGAGTACTGAGTCCAGTTCTGGAGACCCCATCTCCACAAGGACATAGACAGGATAGAGGCAGTCCAGAGGACGGCAACTAAAATGGTGCAGGGTCTGCAAGAGAAGCTGTATGAGGAGAGATTAAAGGAGCTTAATATGTATACCCTTGAGGAAAGAAGGGAGAGGGGGACATGATAGAAACTTTTAAGTACCTCAGTGGAATCAACAAAGTCCAAAGGTAGCATCTTTCAGAAAAGAGACATGCAGAACAAGGGGACACAATTTAAAGACAGGGGCAGTTCAGGAGCAATGTGAGGAAGTATTATTTCACAGAGAGGGTAGTGGATGCATGGAACAACCTTCCTGAGGAGGTTGTAGGGTCTAAAACTGTGGGAGAATTCAAGAATGCATGGGACAGACATAAGGCAATTCTTGTGGGGGGTAGGAAGAAATAGGCTGTTGGTTAGCTAGGATCTGCGGCCTATCCTGTAGGCAGGGAAATGGGCAGACTAGATGGGCCAAGTGATCCTTATCTGCCGTGAAAGTCTGTTTCTATGTTTAAAATCCATAGAACTGCAGCTCAATAAATATCAGATCGACTAATCTACAAAGGAGATTAATATAATTTTCCCTAAAGAGATCAGTAATTTTTGGGGGATCATAATACCTAAGTATTTTAGAGACTCCACTACTCTTAGTTTGAATGGGCACTCTGATAAAGCAGCTTCTTTATGCCTTCCCAGTAACATCAACTTACTTTTAGTCCAGTTAATTTTATGACCAGAAAGGGCCCCATATTCAGTGAGGATGTTATGAAGTTTGGGGACGCTCTTCTGAGGGTCGCTTAAGTATATCAGCAGATCATCTGTGGGAAGGGCTAGTTTGTGATGTGTTCCCCCTCTTCCAACCCACAATGCCCGGGTCCTTCCTAATTATTGCTGTAAGTGGTTCCAGGGATAACACATATAGCAGTGGGGATAGAGGGCACCCCTGCCTATTTCCTCTAGGCAGCTGGAGAAGCCTAGTTAGGTTCCCATTAACCAGAATTTGCACACTTGGAGCACTGTATGGGGAGCAGATCCATTTGATCGTAGCATCACTTATTCCAAACCTTTTCACTGTGTGTTAAACAAATACTTCCATTCCACTCCAACAAACGCCTTTTCAATGTCAAGAGTGAGTATGCCTAGGGACATCCCTTCCCTGGCGTTGCCCCATTTCCATACAATATTAAGGGTGTGCCTTACATTTAGCTTCCCTTCCCTTCCTTTAATAAACTGATTGGTTAAAATGGATTATTTTAGGGAGGATTTTCTCAATTCTAACTGCCAGCAGTTTTGCCATGGTTTTATAGTCTGATGTGAGGAGGGAGACAGGTCTGTAAGAGGAACACTTTTTTAGATCTTTCCCCAGTTTAGGTAGAATAGTGATGGTGGCAGACCTCATAGATGGAAGCAATAATACCTGACAGGATGGGCGGTATTGGGCTATACCAGACAGCCCAGGGGTGTAATGAGGCCTGGCACCACAGGCTGAGGGCCTTATAGCCCCTGAAAGGTCCAATATAGCCCAATACCACCCACCCTGGAAGACATTATTGTGCTTAGAAAATAGGCCACTGTGTTTTATATGCTTGAAAAAAAAATAAGTTTAAATGTTAAAACTCTTAGCTGTTTCATTTATTTTGTAATAAAATAGTTCCTCCACCTTCATTAGTATGCAGTTTTTTTTTAAATCTAGGGACTTTTGACCTACTGGATCCCCTATATTTGTGACTGTGGAGCTGTTGTCATAGTTAAAAGGTTCATACTGCTAAAACACTTTTTTTTTTGCTCCTGATTTTTTATTTATTCATTCAATGCTTTCTATGTTTGTTTATCAATGCATTGGGGGATCTGGCTCAGGAGCAGTGGTGCTGAGCAGGCAAGCTAGGAGGAAAAACTGTGAATACAATTCAGTGATTTCCCATTGTTTTGTTGTTCTATTTACTGCTGGGGTACTGAGCAAAGCCACATCTGAGCTGAGAAGAAATAGGAGAACTAAGCCTGCAAAAAAGCAGGTAGATTTTTGTGGTTTTGTGTTGATTTGCTATTTGGGTTTCAGCTGGGGTTCTGAGTGGGGCTATGATTTAAAAAGTAAATACATCAAGAGAATCTACCTGAAAACTGGTGACAGTGGGAAGGAGCAGAAATTTACCATGGGTGGCGCATCTGGGAATCTGGCTCAAGAGCGATGGTGTCCCATGGGTGAGCTAGGAGGGGAAAACTACAGGTACAATTCAGTGCTTTCCCATTTTGTCGTTTGATTTACAGCTGGGGCACTGAGTAGGGCTAAGACCGAGCTGGGAGGCATAAAGAAAACTAAGCCTGCAAAAAAGCATGTAGCTTTTTGTAGTTTTGTGTTGTTTTGCTGTTTAGGTTTCAGCTGGGGTTCTGAGCAGGGCAATGATTTAAAAACAAATAGATTGTGAAAATCTACCTGAGGAACGGTGACAGCATGTGGGGAGAGGAGCAGACATTCACCATGGGTGGAAAATTTAACTACCGTGGCTGTTCTTAAAATGAAGCAGTTTATGTTTCTTTTTGTTCTCTTTCAAGAATCACAGTGGAGTAGTGGTTAGAGTTGTGTGTGTATAAAAAAAAAAAAGCTGAAGCCGATGTGTTATTTGTTCATATCTTTTTCTTTGCTGGCAGGGTAAACAGCAGGACAGAGGTGGGAACAGCGTGACATACATACTATGAGGAACGGCCGCGAGTGTGCTGATTTGTTTTACAAATGAAAAAAAAAGATTTCTTTGTTCATTATCTTGATGTTTACAGCTTAAAGGGGAAGATGGGGAATGCATAGGGGATGACAAGGACAAAGCAAATATCCTCAACAGATACTTTTGCTCAGTATTTACTAAGGAAGAGGAAGGCTGTGGGCCCAGCTTGACAGAAAAAAGTGCATACAGAAGCAATATGAATTCGACAACTTTCACAAGGGATAGTGTCCTGAAGGAGCTAGAAAAACTTAGGGTTGACAGGGCCACGATTTCTGATGAAATACACTCCAGGATATTGAAGGAACTTAGGGAAGACCTGGTGGCACCGCTGACCGAACTGTTCAACCTCTCGCTTGAGGTCAGGCAAGTTCCTGTGGACTGGAGGAAGGCCACAGTTGTCCCTTTTCATAAAAATGGCAGTAGAGAAAGTCCTGGCAATTACTGCCCAATAAGCCTGTCCTTAATTGTCAGCAAAATGATGGAAACCCTAATTAAGGAATTGGCTTCTCCACAGGAATTTGGTTATGCATCAGCTCTGAGCTCTGAAAAAAATTCTGTCCAGAACACTGCACAGAAAGAGATTTTTCTGAGATCAGGAAGCACCAGGCTCAGGTACATGAGTGTCAGACTGTGGAGAGCTTTAAAACTGCCTTGGAAACACACTTATTTAATCTCGCTTTCTCTACTAAATGATTGATATGAATTATGTTATTTATTGCATTTTAACTTGTCTGTTTCTAATGTTTTATTAGTTTATTATTGTTAAAGCACTTTGATTTTAAGAATTGCACTCTACAAACAAAGTTATTATTATTATTATTATGCCAACTGTACTCACTGACAATTTGGTTATACATCAGCTCTGAAACAATTCAGTCCAGAACACAGCACAGAAAGAGATTACCCTGAGATCAGAAAGCACCAGGCTGAGGTACATGAGTCAGACTGTGGAGATTAAGGAAAGAATTATAGTGGTTGTTACAGAAAAGTTGACGGTACTGCGGTAATTCCAGCTACCGTGGTAAAAATTGCCATGATTTACCGCAGTACCGCAGTAAAACACCAATGTTACTTTAATGGGATTTTACCACGGTATCGTAGTAAATCACAGTAATGTTTACCGCAGGAATTACCGCGGTACCGTCAACTTTTCTGTAATAACCACTGTATGTCCTTTCTCAAAGAAAATTATATAATGAACCCAAGACAGCACAGGAAGATCAGGCCAGATAAACCTAATAGATTTCTTCAACTGGGTAACAAAGACAGTAGATCAGGGCAGTTC
Organism: Neoceratodus forsteri; assembly: GCA_016271365.2. Lineage (NCBI taxonomy): Eukaryota > Metazoa > Chordata > Ceratodontiformes > Ceratodontidae > Neoceratodus > Neoceratodus forsteri. The sequence goes on along the minus strand of CM028136.1, from coordinate 631,006,059 downwards.
TGTGGATGTAATATACCTAGACTTCAGCAAAGCTGTTGACTCGGTCCCACATAGAAGACTACTGAACAAACTTGCCAGTACAACAGTGGGCATAAAGTGGTAAACTGGGTACAGAGCTGGCTTAGTGGAAGGACTCAAAGAGTACTGGTAAATGGCCAACTATCAGAGGAGAGAGAGAGGTAGCTAGTGGTGTGCCACAGGGATCAGTGCTGGGGCCTATCCTCTTCAATATTTTTATTAGTGACATATCTGTGGGCCTAAAAGGCAAGTTGTGTCTATTTGCAGATGGCACAAAGATATGCAATAGGATAAACACTCTGGGGGGAGTGAAAAGGATGAAAGCTGATCTTCAAAGACTAGAAAGGTGGACAAAAACTTGGTAATTAAATTTCAACACCAAAAAGTGCAAGGTCATGCACCTAGGAAGGAAAAAACCTTGTGAGGAATACCTCCAATGTGGAGTGAAACTGGAAGCCACAAAGCAGGAAAGGGATCTGGGGGTGATTATAACAGATGACCTGAAAACATCCAAGCAGTGTGAAAAAGCAGAGTTAAAGGTGAACAGTATGTTAGGCTGCATAGGAAGAGGAATTACAAGTAGAAAGAGGGAGGTGAGTATGCCACTGTACAGATCAATGGTAAGGCCTCACCTGGAGTACAGCATGCAGTTCTGGTGAACCTCACCTCATAAAGAATATAGACAGACTGGAGATAGTGCAAAGCAGAGCTACAAAAATGATACTTAGACTCCACAACAAGACATACAAGGAACATTTGCATGACCTAAACATGTACTCCCTGGAATAATGCAGAGAAAGATGGGACATAATCTAAACCTTCAAGTACTTGAAGGGAATAAACATGGTTCAGGTTCAAGACCTATTTCAGATCAAGAATCATGCAAGAAGGAGGGGACATGACATGAAGTTGGAAGGGGGCATGATCAAGAGTAACACACGAAAGTTCTTCTTTACCGAGAGGGTGATGGATACTTGAAATGGCCTTCCACCAGGGGTTGTGGAGAATAGGTCAGTTGAATCATTCAAGAAGGCATGGGATAGGCACAAAGGTAATATAACACTGAATAGCAGTTAAGGGAGGGGGGGCTAGGCTTATGAGCAGACTACACAGACCACGCGGTCCCCTTCTGCCATCACTTTCTATGTTTCTATGTTAGTTTTTGACCCTCATTATCTGGATTTGAAGCAGTATGAATCTACCCCCACTATCATTTTTAACCTTTGTTACTACACTTGGAAATCTGGGTCTTAGCCAAGTTGCCACTCTCCAAGCTTTAGAAATGAAATACGATCCGTTCCATTCCCCACCCCAGTTTTCTGACATATGCGCCCCTTCCTTAGCAGTCATGTGGGTTTCCTGAAAACATGCTATATCTGACCTCAGGGTTGTAACTTTGCATTGAATCTTTTTTCTCTTAACATGTGATTTCATTCTGTTCAAGTTCCAGGAACATGCTTTGAGTTTGTTATTTATTAGCCTTTGTTTGGTTTATACTGATCTGGACTAGTAGACATACACTGTTATATTCATTCTGCTGCTTGAAATACTCATGCCTTAGTTTTAAACTTTTTAACTTACCCAACCTATGTAGCTTGGAACCGACTGAGCACCAAACATTTTTAACTTTTATAAAAACTTCGACAATCTTAACAAACTATTTTCCTTCATATGACTGTTCATTTATTTCTTCTTTTCCGAGATTGCTTCTCCCCCGCCCCCTTCTTGTGCTCACTGCAGTGTAAACAGCAAGGCATCCCACAAGTTATAGACCCTTGTCTTGCCTTCTGGCATCACTCACATGCAATGTTTACCACATAACTTCCCCAGGCAGGTGAAGGTAAGTAGTTTGCCCCATACACTTGGGCAAAGTATTATTAAAGTTAAAGTTCTGGCAGAATAAATTTGTATATCCCCTCAACCCCTCTCTTTGGTTGGAGGCTCCGGTGCATGTCTCCCCCTGGGGTCTGCTTCACATTTCCCCTTCTACTCCCCAGCAGCACCCTAGGTTAGGCATACATTATTGTGACCACAACTATGCCTAGTAGTTGTATTAGCAGTACATACAAACTAGGGTTGCTAAGTAACAAATTTGTCTCCCCCCCGCCTATTGTAGCCCACTGTCCCCCCCTTGGATGAAAACTGCCTCATTCTCCTGTAGCTAACCTTCCCATGCTGGGATCAAATTTTAATATCCAGCAGGCTCTCACTCCCCATCTCCCCCTGCCCCCCACACACTTTCTGATACCCATATTGTTCTTTTCAAGTATTATCCAGTATGGCCCTGTTCTCCCAGTGGGCAACATCCCCCCCAAGGCATTCCCTCAAGAACAAAAAGTGAAAGAGCCTTTATAAGTTTCTACACCTTGTCCTTAATTCCCATGTGCCTGAATGTCTCCCTAGCTACCTTCCTCCAAGTATCTGCATCTTGGTGGGACTCCTCCTCTTCCCTGAGTTCCTCCTGGTCAGAAGTGCTCCATTTACCCCACCCCCATCCACCCAGAAAAGTATAATCAAGCCCCCCTTCTCCCATTGCAACTTTGTTTTATTCTCCCCTCCCTTCTGGAATACAGCTGCCCACCACCTTAACCCCCTCCAGGTGTCCCGACACCCTATGACCACAGTCAGCTCAACACATACATGATACTTGGAGCCAAGATACAAGTCCAAATATCTCTGGATCCTCTCTCCTCCCATTAGATGGTTCTTCGCATCCCCACCCCATCTCGTTGGCACCCACTGCCCCAGCCATAGTTGAGATGAGGGAGAATGGAAGACTGGGATGCTAGTGATGGTATAAATCTTAAGACTGGGAAGTATTCCACAAAAACAAAGAAGAGAGAGGTGAGAAGCCTGCCTCTGCCTTGATCAACGACTGGGATATTTCTCGAGTACCACCAACTCAACTTGTGACATGCTCATCACCCACTCCTGTGTCATCACACAACCCTCGGAGTCATGCATCACATCAAGTGAAGGAAAGAAGGAACACCAAATGTCTCTGTCCAATCTCTGTGCTAGGTCCAGGACACTCCTCCACCCACTCCCTTCAGTCAATTTCATCTGTCGCTGTCACTCCTCCCAGGCCTCAGTGACAGTTGATCAAACAGCTACAGCATGTTCCCACCAGAACCCCTCGGGGATCGTTACCATCCAGAATGAATCTAGACCATGCAAGTCCCCATCTTTCCCATAAACTGCATCGGCCATTTTGAGACAGCAAAAAGATAGTATCTAGTGATTGGGAGGTTTTTCAAAGACAGGGCATTACAGGCTTCCCAAGATTGTTATAAATAACACATATGGTATTAAATTCCTCAATATTTTATCTCATTGGCTCACCTGGATTGTAGTCAGCTTTAACATGGTTTGGTCACTATAGTGAAGGCAGCAGGGCTCCCGGCCCCTGTCAAATTCATCCCCCTTGAACAGTGGATCTAACGGCACAAGGAAGTTATTTCAATACTCAGGATTCAGCCTCATTGTGGATCCAGTTATTGGATGGAGCCTGGGAAGAACCCTCTGAATCCCTCATAAATTTCTCTGCTTCCATTGGGGTACTGAAAAACTGAGGGGATCTTCCTGGGACCACAACCTTTTAACTTAGCTGGGTACAGTAGAGCAAATTCCCATCCTCGTAGGTGTAGAGTGGTCTTGACCCCGGCAAACGTCTGCCTCTGGATCTGCACCTCTCTAAAAGTCCTAGAAAATCAATACCCTGCCCTTGTCCATGGTGATTGGACCCTTTGGCCTGGATGCCCTTAGCATTTTTTCCTTTTCAGGAAAGCACATGTATTTTATAAGATAGTGCCTGGGTCTGTCACCTGGCTTTGGAGGGGGCCATGTGGTGAGCTCACTGTATTTCATAGTTTTGGGCTCCTGCTTACTTCCCCAAATGCTTCACTAGCCATTTTTGTACTGCTCGACCACCCCTCCTTGCCCTCTAGCCCCTCGGGCAGTGGATATTTGACCTCCTGGCTCTATTTTCTAAATCCTCTGTTTCGCCCAGGAGAACTTCTACTTTTTGCTTTTTGGTATTACTGTCTCTGGCTAAATTGGCCACAACATGCCCCAGTTCTGATATTAATTTCTCCTGTTTGTCAAGGCTTGAGCCATGTGAGGTAGATGTCTACCTCATATGTTTGATTTCGGCTGATATATTTGTGAACCTATTCCTCATTTCATGCTGCATACTTAAAATCATTGCTGGCACAGCAGTATTAGCCATCACCTCAGAGCCCTCCTTGCTCCCACTGATTTCCACACTCACAGCTTGTGATCGCATTCAGACCTCTGTTCCTCTCATTCCCAGCTTATCCTGGGATTCAAGAGTGAGAACTGACTGTTTTTTTGTCAATTTAGTGGAAGACATACCTTATATCTGTAGATTTATGTTGTTCTGATGGATTTTAGATTTATTTAAAATGTCTTAATCTTTGCAATTAGATGATGCTTTCAAGAGCTTCTCTAAAGTATGTCTACCATGGATGATGGTTAGGTCATGTCTCCCACATGGTTGAAATCTTGGTCAAGCGGCCACAACCTTTGTAACACATCATACTCCACACACCAGAGTCAACACATGACACTAAGCATGATGTCTGCTACAATGTCCTGGCATGTGCTGAAACTGGTGGTACTTCTGGAGTAGGTAGCAGTTATTGTTAGTATCTGGTAACTGGGTAAGGCCCACTAAGCACAAGTGCCCTTTTTTTTAAACCACAGAACAGGAATCAGGCACTCACCTGCCTAAAATAATAGTGACTCCACAGCTTTCATCAAGTGCTTAAAACATTTATTGAAAATAACAAAAAAAACAAAGTACACAGACTGTACATGCCTGACGAGTTTTGGGTTTACTTGAATCCTTTGTCAAAGGCTGGTGCACCCCCATAATGACATACAATAAATCCTAACAGTTAAGTGACAGTTGGTGATGTCAATTTGTCAAAATTTAAAATGATTGGTGTATGACATTACTTAAAAGATCATACATCTAAAAATCACTTAATTGTCTGAGCATTAACTGTAACATTGCCAATAGATATGCAGCAGGAGAACATCACAGAAAAACACAAAGGGAGGGGGAAGAAAAGACAACAAAACTGAAAAACATATTTATCTTGGTAAACATATCTCAATAGAAACCAGTTAAAAAGTTACCATAAAAACACTTCCTATTATTTATCTTGAGCACAATATCATTGCTGATACATGTTTTTCCCTGACAGGCCATTTCTTTTCAAAATACGGTTTCAAATCAAATCCGATATTTAAACCTGGTGCCTTTGTAGCTTTAAGTTGTACAATCCAAAAGGTTTCTCTTTTCAGTAGTAGCTTGTTAAAATTATCACCTCTAGGAGTCCAGCTGACTTTATCCATTATGATAAAGCTAAAGAAGTGCTCAGATTTTTTCCTAGCTTCAGCAATATGAGTAGCTGTTTCATAGAGTGGATCAATGCGATCAATAACCTTTGTGTTCACCCAGTCTTTGTTTGATGGTGTCCTTTTGTTTAGTTGATTTGTTATCAACGTAGCGTACCCGTCAGTAAAAAGAGACTTTAGCTCATTTTTGTAGATTTTAATTGTCACATCAAGGGGCTGTAACTGGGCAGTGCATGATGCTTGAATGAATATGGGGATGTTATACTGTTCGAGTTTTTCCAGGACTGGCTTAGTGGTGTGTGCTCTATAGAGATCCAGAATCAGCATTGCTCATTGTTCCTCCGGAAGCTGGTTTAATTGTTTAATCTTTCCTATATAGGGCATCAAGATGCTGTCTATGCACTGCAGGATTGTTGTTTCATTAGCCCAGAGATTCTCACTGAGAGTTATGTGCCAATCAGTGGGGAAATCAAAGCTGGGAAGACAGTTAGGAGTTTTCCCCGATAGATCACTTGGGGTGACTGATAACATCTAGACAGGGTTACCGACATTGCCATGGTGAACTGGCATTTATCATTGATTAATGACTGCTCCCTCACAATGTAAATTTTTTATAATGATTTTCAATTTGCTCTCTATGTCCTCCACAAGGAGAGTAGGTTATCCCCTAAGTTTTGTTGGAATGGAGTCATGCTGGTGGGGTCTTGGACACTCTTTAGCTTTTCTTAATAATCTTTTTTAAATTTTATTGCAGGACTATCATTTATGGGTTTGCAGTACTTGCCTGTGTAATACTGCACAGCCTTCAGTGCCCCACAACTACTGAATAATGTCCGACTTCAAACCGGACATAAGCTGTGTGTGTGTGGTGTATTCAGTTTGTCTACATTTTGCTGGCAGTGTGGCACTTTGCAATTCCTGTACAACACTTTCAGCCACCTTAAGTGAAACTCCCGTACACTTGGTTAGCCAATCTGGTGTGAGCTCGATGAGTATTGCAAGGTCCCATTTCACCTGCTTAGGGTGTTGCAGCCCAGCATACAGCAACATCCTTAAAACAGAATGCAGCCTGGGCACCCACTGCAAACAAGTTCTTAAGTGTGTATCTAGACTGTGATTGCCTGTAATTGAACTGAATGAGCATACTAGTGTTGACTACAGTACAATGATTTTTCAATTGACTTCCTTTGCTGACCTGAGGTTACCTACTTTAGCATTCCACTTGCAGCTGACCTGAAGTTACCTGCCGGAGGGAGGGAGCTATCAGGTGACAGCAGAGTAAATTCCAACAACTGCGAACAGATTTTATGGATATACAGAGCAGGTGTGTAGGCTACTGGATTTAGATTTGGATAGCTAAGTTTCTTCTATTGAAAATGCCAACAAAGCACAACAATAACAACAGTGTTATGAATTTATAGAGATGAGCTGTGCTGTGCTGTTCTGATGATTGCTATAGAAACTGGGGTTGAGTTTTAATTTATTTCTAGCTTCTCTATGTTTGCTGAGTGACAGATCACCTAACATTATTGTCCACCTTCTAATCAGAATGCCAACAAAGCAAAGCAAAGCAAAACAAAACAAAGTTGAATGTTGATTGTTTTTAAAACAGAGATCGTCATTTAGCATTGGTGCCGACAGCAGAAGCTATTCTGTGAACTTTACTTTGTGTTCCACGGCACAGTTGACTCTGGGTGTGAAATTAACAAAACGTGATATTTAACATTATTACAGTATTTTGTCTACACCGGCACTGGAAAAAACAGTCACAGCATTTCACATTTCATGGTACAAACAGCTTTTACATCTTACACAGCCCTTTTTCCTGTCCAGCCAGGTTGGCGCTTTCTGATCTTTAAAATGACTATGCACCATTTTATTTTTATGCATAGGTGCTTTCCTGAAAGACATGCTGGGAGGGTGTCCCTGCTTCTTTTACTAGCGAAGTGTCACTAGCCAAAACATTCCAGTGTTTATTAATAATTCCACTTACCAAATGTGTGTGTGTGTGTGTGTGTGTGGAAAAAGTTGTGACAAAGTTACATTTATTTTCATTGGTTTGTACCTGTACTTTGTCCTGCAGTAAAGATGGTCTCTCTTGCTGCTCAGCTAAATCTCTAGCCTCCCTGTTTTGATTGCTGTAACCTTTCATTTGTAGTCTGCCTGTAAGCTTATCTGCTTCCTGCGCAATGGCCAAATCAGTGCTGCAGTTTCATGGGGTGGGGAGGAAATGACCCTTGGGAATGTTTTTTCTGATGTGTGGTGGATGGTAACTGGAGGCCACAAGCAAGCTGTTGCCATTCACCTCTTTTCTGTAAAGGTCAGTACTGATGCTGATCAACAAATTTCTCTGCAGTGTGAGGTCTCAAAAACTGATACATTCAAGACCACTATTAAAAGTAAACCTTAAATGTTTGTTATTGCTATTCTTGTACTCAATGAAGTTTTCTAACTCAGTAGCGGTGCCCTGCCAGAAAAGGAGTACATCATCTATATAGAGCCCCAATAGACTATTTGTCCCCAGTAAAGATTTTCTCTGCTGTTCAAGACAAAATCGTTTCCCAGTGTCGTACATATAAATTTGCTACTGGCACATATCTTACCACCGCCCTTTAGTTTGTAAAACAATTTTTATTGAAAATAAAAACATTACATTTCAATACAAACTCTAGTAATTTAATTAAAAATTCAGTTGGTGATTTAATGGAATTATCACTCACATGTAGGAAAGATGCCACTGCATCCAAAGCACCATTATGGGCTATGTTGGTGTAAAGAGACTCAATGTCTAGGGTAATGATCATGGTGTTTTCTTGTAGAGTAAAACCCTTACAATGATTAAGTACATGTTTAGTATCCTTGATATATGAGGGAAGAGTTTCTGCATGTGGACTCAGAAACAAAGCCAGAAATTGTGATAAAGGTTCTATTAAAGACCTGATACCACTGACTCTTGGTCATCCTGGTGGTTGCAACATATTTTTATGGACCTTTGGAAAGATGCAAAAGGTAGCCATAACAGGGTTAGCAGTCATTAAAAATCTCTCATCTTTTTGTCAATAAAACCTTTCAAACAAGCCTCTGTAATCACTTCATCAATTGAGAATTTAAAGTCAGTGGTTGGGTCCATAGTCAGTTTACTACAAAAAAAATCAGAATTCCCAAGCTGTCTTAAAATTTCTGAAACATAGTCCTTTTTGTCCTGCAAAATGACACAGCCCCTTTTGTCTGCTTGTTATGTAATCAAATTTAAATCATCTTGTAATGTCTTAATGGCTTTATATTCCTTTCTAGGTAGATTTTGGACAGTCAGTTTAGGGAAGATTTAAAAATGGTTCTTCCAGGTCTTTTTCTACCAGTTCTTTAAACAATGTTACTGCTGGACTAAAAGTAAAATTTGGGTGAAAATTTGAAACTACTTTAATTACTTCCTGATTATCTGGATTCTGTTTATGGAAAAAAGATTTTAAGTTCAGTTTTCTGCAAGCAAGAGTCAGATCAATTACTGTTTGAAATTGATCGACTGGTGTAGTAGGCGTAAACTTATAAGACTTTTAGACAGCAGGGAAGTTTCTTCTTCACTTAAAACATGCTTAGATAAATTAATGATAGTTGGCAGGGAGGTGGCAATTTCTTCTATCTCCTCCAACCTCTGTAAAACCACCTGCTGTACTGTCCCCTCCTCTGTCCTCTGTATTGACCTTGCTGCTTGTTGTAACTTCCTTCTTCTCCCCTTCATACTCTTTTTCTTCATCTTCCTGATGGTATCTGTTGTCTTGTATTAAGCAGGGGCTCCAGCGTGGTACTAGAAGTTGTTGTATTGAGGGGATGGGGGCAGTGGTGCAAGCCTGAATTGTTCATACTGCGGCCTAAAAAAGGATAGCTTATTTGTTCCTCAGGCTCTGAGCCATTTTGATCTATACTGATATTGAATGGCACGTCTTGTTCATTTCAGAATACTTCTTGTAGCATCTTTCTTCCAAGAAAATATCTGTTCCCTTTCCCAGTCATTTTTATCTTTAATAATTTTCACTTGTTTAACTTGTTTTAGTTCTGCATCCAATCTTGCAACACATTCTTGTAATGTTTTATTTTGAAAATCAAACTCTGTAAAGTTTTGAAATTTTAAAACTTCTTGTTCTTGCTTTTTTAAGTTTTCTCTTAAAATAGGTTCTCCTTCCTTGCTAAACTTAATAATCAGTCTCATTAATTTAAAACTTGCCTCACTGAGAATGTTTTCCCATTCTTTCATGAATGCTGCATTATTCTTACCAAATGTTGGTTTCTTCAGAATTATCAGTCCTCTGGGTATCCTTGCCACCTGTAAATAGGCTCTGAAACTGGTGATGTTCCAATAAATTCTCCTTAGTTGATGTGTGATATTCTCTAAACCTTTAAAAGCATTGAATAAAGATATGGCTTCTAGTATGCTCTCCGTCACTCCATTATCTTCCAAAAGAAAAGGGTTAGCAGTTCCAGCTGTGCTCAGTAATTAGTTCACATAATCTAGTGGGTTCGCTGTTCCGCTCTGAAATATCATATTCTGAGTAGCTTCCAAAGACATTCTTACTGGGTCTCTTCCGCTGTATAGGACTCTTCTTAAGACAAGGCTTTCATGCGATATAAAATCTTTACACAACCCATGCATGTTACTTACATTCAAAGTTATTTCACACTATGGGTAAATATGAGCACCGCTTTAGCATTATCATAATGGATAAAGTCAGTTGAAATTCTAGAAGTGGTAATTTTTACAACCTACTACTGAAAAGAGAAACCTTTTGGAATGTACAACTTAAAGCTACAAAGGCACCAGGTTTAAATACTGGGTTTGATTTGAAACCGTATCTTGAAAAGAAATAGCCTCTCAGGGAAAGACATGTATCAATAATTATAATATTTTCAAGATAAATAATAGGAAGTGTTTTTCTGGTAACTTTTTATCTTGCTTCTGTTGTGACATGTTTTATAAAGATAAATATGTTTTTCCAATTCTGTTGTCTCTCCCCCCCCCCCTTGTGTTTATTTATGGTGTTCTCCTGCTGTATATCTATTAGCAATGTTATGGTTAATGCCCAGACAATTAAGTGATTTTTAGATGTGTGATCTTTTAACTGTTAAGTAATGTCATACACCAGTTATTTTAAACTAAGACAAAATGACATCATCAACTGTCAACAACAGAATTATGACATACATCTGTAATTCGATGCCATCACTTGTACGGCTGTCATGAGAATGATTACTGATGACATGTACCTATAAAAGTTGCAACTCAACGATCTTGGAATGAATGGGGTCCATCACAGAGTATGACCCAAACATCGCATTATGTCCTGGTGTGCAGCAGCATGCATCACTATCTAACTTGGCACAATTGTTTGGGAAAGAATGCCAGTAGTGCTTCTTGACTATGGTGTACCCCTTTACAGCGACACCCCGATGGCAAAACAGGAAAAAAGACCATTACGGTGACATTCGCGGTAATGGTTCTTTTTCCCTGTTTTGCCTTCCCCCAGTGTTACACCCCCTTCCAGGACCAACTCCGACCTGGAGTTGGAATCTTAAAGTCCAGGGGGTATGGGGGGCACAGCCCCCCACAGAACAGGCGGCACAGTACCTGCATCGGTATTGTGCCGTCGCTGTGGGGGAGGTCAGCATTGTCGCTGCCGACATAACTTGGTGCTTCCCTTGACTACGGGAACATACACAGTGTATAGCCAGGAACCAACAGATAGCAGGACTGCATGAGTGTAAAGGTACATATGGAAATACAGGGAATCTTCATCTGCTTAAATAAATTTAACATTCTGACCAGACTGCCACTGGGGAAAAAATGCAGCTGGCCATCAGCAGGTTTCCAAGTGGCATACAGCCATGCCATGGCTGATTAACCCAAGTGCGATGGTGTCCATTCTCACATACAGTGGAACTCACTTATAACAGACACACTTATAGCAGACACTCACTTATAACGGACAGATCTGCCTTGTCAAAAGCCAAAAGCTATGCTAGTAATGTTAAAAAATCCCATTTATACCATACTCTGCAACCCTTGTATAGCGGACACTGTGAGCTCCTCTGTACCCGTGTTACATGCTGCAAATCTCTAACTGCTCGGCCGATGTCTTCCAGAACTGTCTGAGAAATGTTGACTGGACGCCAGTTAGACTGCTGGACAATACTGATGATGCCGCCCAGTTCCTCCAGTGTAAATTCTCTGCTGTGGCCAATCTCCATGCTCCGGCAAGGAAAAGATGCGCAAAAGGCAAATGCCATAGATGGATATCACATGAACTGAAATCTCTAATGAAAGGCAGAGACAAGACCTGGAAAAAGGCCAGATGCTCTGCTTGACCAGTAGACCTAGTTGACTGTAGGTCCTTGAAGAACCAGTGCAAGAAAGACTCTAAAGCAGCCAAAAGGGACTACTTCAAAACCCTCCAGCGGCAAACCCTGATAGACCCTAAGTCCTTCTGGTCTAGTAGCAATTCCTTGTTAAAAGGCCCAAACAAACCTCAGCAGGGCAATGTAACCTGCAACGGACAAACCTTAACTGATGAAGGCGAGGCAGCTGCGGTCTTCAATGGCTTCTTCACTGATCTGGGCTCATACAGAACCAACCCTCCACACCACAATCAGGGCCCCCGATCACCGAAACTCAGGATCTGCCTACCCCCCATTTCCAACTAAGGACTGTGCATGTCAAAGAAGTACTGCCCCTCCTACTATCCTTAAAATCCACTGGATCACCAGGACCAGATGGATTGGACCCTCAACTGCTTAAGGCTGCTGCCCCTGCCATAGCCTTACCTGTCACCCTGCTCATAAACAGATCCCTGTAGGATGGAGTAGTCCCCAAAATTTGGCAGTGGGCCCATGTAGTCCCAATCCACAAGGATGGTACCAGGGAAACAATAGGTCATTACAGACCCATCTCTATCCTCTGTCCCCTTGCAAAGATCCAGGAGTGGCTTGTGTACTGCCAACAACGGGATTACCTGGAAGCTAACTGACTCCTGGCTCGTGTACTGCCAACACGGTTTCTGACAAAAGCATGGGACCGACACAGTCCTCATCAGGTTCACCTCTGACATCCTAGCTATCTTGGACAAGGGCACCTCTACAGGGGCAGTCTTCACTGACCTAACCAAGGCCTTTGACTTGGTAGATCACCCCCTCCTGCTAACGAAGCTGGGCAAATTTTATCTTGACCAACACTCCATGAACTGGTTCGACAACTACCTCTCTGGCTGCTCCCAACAAGTCACATGGAGAGGTGCAATCTCGGGATCACTACTTTTAAGTAAGGGGGTAGCGCAAGGTTCCATTCTGGGCCCACTCTTGTTCTCTCTGTTCATTAATGACCTCTGCTGCCACTGTGGGAGCAGCTCCGTGGTGCAGTATGCTGATGATGCCGTACTCTACAGAACTGTGCCCCACCTGGATGTCCTAGGGCCCCGCTCCAGTCAGACTTTACCAAGGCCAAAACTTGGTTAGTTGAAAATTGCCTGGTCCTTAACCCTAATAAGACCAAAGCTCTCTTGTTTGGTCTGAAATCCCTGGGTCCTTCTCGGGCCCACCTTCTCCCACTTGTCACTATATCCAGCTCCACAATCAAAGTGGTCCATTCCTTCAGATACCTGGGTCTTATGTTAGACCAGTGGCTCACTCTAAAGCCACATGTGGATCTAGTAACAAAAAACGTACACCAAAAACTTGACCCGCTCTATCGTCTAAGTGCTAACATGATACCAGAGACCAGATTGGCAGTCATACACAGTATCCTCCTCCTGGCTCTTACCTATGCTGCCCCAACCCTCCTGGACATAGCAAAACTTGACTACTCTAGATTACAGACATTGTACCACAAAATTGCCTGCTTTGCCATGATAGCTCATCCTAGGACCCACCACTGTGAAGCCCTCACCTCACTCAACTGGCCCACCCTGAACCATAGGGTCCAGTACCCCCTGTTAAACTGTACATACAAGCTTCTTGATGCCGACCCTTCTGCAGGGCTTACCAGGCTACTCACCCCAAAGCAGTCCAGCCGACTACTCAGGACCTTGAACAAAAAAACTACTGGAATAGCCCAGGGCCTGCTCCGCAGCTGGCAGTAAATCCTTTGCCCACATAGCCCCTGTACATTGTAATAAGCTCTCCAGACACCTTCAGGAATCCCCCTTCCTAGCTATGTTCCAGAAGGGTCTGTGCATACAACTCCTAAGTCATAGTCCCTGCTCCTGTCCTGAAAGCTAGCCAATCTTGCCCCCAGTGGTTTGGCCAAAAAAATCTAATGCCCTTAGTCTATCAGCTGACATTGTTTGAGCTGTGTAATTTGTGCTGTACATATTCATTCTCATTGTAAACTGTATACTGTTTACTGTCATTGAAATCCTGTAAGCTACTCCTGCTCTGAATCACTTTTATGTATCTGCACTGCCTTATTGTAACTCTATATCCTGCACTGTGTCATGTGTATGTATTTGCACTGTTCTACTGTAACTAATTCTGGGTTACTCCTGAAAAAGGGAACTTCGGGGCCCAACAGGCCTACCCGGTTAACAAAATTTAATAAATAAATAAATAAGTTTCACCTGATTATTTAGCTGGTTTGTCTGGCACTATAAAGACATCAATCACCACACTTGATGCCTGATATCTGACACCTTACTAATGGGGATTACTTCTGTACCCTCCTGATCCCCCAATCAGAACAGGTACTGTACAGCAAAATTTCCAATCTTATTTACTGCTCACTTCCCAACCAGTTTCAAATAGTAGCTCCCTGTGCCTCTGGTTGACAGAGGAGGGGGCATGTTCTCAGTTTAACTCCTGTGTTTGAGCTGTGGTAGAGGAAATTCATATTTTAGCATCTTAAGATATAGAGGACACCCCTTATAATGGACAAAACCTGGTTGCATAAACGTGTCCATTATAAGAGGGTCCTACTGTACTTGCATTATAACTAGCATTGCTCCCAAAATACAGTTCAGAAATACATGGCAGTTCCCAAGGCACACAGAGCATAACTTCAGCAACATCAGTGCTGCGCTTTCAAATGCAATAAATTTTCTTTCATTTTCAGGGCCATTGGGTTCTTTCAATTGGGTTAATCTGAAAGCAAAGCAGTACAGTAAAATAGAAAGGATAATAACAGTAACTGTAAAAAAGCAAGGAGGATGACCTCCAACATCAGGAAAGAAATATATTTGAAAGCCACAACATATCGGAACATACTTCTCTGTGAAGCTGTCATCAAATTCATGATTATGATCTGGGGCTATGGGCAAGTGCATCTCTGGGTCACTGTCTGATTCATCTGGTTCAAAATCTTCCTGTTTGCTCATGCAGTCATCGTCATTGGCTATAGTTGAACTGCTGTCAGTAATTATGTCACATTGTGTTCCAACTGAAGTCCTGTGAATGAGGTGCCTATTGACCTGCACACCACGGTGAACAACAACTGGTTGGGTTTGCATGCCACAGCTGCATCGGGTCCTACCCTGTCCATGTGGAACAGTTTTTATTGTTTGACTGTATCTTGTACAGAGAACCTATGGGGAGAGCAATATGCTTTATTCTGATATTGCATATGTTTGATAAAAAAATGGAAATGTAACATATACTCTGAGTGTTGATGTCATACTTCACCACTGAGGTGCTCCTATGGCATTTAGTAAAAAACTGTGTGCATGATCTAACAAGACACATACATGAGTATTGATGGAGAGGACAGTCTCTCTCCTCTGTCCCAGAAAAAGTATTTCAGACTCTGGTAAGTATGAAACTGATACCTGCTGTTAGTATTGGGTGGGAGTGAAAGATACACATGTTGATAGGCTGCAGACTTTGTGCATTGGACATGTGTCTGCAGCATGAAGAGGGTGGGCAAGATACATGTGTCCCTGTCATGTGGATGGTGGACAGTGGAACTGTTTTCCTGGCATGGGGAGAGTAGGGGAAGATACATGTTCTCATGATCTGATTAGTGAGGGCATGGACCATATGTTTTTTGCATGTAGATGGTGAGGATACATGAATTTCTGACCTATGGAGAATGGCCCAAATATATCTTCTTTGGCCTTTGGAGAGTGGGAAGTGTGCATATATTCCCAGCGAGGGGATGGTTCCCAGCACACGTGTTCATGAAGTGAGTATGGTTGGCGATGGGCATGAATTGCTGGAAATGGTAGGGTGAGCAGAATGCATGTGTTTGTCTGCTGGGGGCAGGATAGAGTATATATCTGTACAGGTGGAATGACAAGTCTCATGATTATGTTACTGGTGTTGTACAGTACCTATCAGAACAGCTCGGTATCAGCAACACAAACTATGTTCTGAACAGGGGATAGAAATTCCATGTAGGCAAACTTTACAAACTGAAAAGACATTATTCTTACATAAACATAACTTAGAAACTCAAAAACATAAACACATACACTTTGACAGCAGACAAGGTCTGCTTGACCTACTTAATTGGCACATTTCCCATTCATACTGTAACCTAAGTAGATCTTAGACTTTACCCCACCTTTCCTGAACACTATGGTAACCTTATGCCCATCCAAAGCCTTCTTGAATCCCATTACAGTTTTTAACAAAAGCACCTCCTCATGGAGGCTGTTCCAGGTGCCCACCACCATTTCTGTGAATAATTAAGTCATTCCACCTCCCCTGAGTGTTTCCCCCTCAAGCTTCATAGCAGGAATCCTTGTTCTTAAGCATCTTTCTCTCTGAAAAATGCTTCCCTCTTAAACCTTATGTACAGTACAACTGTTACATATTTGGAAGTCAGTATCATATTCCCCCTCTCCCTTCTTTCCTCCGGACTGTAATTATGGAGGTCCTTCACTCTCTCCTAATTGGGCTTTGGTAGCAATTCATGCACCTTTGTAGTTTATCACCAGAGTGAGTGTACCCTGTCTATGTACTTCTGCTGATGAGGTCCCCGAACTGAAAACAGTCCTGAAGCTGAAATCTCAACAGAGATCTATGCAGAGGTATCACCACATCCCTCTGGCTGCTGGTGATTCCCCTCCCAATTCTCCCCTGCAACCCATCAGGTTATTCCCACATCCCTTTCACACTCTTTGGCCACATTTAGGTCACTGGATAAGCGTAGCCTATTCCTGTTTCCTGTTTGTTGGTCGTGAGTAGAACTACCACCATTTAGCACTCCACACATGGGTTTCTGTACACAGACTGAATGATGTTGCAGTTGTTCACTCTGTTACATAGGTGATCCACTCTTGACCTCTCATTAAGCTTTCCAAGGTCTTGAGGTCTTACTCCCCCACTCCACTTGGAATGTGTGCACCATAAGGAAGATCTTGGTGACATCCACTAGGATGCCATACCTTCCCTTCTAGCCCCTGTGTCACTTTCATAAGAAAGACATAAAAGAGGACCAGTCCCAGAACAAATCCTTGTATCACAACATTGTCCACCCTGTTTTCCTCAAACGGAACTCAGTTTTCCACCACCCTCTGTCACCTATACAGAAAACAGTATCTTACGCACCTTACCAGTTTTGCACTCACTCCTACTCTACCCATCCTGTGTACTACTCCACTATGTGACATGTTGTTGAATGCCTTACTGAAAAATAAGTAGTATCCATCCACTGCTCCACCATAATGTACTTCCCTTGTCACCTATTCCATATAAATGCTTAGGTTTTGTTGGACATGAACTCCACCTTGTGAATCCAGGCTGCCTTCTGATTTTGCAAGCCACTGCATTTAAGGTATTCCCCAATACTTTCTTTTAGTTGCAATTACACTAATGTCACAGACACTGAAGTCAGGCTGACTGTCATGTAATTGCCAGCCTCAGCCTGATATGTCTTTTCTGTAGTTAAACTACATTTAGCCTCCTACAATCCTCTGGAAACACTCACTTCTGTAGTAAGTGGTTAAATGGGAGTGTTACAGGTACAGCCAGCACCTCTCTGAACTCCCACAGTATCTTTGGATGTATCCCATCTGGCACCATTGCCTTGTCCAGTTACAGAAATTAAACTTACTTTAGGACCATATCCTATGTAAATGGAGTTGAGTTCACCACCCTTCCTTCTATGCCCCTGACAGTTATCCATGGTCCCTCATCTTTCATTTCCTCCATGAACACTCAAGAGAAGTATGCATTCAGGATGTTTCAGTATTAATTGTCCCCTTCAACAGAAGTCACTCATTCCCGTCTTAGCCCTACAATTGCTTCTGTGGTCTTTATCCCTTAGCTTTCATGTCTGAAAAATGACTTGTGACCTTTCTTAAGTGCCTCTGCCTTTTTTCTACTCTAGTTTCTCCACTGCACTCCTGAATACTTCACCTGCCTCCTTGTCCTTATCCTGATACATCTCACTGTCCTCCTGCCTGTATGTATCCTTATATCTACTGAATGCTAACTTTTTTTGCCCTTTCCTTGCCAGCCACCTCTTTGGACAACCTTGTTGGTCTCTTTTTGCTCTTACTTTTCCTTACTGAACTGATGCAGAGATTTTGTTACCTTCAATATTCCTTCTTTTACTTTTGCCCCTTTTACTCCACTCCAACCTAGTCTTCCTCCTTTGCCAGGTTATCCCTGAGGAATTCCTCCATCACTGTAAATGAGGTCCTCCTGACATCTGGGACCCTTACATGTGTGTGGTTCACTTCAGCTATACTTATTATATTGAACAACACTGAACAGTGATCAATGTTCACCAGGTGGCCACCCCTCATGACCCAGTTTCGTTGGTGGACTAAGTTTGCTTGGTGGCCCAGACATATGTGTAATCATTGATCATCTGTAGGAAAGCTGTGTTCACTTGGGGAGGGGGGATACCATGACTCAACATTCAGGGGCCAATTGGCAAAAACCAAGTGGTGGCACATGCAAGTCCAATGGTTAGTGGGTAAGGGCAGGCATATCGAGTGATGGAGACCTCCTCGGAGGATGATTAAGCTTGTGCACACACTGTAACTGTAGCTGTGTCCCAGGGAGAAAATCGGGGTGAAAAAAAAATTGTTGCCTTGGATTCATGAGGCCCCCCCCCCCGAGGCTGAAAGCACACCCAGTCTCAGGTAATGGAGAAAGAGGGATGGCCTAGAGGTAACGGTCAGGCTAATGTAGTCACCCATCCCTACAAGGAGTGAGAAAAAAACATAATTGAAACCAAAAAATAAGTGTCAATTATTGTCAACACCATGCTGCTCACACTGATAATCACAGCGCCATACATACTGGGTTGTCAGTTTGAGCAGACATGTGACAAAGTTGTCGGTTATCATCTTCAGGTTCTGCCCTGTCACCAAAAACATCAACATGAGGCAAAGGTCCATCGTCTTTATTTTCTGCGTGTTCTTCCACAGACCTTTTGCTGGGTTTGCTATGGAATAAGCTGAAGTCGTTAAGATCCTTTAGAAAATGGCAAGATTATGTTCCGTTTCCTGATTGGTTAAAACCACTTCTAACCTGGGCATCTATTTTTCAATAGATGACCAGTCAAAAATAAGTGCCAGTCCAAGTGCCACTTTACTGTGTAGTATTCTACAGTGGTGCCCGGCTGACTTTCTAATTGGCAGAAAGCACCCTAGAAAATTCGAAATCCCACCATGTTTTTCTCTCGCTTAGCGAGAGCTGCTGGCCCCCCCACCACCAAAACCCCACTCTCCTCACCACGTACAAGAAACAAGTTACTTTTACAAAATTTATGGAAACAGCTTCCCTTGTCCTTATCTTGAAACCCAATCAGGAAATGAAACTAATCTTTTTGCTCTGCTCGGTTATCAAAAGACCGGGCATGATACCTTCCTAATAAAGTTCTTCATCACTGCACTATGCTGTGCCCTCATTCTATCTGACTCGTAAACAAAAAACAAAAAAAAAGCCATAGCACAAGGATCCCCTTTACTAATATACCCACAGTGCAGATCCATGACAGCAGTACCTCAGGATTCTTGTCTACTTACATATTTTTTTCATTTTACGGCTCCTTCAGTTCAGCAAATCTGCACAAACTCACTCACTGTAGAAACCGAACACTCCTCTTCACACTCTCGGTCCTCGTGGAAGGCAATGAGGACCAGGAATTCATATAATGGAAAAACATAGTCTGGTTGTCATAGCAGGCACAGGGGATCAGGAACGTTAAAAAAAATATATGGGCTGAACAACTGGCTGGCTCCTGAATATACTTACACTCCCAAACCCGCTTCCTTCTCCCGATCGCAACACGTCCTGACCCTAGTGTAAACAAATACCAAAAACATTGTGGTAGAAAAACATATATTCTCTCAAATGCAAAATGAAAATAGAACAAAACTTTTTTTGGGGGGTTCCAACAACAAAAACTTTGCTGTGGGCCAGGGGTGCTTTCTAACTGCATATAACAGCTTACTAACTATGGGGTCTGTACTAGGATAAAAGGCCCTGGTTCTAATGAAGGTGGAGGAACTATTTAATTATAAAACTTATTTAAATCTAATAATTTATTACCAAATTCATGATCAATTTTTTTCTTTACAGTGCACATTTTCTAAGCAAAATAATACCCTCCAGGATGGGCGGTATTTGGAAATACCGGACCTTCCAAGGGCTATAAGGCCCTCCGCCTGTGGCATCAGGCCTCATTATGCACCTGGGCGATCCGGTATTTCCCAGTACTGCCCAACCTGTCGGGTTTTATTGCTTACACAAAGTAAGAGAGGGCCGGGGAAAATATAGATTAGTGAACATATCAAAACACTATTAATTGCTAAAGACATCATGTATTATACACCATACTGAACAGCAGTTTATAAAATGGGTAGGGAATTCACCATATTTGGGTTGGCCAGGAGCCAAGCAGGATGACAGTACTACCAATGGGTACATATTTCTCTTTAAATGTCTGGTTTTAGTTGCAAAATGTACACCACAAACCAATCTTGTAAGCACAGTAGCACAGTTCATGCCACTGATAGTACTATGACAACTACATGTCCGGGGCTGTAGGTACTCGACCTATATCCTCGTGCCCTATTATGCCCCAGTGTTGTAACACTATTGCCAGAGTCATGTTGTGTTATACTGATGGCAGTATGTCCAGCAAACACCTTTGCACAGGGTACAGTATGATGGTCATGAACGTACAATGGTTCAACATTCAATCATGGCGTACTGACTACTAAAACAGGAACAGTATTCCAAGTGGCATCGCTTGAAATCACTGGAAATATCCGTATTCTTTGCAGTGTTGTGTTTGTCCATGTACCACTTTTTTTTTTTAAATTCAACATCCTTATTGGTTTTATAAAATTAACACAACAGAGTTATACATGGTAAAGTACAGTAGTGAGACAGTTCAGAAAAATAAAAAGGAAAAACAATCCCCCCTTCTTTCCCCTCCCAACCCTCCCCACCCAGAGTGTGCCATTAGGGGAGTATAAAAGTATAAATACCATACGAAATACATCTGGGGAATCCACTGGTTAATAGCATCAGTGTAGACAAAGGGCATACAGCTTGCCCCATTTTTTGTCAAACAGTGAGAGATTGTTACAGGAACTGGCAATCAAGCATTCAACCCTGAAGTAGACTGAGAGGTTGTTTAGCCACTCATTATAGGGTATGGTTAATTGGTCTATCCAATGTTTAAGCACCAGTTTTTTTACCACCATAGAAATTAGAGCCATATGATGTTTACATTCCTTGACCTGGATGTTAGTGTAGATTCCTAAAATGCAGATCTCCACAGTAAAGAGGTCTTCAAGGCCAAGTAAGGGATCCAATCTGGATTGGATTGACTGCCATAAAGGAGCTATCTTGTCACAATACCAAAAAATGTGCAGCAAATTACCTTCCCCCATGCCGCATCTAGAACATGTCAAGTTAGGTAGGTGACCAATTTTAGCTAATTTAACAGGTGTGTAATATAAGTTATGCAGGACATGGAATTGGGTAAGTCGGAGCTTGTCCTGGGAAAGATATGTGTATAGGTCTTGCCATACTCTGGGCCAGTTAATAGCTGTTTCTGGTAAGAGGAAGTCCATATTTTGGAACCAGGTATGGGATCTGGATGGCCAATGGAGAGGAGATAGATGTATAAGAGAGATAAAGAGTGGGGTTTAGAGGATAGGTCCTGTGAGCTATCTAGAATAGGTTGTAACTTGGAATCTTGGGAAGAAATGCCAAAGGATTGGCCAATTGAGCACCTCAGCTGGAAGACTTTAAAAGTATGGATAGAGGTTAATCTATATTTTCTTAAGATTTCAGAGGAAGAAAGAAAAGAGTCAGGAGAATGAAGGTCTGCTACTGAAGCATTCCTTAATGAGGGCAGCCAATTGAAAGTAAGGTGGACACCACCTATCCTAATATTGGGATTGAAGGCAAGAGGTTGAGCAAAATCTTGACGTGGGGAGAATTTGTAGGAGGAGCAAAACTGGGAAAAAACTTGAAGAAATTACTGAATGGTAGAGTGCAGCAGGGAGTTTCTTCGATGGAATATTGTAAATGAAAGGGGAATGGAGATGGTATTGTTTTAGCATTTAAGTTTCCAGTTGTAGCCAAATAGGTATGTAATCATCCCTGGGGCTGGCGAGCCATCTGCCAATCTTGGCAAAGTGGCCCAACCAATAGTACAGAAGAAAACTGGGAAGTCTAAGGCCACCTGCTGTTTTATGTAGGCTCAGTTTGATAAAGGATTTCATTGGTTGCTTATGTAGCCATATAAAGCCAGAAATAAGGGAGTGGACATTCTGAAAAAAGTAGAGGGGAAGCCAAGTGTTCAACATAAATAAAGGATAGAAAAGACGAGGAAGGACATACATTCATTTTTATGATGTTAATGCATCCCCAAAGAGATAATGGAAGAGATTCCCATCTTTGAAGGTCTTGTTGAAGGGTTACCACTAAGTCCTCCAGATTAAGTTTCTTGATGATGGAAGGGTCTGTAGTTAAGTAAATGCCCAAATATTTGAGTGAATGAGGGGACCATTTAATATCATAACTGCTGAAGTCAGCTCTAAGGGTGAAGTGATTTAAGGGGAAAATTTCGGTTTTAGTAAGATTAAGTTTATAGTTGGATAGATGGCTATATTGAGAGACAACATCAAGCAAATGCTTCAGAGAAATAGCGGGGTTCTCCAAATGAAGGAGGATATCATTTGCATATGCAGAGAGGGTAAGTGTATGGGTAAGTATTGAGATCCCTTGTATTTGGGGTGACTGATTAATGTGACGTAGTAGGGGTTCTAAATAGAGATTAAACAAAAACGGTGAAAGGAGGCATCCCTGTCTCATACTGGAGTAAAGGGAGAACCGAGAAGAGAATATTCCGTTGCAGTAAACCTTTGTAGAGGGAGAAGAGTATATGGCCTGAATCCACTTGATAAGGAGGACAGTGAAGCCCATCTTATGCAATGTCAACCAGAGGAACTCCCAGTTCACTCTGTTGAAAGCCATTTCAGCATCCATTGAAAGCAAGGCCATGAGGATTTGAGATGAGTGGGCTGACTGGAAAATATGGCTGTGTTTCTGGAGATGATCTGCAGAGGACCGTCCCAGGACAAACCTCATCTATTCCAGACTCAAAATCTGGGACCATACAGTTTGTATATATAGAGCAAGTATTTTGGTCAAGATCTTAATATCACAATTTAAAAGAGAAATTAGTTGTTAACTCATTGGGAGCAAGTGAGGTTTGTTGGGTTTTAAAAGGAGGATTATGGTCACTTCTAATAGGGATGGGTCAAGGGGTTCAGCACTAAGCAAGTGTTGGAATAGTTTAAGCAATAGAGGAGCCAATTCTTTGACAAAGGTTTTATAAAAGTTAGAGGGAAAGCCATCAGGGCCAGGTGCTTTATCCAAGGCGAGGTCTTGTATTGCATCCATTACTTCCTTCAAGGTGATTAGTGCTACTAAGGAGAGTTGATGGTAATCAGGCAGAGAGGGGAGGGCAAGGGAACCTAGGTAGGTTTCAACCTCTTGAAAAGATGCTGGGGAGGATCTATCACTACATAATGAATGGTAAAAGTTTTCAAAGGTCTGAGCAATATCCCTAGGAGCAGTTTTAATGGAACCATTTGAGGCTTGAATGGAAGGTACAAGTCTTGAGCTCTCTTGTTTATGAAGCTGGAGAGCTAAGAGCCTACTCACCTTTTCACCTTGGTCTAAATATGTAGATTTAGTTTTCAGGAGGGCATATTCTGCCTTCTCTCTTAAGAGGTCCGCTTATTTATTTCTGAGATCCAAAAGTTCCAAGAGGGAGTCTGGGGCCATTGAGGATGATAAGGAAAGCTCAACTGCCCTTATTTGAGCTAAGAGGGATAAGGCTTCCTTTTCTCTCATTTCTTCCTCCTAGAGGATAATTTAATGAACTGACACCAGAGATAGCATTTGAGTGTACACCATATCTGGTCTTCCCTTGGAATTGTACCTGAGTTAGTATCTATGAAAGTTTGAATGGCAGCTTGGATCTTAGAAATGATGTTTTTGTCTTTTAAAAGTTGGGTGTTCAGCTTCCAGGACCTATTCTTATAGGTATCTGGGATAGGAGAGAGATCCACCCAAACCAATGAGTGGTCTGAAAGTACTATTGGTTCTATACCTACTCGACGTATACCTGACAGGAGAGGAATATTGATTAGTGGATGGTGGGCAGTAGAATAAAATGAGAATAACTGGTGTGATGAATTAAGTAGGTGCCATGGGTCACAAAGCCCAAGAGTGTCCAAGAAATCATATAATGCACATTGGGATGCGGGTGGGGGGTTAATGGCTGAAGAGTCTTGTCCAGGTCCTGAGTGGGTGGAACATTCCAATCTCCACCCAGGATCAGAGAAATGGGAAGAAGAGCGGCAATCTTATTGGCTCACTCCATGAAAAATGATGGATCACCACCTTGTGGCCCATATACTGAACCCAAAACTACTGTGATACCTAGTAAGGAACCTTTAACAAGGATGTATCTGCCATTGTGATCCTCTACTGTGGAGTCTGCTTGAAAGGGAATCATGTTTTTAATTGAAATAGCTATGCCCTTACTGGAGGAGGAAATTCCAGATGCAAAAAAATGAGATATCCCAAGGCTACGTAGGCGAACAGCCTCTCTGGTCAATAGGTGAGTTTCTTGCAACAGAATCATATTAAGTAGGGTGCAGAGTTTTAACACTTGATAGCTCTTCGTAGGGTCTCTGATTCCTCTAACATTCCATGTAACAAGTTTACAGGAATTGATAGCCATATCTAAAGATACAATAAGTGGACATTCTGAAGGAATAAAGGGTAAGTAGGAATACCTAAATATTGGACACACTCCAACCCTCCTCCCCAATCCAAACCAACCAGCAGTTTTAAATTGAAACATGATAAATGTTAAGCTGTCTCCCAGCCCAAATCCACCCTGAATCCATGAACTTGGATTTACCCTTCTTAATTATTAAACCCAGGACTCAAAACCAGCCCATCGAGAAAATTCCATTGGACAATGAAAGGGAAATAACCCCCACCCCTTCCTAAAAAAATCCAATAACTATGTACAATGTTCCCACTCAATAATAAATAATTAAAGTTAGAGGTAAGTAAGCCCCAATAAGTGAGACCCTCCAAAAGGCTTCTAAACACAAGACCCCGGGGAGTGAGCTATGGGATGTTAATAGGGTCTGTGGGTTTTGTTCCAACAGAGAATTTACCAATTGAGAAAGCCATATCCACCAGACCACATAAAATGGGGTCATGAAGGAGTCATATCCCCCCCATATACTGGATCATTGTGCAGCTTAGCACCGTGCTTGCACGAGCCAGGGCACGCCCATCCCCATTACACCATCCCGTCATCCCAATTAAGTAAGGAACTAATAGCACTGCTAACTAGGTGCTTTTAAAAACAGCAATATGACCCCAATGACTTCCTGGAGGAGGAAAACAATTGTTATGCAGGTTTACACAAATGCACCAGGACAGGTCAATGGGTCTTCAACTATATATATTGAACGGTAGGATCTCCAGGGAAGACCAGGTGGCCTGATGAGTCTACTGACCAAAAAGTCAGGCCATGGTTCCCTCGAGATAGAAGACGATAATAAGTAGAGTTGTCGAACTCCCTCCCCACACTGACTACAGTTCCTTTACTAAACCAACAAAAGAAGGCAAAAAACAGCAGGATAAACACCATCTTAATTTAAAAATGTAGAAATAGTACTTGCATGGTGGAGTCCTGGCTTATCCTCAAGGTTGGAATAGAGAAGTGGAGTGAGGGAACAAAAAAGCACATGGACCAACTGCAGTCCAAACCAAAAATAAACCTCCTCCCCCCCACCCAGATTAGCCAGTTTCTTCTCGGTCTAAAGAAGCCAGGCACTTGATTGCCCCCAGTGCTGGAAAGCAGGTGCCACCACCGAAAAGTTCAGTCTCATCCACTAAAGGCATGCCTAGTCCTGGCCAGGGAAGTAAATCTCCAATGGGTAAGGAAAATTTTAAGGCTCACAAGGACTTTACTTCGAGAGATTATTTTCTTACAGAGCTCCAGATGTAGTCGAGGAAAGTCAGCCCTCCTTGAACAGTTCCGGCAGCCGAATCTTCAGATCAGCCATGGCTAGGGTCGGTGAGTCATAACAGTGCCAGGAGCCAGAGATTAATACTTGGAGTTTAGCCAGATATATCATTTTAAAGGGGATACTCATGGCTATAAGTTTACTGACTGTGGGACAGAAGGCCGAGTGCTTCTGCCTTGTTTCAAAAGGCAAATCTTTGGTAAAGCGGAGCTTAGAGCCTTCCCACATGATTGCTTGAAGCTCTTTCACTTTATTCAAGACATGCTGCCTTGCAATGTAACTCAAAAATTTTAAGATCAGAGGTCATGGGGAGAGCCAGGCTGAGGACGAGGCCGAAGTGATCAGTGGGTTCTCTCAGTTTGGAAGTTGTTGCCAAGGGGAAAAGGACCTACAGTCTTCTGCAGTAATTTATGCACAAATAATGACATTAGAGCCCTCCTCTGACTCGGTGACCCATGATTAGCATGTTGTTTCACCTGCTCCTCCCTTCAAGGTCTTCCGTTTTAAGCTGAAGCTTGTGTAATTGTTGATGGAGTTGAGTTATCTCCGGGTCTATTTTGTTCCTCCACTTTTCCAACGAGGAGGATCTGGCTTCCGAGTCGACAACTCTCCTAGTCAGATCAGCCATGTCACTGTGGATTGACTTAATTTCTGTTGAAATATCCAGTAGAGTCTCCCAGAACGGTAGCAGTTCCTGCAGAAACCGATCCTCTGTGAGTGGAACCGGTTGTGCTGTTGTCAGGTTTTCAGAGGTGGAGGCTCCCCCTTGAGGTCTAGCTTTCTGGGGTAATTTTTCAGGTGAGGGAGGCGGTGTGTGTTTGAGCTGGACCATCTTCATATCAGCATCCATCGCACAAGAAAAACTCCCTATAGCAATGCAGTTGCTGGTAAAAATGAATGCTGAAGGTGCCCTTGTCTCGTTGCAGTGAATATTTGCTGATTCCAGTTGAACAGAAGTAGAAAAAGACAGTGATGTGCGAATAGGGATAGGAGCCCTGAATCTCAGGTGCCACTAGGTTGCCTGCATCACGTGACCTCCATGTACCACGTTTATGTTAGAATGCCAAGTAACACACACCCAATGTTGAGTATCACATGCAAACACCTATATTACTAAGAAGATGTCACAACAGACACAATATAGAGCGTATTGTATAAAGGCACTGAGCCACAAACATGGACACCTGTGTCTGAATCTCATTGTCCATCCTCCTCATACTGGGTGACCCTTAGCAAGTCAGTTACCTTCCATTTGATCCCAAATTGCTCCTAGAAACAAGCTCCTTCTTAATGTTCTTTTTTTGCACCCTTTCCATATACTGCACACCATCCCATCACCTGATCAAAAGAGTTCAGCAATAAAAAACATATACCTTGATACAGTGCCTCTTCTCAACAGCTCTACTGGTGCAGTTTGGCCCCTCCTTACAATGGCAGAACAGTATGGATACAGTGTCCTTCTTGAGGCATCATTGACCTGGGTAGAAACCTATACTCACCAGCACTGCTGGTTGCGTTTGAAATTGGTCATCTTCAAAATGATCAGAACAGAGAACGCTATGGCTGGTGGAAGACCAGTGATCATGTTTAACTGGGGTGATCCACTGCTGGTGACACGCCTTCTCAGTTGGAAACCTGCAAAGGCTGCAGCCACTTGATAGGTCAATCCTGCAGCCGAATTCACAACAGTATGGCATCTCAACAAATGTGATTTAGTGGTAATAATTATATGAAGAGAAATTGCAAGAGGTGGTGTGGAAGGTTAGGGAGAAAAAGATAGCATTCAGGAAATATAAAGAAACACAGAAGAAGCAGGACAGAGAACTGTACAGTTAAAGCAGAAGGAAGAGAGAAGGCAATCAGAATAGCAAAGGCCCAAACTGAGGAAAAGATAGCCAACTCGGTTAAGAAGGGGGATAAAACCTTTTATAGGTACATTAAGGAGCAAATAAATACCAAGGGAGGAATAGTGAGGCTTAATAGAGAGGAGGGTGGATGGGCAGAGAGGAATAGTGAGAAAGTAGGAATACTGAACAAATACTTCTGCTCAGTACTCACAAAAGAAGAGCAGAGGGAGGTACCTAATCCAATCAATAGAAGCACTGTGAATTGGGGGGTCAATACCAGTCCTTACACAGAAAAAAGGGTTCTGAAAAAAATCCTAAAACTGAAGATGGAGAAAGCAATGGGGCCTGATGGGATTCACCCCAGAATTCTAAAAGAACTAAGGGGAAAACTAGTGACACCACTGACTACCCTTTTTAACAACTCATGGGAGGATGGTGTGGTATCTGGGGACTGGAGGAGGGCAGATGTAATTACCCTTTACAAAAGTGGGAGCAAAGCAGAGGCAGGAAACTACAGACCTGTTTGCTTGACCTCAGTCGTAGGGAAAATGATGGAATCACTTCTGAAAGAAAGAATTATTGAGTACCTACAGGCCAGTGGGGCACAGGACCTAAGGCAGCATGGATTCACAGGAGGAAGTTCATGTCAGATGAATCTAATAGATTTCTTTGACTGGGTGACCAAAGTAGTAGACCAGGGAGTGGCTGTGAACATAGTCTACCTAGACTTTAGCAAGGAATTTGACACAGTCACACACAAAAGATTAATAAACAAATTAACAAGCCTGGGAGTTGGTCCCAGGGTGGTAGCCTGGGTAAACAATTGTCTGGACAACAGGACACAGTGGGTAATAGTAAATGGTGTCCACCCCAAAGAAAGGGGGGTTATTAGTGAGGTACCGCAGGGTTCAGTATTGGGTCCAGTCCTTTTTAATGTCTTTATAAGTGACATTGCAGAGGGACTGGAAGGAAAAGTATGCCTCTTTACAGACAACAAAAAGATCTGCAACAGAGTTGACACACAAGGAGGGAGTGGAAAGGATGAGAAGGGGCTTGGCAAGGTTGGAGGACTTGTCAAAAGTATGGCAGCTTAGATTCAATGCAAAGAAGTGCAAAGTAATGCACCGGGGAAACAAAAATGCAGGGGAAGAGTACACAGTGGAGGAAAGGTATTAACAACAACAAAAATGGAAAGGGATCTGAGGTAGTCATATCAGATGACCTAAAGGTAAGCAAGCAATGTCAGAAGGCAGTAAGAATGGCTGGGGGATACTGGGATTTATAGGGAGAGGCATCACCAGTAGAAAACAGGAAGTTGTTATCCCTCTGTACAGACAGTTGGTGAGACCCCATCTGGAATACTGTGTGCAGTTCTGGAGATCCCATCTCCTCAAGGACATAGACAGGTTGTAGACAGTCCAGAGGAGGGCAACTAAAATGGTGCAGGGTCTGCAACATAAGCCATATGAAGAGAGACCAAAGGAGTTTACTATGTATACCCTTGAGAAAAGGAGGGAGAGGGGGGACATGATAGAAACTTTTAAGTACCTCAAGGGACTCAACAAAGTCCAAGAGGGTAGCATCTTTCGGAAAAAGAGATGTGCAAGAACAAGGGGACACAATCTGAAGATTATGGGGGGATCGCTCTGGGGCAATGTGAGGAAGTATTTTTTTCACAGACAGGGTGGTATACGAATGTAACGGTCTTCCTGAGGAGGTTGTGGGGTCAAAAACAGTGGGGGAATTCAAGAATGCATGGGACAGACATAAAGCAATTCTGGTGGGGGGGTAGGAAGAAGTAGGCTGTTGGTTAACTAGGATCTGCAGCTTATCCAATAGGTAGGGAAATGGCAGACTAGGTGGGCTAAGTGGTCCTTATCTGCCGTCAAAGTCTATGTTTCTGTTTCTAAGTGCTCAATCTTTGTTAATTACTGAGAGAAGGTATTAGGTTGACACACAGACACACACTCAGGCACACACAAAAAAATGAGACACATAAAGACAGTAATGACTTACTGGGTAAAACAGAATGAAGAGACAAAAGTGGAGTGAGAGTCTCAAGAAATAACTTTATTACTATAATGCATACAGTAACACCTCAGAAAAGGTACAAAGTTGTTGACAGCACCGTGGAACTTTTTTTCACTTGAGAATGCAATGATCTGTAAACTGCATATGTAGTATTAAAAATGACTGGTACAGGCACAGCGATTTACAGTCTAATGCAGTATTCAAGACAATATTGACCTGAACCTTGACAGACAGCATCTCTATGTAATAACACAGCAGTGGAAAAAAGGTTACTGTCACTTTAAAAACTCAGAATGACCACACCGCAGGGTTTTATTTAACTCTAAAAATTGAGTAGCATTTTGCTCATAAAAGTGCTAAAACATTATAAAAATGCATAGCACCTGCCTCATTGTGTTTAACAAACATATCACTTCCAGAAAACCTATATAAATACTTTCTGTACAGTTAGTATTGTCCCAGGAAAAAAACTGCTGATCAATTATTTAAAACCCTGCACTGTCATCAAGGTATACCAGCATCAATTGGAGACCACATACAGTTAAATATAAAATTATGACATGATGCCCTCCTTGTCTAAATAAGTACACTAAATAAAAACGACAGTGCTTCCAATACAGACAGTGATACCACAAATCATTAGATACTGTGGGTGAAACTGTCACTTTAACAACATGGCAAATGAAAGTAACATTCACTGTAGTCTTTTGCTACTGTCACAATGCAATCTGAAATGCAATTCAACTTGTCAGAGTGTAACACTAGAGGGGAAACACAATAATATAAAGAAAAGCTGTCACTGATGACAGCTTCTAACAAAGTGGACCCAGCAACTGCAAACAAAATATATCAGCTACAGTAATTGAACCCACAAAGCAAAGATTCTCCACAGCTATAAAAGCATGAGTACTAATATAAAGGAATTCATCACAACAACTAAACATCATAACGATAAGAAATACTGCACAGCAAATACCGATAAGATGACTGATATTACACCATGGCCAAAAGTCTACCATCATCCCTAAAACATATCCATTACATTCATACAAACGCTAGAGAAAAAGATGAGGTTGAAGAGTTGACAGTTATAATACCAGTCCAGAGACGACTTTCACACTGTGGACTGTGACCAGAAAACCATTAATTACAGCACACAGACACAAAAGAAAGCTAATTTAACAGAGGAATCAACACAGCTGTTATTTAAATGCTTAACAGATAACTTGCACAGGACTGTCAAATTCAAAAAGGCCACTGAAATAACAGGCTCCAGGAAGTTATCTGAAGCAGGAAAATAAGCTACATTCTGTGACAGCTCTAAAAATCACATCACCGCTACACAGCTCCACTTCAGGATGGCGGGAATCATCATGCGATTTACACTGAAAATGGAGGTAGACAAAGGCTAATTAAGTGATAACATTCAGTTAGTTGGAGTATACGAAGCAATAACTGGCTTCTGCAGATGATTAAATGCCAAGGTGAAGCTGAGGCATTTAATTGTCCACAGAAGCTGGTTACTGCGAGTATACGCCCTCTAACTGAATGTTATTACTATTATACAAGTTG
Source organism: Neoceratodus forsteri (assembly GCA_016271365.2). Classification (NCBI taxonomy): domain Eukaryota; kingdom Metazoa; phylum Chordata; order Ceratodontiformes; family Ceratodontidae; genus Neoceratodus; species Neoceratodus forsteri. The sequence continues at coordinate 630,974,687 of CM028136.1, read as the reverse complement.
GAGTTGATTCTCAATATAGTTTTACAACTGCAACACCATTTCCGGCTAGAGATGCAAAATCATATTTTGGCCAGGATTTGAAAAATGACAGCTGTGATGTAGATGAATTGGTATAATAAGGAGGCCATTTTGAAGATCTGGTGTCAGAATGTTAAAAATTTCCAAAGTTACGAGCATGTACAGTGAGATTTCAACTAATGGTCATAACTTTACTATTTTTGCATATTTTGACCCTAAATACTTAACAGATTTCTTATAACCCCATCTCATGAACAAGGGCAGGACAAAGTTTTAAATCTCATTGGAAAGGTGAATTCACCAACCGACTGCGACATCACCTTTTGAGAGGAAGTTGCCTAATGACAGTGGTATTGTTCATGAGGTGGGGTCTCCAAAAGGCTATGTTGAAGATTTGGGGTAAAAATGTCAAATAACAGCTTAGGTATGCAGGAAAGTTGAAAACCCCATTGAAATACATTGAAGCACATTTGCCTTAGTCTGTCATGTTGCAGTCAGCATTTCTAGCAGCAAGATATGTTTTCAGTTGGAGTGGATCTCAAACCTGAGAGCTGTTTAGGTGAGTGATGGTGTGTGGGGGTGTACTGGGAGGTGTGGAGTGGTGAATGCTGAGTAGAAGGTGGGGTGTGAGGGAGGGCTTGTCGGCAAGGGACCTTTTTTTTTTTTTTTTTTACAGGTTTCAAAAGTTTAAAGCAAAAAAAAAGACTGTGGGACTGTTTTCTTCATTTTGGGTTCCGTTACAAATGGGAAGGTGAGGGGTGTCACTAGCCACTGGGGAGTATTTCATTTGAGAACAGGGGGTTTATTTGTTTAAAGTGGGACATGTAACAAAGAGAACTGGGATGGAGGCATATATGTTAAGTGAGTGAGTACTGGAACAGCAACAGGAGCGAACTCTCTTAAGCTAGCAGATCCACAATTGTTAACATGCAGCAGTTAACTGAGAACAGTATTTCTTTTCCTTTTCTGCATCGCAGAGCCACTATCGGAATCCGCAACTGCCTGCTTAGTTATTTAAGATTGTTATAGTAGTGGAATCAGATAAAATGTCTTACCTCTGTAAGTTGTTGATGAAGAGCTAGGCGAAGTGCTTGTAGCCTCTGTGATGCACATTAAGGAACTGGAGAGCAGGGGGACACAGCAGGACCAAGACAGACTGGATTTCTAACATCTAGTCACATGTGCATCATTAGCCTATGAGATGGACGTCAGCCCAGATGTAATGGATGAGGGATGCTGTAAGGTGATGCAATATGCAATTTAACATTATAGAAGCTGCTGACTGGACAGCTGTTATGACACCATTTTTAACTTTTTTTTCTGTGATGTCGGAGGGGAAATTAACCTACTGTGGTCAGGGTTACTGCTTCATTAACCAACTGTGGGCGGGGTTTAAGTGAATAACCGACTCTGAGGGGGGTCGTTTTGCAGTTTGTTATAGAATAACCAACAGTATTTCTTTATTGCGACTGGCTAAAACTAGATACCTCTCGTATAATAACTGAAAAACTACACATGGTAAATAAATAAAATTTGCCACAGGGGCATTAAAAAACATACTGATCTTATAGAAGACATTTATTTACAGCTGAAAGACACTTTGCCATTGAACTTTAAATCAAACCTTCTCCTAATCAACTCTCTAGAACCAGACATTCAGCGGAAAAGACTAAGCTTAACAGAACCAGTCTCCTACCATTTACATTCTAACAAGTGTAATCTGTACTAAAAACCTAAGATTAGGTTGCCACCCATGAAACGCTTACCCTTTCCCAAACCTTTCCTTACCAATTCAAACTAATACGGATTACAAAAAAACATGGACCCAACTTTCATCCTAGAATTTAAACTTTTTTCTTACTTCCTCACTAACATATATCTCATTACTCCACATGATTATCTTAGGGTACACACTCACAAACATTCAAAATGAACTTGATTCCACATCAAGTGAACTCGGGTTGTGGGTATCCTATAAACTAATCCACTACCTTATACACCTTCCCTTCTCTGCCTCTATTCCTTTTCTACATTCTCTATGTTATAGGATACATTATATGATTTTGAACATATTAATAGTTACTGTAATTCAGACATTGTTAATGAATACTTATTTATCACTATAAAAAGGGTCTCAGAAATGCTTCATTCTGATTGGCTGTCAGCCTTACATTAATCTCTCTTACATTGTCATGTACAGCCTGATCAACATGGTGCATGAATTACTCCTGTCAGTATTCCATTCTCTCACACTGCTGAATGATTGGAATGATGAATTCGGATTCTAAACCAGCATTCTACTGGTTTCTACTGGACTAGTGGGATTCTGAGATAGAAGCAAATGGAGACGGAGATGGAGATAAAATGGAGATAGAATGGAGAGAAAATGGAGATATTATTATATTACATGTGCTAGATATACCTAGAAAAGGTATGCCACCGCTAGTGTAACTGTTTTATTTTTATACCATCTCTGAGCATCTGTTTCAGTTAGCGTGGTGTTTCAGGTTGTTTTTCTTACTCCTGACAGGAGAGGAGGTGGTCTACGGTGACCTGCAGTGTCCTGAGGTGATCTGAGGTGATAACGGATACTGGGAGTAAAGGTTTGAGCTTACCAAAAACACCTGTAGCACCTACAGTATAGTCACTTACAAACTCAAAAAAAACTCCAAAAAGCTAATGCCTGAAGAAAAAGTAAAAGTCTGGAGGTCTGGAGGTTTGCGGAGCTTTGAGGAAGTTTAAGGTTCGTTGGAGGTGATATTTGGAAGCTGAAAGCAGAAAGCTGGAAACCAGGACTAAAGATCTGAGATTAGCAAACATCTATTGTAGACGATAACGCTCGTAGAAAAGCAAAAGCTTTGGAGCTCTTAGTACAGTGCCTGTTATCTGAAAACTGGAGTGGTGGGTACCCTGGATAACTGCAATTCACTGAAAAATGAAAAATGAAAGCCGTAGACATTATAAATTCAGTTGCCCATGGACTGTATTATGTGAATATGCTTGCTTTTTCTTTGTTTGTTTTGCGTTTTATTTTATTTTTTGTTTGTGTTCTAGAAGGCTAATTAAAATTAGCTTTCTTGCTCTATAGTTAAACAATTACTGGCTGTGACTTTGTTTGCGTTGTTACTCGTTACTCTGTAATTATTCTCCTTCCCTGTATACTCACTACTCGCCATTCACAATTGCTTACATATTGAAAGCATGCACTTTTGTGAAAAGCTGGGAAGAGCGAGTTTCTACGGAGTAGCAAGAAGTATTAGTGGGGAAAGAACAGGAGTAGCTGTTGTTGCTTTGATGTCAGTAATACCAAGGTTGCTTCTACAGGATAAATAAGTAGAGAACCACAGATACAGACATAGATAAAAACACAATCTGGGGGTTATCGCTGTGAAGAAAATGCGATAGGGATAAACTGTGAGAATATTTGCGTAAGATAAATGTATGTTTTATGTTTCCTAGTCTGTAATTAAGCTTTTGAGTTTGACAAATTTGATAGTATGAAGTAGGATTTTTTAATTTTTACTTGTAATATATTCCAGTTTTATTTGATTTGTCTTTTGAGTTTTGCGCCATACACAGTTGTTAGATTTGGATTGGTGGCTTAGCCCATGTGGGTTTTGTGGTTAAAAGCACATGTGTGAGAAGTGAAGCTACTCAGAACTGCTGCGGAGTCAGAGGGAGTTAGTCGTGTATGAGATGTGTGTGGATGCTGCCTCTTCTATGTGCGTCTTCAGAACCTTGAATGTGCATCTGGTAGATTTGAATGAGATATTTATTAACATATTTAGTGATATATTATTAAGATAATAAATTTATATTTTTCTTTAGAATTAATTATTGCTTTTGTGCTTTTTGTTTTTATTGTTGAATAGGATATTGATTGGATCCTATAGTGAGATATTAGATGTCTGCGTGGTTTTAGAATATTAACTGCCGCTTTGGTTTCTCCATAATTCATAACTCATAATGAAGAAGTAAGTGCAATATTATTTATTTTTAACTACCGTAGCTTGGACAGGAGGAAGTTATTATTTAAAATCAGTATTCAGGTATTACCTGATTATTGTGTGAAACTTAAAGTTTTTCGATTACTGTTATATAATATTATGTAGGTTGTTGTATCTAGCTTTTTCTTATAAACTTTGAGAGTATATAATTTCTCTAGTTCCTCAGCCTGATTATTGTTGTTGTTGTTTTTTAGGGTGGAAAGACCTCTGTTTTGTCTTAAATCCTGGGTGGATACTGAAACACTGCAGGAGGGGACAAGGAGACAATTAACTAGTTTACCATTTCTACGGGGACAACTAAGAAAGAATTCTATATGTAGAAAAAGAAAAGTGGACTTTTTGTGTGTGTGGGGCGGGGTGTATTTTAAATAATGCAACCAAAGAAAATGAGAACATATTGTTCGAAGATCGGGAAAGAGAAACAAAATGTTGGAAAAATTGATAAAGCTAGATTAGATAAGTAATTGCACTCTCCACAGAAAATAACACAATATATGAAGCCTAAATGTAATTATATTGAATTAAGGGGGAATAAGAAAGTAACTAAAGCTTTTAACCCGAGAATAACATCTTCCCCTGTAGAAGTAAAGAACTGATCTCTCAAAGTGTACATCCATTATTAGAGGAGATTAGGAAGGTGGAAGATACCCCTCAGCTGTTGACTATAGAAAGCAAACAAAGGAAAGTAATAGATACTATGGATTTAGACCAACACATAAATAATGCAATACCCTTGGATGAACAAATAGAGAGTCAGCATAGAAGTGAATCTCTACCTACTTATACTAACATGAGCAATAAGGTTAGGTTGGTTGAGGCTTATAGCTTAGACATGGTAGATGGGAAAAGTGCAATAAATGATGGAAAATTGCTGGACATAGTGTTTAAAGAAAAGGATCTGAATGTAAGTGTAATGCAAGAAAATGATAATCAAGAATGTCTGGAGGTGTCTGAATCTATAAAACAGATTGATTTATCGATTAATACATATCAGAGTAGAAATTAATCATGTTTACAAAATGTTGAATCTTTTTTGACTCCCTATAAAATACCAAAGATCAATAATAAACAAATGATTAATAATGTGGAATATTCTGAATCATTAAATTCCTGTGAGTCAAGACGGGGAAGGATGGATAGTTTAAATAAGTATGAAGGTTTGGGAAAAGTAGAACCTATAATAGATAAACTAGACAAAGTCAAAAAGGAGATTATGTTTGGTAACGCTCAAATATTGGAAGTGAATGTACTTTTTCATTCATTTATTGAACTCTATAGAGGGAAAACTACCCAATTGTACAAGGAGAAGAAAACAGATAGTTTGGATCTGAATATTGAAGGAAGAGAAGAAGAAATATGTCACTTTGGTAAAGTCAGTAAAGAGAAAAAACAGTGCTGGCCCCCTAAAAGAGAGGGAGGGGTGGGTAATGGCTTAGTTAAAAAAGGAGGAAAGGCTAGGGTGAATGATGACATAAGGAATTTGGAGAAAAAAGGCAAAAAATATTTCAAAGATAACTGAAGAAATTGGGAACAGAGAGAGGAAAGAAATTGACCTGCTGATTGGTGAATTGGAACAAAGGAAAATAGAACTAGCACACAATATAGAAACTATGAAGCCCAAGGTTAGTAAACAGGTGGTAGGTTTGAATTATAAAGATAAAAAGGGGGTTAGAAGGGGATATATTACTCCTAGCAGACCTGGAAGTGAATTGGAAAGGCCAATAAAGCAGCAAATAAAAAAGCAAAAAAGGGCTGAGTTAATAGAAAAAAATATTTTTGCGATAATCAGGGTCCTTGTAAATTAAGTTAGCTAGAGAAAGAGATGTTAATTTTAGCAGGAGAAATATTACCTACAATCTTTATTAATGGACTACCAAAGCAAAAATATGAGAATGCATATACGGCAAAATTGGCAATGTATACTCTTATTAAAGGGATTTTTGGAAAGGAAATTAATTGGCAAGATTTTAGATCAGTTTATAGATATCAAGCTAGACCTTATAAAGGATGGTTATGTGTTGTCCTAAAGAATGCGGAAAAGCAGAGAGAAATTCTGAAAGAAAAGGCTAAATTTTGTGAGTTGGGAATTTGCCTTGATACAACAATTGTAATGAATAGAAATGGTAAAAATGATCTGAAAGGAAAACAGGATGTGAGAGCAGATGTTAGAAAAAAAATAAAGATATGGTTAAGCAACCTAGATTTACAGCATTCTTAAAACCAACTGAGACAACTTATACCTTAATTGGGGAAGAAAGATGCTGTATAATGAGAAGAGGTAGAAAACAACTTGGTGTACGTATTAATTCTTCAGTGATTCTGGAACCTGAAGAGAGCTTGGGTAGTGGTTATGAGGAGGCTAACTCTTCTTATATGTTAAAAGATAGACAAATTAATAGTACAGCAAGGGTGAGTGAAAGTACAGATGAGTTTATAACGTTGGGGTCAACAATTTGACAAAAAAAAGGAAGAGAAATGCATAGATTTAATTTCATGGAATGTTGCTGGTCTTAAAGAAAAAATGGAGGACAAAATATGCTTAGAGTGGATTACCAAATATCCAGTTCTGCTCTTACAAGAAACATTGACAGATAAATTAGATGAGATTTGGGTAAATGGGTATAAAAGTTGGATTTCCCCAACATACTGTACAAGACCTCTAAGTATGGTAGAGCAAAAGGTGGACTTATTATATGCATTAGTGTGTTAGCAAAATTTGAAAACCCGGAAGTTAGTATATATGATGAATTTTTTATGTGTGTTGTTATTATAGCCCAGAGGAAATGTTTTGTTTTATTTAATATATATATTCCCCCAGGTATTAAAGTAAGTGAATTGGCCGGCATTTTTAAATGTATAGGACAGAATATTGAATCTTTGAAAGCTAGATACCCAGGGATTTCGATATATCTGTTTGGAGATTTTAATGTGCATGTGGGTAATGGTATTGAAAATATATATTTAGGATGGGGTATGGATGATATTTTAAATATACCTGTGTGTCAATCAAAGGACAGAGTGTTAAATTCAAAAGACAAATTATTGTCACAGTTTTTGGATAAATTTAATTTAAGGATTCTGAATGGTAGGATTAGAGGCGATTGGGAAGGGGAGATTTCCTATCTAACAGCTAAAAGGGGTAGTGTTTTAGATTTAGGTATTGTTGAAGCATCATATTATCATAGAGTTAATTATTTTAAGGTGGTTAAAATGTGGGAAAGAGATCATTATCCTGTGATATGTTCTATTATATTGAATATTAAGTTAAAAAGAAAAAATCAAAAGGAAGAAAGACAGGCAGATAATATGTGTATTAAATACAGAAAAAAATTATATGGAATTAATACACAAAAGAATGTGTTGACTTGATAATTCAAAAGCAAAATAAAAGCGAACATCTAGTACACAGAATGAATAAGGGTGGACCGAATGAGAGAATTCAATTTTATGAGTATTATATGCAGCAGATAATCCTGGCAGTTAGCTTAAAAAAAAGAGAGTAGGGACAAATGCCAATATTGGTAGTATTCAGCCCTGGTTCAACCATGATTGTAGAAATTTGAGGAAAGAGGTTAAAAGAGTAGGTAGGATTAGGGTTCAAAATAGTTCCACTGTTATACTGAAGACTTTTCGCAATTTGAAAATAGAATATAAAACTATGATACATAGAAAGAAAAAGATATATGATTTTTTATTATGGGGTAAATTACAGGATTCCATCTTTAAGAAAGATTCCCAAACATTCTGGTCTCTGGTTGCCTTTGGTTGTTGTGAGACTAATATTCAATATAATCTATTAGGATTGATTTCTGGAGACCAGTGGGTGTGTCATTTTAGCCAAATCTATAATAATAATAATAATGATATTAGTGTTATAGATGAAGTTGGAGATGAAAGTGTTGCAAGGATATTTGCATTTACTGTAGGGGAAGTAAGGGAGGCAATTCAAGCCCAGAAAAGGAATAAAGCCCCTGGAATTGATGACGTTCCAGCTGAAATGTATTTGCATAATGTTGATTATTGGGCAGAGGTTTTGTTGTGTTTATTCTCAGCAGTTGTTCAATCTAATATGCTGCCAGCTAGTTGGAATAAAGGGGTAATTGTACCATTATTTAAAAAAGGTTTCGGATATGATCCTATGTGTTATAGACCAATTACGTTATTACCTATATCTCAAAAGATTTTCACTCATTTATTATTGAATAGGCTATTAGTATGGGTGAAAGAATATAAACTAATTTCCAAGTATCAATGTGGTTTTAAGAAAAATTGTAATACATTGGATTTGATTTTTACATGGAACTACTTGTTAGAATTATATATATTTAGGAAGAAATGTGTACTCTATGTTTGCTTTGTTGATATAAGAGCGGCATTTGACTCTGTGGACAGAAATAAACTATGGGAGATTTTGACAAAGCTAAATATAGATAAACATCTGTTAAAAATGTTACAAAGGTTACATTATAATACCACTGCGTCAATACGATACTCGAGAGATGGAGCACTTTCAAGAGAGATAAAAGTAGGAAGGTTGCTTATTGGCACCAATATTGTTCAACCTATATATTGAAACAGTTATTAGAGATATGTTAAATATTGATACATTTGCTCCATCAATAAATATCAAAAAAATTCAATTACTAATGTATGCAGATGATGCTTTGGTTATTTCACAAACCCCACTGGGTTTAAAGAGAGCAATGTCAAGCTTGTTGGAGTCATTGGCTAATTTGAAATTTAATATGAATGTAGAGAAAACTAAAATAATATCATTTGGGAATAAAATTATAGGAAACGTTTTTGGAACATTAAGGATAATAAAATAGAAGAAGTAAAATCATTTAAATACTTGGGAATATTATTTAAGAATAATTTGAGGTGGGATGCCCATATATGTGCGATAAAAAATAAATCCTATAGTTCAATGAATGCTATCTATGGTTTTGGAAATAAGTTTGCCAATAATTCTTTTGTGGCACTTAAGAAGGTATTTGACGCTAAGACCATTACTCAGATGTTATATGGTAGTGAAGTCTGGGGTTTGTCAATAGGAGATACAAAACTAGAGCTTATTCAAAATTCATTTTTGAGAAAAACTTTGGAACTTCCATTGAATTGTCAGACAGCTTTCATGAGATTAGAAGCAGGTCTTCCTGCTCTGAATGTTAAAATAAAAGTTAGAACTATAAAGTACTGGGGGAAAAGTAATAAAAATGTTTATGGAAAGACTCCCCAAACTATGTTGGGTTGATTTTTTGGAGAGATTAAATAGGGGCAATGATATAAATGGATGGTTCCAAAGTTTAAATAATTCATTAATGTACTCTGGTTTGGAAGAATTATGGTCTAATAAAGCCCTGAATGATGCAAACATGTTTTCAAAAATTACCGTTCAAAGATTTTTTGATGTGGCAGCTCAAGTTGATTTGGCTAAAATACATGAGTTAGATAGAGAAGGATGTTATTCAGATTTAAAATTGAATGTGAAAATGGAAATATACTTAGCATATTGTGAAAATAAAAAAACATAGGAATATATTGTGCAATATGAGATTAGAAAGTTTGGGTATCCCAAATCTACAGTATAACAAATGGTGGGGTCAGTTTGGGAATAAGAAGAAATGTAATTGTAAAAATGAGGATGTTGAGAGACTGTGTCATAAGTTATTAGATTGTGATGAAATGAATAATGAAAGAGGTAAATGGATTACTCCTTTAATTATGGAAAAACAGTTAGAAAATAAGGATATGCGTATGAAACTTCTGCTTGGTCTGGAGCATAGCAGGATAATGTTTGGTATGGCTAATTTTGCTAATAAGATGAAAAAGTGATCTTTATGTATTGATATGTTTTTATATATTTATTTATATTGCTGTAAAACGATTCAGTCTGTTCTTTGATGGCTAAATTATATTGTATATGCTGTATATGGATGTGACAAAATGTATTGTTTTATACATCTTTTGTATTAATAATAAACTTTGAACTTTGATTCTAAACCAGCATTCTTAAACAGTTAATGGATGAACAATTTTATTAAAAATCACCCTCTAAAGAAGGAATACATTCTAAAAGGTATAATTCTAACACTTTTCTTTTGTAATAGCAATAAGGCACTCAGTGGTTAGATTAACAGTCAGTTAATCACCTCCTAGGGTAATATGGCACTCGGCTGCACCTTGTACCACATTATGTCCCTAGGGTGATTAAGAGACTGTTAATCTAACCTCCTGGTCATGCCTTGTTGCTTAATAACAAATATCTATCAGTCATAGTGTATAGCACTATTGCAGAGTCTCTAAGTTACATTATTTAGATCCTTCTTCAAAAATCATTAAGAAAAAATACTACATTTTATATTTATGTTAAATATAATTGTGTTATGTTGTATTATTTATCTTCCAATAAAATGTTAAATAAGAAAAAATAGAATACAAGCTAACCCACATTTACTTCTCTTAGTGATAAAATAGCACAAAAAGCATACTTCATTGCATTAAAATTTGACTAATCAAGTCCTACATCACATAAACAGCAAATGTTTGATATAACATGTAACCAATGATAGATAAATATTTTTAACAATACAGCCCCAGCCCCAGAAAAACAAAGGCTAAGTTACCTCCTCATGTGAAAAATATTGATAAATATCATTAATTCATTTGAACTATTTTGTTTTATTATTTTGAGTATACATTCAATGAGTTACATGAGCTACAGTACATCAATGATGGTTTTCAATTATCCCTCATTCAAGATTTGAAACAACAAAAGAAATTTCTTCATACAGTACTTACCATAATTTCCTTTTCTGTTAGCTCCTACATTGTCAATGGGATTCATTACTGATGGGTTATGTGCACCCGTACTAGGGGAAATGGCACAGCCCAAGCTGTAATCAGCACAGAATCCTGGGCACCTGAACTTTCTGGACAGCAGCAACTCTTCAGTCACTTTTGTCCATGCAGTGCCTCCAAATAAAGAAAAAAATTGACCTTTATAAATCAAACCATTTGTTTTGTCACAAAGGCACTCATATGAACTGTCTACATAGATAAAATTTTAACCAGAATAAAATACAGTAAACAGCTGCTTACCTCATCAGATGGGTAGAGGTAAGTAATCAAGGCTCGTCTTCTGACTCTCTAATGGTGTGGAAGATCCTTGCAGAACCAAGCCAATTATAAAAGACTTGTCAAGGAAATTAATGCAAACAGATAACACTGGGAAAAAGACTGCAAACAGTGTAATCACTCACCTGTAACAAAGGAGGCACCCTTATTTATCATCAAAGTCAAACCTGTTAAATCTGCATGCTTGTAACCAACCTTTAAATTTGGAACTGCCCTTTTTCATTTTTATGTTGCTTGCACGCATGTGCAAGAAAACATAGTGCCATTATCCAAGTTTTCAGAGGTGTGGCACCCGTCTTCCAATTCAGTCAGTGTGTTTGCAGGTGCAGCCCCAGTTCCCCAATCACTGCTGCAGCTGTCTATGACAGCAGTTGAAAATGCAGTGGTCGTACAGTTGAAAGGGAAAGCTCTGCTTCAGTCCCCAATCCCTCGTCAGCTCCATGCCCCCCCAAAGCTTCCAGGTGCCGTGGCAAAATTTGTTATGGCCGAACAGGGTGCCCAATCTCCGTCAGCTACACCCCCCCAAAGCATCCAGGTGCCACTCTGGGAGCTCCACCCAGCTTGGCAAAATGTGTTAAGGCCGACATGGGTCCCCAATCCCCATCGCTCCAGCCCCCCAAACAGCCTTCCAGCTGCCACACTGGAGCCCACCCAGCGTGGCAAACGTCCCTTGTCGTCTTATTAAAAAAAAATAAACCTGTAAATACAAAAATTGTCCCTCAGCACTACTCCCTTTCCCTTTCCACAACCGCACCACCACTGTACCCCTGCCTCCCCACCCCTCCACCCCATACCCCTCCGGACCTCGGCGTAGCGATCTTTGGTGGACTGGGAACACATCTGTACTCTACAAAGCCAATCAAGAACTTGAGGCTGACCCTCCTCATGAATTCTGTCACTTGTCATATGCTAATCGGCCCAAAGGGTGATTTCACGGTCACTGTGCAAAATCTCCTTTCAGGACCAATTAATGAAATGACAGTGCCAATGTTCATAAGGTGGGCTCTCAAAAAGTCTATGTTGCAAATTTGGTGAAAAAATTCCCAAAAATGACTGTTTTATGAGCATTTGTTGCGCTGATCCTACGCACACTCGTAAGTTCGCGAATTTTCAATATTTTCACTCCAGATTTTCAGCATTGCCATTTTACCACACCTCCTTATAAGCAGTACAGCTGTCATTTTTCATATCTTGCCCAAAACATGTTTCTGCCCATGTAGCGCACAATGGTGGAGTCAGTGTGCGCAGTCAATGTTTGGGACAGATTAAGAAAATCACAGTGACACTGTTCATGAGCAGAGGTCTTAAAATGGCTATGTTGAAAATCTGGTGACAAAATTATCTTCAGACATTTTGCAATGTTACTAATGAAGACATTGAACAGGACTGGCCCCAGGACCGATCCCTGCAGCACCCCACTGGTGACCCCCTCTTCCTAGACTGCACACCATTTACCACCACTCTCTGCCTCCTGTCTGTTAGCCAGTTTCTAACTCGGTTTACCACCCTTTCACCCATGTCCAGCCTACCCAGCGAGTTTATCAGCCTCCTATATGGGATGGTGTCAAAGGCTTTGCTGAAATCAAGGTAGGCGTTGTCCACTGCCCCACCCTGATTCACTTCCTTTGTCACCCAGTCAAAAAATCAACCAGATTTGTCTGATATGATGTCCCACTGTGAATCTATGTTGTCTATGGTCCTGGGCTCTGATGGCTTCAAGATGCCCCACTATCCTTTCTTTAAGCAATGTCTCCATGATCTTCCCACTACTGAAGTGAGGCTGAATGGCTTATTGTTCCTGCCTCCTCCTGCTGCCAAATGTGTAGAGGGACCCATGTGCCCTCCTCAATTCACTCATGTTGAATGACTCCAGTGAACATGGCTGCCAGAGGTACTGCTATCTCTCTTCGCAGTTTTCTTAATATCCTTGGGCGTATGCCATCTGGTTCCATCGCTTTGTCCACCTTCAATTTAGTGAGCTCCTGCAGGACTCTTTTGCCTTTGAATGGATTATTGTCCACCTCTTCACCCCCTTGGTAACTGCTGTACTGCTGTGCCCCTTGCCTCTCCCACTCTTATGTGAATACTGAATGGAAAGACACAGTGGATGTCTTGGGAAGAAGGCATGGAACGATCACTTCCAAATACCTAAACAGCACATACAAGCAAGCAACATTCGGCATTGACAAATGCTTGTTTGTTTTGTTTTGCATATCTATACAAGTATAAGCACAGCAGGTAAACTATAGAGGGCTGTCCAGACAGACTTAAAATCAGAGGTTTATTACAAAACAACAAACATCCCAATGCTGGCATACTGGACAATATTCTCCTGCAGGAGCAAGGCTCCCAGGCAGGCCCCACTGACAATGTAGGAACTAACAGAAAAGGAAATTATGGTAAGTATGAAGAAATTTCTTCTTTCTGCAGTACTCCACATTGTCAATGGGATTCATTACTGATGGGTTCTAAGAAGAAGTACCCATGAAAAACTGGGTGGGGGAGAACATTGTCCCATATGTCAACTGTGAATAGGAAAGGACTTTACCTGCTAACTGCCACTTTCAAAACTCTGCAACCAAAGACCGCATCAGCAGAACTTTGAAAATCCAATCTGTAGTGCTTGGTGAATGTGTGGAAGGAGGACCACATAGCTGTCTTGCACAATTCTAAGACTGATGCCTCACCTTTCTCCACCCAGGAGGTGACCATAGCTCTGGGGCAGTGAGCCTTGATGAGACCCAAAGGACTCTCCTGAGACATAAGCCTTGGCAATGCATGCCCTCACCCACCTAGCCAGGGTGGCCCTGGATGCTTTCTGTCCTTTTTTGGCCACTCGGTATAGAATGAAAACCTATCTGATTTCCAGAACTCAGCAATCCATCTAAGGTATGTCCTAACAGCCCATGACAAATCTAGCTTATGCAACTCCTTCTCCTTTGGGTGAGTAAATTGCAGACAGAAAGAAGAGAGGCAGAATTCATGGTTCACATGGAAGGCCATAGGGACCTTCAGAACGAAAGACGGGACTGTTCTGAGCACCACCTTGTCCTTATGCATGATGAGGTATGGTTCTTTGTGGGACAAAGCCTGGAGCTTATCAATCCTCCTGGCTGAGCACATAGTAACTAAAAAACACAACTTGTAAGACAGCACGTCCAACGGTACTGATGAAAACAGTTTGAAAGGTTCTTTACAAAGAGCATTTAGGACCAGATTATGATCCCATGGAGGAACAGGAGATTGGAACAGAGGTCGACTACTGCTGACAGCCCACAGAAAATGAATAACCTCCTGGTTAGCCCCTAAGGATGATCCCAAGGAGGCTCCAAGAGCTGAAACCGGACCTCTCAAGGTGCTCAAGACCAAACCTTTCTCCACTCCTTCCTGCAGGAAATCCAAAATCTGCAGAACCGTGGTTTTAGAAGGCTGAATATTTTTTCCCCAGGCCCAAGCTGAAAAGATGGTTCATATGCCAACAAAAGCTGCCGACATGGAATTTTTCCTGACAGCCATCAGGGTGTCCACTCTCTTCTTATTGACACCTTATTTTAGGAGTCTCCTCCTTTCAGGATCCAGGCTGTAAGCTGCGCTGATCCTGGATTTGGATGCAGAATGGGTCTTTGAGAGAGAAGTCTCCCCATGCACTGGAATGTGAAATGGTGTGCGTTGAGCTAGGTTTACCAAGTCAGAGAACCACGGTCTTCTGGGCCGCTTTGGAGCTATTAGATTCTGAAGAAGCTTGGGATTGCCCAAGTGAAACTTCAGTGGCGCAGCCGTGACATCACTTAGTTTCCTCTGGCAGGTTGTTTCCACACACTGCTGGTTATGGAAATTATGCTGCATGTTTCTGAATAAAAGTGGTAGGATTTTTCATTTTAACACCATGGTTGTGTGGAGTCTTTGTTGTGGGTGCTTTTTGCTCTTCATTGTCTTTGTTGGTACTGAGCACCGCAGCTGTGTCCTGGTGCTAGCCATTTGCATTGCTGTGTTACTGGAGCTGTTAGAAGAAAGCTTCCTCTTGAGTGTCTTATTTTGTGTATGACCATGGGGAGAAGTGGCACAGGAGGAAAGGCATACACTCTGCTGAAATTCCATGCTTGTGACAGGGCATCCACTGCCTCCACCTGCGGACACTGGTATTGGCTGAAGAACT
Organism: Neoceratodus forsteri; assembly: GCA_016271365.2. Taxonomy (NCBI): domain Eukaryota; kingdom Metazoa; phylum Chordata; order Ceratodontiformes; family Ceratodontidae; genus Neoceratodus; species Neoceratodus forsteri. The sequence goes on along the minus strand of CM028136.1, from coordinate 630,959,369 downwards.
GCTGTACTTGTGCACTCTGGCTGGAGGTGAACAGGTCGATCTGTGTACAACCAACTGTTTGACACAGAAGGTCAAACACCACCCGGTTCAACATCCACTCCCCTGGATGGACATTCTCACGGCTTAGCCAATCGGCCTGAATGTTCAACTTCCCCACCAAGTGAACTGCTGACAGTGAGAGAGGGTTCTCCTCTGCCCACAGCAGGAGATCAATGGCAGGGCTCTCAGTAGGATTTTTCTTTTGGGGATCTGGGCCTTCTGGGGTCCTCACCCAAAAATGGGAGTCCCTGGTAAATTTGGGTTCCTATTTAAATGCATGCAAGCCATGCCCCTGTACTTACACATCTTGTAATGTAAGAGTCTGTAGAGTGTGGGGCTATGATCTATTGGTTCCTATGGGGCCATGTTTTAAACTAGAATTTTTAATGTTTTAAAAGGGTGAATTCAAACAAATTATGGCCACCACTCAACTAACAAGGCCCTTGTTAGTTGAACAGTGGCTGTAATTTGTTTGAATTCACCCTCTAAAACCTTAAAATTCTAATTTAAAACATGGCCCTATAGAAACCAATAGAGGTGTGCAAGCACAGGGGTGCGGCTCAGTCTAGGGACTCCTGGGGCCTGGTAAATCAGCATCTTGGGGACTTTCAGAAAAAAAAACTGAGCTTCCCACACAGAGTATACATAAATGACATGGGTACTCACATCCCCGAGAGCCCTGGGAAGTTTCTTTAATCATCTCTCTGCTCTTTGTGCCCTCTTTGATTGTTTATCTATGCCATTGTGACAGCATTGTCTGACCTTATTTTCATGGCTTTTGAGGTGCACCCGACCATAAGAATGAAGAACAATGGGATGCACAGCCCTTGTCTCCAGAATGTTTATGTGCAGGTACTGTTCCTGCACTGACCAAGTCCCCTGAATGGGAATGTGGCCCATTACTGTCCTGTAACCTGACAGGCTGGCATTGGATGTCAGAATCAACTCTAGGGTGACTTCCAAAGGAGACCCCTTGCTCAGATTGTTAAAACTCACCCACCAACTCAGAGACTTCTGCAGGAGGGTGAAATTGGGATTCTGGCCTTATAATCCTCTGAAGTCAGATCCCAGGCTGACAGCAACTTGATCTGTAGGGGCTGCATGTGAAGATGAGCCCATGTAAACAATTCTATTGTCACCGTCATGAAGCCCAGAATCCACAGAAGGCTGTGAGCGGAAACCAACGACTGACTCCTCAGCCACTGAACCTGTTTCAACAGGGTCTTGTTCCTGGTTTGAGAGAGGAAGACCTTCCTCTTGTCTGTCTTGAACACCACTTCTAGATGCTCCAGGGTCTGTGACAGCTCAAGAGAGCTCTTCTCCTGATTCACCACCCAGCCATTGGACTCCAAAACCTCCAGAGTCCTGGTCACTGACTTCCTCAACAATGGTGAAGACGGCGCTTGAATGAGCAGATCATCCAGGTAGGGACAGACATTATGTCCCTCCTGTAGGAGTTGAGTCACCAGGACTATGAGCACCTTTGAGAAAACCCTGGGAGCTGCAGCCAGCCCAAATGGGAGTACCCTGTACTGGAAGTGCTGTCCCAGGCCCGTGAACCTGAGGAACCTCTGAAGAGACTGCCAGATGGCAATACGGAGATACGCATCCCTCAGATCTATGGATGCTAGCTAATCCCCCAACTGGACAGCCCAGACGATTAAACATAAGGACTCCATCTTGAATGTCATGTGGTGAACAAACTTGTTTAGGTATCTCAGATCCAGAATAGACATGAACCCCTCCCCCGACTTCTTGTGAACTGCAAAATAAATTGAGTACAATCCCTGGCCTTGCTCGCTGGGAGCTACTGGAACATTCACCCTGATCTGTGTGAGGTAGACCAGTGTCTGTAATACCGTTTGCCTTTTCATGGGGTCCTTTGGTACTGGAGACAGCAGAAAATGCCCCTTTGAGGGAATGGTTGAAAATTCTATTGCATAACCTAAAGCCAGAACTTCAAGAAACCAAGCATCCAATGTTATCTGGGCCCATCTTGTGTAAAAAGTGTGCAGTCTTCCACCAAGAGAAGGGAGGCAGATATAGGCCCGCGTACCCTCATTGTGAGGTACCCGCTTTTTGCCCTGGGGTTCTGTTGCATCTTCGGACAAGAGCTCCTCTGCTACTATTGCTCTTGAAACCAGTATATGATCCTTTGCTCCTCTGGTTCCTGAAATTCTGAAAGGGAAAAAAAATCCATCAATGATGCCTCTGTCAGCTGCCTCCTTGACCTTTTGAAGTTGAACCAGCCTTTTGCTGTTCCTTTGACACTGGAAGGTGGCCCTTTTTATCCTGGATATCCTTCAAAATATCATCCAGGCCAGGACCAGACAACAAGCCTCCCTAAAAAGCTAAACTAAACAGCTTGGTCTTCGAAACCTGATCAGTGACCCAATGCCAAAGCCTCACGCCTCGCATAGCAGACACAATGTGATAAGCGGAATGAGCCAACATGCATAAGTGCACTGTGGCATCCCCTATGAGGGTGGAAGCCAAGGATACCAACTGCAAAATGCTCACCCCCTCCAAATGCAGGATATCAAAGCTGCCAAGGGTTGTAACCCACAAGTTTAAGGTTCTGGCAACAATAAAGGAGGCATAGAAGGTGCAGAGGATTGTGACGTTGGAGGTGAAGGCTCTTCTGCACGAAGCAGCTACTCGCTTGTCATGCAAATCTGCTATGGATAAGGATCCTTCAATAGGAATAGTGGTGTATTTGATGGAATTATGAACCACCCTATCCACCAGAGGAGGGGTTTCCCACTTGAGGGTATTTTCTTCCGAAAAAGGGAAATACTGTATTTTAGGTTTTGGCAGACATTTTCTTTGGTCCGCACCTGACCGCTCTTGTTCAATAATTTGGTCACAGTGAATAAAGTTTGGAAAACACTTAGGAGCGGAGGAGGATGCAAACAGAATAGGGTTGACATTTAACGCATCCATGGATTGCACCTCCTTGAACTGCAAGGACCTACTCTTTTATTAGATAGGATAAAAATTTAGTATCAAACAGGAAAGGGCCGGCCCAGTGGCGCTGAGGGTTGAGGCACTAGACATCACACCTCACTCCATGCCGGCGACCCTATCAGAGATCTCTTATTCTCAAATGATGTTAAGACCTGCAAAGGGTAATGCAACCCTCTCCTCTTGGTTTCTACTGTCCCCATTGTGTTATTCAAGCTAATATGTCTCTGATGGTTCCCCCCAGTTGGAACTCCCAAGTTAGGGGGTGCATCTGGTGTACCAGCTGGCAGTGGCAAAGTAGAACTGCATAAATATTGCTGTTGCTCTTAGGAGAGCTTGTGGGCCCTGATGTTCCACAGGACATCTCATTAGACACACCCGATCCCAAACTGGGCAACTCAGGTCACGGGGGCCCACGCAGGCACATGTAGGTGTGCCAGAGCAGGATAAGGCTGCTAAAATGGATCTGCAGGCAGACACCGACCTTGACCATACAGAGGGTCAGGATGAGGCTATCAAGGATTTTGGGGAACATCCTGACCCACAGTAGTTACATGATGATGATGATGAGGACAAACCCTCTAAGGAGGAAGAGGAGTAAAGGGAGTGACCTGCATCAAAGAGGAGGATTCATTTCCCTTCCTTGGGTTTTTTTTTTTAACTTTGTCTTTTTCTTTCTCCTTATTACACCATCACTCCACTCATTCGGACACCCTCTATTGTAGCCATCCACACGTCCCTCCACGGTGCCTCCAGGAGTCTGCTCCTAGAGTGGCCATCAGGGGTCAGCAGGGGAGAGAAGGGAATGAGCGCCCAACAGCAGCTCTCCCTCTCTGGGGAGGGTTATTAGTGGTCCGATACTAGTCGCCATCTCCTGGGTGAACCCAGGAGTGGCGGTGCAGACTGGGGACGTACAATGGGAAGGGGCAGTGCTAGTCAAGAACCCGAGGAGGAGTGGTGTGTATACGCTTGCCTTCTCATTGGTTCTCCTAGCATGCTAGCACTGCAGGGGGATAGGGCAGAACAGGAGAAAAGTGAAGCCCGTCACACCTAGGTGACGACTCCTCAAGACGCCTGACCACGTCACCAGGTGCTCACCGGGGCAGACTCCAATGTGAGTCGCCAAGCTCTGCCATTGTTAGGGGGAGGATCAGGCTGCTCCTTCTCTGCCCTGCCCGGGGGGTATACCATGATATCAAGGGAACCGAGCAAGGCGACCACTCTAGGAGCAGACTCCTGGAGGCACCGTGGAGGGACGTGTGGATGGCTACAATAGAGGGTGTCCGAATGAGTGGAGTGATGGTGTAATAAGGAGAAAGAAAAAGACAAAGTTAAAAAAAAAAACCCAAGGAAGGGAAATGAATCCTCCTCTTTGATGCAGGTCACTCCCTTTACTCCTCTTCCTCCTTAGAGGGTTTGTCCTCATCATCATCATCAGTAACTACTGTGGGTCAGGATGTTCCCAAAATCCTTGATAGCCTCATCCTGACCCTCTGTATGGTCAAGGTCGGTGTCTGCCTGCAGATCCATTTTAGCAGCCTTTATCCTGCTCTGCACACCTACATGTGCCTGCGTGCCCCCCGTGACCTGAGTTGCCCAGGTTGGGATCGGGGTGTCTAATGAGATGTCCCGTGGAACATCAGGCCCACAAGCTTCCTAAGAGCAACAGCAATATTTATGCAGTTCCTACTTTGCCACTGCCAGTTGGTACACCAGATGCACCCTAACTTGGGAGTTCCAACTGGGGGAACCATCAGAGACATATTAGCTTGAATAACACAATGGGGACAGTAGAAACCAAGAGGAGAGGGTTGCATTACCCTTTGCAGGTCTTAACATCATTTGAGAATAAGAGATCTCTGATAGGCCATGGTGCTAAAAAACAAACGTATCCTGTAGATGCCCAAACAACAGAAAATCAGCTTACACAAAAAACTGGCTAGAGAAAAATACTGCCACAATCTCCATCTCCAAATGTGGGCAAAAAGGGACAGACAACAGAGAGACATGCTTTAGCAGCCAAGCCAGCTGAAGGGAGACTGCTCGCATTCAGTCAGCTGGGCTCAGATTACTAGAAAGACAGAGCTGCCACATCTAGCACTGGAAACTGCAGATGCGCGCGTGCTCTTGTGGAGGAGGTCATGTGTGACATCATGACACTGTATGTGTCATTGGCACATTGAGGGGCACCCCAATGCAACTCAGTAGAGCTGTTGAGAAAAAAAGCTACAACCTGTGGTAGCCGATGCCCCACAAAAGGAAATTAAAGACTATGAATCATCAGAGTTGACCCTTCCTGTCTGGCTCTCTTCCCTTTTAAGTTTTTTAAAAGCACAAATAGCTGAAAAGAGAAAACTTAAAGGAAAAATGTCCCCTCAAACAACTGACTCCGGAATTAAAGGAGCAATGTCCTCTCCAAGTGAAAAACATACAAAGAAACACCTGAAAGGCAAGACAAAAGACATACCGGAGCCACCCTAAGGGGGGCATGCCCAAAAGATGGAGGGAGAGCATAGGGATGCCCTAAACAAAACACCAGAAAACAGGTACTGACATGAAGCACGTCTTGTTCTTTTTCTTTTCTTTTTTTTATATGGAAAATCAGAGACTTGCTGAAAAAAACAGCATATACCCCTAAACTATTGTGGAAGACATGGCCCCCAATCCAAGCACAGGCAGTTGAAATGGGGGAAATGGAGCAGGTAAGCCAATTTGAAAGCTGCAGCTTAACAGGCAAGATTTTAATTTAGGGGTGCTTCACTAGCCCGTTTTATGGGTGACTGAGATTGTGTGACTCACATATGAGTGACTCAATCTCAGCACCTGTAGGAAGGGTGCATTCTGGTACCAAAATCAATCTGTTCCTGTTGCAGGCACATTATAGTTCTAGATCAATTCTGGGTTTTACCAAGTCCCTTTTGGACTTGTGGGTTTGTTCCTGAAAACTAGGGCTCTCTCCATAAAGCTGTAATTTTCTGACCACATGTTGCCACTGTTTCAGTTTGTGCCCAGCTGTTATATACACAATGAGGTTGCAGGACGTTTCCCTGTGCTGTTTCAATGGGCATCAAGAAAACTAACATAGAGGAAAAGGGGAAGGGGCAGCATGCTAATGAAGCACTCTGCTATGCACAGGTGCTTGTTGGCCCCCAAATAGCCTGGTTGGACACCACTGTTCCTTCCAACTTGCAGAACTGTTGCAAGTAGGGTAGATGCAGTTGTTTGACATCAAGCAGAGAGTTGTTGTGGACCGAGATTGGCAATTGATCTATTGTACAAACAGATGATGCTGGGAAATTAGTTTTGGAGGTATTGCCACTGGAAGCCATGGAGACAAGACATTTTGGGGATCAAATAAGGTGGCTAATAGAGCATTACAGAAGAGCAGTAGGCACTACAAAAATAGATGTCGATGCGGCCCACAAGCAGACTTCAAGGCCCAAGTTGGTAACAACTTTTGGCCAAGTATTGTGCTATCCCATGCCCAGACTGTGGTGATTTGGCCACTTCAGTCATACTTCTCTGTAATTTTTTTATGTTTAATGTCCAAAAGGCCAGGACCTAAGGTTTGTAAGAAAGATGCCCATTTTACTGCAAAGGTACATGGGAAGAGCTGATGTGTATTTCAAGTGTCTGACAACTTCCTTCACCTGGGACAAAGTCTTGCCTAGAGATAAACAGGAGTTAAATTTCAAGAAGGGATTGGAATTTCCCGTTAGCTGATTAAAGAGAAGATTTCCCTAAATCTTTGTTAAAACTTTGAATTCCAAAGATAAAGTGGTTTTATAGCAAGGATTCTGCAGATACCCAGTTTAGGAACCTATTGTTAAAAATGCCAGACTCACTGAAGACCATTGCAGGAAAAATGGGACTCTGAGACACAGCGGAGAGAGAGATTACAAAACTTACCTATTTTCTGGACTCTGATTTCTGTACAGAAAAAGGTGGAAATTAAGCAATTAATTCACTAGTACTTTTGTATGTATCCAGCTTTTTTTTTAAAGTTATCCTGTAACCAAATATTTAAATTATTTGTCTGTATGTTTAGATGCTAATTAATTAATCAGTAAAAGCACTTGCTTGTATTTTTAAAGTATTGCTGCCTGGGAGTGGTTTGTTGTGTGTGAAGGTTTGGGGAAGGCTTATTAAATCTGTCATATGGCTGTTTAGTGCTAAGGAGCAATGCACTACCGAAACTAGGGTCCTGGAAGGGAATCTGGGGGCCTAAACTAAAGAAAGTCCACAAGGTCTCCGTAAGGGTCTGTGGGGTTTGAATCAGGTTCCTGCACCATCTGTGGGAGAAGACACAATCATGGTTATGAGGACAGCCCTGAAAAGCTCCTAATGCCTGTGTTCTCCCCCAGTGCAGCAACCAAAGAGGGTTCTCACCTGGCTACAGACTCGAGACTGTATTTTATCCTTACCCAGAAAGAAAAGAAGCCCTGGTGAGTGTTCAGTTGTGGTGAGTGTTCAGTTGTGAGATCAGCGAGCACTCTAAAAGGACACAAGGAGGGTATTCCCTGACCCTCTTGTCAAGGGTTGCACTTATGGAAGGGCACTGTGAGATCTGTGGACCCTGCCTTCAGGAATCGGTTCATTACACAGACATCCAACGGTTAGAAACCCTGTTTGCAACCGTTGACCACTAACATATGGTAACCATCTGGACTAAGACTTAATCAATGGGGACAGGGACTCCCCCCCCCCATTATGTTTTTCTCTCATATAGGGCAGTTTTTGGTGGTGACTAGTGACACAGTGGTGAGTCTTGTTCCACAACCAACTATGCAGTAATTGCACATTGGACCCCTGACTTCATAGGCCACGCTGCAACTGGAGAACTTGGGTCTGTACTCTGGTTCCACCAACCTAGTTGGCTAGCCTTAATAAAGGTGCCCAATTGGAATTTCTAACCAACAACCTCCTAAAGCATGTGATGGTGCACAAAGACAGCAGAGCAAAATTGGTGGTGCACCGGCACCACTTGGAACCAGTGACATTACATCCCTGCTTCCAACCACCACCACCTGTCCTAGTCCAGTTCAAGATTACATAGTACATTGTGCCCCTAAAAATAAAGTGGAAAATCTTTTAATGTTTTTTAGAACAGAAAAGTAATTGTTTTCTGCTGCATTTCATTCCGGTTTTCTACGTTGGTTGCAAGGGAAATGGTGCGGTTGCTGGGGAACAGATGTTCCTACATGTATAGTGTGGGCTGCTATTGGTTGAAAGTTTCATGTTGTCAGGATTTAAAAAAAAAAAAAAGGCTGTTGGTTAACTAGGATCTGTGGCCTATCCTGTAGGTAGGGAAATGGGCAGACTAGGTGGGCCAAGCAGTCCTTATCTGCTATCAAAGTCTGTTTCTATGTTTCTATGGGAGAATGGACTCTCCATAATGTTTATTATATAGAGAAAAGTGGATGGGCAACTATGCACAACCAGTGTTTTGTGCCACAGAGAGGTTCTGCTTCTCAGTGACCTTGAGAGCGAAGCTTGAGAGGGCCATGCGAGTCAGAACCCCGAGGTGGCAAAACATACTGTTTGGGCATAAAGTTGCCCATCCATTATTTTTCATAGTGCATTGTGCCCCTAAAAATAAAGTGGAAAATCTTTTAATGTTTTTTAGAACAGAAAAGTAATTGTTTTCTGCTGCATTTAATTCCGGTTTTCTACGTTGGTTGCTAGGGTCAGTGGTGTGGTTGCTGGGGTCCAGATGTCCCTACATGTATAGTGTGGGCTGCTATTGGTTGATAGTTTCATGTGGGCAGGATTTAAAAAAAAAACATGGCAGTGGTATTTGTCACTAAGCGACAAGATTGAGTTGGGGGATCACTTTAATTCATGTGAGTTATTTTAAAATAATAACTGGGTTTCCCTTTTACCCGTAGGGAAACTGTAGCATAATTTGCCATAATAAAGGAGTGTTTATTATGGCAAACACATGCATGGTTTCCCTCACTCTGGGCATGCGTACGCCACACTTGCTGTGCTCCTGATTGCTTGCCACTGACCGCCTTCTCTTCCCAGGACAGTAAACCAGCACTGTAATATGCCGATAAGTTATTTTAAAACACAAAATCACTTCTTCTTTATTTAAAAAGCCCATGACTTGCAAAAAAACCCTAATCCTCTAAATAAATAAATACAGCTCACTACGGACTGCTCAGTAAAATCTAGCTGGACTCCGGCCACCAGGAATGTATTTTTATATAATTGCTGAGGTGAAAAAGGAAAACCCAGCAATTATATAAAATAAAATATGGGTCAGTGTGTGTAAACTAGAAGTTTACACACACCCTCAGGGTTAGATGCTATTCATAAACCCCTTGAACTTCATATCTAACCCCTCGAGTGCATGTAAACTTCTCGTTAAACACACCAACCCATACTTTATTTTATATTCATAACATGGTTTAGGTAAAGTAAGTGATCTGATTGGTAGACAGCTGTCAGCTGTCCATGGATTCAATTCCCTATTTAATCCATGCTTTCTGTGCCTAATCTTTTTCTCTGTGTGGAGTAGACCTGATGACACCGTGGAGGGACCTACCAAATCCACTCTACTCATTTTAGGCAGCAGCCATTGTAGTTTAGTATGTTAGTGAGCTGAGTAGACTGTATCGTCAGTGGTTCAATGGCTATGAATTTCTCTTTGTTTGGGAGCCTAAGTGTGAATGAGTGGCTCATTGAAAGGTTTCCCGATGGAGAAGCCATGGTATGAGATGTAGATGGGCAAACATAGGCAACATGTCAACAGACAGTAGACTTCCCCCCCCACCCCGTACAGCTGTCCACCAACTCAGACAGGTGGTGCTGTCTGATCTCTCTGGTGCCTTTGATTACACAGTAAGGTTTGTGTTACTGAGGGAGAGAGAGACACAAACAGCATAGTTACTAAACATGTGTCTCTCTCGGTCCTTAGCATTGTTTATTGTTTATTGAAAGTATCGTAATTACAACCTTTGAGCTAAAAGCTCCTTTACAAAGGATTCTTGTCAGACAAAGGGAGGGGGAAACATATACAGGTGTAGACAGTTGCAGCTAGGAAGCATTGTCAGGAATCAAGCATGTTAGAACATAATGGAAACCATAGTACAGGTAAGCGTAACCAAGAACAACTCAGAATTAATATCATGTTGATGAATTCATTAATAGCATCTAAGATAGCATTGTCCATAACCCAGATGGTAAAGAGGGTGAAGCAGAGGAGGGCCACAGCAGTTGTGGGGGGGTAGGCTATAGGTTAGTAGGGTGAGGGAAAACGGTAGAAGGCATAGGTTGAGATAAACCAGACATGCAGTGTGGAGGGATAGGGAAGGAGAAGGAGGTGGGGCCTCAAAGGTGGTGGTGATGGGAGTAAAGGGGGGGAGTGGGCTTGAAATACCCTGCTGGGTAGGGCAAGGTGATCCTGACCATAGTCAAAGGGCCCCTGGAGGCTGGTGCTAGTTGGGTTTAGATGAGACAGTAGCAGCATGGGGGGGGGGAGATAAATTTACAAAGCTTGGATTTGAAGTATCCGAGATGCGTGAGGCTTATAGCGGCATGGGGAAGTTCATTTAACCAGATGGGCACCCTGACTGCAAAAGCCTGACTCCCCAGAGCAGTTCTTCTGAAAGGTACCGCTAACACCTGTTTCTTGATACTTCTTGTCACATGTACTGCAGGGACGGGATGGAACAAAGCTTGTAATGATGGAGATGCAAGTTCAAGAAGTGCCTTCTTGCCCAGTAGGCAGGAGTGGATTTTGATCCAATCCATAAGAAGGAGCCATTTTGTCCTGATGTACAGGTCACACGTGTGCATAAGACGATCAGCATCTAAAACAAATCTGCAGGCCTTATTGAATGCAACATGAACTCTGTGCAGGCAGGCTGGTTTCCATGGTAGTGCCATAGACAACAATCCCATAATCCAGGATAGGCAGGACTGTTCTCCTAACCACCTGTAGCCTAGCCTCTGGAGTGAGAAAAAACCTCAGCCTATATAGGGCCCCTAACTTTCTATCTGCAGCAGATGTAATGTTACAGATGTGCTCATCGAAGAAGAGGGATTCATCAATTGTGATCCCGAGGTACCGGAACGAGAACACTTGTTCCAGGTCTGAACAAGAGTCTGTGATGATACAGAATGATGTGGTGTATTTCCTCTTTTAACATCCAACAAAGAGCATCATTTTGTATTTTATTATTGATTACTAGCAGGCTGTCCTTAAACCAGTTCTGTAAGAGGTCAAAGTTGTGCTGTAGATTCCTGGTAAGCGCTTCTTGGTGCGAGTTATGCGAGAATAATACTGTGTCACCTGCATAAAGCAGGATCCTAGATGTTGGGCATGCATCAGATAGATTGCTCACAAAGAGGTTGAACAAAAGTGATCCCAGTATGGACCCCTAAGGGACTCCAACTGTGACTTTGCAAGTTTCAGAGATGGCCCCATTGATTTTTACCTGCTGTGAGTGCTCCAACAGATAACTAGAGAACCATTTAACTGTGCTGGGGACAGCCCTAGGCAACTTAGCTTTTATAGCAGCAGTTGGTGGTCCACAAGGTTTAAAGCCTTGGACAGGTCTATATAGATTGCCCCTACCAAGTGGTCCTGATCAAGAGCCTAATATACATAGGGCGGTGTGCATCTTGCAGAATCTGTACCGCTGAGCACAGAGGAGGTCATATATTTGCAGGTGGTCCGTGAGCTGGTCTACTATATTTTTTCCAAGGCTTTAGAGAGCAGGGACAGAACTGAAATGAGCCTATAGTTGGATTCTAGTGTCCAGTCCCCACCTTTGTGCATGGGTGTGACCAGAGCAGATTTCCAAGTATGTGGGAAAGCAGACAGGCAAAGTGATAGGTTAAACAACTTGGTGATGGGTAAAATGACTTCAGGTAGAGTGATAGAGATCAATTTCATGTCTATGCCGTTGCTTCCCATTCTTGTTTTGTTCAGGACTCTTGCGGGATATTTTATTGCTTCCTTGTGGGTTACCTGACTGAAGCAGAAGGTTGGACTGGTGGCTCTACTGTTAGATATATGGTAGGTAGGTAAGTGGCCTAGGTAGAAGGACTGGCCTGTAGTCTGTGAATGCCTTGTTAAAGGCATTGGCTATTGTGGCATCATCAAGTACGACACCACTGTTATGGTAAAGCATGAAAGGTGGATTCTTGTCACTGGCCCAAACAAGGTTTTTAATAAAGACCCAGAATTTCTTCCCCACGCCCCAACACTGGGACTACTGGTTCTTGTGGTAATCAGCTTTGGCCTGCTGGATTGCCCAAGTACACCTGTTATGGGCCGCCATGTAGTTTTGGGTATCTATTGTTGACCATGTTGCCTTAGCCTGGTACCAGAGGAGATCTCGCTGCTTCATCAAACTGAGAAGTGGAGTTGTGACCCAATCTATACTTCCCCCTTAATCATTTTAGTTCAGTACGGGATATATTTATCAGCAGCTGCACTAAAGTAGGTGAGAAAGAGCTGGAGGGTTGTGTCAATGGAGGTGCACTAGTCTAGGAAGCTCCAGTCTGTGGTTTTAAGGTGGTTCCTGAAGTTGCCCATAGAGCTATTTTTTATAACTAAATTCCTCACCATTCTTGGTGAGGGTTTGGCCTGTTTTGTTGACCATACACACTGGCTGGGTTAGTGGTTGCTCACGGTGTCTGGGAGTACCTTGACTTTGGTTACTCTTTCTGGGTGTGTTGTTAGCAGCCAGTCTATCAGCGTGCCTCTACCCATGCGGTAGTTGATTCTGGTGCATCTCTTGACCATCTGTGTTAGGTACAGTCCAGATACCAGATCCCTATGTGGTACGCAAAGTTGGCAAGCCAATTGGAATTAAAATCTCCTAGTATGATGGTTTCCTTGTTCCAGCTTGTCTGCACGTAGTAATTAGCAAACGCTTCAAGCCCCACTTGCTGTCAGCCTGGTGGCATAGACCACCATTACAATTAAGCCTTTTCCTCCCTTTCCTATCAGGATTTTTAGTGTAAGACATTCACAGTCATTGCTGGCAGCAGCCAGCTGCATCCTGTGGCATTGTAGGTAACTGTAAGCATAGATTAAGCACCCACCACCTCATTTCCTGGTCCGATCCAGCCTGCGCAGGTTGTATCCAGGTAGGGAGATTACCATGTAGGCGGTGCATGTGGTGAGTCAGGTCTCGGACAAGGCAATGACATCTGGCTGGGTATGTGATACCCATGCTTTGAACTGTGTAAACCTTGCTAGAAGGCTCCCACTGTTCATCGCCACAAACTTCAGTTGCCCTGTGTCAGCAGTAGACTGGGTATGAGCTGGCATCTGGGTTTGAGCTGGTAAAGGGCCTGGGTTGGGATGAATGTTTCCAGAGATCAGTAGTAGTATCAGGATGAGTTTCCTGCATATTTCTGGGAAGCGAGTCCTTATTTTTGTCCTCAGCGGATCATTAGTGACGCAGTTTGCACATGGAGCCCCGAGCGCAAGGCGGAAGCCTGGCGATAGGCGGAAAGCAGGGACCAAGATCCCCGAGTGGATAGTGGTCCAGGTGGGGTGCAGCATGGTACTGGTGGTAGGATATGCTAAACTACTGGTCTCCCACTGTGCTTTTCTCTTGTAAAGTGAGAGCATGTGGCCTTGGATGTAGAATCTGTTAGTTATGCCTGAGTCTGTTCAAGGGCAAACATCAGTTGCAGCAGTAATTGTAAAAATATTCCTCCTGCTGACAAGGATGGGTTCACTTTGGGGTTCATTACTGGTGCCATACCTGTGGGGCCTTACTCCACTATCCAGTCCCTCTTAGTCACTTTGCCTTTTATCCGGTGTGAAAGCTGGATATTATTTAAGTATTGTAGCAGACACAGAGTGGTGTCTGCCACTTCAAGGGAGGATCAGTCAGCAGACGGGGTCTGAGTAAGACAGTAGTGGGCGTTGACAGGCTGGAGGAGGAAGAATATTTAATAAAGGCCGAAGAGTGGGGTGGCAGGGCAGGCCAAAATAATCCCCAAGAGCTCATAGATTAAAATAAGCAGCAGAGCTCACATTTAGATAGGCAGCCCTCAGACTGTAAGAGCAGCTCTCAGATTTTAAGATTAAAACTGTCGCCAAGCACCCAGAGAGAAGTCCTTTATCCACAACCTTCTGGAATTCAAATTAAATTCAGTGCCAAGTGCCCAGAGAAAAATCCTTTTCCACAACTCTCTGACTTAAAATTAAATTCAGCACCAAGCACCTAGAGGGAAATCCTTATCCAGCCAGGAGAGTGAGCAGCCAATAGGTGCCAGTGAGCCAGACTGGCAGACCAATGGTAAGCGCAGCTTTCAAGCCATGCTTCAGAGAAGCTGGAGGCCATAACTGAAGATTTGGGCGGGCAGGAGGTAGTGTGTCCAGCAGGAGGTCGAGCCGTGGCGCTTAGACGCGGGGACCCAGGGCAGGGCACTGTGGAGCGGCAGCGTTGGCAGCAGGATCTAGAAAGAGAGGGGAGATGAAGAAGGTCAGGATAATAAGCATAAACAAAGACCAGCTAAATCTGTGGGTGTGTTTACTGATCCAGCTTGGGGGGGGGGCGAGAAACTGGAAGTGACTGAGAAAAGAGGGAGGGTGCAGAGACAAAGGAGCTGTTCAGCAGCGTCTGGCTTTAGGCTCCAGGGGAACAAAGGACAGAGGTGGCAGTTGGAAGAAGCAGAGTACTGTAGGGAGAGGGAGGAATAATAGCAGAAAGAGAAAAATTAGTTCAAGAGCAAAGCAGAGCAAGTGGAGTGGGTATTTCTGAGAGGGTAAGAGTTTACAGAAGGTCAGACAGCTTCTTGATGGGAAAGCTGAACTGGATAGCAGCCAGTGTGCAAGGTAATGGTTCAGGAGACAGTGGTCTAAGCCAGGGAAAGAGAAGCAGACAGCAGTGCCACAGTCCAGTACCCACATTCACGGTGTCCAGAACTCTTCCATCGCTGATCTCTCCGGTGCCTCTGAATACACAGCAAGGTTCATGTCACTGAGGGATAGAGAGAGAGACACAAACAGCACAGTTACTAAATATGTGTCTCTCTCAGTCCATAGTGGTGTGCAAGGTAGCGGTTCTGGAGACAGCAGTCTAAGCCAGGGAAAGAGAAGCACACAGAAGTGTGACAGCCCAGTGTCACAACCTCACTCTTCAGGTCAGGCCCTCTGCTCCCACAGTGCCAACCTCTGAGCACAGTGTTGTAAACAGGTAACAGACAGGGTAACCCTCCTGTCTGCTTGTGGGTCCGAATCATCTTTAGTCTCATGTTCTGGGGGGATTCAAACTGTCAGCCTTATGCTAGCATACCCAAATGTACAGACTCAGATAATCTGCTTTTCGGGGGATGCCAGATATCTTTCACCTAAGGGCACCTAACCAGGTATCCAAAATGAACCCTTAAAACTCTATAAAAGACCTTAGGTATATTCTTAACTTTTCTCAGTTTGGTAACACCATTCAAGCTTCTGAACAGTGTTGTCAAACCTTAACCTTCAATACATCACATGCAAAGAAACAACTTGGAAGACCAGGCAGTATTTGGAATAAAAGGTTTACTTAAATGGATAAAATATATATAAAATGTAAGCACAGAACACTATATCACAAAACATACAATCATGTAAAGAAAACTACAGAAACTCCTACCAACATACAGTTAGACTTTTTCTATCTAATGTATACCTCTACCAGTGCCTTAATTAGATCCGAGATCTTGTTTCTTAGAGTCCAAAAGGAATGTCTAAGTTGAAACACAGAATACAGTTACACTCTGTGTTTCCACCCCTCTTCTGTGTCATCTAGCTCCTCCTTTTAGAATATAAAAAATATACAAACAGGATGTCCCATCAGGAGGTATATCAAATAAGGTGACATCAGCAAAACTAATCTCCCAAATTATGACTGTCTTTAATCTTGTGTGGTTTCCTGTTTCCAAGGACATCAAAGGGGTTTTACAGCTTTTTAACACCACAGTGGGATAACATGCTTTTCCTCTAAGATGTCATAAATGTTTATGATTTCCATCCTCTGGCAGACTCATAAAGTCCCATTTCATTTCCACATCAAAGCAGCAACAGGCCATAAAATGCAATGTCTTGGAAGTTAATCCCATTACAGAGATCTGCTATTTAATATGTATGGTGCCATTTTAACTAAAATCTGGGGGGGGGGGGGAGAAGCACCCATAGCCCAGCTGTCTTATAGAGAGAAATCACACACTAGGTTCATGTCACTGAGGGATAGAGAGAGAGACACAAACAGCACAGTTACTAAATATGTGTCTCTCTCAGTCCATAGTGGTGTGCAAGGTAGCGGTTCTGGAGACAGCAGTCTAAGCCAGGGAAAGAGAAGCACACAGAAGTGTGACAGCCCAGTGTCAAAACCTCACTCTTCAGGTCAGGCCCTCTGCTCCCACAGTGCCAACCTCTGAGCACAGTGTTGTAAACAGGTAACAGACAGGGTAACCCTCCTGTCTGCTTGTGGGTCCGAATCATCTTTAGTCTCATGTTCTGGGGGGATTCAAACTGTCAGCCTTATGCTAGCATACCCAAATGTACAGACTCAGATAATCTGCTTTTTGGGGGATGCCAGATATCTTTCACCTAAGGGCACCTAACCAGGTATCCAAAATGAACCCTTAAAACTCTATAAAAGACCTTAGGTATATTCTTAACTTTTCTCAGTTTGGTAACACCATTCAAGCTTCTGAACAGTGTTGTCAAATCTTAACCCTCAATACATCACATGCAAAAGAAACAACTTGGAAGACCCAGGCAGTATTTGGAATAAAAGGTTTACTTAAATGGATAAAAATATATAAAATGTAAGCACAGAACACTATATCACAAAGCATACAATCATGTAAAGAAAACTACAGAAACTCCTACCAACATACAGTTAGACTTTTTCTATCTAATGTATACCTCTACCAGTGCCTTAATTAGATCCGAGATCTTGTTTCTTAGCAGTCCAAAAAGGAATGTGTCTAAGTTGAAACACAGAATACAGTTACACTCTGTGTTTCCACCACTCTTCTGTGTCATCTAGCTCCTCCTTTTAGAATATAAAAAATATACAAACAGGATGTCCCATCAGGAGGTATATCAAATAAGGTGACATCAGCAAAAACTAATCTCCCAAATTATGACTGTCTTTAATCTTGTGTGGTTTCCTGTTTCCAAGGACATCAAAGGGGTTTTACAGCTTTTTAACACCACAGTGGGATAACATGCTTTTCCTCTAAGATGTCATAAATGTTTATGATTTCCATCCTCTGGCAGACTCATAAAGTCCCATTTCATTTCCACATCAAAGCAGCAACAGGCCATAAATGCAATGTCTTGAAGTTAATCCCATTACAGAGATCTGCTATTTAATACGTATGGTGTCATTTTAACTAAAATCTGGGGAGGCACCCATAGCCAGCTGTCTTATAGAGAAAATCACACACTACATTTTTATATTACAAATATCAAAGAACAATCATAACCAGCTGGCCAAGCATCACACCCAGCACCCACAGTCACGGTGTCAGGAACCCTTCCTCCACTTTCCAGACCAATCGCCAAGTCAGACAGTGAGAGAAGTACATGTGTGTGGAAGTAGTCCTGTTCAGAAGTGTCTGTGGGTGTTTTTGTGCCCTGAGGTTGATGCGACATAACAGAGACACATGGGAGACAGAATGGGGCAGAGTGGCAGGCAAGTTTGTCAGTATTACCTGGCAACACTCAGTGTTTCCCAGCTAGCCGTTGTTTTTCCTGATTATCCAGTATTGTGGCCTGTTGTCCTCATTCCCAAGTCCAGTAATACTGGACTGTGTGGCAGGAGTATTTTTTTTTCCTTGTTGAAGTCACACTAGGAATGCGGTTTGAGCAGCCTGATTGCCTCTGCCTATCTGAGGGCTGAGAAAGTCTGTAGTGTGCCATGCAGCAAAGTTCACTGTGTGTGCCTGGTGTGTGTGTGGGGGGGGGGATGTCAGACAGGCATCGTTGACACAGTAAAAACATCTTTCAAACAAAAGAAATGTGGCACATGACCTTCATCAAAACAGCAGGAGAGCAATTTGATGTGCTGCCTTGACCGGTCAACCCCCCTTCCCCACCAGAGAGAGCGAGAGAAACATAGAATTTGACGGCAGATAAGGACCGCTTGGCCCACCCAGTCTGCCCATTTCCCTACCTAGTGGATAAGCTGCAGATCCTAGTTAACCAGCAGCCTACTTCTTCCTTCTCCCACCCCCTAGAATTGCCTTATGACTGTCCCATGCATGCTTGAATTCCACCACTATTTTTGACTCCACAACCTCCTGGGAAGGCCATTCCATGCATCCACACCCTCTCTGTGAAAAATACTTTCCTAAATTACCTCTGAGCCGCCCTCCATCTTCAAATTGTGCTCCTTGTTCTTGCACACCTCTTTTGAAAGATGCTACCCTCTTGGACTTTGTTGATTCCTTGAGGTACTTGAAAGTTTCTATCATGTCCCCCCTCTCCCTCTTTTCCTCGAGGCTATACATATTAAGTTCCTTAAGTCTCTCTTCATATGTCTTAATGTGCAGACCCTGCACCATTTTAGTTGCCTTCCTCTGGACAGCTTCCATTCTGTCTATGTCTTTGTGGAGATTGGGTCTCCAGAACTGCACGCAGTACTCCAGATGGGGTCTCACCACCTATCTGTACAGAGGGATAATAGCTTCCTGTTTTCTACTGGTGATGCCTCTCCCTATGCATCCCAGTATCCCCCCAGCCCTCCTTGCTGCCCTCTCACATTGCTTGCCACCTTTAGGTCATCTGATATGACTACCCCCAGGTCCCTTTCCATTTTTGTTGTTGTTAGTATCTCACCCCTCATTGTGTACCCTTCCCCTAGGTTTTTGTTTCCCAGGTGCATTACCTTGCACTTCTTAGCACTGAATCTAAGCTGCCATACATTTGACCATTCCTCTAACCTTGCCAAGTCCCTTCTCATCCTTTCCACCCCACCTTGTGCATCAACTCTGTTGCAGATCTTTGTGTCATCTGCAAAGAGACATACTTTTCCTTCCAGTCCCTCTGCAATGTCGCTTATAAAGACATTGAAGAGGACCGGTCCTAATACTGAACCCTGCGGTACCCCACTAGTAACCCCCCTTTCTTCAGAGAGAGAGAGAGAGAGAGCAAGTCAGAGAAAGTTCCATTGAGAGACACAGTGGGAGTGTGCCAGTCCCCTGCCTCTGCAGAGCTGTGTGTGAGAAAGAGACAGCAGAAGGCAGAAGTCCTGCTGTGTGTTGTGTCTGTAACTGCAGAAGTCCTTCTCCCTGTCTGCAACCATAGATTAAACTGTCAGTTTAATCCACAGTCAGGGACTACTTTGCAAGGCAGAAGATTAAAATCCCTTTCTGCCATTGAAACAGGGCAGCTGTTTTGGGGGGTGTACCCCATGCTTAACCTTACCCATGTTATAAGCTCAATAACCCACTCCAGTGTGTGGGGTTATAGGCATTTAATCCAAGCTTGGGGTGCTGTGAGGACACTCGGCTTGCGGCCTCATACCTTAGAACACACCCCAGGTGTGGTTTAAATGCCTATAATCCCACACCCTGTCGTGGGTTATTAATAACATTTCTGGTTAATCCTGGGGGTGTATTTTTTAGTTATAGCTAAAAATATCTGGTTGATCCTGCGTTTTTAATAGTTATCTGGTTTGGTTGAGCCTGCTGAAGTTGTGCACTCGACGGTGATGCCACCCCGACTGTCTGGTTGATCCTGCCATTTCTGTTGCCATAGCTGTTTTATTGAACAGTATGGCTCGTGCCCTTTCAAAACGAGCTGAAATATTGTTGTATCACAGTGTGGTATAACCGTGTTCCATGACCTTTGAAGTGTGGTACAACATATAGGATAGTGTATTGGAGGCCATACACAACGCCGCTATTCTGTTACAGAGTTGTTTCCATGATCAAGCAGCCCTCAAAAGAAAAGCTTGAGAAGTCCCTGTTGTCAAGGAAACCACGAGGTAACTGAATAGCGCGGTTGCGGATGTGGACTCCCATACACTTTTCTTTATAGTATATGGTGCCCAAAAATAAGAGCCTGCTTACATTTTAGCCCCTTTTTATCATCCTTGGTCGCTGGGGACCGGCTCGTCTTCCATCACAGCACCATCTAGCTTGTGCTCAGTCAACCGGCCCCTGTCCTATGAACAGCGCTGGTGGGGGCAGTTGCATTGTGACATCCTCACTAACGCAGAATGAAAAGTCGTTCTGTGTTTGTGAGGATGTCACTACTGCAGCAGAACAACTTTTTGTGCTGTACAGATTTCCATACACAATCGCATCCCCCCTTCCCCCTGCAACGGACACTATGGGACTGAATCTGTGGGGCAGAATTTTAGGAGCCTCTATCGCCTGCACAAACTCTCGACTGCCTACCTGAATTTCCCCGTGCTGCCTCTTCATTGTTCAGTCAGGGACCGGAGCTCCTGTGTTGGCAGGTTTGGGCACCAGATTTGAAAATACACAGTGCTCCCGATTTGCTGCCGCTGTCATGATGCTTGGCTCAGTGAGCTCAAAATGGCCATCTCTGAGCACCACAGCTAGGAAGATTTTGCATCAGCGGAGCTGGGGTGGAGTGGGAGACCTCTTGCATTTGGGTCCCCCCTCTCTCTGCAACGGACACTATGGGACTTAATCTCTGGGGCGGAATTTTGTCCCCCCAACCCACCCCGTTTCCTCCTCCTGTTAAATGCCCTGAAGCCCCGTCTAGTCTCCTCGGGTGTGCCAATTGTCAGCGCCTACGCTTGGATCTGCTGACCTTGTGCACTTTGTTCGCTGCTGCCTGCATTCATTTCCCGGATCAATCCTTCCTACCTGCTCAGCACGCAATTGCCTTATCTTTAACTTCAATGCTATTTACTTTATAGTCATCAGAATCTGTATATATATATATATATATATATATAGATGGATATATATATATATATATATATACTCTATATATATAGTTATAAGCCTCAGTTACCTGCTTACTCTAGCTAAGCCTAAGTCGATTGTGGGTTCTTCCCTATAAAGTACACAGTGCATTTTTTCTTAAATTGCAATGCTATTTCTGTATAAGTAATTTCAATGTCTATAGAACCTGCTTCTTTTCTATATAGTTTCAGCCTCAACTACTAGCTAAGCTTGCTTATGTCTAACCTGTGTATGGATTTTTCCTGGGCGTATCAATAGGGCAGATATTTCTCCCTTCCCTGCTCCCACTGTAATCTTCAGGCCACAGGCTCCTTCCAGAAGGGGGTGCTTTACTAAACTGCTGACCCCTCCTCCATAGCTCTCTCAGTGCTCCTGTGTATCTGTCCATTCCCCCATCTGTCTTGACTTGATTTGCTCTCTCCCCATGCCCCCCTGTCTTCATGTCTTCCCTGCTGTCCCCTCCCCAGTGGATTACTGAAAACGGCCTAAAAGTTGCCCACATAAATGTTTGCAGCCTCCTAGCCAGCCTCCCCGAGCTGACGGCTTGGGTTGCTCACTATAACCCGGACATCCTGGGGGTCTCCGAAACATGGCTCAAGCCATGCTCCCCAGACTCTGTCTGCGCCCTCCTGGGGTACAACACTGCCAGGCTGGACAGGGCAGGGAACAAACGAGGGGGTAGGGTTCTACTCTATTACAAGACCCACCTTAAGGCGTCTCTCATACCCCACCCTGCCTCCCCCTCATGTGAGTTCCTACATGCCCTCCTCCTGTTGGGCAACTCCAAAAAGCTCCATCTGGCCTGTGTTTACAACCCTCCAAAAGGTGGCACTCATGGTCTCTCCTACCTCCTCGACTGCCTCAGTCCTAAGGTGGGCAATAGTGAACTCCTTGCGTTTGGTGACTTCAACCTAAACTGGCTGGGTGGCAACTCCAAGGTATATGAGCCCCTACTGTCTGGCCTTGCCCTTGGCCAACTTATTACTGAACCTACCAGGCCATCCTCCTCAGGGGTTAAAGGCATCGTCATTGACTGGATACTGAGTAACAGGCCGGATGGTATCTCCGCGTCTGGCCTCTTCCCTGATTCCATCTCGGACCACTCTCCCACCAACTGTATCTGGAAAGTCCTCCCCCAAAGGTCCCCCATAAAGTGATCCAGATGAGGGACTACTCTAAACTCAACACTAATGACTTCCTCGCCGACCTCCATATGACTGACTGGTCCCAGGTTACAGCTGCTAGTGACCCCTCAGCTGCCCTTGACTGCTTCCTTTTCCTATTTTCCCCCCTTCTGGATAAGCATGCCCCCCTCACAAAAAGGAGGGTGAGGGACACTGTCACCAAATGGCTGCATGGTGGCCTGTTTGCCCTAATGAAGCTCAGGGATAAACTCTGGCTAAAATTCAAAGCCTTTGGGGATAGCTCTGACTTCTCACAATACAGGTAGCTCAGGAACTCATGTAAGAGGGCTATTCACTCGGCAAAGAGTGAATTCTGCAAATCACCCCTTGACGTTTCTGTCAAAAACCCTCAGAGCTTCCGGCATACCATCAAGCACACAATGAGCAGTCCAGCCAGTGCTCAGGTTACCGACATTCAAATTGGAGGAGTCAGCTGCAACAATGCCCTGCCTATCGCCATCGCTTTCAATGCCTAGGTCTCAGATCTGTCTGCCCTCGTTCCCCCATCTCCTGCCTCCAATGTGGTCGCCCCCCTCCGAGGCTACTGTGACTCCTCGTCACCCCCCTCTACTTTAGGACAGTATCCTGGAGTGAGACACGGAAGCTTCTAGCTGGACTCTTCCCTCACTCCGGCACCGGGCACGACAATCTCGAGCCTAAACTGCTCAGTCTGGGGGCCCCTGTCCTGGCCTATCTCCCATATCATCAACTCCTCTCTTATATGTGGGACTATCCCTGACGTCTGGAAGGTGGCTTGTGTGGTCCCTGTCCTCAAGCACGGTGACCCAATCATGCCAGAACACTATCACCCCATAGTGATCTTGTCAGCTGTTAGCAAGCTGTGGGAGAAGGTGGTGGCCTCCCAGCTCTCACTCTTCATCAACACCCATGACCCCCTCTCCCCAGTGCAGCACGGTTTCCACAAAGATCACAGTACTACCACTGCCCTCGCTCAGGTCACCTCTGAAATCAGCACTGCAACTGACCAAGGCAAATTTACTGACGCCATTTTCTTAGACCTGTCCAAGGCCTTTGATCTGGCCGACTATACACTCCTTGGCTCTACCCTCTGGTCCCTTGTCTTCTCCCCACCAGTCCTTGCCTGGTTTGCCAACTATCTATTGGGCAGGCAGCAGTACACAAGGTTCCAAAAAGCCCTCTCCAAGCCTACACCGGTGACCTGTGGGATGCTGCAAGGGTCTGTCCTTGGCCCTATGTTGTTCTCCTGCTACTTCAATCAACTGTCTTCGGTCCCTGTCCATGGGCACTCCACCCTGTATTCCAACGACCTAGTGATACTAACTAGTTCATAGGACATCAACGTCATTAACTCCAGGCTAAATACTGACCCCGACCTCATACAAATGTGGCTAAAGGCCCGTAAGCTTGTCCTCAACCTCCAAAAGACCCAGGCCATGCTCTTTGGTTCCCTGGCCAGGACAAGACCATGCCCAGCCACCCTTAGAATCGCTGGAGCTGATGGTACTCCCTTACGAGTGGTCGACTCATTCAAGTACCTGGGGGCAACCCTTGATCCTCAACTTGACTTCTCCCTCCACATTCGCAATGCTTGTAAGGCCACCAACTGTAGGCTGGGCCTGGCTTACAGGGTCAAAAGCTGCCTCACACACGCTGCTCGAACGGCCCTTGCAAAAGGGGTACTTCTCCCCACACTCTGCTATGGGCTCTCCTCCTTCCTGAATGCTCCTAAAACCTGGCTCTCCAAATGGGACACAGCATACAATAACATTTGTCGTTTCGCCCTGTCAGCCCCCCGCCTCGCTGTCAGCTCTACTCCAGGCTCAGATGGCTCTCCCCTGATAATCACCAAACTTTTGTTATGAGAAACCTCATTGACAACACTGTCAGAACGTCCACCCCCCCAGCGCTGGCTGAACTGCTCAAGCCTGCCCCCCCCACCCCGTCTACCAGCTGAGGTCAAGAGACTCCCAAGCCCTTAAGGTCCCCAAATCTCTCTCCCTTGCTGGGGATCGGGCCTCTGCTGCCCTTACTCTTAGAACCTGGAATCTTCTCCCTACCCAGGTAAGAGATGCTTCCTCATGCACCAGTTTCAGGTCCTCCCTCTGGAGCCACCTGAAGCATGCATCCGCCTGCGCCTACACCTAGTGCCCCCACCTGCAGTGGTGGGCCAAAAAGCTTCCGGTCTCTGGGCGGCTGCATCTTGGGCCAGGGACTCTACGCTGTGTATCCCCAAGCTCCCTGGCCTGTCTTTGCTTGATGCACAAGCCATCAGGAACTGCCTCGCATTCGATCAACTCTGCTTCACCCTCTTAGGGGAAAAGTGTCCCCTGCCAGGCTTGCAGCCTTTGAGTTGTTCTCTCACACCCCCTCCTCTTATAACAACTCCCAAAATGCCTCCCCTCCCTGCTGCTCATGTTCCCTACTCTTCCCCCTGTGCACTCTAGCTGGGTACCCCCACCTGCCTGTACTGGTGCTATCTGATATTGTTTCTGATGTTATTTCTTGTCTGTTCCTTAATGATTGCTATGCTGATTCTGTAACATTTAACCTGTACCGGACTGTCCCTTGATGACTGCTGTGCCTTGACTTTGCGCTGTTTTTGCCTGTGCCTTGTCTCTGTACTATAGTGTATGGTGGAGCGTCGTTCTCCACTGAAATCCATCATTGTCGAAACCTTGTAGTCACACACTAGTGATGTTCGCAGTGCAGCAGAACGATTTTTTCTACTGCACTGCGAACATCACACTGTGTCCTCGAGCAGCATTTGACAGTTAGGGCTCACTCCATAGACAGGACACATAGCGAAAGCAGCAATGTCAGCAGCAGTACCAATGTTTAGCGTTAAAACGTGCAAATATAAAGTTCTTAAACAGTTAAAATGTCAAGCGTGAAAACGTTCAAAACGTTAAGTTCTTTTTTCCTTCTAGTAACCCAGTAAAAATGTTTTGAAGCAGAAACATGCTGTAGTGATTTTTTTTCCCCCCAAAAACGATGTTCCACCATACAATATAAAGAAAAGTGCATGGGGAACAGTTGACAACAGGGCATCTTTCACCTCGTTGGCACTATGGCGAGAGATTACTTCGAGCTGCGAAGTAATCTGTCGTCATAGTGCCAACGAGGTGAAAGATGCCCTGTTGTCAACTGTTCCCCATGCACTATCCTATATGTTATTTGCCCATGCCTTGTAATTCTCCCGGCTCGCACCTGACTGTCTAGTGTGCTTACCTGGTAAACAAAAGCTAAATAAATAATACACTAACACAATAACATTTTAGCTAGGATGGATTTCCAACCTGAACAAGCCCTCTCCATACACTATAAAGGAGTATAAAAATAAGCGCGTTACTACTGTAGTTTCTATATTAAGCAGTAAAACAACACTGGGCAGTGGTTACATTGGAAATGTGTGGAAGGTGGAACTGTTGTCTCTACATTTGTATGAGGTGGAACCGTCATCCCTAGGCGGTGGAACTCTCTTAAACAGTATTCAGTGGAGAAAGGTGTCAGAGGAAGTGGAACTGAGTTCTTGCACAATTTAACCTCTGGTGGGGGTATGCCCATATTTTGAACATTGTTAAACTGGTCACGCTACTCCATGAAAAACACAAGCCCTTTCTTCAATGCACTATTGAGTTAGCATTAGCTAGATCACCAGTAAAAACCGCGTTTAGACTGGGATGACGAAATAAGCGACATTTGTAGCCAAGCTATGTAGTTTAATAAACGAGGAACAGTGAACCGAACGTTACGTGCACACCTGGATAAAGTAACTGCTTCAAAAGTGTAGAGAACAAAGATGTCGTAATAGTCGATCTATACCAGAAAGTGGAGCTCGAATCGTGTTGATTCACTGCAAAACAATTGGCCGAGACAGTTCCGTGGACTGGGCATAGAGCTCGAACACGAGCCCCCCCTCCGAAGCAAGTCTACAGCTGAAGCAGCCCACCAAGCTCCTCCCTCTGTTCCATCTAATTGGCCGGCACCTTCTGCGCACACCTCCCTCTCTAGCGCATCCATTACTTCTACTACAGAACTAGTTTTGTGCGTTCTACGGATTTGGTTCATTTTAAGGAAGTGAGTGCTGCAGATAAATGGCAGGAGTTGGGAGTACGCTTTCCATTTTTGCTTGCCAGCTGATGTTTTTGATGCTGGCAGGTAGTCCGTGTCCATGTGAAGATCCTGGTCTTTGTAAACAGATCACTGACGTAAAGGAGTTTGAGGTATGCCGTATGAATTGTTTATTCGCTGTGGCCCTATGATTAGTGCATGAAAATAAATACCTTATCTGCAAAACCGCATCAACTTCCTGCTGTGTCCACCAATTATCAAATTATCATTCAAATTCCGAAGTGGTTTCAAGTGAATTATAAATCACGTGGATTTTGGATAGAGTTTCTGAAAAGTAGAAATCAACTACTGTGCATAATAATAATATGGAGTCCACAGCGTTAGTTGTAGGATTTGTACTAAGGAAGCATGCAAGGAAGTGAAACTGCACATTTAAAGATGGTCAGTCACTATACAGTAATTGTTGGCAGTCACCGACTAGACCTTAAAGAGCTCCTGACTCAGTTGAGACACCTTTGAAAAAATGTAACATTGAGGCATACGCATACATGTAGCTTATATTTTATTCTGTAGTTCTCACTCTTATTTCCTTAGCACTAAATGTATTTGCATGAATACAGTATCTCTGCCCTTTTAGCTCTTGCTGCCTGCCTACACCTGGCATCATAATTCTGTTTATTATAACATCCTAATATGTCGCTGTGGGGATAATTATGATGTTATAAACGGGGGATTGTGATGTCCTGTATAGAGAAGCAGCCAGAGCAGATATAGTCTAGGGCGCAGGGATCTTGTTTTCATGCAACTGTTTTCAGTATAAAGAAAATGGGAAATTAATTACTCAAAATATATGAAGTAATAAAGAAG
This sequence comes from Neoceratodus forsteri, assembly GCA_016271365.2. Lineage (NCBI taxonomy): Eukaryota > Metazoa > Chordata > Ceratodontiformes > Ceratodontidae > Neoceratodus > Neoceratodus forsteri. The sequence continues at coordinate 630,932,349 of CM028136.1, read as the reverse complement.
ATGGGATGGAGCTGAATTATAAATCTCACCTTTTTCAGTGTTTCCCTAATGCTGTCAGAGGCTGTTTAAAGCAGATAAGAAATGATTTTTTTGTTGTTATTAACAGTTTATTAAATGACAAACAGCGGCCTGAGTGAGTTTTAACATGTTCAGCATGCATATTTATTTATACGATCATAATACGGAAATGACCATCAACTTGACAGTCTGCGTTTTATTGTGAGTCAGCGCATATTAAACTTTGAAATGCTACGTCACAGACTCCCAATACAGAATTCAGTTAGCCGCAGTACTCATGCTGGACTCGACACAGAAATTGTTGGAAGATAAGGACCGCTGGACATCTAGTCCACCCATAAGCCCCTATACGTGTTTGCAGCCTCTGACCTTAACTGGTTAGGGGGTTTTCATCACTTCTGTCACCTCAAGGTTCCCTTGTGCCTGTCCCAGTACGTTAAAAACCTTCCACTGTACTTGCTCCCACCACCTTTTGTGGTAGGCTATTCCATGTGTTCACCACCCTCTCTATGAAGAAAAACGTTCTCGCTTTTCCTCTTAACCTGCCCCCCTTCAATTTCATATTTATTTATTGAAATGTTTAGCCAGGAAAGGTACACTGAGCAACAAGTTGCTTGTCTCCCGATGTGTCCTGGGGTAGAGGGTAAACAGGAATACATTCAAGCTATAGACAGTGAAACAATATGTAACATAAGTACAGTAAACAGCAAAAAAACAGGCTAATACAAACAATGCTAATGTACATACAAGCAGAATACAATCAAGAAGTGTACGCTAAGTAAGGATAATACATAACAGAAGTAACCAATAGGTAGAACTAAAAACAAATGCATATAAATGCTGATATGCCCACATTTAGGACAACTCAGGGGGCAGAGAGACAAGTACAATGTAGAGAGTAGGGGGAGTAAGACAGGAAGGTTGGCTGGGATGCTAATTACCGTGAGGGGATCGTAGTGCAGAGGGGAAGATGGAAGTGGAGCCGGGGGTAAAGCTAAAAGGAAGATAGAGTAGTTATATAGTTGTAGAGAAGGAGGAGGAGTTAATCAGAGTGGACTGCGGGGGAATTAGCTGCAGGTGTAGATTGCGGAGAGGAAACTGTGTAGAGCAGTTCTTGTACTCCTTCTACATTGGACGATGTCCCCCTTGTACCTTGTTAATGCACTTGAGGTATTTGAATGTTTCTATTATGTCACCCCTCTCCCTTCTTTCCTCCAGTGAGTTCATATTGAGGTCCTTTAATCTGTCCTCATATGTTTAGTGGTGTAAGCCCTGTACCATCTTGGTTGATCTTGTCTGGACTGCTTCCACCCTGTCGATGTCTTTGCGAAGTTGTGTCCTCCAGAACTGCACACAGTACTCTAGGTGAGGCCTCACTAGTGTTTTATTCAATGGCATTACCACCTCTTGCCTTCTGCTAGTGATACACCTGCCTGTGCATCCCAGCATGCCACTGGCCCTCCCTGCAGCCTTTGCACACTGCTTTGACATCTTTAGGTCATCTGAAATGATAACCCCCAGGTCCCTTTCTTCCTTGGTGATTGTCAGCACCTACCCACCCACCCCCATCCTGTATGTTTCCCCAGGGTTTCCTCTTCCCAGGTGCATTATTTTGCACTTCTTACATTGAACCCCAACTGCCACACCTCAGACCATTTTTCAAGGTTCCTCAGGTCCCTCCTCATTTTCTCTACCCCTTCTGGAGTATCCACCCTGTTGCAGATCTTGGTGTCATCTGCAAATAGGCAGACCTTTCTCTCCAGCCCTTCCGTAATGTCAGTAATGAAGACACTGAACAGGACTGGCCCAGGGACTGATCCCTGACGTATCCCACTGGTCACCCTCCCTTTCCCCGGATTGGATCCCATTTACCACCACCCTCTGTCTCCTGTCTGCTAGCCAGCTTCTAACCCAGTCTACCACCCTGTGCCCCATACCTAGACTATCCATCTTGTTAAGCAGCCTTTTATGTGGGACGGTGTCGAAGGCTTTGCTGAAGTCGAGGTAGGCAATGTCCATCGCCCTCTCCCCAGTATACTTCCTTCATCACATAATCAAAAAAAATCTATAAGATTAATTTGACACAACCTTCCTGTTGTGAATCCATGCTGCCTTGGATCCTGGACACTGTTAGCTTCCAGGTGTACCACAATTCTTTCTTTCACTAGTGCCTCCATGATCTTTCCCACCACTGAGGTGAGACTGACCAGCCTGTGGTTCCCTGGCTCCTCCCTACTTCCGCTTTTGTGTAAAGGGACTACATGTGCTGTCTTCCAGTCCTCTGGAACCACTGCTGTGTTGAGTAACTCTGTGAACAAAGCTGCCAGAGGCGCTGCTAGTTCTCTTCCCAGCTCCTTTAATATCCTTGGGTGTATGCCATCTGGCCCCATGGCTTTGTCCACCTTCAGCTTTGAGAGCTCCTCCAGGACTTGCTCTACTGTGAATGGACTGGTGTCCACCTCTCCCTTCCCTTTGCATCTGTTGCCTAGCTGTGGTCCCAGACCCTCCCCTTCTTCAGTGAATACTGACCAGAAGTATTTATTCAGTATTTCTGCCTTGTCCAGGTCTCCCTCCTTACACTCTCCTTCATCCCCTTTGAGCCTTACTATCCCTTCCCTGTTTTTTTTTTTTTTTCACTGATTACTAGGTACTATAGAATGTCTTGTCCCCCTTCTCCACTCTCTGCGCTAATCCCTCCTCAGTCCACACCTTTGCGCTCCCACAGCCTTACCCACTTCCCGTAGATGCTCAAGGTATACTCCCCTTCTTCCTCCCTTTGGGTCCCTTTTATACTTCCTGAAACTCACTCTTTTAGCTCTTACTTTATTTGCTACCTCTTTCGAGAACCATAGTGGTTTCCACTTTTTCTTCACTTTGGACACCAGCCTGATGCATTGGTTTGTCACTTCCACTATAGCACCCTTTAGTTGCCCCAATGGCCCCTCAACCCCCCTCTTACCTTCCCCTTCTCCAGGGCTACCTTGATACGCCTCCCATTTCAGCAAAGTTGTCTCTGCTGAAATCTAATACCTTTGCCTTTGTGTGACTAGCTTGTGTCTCAGTTCCCACGCTAAACCACACTGTGTGGTGGTTGCTGGATCCCAGCTGACCTTCCACTATAACATCTGTGACTCTGTCCCCACTGGTTAGTACATGGTCCAGAATCGCTGTGTCCCTGCTGGGAACACTCACTTGATTTCTGAGGCATGCCCCCAAATCCAGGATGTTGCAACTCCTGGATGACGCAGTTATTGGGACTGTCCAATCCACATCTGGGACACTGAAATCACCCAGCAGTAATATCTCACTCTTTGATGCCATCTCATGAATCTGATCCACTAGATCCCCATCCACTTCCTCCCCCTGCACTGGAGTCTGTAAATCACCCCTGTGCGGATTGCTTTGCCATTGCCTGGCTCAAGGGTGACCCACAGTGCTTCGGCCTCCTCCTGTCTACCTTGCACCTTTGTTGCATTAATATCCTCTCTGACATACAGGGCCATCCTCCCTCCTTTTTTACCCTCAATCCCTCCTGAACAGAGCATAGCCTGGTAGATTAATGCCCCATCCATGATTTGCGGTGTACCATGTCTCCGTTATTGCAGCTATGTCAAGGTCCGCCTCCGCTAACAAGGCCTCCAGGTCTGGGATTTTATTTCTCAGGCTTCGGGCATTTGTTGCCATGGTCTTCCATGTTCAGCAGCCCCTATTCTCTCAGCCTGTTTGGTGCCCTTCTATCCGTCCCCCCCCCGCAACTGTCCTTTTTGGCGTGACCTCTCTGTTCTCCCTTTCTTCCTGCTTTAGCTGTTCTGGTCTTGAACTCCTTTTCCTGCAAGTCTGTTCTGCCTGCTGTACCTTTGGGGGGGGGGGGCTGCTTGAGTTACCCTGCTCCTGTTGCCCCCCCCTCAGCTAGTTTTAAACACCTGTCAACAAAGTGTTTAAACTGTCCATTGAGGATTGCTTTCCCACTTCCTGGACAGATGTAGTCCATCGCCCTTGTACAAGGCTACATCGTTCCAGTTGGTCCCCAGTCCCCAGTGAAGCCATACCCCTTCTCACTGCACCAACCCTTCAACCATGCATTAAAGGTACTGATGCAGAGATTCCTATCCCCCCCACTGTCGTGAACCAGCAGCACCTCCGAAAATGTCACGGAGCTTGCTACCTTCCCCAGGCTCCTTCCCAACACTCTGAAGCCCTCTTTTATCTGTTCTGAGCTTGCCTTGCTACTGGATAGGTCTTTTTTTCCCAGGTGGAGAATGACCTCCAGCCCTCCCCTCTTTGCCACCGCTTCAGCAATCCCCTGGATCCACTCACCCTCCCTCAGAGCTGTGCCTCCATGAAGGCACTTGACTTCCTTTTCCTCCCTGCTGACCTCTTCCGGATCCAATCCCCGGACAGTTGAGTCCCCCACCAGGAGTAATTTCTTTCTTCTCCAGGGTCCTCTGACTCCCACCCCTGGGTCATCACCTTGAAGGACCCTCACCATCCCATGGTTGTAGCCTCAGGCTCCCTTGCGGAGATCTCCCACTCCTCCAGAACAGTGTAGGAGTTCTTGAGTTCGACTGGATGGGGGATGTGCCTCTACCCCCCCTTAGCCTCCCTGAGTCCACTGTAATCCACCTTGCCCTCTGCCTGGGTGTCCAGCTTGGCAGTGGCTGGGGGCACAGTGGTCTCTGGGTTGGGGCGAAGGCCTCCAGCAGTCCTGCCAGTTTGGCCTGGAGTCTGGCAAACTTCTCCCTCAACCCAGAGAGATGCCTGCATATGGGGCAGCACTGCAGAACCCAGAAAGTCCTCCTGAAGACTGTGGCTCCGCATCCACTACACTGCACCACACTACTCCCTGCATTTTCGTTTACTACCCCTTTGTTGACCCCCTCCTGTAATCCTTAATAAGCTTGTGTGTTTTACTCACTCACCGTCTCCCTTGCACTTTCCTTCACCCTTTCCCCTTAGTCTATTTGTACAAGTGTCCCTTTAACTACCCTACTGGTAGGTGGGCTCTCCGTTACTGACCCCCCAGCTGTGGACTCACAGTTTAACTCTTACTTCACAAATTGTCATGCAACCCTCCTGCCCTCGCCTCGCTCAGCAACCTAGCCTGACCTCCCCTGCTACAGCCACACCTACTGCCCACTTGCTCTCATTTCAGCATATCACCGAGGTTGAGGTATATAATGCACTGATCGCTATTAATCCTAATAAGGGCAAATGCGCAACAGGGTGGACTCCAGAATGCTCCACCTCTTGGCCCCCGCCATAGCCAAACCCCTGGCCCCCCTTTTCAACCTATCCTTCTCCTTGCTGAAGTCCCTCTGAATGGAAACATACCGTAATCCCCTTCCTAAAGGGGGCTGCCTCAACCCAAGCAACTACCGTCCCATTTCCTACTACCTATATTGGCAAAATCCAAGAGCCTAGTACTCTCTCGCCTGTCATCCTATCTTGACTCCTCCTCCTTCTTCACCCCCTACCAGTCTGGCTTTAGGAAATCCCACTCAACTACCTCCTCCCTTCCTAGGCTCACTGACTCCATCCTCTCTGGTATGGATGCTGGCCACCTCACAGCCGCCATTTTCATCAACCTGGCTAAGGCGTTTGACACCGTCTCCCACTCTCTCTGCTTGTCCAAATTCTCCAATGCTGGGCTGCTTCTCTGGACCTCCAGGTAGTTCTACTCATGCCTTGCAGGCAGGTCCCAATCTGCCACCTCGGCCCCCTCCCTGTTACTACAGGGGTACTGCAAGGCTCGGTCCTAGGCCCACTCCTGTTTTCCATCTTTCTTAACGACCTGCCTTCCGCCTGCCCACATACCTCCATTCACATGTATGCGGATTATACTGTACTATATACATCCGGCTCTTCAGCCATAGAGGTAATGACCAGATTTCCATCGGACTTTGATTAAGTCCAGCTCTGGCTACTCTCAAATCACCTCTCCCGCAATGCCAAGAAAACCATCTCAGTCACCTTTGGCACAAGGCAGAGACTTTCAAGGCTCCACTCCCCTATTACATTCCATACCCTGGATGGGTCGCCCCTTGAGACCTGTGCCTCCTTCAGGTACCTCAGAGTTTGGCTTGATCAGCACCTAAATATTTCCGCACATGTTGACTCCATACTCAAGAAGCTGCACCCCAGGCTCAGTGCACTTTACCGCAACCGTGACAGCATCCCACTCTCTGCCCGCAGAGACATCATGCAGAAAATTATCCTCTTAGTCTTCAATTATGGTGACGTTGTCTACAGCGCAGGTCCCAAGTCCACCCTAGCCAGACTAGCTCCCATCTTCCATTCTTTCTGTCACTTTGTTCTGAATTGCCCATACTCCACCCATCACTGTACCCTCTATCAATCTATGAATCTTACATCTGTGGATAACCGCAGGCACTCCCACAGTGCCAAAATCTCGCCCAAGTACTGGTCCCAACTGCTCTCCCCCTACCTCTCATCTGCCCTAAACAACACTAGCACCCAAGCATATTCACTCAGAAACAATGATTCATGGATCCTAGTTGTCCCTCATAGAACCACTGCCGCGGGACAGGCAGCCTTTAGCTACCGCATGCCCTAAGATCTGGAACTCCCTCCCAGCAAACATTCGTCACTTCTCCTCCCCGCCGCATCTTAACTCCATGCTCTTTGCTCACTTCTCCCATACCTGCTCTTGCGGCACGGCCTCCTAACAGCCCACAGTGTAACAGCCTTGGTCGCGCAGCCTATGTTCATTTAATGTTTGCCTACCTACTCATAATATATTCAATGTATGTATTTAAACTGTGCCTGTTTGTGTCAGTATCAACTTGTTCTCTTATGTTTATTCTGTGCCTCTATATTTGGTACCTATTGTATTGGGCCTGTCCTTACCTAGGTGTTTGCACTATGTACTATGTATGATACGTTGTTTTACCTACCTCAATTGTATGTACCCCCCCCAGACGCATCTGGAATCGCCCAGTAGCCTGCTCAGTATGCCTTCCTGGTTAAACGCTTGAATGAATGAATGAATGAATAAACTGTGCCTAGTGCAAGTCCCTTCAGCTTCCCATATGAAGCCTATCCCCCAGTTTCTGCAATAACAAACACCAGATGCATCCCCGTATGTAATATCTGCTGTCTGTCTCATGGTGCTGCTTGCTCTGATAGGCAGTAACCTTAGACCCTCCCTACCGAGTCCCTATGTAAGTGGAGTACCTGGGGTGGGAGGGATTGGGGAGGGTGGGCAGGAATCCCTGCTGCTGGCCACTGAAAAGAAAAAAAACAATCAGCAGTATCTTGAACTCAACCTTTTGTGCAGCTTCCCCAGCTGAATAATAAAAAAGACACCCAAATGATTGCAAAGTTGGTCAGTCCACTCTGCTTCTGCTACTCTGGTCGCAAGTTGCAGTTCCGACTCTCTGCCACAGTCACTCCATGCATTGTCAGGTTTTCTCTCCTTCCACAGATTGTCACTCCCTGTTGTGATAAGAATGTGCCCCCAGACTAACTCAAATCCGCCTGTAGAAAGAGGAAGTTAAAAAAAAAAAAAAAACCACAGGCACAGAGCCTCCCCACCCGCCTGCTACTGTGAGCGCTCAGTAAAGACTGATGCCATATTGCACTTTTTAAAAGGACACCCGACTAACACCACCTTATCATTTGTTGATCGGCATAGTACCCCCCCCCCGGATAGTTGCTATACAAATCATGGAAAAGTCCTTAATTATCTAAAGAGCTTATTACTGGGGGGGAGAAAAACATTATTTATTGTATTCCCTCCCTGGTGTCCCATGGGCCCCCACTCTATCCTCTTCCTTTAGTGTGATCCTGCTATCCCCTCTCCTCCCAAGGAAGCTCCTTAACTTACCTTTCATGCCCTGTGGGGCTCAGTAGCCTCTGGAGCACCAAAATCTTTTTTTTTTTTTTTTTTTTTATGGGAGCACAAGAGAAATCTTATGCACTCAGTAGCACCACAAGCAAGTTTGCTGTGCTGGTTTGTTGTACTTCCCACCCCTTCGTGCAATCTCTGGGGTGGGGGAGCAATGATCTTGAGGGCCTGCAGATCCATAGGCATATCGATTTGCTGGAAGAGGTGGTGCTACATGCTCCCTGCCCTGCTTCTGGAATGTCTCTGGGACAGAGGAGCAGGAAAATATGCAGCTATTCTGGCCAACAAGAGGCGACATGCTTATTATTCTCTAGACCAAATTTGCTGAGTTGGGGGGGGCTCAGCGAACAAACTGTTTGACTGACTGACTCGCCAGAGATGAAATGGGTGCGACTTAGCCATTGGCAGGTTTTTCCTTTGCTCCTTGGCCTAGATGCAGTTCATGAGAGGGATGGGGAAGTGAAGATACAAGCATCTGTCAGATGCAAATGAAAGGATCAGCACTTCGGAGGCTGCAGGTGCTACTGAGCCCCAAAGGGCATGAAGCTAAGTTAAGGAGCTTCCTTAGGAGGAAAGGGAGTGGCATAGTTACACTAAAGCAGGAGTATAGGATAGGGTAGGGACACAAGGGAAGGAATAAATAAATAATTTCTCTTTTTGAAGAATTTACCATGATTTGTATGGTGACTGGTCGAGGATTGGGGGGGGGGGGACTGTGAAGGTCACCAAATAAGATGTTAGTCGAATGTCCTTTTTAGAAGTGCAATATGGCATCAGTCTTTACTGTTGAAGTAGCTGATGAGTTCAGCTTGAATGCTTCAACTAACTGAATGCTGTATTGGGAGTCTGTGACATGGCATTTTAAAGCTTGACACTAGCCGACTCACAATACCAAATCACAGACTGTCAAGCTGATGGTCATTTCAACATAATGATCATATAAATAAATGTGCATTCTGAACATTTAAAATACACACACACACACACACACACACACGCACACGGAGGCCACTGTTTATCATTTATTTAACAGTGAACAGCAGAAAATAATTTCCTATCTCCTAGAATTAGGCTAGGCTCCCCCTCCCCCCCCTTCCATACCCTTGATGCTGCAGTGATTGTTTCCTCATTTAAGTACCTAGGGGTCTAGCTGGACAGACACTGTAATTTCTGTGCACTTGTGGATGCCTTCCACAAGAAGCTTACCCCAAGCTTGGTGCTCTTTACAGGAATAAAGAAGGAAGTCCCCTTATTGCCCATAGTGAGATTGTCTCACAGATGATACACTCCATCTTCGACTATGGTGACAAAGTAAATAGTGCTGTTCCCAATTCCACCCTGGTCTGACTAGATCCCTCTTTCACTAAAGACTGCTGCTCCCAAGTCCATCCTAGTCAGACTGGATCCTCTCTTTCACTCCTTTTGCAGTTTTACCCCTGAACTGTCTCTCCCCCCAACCCCTGCAACCACTACTGCTCCCCGTACTCCTCCCTTGAGTCCAGACACCTCTCCCATTGGGCTTCCATTATCTCTAAATATGTGCTTGGCTGGCTCCCGTCCCTCCTACCTTGCTTCTCTCCTCACATACCTCCCTACCACTTCCTACCCCATTCACAACTCTGACTCTTGCACTCCCCTCAAGGAAATCCACTGCTAGTCAAGTTGCCTTCTCCTCCTCCTGGTTCCCCAAATTTTGGGATTCTGTCCCCCTCCCCGCCAATTTCTCTGCCCACCAACACCACCACCAATTACTCACCTCTCTCATCCTTGACTTCTCTACTGACTCCTGCAGTTGCCCCAGATACTGGACCCAGGGCTGCTGCCCTCCACACTCCTACCACTGCTCCCTGACTCACTCACCCCTTTCATCCTGTATCTGCACTGGTGCAGTCCCCTTGTCTATTCTCCCTTTTCCACAACCATTGACATGCTCCCCAAACCCAGTACTGCCTTCTTCACCCTGTAAATGTGGTTATCCTTCAGCACTTTATTGTAGTGTATTTACTCACACAGAGTCGGTGTACTTGCAGATAATTGTATTTAAAATAACTGGGAAACGCTTTCTTCATGGAAAGGGTGGTGAACACCTGGAACAGCCTCCCAGCAGAGATGGTGAGTACCGAAACGGTAACAGGTTTCCAAACCTGCATGGGATAGACATAGGAGGACCTTAACAACAGGACTGGGGGGTGTCTACGGTAGCACAGTAGTTAGGGACTTTAGGGCAGACAAGGTGAGCCAAGAGGTTCTTTTTTGCCAGTAGCTTCTATGGTTCTGTTTGTATGTTTGTTAATAAAATGGTGCAGGTGAGAAAACACTCCCCAGCAATTATGTAAAAATATAACATGGAGTAATGTATAAAACTTGAGCAATAGTGCACAACAGGGCATGTGCTGTTGTGGGATTTACATACACCTAGTGTGGTGTGTCACGAGGTGCAGCCGGGTGACTTTAACCACACAGGAAGTCTGTAAATCCCACTACCACACATGCCCTGAAGTGCATTATTGCAATTATAAAAGGAATTTATTACATATTAAAACCAAAATGAATTATTTTTACACACACCCTTAGTGCTGGATGCTTAAATGAACCCGAGTGCATCCAACACCTCGGATGCGTGTAAAATTCTTGTTATACACATCACCCCATGTATTATTCTATACATAATTGTTACACAAATTATGTGGAATCATGTTTTTTTTTTCTCAGAATCCAAAATGAGCAAATATAAAAACAAAAATCTACCAATGTGAACTTTATGGGACCAGATACAGAAAACTGTGGTGCATAAAAAAATACAAACCAAGCTGGACAGCAAATAGCAGGTATTTATTGTTGCCAAGTGAAGCAAAAGAGATTACATCAGAGACAGCCCCAAGGCTTCGAATCCAAACTGATTCTTAAGTTAAAACACTGTATGCAGTGTCTCACTTTTAGTGTCTCCATCCTGTGATGTTCCCCAGGGCTTAGTCCTCTTGCCCATGTTGTTTGCCGTGTACGTGCTTCCACTGGGAGGGGTCTTTAGATGGTATGATCTGTGGTTTCACAGTTATGCAAGTGATACCCAGCTGTACCAGTCTTTTGCTCCCAGGATGCTGGTGCAGTCGACATGCTTTAAGAGAAGGCCTTATAGCCAGCCCAGTGGCGCAGAGGGCTGAGACACCATGCTCCTTACCTCCCACCATGCCGGCGAGTTCAGGAACGAGCTTGGGACAACGGGGATTGGCAGGGGGGGGAGAGAAGAGGATTGAATGTCCAATGAACTGCTGTCATCTCCCGGGGATGGGGACAGATGCCATCTCGCTCCTTGACTGCCATTTGGTGGAGGATGGGTGTCGGGGCTAGAGTCTGAGCACCATGCAAGGGAGGGGCTGCGGTTCCATAGCATGTGTGCGCCTCCTCATGTGCATCCTTACATGCTTCCGTGGCAAGGGGAAAGGGAAAAAAAACAGAAAATGGGAAGGCACCAGCTTCATGAAGCCCTGCTTGCCTGTGCCCCATTCCTGCATTGCCATTCAATCACAGCCCCCAATTCTGGATGAGAGTCACTGGGTGGTGTGAGGATGGCCCTCCCCTTCCTGGCCCTGCCACGGGAGGGGGCAGTCCGTGGGGGAATTCTCAGGGTGAGGTAGGTCGGGGGGGGTGTTAGACGAGGGTGGCAGAGACAGGGCTGAATAGTCTGCCAGAGCTGACCCCTCAGAAAAAAAGTCATATAGAAAACAAAGAAAGAGAGCAGATCTTAACCATTTCTTGTTTAAAACTGTGCAGGCGAACAATGATTGTCTCTTTTGTACCCTCCTCATTTTATTCAGGTATTACGTTAAATAAACTGTGTTCTCGCCTACTGTGAAAATCTGGTTGGCTCCATTATCAGGGTCTTGGCCTTGCTTTTGCAGTGCACCATGGGAGCTGAGGATGTGTTGGTGCTCAAGCTGCTGTATTCCTGTTTCCTCTCGGGTTGCATTTTGTAACTGTTTCATGTTGGCAAGCAAACTACTATATTCTGGTACTGAAGTGTGCCATAGTCAAAAGGAAATGCTTTGAATGGAGGCTGTTGTCTGATGTGTTAATGTTTTTTTGACCGAATAATTGGATTATGTGCTGAAAAGCAAGTCACATTGTTTGAGACTGTAGAAAAGTATTGCATTTTCCACATAGTTTGCTAGCCAACATGAGAGCAGAACAAAGTAAAGACACTGCATTTAATCATGCGATCAGAGAGGAAGCAAGAATGCAGGAGCTTGAGCACCAACACATCATCAACTTCCATGATGCACTTCAAAAGAAGGGTCATGACCTTGTAATGGAGCCAAGCAGGTTTCCACAGTGGGACAGAATAGTGTTTATTTTAATTTTATAGCTGAATGGAATGTGGAAGGTGCAGTACAGACAATCTTTGTTTTAAGCCTACAACCTGCTCCATTTTAAAGAAAAAAATGGTTCTTGAGACCATTCCATTAATTAAGCACTTGGTGGAGATCCTGGACTGGATGTCATCGAGCTGGTTAAGGCTCAATCCTGGCAAGACTGAGGTGGTGTTGGTCAAAATAGTTTGTAGGCGGAGGGTGGTGGCTACCAAGAAAAATACCTGGGGCCAGATTTTCTAGGCCCCTGGATCGTCACAAGGCCCAGGTGTGCAAATGAGATGGTGCACTGGGCTAGTGGCAGTCTGATGGGATTTTGCATCCTGTGTGGCAGTTGTCACAAGTTAAACCCACTTTTTGTGGTCTTGCTTGCGGCAATCCTGGGACCCTTCTCTCAGAGCTTGTGCGAGATACTTGGCACGAGCTGCTATAAATTGGGTAAACTGTTGCAGCTGCGTCCAGCCTACTAAAATCAGACGCAGTTGTGGCAAACCCATTTGGCCCATCACCATAAACAAATTGTGGTGGTACAAGACTTGATGCAAGCCTTGTGCCACCCACTGAAGTTCCCAGCCTGGGTTTTGGTTCATCCTGTCAAGGCTTGTGGCTGACACCAAGGTGAGAATTCCAGGGATCATTCTGAATGAAGTTCAGACATTTGAGGCTCAGGTGTTGGCTGTTGTCTGGAGTGGCTTTTTTTTTGTTCTGTTTTAACTTCAAGTTTTTTGAAATTCATATAAGGCAATATACAGGGAAATCATTCTGTATGGAACAGATCTCGCATTAACCATATAGAAACATAGACCATGATGTCCGAAAAAGATCAGAGGTCCATCCAGTCTGCTCATACTCCCTATAATCCATGGAACCTTCTCTGGCACCTACTGTTCCTCCAGGATACTAACTCGCTCTGTCATATCCCCAGTCTCCTCCCTGGTCTTGTTGCCCGGTGACCACTATTCCCTTCATTGGTATGTACCCCTAAGTAGCACCAACTACATGAACTACAATCCTGTAGCAAATCGATACATTGCCAACAGGTTGCTGTGTTGGTGTGCCTGAGACGGGCACACTGTCTCCCAGTCCTGCACCCCCGCCCCGAAGTAACTCCGAATGGAGTTAAGAATTGCCCCCTGATTTATATATAAAAAAAAACAAAAAAAAAACACAGGGAGACAAACAGGAATCATGATGACCGCAACTTGCGGTCGACATGATTCCTGTTGGTGAGATGCCAATCGACAAAAGGGTTGTCGAACTGTCATAGTAGAGCCCCCTTTATTCTGTCCCATGCCTGCTTCAATCCCCTGACTGTGTTTGCACCCACCACCTCGGCCAACAGACTTCCAAGGTTCCACCACCCTTTATGTAAAGAAGTACTTCCTCCGAGGGCTTGACAAATCCTATAGCCCGACGTCCCGGGCTATCATTTTAAACTCTGGGACAGGCACTTTCATGAGAGTTATTTGCCCACTGACAAGTATGGTTTAAAAAAACAAAACAAACAAACAACAAAACCATTTTTTTTTTTTTTTTTTTTTGCAGTCGCTTAACCTTTCCAGCAGGGTGTGTGCGCTAACGGGTTGTGAGGTTCGATCGGCCTGGTGGTCATGTTACACACCAGACCACCAGGTGCTAATCTGCATGATGAGACACCAGAAAAGCGTGCCGCCAAGACGAGGGAAAGCGCGAACAGGGAATGTGGGGAATGAGTTGCCGGCAAATAGTCATCGGACCAGCCAGCACTGAGCAGGGACACTCACAGCAATCAGGAATTGAATATCGGGTCATACCGCCAAGGGGTATGTGAGACCTAATGGCTGTGGCAGTGACCGGTGGGGGGGGGTGTCAGAGGTGCACTTTCACTTCATTGTAGCTGCTAGGTAGAGGATGTGTGATCAATCGTATGCTCTGCAGAAAATTGAAGAAAAAAAAACAAACTTTGTTGACTTGCCCATTTTACTAGGGAAGGGAACTTTGTACACAGGAGGAAAAAAAAAAACATTTTAGGGTGGCATGGAAAGAAATATTGACAGGGAGCCAGAGGGTGCCCAGAGTGATGGTAGTGAGCTGGGGTAGGGAAGGGCAGGACGCACGGGGTGCAGTAATATCTGCCTGTCAGCCTAGTGCAGACTCAGACTCCATTTATGCTAACAAACATACTAAAATGCCAACAGAATAGGCCTAACAGTCTCTCGAGTCTGCTCAATTTTCAGCACCCGCACTGAGGGCCGATTTTGATGATTCCCCCCCCCCCCCACTTGGGTTGTACTGTCCCCAGTCCCAGATGTTCCACCTGTATTGTGCCTGGTCAGATTTACCCTTCCCCTGTACCTGTCCCATCCCCTCTTAAACCTGTCCACAGTCTCCATCTCTACCAGCTCCCTGGGCAGTGCATTCCATGGCTCCACCACCCTTTCAGTGAAATAACATCTCCTCCTCTCCCCTCTGAGCCTGCCCCCTTCCAGCTTACACCTGTGACCTCTTGTTTCCCCACCCTCCTTCCTTTGGAACACCCTGACTGGGCCTCCATTACTGATCCCTTTCATGTACTTAAAGACCTCTATCATGCCCCCCCCCCCGTCTGTCCTCTCCTCCAGGGTGTACATGTCAAGCTCCTCCTTTGGACCCTCTCTAGGAGTGTAGTGTCCCTCTTTAAATGTGGTCTCCAAAATTGTACACAATACTCGAGGTGTGGCCTAACCAAGCAGTTGTACAGAGGAAGGATCACTTCCGCTTTTCTGGAGGTAATCCCCCTGGCGATGCATTCCAGCATCCTATTTGCCCTTGCCGCTGCCCTCCTACAGGTCTCCGAGTTGTTCATTTTGACAGCTACCACTACCCCCAGGTCCCTCTCACTCTCTGTGACTTGAATCATGTCTCCTCCCAGGGAATACCACTGGCCTGGATTTCTGACTCCAGGTACAGAACCTTGCACTTCCCCGCATTGAATTTTAGTTTCCATTTTCCCGACCACCTTTCCAGAGCCTCCGGGTCCTCCTGCAAGGCCACCCTCCCCTCCTCTCCATCCACCACTGCACCTAGCTTTGAGTCATCTGCAAAGAGACTCGTCTCACTCCTGATTTCCCCCTCCTGATGTCTGAGATATAGGTGTTAAACAGGAGTGGCCCCAGCACTGACCCCTGGGGAACCCCACTAGTAAACCACCTTGGGGATGAGGCTAACCCTTCAACCACCACCTTCTGAGTATGCTCAAAGAGCCAATTTCCTATCCATCTTAGCAACTGTCTCCCTACCCCCATTTCCTTCAGCTTAGCCAGCAGGCCACTGTGAATTACCGAATCAAGCATGCTTGCTAAAATCCATAAAGGGCGTCCACTGGCCTACCCTGGTCCGGGGCCCTCGTCACCCAGTCATAGAACCCAACAAGATTTGTCTGGCACAATCTTCCCATGACATAGCCATGCTGCCTATCGTCCAAGTACCCAGTTTGCTCCAGTAACCCCTTTAGCCTTTCCTTGACAATACCCTCCATCACCTTGCCGACCACCAATGTCAGACTAACGGGCCTGTAATTTCCTGCTTCCTCTCTTGATTCCCCCCCTTGTGGATCGGCACAACATGGGCCACCCTCCAGTCTTGGGGCACCCACCCAGTCCTCGGAGAGATGTTGAAAAGCTCCGCTAGAGGGACTGCCAGGACATCTGCCACTTCCCTCAGCACCCTGGGGTGTATCTCTTCTGGCCCAGGTGCTTTCTGCATCCAAAGGGACCTGAGGGCTTCCCTTACTCTCTCTACTGGGATTTCAGCCTCGTCCTCCCGCTTTTCACCATGCACTGCTGGGCTCCCACCTGTCTGTGGTGGCCTCCCTTCCCCAGACCCATCAGGGCCCTTGGTCTACTGGTCTCACCCCGTCTCCTGCTTGCCCCCGCCTCCCCAAGACATAGCCCCTCCACCCCCGGTATAAACTGAGACAAAGTACTCATCTAGGACTTCTGCCTGTTCCCCCGCCTCCTGTGCCCAACCATCCCCTACCCTTATCTTGCTGATCTGACCCCTTACTTTCCTTTTTTCCCTTATGTATCTAAAGAACCCCTTGTCCGCCCCCCCCCCGGATCCCACTGGCCAGAGACTGCTCCTTTTTTGCCTTAGCTGCTCTCACCACCCTGGTGACTCTCTTGGCTGTCAGCTCATATTCCTCCTGATCCCTTTCACTTCTTGACCACTTGAAGTGCCTATAGGCCGCCTTCTTTTCCCTCACCACCTCCTGTACCTCCCAGGTCCACCAGCAGGGGTTTTCTGGCCTTACCAAACTTACGCCTTTCCCTTGCGCACGATCTGGTAACCTCCTGTATTCCCCTCCTAATGATCCCCCACCTGCTGTCAGCATCCATATCCGGCCTTATCCTGTCTAGATGATCTTTAACTCATTGTCTTCTAGCAGACGCCTGTAGTCGTCAGTAAAAAAAAAAACACTGGTGTGTCCTGAGGACGTCTGCAGAAGTCGGCTACTGACTCCCAGTGTGCCCTTGCAACGTCTGGAGAAGTCACTTATATATTTTAATATATAGTGTAACAGAATATAATATATATTAGACTGCATAGCACCGTTGGAAAGATAATTTTATGCTGAACAACTTTGTCACTGATATTTTGTGTATATCATGTATACTTTAGGAGTTATTTGCATTTGTTTATGGTATGGTGTGTATGGCTGACATGTTTTCCATCAAGATTCACCTAAGCAGCTTGAATAAAATTCACTTTTTTGGCACTTCAACAGGTATAAAATAAAAACCGTATTGATTACAACTGGTTGCATAGCACCATTGGAAAGGCATTTTTGTGCTCATCAACTTTCATGCTGATACTTTGTGTGTATCATGTATACTTTTGGAGTTATACGCATTTGTTTATGATATGGTGTGTGAGGTTGAGATTTAGACCTCAAATCTCATCAAAGCACCTTGACTAAAATGGGGAAAAATTAAGTTTTATAGTAAAATGATATATTTTTTTAACAAACATAATATTAAAACACCATCTAATGTCTGTATGCTTAATTTGGTGTTGATATTTTACATATTTTCCAACAAAAAATGGCTTATGTTGCCCTTTTTTTAGTGAAAAAAATATTTAGTTTGCTCTTTCGACCGGCAGAGAAAAAAAACAAAATGACTTATTATTACATGCATGCCACCATTGGAAAGGCAATTTTGTGCTGAATAACTCTGCCACTCATACTTTGTGTCTAGCATGTACAGTTATTGAGCTATTAGCATTTGTTTGCGACATGCTGACTATGGCTTGATTTTGCTTAGAAAGGCCCAGGATTCACTGTTAAAAGTATACAGGAGATTCAGGAGGCAAGTGGTGTAATCTCAGAGTGAGCTTGTGGAGGCAATGAGTTAAGGATACTTTCCATCTCCCTGAAGTCTGAACCCCTAAAGTCGGTTACTACCGTCCTTGTTCGGCTTTCCTCCCCCCCCAGGTCCAGGAAGAACCAGACTGTGGCGTGATCACTCCCAGCCAATGGGTCCCTCACCTCTAGGCCCCTAATCTGATCACTGTCCGCCAGGACCACGTCCAGTGTACGGGCCTTCCTAGTTGGCTCATCCACCTGTTGTGTCAGAAACGCATCCTGGAAGACATCCAGCAACCTCTGCTCTCTGGCCACTGATGATGTCATAGTCCCCTAGTCTGTACCTGGCATGTTGAGGTCCCCCATTACTATTACCCTTCTCTTTCCTAATCTACAGTGTCCCTCCAGATTTGCCACCAAGCTTTCTTCTAGGACCTCCGCCAGTGCTGGTGGTCTGTATACCACTCCGACTTTTGCTCTCTTACTTCCCCTGCTTCAGCAAGGTGACCCAAATAGCCTCCACATTCCCCTCTGCCTCCTCTACCCCTCCAATACCCACGTCATTTCTGACTAACAGTGCTACACCACCATCTCTTCCCTCCCCACTATCTTTTCTGAACATAGTGTAGCCCTCCAGATTTAGGTCTCTTTCATGTCCTTGGGTGGCCCAGGTCTCAGTGACTGCTACCACATTTACCTCCCTCTCAACTAGCATTGCCTGGAGCTCAGGCATTTTATTTCCTAAGCTCCTGGCATTTATCAGGACCACTCTCCACCCCTTTTCCCTCCTCTTCTTTCTCCCCCTTGAGCTCCCATTTCTCAGCTCCTGCACCTTACCTGGTGACCCAGTTCCATATCTCCCTAGCCCCCTAGAGGAGTGGAGACCATGTCCCTCATTTATTGTATCTGCTGGCACTGCCCCTTTTTTGATCCCTCCCCCTTCACAAGTTTAACCCACCTTTTGCTGATGAACCCAGCTAGTTTGAGCTTTAGGATTTCCTTCCCCTCCAAATTAAGGTGGAGCCTGTCCCTAGCATACAGCCCCTTATCCTCCCAGGTCTCCCACCAGGCCATACCCCAATTCCCCACACCACTTCCTAAGCCACTGATTTATCTTCCTAATCTTCATTTTGTGTTCCCCACTAGCCCTTGGCACCGGCAGGATTTCTGTTTTTTTACTTTAAATAAATCTGCCCGCTCAAAAAAAAAACACTAAAGGATTGACCTCAAGAAGGAAGAATGTTTGTTGGTTTTGGATTGGGCAAGGGTCAGGACCGTCTGGACAGACACAGAGGAGAGGGACATTGAGCAGCAGTAAAGGAGGCATGAGAGAAGGAGAACAGACACAGCCAGTTTAAAGCCAGAAATTCCAGAAGTGAGCAAATCAGAAGTAATGAAATAAAATAACAGGCTGCTCTAAGGGATGAATATTAAAGAAAGGAGAGGGGAGAGAGAGACAGGGTTGGGATTTGTAGAATAAACTGCAGAAAAAGCAACAACTTCAACAAACATAACTGACTAAACCGAGCAAATCCCCCCCCCCCCGAAAAAAGGACTGGGAGTCAGAGCGGAGATTCACATGGGGCAGAGGATTGGGCTTTGTTGAGTTGTCATAAGAAAACTAAGGGGCACTGTGTTATCATCACAACTCAACATCTGGCAAAAAATAAATAAATAAAAGACTAGTCTTGAGAGATAATTATTTAAGAAAGGGGAGAGGAGAGAGAGTGTTGGGATTTGAAAAGTATACTAAGCTGCAGATAAAGGTAACAAATTCAGCTGTTACCAACATAACTGTTTATTTCTTTATCCCTTCCCAATCCCATTCCACTGTGACTGCATCCTGTCTTGCTTAGTTTAGCAGCCTGGCCCTGCTACTTAAAAGACAATTTTTTATTAGTGTCTTGTCTGTTCCCTTTCCCTCCCATTCTTGACTAAACATACCACCACAAAATAAATGCACCATACACTGACTTTACAGAATAGATTTAATTAGCATCATAAAACAGTAAATACATAAATACATACATACTGTAGTTCTAAATTATTATTCTGACCTAATTGTATGCATGTTAGTTTGTTGAACTTTGTTCTGGGACTGGTACTTGTCTTATACTTCCACGTCCACCTGTATTACTGTAACATAAAATACATCATTTTTCCTGTTTTCCAGTAGTTACAGCTACATATTATTCATAATTCAACCCCCTACACCATGTATTTTGTTGCTACACAAGTTTTCCTTAAATTATCGCTTTCCAAACATGGACTACCACTCGCAACACTGGGACTAGCATTTTTGGCTAGGCCACTTGTCCCTGGACTAGCATGTAATTTTAAAATTTGTCAACCCCTGCTTCCTCATGTCCTTCCTGAACCTTCCTGCTATTAAAGGGGTAGTCCATCCAAAATTTGCAAAAACATATGTTGTGCAGAGTGTTTTGATTTGTGTGTGAAGTCCTAGTGTGACGTCACTCTGTATGCTATACAAGCAATAAGGCACAAAGGGGTGTGTGTAGAACATATTTTACAGCGCAGCCAGGGGCGGCGTAGGGCACAAGGCCAAGGGCCGAGTGACTTCAGTCGCTGGACATGCTGTAAAATGGGTTTACACCACACACCCCTAGTATCTTATTGCATAAAATTGGCTCCTTTTTTTTTTTTTTTTTTTACATTTTACTATGTTGAAAAGCGTGTCTATATGTAGAAATAATAGACTTACTTGTGTGCATTTGTGATACAGTAGTCCTTCTGCCCACTGCAAGTGATGTCATTGTATGATTGCCTACTTTCTTCCTGTTTTTTTTCTCTGTTTTTCTCCACATTCAAGATATGTCAGGGCAAGAAGAAGAGAGTTCCCTGATGAGCAGGTAAAGATAGAAGGGGTATTTTTCACTGTCAGCAAAGAAACAGTTGTAATGAAAAGTATAAACAATACTTACTGTTTCCAATTTGTTTATGTATATAAGGAGAGTGTGATAATCAGGGAAACAACATTTTAAATAGTTTTATTTTTAGGGCCCATTTGAAGTTTTTTTTTTTACAGTGTAAAGGTAGCAGCCATGTTTGAGATGGAAGATCAGTTCTGGATATAGGGGGCTAACTGAAATGCCTGTGTTCCAAATGCCCATTGATCTGGGTTCCAGACTGTTCACTGCTGAGCAGTCCTTTTTTTTTTTTTTTTAACCATGTGTAAACCATATTTTACACACAAATAAGAGTCAATCAGATTACTGGAGTTTTGCCTTCCCATTTTATAAGTAAGCAATAAGGCATGATGGGGTGTGCGTGGAACACATTTTAAGCGCCAGGGGGCGTAATAAGGCCGCAGGCTGAAGCCGCGGTGACCAGCCGCTGGCCTATGCAGTAAGATGTGTTCACTCACATCCGAGTGCCTTTTGCACTATAAAATGGGCTCCTTTTTTAAAAACTTCTTACACTTGGGGAAAAGAATGTTTATATGTAGAAACAATAGATTTACTTGTGTGCATTTATGATAAAATAGTCCTTCCGCCCACTAGAAATGATGTCATTGTATTGTTGCCTACTTACTACTTCCTGGTTTTTTTTTTTTGTTTTTTTTTTTCTGTTTTTGTCCATATTCAAGATATGGAATGCTTATCAGGGAATGTTTACCATGGAATACACAGATTCAAAATTCTGCTTAGTTCCACTGGTAGAATGTTACTCTGTTAACATACTATACAAACACGCAACAAAGGCCTCTGTTACAGCCAGAGGCTCAATCATCTCACTGTCAGGGCAAGGAGAAGAGATTTCCCTGATGAGCAGGTAAAGATAGCAGGATGTTTCATTGTTGGCAAAGAAACAGTTGTAATGAAAACTATAAACAATACTTAATGTTTCTAATTTGTTTAGGTATGTAAGGAGAGTGTGATAATCAGGGAAACAACATTTATTTAATCTGTTTTATTTTGTATTTAAGGTAGTTTTATTTGTTGGGGCCAGTGCAAGTAAATGTGATGCTTACAGTTACAGGACAAAAAACAATGGCTGCCAGTTGAATTCTTCACATTCTATTAAAGTAATGATTCCAGTGGTGATCAGTGCACATTTGGCAGCACTTTTTATTTTCCATGCGTGGAACATAATTGCTACATGAACAACAGTCAATCAGATTTCAGGATTTTCCCTTACCATTTTATAATAGGAGTTTTTCCTAAATTAACCTGGTAGCTTTATCGTAGTTTTACGACCCCTGGGGATCGCCATCTGAGATAACTTAATTGCATTCCTTGTTCCTACAATGCGTCTCATGTCACATGTCTCATGTGACTGTGATGTAGCAGAGACCATCAATTCAGCAGAAAGCACTACTTTACTTGCATTCCTTGTTCCTACAATGCATCCTGTCTCTTGTGAGTGATGTAGCAGAGACCATCAGTTCAGCAAAAAGTACTACGTTACAGTCGGTTTACAACAATAGAGATGACTATATTTTAAAAGCTATACAGAGTTCAGCTTAGTGACTCTCTTCATCATAAAGATCTTTCTCTCCTGAACAACTTTTGCTGCTGGTAATTTTTCTGCAGCTTGTAAAGTTTCCAAGACATTTAGTTTGTTTGGCATGTGTGTGCTGAGTCTTGGGTCTCTGCTACATCACTGTCACATGAGATTGGATGCATTGAGGGAAGAAGAAATGCAATAAAGTTATCTCAGATGGAGATCCCCAAGGGTTCATAAAACTACCGTAAAGCTAGCAGGCTAATTTAGGAAAAACTCCTAATAGCAGACAGAGAGAAGGACACAGTGGGACTTCAACACGCAAAGCAAAACACTCTGCACAGCATATGATTTTTGCAAATTTTGGGTGGACTTCTCCTTTAATTTCCACTCTTGTGACCACATGACCTCGAGTTGGTACTTGGGGTAAATAATTCCCTGCAGTTTACCTTATTTCCTTTAAGGAACTTGAATGTCTCCATTATATCTCCCCTCTCCCTTCTGGTTTCCAGTGAGTACATATTTAGAGCCTTGAGGCGCTCTTCATAGAATCTGCCCTGCTGACCCTAAATAATTTTTGTTTCTCTGCACTGCACTGTTTCCAGCCTATCCCTGTCCTTTCTGAGGTGAGGGCTCCAGAACTGAACACAGTACTCCAGGTGAGGCCTTACCAGGGATCCATATATGGGAAGTATTACCTCTTTTATTCTTCTATCAGTACCCCTCCCAATACATCCCAACATCCTGTTAGCCTTGCTTTGGGCCTTGTTGCACTGGCTCATTTGTTGAAGGGAGTTACTGATGACAATTCCCAGATCCTGTTCCTCTTCTGTAGTGCTAAGTCTCATCCCATCCAACCAGTACTCCTGGCCTGGGGTTTCATTTCCCTGGGTGCATTACCTTACACTTTTTGCCATTGCATTTTAACTGCCAGACCTTTGACCATCCTTCTAGTTTGCAGGTCCCTCTGCATATCCCTTCTTCTCTCATCACTATCCACCCTCGCACATAGGTTTGTATCATCTGAAAGAGACACAGCCTGCCCTGGATTCCCTCACCAGTGTCACTAATCAGCATGTTGAAGAGGACCCGACCCAGGACAGATCCTGTGGAACTCCACTCGTAACCTTATTTTCCTCTGATTTAACCCTATTGACCACCAGCCTCCACTGCCTTCTTCTAGCCAGCTGCCCACCCAGAGTGTCATGCTTCAAAACCATGCTGATTTCTGTTTAGACATACGTACAGTGCCTCACATTGTCTACTTCTTTAAGAACAATAGTGCAACCTTGTATTTCAAAAAACAAACAGGATAAATAGAACATAACTAATAAACCAAACTGTTTGTGTCTTACTGTCATGTGCATTGTTGCTGTTACCTGTTCATATTCTTTTGATTTAACCTCTACGCAGTGAGCCACCTAGCAGGTAGCATTCAGAGATGGCAATGTCAGGTGGCCTAGTCTTCGAATTCCCCATCCTTTGGAGGGAATGGGTTCTGGTGCACTTCAGACTTAGACAGTTTTTCCACAAATTTCTCCTTTGTCAGGCATAATGTGGTCATTTATCCTTTCCATGCACATAATGGCATTTACCCTTTCCTGCCATTTGTCCAACATGGATAAGTGGGGCAATAACCAGTGAGATGTGATACCTTTTGAGGGCTGCCAAACACATACTCTGGAAAATCTCTGTGTGACCCCTGGACCAGACCCCTTCGGTGGGGAACCCAGAATACAGATGTTAAAGTCTGAATGACTTTCTAGGCCCCAGATTATGCTCGGCTTGATTTACATCTGGGACTAAAACCCTTGCACTTTAGGACATTGCCAGAATATGTGGTAAGGGCTCCCTCTTTCGTAACACCTTCTCCAACACCTGTCTATATCTTCCCCTCACTTAAAATGAACAGTAGTGGTTGGGGGTGTGGAAATATCTAAGATTTTCCATCAGAATTCTTGCCAAGTTGGTGATACTGTGACCTTCCATCCTTTCTTTGGAAGTTTTTGCCAGTCTGGGTCTGTGATGGATACTCCCATTTCCAGTTCTCATTCCTCCTTAACTCCCACTAAGGCTGGGTTGCAGGCAGAGAGCAGTACCTTGTATACCACTGTGATATACTTACCCAGGACATTTAGTCTGGAGGACAAATAGAGGAAGTTTTCCCATGCTGTTAGTGATCTAGTGACTTGCTCCACATGCCTGTCTGTGTTTCGGTAGTGTTGCAGTTGTGGGTAGCAGAACAGGTCTCTGTTTGGAAAGCCATATGTCTCTTTTAGGTGCTCAATGGAACCAATAACTCCCCTGTTCACTAATTAGGTGTGTCCAGTAAGGGTCAGTCTGCTCCAGTGCCCAAAACTGGGATCTCTATTCATTGGGCCAAATTCTTGGTCCCCTGTGATAGATGTGAGTGGGCCTATTTCATTTGGTGTGTTGGTAATTTGTGTAACCTTTTTGACCACTGTCAGAGAGTGCCTAGTCCGGGGGTCTGGAGTGGCTGTTATCATCTGAGAACATCAGCCAGATTAGATCCCTTATCCCCACCCCTGTGACCTGGTGAGAGTGGTACATGTGTTTGTGACATCTAGGCTCGACTACTTTTAATGCTGCGTTCCTCGGGGTCTGCGGAGGTATTTTTTATTTATTTACTATGTACTATGATTAACGAATACCTTTGAACCAAAGGTTCTTTTACAAAGGTTCTGTGTCAGATATAATCCATGAGAAATACAAATTGAGTTGGATAATATACAAAAGGTAACATACAACATATGAAGAAGAGGTCAAAGCCAGTTATGAGAATTTGCTAAGAAAGTCAGGAGGCATTGACAATGCAGCTTTCAAGTTAGAGTGAACATGGGGCAGGAGAAACCGATCTGGAAGGAGGAAAATAGAACAGAGAGGGAAGAAGAGGCGGAAGAGGCAGTCATGTAGAATGACTTTGTCATTAAGATTTGTGAGGTAAAACAGGAAGTGCTAGGTGGGGCAGGTGTACAGGGAAAAGGGGGGCAAAGGAGGAAAAGAGGGGTAAAAAGAGATGGGGCAGGGAAGGGGCGTGAGTGAGTGGGAAGACACAGCGGGCAGGAGGTAGGAAAGGTGGAGGCAGGAGGTGAAGGGGAGGAGTTGGATAGGAGAAAAGGGGGGAATGTAGAAACGGGACGGGGAGCAAGGAGGGAGAGGAGGAGTAATAAATATTGGGGGGAGAAGTGGGAGGAAGTGCAGGATGGCCTGTTGAGTACAGTCGCAGCTGCAGATGTTGGCAAGGTGGTGCAGTAGTTTGCATTTAAAGAGGCCAGGTTTATTCTCTGCAGAGGCCTCTGGAGGGGGACCATTCAAAAGGGAAGGGGCCCTGGTGTATAAGGAATGCTGGGTTTGAGAGGTTCGGCAGAAGGGAACCAGGAAAGAGGTTTTGTTAGAGCTGCCGGTGCTGCTGGTATGGGGGGGTGGCCATAATGTAGGGCTTGGAGGATGGTGGGGTAAGGCCAAGGCAGATTTTCTTAGCTAGGAGGCAAGTCTGGTAGGCAATTTGCCCTTGGAGGTGGAACCAATTAGATAGTTTATAAAGATCACAAGTATGGGTTCTTTTCCTGGCTTCAGTGACAAGACGGCAGCACTTATTCAGAGCAGTTTTAATTCTTTTTAAGCTAGTAATAGTGGCAGACCCGTAAAAGATGAGGCCATAATCAGTGACTGAAAGGTCTGAGCTGGTTATGGCTGTGCGCATTGCCTCCGGTGTGCGGCAGTAGCGATAGAGGATCACTATCCTGGAGTTTATGGTTTTGGAGATGATATTAATGTGTGAGTTATAGGTGAGACAACTGTCAAGCATGATACCCAGGTATCCAAACTCATGGACAGGTTCAAGCAGGATGTGGTGCTTGTTAAGTATGGTGAGCTTGGAGGTTTTATGTTTGCTGTGAGTGGTGTAGAACAACATGGCCTTGGTTTTTTTGTAGTTCATCAACAGTTTGTGGTATTCAAACTAGGTTTCGACAAGGCTAAAGTTGGTCTGGAGGTCCATTGAAAGGAGGGCAGGGTCAGTGTGAGAGGAAAAAAGGACTGCATCATCTGCATAGAGTACCATGTTGTTGTGACACGCTGACGGGAGGGCATTGATAAACAGGCTAAAGGGCAGCGGCCCAAGGATAGACCCTTGGGGAACCCCTGATCGCACAAAGAGGCTATCGGATAGGGAGTCACCAATCTTAACCTGTTGACATCTACCTGTCAGGTAACTCGCAAACCAGTTGGGGAGGGAGTTCAACAGGAGGTGGTGATTAACGGTGTCAAATACCTTGGTGAAATCTACAAACACTGCACCAAGAATTTGTCCCGAGTCTAAAGCCTTCTGGATGTGGGTGGTAAATTCAAACAGGGCAGTGGTAGTACTTTGGGCTTTCCTAAAGCCATGCTGCTGAGGGCACTGGCTATTGTATTGGAATAGGTAGTCCGACAGTTGGTCTGCCACAATACGTTCAAGTGCATTTGAGAGCGGGGGGAGGATTGAGATGGGGCGGTATTTGTTCTGGAGAGACCTATCACCACTTTTGTGCACAGGTGTAACAGCAGCAGATTTGTGGAAACTGTCTGAGGGTAAGCAAGAGGTTTAGGAGTTTGGTGAGAGGGGATAAGATGGCTTCTAGTGTGAGGGAGGGGAGTTTTAGATCCAGGGTGTCGCTGCTAAATCTCGATTTTCCTAGCACCTTCCAGAGGTATTTTCTAGATTCAGCCAAGGTCACTCATCTGAAGCAAAAAGGAAGTACGTTCATAGGCGGCAAAGAATTTGATGTGTTGCCAAACAGGGTGGAGCCATCGAAGAAGTCAGGGGGGAGAATGCTGCTGAGATCTGTGACTGAGATGTTGAAGGTATTGGTGATTAATTTAGGGTCCTGAATAACAGTACCGTTGACTTCAAGCATTGACGGGGAAGATTTATTCAGTTTCCCGGTGAGGCTTTTGATGTTTTCCCAGAAGTTTTTACTGCTTCCCCAGGAATTTGTGAGTTCTTGTTTGTAGTAGTCTTGTTTGGCTACGGTGCTTGCAACTGGTGCAGAACACAGCTGTTGGGCTGCTCACAGGTCTTTAGAGGTCAAGTCCTGTCACCCTTGCTCTACGTGAACTGCACTGTCTGCTGGTTAAGTGGCATATTTCCTTTAAAGCTGGTTTGCTAACTTATATGTTGCTACACAGGTTGGGTCCTGACGACCTGTTAGATCTCCTGCATCCTTACATACCTTTGTGCTCTCTTTGCTTCACTGAAGTGGGCCTCTTAGCTGTACTGAGGGTCGAGCAGAACACTTCAGGAGACCTGACCTTTGAGGTGGTGAGACTGGTCTTATGAAATTCACTCCTGAGGGCCCTGTGAAAGGCCCCCACAGTGGAGGCCTTTAAGAGGGTTCCGAAGACCTTTTCTTTCCCATCCAGCATTTAGGGATTAATTTATCTTCCACTTTAAAAGAAGAGAAAACGAATCAGCATTTACATAGTGCTTTTCTTACACATTGTATCCCAAAGTGCTTTACAAGCAATGAGAGACTGGTAGTGAAGGGACTGAATGTGTAGTGCCAGCCATTTCACACCTCAACACCCACACACAGCCTTGGACAATTGCATGAACCGACTCTTGCAAAAAGTGCCTTAGGGAGCTGGCCCATCGGTACTTGTGATTGGATTCCCTCCCTTGCGTTTGGCGACTCCCGAGGTTCGGGAATGGACCAGTTGTCGGAGGGCGGCGGGGAGAAGGATCGAGCATCCCAGGGACTGCTCTCCTCCTCCAGGGGGGAGGGCAGGGAGTGTGTGTCCAGTGCTTGATAGCCCCCTGGCGGAGGCCAGAGGTACTACAGCGACCGGCACCATAACGTAAGACGAGGGGCAGGGTGGTCGCTGGTTGTCATTGCATGCCCCCTCCCCTGCATATAGGGGGACAAAAAGACAGATGCCTACCCCTCTGCTCTGATGAGCTCCCAAGCCGGCTCCCTGACCTATCCCGTCGCTTACGGCACTTGGGGCCGGTGCCGCAACCCCGCCCTGGTGATAAGCCAGAAAGTATCAGAGTCACGGCTAATGTACTAGTGGGAGCCGGAGGGAGTCGGACCAAGGGAAGGAACGGCAAAATACCGCATTAAAAAAAAAAAAAAAAAAAAAAAGAAAAGTGCCTTGGGTTCTTTTTACTTCCACCGACAGTACCAGAGATAGGTAGAAGGAACCTTGGCTTAACATCTCATCCAAAGGACGGCACACCCCAACAGTACTGCACTACACTGCCAGCATTTATGGTATGAGCCCAATCCCGGAATGGGACAAGAACCCACGACCTTCTGGCCCAGAGGCAGATGTGCTTCAAACTGAGCCACGCTGACACTTTAGGTTCCCTCCCAGCTGAGTTTTATGAGTTTTAAAATGTTTTTTATAACTGATTTGTGATATTTTTATGTTTATTTATTTACTAATTGTAACGTCTGCACTGGTGTAAAGTGCCGGGGCCTCCAGGGAAGGGTGTTGCAAGAAATAAAATATACTACTACTATGATGCATATGCTTGATCCCTGTCATTGAGACAGCAGCCAGCCAAGGTGGTGAGAGGTGGGTCTGTACTGGTCATCATCCACCGTTCTGCCTGCCAAATCCACAACTTTTTTAGGGTGAGTCCGGTACTAGACAGCAGGTGGAGGGCAGTGGGTACTAAGTGGGTGGACAGGGCTGGGAGGGAGGGTGATGTGATTTTTTTTTTTTTTTTTTTTACCAGGTATGTGGGGCAGGAGGGGGTACCACTGGGCTAACGCAGGGATTTATTTTCACAACAGGGATCAAGGAGAAAGGTAGGTGCTGCTGGTCTGCCAGGGTAATTTTTTTTTTTTCTTACATTGGGGATTATGGTGCGAAGGAGGTACTACTTGACAATCAGAGTAAGCATAGTTCATAACCGCGATCAGAATGGTTGGGGGTAACACAAGACTGTTAGGGATCTATGCATTAGTGTGCAGGAATCGGGTGAGGGTGGGGGCAATGGTTGGAACTCTGCATAATGCCTCCATGCATAGATATGTAGGGAGGAATTGTGCTGAGGTGCTAATCATCACACAGTGGCCCCTTAGCACTTTGCATGTCATATCTGGTCATTAGCATGCCGGTCTCTGAATATGGCACCCTGGGGCATGGGCACAGCTCCGTTTACAGTGGTCCATCACCCTTTGGTCTTGGGTGTCTGTTGCCAGCAGAGGACTGTGGTGTGCTGTGCTTATGCACATAGCGCAGTGATAACAAATCCCAATAGTTGTACTTGCTGCCTTATAAATATGCCTTCTGGATGACCATGCGCTATTTCACATGGCTCAGATGGCCGTGTCGAAATACAGGGGCCTCGACTTCCAGTCAGGGGTTGACAAATTTTAAAATTACATGCTAGTCCAGGGACAAGTGGCCTAGCCAAAAATGGTAGTCCCAGTGTTGCGAGTGGTAGTCCATGTTTGGAAGGCTATAATTTAAGGGAAACTTGTGTAGCAACAGAATACATGGTGTAGGGGATTGTATTATGAATAATATGTAGCTGCAACTACTGGAAAACAGGAAAAATGATGTATTTTCTGTTAAAGTAATACAAGTGGACGTGGAAGTGTAAGACAAGTGCCAGTCCCAGAGCAAAGTTCAGCAAACTAACGTGCGTACTAGTAGGTCAGGATAATAATTTAGAACTATGTATGTATATATTTACTGTTTTATGTTGCTAATAAAATCTATTCTGTAAAGTCATTGCATGGTGTGTTTTATTTTGTGGTGGTATGGGTAGTCAAGAATGAGAGGGAACGGGAACAGACAAGACACTAATACAAAATTGTCTTTTAAGTAGCAGGGCCAGGCTGCTAAACTAAGCAAGCCAGGATGCAGTCACAGTGGAATGGGATTGGGAAGGGATAAAGAAATAAACAGTTATGTTGGTAACAGCTGAATTTGTTACCTTTTATCTGCAGCTTAGTGTACTTTTCAAATCCCAACCCTCCCTCTTCCCTCCCCTTTCTTAAATATTTATCTCCCTAGACTAGTTTTTTATTTATTTATTTTTTTGCCAGATGTTGAGCTGTGACGATAACAAAGTGCCCCTTCGTTTTCTTATGGCAACTCAACAAAGCCCGATCCTTCTCCCCCTATGTGAATCTCCCCTCTGACTCCCAGCCCTTTTTTCGGGGGGGCGGGGAGATTTGCTCTGTTTAATCAGTTATGTTTGTTGAAATTGTTGCCTTTTTCTGCAGTTTATTCTACAAATCCCAGCCCCTCTCTCTCTCTCTCTCCCCTCTCCTTTCTTTAATATTCATCCCTTAGAGTAGCCTGTTATTTTATTTCATTGCTTTTAATTTGCTCACTTCTGGAATTTTTGGCTTTAAACTGGCTCTGTCTGTTCTCCCTCTCTGTCTCTCTCTCTCTCTCCTCTTTTACTGCTGCTCGATGTCCCTCTCCTCTGTGTCTGTCCGGACGGTCCCGACCCTTGCCCAATCCAACACCAACAAACAGTCTTCCTTTTTGAGGTCAGTCCTTTAGTGTGTGTGTTTTTTTTTTGTTTTTTTTTTTTTGAGGCAGATTTATTTAAGGTAAAAAAATGTAAATGGAGTCTGAGTTTGCATAGTGTGCTCTGCACTAGGCTGACAGGCAGATATTACTGCACCCCGTGCCTCCCGCCCTTCCCTACCCCGGCTCATTACCATCACTCCAGGCACCCTCTGGCTCCCTGTCAATATTTCTTTCCATGCCACCCTAAAATGTTTTTTTTTTTTTTCCTCCCGTGTACAAAGTTCCCTTCCCTAGTAAAATGGGTAAGTCAACAAAGTGTTTTTTTTTTTTTTTTATTTTCTGCAGAGCATACTGAAGCATATGATTGATCGCACATCCTCAACCTAGCAGCTACAATGAAGTGAAAGTGCACCTCTGACACCCCCACCCCATCACTGCCACAGCCTTTAGGTCTCACCCCTTGGCAGTATGACCCAATATTCAATTTCTGATTGCTGTGAGTGTCCCTGCTCAGTGCTGGCTGGTCTGATGACTATTTGCCGGCAACTCATTCCCCATATTCCCTGTTCACGCTTTCCCTCATCTTGGCGGAGTGCTCTTCTGGTGTCTTATCACTCAGATCAGCACCCGACGATCTGGTGAGTGTGTAACATGACCACCAGGCCGCTCGGACCTCACAACCTGCTAGCGCACGCACCCTGCTGGAAAGGTTAAGCAACTGCAAAACAAAGTTATTTATTTATTTATTTTTTTTAAACCGTACTTGTCTGTGGACAAGTAACTCTCATGAAAGTGCTTGTCCCAGAGTTTAAAATGATAGCCCGGGACGTCGGGCTATAGGATTTGTCAAGTCCTGCTTCCAGTATGTGTTTCTTATGAGGTTAGTTGTTTATCTAGCACTATTTGAAATTTAAAATGCCATGTTTTTTCCAAAACTAAAGATAACATGCTTGATTAAAAATGGCAAAAGCACTGACACAAAATGAAATCAAGGTACTGAGGTACCAAATTTGACTTGATGTCACTAGAAGATAGAAGAGTAAGGGGTGATCTCCTGCTCACGTGGGACATCATTTACGATCGGCACTTATAAGCCGAATCTGGTTTGGATCTAAAGCAAATCGGGGTCAACACCAGAGGTCATCCTCTGCAACTTGCTAGGAACAAGTATAATATTAAGAAAAGGGCCTACTTTTTTTCACAAAGGGTTGTAAGGCCCTGGAATAAGTTGCCCTTGAATGTCACTGTTAGTGACAATAAGGATATCTTTAAAAATAGACTTGACAGCTATATAAAATCTAGTAAGTTGTTAAAATACTATATGTAGATCTGAAGCATTATGGCCTTCTAAGCCTTCTGCTTCATACAGTGTCTTAGTATGATTCTTAGATTCTTAGTAAGGTGATCTGTACCCATGATCCTGTTCTTTAGGTTTATCATCTAACTTTGCATTCTTTTTTCACTCTTTAGTCCAGATCCATCACATTTCCCTTTGGAATCAAATTCGAATGGGGGGATGAATACTTAATATAAAGTAAATGGGGTCCCGAAGAACTTTCTTGGCTAACGTAGAGCATCCTGCTGTAACTTCTTAAGAGTTCTTATTTATTTCAAGAATTTCACCAGGAAAACATTCTGGGCTAACTGCTCATTCCTGGAGGTGTTCTGAGGGGAAGGGTATTTAGAGAGTGCAGTAATAAATTGTCAGTAATGTTACAATTATAAATTAATAATTATAGAAAGTAAAAAGTATGCAGTAGACAGCTGAGAGGAAGCACAAATAAGTAGTGCAAAACTACTGGTTGGGTACACACAGAGGAAAAAATAGCCAAGGCATTTAAGCAAGGAGACAAGATGTTTTTTAGACACATAAGAAAAAAGAGAAAGACCAGAGGTGGGATTGTGAGACTGAAAATGGTAGGGGGAGGGTCAGCAGAGGGGGACCAGGAAAAAGCAGAAATCCTGAACAAATACGTTTGTTCAATATTCACGGTAGAAAGGGAGGGGGAGGGACCACAGCTAGGTGAAGGAAATACCAAGGGGTTGGGGGTCGTTACCAATCCGTTTACAGAAGAGGGAGTCCTAAAGCGACTGGAAAGACTGAAGGTAGATAAGGCAATGGGGCTGGATGGAATACATCCCAGAATTTTAAAGGAACTTAGGAAGGAGCTAGCAGCACCACTGACAGCACTGTTCAACAAATCATTAGAAACAGGCATGGTTCCGGCAGATTGGAGGAGGGCGCATGTTGCCCCTGTCTGAGAGCAGGAGCAGGGAGGAAGTTGGCAACTACAGGCCAGTCAGCCTAACCTCAGTGTTTGGGGAAATTGATGGAATCATTACTGAAGGAAAAGATTATGACATACCTTGAATCCAGCACATAGCTGGATCCAAGACAACATGGTTTTACGGAAGGCAGGTCTTGCAAAACAAATCTGATAGATTTATTCAAACTGGGTAACAAGGGAGATAGATCCAGGGGGAAGGGCGGTGGATGCAGCCCAACTGGATTTTAGTAAGGCCTTCGACACCATCCTGCATAAGAGGCTAATAAACAAATTGGGCAGCCTGGGAGTCTGTCCCTGGATAGTAAATTGGGTTAAAAATTAATTGAACGGTAGGACACAAAGGGTGATAGTAAACGGAGTTCAGTCAGTAGAGAGGGAAGTTACCAGCATGGTGCCTCAGGGATCAGGGCACTAGGTTTAAACTGTGAACACAACAGCGCTGCCCAGTACAGCGCAGCAACAACGGTGCCTGCAACAACAGTGCCCAGTGATAACACACCGAGGACCGTTATCACTGCCACAGACCTAAATGATCATGTTTTTGCAGGAGGCACCCCCTGATGCCACCCTCCGTTTCTGAACTAATCAACTCTGAGAGGGAGTTGGGATCACGGGGGGAAAGTAGAAACGGGGGGGGGAGAGAATCTTTGAGAAGAGACGTAGAAAAATTATGCAAACCCGTCTCACTGACAGAAACTCTTGAGACCAGGAACCAGAACCCTGATGTCCAGTTCCACACTGTCCGAGCTGATTGGTGCCTTGGCCTTCTCCACCACGGGAGCAGCTCGGCCAGCCACCAGCTTTTACCGGCTCTTCTTTCCTTCCTCCAGTCACTCCCTGTGATGTAACAGCTACAGGGTTAGCGGTAACTGCTGTTCACTATCCTACCCCTGTCGCCATCCTTGTTTTGCTCTTATTGCAGCGATGTTAAGGGAGCGCTGTTCTAGCCAGGTACCAGGGATCAGTGCTAGGCTGAGTCCACTTTAATGTCTTCTAAGTGACATTGCAGAGGATCTGGAAGGGAAAGTGCGTCTCTTTGCAGATGACCCAAAGATCTGAGTGGTTGAGGTCACGTGATGGCTCTGTAGCGGAGGCAGCACTGCGGATCATCTCCCACCCTGAATGCCAAATTTTCTTCAGAAAACTAGAGATAATCGATTAAATAAAGATTAAGACAGAATACATAGGTTTTCCATAGCCTCTTCTCTAAATCGGAGGTGAAATTTTCCGAAAAGCAGCTGTATTTCTACTGGTCCACGTGGAGCATAATCAGGGGCCTACTGGCAGAATGGAGGCTGAAATGTGTCAGGCTCCCCCCCAGCCCACACTCCACCGCAAACGCCGGAGAAAGGGCCGAAAAGATTGAGAGGCCAATCTGGAACTCCAGTCAAGTCCTGATCTGCACTAACCACAATGCAAATAAATATTTCTCTTTCCGAAAATAAATTTATGGAGGAACTTCAGCCATTTAAAATTGCTCTGCAGGAATTGCCCTCCGAGCTTAAATCCCTTCGTGGGGATCTTGTTGAAACTAATAGAGCCATTTCCGGCACCACTGTAAGGGTTATATCTCTAGAAGGCTGGAAACAAACCACAGATGCCGAAATGTCAACTGTAAGGCAAAGGCTGCACAAGACCGAATCTAAATTGGAGGATTTGGAAGGCCGTAGCAGAAGAAATAACATACTAATATTCGGCCTTCCTGAAGAAGCCGAAGGTGCGATGCCAATTATCTTTTTGCAAAAGTTACTCACCAAGATAGCGGGGCCCTCTCCCAACAACAACACCTACATTATTGAGAGAGCCCATTGCTCATTACGACCAAAGCCTGGAGCTGGGAAACTACCTCGCCCTCTCAGTTTGAAATTCCTGAATTACCTGGATAAATCCCATGTGCTGGGTTAAGTAAGAGAGAAGCACCAAGTCCAATGTGAGGGCCAACAACTCCGGTTTGCCCAGGATCTCCCTGCTACCATCAGGCAGCGGCGTGCTGAATACCACCCCATGGTGACAAAATTGATTGCCGCTGGGATAAAATACAGGGTCCCATATCCCTCACGCTTTGCGGTTCTCGTTGCAGGATCCTGGCACAATTTCGAGTCGGCTCAACAAGCGCTCCCGGCTCTACAATCCTTACTCCCCGACCTATTTACAGCCCGTTGAAGGCTCCTTCCTGCTAAGGAGGTTTGGTCAGTTCTTCTCTGAAAGAGCTCCGCGAACGTGCGCAAGATAGTGTGCTGTGCATTGGCTATTACGCTGTATGGACACAAGACGGCAGTAAAGCTCCACAAATATATGCCTCTCTTAGTTGATTTATTCTATCTTATGGGCTTTGCTGTTCGTGCTCTTTAATGGTCTGGTTAATAAGTTATCTGCTGGACTCTCAAGTCATGAGGATTTTAAAATGTTGTTTTTGTAATATTTTATGTATAATGAGAACTACTCTGTGTTTCTTAGGGCACGATCAGCTGGGTTAGCTGAGAAAAGATTTAACTCTCCCTCTGGGAATTTTTTCTGTCTCTTTCTCCTTCTTTATATATTTTTTTTAGTATAAAAGAGTTGGTTGTTCAGGGATGGGGGGAATTTAGCAGTGAAAATAGGTTAACAGGGCGTTATGTGCTATAAAAGAAGATGGGGGGGCAACCACAGCTGCGCATAGTTGCTATCCTCTGATAGTATTAATATTAAAGTATGTAGTCATATCTTGGCTTTTCGTATTTCAAACATTCAAGTTGTTCCTTTTTATTAGCGCTGTGGTTGAAGGGGTAGGAGATTTAACTAGGGGCAAGGTAAGGTTTAGGTTGGGACAATGTTTTATTTACATTTCACTTTAAAGGTTATAAAGTTTTTGACAGGGGTATTTCAAATAAGGTTAGAGTATTATGTTTATATGGAATTAGTTGATAAATGGGGAAGGGGTATGGGATTGTGATAATAGGGTTTTCTGCCACCAAGAAAAGTTGGGGTAAATTTTATTTGCGTAGTTGTCATTGGTTGCCTAACTATAAAGTTTATGTCTTTCTCTTGCATTGCACCAGTGCATATGACGGGGATTAGATACTGTTCCTGGAATATAAAAGGGGTGCAAACTCCTGCCAAACGGACTAAAGTTCTCAAAACTCTACAAATTGATGTTGCTTTTTTGCAAGAGACACATCTTAAGCCCACGTGTTCATTATTTCCATAGAAACTGGGTGGGTCAGGTATACGGGACCGGTAAAGATACAAAGAGAAGAGGAGTTGCCATTCTAATCGCCTGTAGAGTTCCCTTCCAGCTTCTACAAGAAATTGCTGATCCTGAAGGCAGATTCATTTTTGTGAGGGGCCTTTTGGTGCATTCGGAAGTTATACTGGATTCCATATATGGACCCAATTCAGATGATCCCGAATTTTTTGTTTCCCTAATGGTTACGCTTGCTCCCTGGGCAAAGCTCCCAATACTTCTAGGTGGAGACTGGAACCTGGTTCTTTCAAACACATTGAATAGGTCTGGTCAGATTAGGCAAAAGCTTTCTCCTGGCCAAAAAGCTATCCACGAGTTAATGCTTTCCCTGGGTCTTGTTGACCCTTGGAGGCTTATGTACCTTGATAATAGGGAATATTCGTTTCACTCCCTTCCACATAATACCCTTTCCTGCATAGATTTTTTTCTCTTGACAGTAGACCACATTCCAGGGGTCTCCCTAGCACATTATTCATCTAAGTTCATCTCGGATCATCGTGTTGCCAATCTCCAATTGAATCTTCTACCAAACGTACATAGAGATAGAATTTGGAGACTTAATAATCAGCTTTTAAAGATGGACAAGTATGTCCATTTAATTCAAAATTTCATTAAAACTTATATGGAGCTCAATGCCCCATCCACGCTTAAAAAGGATTTTCTATGGGGATCCCTGAGATGTGCATTAAGGGGAGAACTAATCCACCTGGCGACTAAATGTAATAGACAAAAGACCACCGTTCTCTCCTCAATATTGGTTCAGATAACAGATTTAGAGAAGTCTCTCTTCCCCTCTTCTTCAGTAGAGGACTGGACTAAACTTGAATCTCTCCCAGCTCAATACGGTAGTTTATTAGCGGAAAAAGCAGTGTTTATGCTGCTTCATTCAAAAATGTCCTACTTTGATCAGGGAGAGAGGGCCGGGAAACTGTTAGCTTTGCGACTGTGCACTCAGTTGGCCGATAGAATAATCTCATCTATTTACTTATCCTCAGGTGAGCTTCTCACCCACCCCCAGATATTGTGAATGCCTTTCCTGAGTACTGTCAGCAACTATATTCAGCCTCGACAGTCGCACATCTTTCCCAACAATTAGAGTTGTTTCTTCAAGATATAAATCTTCCAGTGTTAACTGACCCTTAAATTGATGAATTAAAAGGTCCTATTACTTTATCAGAAATTTGTGAAGCTATAGAATCACTCCCCACAGATAAATCCCCCGGGCCCGATGGATTTACAACCAATTTTTATAAAATGCTAAAAGAAACTGTAGCTCCTATACTCCTGGATACATTCCATTACATATTTGAGAGGGGTATATCAGATACCTCCTTGTCCCTCTTCACCATTGTGGTACTCCTGAAACCTAACAAGGACCCTGTACGGATTGGTAACTATTGACCTATTTCTCTCATCAACGTAGATCTTAAAATCCTTGCTAAAGTTCTCTCCTTTAGACTCAGCCAGGTATGGGAACATCTTATTAGTACAGAACAAGTCTGGTTTATCAAAAACAGACTTTCCTCAGACCATCTCAGGAAACTAGCCTATCTTTTTTTCTGCATCCAGAGATTCAGATATACCGGCGGCTCTTGCATCCCTGGATGCAGAAAAAGCTTTTGATAGGGTGTCATGGGAATATCTTTTCCTGTTGCTTTCTAAATACCATATACCTAAGGAATTTATCCAATGGATTAAAATTCTTTACACAACACCGACAGCTCAAATCCAATGTAATGGCGTTCTTTCTACTCCCTTTGCCCTGTCACAAGGTACTTGTCAGGGATGCCCTCTTTCTCCTTATCTTTTTTAATCTCTACTTAGAACCTCTTATTAGGAAAATTAACTCCTCCTCACCTGTAACAGGCATAAAAATAGGTAACCAGGAATATAAAATATCAGCATATGCAGACGATTTACTGTTGCATATTTCCAATCCTGCCCAATCCCTCCCTGCTGTATTCCAAATTATTACACAATTTGATTCTTTCTCAAACTACAAACTGAACCTGATGCAAACAGAACTTCTTCCCCTTAATAAATATACCATGAAGGCTGATGTGGCCCATATGGGTTTACAATGGAACCCTGCTAAATTGAAATATCTCGGGATCTATCTCCCACCCCTCTTCAAAAATTATGAAAAAACTTAATTTAGATGATCTCATTAATACTTTAGCAGAGGATTTTAAGCGCTGGTCAAAATTGCCATTAACCTTGTGGGGGCGTATGAGCATTATTAAAATGAATGTTCTACCACGCCTACTATACCCTTTACAAATGCTCAATCAGGCCCTCCCGTACTCATTGTTTTCTCAGGTTCATGTTGTTCTTAGTAAATTCATATGGCAGGGCAAAAAAGTCAGAAGAAGCTGTCTTAAACTTACCAGATGGAAATTAGATGGTGGTCTCCAAGCCCCAAACTTCTGTATATACTACTTAGCAATTCACCTGGTTAGAATTCACCACTGGTTACAGCCTTTACAATGTGCTGGTTACCTACCTCCTTGGGTCAGGATTGAGCAAGATCTCTGTGAAGAACACGGCTTGGACCCAAACGTTCTACCCTTTATCTCCAAAAAAAAGCTCCCAGAACCTCTGCAGACCACTCCCTTAAATTCTTTAATCCAAGTGCAACAGCAGCTAAGTGTCCTTCTCAAACTGGACATGTATAGGGGTATAACACAGTCCCTGTTCCATAATCCTAATTTGCTAATTTTGGGTAAACCAATCAATGTTCAGTCCTTCTGGCCACAAATAGGTATAGAGCAGGTGGAGTAGCTAGTATGAGAACAAAAAAATGATCTCCTTTAAGGAAGGTTGTTCCCTTTTTAAATGGGGAAAATACCTCCATTTTCAAATATCTCCAGTTATCCCACGTGCTGACACTA
This sequence comes from Neoceratodus forsteri, assembly GCA_016271365.2. Lineage (NCBI taxonomy): Eukaryota > Metazoa > Chordata > Ceratodontiformes > Ceratodontidae > Neoceratodus > Neoceratodus forsteri. The sequence continues at coordinate 630,893,406 of CM028136.1, read as the reverse complement.
TTTTGGAACAGGGACTTGGTCCAGTTCTTTTATAACTATTTTACTCCCATATCTGAAGGCCATCCCATCTTCCCATTTAATATCCTATTCCTATGACTTTATTCTAACGACAGTGACCATTTCAGATAGTCGGAGATTTTACCGATGGGATAATGCTACTCTTGTATCCTCTAGTGCTAGAGACTGGTCTTCAATTTGGCTCACCTATATAAATATATTAAATGGGACAGATATAGATATATGCAGTTTTGCATTATTCATAATCTATATTAAACCCCCTCTAAATTACACCAAATAGGTATTCTACCTACAGTTCAATGCTCCAGATGTCACCAGGCTCCTGCAGATCTAACCCATATGCTATGGTCCTGTGAAAAGATTGTTCCCTTTTGGCGTAGCATCACAAACAGGTTGGACCCATTATTAGCATTAACAAACAGTTTTAACATGGAAACCTGTCTTATAGGTAATTATACATCAATACCAGGGTGCAATCAGAGAGCCCACATGGCTTTAATTTCAGCATGCGCTTAAAAAGTTATGCTGAGACATTGGTTAGATTTGACCACCCCTAACTATCTGCAGTGGTTCAAAGAAATGATGTTTGCCCTACAGGCTGAGTCTACTATAGCTAGAATGTCAAATTGTATGGGCAAATACAAAAAAAGATGGGACCCTCTTTACACCCTTCTTTCAATTAGTTAGTTTCTGGCCTCCCAAATCTAGTCCCCCCTCCTTTTTAAGGATTGTCTTAAGAAGAACCCCAGGAATTTGGCCCCCTAGAAATTTTAATTTCATCTGTCTTTTCACTCTGCAGTACCCGTATTCGTATCCCCGTCTTGGCTTTTATTTTTAGGTTTTTGAGGCAACTATAACTATAATAAATAACAACTGGTGGCAGACTAAGGCGGGTGGGTAATGGGGGGATGGGGAGAAAAAGAACAAGCAAACAATCAAACAGCTAATTTTTTTATCTAATTCTTCTTTATGTTAGAATTGGCTCACTTACTAAGGCATTGGAATTTGCTTTTCCTTTTTCTGTTAAAAATGTATACTTTTGTATTTAATTGAAATTCAACATTTATGTTCTACCTCGATCTATGTCAAAAGGTTTGCTTGCCAAAATACAATAAAGTATATTAAATTAAAAAAAAAAAAACAAAGATCTGAGTGGTCAAGAGTATGGCAGCTGGGATTCGGTGCAGTGAAGTGCAAGATAATGCACTTAGGGCACGGGAACCCAAGGGTGGAGTACTCTGGTACTGGTGGCTACCAAACAGGAGAGGGATCGGGGGGTGATTATATCTGAGGACCTGAAGGTGGCTGGAGAGTGTGAGAAGGCAGTTTGAAGGGCCAGCAGGATGCTGGGGTGCATAGGGAGAGGCTGTACCAGCAAGAAAAAGGAGATGGTGTTGCCACTATACGGACCATTGGTGAGACCTCATCTGGAGTACTGTGCCAAGTTCTGGAGGCCACTTCTCAGAAAGGATGTAGACATGGTGAAGACTGCTTAAAAAAGGGCTACTAAAATGGTGCAGAGGCTGCACCAGATGTCATACAGTATGAGGAGAGGCTGAAAGAACTTAATATGTATTCACTGGAGGTGGGGGGTGGTACATGATGGAGACATTCAAATACCTCAAAGGTATAAATAAGGTAGATGGGGTAGCATCTTTCAAGAAGAGAAGGGACAGTAACTAGGAGGCATGATATGAAGTTGGAGGGAGGTGGAATCAGGGGTACTTCTTTATAGAATGGGTAGTGGATGCTTGGAACAGCCTCCCCGTAGGAGTGGTGGGGGCCAAAACTTTGGAGGAATTAAAAAAATGCATTGGATAGACATAAGAGAATGCTACAGGCAAGGAAAAAAGATAAGCCATAGAATATCTATGGTCTGCAGCGTCAGTAATAAGTAGGAAAAACGGGCAGACAAATTCTGTGCATCTATATAAAAAACATAGCATATCAATAGCAGCAGTTCCACAAAGTGCAACTGGCAGCAAAATGAGAGAGGGAAGGGAGATTTTGAGTGCAGCGGGGGACTAGTCAAAGGGAAAGATGGACCAATGAACCAGAGCAGTAGGGGAGGAAGTGTATGGAGGGAGGAGTGGTGAGATTAGCTTAGGATCAGCGGCAACTGCAAGAGTGAGTAGTGAAGTCATTGAGGAGGGATTTTAGTGATATGGAAGAGGGAGCATTATGAGTAGCAACAGGGCAGGTGCTCCAAAATTTGGGGAAGTGGAAGGAGAAACCAGCTTGACCAGCGGAGAATTTTACATACGAACATATGAAGAAGCCAGCAGAAAAAGGCCATTTGGTCTATCTTCAGAGGGACTGCAATGCTAGCTGCTGCTGCTTAGCTTAAAAAATGGCAGTTGGCACCAGTGCAGCAGCAGCCTCTCATGGAGCATCTGCTGGGGGAAGGATCAGGAAACTTCAGTGGTGCAGCAGGTGATGTAACATTCAGGCAACCGATAAAAGAAAGGACACAGGCAGAGTGGTGGATGTTCAAAGAGCAGTCTTATCACTCCAAATACTCAGGTACATGAAGACTAATGCCAGTAAAACATAATATAGTTAACAGCAGTTTACCACTGTCTGGCATAGGCAGCTGAGCTGTGCACCACTAGCTCCACAGCAAATTGGTTCTGCACGTGCATGGTCTTGAAGTATGTTCACAGAATGGGCCCTGAGAAAGTTGCATCCCCTGTGTACAAACGTTGTTTACAAAATGGTAAATCTGGCCTTGAACAGGTCTCAGTTCTGGGCTATTGAGTCCCCAAGTTGTCTCATCTAGTTTAGTTGGACAGTTAGCGCTACCGCCCGCCATGGTAGCAACGTCAATATTGAAAGTCTGCCTCTTGCATTGCTGTTGTAATGGGTCTTGCTTGTACACATTTTTCTATATTTTTACCCTGGATAGACCAGATGAGATGCAATATCTCATTTTCAGTGGTGTCCTGCTTTTACACAGGTTTAGATTGTATTTACCCAGGAACTGCCAGCTGAGAAGTGATATCTGATTTTCAGTGGGCTCCCACATTTTGACCCCAAATTTCCAACATTCTTTTATGACCTGTTGTTATGATCAAGACAGGTGGAATATTTGAAATTCCTTCCGAAAGTGGATTTCACAGTGTGACTATGAAAACAAGTTTTGGAGCATATTTGAAAAATAACACCTGTTATGTTCAGGAGGTGGGGTAACATAAGGGGGATATATGTTGAACATTAGGAGCCAAAATCTGCAAATTAAAGTTATGAGTAAGCATTGGAACAATTCAGCATTTCTTCATAACTTAGTTTTTTTTTTTTCATATTTTGACCCCAAATATTCCACTTAGTCTTTTTATGACCACTCCTTCTGAACATGACAGGTTTCATGTATAAAATAGTGGTCAAAATGACGTTTCATGTCACAAGTGTGAAAAAAATATGCAAATCTTAATGTGCAATTGCCAAGGTAAACACGCATTTGTCGTACTGAAAGTTTGCTGCTTGCATTGTGGTTTTACCAGGTCTTGCTTGCACACATTTTTCTAAATTTTATCCAGGATAGACCAGATGAGATGCACTACATCATTTTCAGTGGTGTCCTGCTTTTACACAATTTTAGATTGTATTTACCCAGGATAGGCCAGCTGAGAAACAATATCTAATTTTCAGTGGGCTCCCACATGTTTACCCCAAGTTTCCAACAGTCTTTTTATGACCTGATGTTATTTGTGATCAAGACAGGTGGAATTTTTGAAATCCCATCCAAAAGAGGATTTCACGGTGCAACTGTGAGAACAAGTTTCTGAGCGTGTTTGAAAAATAACACCTGTCATGTTTAGGAGGTGGGGTAACACAAGAGAGATATGTGTGTGTGTGTGTGTGTGTGTGTGTGTGTATATATAATATATCCCTTGTGTTACCTCACCTCCTGGACATGACAGGTGTTATTTTTCAAACGGTGTGTGTGTGTGTGTGTGTGTGTGTGTGTGTGTGTGTGTGTGTGTATATATGTATATGTATATGTGTATATATATATATATATATATATATATATATATAGTGTGTACATATGTACATGCATGTATGTGTATATAATATAAATAACTTTGGGGCCAAAATCTGCCAAAATAGTTATGTGTAAATGTTGGAATAATTCAATGTTTCTTCATAACTTAACTATTTTTGTACATTGTGACTCCAAATTTTCAACACAGTGTTTTTCATGACCACTCTTTCTGAACATAACAGGTGGCACTTATAAAATAGTTGCCACAATGTTATTTCGTGTCACAAGTGTGAAAACACATTTTGGCCAGGATTTTAAAAATGACAACTGTCACATTCAAGAGATGGTGTGAAAAAATGGCTATGTTGAAAAGATGGGGTCAGAATAATGAAAAGTATAAAAATTACAAGTGTGCATTGAAACATTTCAGTGTGCGCTCATAACTTTATTATTAATATTTTTACCCCAAATTTTCAACATAGCCTTCATGTGACAACACATCATAGACAAGGGTGGAGAAAGTTTTCAAATCCTGCCCGAAAGGTGATTTTTGCATAGTGATCGCAAAATCACCTTTTGGGATGGATTTGCATAATTTTACCACATTTGTTGATGAGGTGGGGTCCCAAATAGGCCATGATGACCAAGTCATGAGGTCAGGTTCAAAATAATTGAACCGCATACCTGATTTTCACGGCTCCCGGTCCAGCCATAAAGAGTGAAGATGTTTCTCCAGTCCAGAGAGGATTACGGTGTTGGACACCCAACAGGTAAGGGGGTGGGGTGGTGGGTTCTGAGTGGGAGCGTTGGGTCGGGGGAGGGTAACGGTGTGGTGTGCCAGCAGCAGCAGACATTGATGGACAGTTTTCTTCATTTTTACAGAATGTGTATATATATATATATAGACTTTGAGGGATGGTTTTCTTTATTTTTTGTGCCACCATTGGGGATTGGGGACCCCAGTGTCAGTGTTATGTTCGGTGGCACCAGAGGTGGGCTCCCTGGTGTCACACAGTGAAAATGGGTGGGGGGTATTAGCTGGCATTGGGCGCCCTGGTGTTGGAAAATGTAAAAGTAAGGGGTGGGAGTGGTGGATGCTGAGGGGTTGGGTAATGGTGGTAGCATGCAGGTGGCAGCCACAGACATCGATAAATGTTTTTCTTTTTTATAGAATATGTGTGTGTGTGTGTGTGTGTGTGTGTGTGTGTGTGTGTGTGTGTGTGTGTGTGTATGTATGTATATGTGTGTGTATATGTATATGTGTGTGTGTGTGTATATATATATATATATATATATATATATATGTATGTATATGTATATGTAATAGATAATCCACTCTTAGGTGTCTTGGTCGGCTCTGATATCTGCCCTTGGTGTGCGTTATGCCTGAGGGCCGCGGGCGGTCGTCAACCACAAGGCGTGCGTATATCAGGCGCGCGCCACCTAAAGTGGATTATCTATCTTATAAAATGGGAAAAATATTTGGGCAGGGGAGGAGGTACAGGTAGTCCCTGTCTGGCAGGGATAAATGTTTAATTTACAGTAGGTTATCTGGCTGATCTGTCATTATTGTGATGGGTTTGAAGTTTAAGGTGGTATTTATCTGGTTGATTCTGCCTTGGTTTAAATAATATAGTGATGAAAATATGTATCTGGTTTATCCTGCTATTGTCAGAGTGTGTTAAACTGTAATCCCTTTTAGTATTATTTCTGTACTGTAGGCGTGACCGAGCAGTGTAAACTGTAGTTATAGACCTGGTTGCAGACGTTCAAAAACAATTACTCATTTTAATTTTTGAAAGAAGCATCCGACTGTAATGGGGCTGGCGAGTGAGTCATTCATATCTGTATTGTAGCGTGACCGAGTGGTTTTATTGACAGTTCAAGACGTGCTGGCCCAGCTTCAAAACAAGGTATTTTACTTGCAGGTACTGTGTAAACTTCTTTTTATTTTAAGATTGCTCATATTTCTAGAAAATGAAGCCGCTGACTGTACAGAGTAAAGAGCGAGCGAGTCGCTGGCTTCAGAATTGTAGACGGAAGCGAGAGCGAGAGTTGCTATAGCAACAGCTCTCGCTCTCGCTTCCGTCCACAATTCTGAAGCCGACATACGCTAACTTCTTCACTCTGTACAGTTAGCGGCTTCATTTCTAGAAGTATGAGCAATCTTAAAATAAAAAATAAGTTTACACAGTACCTGCAAGTAAATGCCTTGTTTTGAAGCTGTGCCAGCACGTCCTGAACTGTCAATAAAACCACTCGGTCACGCTACAATACAGATATGAATGACTCACTCGCTCAGCCCCATTACAGTCTGACGCTTCTTTCAAAAAATAATAAATGAGTAAGGCAACTCGCTTATTTAGCCCCCATTACTGTCAGAGACTTAAAAAAAATACCATAAAAACAGAGGTTATACACAGTTTAGTGAGAGATGTGTGGGGCAGCTATATACAGGACTTTTTAGTTACTGCTGTGGGTGCCAGCCTGTGTGTGTTTGTGTGGCAGCCTGTGTCTGCCAGGTGTGAAGTGATCTCACTGCTGGTGAGAAGGTTCTGTGGGATGGAAAGTAGTTCAGGCGTGCGGTCGTAATGGGAGGTGTGCGGTCGTTGGGAAATAATGCACGGTCATGTGATGCATTCTGTCCAATCATGTTACTGGAATTTCTATGATTTTACCACCCCATTTTATAAATATATATATATATATATATATATATATATATATATATATATATACATATATGTATATATATGTATGTATATATATATATAAAAATACAAGGGACAGTTTTCTTTATTTCAGGTACTGACACTGAGGATTGGTATCCTAGTGTTGGTGCTATATTTGGCTGTGGGCTCCCTGGTGTCGCATAGTAAAAATGGGCAGGGTGGGGGTACTAGCCAGCATTAGGGATTGGGGACCCGAGTGTTGGGGAAAATTAAGGGGGGAAGCAGTGTGAGGTGGGATGGATATTTTGCAGAGGGTGGGAGGGATTGTTTTTATTTTGAGAGGAGGACTACAGCAGGCTGATCATGACACTGATCAGCTCTGCTTGCTGTGTGGCTTGTGCAGGTCAAAGGAAAGAGCTGCCCTATGTTTCCAACAGGTCTTTTCTTTGAACTGCACAATGTGTCCACTCCGCAAGATCAGAAGAGTGTCATGATCATTCTGGCTGATGACTGGTCTGACACTGTCAAGCCCCTTGCAAACTGTCCTGCATTGGACCGACAGTGACACACCTCTCGGAACACTCTATCATACCAATATGTTCGCCGTGCGCAAGTGCAAGAGCAAACATAAAAAGAGCATATTATATATAATATGCAGCATGCAGTGTGAGCAAATGATGAAAGACACAAAACTCTAGAATACTCAAAAGTGTTAGCAGTGCTCGGATAAAAGTAGCCATCATGATAACATAAATTAGCAAGTGAGAGGGAGTGAAAGTCAGGAAAGGAAACGGAAGAGTGACATCTGTAAATAGGGGAAGGCAAAGTCAGGGACAAGGATAAAAAATAGAACTATGGCTATACTGTAATAAGTTCATCTTTTGTAGTTTGATCAGTCTTATTATGTAGAGCCCAGCTATTAGTTTTGAAATATGTTGCGATGTTGGTCCCTGAGCTGCCTCTATTACCGTTTTCATAACTTGGACTTGATACTGTACACTGTCTGGAGATACAGTGCATACATTCTCAGAAATCATTTCTTGCATATCTGTATGTTTCTGAAAAGGAATACTTTACTGTTTTTAAAAGAAATACTAGTTAGAAAAAATATTTACAGTATATTGAACAGAATGGGTCTCAACACAGACTCCCAGGGAACCCCACTTGTGGTTTCTTTCCCGTCTCCTTGTCGCATGAATCGCTACCTGCTGAACCCTATTGCTTTATCAATTGTGCTGGAGGTTCCTGTATGGTACTTCCAGATATCCTCTGCTTCAGAACCAACTTCTCATGAGAAACTGTGTCAGACACTTCACAGAGCTCTGACTATATTACATCAACTGCTTTCCCTTGTCTGGCTTGTTTAGTCCTTCCTTAAAGACGATCCATCAAGGTAAAGTGTACAGTACATGTTGACTCTCCTTCAACAGCTGGAAAGATATTTGCTAATCAGATCAATGCTAATCATCTCCCGTATTTTCCACGCAATTAAGATTAAACTGTCTGAATCCCATTTTCAAAGGTTAGGGTCCGTGCAAATGTGGTTAGCAGCAGTGCTAGCCTGGGTTTGTGCTAGTGTTCCAGGTGGGGCCATATTCAAAGGCCCCTGGAGCGCTTCCCAAATGCAGTGGTGCCAAGTAGAGATGTGCGAAGTCCGCGAAAATCGCTCCGTGATGTAATTCACGGAAGAAAACTTCAAATTTTGCCAAAACTTTCACATGAATCAAAGTTTTGACAGCCAGCTAGCCAGAACTCCATGGATTCCGCAAAGCTTGAATTTTTACCTCTTTGCGCGAAATTCACAGGCAAAGTTTAACTTTGCGACATCTCTAGTGCCAAGGTACAAGAAACATAGAAACAGAAATTTGTCAGCAGAAAATAACCTCATGGCCCATCCAGTCTGCCCTAATTCCCCTCTAGGAAGACTTCCCACCCCTATACCCTGCTTGCCCACTGTTGCAATAGTGTAACGTTCAGTCATAACCAGGGCATTTTACCATATTTGTACACCAAATTTTCAGCATAGCCTTCTTATTACCCCACCTAATGGGCCCAGCAGGTGAAGATTTTCAAATACTCGCCAAAACGTCATTCCGCGCCACCCAAACGTCATTCTGCGCCACAGGTGCAAAAACACATTTGGTCAAGGATCTGAAAAATGACAGCTGTCACATTCATGAGGTGCTGAGAAGAAATGGCTATGTTTATAATTTGGGGTCAAAATATTGAAAATGACAAGTTACAAGCCTGTGTTCGTAAATTTCAAGGTAGGCTTATAACTTTGTTGTTTTTTAATATTTTTGCCCCAAATTTTCAACATAGTCTTCTTATGTCCCCACCTCATGAATAACTACGGAAACAATTTCCAACTCCTAAAAGACAGTTGATTTCATGCAGCGACTGTGAAATCGCCTTTCCAGATGCAAAAACACATTTTGGCCAGAGTTTGAAAAATGACAGCTGTCACATTCATGAGGTGCTGTGAAGAAATGGCTGTGTTGAAAATTTGGGGTCAAAATATTGAGAATTAAAAAAGTTACAAGCCTGCATTCAGAAATTTCAAGGTAGGCTCATAACTTTTTTTTGAATGTTTTATGCCAAATTTTTAACATATCCTTCTTATGACCCCACCTTTTGAACAAGGGCAGAGAAAATATTCAACTCCTGCCCAAAAAGTGATTTCGTGCAGTGATTGCAAAATCACCTTTTGAGACATATTTGCCTAATGTCACTGTAATTGTTCATGAGGTGGGTCCAAACATAGGCATGCTGAAAATGTGGGGCAAATGATAACTGCTTCTATGTTTTACGGTCATATTATTTTGCTGCAGATATGCATTTTTGCTTCACTGTCACAGCTTCCTCTATAGCAACTTGACACCTGTATTGTGTAGTGATGTTGAAACTGAGTGTATGGCTGTACATTTATTTTGTATTTTTCCTGTAAAATTCAATAAAGTGTATTGAATTGAAAAAGAAAATGTGGGGCAAAAGTATTCAAAAATGGCCAAGTTATGCCACTCAGTTCAAATCCCCATTGAAATACACTGAACCGCATACCTAATTTCCTCAGTTTGTGGTCTAGCGTTGCAGAGTGAAGACATGTCTGCAGTCAAGACAGGATTGTAGTGTTGGACCCCTGGTGGGTAAGTAAGGGGTGTGGGGGGGTGCTAAGTGGGAGGGTCCAGGTGTGTTTGGGGAATAATGGTGCAACAGACATTGATGGACAGTTTTCCTTTTTTCAGGTTTAGAAAAAAGGCGAGGGACAGGTTTCATTTTTTAGGTGAAGACACTGGGGGATTGGGCACCCCCAGTGCCAGTGTTTGTGTGTGTGGGGGGGTGCAGAGAAGGAGGGTCGGGTGGGGGATAGTTACTGGGGTGCCAGCAGCAGACATCGATGGGCAGTTTTCTTTGTTGCAGGCTATTAAAAAACATAACTATGAGATGGCATTGGTGACACTGGGGGATTGGACATCCCCAGTGTCAGTGTCATGTTTGTGGGGGGGGAGTGTGGGGTGGTGGGAGCTGAGAGAGAGGGTTGGCTGGGGGGTCCCACTAGACCCAGGGAAAAACAGAGACACAGGGATCTGTTCAAATCCCCATCGAAATACATTGAACTGCATACCTGATTTCCTCAGTTCGCGGTCCGATGTTGCAGGATGAAGACATGTCTGCAGTTGAAAAAGGATTACAGTGTCTGACCCCCAGTGGGTAAGCAAGGGTTGGGTGGTGGGTACTGAGTGGGAGTGTCGGGTGGGGGATAATGGCACAACAGACATCGATGGACCGTTTTCTTTTCTTCAGGTTTAAAAAAAAAAAGGCGGACAGTTTGCATTTTTTAGGTGAAGACACTGGGGTATTGGGCACCCCCAGTGTCAGTGTTGTTTGAGAGGGGGGAGTGGGGTGATGGGTGCTGAGAGGGAAAGTCAGGTGGGGTGGTTACAGGGGCAGCAGCAACAGATATTGATGGATGGTTTTCTTTAGTGCAGGCTATTAAAAAAACAAACTTGGAGATGGCATTGGTAACACTGGGGGATTAGGCACCCCAGTGTGTGTTATGGTTTTGGGGGGCAGTGTAGGTGTGTGTGGGTGGTGGTGGGGGGGGGTACCACTAAAGACAAGGGAAAAACAGGGACACAGGAAAAGTTGGTCTTAATGTCCATGTTGTGGCTAGGGGAGTGTGACAAATTTCTGTGACTTCGGGCATGTACATTAGCATTGATGCTAATGTGCATGCTGGAGTACACTTCCAAAGACAGGCTCCTGACATTGAAAGCCGCTCAGCTGTTTGATGATGCAACTTTATGCAGATCAAAGGACTGAAGTCCTCTCTGATTGGAGCGTCTTCGGCAGTCCTTTGAAGTACCTGCAGTCTCAACCCACAAAGCAGAGACCTGTGTCACAATCACAATGTGTGGTTATTGGTCTAGACTGCCGAACCCCTGGTATTGTGAACTGCAGTGGGCTCGGCAGTGACACCCCCCAAAATCCCCTCACACTCATTACAAAACATTTGTTGCATGCACATCAAATGTAAAAGGGGGTTATAAAATACAGCCTCCTGACTGGTTCCTCGCTTTCTAAGAGCCTTTCATTAATCTTTTGTGAATATGCCTGCAGACACAGAAAAAAATCAAATAATTCTTTGACTTCAAAGATGAATCATTTAAATCACCCAATTTTCTTAATAGTATTCATGAATTCTAAGAGCATGTCTTGTGCTTCTCAGCCAATCAGAACTTTGTACACTCTGCACAAGACACCTCTTTTACAGCGAGGAAGGCTCTTGCACAGAGGTACTGTTGCCATGGATGCGTCTTTTGTGCTAAGCACTCAACTGATGCCTCTGCGCTGTGGAGTTCCGCAGTGGTTGGTCCTGTCGCCCTTGTTCATGGTTTACATGCTGCCATTGGGAGACCTTATCAGGTGGTATGGGCTGGGTTTTCATTGCTCTGCTGATGATATCTAGCTATACCTGTCCTGATGGCAGCTTCCTTGTTTAACACCTGCCCGGAGGATATTCAGAATAGGAAGACTCGCAATTGGCTGTGACTCAACCCTGACAAGATGGAGGTACTGGTGGTGGATCCGGGTCATTTAAGTCTAATATTGGGGAGTTCCCTGACCCCCTCCACTCAGGTTAAGAATCTGGGTGCGATCCTTTGGGCGTGATCCTCCACAGCAGCCTGACACTTGATACGCAGGTGTTGGCCGTTGTCAAAAGTGTTTTTTACTACTTAAGGAACATTGGTCAGATTTGTGCCCTTGTTCCCACTGAGGAACTGACCACCCTGGTGCATGCCTTTGTCATGTCCAGATTGGATTACTGCAATGCCCTATATCTGGGGCTGTCTGGAGGCAATCTCCGCCCACTGCAGCTGGTGCAGAAAGCGGCGGCTAGATTGTTGATGGGTGTTGTGAGATCGGAGCATATTACGCCTGTCCTCTGCAAACTGCACTGGCTGCCAAATAGGTGGAGGATTGCTTTCAAGGTCAGATTACTGCCCCGTAAAGCCCTGCATGAGGGGGGACTAGTCTACCTGCGAGATTTTCTTGTTCCCCACTACCTGTCCCAGGCGCTACGTTCCTCCGAGGGTTTCCTCTTTGCGGTTCCCAGGGTTAGGTTGAGACATTCTGGCAAATGAGCATTTGCAGTTGCTGCACCAACCCTGTGGAACTGTCCACCTAGACATCTGTGGGAGGTACCCTCGGTGGAAACCTTCAAAAAAGGATTAAAACATTCCTATTTAACCAGGTTTTTGATATTTAAGAGTAGAACTAACTGACTTATTTTAGTATAGTATTTTACCGTAGTATTTCAGGGTTTTAAATAATTGATTAGCAGTTTTTTCCTTGGGACAATGCTAACTGTACAGAACGTATTTATATAGGTTTTCTAGAAGTGTTATGTTTGTTAAACACAATGAGGCAAGTGCTGTGCATTTTCACAATGTTTCAGCACTTTTATGAGCAAAGTGCTAATCAATTTTTGGAGTTAAATAAAACTCTGTATTTTATGAATGATAGACTTTTTTTATTGTTCTGTTGCATGCTTTGTTGTTTGGTTTATTAGGCTTGTTGTCTGATACTGTATCATGTATATATTTTTTAATGATTTTGTGGAGTGCTCCGAACCCCTGGGAAGGAACGCTATAGAAATAAAGTATCTATCTATCTATCTATCTATCTATCTATCTATCTATCTATCTACTGCTTCAAAGAACCAACGATTGAAAATCAACAGTATGGACAATGCAGATGAATTACACTCTGTATTTCAAACTGTGAAAGTCCAACTTGTAATTTATTATAACAATAACACCATAGTGGTCTGGGTTTTTATAACTGGACCAGGGCTAATAAACACCAAGGCCTATGTCCAGTTATGACAGAGGAAACCCATTGGTATTATTGCTGTTTTACTGACAAAATAAAAAAACTGCTGAAATCTGTGTATGGGGCTACAGCGCATCTGTGAGAAAGCGGAACTTGTTTCTGGCATATGCCCTGTAGTGTTACTGGAGGTCTCTCCCTGATTGGCTGCCACTTAATAAAGCGAGAGGGCAAACTGGGCTTGTTCTCTGATTGGCTAAGTACACAAGCAACATTCAGTTAAAATGCAGAGCCACTGTCCCAGGGTCTATGTAATAACAGCGAACGCCTAAAGGTGATCACTGTTATCGCACAGTCAGAGTGACAAAAATATTTTCAGCACTCTGACAGCCCCGGCGCACAGGACAACAGTGCCAGGACAGTTTTTAATGCTTTCTGTGGGGGACTGTGCCCCCACACACACCCTTCGTGGGGGGGCTTTGCATCCTGCACCCCTACTTAAGGATTCTCAACTCCAGTGGGGTGCATGTCGGGGTGTGAAAGCATTTAAAAAAAAAAAAAAAAAGGTTGGGCCGATGCACAAATCACACCAGCGCCTGGACCTGAACCCACACTCTTCACCCATGCCAACCCCCGACACCCATAACGCAGCTTGGCCATCCACCACAGCGCCACCCCCTACAGCCCCTCCCAGCCCACGCTCACCGTGCTCGCTTCCCTGCCACGTACACATAGCGACAGCCTGTCACCCAGTTTGCCCACCCCCATCCGGTCGCCCTACCCTCCCATCGCTGTGAGGAATTGCGCCGGGAAGGAGTCACCATTACAGACTGCACCCTTCCTCATGTGCCCACCTTACAGGATACCACTGTCCCATTATTGTTCTTGGCTAGTCAGAATGAAGTCACTGACCCATTATTATGTCTGCTGCCTGGTTATTGCAGAATAACGAGACAGTAACTCAGCAATCTGATAGTCTAAGAACTATTTTTTTTTTTTTTAGTATCAAATTCAATAATATGAGTTCCGTGAGTGCTCTTTGCTCTGTAAGCATGGTTCCCCTTGTGGCCTTCGAGTGTTAGAATAGCTCAACCTTGCTTCACTGTCCTCGCACTCGAAAATGCATGTGAATCTATACTTACTCAACAGTGAGTACCTACAGCACTAGTATTAACACATACAAGGCACTCCCAATTATTTTATTTAAAATTTTGGTTACCAGGAAAGGCACCCTGCACCAGTGCTTGTTTCCAGGTGCGACCCGAGGAGCAAGGGATACATGTACAAAACAGTGGTAGACTAATCACCCCCTAGGGACATGTAGCATGAGAGGGTGAATAACAGACAGTTAATGTAACCCCTGCTTGTGCCTTATTACATAAGAAAACTACATCAATGATAAAGGATATACATAATATAAGTACAGTACACACAATTGGAGATAGCACAACAAGGTCAAGGGTGGTGTGCCTGATGAGGAAATAATTGTGCCAGGATTAAGAAGAGTGGGAGAGGGCAGAAACTGCACCGTAGGTTTAAAGAAACAGAATTCCACACCTTCAGGCCAAAGTTAGGAAATGCAGGTTTACCTATGGTACTGCAAGAATACTCTGTACGAGAGACTCCTCTGACAACTTGCATGCTAAATAAAAACAAAATAAAGTAATAAGCTGCACAAGCTCAAGACCAACAGAAGAGCGCAGACCTGGGGCCAGATTTTCAAAGAGCCTAGCACAGCCCAGAGACTAAGTCCCTGTGCGCAACTTCCTGGTGCTGGTAGAAATCCCCACACCAGTGAAAATGCTATTTTCTGTATGTAGTGAGCATGGGCAACAGTTCTGTTTTTTTTTTTTTTTGGGTGCTCGTAAAAATGTGTGCCGGTAGCCAACATTTTTTCCACATCTCCATAAAAATATTGTGGAAAAGACTGAAAAAGGCAATTGTTTTGAAAACTGAGCGCATGTGGAAAAAACTGCGGTTGCACAAGGAAACCCTTTCTTACGTAACGTTTTTCCACACATGTGCAATTTTTCTACTTTTGAAACTATGGCCCCTGGTTTTACAGGCCTAACAGTCTGGCTATCACTTATGTTGTTGGGGATTTCTTACCTTTTCTGCTCTACTATACAGGAAAGATGAGATAGAGAGAGGGAGAGGGCTGCTGCCAAGTGTGTGTGTGTGTGTGTGTGTGTGTGTTTTGGGGGAGCAGGGACGAGAACTGTATCCCAATGTGCTTCACATTCCAAGAGTGGCAGGATAGAGAATGCTACAGCCATGAGGTTGGGTGGTTGGAACCAACACTCTATCCCAGATTCTCTAAATCCAGGAAGGGGGGGAGAGAATGAGCACATTGAATTCTTGCCATGTATACCAACATTGTCATTACAAGACCAGCCTTGTTGGTACAAGCCAAATCTTATCAATTCAAGCAGGTATGTTATTTTATTTATAATCCTGGATTTAGTATCAGTTTTAGAACACGGCAAGGATAATATTGCTGATCTGACCACAAATGTGTAGCCTAAAGCATTCTGACCCTGTTAAAATATGGAATAAGGAACTCATAAACTTGATTAACCAAATGTTTCTATTATACCTGAGTAGGCTGAGGAGGTCACATGATGGCATCTAGCTAGGCAGCTGCTTGACTCTGAGCTCTCCCCTCCAGTCGCCGTTTTCTGCCAGTTTTTTGTGTCATCTGGGCACCAAACTCTGAAATTTGCACCGGAGGTGTTTGGATATCGTGCCTACTACCAGTAAACCGACTTTGTCCTCGGAGAAACTGATTATTTTGAAGGGATGGAGGTGGATGCGAAGCAGGCCTCGGTTAAACACACTCCCCCTGCATCCCCTGAGAAGCTATCCAAGAAGCAGCGCAATCAAGGCCCTGCCAAATTGGAACGGAGTGGGGACAGACCGAGGCTGGCTACTCCTCTGACAGAGGATAAATTTCTCCAGGAACTGACCCCTGTGAAGGATATTCTTAAGGAGCTGGCTGGTGAGCTGAAATCACTGCATAGTGATCTGTCGTCAGTCTCCACCAGAGTTTCAGACATGGAAGCCAGAGTTATCTCATCAGAGCAGTGGAAATCCAGAACTGATGTGGAAGTTGCTGAGCTCAGGCAACAGATTAAAAAGTTACAAGCGAAAACGGAGGATTTGGAGGGACGTAGTCGCCGGAACAATCTACTAATTTTAGGCCTGCCGGAGATGGAGGAAGGGCCGGACCTAATGGCCTTCTGCAGAAGTTTCTGTGAAGATCAGAGGCCCATCTCCTATCAGTCCCTCCTATCATCTAGAGAGGGCCCATCGTTCGCTAAGGCCCAGGCCCCATCTAGTTCTCCCCGGAAGCCTATTATCGTTAAATTCTTAAGCTATATTGAGAGGCAGCATGTGTACTGAAATCCCGAGAACTAAAGGAGATCCTTTGGGGCTCAACCAGAATTGGTGTCACGCAGGACCTTCCTAAAGAGACTAGAGAAAAGGGCAGCCTACCATCCGGGTTGTTCAGAAGCTAATAGCAGCTCCATTCCTTCGATGATCTACCCGGCGATTTTAAAAGTTACGGTTGGAGGCTCAAAAACACAGTTTCAACTCTCCTGAAGCGGCTTCAAAGGAGCTAGCCTCCAGACTACCAGAGCTGTTTAAATCTGCCGGATGAATGAATGACTTTCTATTTGCTATGCTATGGCATTCGGATGATCCTGTGTTTCCAATTTCATTGAATGGACATGTTTTATTATTATGTGGTTGGGGCCTTCTTTCTCTCTTGGCTGGGCTGTCTGGACGGATGGGCCTGCGGGCTAAGCTTTCCTTGAACCTCTCCCTGACTAAATTATCTCGCTTACTCTATTCTATTTCCCTCTCTCGCTTCTATTTTCTTTCTTACCTTGGCTGTTTTCCCATGGTCTGAATGGGTGAGGGGTGTTCTCTGGGTGGTGTTGGGATCTTTCTCGACGGGCCTGGCCATTCGTGCTTGAGGCGGAACTTTTTTTCCATTTGTTCCTGGTTCCTGGGGGGACTTCCTGGCGGGAGGACCGATCCCGGTCCGGCTGGTTTTTGGGTCCCCTCGGAAACAGCGTCCCAATGTCGAGAATTTTTTACCAGCTGGAGTTTTCGGGGTGTGGGACATTCCTATGGACTGTTTCGGATGCCTGGTAGGTGGCTTTCTCAGTTCTTTGTCTCTGGGCTGTCGAAGGGGTGTGCTTTCTATGGTATGTATTTCAGTGGATGGTGTTTTCTTTTATAGTGGGGGGGTGCCTTTTTTGGCTCTATCTTTTTTTTTCTGGTTGCAAGCCTTTACTGCCTTTCCCCTTGCTAATTCACCTCTTCATAATTTATCCCTGTCATTGCTGGTGACTGGCGGGGAGCTCAGATCATGGTGCTTGTTTGCTGGATGTGGTATCATGAGCCAAATGAAGGGGGTCGCTAACTCTCCCGGTGGTGGGGCTAGTAGGTTTCATTATAGGGGGTGTCGGGCGTATGTTTTCACTGGCCTGTTCTGGAGGTGTTTTCCTTATTGCTGTGTGCATCTTACACTGGGGTTTCCGGGGTTCGCAAATGGGGTTGGGGGGTCAGAACCTCTGTGTTTTGGTTTGTTTAAAGGATTACTCCTGTTCTGCCTCTTGTTGTAAATAGTTACTTGTGGGTTTTGGGGTTCTTTTGATTTTGGGGTGGGTTGGTGGGTTTTGTGAGTGTTATTTGCTGGTGGATTTTCAAAGTTGGGGTCGGGGTTGATCTTTCATTGAAGATTTTGCATTGGGCTTTTGGAGCTGGTTTTGATGGGTGGGCGGGGGAAGGGAATGGTGATCGCTCTCCTCTGTATTTTATACGGCATCTGGTTAAGTAGGACATGCTGTTATGGGGGGGATTATGCTTTTTGTAATCCTTGTCTAGGGTTGTTTCGGACTGGGGCTTATTCTGGGGTTAATAATATTGGGCTGGGGAAGTATAAGGGGGCCAGCTTAGTCTACCAATTTAGCTCAGTGTGTTGTTTCTGGGGGATTAGAATGGTGGGGTCCTCCCTGTGGGGACTAAAGCTTGGTCTGCCTGGGTATTATAAGGTATTCCCAGCCTTTTCATTTGGGGTGTACCTATTTTCTCTCTATAATCCTGAATGTGTCTGGATATTTGGTTTTTGCATACTGTATTTAAAATGGCTATGAACACTTTCAAAATAGCTTCTTGGAATATACGCGGACTTAGGGATCGGGTCAAACGGTTGCAGATGTTTAATCACTGTTCACTATTGCAAATTGATGTTCTTTTTTTGCAAGAAACGCATTTAAGCCATGATGACACCAAGCTATTATCTCGTTCTGGTTTTCTCAATCCTATCTAGCGGTAATTCTTGTTTTAGTAAAGGGTGGCGGTTCTCGTTAAGAAGCATGTTTTATTTGAAAGAGCGATTATATCAGACCCAGAGGGAGGTTTATTTTGGTCAAAGGTACTCTTAATGGGGGCAATGTTGTTCTGGGCTCTATATATGGTCCGTGGGGAAATCCAGGATTTTATGTCCCTTGCTGATAAATTGTCTAACTTTCTTCCTGCCCAGTTTATATTGGGAGGGACTGGAATATTCCTGTTCACCTATTCTAGATAGAGACCCTCAGGATAGGCGCCTTCCTCTCGGCTCATAGAGCCTTTCTGGAACTGAGGTCGCTGCTAGGTTTATGTGACCCCTGGAGGCTTGCTAATCCTTCTCTCCGAGCCTTTTCTTTCCTTTCTCAGTCGCATGGTACCAAATCTAGGTTAGACATGGTTTTAGTTAGTATTTCCTTTCTCCCGAGTCTCTGTTTATCCGGCATTGACCCAATTATCCTGTCGGACCACGCCATCGTCTGGATCAAGCTTTCCTTAGCCCCGGATTTCTCCCGGGATTCGGTTTGGCGGTTGAATACTCAACTGTTGAAGGATCCTCAAAATGTGTTGGATATCAGCTCCCTGATTTCCCTCTTTCTGGCGGATAATCTTAATTCCACTCCAAGGCTGGACATGGTTTGGTCTGCCTTGAAATGCTATCTCAGGGGTGAGCTTATTAAAATGGCTTCCCTTAGGAAGAAAAAGAGGCTGGCAAACTCTTTATCTTTGATGGGTAAAATCAGGGATTTGGAGGTCCAGTATTCTTCAACTTCTTCTCTAACTGATCTTAAAGAGCTTTTATCAGTTAAGAGTGAATATATGATTCTTTTGAAGGTGAAAACGGAATACTGCTTGTTAAACACTCAAGCTAAATATTTTGATCATGGGGAGAAATCCGGTAAACTCTTGGCTCTGCGTTTACGGGCATTGGAAAGCTCTAGGATTATTCCTCTTGCTCTCTTCATCCGGTGCGGTTGTCTCTTCACCCAGAGGAATTGCCCATATTTTTAAGGAGTACTATCTGGACCTTTACAGTAAATCTCCTGTATCACACTCTATCTCGGAGTTAAACGAATATTTGAGGGAGATTGACATTCCTTGCTTATCAGAGGCCCAGCAGGCTATTTTGTTGGCCCCTATCTCGTCGGAGGAGATTGAGAGAACCATTGCTTCCCTTGCTTCTGACCGAACACTGGGTCCTGATGGTCTCCCTGCTAATTTTTATAAGGTCTTTGCCAAAGACTTGGTACCTACTCTCCTTAAGTTATATGAGTACCTATCTGTATCTCCGGATGTGGACCCCACATTGTTTGAGGCTATAATTGTTTTAATTCCTAAGCCTGATAAGATTCTCACGGATCCAGCAAATTACAGACCTATTTCTCTTCAAAATTATGACATGAAAATTCTTGCTAAAATATTAGCTGAAAGAATTAGGATGGTTTGGTCTGGTCTGCTGAGCCCTGAGCAGGTTGGATTTGTCCATGGTAGATCTGCGGCCGATCATTTGAGGACCCTGTCACATATCTCTCAATATGCCTAATCCGTTTCATATCCGGTTGCTCTAGTCTCTCTCGATGCTGAAAAGGCCTTTGACCGCGTGGATTGGTCCTTTCTCTGGTCAGTTATGGAGAGAATGGGTTTTCCGCCTGCTTTTCTAAATAAGATTCGGATGTTTTATAGTTGCCCTTCCGCTAGAATCTATTGTAATGGGGTGTTTTCCTCCCTCTTTCGTTTACATACCGGCACCAGACAGGGATGCCCTCTCTCCCCTCTGTTATTTAATTTGTATTTGGAACCATTGCTCATAAGGCTTAAGGCTTCTCCCCAGGTTAGGGGGGCTCAGGTTACATCAAAGGGAACTGGTTCTTTCTGCTTATGCAGATGACATTCTTCTACATTTAACAGATCCAGCTGAATCTTTGAAGGCGGTGATTGGAATTATTGAGCGGTTCGGTGTTTTCTCTCATTATAGATTGAACATCTCCAAATCTGAAATCTTTCCTCTTAATGTATATACTAATAAACACGAATTTTCCTCCTTTGGGATGAGATGGACCCCTAGATCTATTAAATATTTAGGGATTTATTTTTCTACTGATCTTTCTCTTTTGAAAAAGTTAAATTTGGATAGAGTCAAGGACTTGGTCTGTCAGGATTTACAGCGATGGTCAGCTCTTCCCATCTCACTTTGGGGTCGAATAAACATTCTTAAAATGAACGTCCTCCCCCGGATTTTTTTACCCGTTGAATTTGGTTAACCTCTGGCTTCCCATCTCCTATTTTCAGCAGCTTCATGCGCTTTTTTCTAATTTTATTTGGCAGGGGAAGGGGGTTAGGCGCTCCTATGCCAAACTATCGCTTCCTAGAGAGAAGGGTGGTCTTAGATTACCTAATCTCCTGTTGTACCATTGGGCGGCTCACCTCTCTAAGCTGGGAAGATGGTTCTCTACGGAACCAGACTCATCCTGTCCAATCTGGCTCCAGCTCGAACGCGCCTCTCTCTCTGAGACTAAACTAGACAGGTATGCTCTATTTTATGTACCCCCAAAGGTACTCTCACATTAGGTGCGGATAGTGTAATGATGGTTGCTCTTAAGTCACTCGAGCAATGTTTAAAGTCCTTCCGTATCTCCGCTATCTCAGACCTGGGACAACCGGTAGTTCGTAATCCCAGTGTTAAGCTGGGTACTTCATGGGTTGCCTCGGAGTGGCTCCCGCAAATCAAGGAGGCCAGACTTGAGCATTTTTTTAGCAGGGACTCACTTCTTTCTTCCGGTAATATTCTGGGGAAATTTGATATACTTAGGAGAGATATCTTCAAAGTCTATCAACTGAGGCATCTGATCAGTCGGAGATTTGGTACCAATTTTAGGGACTCGGTTGCCTATCCTTTCTTTTCTGGAATTATTAATCTCGCTTCCCAATCCCATCCTATTTCTTTGATATATTCTTTCCTTTTGAATTATAATTCACAGGAGACGGTTGAAGGCTCGGGTGTGGGCACATCTTTACCTGATATTTCCCAGAATGGTCTGGTGTATGGAAAGATCTCCATAGATACCATACCCAGGATAGGTTGCGGTTAACGCAATATTATATTGTCAATAACCTCTACTATACTCCTGCTAAACTCTTTCAGCTCAAGAAGGTCTCTCACTCAAAGTGCTTTAGGTGTTTGCAAGGTGATGGTAACTTAATCCATATGTTCTGGGATTGCCCCAAAGTTGCCCCCTTGTGGTCTCTGATCCGGGATTATCTTGATCCTCTTCTGGGTCTGTCCGTTTTTTTCTGTCCTGAGATATGTATTTTGGGTGAATTCTCCCGTATAGACAGTGTCGAACGTAGATACCATATGGCTCTGGTGTCTATGGCTGTTAAAAAACTGGTTTTAAGACATTGGACTGACCAATTGGCCTTGTCATTTGCCGATTGGTTGACTGAACTGGTTTCATACCTTCAATCAGAGAGGTTGATTGCTAGTCTTAAAGGTCGCTTGGACCTGTTTCAGAGGAGGTGGAGTAAACTCCAAGCCCTGTGTCTGCTTTAATTTATATAATTCTGGGACCCGATTCCTTCTGTCTGCCTTTTATTTTAAGATTTATGTTAATTCTTGTTTTCAGGATTGTATTGCTCTTTTATAGATGTCAAGTTTTGAAGTGTTATGATGATATGTTGTTATGTCCAGACGAAGCTTTGTTTTTGTTGGTGCAACCCGGTGGGATGGGGGGAAGGAATGGTTGTGGGAGGTTGGATGTTCAATGTTGAATAATGTTTTGTTTATTTGTGGTTGGGTGGGTTGGATGGGACTGTGGGTGGGTCTGGGG
Organism: Neoceratodus forsteri; assembly: GCA_016271365.2. NCBI lineage: Eukaryota > Metazoa > Chordata > Ceratodontiformes > Ceratodontidae > Neoceratodus > Neoceratodus forsteri. The sequence goes on along the minus strand of CM028136.1, from coordinate 630,871,210 downwards.
TCTGGGGGTGGGAGGGATTTTATATTATGTTTCTTTTTCGTAGGGGGTTGGGACGTGGGTGGGGGAGGTGTAGTTCTTTGGTTGTACCGTTCATCTCAATGTTTTCTTGTACTTCCTTGGTGTGTTTTGTATTATGGTGTTGTTGTTTTGTTTTTTCAAACTAAATAAACTTAAATTAAAAAAAAAAAAAAAAAATACCTGAGTAGGCTGCTGGCACCCCCAGATTTATGTATATATTTCTAAAGTTTTACCAAGAAGTGGGAGGCACCAGACCACTTTCTGATGTGTTTTTATTTACACTGTGTACAAATGTCTAACCTACAGCAACAACCATATGTAACAAGTTCTGGCCAGAGCCGATATGGCAGTGGAGAGCTTTTGGGATGCTTTTACCCATTATTTCTAATGAATTTGCACAATGCAGATCTGTGAAGAGGCAATTTGTGGTCTTCCTTTTACACATTTTTGCAATGTGTTTTCCTAGAATATGCCTGCTGATTGCTATATATTTAGCCTGGATAGATCACAGAAGAAATGGCATTTTATTTTCAGTGGGGCTGTACATCTACACAATATTATGCTGCATTGTGTAAAATCAGAATGCACTAAAAACAATATTTTACATCTGGGGGGATATATTAAATATCAGATCGATGCATGAGCAGAAAGATGCATTGCACAAAGAAGAAGCACCGTTCGGCCCTGATACAACATTCAAAGAGAATGCGCCACTGGTACAGAGTGTGCATACAGTGGAGCCCACCAGGATGAAGCATAGCACTGCAGAATTCTGCAGTAGAGTTACTGCAGCAAACAACGCAGTTTCAAAGGAAGTTAATCCCTTTTGTCATGCAGCAAACCTGTGACACTGTGCTTCATCCTGGCGGGCTTCATCATTCCTGTTGAAAATGTGACCATGGACAGGAGTCGCAGTGCAGGCAGCTGCCAAGTCAGGTGCATCCAGGGTGACCCTGACTGAATACCTTCCAGGTGGAATGCATGGCACATACCGGTATGCACTGTAGGCCCCAAGGACGATATTCAGCCCAGGAATGCAAATGAACTAACTGAGCATTCAGGGTGCAAAGGGGCCTTATGCTTGTTCATTACCAATTCATTTGCATGTTGGCATGGGGATGAACGCACCGGAGCAGATCTCTCCCCCAAGCCCCTACCCTGATTGTTCCCATGTGGGACAGGCCATGAAGTCTCTGGTGGTATAGTGGCACCCCCTACCTGTTCCACCAGCCCTGATTGTACCGAAGTCCAGGCTCTATCGGTTCCATATTGTAAGGTTCCCAGTGCCATCCCTAATTGCTCCTGAATACACTTACAGTCTATGTCCATAGTGTAGTGGTCCCCGCTCCCCCTCAACAGTGCACAGACATCCCTCTCCCTGCCCCCAGTCCATTCCGTTGCGACGACTGGCTCTGTAATGGGTGGTACCACTTTTGTTGGCGGGTGGCAGAGCACTCGCAGTAGGATGCTGTAATGTGTTATATATAGGCATGAGTTGTGTGTGGGTGATAACACCCAGTGACCATACTCTTCAGGCACTCGCATGCAGATCCATCATCCTGGTGCTATCGCACTGCTCAGTGTGGGTGACTGCCGATTCTGTACCTACTCACACGGGTCCAAAAACAGGCATGTTGCAGTCGGCCTCCCATTAGTTTGTACAACTGGGGAACTGCAGATGAACTATCTATAGCCTGAGGCGTACACTGCAAATGGCATTACAGGATACCGCACCCTATGGCACTTGTGATACTTTAGAAGTCTGGAGGGCGGCATGTTACACAGGGGAACAGAGGAGAGTGTGGACTTGCAGCAGTGTATGACAGCAGCAAGATACAGCATTGACAAGGCATGCATTGGAGTTATGTAAATTCCCTCTTCAGTTTGCCAGATATGTACACACAGCTGCATACACTGGTGGATCCGCAGCTGGCATGGTGCCCCAATGCACGGTACAGACAGTTGGGTCATTTCAGAGTGCAGGCCCCCAGCCCGAGTTCATTGCAGTCAATGGCTGGCCATGGCATGGTGTGAAGGGCATTGCCAGTCTTTGCAACAGGTTGGGTATGGGGGGGGGAGTGAGGGTGTCTGTGTACAGGGGCAGTGGATGGGAGTCCTCTAGACTATGGATATGGACCATGGTTTCCTCTGGTGCAGTCTGGTCTTGGGGGGGGGGGGCCCTACACTATGGAGCTCTTCAGGGATTGAGTTGGCTAGATTGGGGATGGAAAGGGGGTGCCTCTAATCTACCAGGGCTGCTGCGCACCTGGGTGCACATCTGCAGCCTGCCTGTGGATGGCTGGCAGGGTTAGGCCAGCTATTCGTGGCCTGACTGTGGGCCGCAGTGCTCTGGACTGTGAGAGGCACATTCCTACTGAATATGCTGCAGCATGGCATATGCATGGGATTGCCCCCTTGACTTGAACGGCATACCACTTGTGTGTGCCCTGGCACAATCCCTTGTGACGGCGCATCTCGCACGTTTGAATATCGTGCTGTTGCGCATTGTTGGAGTTGTGCAGCACAGCTCCCTTTTTCACTGGGATGCGCTGCATATCTCCTTTGAATACGGGGACCCTGGACTAGGTAGCCTGAATACATTATAAAAATGGTAAAATCATGACCCCACTGAAAACAAGATAGTGCATCTAATGTGGGACAACCTGAGTAAATACAGTTTAAAAATGTGTAAATGAACATCCCTGTGACAATGAGATGTAGCATTTCCCCTGCCCTATCTAGGATACAAAATATAGGATAAGAAATATTCAGTGCTCCCAGATCCAAATAACCATTACTCTGTAAGAAGCCCTGATTTTCCTTGTGTTTTCTGAGCAAAAGGCAGAATCAAATCCCTGTAAATTTTTCCATAAGCCACTGGTTCTTTATTTATGACTTTGTTCTTTATTTATTATATCAGCTGCCTTTTATTAGGGAAAGAGCTCTGATTTGCTACTCAGTATTAATATTATATGTCACGATGGCCTTGGAATGATTTGGATTTATATGCTATGCATAAGGCATAATGGGGGACTATATGAAATAATAAATATCACGTTCATTTTTTCCTGAACTGTACTCAAAAATTAGTAATCAAGTCAAACAATCTTTCAAAAGATACTAGTAATGTCTGTAAACAAATTTATTGCAAATAAAGACATTTATTTATATATACGCACACATACAAATGCTATTTTTGCATCTTATAGTTGTTAGTTTTCAGACGAATTCTCATAGGCTTTTTTCTGTCCACCTGATGGAATATTTAATGAGTTAAGTAAATGTTATTATTTTATCAAGGCCCTGATCCAGCAACTCAGTAAATACACACTCAGTATATCATATTATAAAATGACTAAAACAGTCTTCTGTTTGCAGTTGTTTGATCAGGAATTTTATAAATGGTATAAGTTATTTTTGTCACATCTATGTTGGTCCAATAAAAGGTATCAAATCAGTTGCTTCTGTATCACTCATAGTTTTCAGCAGTTAATTCATTAGATGAGGTCTCCCTTGACTGTTTCTCCACCCCCCCCACACACACACACACACTCACTCTTACTGCAAGAGATCTCAGTAGCTCTTTTCTGTTATGTTTGGGAAGCAGGCGGCAGCCCTTTCTGTCTAAAATGGATTTATGTATTTAGTCTGGGTAGTTAACTGAAAACTTGGCATTTTATCAGATAGGTCTTGAGAGGTTAAAAACAGTGTAAATCTTTACAGAATTTGCTGGCAAAGGGTAACATTTATGAGGTATGAATCTTTCTTGAATGATATTCATCCTCAACTGAATTAGTAGCAAAAAATGTTTCAATGCTAATCATTTAAATGTGCAAGCTGTTGCATTTTGAAGGGGGTAAACAAATCTTCAGTTTAATAGGCAACCAATATTTAACAAGCTGTTTCAGTTTCCTAATGGCCATCTGATAAGCAGCTTTGAGTTATGTCTCCAACATTCTAAACAGAAAGAAGGGATTATTTTATTTTAGTTATAGTGATTTGTAGATGTGGAAGGATACATTGAAATGTCCAAAAAAATGAGTTCCACGAAACTCCATTTTCAAGCTACAGATGGCAAAATGGCTGTAGACTCCGCCCACAGCCATAAAAAATATTAAGGTGTCCGATAGACAAACCCTGGAGTAAATACAATTTTAGAAACAGAATATAAATTGGATGTATTTTTGTGCCATTTGTTTCTAATTCTGTTTGTAGTTACTGAAACCTTTTTACATGCATTTTGTTGCTTTAGGTCTATGTTTTTGATGTTGGAGGGAAAGACTGGCGGCAATACAACTGGACTCAGGTTACAACGGTGGCGGCCTTTGGGAAGTACGACCCTGAGCTAATGTGCTATGCACATTCAAAAGGAGCCCGAGTAGTTTTAAAAGGTGCCATATCTAATAAGTCTGAATTTTGAACAGCAAAGAACACTAATCAAGTAAAGAACTCTTCTTGCTTTTTGAACAGGGAGTTGTGTGTGAATAACCTACAGTGGGATGTATATTCTAAATTGATGTACTGTATACCCTGAGGATGATGAGGCATTTACGCCAAGTGCCTTTACACTCTTGGGATGTGCATCCATCCATTACTGCACACCCTGGGATAAGTTATTACACTTACAAAACATCTAACTGGTTTTAGTAAGCATGTTTTTTGGGCTATAAAAAAAAATCAGACACGGGACTATGTACCACTGTAAAAATCAATGCACAGTCATGTGATCAGTATCGACTAATCAGGCTTATTATTTTTTAGTGCTATTTTGTAAGATGTATTATACAGTTTTAAATTTATGTATAACACATGTGTCCATTGTATAATTGCAAGGAGGACCTCCAGGATGTGGGTAATTGGTATTTCTTGAAGATACATAATCATGTAAGTGTAACCCAGGTCACCATGTATACATAGGATACAGCCCCTGCCTTGCAAGCTCAAGGGGCTTGGGCTCTGTTTTGACCTGACGGGGGGGTTCTTTTCCCATTAAAGGTTAGTTAGCGAGGTGCCTCCACCCAGAGAATTAGTTAAGTGGGCCGGGTGACAGAAGGTACAGCCCCCTTGGATGATGTACCTACCCACCTCCCCTTGCAGTCGCACCACATGTGGAACCCAGTGAATAAGTGTAGTGCTTCGCTATGCGTGCAGTTACTGGCTGTAGCTAATAATATACTCACAACTCAGGTTAACAGCAAATAATTTATTAAACAAAGGGGTACAGGGGGTAAGGGATGCAAAGATAAAATAGCTGTTCAAAATATTTGATGTAACCAATAAAAACAGGAATAACAATAACAGTGTCCACCCCCAACAATACACACAGTATGGCCCACCTCCCCTCTGGTACCAGTGTTCCCCAAAGTCCTGACTGGGGAGCGGTGGGACATGAGAGAGAGTTCCTCCTTGGAGGACCAAAGCCCCTGGGGATAAAAACTTGAATTAAAAAAAAAAAAAGTCCTGACTCGGTACCCAGATGATGTACAGTGCAGGCCTGAAAAGGTACAGCTGGGTGGCCAGCATTTGTGTACTTCTAGATAAAACAGTAACTTGGCAAACTATTTACAAATATCCCCAGGTCAGGGCAATCCCTGATGCTACTCATGGTCCTGGAGATACCAGTCAAAACGCTTTCAAGCCGAAAGATGAAACCTGCTCTGTCTGCAGCATTCAGGATCTCTTGGAACTTTCAGGGACTCTCTGCAGAAATGCAGGTCTCTTTGGCTGGGTTGCAGTTCTGGGCTGTCCTGTATCTCTCTGGATTGGATCAGTTGGAGGATCAGGAGCCACACATCCCACCCACCAGTCCAGGCATCCATCCCAGTGGGTGGGGTGATGGGCAGTGTCCTGCTGTGACACTGCCTGGCCGATCCCACCAACTGCCCACTGTCTGGTCACCTTCTCCTGGTACACAGGAATGCAGGCTGTAAAAGGCTTCAGCCAAACTGCAGGCTGGCAGCTGTGGCACCAACTTCAGCAGGAACGAAGTCTCTGGATATCCTGCCAGGTTGTAGTAGGAATCAGTCACTCAGATTCCAAGCTTTTCAGTGCTCTGGTTTTGGAATCGCAACACAGTTTTCACCTTGCTTTGCTTGGGCTATGGGCTGTGAAAGCCCCATGTAGGCCTCCAAACTTTTTCTCAGAGCGCACAGCAGTGTGTCCTCTCACACTTAAAGCTCCCAGACAACTGTTCAGTTGGATCTGTCCAGGTTTCTGGATCAGATCAGAGTCTGTCAATCAAGCTGTCAATCCATCTAATTAATATACAGAACAACCATTCAACGCCCGATTGTTTGGGGGAAAAGGCACTAATACTTAGTCTTCAGCTTTTCCCAAGAGTCCCCCTTTTGTAGTCTTTTGGGTTTCTGGTTTTCTCATTGGCTGCAGAGCAGGTCAAAGGTAATAAAGATGGCTGCTTTGCAATCTGGCAGTCCAGTTTAAATCAGCAGTCCCAACTTTAACTGTATTTTTGCAGACAAACTGCAAACCTCTGACATTAATTGCCTGCAGGGTTTGATAGCTGTCCCTCTGCCCTGCTGTCCAGTGGCAGAGTGGGCATGCATGGCTGAGTCTCCCCCTGCCTGTTGCTAGAACCATAGCGCTGGTCCCCCAATCGACAGGCAGAGCATACATACACAGTACAGCGTCAGCTGGTCTTAAAGTGACGGTGTCCAAAAGCACTTTTACAGTGTTCAGATTCTTTTCTTCCCCAGTGTGTCTCCAAACCCCTGCTTATGTCTTAGGGCCCCAGAGTCGGAAAACACAAAGGAGATATTTGCTGAGCCGACTGGGCAGCTTTAACACTAAGCGCCATATTGCTGTCAGATCTGTGAGCAGCCTGCAGCAGTTTGCACTTTCGAGCAGTAGGCAGCTCAAATGTGTGCACACAGAGCTGCATGGTGCTGTATGGGCTTGCTTAGCGCTAACTGCACTATACCACTGGCTAGCTCTTTTAAACTTTAACACACAGCTCCTCCAGACACCCTCAGCAAAACGGGCAGACAGGGGCCAGCAGGAGCAATAAAGGGGCACTGCTGGACCTGGATGGCGAGACCAGATGGCTGAGAGGCAAACCGGGAGGGGTTGCATAAGAACTGTTACAAACATTTTTAGCAAATCTGAAATCACACAGATACAGTCATTAAAAAAGTGAACATGAAACACGAGTTGGTCTGTTGATTAAAGGCCTATCCCGCTTATAAGAAAAAGCTAGCGTAATACTGTTTTACTTATCATCTGATGCTTTCACTTCCATAACCTGAAAAAATATGGGAAGATTTAGGTTTCCCCACAGGGAAATGAGAATCTTATGTAGTGCAATTAGACCAGTTTGTAGGTGCACTTTCATATCAAAACTCTTTCCACTATTATTTAATGTCTCTGTGTATGAACCGAAAATCTGAAAATGTTTAAAAAATTGTCCTAAAATGTTTTGAAGTCTTTCCACTGATATAGTGAAGACACATTGTTAGTATATTGATACAGTATACGTCTATTTAGACTAAGGATTTAGCTGAAGTGTATTACTAGTTGTATATTTATGTATACCAAGGGAGAGCAATACATTTGCAGAATAAATCGTTATTTTACTTGTCAACGTAGCTGCTAGTAAAGTAACAGTGAAAAAGCATATTATTACCAAAAGCTTTCAATATTACTTTGCTAGAAAGCCAAATTGTGATATTTTACTAGTAGCTGTGTTATTTGAATTGCATGGTATACATCAGAGATTCTGTAAGGTGGCTTACAATATAATTATTATTCAGTGTAGACTGTTTCAGTCATTGCTCTTTTACACTCGTGGCTCCGCTTTGTTCAGCCACTCATTGCAAGTGAACAGTGACAGCAACATTCCACATGGAATAACTATCATACCATACATTAAGCTACTTTATACAATAATTCCAAACTCAGGTCATTGGCATCACAAGTGGTAGTCCTAATGCTGTGCCATTGGGCCAGCCTGCTTTACTGGTATCTAAATATATCTTGTCATCTGCCTTTTCCCAGCTAGTTCCTTTGATACTTCTTCAAAAATATCCAACAGGGCATCTGCCTGTGACATTGACATCTCTAGTTCGGGAATGAACTTGGGAGTCAGATGGCCGGCTGGGGGGAGAAGGATTGAGCGTCCAAGGGACAGCTGTCCTTCTCTGGGGGCTGAGTGTCTGCTGCAGTATGGACCCCTGGTGGAGGCCGGGGGCTCAGCTGCAACCAGCACCTGGATTAGTGGGAGGCGGGACAGACGTCAGGTTCGTCCCATGGATGTCATTGATCGTCCCACCTCCCGGGAAGCACAGCATTGTAAAAATGGTCCCACTGCTGACAGATGGCACCCCACGCTGGGCCATGCACTGCCGACTGGACTCCTGCTACTATCTCTGACATAAAGTCTGACCATCTCTACAGGCGGCCCCGCCTCTGGGGGGTAAGCTGGGGGGTGTTCAGGGAGTTGGGAGTCTCGCGGTGTGAGTCGTGGCAGAGCACATGGCCGATGCATCCGGCAGCAGACCTAAAAAAAAAAATCCAACAGTTTAGAAAGACATTGGGCCAGATTTACAAAGATCGGCACTAGCTGTGTCAAACAGCAGCTTGTGCCTATCTCTGGTGTGCCAGAGACCCTGCATGTGATTCGCTATTGGGAGGGGTCCTGGTGCCACTGTCCCAGATGCAGCCACCTCCACTCCCCTGCACCAATCAGAAGGTGCATGAGAGGAGAATGACGGAGGCTTGTGGCAGCTCATGGCCCTTTGGTTGACAAGCCAGTCAGCAGTATGCTAGTGGGAACATACAGTGTGGGAGGGCGGCTGGGGTGGTCATTGCTATGTCAGGCACTGTTCTGTACTGGGGCTATGGGTACACTCTTGGGTGCATGCTACAAGTGTCCTCTTGTCTGGGGGTGTCGGTACCCTGACAGCTAGCGGGGTGTAGGGGCCAGGCAGAGGGTGCCAATGCTATGTGGCAACATAGCTTGGGCTGCCTGCATACAGGGCATGGCATGGGGGGGCAGAGCTAATCGCACTTACATGTGGCAGCATGCATTGCGGGGTGCCACCAACACGGTGCCCAGGGTGCATGGCCGCCATGGGTTCTGGTGAGGTGCATGGGTTGCTAGACCAGCCTTTTGCTGGTCTAAGCATTGGTGCCAGTGTCACTGGCTGCAGCGCTTCTTGAATCCCACCTTAGGAGATGTTGCAGCTGGGCAGCAAGCCCCCTAACGCTGTAGTGCACCCACCCTTCAGACGCAAGACTAGCGCAGGACCTGTTCAGTACACTGGACCCTGCCATCACCGCAGCTTCATTCCTAAATCAGGAACACCACAGTTTTTGACACAGGGTGCCCCTTGCATCAAATTCAATTGATGCAGGCACCTTGCGTCACCTTTCTGGCTTTGTGAATTGGGCCCATTATCTCTCCTTAGTGAAACCATGTTGAGTCTCCTTTACCGACTGGAATTCGACCAGATATTCCATAATCTATTCTTTAATCATCATCTCTAGTACTTTTCCCAAATAAAATTGGAGGCAGTATAGCGCAGTGGTCTAAGGCTCTGAGCTGCAAATCTGGTGACATCCAGCAGACCAGACCTGGGTTTGAATCCCACAGCTGCCACTTGCATACTGTGTGACCCTGAGCAAGTCACTTAACCTCCTTGTGCTCCCAGGTCGCTCCTGTAAAAAAGCTTTCAGCTTAGTGTGCTATACCTGGTTAAATAAATAAATAAATAAGTAATAAAATAAAAGGTCTGGCTCAACGGTCCAAGTTACGTGGGTAATTCTTACTTCCCTTCCCTTTTTAAAAAGAGGAATCACAGTCGCCCTCCTGTCTCCAGAAACTCAGCAGTTTCCAAGGTCTTATGAAAAATTGTTGCCAGAGTACCCACTATTACAGCCTTTAGCTTCTTGAGTACCCTGTGATGCATATTATCTTGTGCTTGTGCCTGTTCAGCTTCAGTTTGCCTATTTGTACAGCCACTAAGCTAGCAGTGATATCTGTTGTGCTGCAAACATCCTTCCCCAAATGTCTCCGTCAGATGTGGCAAGTCTTTTAACATCTCCACATGAAATACTGAAGTGAAATATTCATTTAGCGTTTTTACAAACAAGGCATAATCTGATATTGTTTCCACCACAGATTTTGTGCTCTGTGGTCCCACTCCTTCCAAAACTGTCCTCTTTCACCCTGAATTAATTAAAGGTTTTATATTGTTATATTTAATGTTTGTGCAAGCTACTCTTGTTTCCTTTTTTGCCAGCATAATTTCCGTGGTACATTTCCCTCTCTGTTCCTTCAAGAACTGCTGACTCCTCAGGGAAAATTTTTAAACCCATACTATTTAGATACAGGTTAGCTTGATGTCCTATACAGTCTGCTCCAAATATACCAACCGCGGTTAAATTGGGCGATCGGACAATGCGGGCATATAGTTAAAAACATTTGCCACTCCCAATAGATCCCCATTATAATGCCACCGTTTACAGAGCATTATGTCCGCCTGCTGTATCGGGCAGTTGTAGAGCATTTTTCACTATGTACTGACAGTTTTCACACCTGATTAGCTAGAGTTCTAATTGCTAATTCACCGTAAACCAGTTTGATGGCACACGTAAAAGAGGCGTTAGCTCCAGATTGGAGTGCCTAGTTTGTTCCTGCATGTCTTGTAACAATGCCCAGCAAATGGAAAAAGATGTCCCTCTGCCAAAAAAATGTATATCCTCAAACAGGTTGACGAAGTGCCCAAAGTGAGTCCCAGAGACCTGGCTCAGCACTTTAATTTGGCTAAATCCAGTGTGGCAGATCTATTGAGACAAAAAGAGCAGCTATTCAGTGACTGGACTAAAAATCAAAACCCCGACCACAAAGGAAGAAAGAGGGAAAGGATGGGGAGGTTGAGGCAGCACTTCCAAAATGCCCGGTGTCGGGACGCACTAATCAGTGGCCCATTGTTACAACAGAAAGCCCAGCAACTAGCCACTGCTCTCGGCTGAGAGGACGTTAACACTTCCAATGGCTGGCCTCAGAGATGGAAAGCCAGGAACAATATTGGTTTCGGAAGGGTTCATGGAGAAAAGTTGAACTCTGATACAGAAATTCATAGCAGTGGGTACAGAATGTTCTCCCAGGGATCCTGGAGGGGTACAAGCTGAAAACTGTTTTTAACTGTGACGAAACCGGTCTGTTTTATTGCTGTGTCAGGTATGGGACAATGGCTTTCAAAAGTGATCCGCTTCTTAGATCAAAAAAAAAAAAGAAGAGAATCTCTGTTCTCCTTTGCTGCAATATCGATGGTTTGGAGAAACTTCTGCCACTAGTTGTCGGCAAGTTGAGAAGCCCACGATGCTTCCATGGAGTTCACCATTTGCCAGTTGTTTACAGAGCCAATAATTCCTCTTGGGTGATATCGGAAATTTTTACAGACTGGTTGCAGTCCTGGGATCGAAATCTGAGGCAGTGCAAAATTGTCCTACTCTTGGACAATTTCTCAGGCCATTCCAATGTTACCAGGCTGAGAAACATACACCTTGTCTTTTTGCCTGCAAACACAACTTGCCTCATACAACTTTTGGACATGGGAATCGTCTATAGCCTAAAGCAGCACTATCTCCGTGCAATGCGTGAAAAAGTGTTGGACACCCTTGATGTGAACCATGAAATGAATGCTTCTCAGTGTGTGAAGCAAATCACACTTTTGGATGCAGTCCGGCTCCTTAAAAATTCATGGGACACTTGTTTTTGAGCTTACTATCCAGCGATGTTATAAAAAGGCTGGATTTGTACTGCCTGCTGCTGCTGCATTGAATGATCTGCCTATCCAGCCTGCAGAACCCGACTTAGTTGCCCCAGAACTGCTTGACACTGACATCTTATCTGTTCCAGATGGGACTGTCAGAGGAACAGTTTGAGAAGCTGTATCACCTAGATGATGTCATTCCTCCAGGTAGAGATTTGGACGACATCCAGAAAGTAATCGCAGCAATGAAAACTGATATCGATGTAGACACTGAGGAAGAGGAGGAGGAACCAGAAGCAAGCATGGTGGAGGAGGAGGCGACAGTTACTGCTGTCGACATTCGTTTGGCCCTACAGACATTGCATTGGGCCATGGAGCAGAATCCTGAACTCGAACCTAACTGGGTCATGCTACGGAAGACTAAAGAAACCTGGCGCTCGTATAGCAGAAAACAAACTGTCCAGACTCGAATAACTGAGTTCTTCCAGGGAACCAAGTAGGCGTACCACTGCAGTTCTGTGGTGCTACAGAGTTTAATTTGTTCAATATTAATTACAGTTTTAATTAATTAAAAAAACACTTTATTAATAAAGTTATGAGCACTGTAAGTGTGAGTGTTGTAAAAGATCAGATAATGTAGATTTGCATCTAATTGATGTGCGGCGCTACCGGAGCTCAAACTGATACAGTATTGAAAACTGCCATTTGGTTACACTGACAGCTTTCCCTTCACCTCACACACTGAGCTATGTATGCCCCAACTACCATTTGCATCCTGTAATACTTGAAACAGAAAAAATAGCTTTTTAATACATAAGAACAGCCCCGCTTCTTGCCACATTAAAAAGTACAGTAGCTCCGACATCGCACTGATTCCTCGTCATTCAAATGGAAAATTTCTCAGTGCAAAACTCAGCAGTTTGACCATCCAGAAATGTGTCCATTCCATAAATGAAATATGGCATAGGCAGTGTGAAAATAAACAATTTAATTTTTGCTTCAGAGTTTGACCTCTGTAAACCTCACGAGTGGTGTTCCCATGCCCATATCCCTTGTATAGAGTTCTCTGCCCCATAATTTACTGTTGAGGAAATTTGCACAAAAAGGGGGATCTTTGTCCCATTGAGTTCATCTGCACTTGCAGCTTATTCCTCACGTGAAGTCACAATCCTTTGTTGAGATGTCATAGGAATTACTGTGATTTTGTAAATGGGGTATTATGACATCAGGTACGGAATAATAGAAAAAAGATGAGGTCTCAAGGAAAAAAGATCTTGTGATTTCTCTCCTAAGCTGGTCTCTGGGCTTCCCAACAGTTTGGCTGTACCTTTTGATGCAGTATGCAGGCAGGAAACTCTATTGGAAGGCAGGAAGTAGACTGGAGAGAACAGGAAGTGGAGGGCTGGATATCTCTAGCTGCAGAGATCTGAGTTTCCTGCTTGCATACTTATTCAGGTGGTACAGCCCATCTGCTGAGAAGCCCGGAGACCAGCCATCGGAGAAAGAAAATTTACAGGTATTTAAATTTTGTTTTTATTCTTACAATTTTAGTAATAAATTATGAGAGAGAAAAAATACACAGCTAAAGTGAAATATAAGCTGACGTGTCCGGATATCCTGTTTTTCAAACTCATCTTGAAAGTAGTGACTGCTGTTTAAATGCCTTCCTTTTTTTTTTCTTTTACTAGTTCTGTGGTGGTCCTGTTCATCCGGACAGTACTCTTTCTGATTTGTATCCCTTTACTCCTTGTGGAGCAAAATCTGTACATTTGTAAAACAGTATCCACTAGAAAACTAAATTGTGACCCTTACAGTTGCCTGGTATGGATTAACCTGTCTGCATGCAGACTCCTACATTAGGGTGGCCTACTGTATAAATGTACCCCTGGCAGTACCCAGAGTATCGTCACAACCTGCTTTGAGCCGTTGCCAAACCATTATAACCTGGAGTGCCTAGCATAACCATTTCACAAAGTAACAAGCATTTGTCAGTATTGAATATTTCCTTGCATGGTTTATGCATTCGCAATCTTCAACATAGTCTCATAATTTTGTTGTTTTTTAATATTTTTACACCAGATTTTCAACAGGACTGGTGCTTGACTGGCTGGCTGCAACAGTCCATGACTGTCCTCACCCCTGAACCACTTGCGGTCACGGAACCAACCTGGTCCATGCTATTGCTCAGTGACGGACATGCACTACACCACCTGGGTCATGTGTTTTCCTGGTGGGGCATGCAAAAAGCTGCAGCCCTAGCGATTGGTTGTCGTGAACTCTATGGAGTGTCCCTCTTCAGTTTAACACTTAGTTGAAGTTTGGAGGTTAATATACAGCCTGCACTCATATTAGCCCCAAATTGCATCACAAATTTGGGGGCAGTCTGTAACTTCCAGGGTGGGCTTTAGCCCTAAGCCCCCCACCATAGTTGGTGCCTGTGCTCCTGCCCTTCCTTCTGCTGCTTTGCTTGATGCTACAGTGGGGGATTGCACACACTGACAAAACTAGAAAGAGAGCCTGACAGAGAGCGAGAAAGAGAAACCTGCCGGAATTGTTGACTACCGCTTCCCAGCACATTTTGGACTCGCTCCCTCAGGATCCCAGTAAAATCCGTAAATTAGAGGAACAATAAAAGGTGCAATTTGTGGAAGTTGAACTCTTGGAAATGGAATTTCATTGTTTTAATTACCGTAAATCAGTGGCCTTGCTGATGGGGAATCCTCGGAAAGTGACAACAGAAAGCGGAGAGAATAAGGGATAGCAAGGCCCTGGGGCCGGCGTGAGTGAGAAGTCTGCCGGCTTTACTGACATCTTGCAGGCTGTGAAAGCCATAGAATTAAGAGGGATAGCGCTTGACAAAAAATGATAGATTTCAATAGCAGATTGCAACTCTCTGAGTCACAGTCCTCTTTAGCTGCAGCAAAGGTGAAAGAAGCCTCGAGTGTAACATTATGGGCCGTAACTGTGCATGTTGGATCGTGAAAGATAACAGGGCTGTGCAGTACCAACTAGAGGCCCCACAGAACCATGCTTGAGCAACATCTGCATTTTGGACTCCCAAGAATCATCTGAGGGTGTTCACCGAAAGAGTTCTTCGATGCTGACTAAGCCACAAGTTAACTGGACCCCTTGGCAGTGGTGTTCCAGGCTTAACATGTGCCCCTGAGAAAGAGACAGGACCAAGGCAACATACTACAGATGCTCCTGGTAGTCCTGGGTGGCATGCACAGGACAGGATGCTTGATGCAGCTCATACAATCAGACCTTTGGAAATTCTGAAGGGGCCAATTTGTCCGTCTACCCTGACCTCAGTTACATTGCTTAAGACCAGCATCAATCATTTGACACTGTTTGAACTGAGCTTCACTTCCTGTAGGTCACCCAAACAATGCAATACCCAGCCCAGACAAAGATCATGTATTTGGGTAAGCATTACATGTTTGGGAACCTAAAGGGGGCTGGGAAACTCCTAGCTAAAATTACAGGGGACTCTGGATGGCAGGAAGCAGAGTGGGACATGGAGAATGATTGACCTTATCAAGTAGGGCCAGCGATTTTCCATTTAATGGAAAACACCAGTAAAAAAAAAAAAAAAAACAGAATTTATCATTTTTAAAACCGCACTTGGTAGTCAACTTTTATGAAAACCCCCACTCTGAACTAGCCTTTTCAACAAACACCCTCCATTTTAAGCCACATTTTTGTACAAAGCATGTTGATTTGCCCTCAGATTGGGGCAAAAAATGGGAAGAAAGTATTTTAAGATGGATTTTGCAACCTGAACTGACCATCTCTGAAAACAGTGAGAAAAACAATTTGCTGGC
The DNA here is from genome assembly GCA_016271365.2 of Neoceratodus forsteri. NCBI lineage: Eukaryota > Metazoa > Chordata > Ceratodontiformes > Ceratodontidae > Neoceratodus > Neoceratodus forsteri. The sequence continues at coordinate 630,855,636 of CM028136.1, read as the reverse complement.
AGTAAGAAACTCTTACATAAAAATATTCACATAAAGTGAGTAGTGGACAGGATTTGGGGGAGGGCAGGGACCATGGTAACGTGTGGCAGATTCGTTATGAGGGCTAAATGCCCTGAGACAGTAGGGCGTATCTCCCAAAAATATATAGACACTGTTGGCAGAAAAGAACCAGTTGGCCCCCCCAGTGTGCCCAAAGAGTTCCTATCTATTGTACCTCGGCGGTGCCTAACTGGCCCCCCTAGGGTCCTCCCTGTTTTTGTACTATTATGCCCATATGTCTGGAAGTCCATATATGCCAGAAGCCCACCACCATTCTAACCTTCGCCACTTTTGTTTTCTGGGCCCATCGCTACACCCTAATGGCATGCAACCTAGCAATGCCCCAGACACTGAGCCGGCCGACAAGTGGTCACCCATGCTGGCAAGGCTTTGCAAACCACCATGTGTTACTCTCTGAGTGGTGTTCTGCAGCATCCTCCCCCTCCCTGCCAGCCTCCGCTCCTGATGTCCCGGGCTCAGGCTCGAAGCTATGTCACCAGCATGGCAAGTGGGTGCCCAACCGCTGGCAGACACATAGTGTTTGACATTTGGCGAAGTATCTCAAGGGAAGTGCCATCCAATGTGGAAAAGACTGCAGAGGAGATACTTGAAGGCCGCCATCATATCACTCATCGCTCTACTGTACACCAGAGTGTACATGCTAAGGTCCTTCAGCATCTCCTCACAGAGCTATCCATTCAACCCCTGCATCACCTTGGTTGCCCTTCTCTGGACCTCTTCCACCCTGTCAGTGTCCTTCTGGAGGTGCACCCTCCAGAACTGTGCACAGTACTCCAGGTGAGGGCATAGTAAGGGCTGATACAGTGGCAGCACAACATCCCTCCTCCTGCTGGCGACACCGTTCCCTATAAAACAAAGCAACCTACAAGCCCTGCTCATGGCCTTGGCACATTGTGCTCTCACCTTGAGATCCTCCAATATAACAAGCCCAAGGTCCCCCTTTCTTGTCCACTGACTTCCAACATCTTCCTCTCCCCCCCCACCTCCAATCTTATACTCTGATCTGGGGTTCATGTGCCCTAGGTCCATTATTCTGCACCAGCTGCCATGACCTTGGCCACTCTTCGAGTCTCCCCCAGATTCTCCAAACTGTCTTTACTCTGAGTTATCTACCCTATTACAGATTTTAGTGTCAGCTGCAATTAGGTAGACCTTCTCTTCCACTTCTTTTGCAGTGTCCCCTATGAAGGCATTAAGAGCACTGGTCCCAGCACTGAACCTTCTACTGGTCATCCCCCCATCCCCTTCGCTGGAGAGTGTCATTTACTACTTTCCTCTGCCTCCTATCCTTTACCTAGTTGTACATCCAAATTTACTGTTTTGTTCCCCACATCCAAATTGGTCTGCTTCACAAGTAACCTCCTGTGTGACACTGTGTCGAAGGACTTGCTGAAATCCAGATAGGCCACATCAAACCCCCTCCCTTGGTCTATCTACTTGGTTACCCGGTCAAAAAGATTTATCAGATTTGTTTGGCATGAACTTCCCACCCCATGAACCCATGCCGCATGTAGTCCTGCAGCACATTGAAGTTCAGGTACCAGACGAATCTCTAGACTCCTTTAGTAGGATCTCCATCAATTTCCACACGACTGAAATTTAGGCTGACTGGCCTGTAATTGCTAGATTCCTTCCTGCTGCAGCTCTTTGTAGAGGGACCACGTCAGCCCTTCGAGTCTTCCAGAACCACACCCGATTCCAGGGAACTGTTGAACATGGCTGCCAGCAGGGTAGCTGGCACTTCCCTAAGCTCCCTTAATACCCTGCAGTATACCTCATCTGGTCCCATAGCCTTATGTACTTTCAAGGCAGCAGCTTCTTTGAGTGACACCTGCTTAGACAAGCATTTGTCAATGCCGAACGTTTGATGCTTGTTAAACAATTGTTTTGTTTTTAATGTTTTGACCCCCAATTTTTTTGAACAGACATTTTTAGGATTTGCCTTATAGGCATGACATTTTTATTTATTTAAAAGTTTCACCAGGAAAACATACTGAGCAAGACTGCTCATTTCCAGATGTGTCCTGGGGAAGGGGGTTACAGAGGATGGGAGAACAAACAATGGTATAACATTGCAAAAAGAATTATACTAAGTACAGAAACAGTAAGTGCTAGGCATTACAAATGAGTACAAGGAATACTTTACAGTAGCGGGTACAAAGCAGATAAACGTGAGTATGTACACCAGTGAAACAGCCGTAGTAGGACTTGTAGGCATAAATTCAACAATTAGCGGATAGAAATAAGTGCTAGTTGTGTCATCATATTTTGAATAGCAGTACAGGGAGATACGACTTTAAATGGATAGAAGTTCATGGAGAAAGGGAAGGCCTCATTGGGTCACTTGGTCATTTTAGCGGGGCCAGGCGAGATAAGGGACAGTTGCAAGAAGGGACGATGAAAGAACACATGAGAGAAGTAAGGGTGTGGGATGAAAAGGCGTTCTGAATGTTAGAGGGGAGCGAGTTCCAGAGTTTGGGAAATTGGTAGGAGAAGGATGCCTGACCAGCTGCTGAGGATCTATGTGGGATGGCAAGAGTACGAGCGTCGTGACTTCTGAGTGAATGGGTAGAGGGAGGGGGGAAGAGAGAGAGAGGATGTTAGGTATGAGGGTAGCACACTGAACCAGAACTTGCCACTGAAGGTAATACAGTTTAGCGTGCAATGGTCTGTGAGGGAAGGGAGAGCAAGGGATTGGCAGAGTGAGCAGTGGTGAGTCCAGGGTAGGCAGTTGAGAGTAAAGCGACAGAAGGAGTGGAAGAGTGTGTCCAACCTGGCTAGGGTCTTTCTTGGGGCCGCACTATAGACTATGTCACCATAGTCGAAAGTTTGAAAGATCATTTTCTGTAGAATTTCTCTTAAGTGCCAGCAGTGGGATGCATTCACGATTCTGGTATAGAGCACCTTGTTTAGGTGGTAGTTTTTTATGAATTGCATCCATGTGACTGGAGACGTCAAGCCAAACCCCTAGGTACCTGAAGGAGGTGTAGTGTCTTCCAACATAGACCCGTCAAGTGTGTGGAAGGAGGGAAGGGAGGGGAACCGCAAGAGTCTCTGCCTTGTGCCAGAGGTCATGGAGACAGTCTTCTTGGCATTTAAAAATAGTTGGTTGGATCTTAACCACTGCTGGACTGTACCATTTATAGTATATTGGTCGAAATGTCGTTTCTCAGCAGAGGTGCGAAAACACGTCTCGTGCTAGATTGTAAAAATGACATGTCATGGTTATGAGGTGGTATGCAAAAATTGCTGTGTTGAATGTCTGGGGTCAAAATATAAAACAATTACCAAAGTTACAAGCCTGCATTCATAAATTCCAACATAGGCTCGTAACTTTGGTTTTTAACATTTTTGCCCCAAATGTTCAAAATAGCCTTCTTATGACCCCACCGCATGAACCAGTGCAGAGAAAAAGTTCAACTCCTGCCTGAAAGGTGGCTTCAACCAGCAATTGCAAAATCACCTTTCGGGATGGGAAAACACATTTTGTCCAGGATTTGAAAAATGACAGCAATCGCATTCATGAGGTGCTGTGAAGAAATGGCTATTTTGAAAATTTGGGGGCAAAATATTGAAAATTACCAAAGTTACGAGCCAGTGTTCATAAATTGTAACATAGGTGCATGACTGTATTGTTTTGTAATGTTTTTACAACAGATTTTCAACATAGCCTTCTTATGACCCCACCTTATGAACATTTGTGGAAAACCTCTTCAACACCTGCCCGAAAGGTGATTTCGCGCAGCGACTGTGAAATAACCTTTTGGGATGTCAAAACACATTTTGGCCAGGATTTGGAAAATGACATCTGTCACATTCATGAGGTGCTGTGAAGAAATGGCTATTTTGAAAATTTGGGGGCAAGATATTAAAAATTACCAAAGTTACAAGTCTGTATTCGCAAACTTCAGCATAGGCTCATAACTTTGTTGTTTTTAAATATTTTTACACCAGATTTTCAGCATAGCCTTCTTATGACCCCACTTCATGAACAATGGTGGAAACATTTTCAACTCCTACCTGAAAGGTGATTTTGTGCAGTGACTGTGAAATCACCTTTCGAGACAGATTTACCTAACGTCACTTGAATTACTAATGAGGTGGTGTCCCAAAGAAGATATGGTGAACATTTGGGGCAAAAATATTGAAAAAATGGTCAAGTTATGCCACTGATTTCAAAACCCCATTGTAATACATTGAGCCACATACCTGACTTCCTCAGTTTGTGGTCTGGCATTGAAGAGTGAAGACGTGTATGTGGTCCTGAAAAGATGACGGTGTCAGACCCCGGTTGGGTAAGTAGGGATTGGGGGTGGGCACCTTATGGCGCAATAGACATCGATAGACGCTTTTCTTTACAGGCTTAAAACAAACAAAACAAAACAAAACATGGAGGGAGGGAGGGACGGACTGCTTTCTGACACTTCGATTGGGAACCCCAGTGTTGGCACCTCAGAATGGTGGTGGGCGACATGGTGGGAGGGGGGTGTCTAGAGAAGTGGTAGCAGGGTTTGGCATCCTGCTATGATAAAATTAAATATAAATGTACGTGGGAAGAGTGGGGTGGGCGGGACAGGCACTTGGAGGGAATGGGAAGAAAGAAGCTGTAGCGGGGGTGGCCCCTGCTCTGCTTATATACATAAAGATGGGAAAGGGTGGATGAGTGAGCCACAGGGATGGGAGGGGGAGAAAGAAGCAGTAGTAGAGGTGGCACCCCACTCTGCTTACACACATAAAAGGTGGTTGTTGGACTGGCTGTGGCAGGGCTTTTTCTGTGATTTTTTGGGGCTGGGCAGTCACACAGACCCACACAGACGGAGGCTGGGGAGGTGCTGTTAGGTACACCGGGAGGCTACGAAAGGTAATAGAGGCATATAGGTGGTTGGCAAGGGGGGGAGAAACCGGAGCTGAGAAAGCAGGACTCTGAGGCAAGCACGGAGTTAAGTGATTGTACCGACTGTACCAATGTGTTGTTTTCAAAGTCGCTCAGCTGCTTGCCAGACAGCTTTATGCAAATGAAAGTACTGAAGCGCTCTTGTCGGAGCACTTCAGTTCTGTCAAGTACACAAAGTTTATGCCCACGAAACTCTGACCACTGTCATACTTGGCTTGTGTGTTCATTGGTTTGTCAAGGACGATCCCAATGTAGATTGCTCTGTATTGCGCTTGTCCATGACACACCTCTCAAATGCCGTTCTCTGAAGCAAAGCAAAATGTTTCTTGTGCACATGCAAGGAAACATACAAATGGAAAAGGGACAAACAGGCATTTGGTTCTAGGGCAAGCCTTTGCTGAAATAACTGCATAACACCATTTACAAAATTAGCTCAGTCCCTTGGCAGCTTCATATTTATCCTAAAATGGAATCTCAGTTCTTAATACTTTTGTTCCTGCATTCTTTCAAACACTTTATGAACCCAGTGCATGTCAGTTAATGATTGTGCATCTATTGTTCACATGCACTGTAACCCATATCCTATGAGCGTAATTGCTGTATTTTACACCACTAAGCACTTTTACAGTGTTACCTTTGCTTTGTGTGACTCTTGTTTTACTCAACTCCTAAAGAGGAGTACTAAATCACCAATAGAGAAACCCACAAGGAGTGCAAAAAATAAAATTGAAAAACATGCTGCATTAACAACAGTATAAAATAAAGCTCACAGTGTCCTAGAAAACTGTTTTATGAAAATAATATTTTTATTTATATGGTGCAATTCCGGTATCAAAGTGCTGTGCATAAAAACATATCACACATAATTTAAAAAGATCTTACACAAATTCAGCTTCAATTTAAAACTTTCACCATTCATAAATATCAGCTACTAAAAGCCTGTTGGAAAAGATTTTTAAAGCTGTCCATGGTCCTGCACTCTCTAATCTGATGAGGTAGAGAGTTCCACAGAGATGGTGCAGAAAACATAAATGTCCAGGCCCCAGATGTTTTTAGATGCACCCTGGGAACCTCTAACAACCCCTCGACAGATGAGCAGAGAAAACGTTTGGAGCTATAGGGGAACCAGGAGCTCTTGTAGAAAAGTCTGTCCCTGTCCATGCAGGGCTTTATAGGTCAGAAGGCCAACCTTAAAGGTGATCCGCCACTGTGTAGGCAGCCAGTGCAGAACACGCAGCATGGGAGTAATATGACTACAGCGTGAAGACCCAGTCAACAGATCGAGCCGCTGCGTTCTGCACCAGCTACAAGCAGCAGATGTCAACCCCTGGAAGCCCCAGGTAAAGGGAGTTACAGTAGTCAAGGCAAGGTCACGAAGGCATGGAGTAACGTCGGCAAATCATCAGATGGAATGAGGTGCTTAATTCTGGCAATGTTCCTAAGATGTTAAAAGGAGGATTTGATGATTGCCGACACCTGGGCATGCAGCGTTAGCCCATCATCAGGAACCACCCCCAGATCACGCAACTGTTCAGAGACAGGCAGTTGTACACCATCAAGCCAAAGCCCAGATGGTAAACCCACCACCTGCCTCTCTATCCGGCACCCCGGATCCACTACCAACACCTCAGTCTTTCCGGAATTCAATTTCAACCAGCTGGCCTTTATCCAGTCGTGGTTCTCCACCAGACAGCTGTTAAACATCGAGACCGCACTATCCTGATCGGGTGCAAAAGACAGTGATGGATGTCATCAGCATAGCAGTGAAACCTCAGCCCATATCGTCTTACAGTGTGTCAGCGGGGCAGCAAATACACTGCGAACAACATAGGGGACAGCACCATGCCCTGAGGGACCCCACATGGCAGAGAGAATGGTTCAGAGAAAAAAATCTCAGATACCACCCTCTGAAATCTGCCGACAAGGAAAGAGTGAAACCATCTGAGAACTGGACCACCAGGCCACAGATAACCCTCAGGCGCTCAAACAGCGCCCAGTGGCCCACAGTGTCAGACGCTGAAGAGAGATCCAGAAGTACCAAGATGAAATGGCATTTCTGGTCCCTTGCCATCAGGAGATCATTGAGCACCCAGACCAGAGTGGTCTCGGTACTGTGTCTCTTCCGGAAGCCTGACTGGAGAGAATCAAAGATGATATGGATGGTAAGGTGGTTCTCCAGTTGCAGCGCAACCACTTTCTCAATCACCTGCTCAACAAAGGGAAGTTTACAGATAGGTCTGTAATTAGCACAGTTGTTCGGGTCCAGAGACACTTTCTTAAGAAGCGGTGTCGCCACCGTCTCCTTCAGGGAGCTAGGGAATTCTCCCGAGTCTAAGAAGCACCAAACAATCTGTGCAGGGATCAGGCCGATAAACTCAATACACCCCAGTAATAGGCGTGTAGGTCCCGGATGCAAACTACAGCATGTTAGCCGCAAATTCTGGACAGTCCACATGATATCCCCCATCTATGGCCGGTCAAAAGAATTCCAGGGTGACCAAATACCGACCACCATCCATTCCCATAGAGGACGCTGAACAGATTTCGTCCCTGATGCCGGCCACCTTATCCACAAAAAATCGAGCAAACTCCTCACACTTAACTTGGGAAAATGCTCTTTGAACCTGCAGACAGGATGGGTTGCACAACCTGTCTATGGTGTGAAAGAGCTGAGCTGGTCAGTTTTGAGCAGCAGCAATCTCACCAGACAGGAACTCTGCCTTCTTACATGTAATTGCTGATTGATAGCATTGATAATGATCTATCAATCTAAGCTGGTCAGCCTCAAGGGCCAATTTCTACCAGCGACGTTCTAGCCTTTGTCCTACTCGTCTCAACTCCCTCAAGGTTCTGTCAAACCGAGGGTGGAGAGAGAGCGGACGAACATGAACTGGGGCGATAGAATCCAGAGCCTCAGTGATGACCTTATTATAGGCCAAAACTAGACTCTCTGGGTCCTCACCTGCCCATGAAACTCCTGATAGGTCTAACACCACCTGAAGGCCTTCAGGGGTTGCTCCCCTCAGTGGGCGGTATCTGACCATCTCCACAGGGGCAAGCCTATAAGGGGGGGCCTGGAAATTGAATCTCACTGTGTAATGTTCATACCATATGACTGGTTCCACCACCAAGTTGAAGGACTCGATCCCCAGGAGGAAGACCAGCTCAAGAGAGTGACCTTGCTTGTGAGTAGCAGAGATAACTACCTGTGTGAACCCCAGCGAACACAGAAGTTGGAGGAAGTCTTGACCAAACTGCGAGAGTTCATCATCGACCCAGGCGTTGAAGTCACCCAGGACCATCAGCCTGGGCGACTCCAACGCCATGTCGAAGACGAAGTGTGCTACTTCCTGCAGGAACATTTTCTCATCCCCAGGTGGATGGTAGATGAGAATGATCCTGCAGCCCACACCTACTACTGCTGTGAACTCAAATGATCTGGCCCCCTCAACGGGTACATCACTAAGGCCCAATTCCGATCTAAAACAGACAGCCACTCCCATGCCCCTGCAGTCCAATCTCGAGCGGTGTATCACCGAGAAACTGTCTGGAACAGCTGCCTCCAAAATGGGGCCTGCATTGTCATCGAGCCAGGTCTTGGTGATGCAAGCCAGGTCTGCTGTCCCAACAGCTATCTACAGCTTGTATTGATATTCCTTATTGCTGATTATTTTAAAACAGTTGTGTGTTGAATTATACACTTTGAGCCCTACTGAAGTGGTAGGAAGAGAGGGGCTGTAGTGGTAATTTGCATTTGTTAGCAACTACACTCCTGAGATTGATTCCAAAAGAGTGATGCAGACATAACATAGCAGGACACACTGGGGAAATTCTAATCCATGTGTATTTTAAATTACACTCTTTAATTTTGCAGTTTTGGCTAGCTAAGAGGTGCCGTGACCTGATGCCTACTTCCGGGTCTCAACAGCGATTAGCCAAGCCTGCTCTTGAAACAGGGCACGCATGAGTTCTTGTGATAGGACACTCAGCGTCTCTGTGCGGGTTGGGCGAGGGAAGAGGGACAAGCAGTTACACTAATACCATAAATTGTAAGTAAGCGTTGGTCGGAGGTTTATATCTGGTCCTGTGATACCCCAATCATTCATTTTAATATCATGGATCTTGCATCAGCATTGGAGGGTAAAGTTGGAGTCCTCTGCCAGTCTTGTGAAATGTATCTGGTTTCAGACGTGCCTGTACTACTAGATCCATTTATTTGTTTGAAATGTACTCAAAACGCTGAAATGCAGTTAGAAATATCCCTGTTCAATACACGACTAAAAGCATTAGAGATTAGTCAACATGGTTTAATAAAGAAAATTGCTACAGCTGGGGACATAAATGTTTTGGAAGATAACGTTTGGACTTGTAGTGAACAAGGAACACATGTAAACAATTCCCTACCATTGTCCCTTACTGTTTACTTAAATCA